>CM056742.1:78157736-79625065 GCA_029851415.1 Eretmocerus hayati
GACAACCCCAAATCGGATGTTGAAATTCGGGAATTTTTGTAGAACAGGCCAGGAGGCTCTGTTCCAAAATTTCTCGATCGGGATCGCTTTCTTATATCGAAAGAAGGTGCCTGAATTTTTTGCAGCCCCTCCGGTGGATGCCGACAACCCCAAATCGGGGTTGAAATTCGGGAATTTTTTTAGAAGAGGCCAGGAGGCTCTGTTCCGAAATTTCTCGATCGGGATCGCTCTTTTGTGACGAGAGAAGGTGCCTGAATTTTTTGCAGCCCCCCCGGTGAATGCCGACACCCCCAAATCGGATGTTGAAATTCGGGAATTCTTGTAGAACAGGCCAGGAGGCTCTGTTCCGAAATTTCTCGATCGGGATCGCTTTCTTATAACGGAAGAAGGTGCCTGAATTTTTCGCAGCCCCCCCGGTGGATGCCGACACCCCCAAATCGGGGTTGAATTCGGGAATTTTTTTAGAAGAGGCCAGGAGGCTCTGTTCCAAAATTTCTCGATCGGGATCGCTCTTTTGTGACGAGAGAAGGTGCCTGAAGTTTCTGCAGCCCCCCCGGTGAACGCCGACAGCCCCAAATCGGGGGTTGAAATTCGGGAATTTTTTCAGAAGAGGCCAGGAGGCTCTGTTCCGAAATTTCTCGTTCGGGATCGCTCTTTTGTGACGAGAGAAGGTGCCTGAATTTTTTGCAGCCCCCCCGGTGGATGCCGACACCCCCAAATCGGATGTTGAAATTCGGGAATTTTTGTAGAAGAGTCCAGGAGGCTCTGTTCCAGAATTTCTCGATCGGGATCGCTTTCTTATAACGAAAGAAAGTGCCTGAATTTTTCGCAGCCCCCCCGGTGGATGCCGACACCCCCAAATCGGGTTTGGAATTCGGGAATTTTTTTGAAGAGGCCAGGAGGCTCTGTTCCAAAATTTCTTGATCGGGATCGCTCTTTTGTGACGACAGAAGGTGCCTGGATTTTTTGCAGCCCCCCGGTGAATGCCGACACCCCCAAATCGGGGGTTGAAATTCGCGATTTTTTCTAGAAGAGGCCAGGAGGCTCTGTTCCGAAATTTCTCGATCGGGATCGCTTTCTTGTGACGCAAGGAGGTGCCTGATTTTTTTGCAGCCCCCCCGTCGCATGCCGACACCCCCACATCGGGGGTTGAAATTCGGGAATTCTCTTAGAAGAGGCCAGGAGGCTCTGTTCCGAAATTTCTCGATCGGGATCGCTCTTTTGTGACGAGAGAAGGTGCCTGAATTTTTTGCAGCCCCCACGGTGAATGCCGACAACCCCAAATCGGATGTTGAAATTCGGGAATTTTTGTAGAACAGGCCAGGAGGCTCTGTTCCAAAATTTCTCGATCGGGATCGCTTTCTTATATCGAAAGAAGGTGCCTGAATTTTTTGCAGCCCCCCCGGTGGATGCCGACACCCCCAAATCGGGGTTGAAATTCGGGAATTTTTTTAGAAGAGGCCAGGAGGCTCTGTTCCGAAATTTCTCGATCGGGATCGCTCTTTTGTGACGAGAGGAGGTGCCTGAATTTTTTGCAGCCCCCCCGGTGAATGCCGACACCCCCAAATCGGATGTTGAAATTCGGGAATTCTTGTAGAACAGGCCAGGAGGCTCTGTTCCGAAATTTCTCGATCGGGATCGCTTTCTTATAACGGAAGAAGGTGCCTGAATTTTTCGCAGCCCCCCCGGTGGATGCCGACACCCCCAAATCGGGGTTGAATTCGGGAATTTTTTTAGAAGAGGCCAGGAGGCTCTGTTCCAAAATTTCTCGATCGGGATCGCTCTTTCGTGACGAGAGAAGGTGCCTGAAGTTTCTGCAGCCCCCCCGGTGAACGCCGACAGCCCCAAATCGGGGGTTGAAATTCGGGAATTTTTTCAGAAGAGGCCAGGAGGCTCTGTTCCGAAATTTCTCGTTCGGAATCGCTCTTTTGTGACGAGAGAAGGTGCCTGAATTTTTTGCAGCCCCCCCGGTGGATGCCGACACCCCCAAATCGGATGTTGAAATTCGGGAATTTTTGTAGAAGAGGCCAGGAGGCTCTGTTCCAGAATTTCTCGATCGGGATCGCTTTCTCATAACGAAAGAAAGTGCCTGAATTTTTCGCAGCCCCCCCGGTGGATGCCGACACCCCCAAATCGGGGTTGGAATTCGGGAATTTTTTTGAAGAGGCCAGGAGGCTCTGTTCCAAAATTTCTTGATCGGGATCGCTCTTTTGTGACGACAGAAGGTGCCTGGATTTTTTGCAGCCCCCCCGGTGAATGCCGACACCCCCAAATCGGGGGTTGAAATTCGCGATTTTTCCTAGAAGAGGCCAGGAGGCTCTGTTCCAAAATTTCTCGATCGGGATCGCTTTTTTGTGACAAGAGAAGGTGCCTGAATTTTTTGCAGCCCCCCCCTCCCGGTGAATGCCGACACCCCCAAATCGGGGGTTGAAAATCGGGATTTTTTTTAGAAGAGGCCAGGAGGCTCTGTTCCAAAATTTCTTGATTGGGATCGCTTTCTTGTGACGCAAGGAGGTGCCTGATTTTTTTGCAGCCCCCCCGTCGCATGCCGACACCCCCACATCGGGGGTTGAAATTCGGGAATTCTCTTAGAAGAGGCCAGGAGGCTCTGTTCCAAAATTTATCGATTGGGATAGCTTTTTTGAGACGGAAGAAGGTGCCTGGATTCTTTTCAGCCACCCCCCCCCCCGGTGAATGCCGACACCCCCATATCGGATGTTGGAACTCGGGAATTTTTTTAGAACAGGCCAGGAGGCTCCGTTCCAAAATTTCTCGATCGGGATCGCTCTTTTGTGACGAGAGAAGGTGCCTGAAGTTTTCGCAGCCCCCCCCCCCCGGTGGATGCCGACAGCCCCAAATCGGGGGTTGAAATTCGGGAATTTTTTTAGAAGAGGCCAGGAGGCTCTATTCCGAAATTTCTCGTTCGGGATCGCTCTTTTGTGACGAGAGAAGGTGCCTGAATTTTTTGCAGCCCCCCCGGTGAATGCCGACACCCCCAGATCGGATGTTGAAATTCGGGAATTTTTGTAGAACAGGCCAGGAGGCTCTGTTCCAAAATTTCTCGATCGGGATCGCTTTCTTATAACGAAAGAAAGTGCCTGAATTTTTCGCAGCCCCCCCGGTGGATGCCGACACCCCCAAATCGGGGTTGGAATTCGGGAATTTTTTTAGAAGAGGCCAGGAGGCTCTGTTCCAAAATTTCTTGATTGCGAACGCTTCCTTGCGACGAAAGAAGGTGCCTGAATTTTTTGCAGCCCCCCCCCCCCCCCGGTGAAAGCCGACACCCCTAAATCGGGGGTTGAAATTCGGGAATCTTTTCAAGAACAGGCTAGGAGGCTCTGTTCCAAGATTTCTCGATTGGGATCGCTTTTTTGTGACGAAAGAAGGTGCCCGAATTCTTTTCAGCCTCCCGCCCCCCACGGTGAATGCCGACACCCCCAAATCGGATGTTGGATTTCGGGAATTTCCTTAGAACAGGCCAGGAGGCTCTGTTCCAAAATTTCTTGATTGGGATCGCTTCCTTGTGACGAGAGAGGGTGCCTGAATTGTTTCCAGCCCCCCCCCCCCGGTGAAAGCCGACACCCCTAAATCGGGGGTTGAAATTCGGGAATTTTTTTAAGAACAGGCCAGGAGGCTCTGTTCCAGAATTTCTCGATTGTGATCGCTTTTTTGTGACGAAAGAAGGTGCCTGAATTCTTTATAGCCAGCCCTCCCCCGGTGAATGACGACACCCCCAAATCAGATGTTGGATATCGGGAATTTTTTTAGAAAGGCCAGGAGGCTCTGTTCCGAAATTCCTCGATCGAGATCGCTCTTCTGTGACGAGAGAAGGTGCCTGAATTTTTCGCAGCCCCCCCCGGTGAATGCCGACACCCCCAAATCGGATGTTGAAATTCGGGAATTTTTGTAGAACAGGCCAGGAGGCTCTGTTCCAAAATTTCTCGATCGGGATCGCTCTTTTGTGAAGAGAGAAGGTGCCTGAAGTTTTTGCAGCCCCCCCCCCCCCGGTGAATGCCGACAGCCCCAAATCGGGGGTTGAAATTCGGGAATTCTTTCAGAAGAGGCCAGGAGGCTCTGTTCCGAAATTTCTCGTTCGGGATCGCTCTTTTCTGACGAGAGAAGGTGCCTGAATTTTTTGCAGCCCCCCCGGTGAATGCCGACACCCCCAAATCGGATGTTGGAATTCGGGAATTTTTGTAGAACAGGCCAGGAGGCTCTGTTCCAGAATTTCTCGATCGGGATCGCTTTCTTATAACGAAAGAAAGTGCCTGAATTTTTCGCAGCCCCCCCGGTGGATGCCGACACCCCCAAATCGGGGTTGGAATTCGGGAATTTTTTTAGAAGAGGCCAGGAGGCTCTGTGCCAAAATTTCTCGATCGGGATCGCTCTTTTGTGACGACAGAAGGTGCCTGAATTTTTTGCAGCCCCCCCGGTGGATGCCGACACCCCCAAATCGGGGTTGGAATTCGGGAATTTTTGTAGAACAGGCCAGGAGGCTCTGTTCCAAAATTTCTCGATCGGGATCGCTCTTTTGTGACGAGAGAAGGTGCCTGAAGTTTTTGCAGCCCCCCCCCCCCCGGTGGATGCCGACGGCCCCAAATCGGGGGTTGAAATTCGGGAATTTTTTTAGAAGAGGCCACGAGGCTCTGTTCCGAAATTTCTCGTTCGGGATCGCTCTTTTGTGACGAGAGAAGGTGCCTGAATTTTTTGCAGCCCCCCCGGTGAATGCCGACACCCCCAGATCGAAGGTTGAAATTCGGGAATTTTCGTAGAACAGGCCAGGAGGCTCTGTTCCAGAATTTCTCGATCGGGACCGCTTTCTTATAACGAAAGAAAGTGCCTGAATTTTTCGCAGCCCCCCCGGTGGATGCCGACACCCCAAATCGGGGTTGGAATTCGGGAATTTTTTTAGAAGAGGCCAGGAGGCTCTGTGCCAAAATTTCTCGATCGGGATCGCTCTTTTGTGACGACAGAAGGTCCCTGAATTTTTTGCAGCCCCCCCGGTGGATGCCGACACCCCCAAATCGGGGTTGGAATTCGGGAATTTTTTTAGAAGAGGCCAGGAGGCTCTGTGCCAAAATTTCTCGATCGGGATCGCTCTTTTGTGACGACAGAAGGTGCCTGAATTTTTTGCAGCCCCCCCGGTGGATGCCGACACCCCCAAATCGGGGTTGCAATTCGGGAATTTTTTTAGAAGAGGCCAGGAGGCTCTGTTCCAAAATTTCTCGATCGGGATCGCTCTTTTGTGACGAGAGAAGGTGCCTGAAGTTTTCGCAGCCCCCCCCCCCCGGTGGATGCCGACAGCCCCAAATCGGGGGTTGAAATTCGGGAATTTTTTTGAGAGGCCAGGAGGCTCTATTCCGAAATTTCTCGATTGTGATCGCTTTTTTGTGACGAAAGAAGGTGCCTGAATTCTTTATAGCCCTCCCTCCCCCGGTGAATGCCGACACCCCCAAATCAGATGTTGGATATCGGGAATTTTTTTAGAACAGGCCTGGAGGCTCTTATCCAAAATTTCTTGATTGGGATCGCTTTCTTGTGAAGAAAGAAGGTGCCTGAATTTTTTGCAGCCCCCCCGGTAGATGCCGACACCCCCAAATCGAGGGTTGAGATTCGAGACATTGTTTAGAAGAGGCCAGGAGGCTCTGTTCTAAAATTTCTCGATCGGGATCGCTTTTTCGTGACGAGAGAGGGTGCCTGAATTTTCTGCAGCCCCCCCCGGTGAATGCCGACACCCCCAAATCGGGGGTTGAAATTCGGGAATTTCCCAGAAGATGCCAGGAGGCTCTGTTCCGAAATTTCTCGATTGGGATCGCTTTTTCGTGACGAGAGAAGGTGCCTGAATTTTTGCAGCCGCCCCGACGAATGCCGCCCCCCCCCCCCAAATCGGATGTTGAAATTCGGGAATTTTTTTAAGAACGGGCCAGGAGGCTCTGTTCCAGAAATTCTCCATTGGGATCGCTTTCTTGTAACGAAAGAAGGTGCCTGAATTTTTTGCAGCCCCCCCCCCCGTTGAATGCCGACGTCCCCAAATCGGGGGTTGAAATTCGGGAATTTTTTGAGAACAGGCCAGGAGGTTCTGTTCCAAAATTCCTCGATTGGGATCGCTTTCTCGTGACGAGAAAGGGTGCCTGAATTTTTTTCAGCCCCCCCCCCCCAGCCCGGTGAATGCCGACACCCCCACATCGGGGGTTGGAATTCGGGAATTCTCTCAGAGGCCAGGAGGCTCTGTTCCATAATTCCTCGATCGGATCCGCTTTTTTGTGACCAGAGGAGGTGCCTGAATTTTTCGCAGCCACTCCGTCGGATGCCGACACCCCCAAATCGGGGGTTGAAATTCGGGATTTTTTTTAGAAGAGGCCAGGAGGCTCTGTTCCGAAATTTCTCAATCGGGATGGCTCTTTTGTGACGAGAGAAGGTGCCTGAATTTTTTGCAGCCCCCACGGTGAATGCCGACAACCCCAAATCGGATGTTGAAATTCGGGAATTTTTGTAGAACAGGCCAGGAGGCTCTGTTCCAAAATTTCTCGATCGGGATCGCTTTCTTATATCGAAAGAAGGTGCCTGAATTTTTTGCAGCCCCCCGGTGGATGCCGACACCCCCAAATCGGGGTTGAAATTCGGGAATTTTTCTAGAAGAGGCCAGGAGGCTCTGTTCCGAAATTTCTCGATCGGGATCGCTCTTTTGTGACGAGAGAAGGTGCCTGTATTTTTTGCAGCCCCCCCGGTGAATGCCGACACCCCCAAATCGGATGTTGAAATTCGGGAATTCTTGTAGAACAGGCCAGGAGGCTCTGTTCCGAAATTTCTCGATCGGGATCGCTTTCTTATAACGGAAGAAGGTGCCTGAATTTTTCGCAGCCCCCCCGGTGGATGCCGACACCCCCAAATCGGGGTTGAATTCGGGAATTTTTTTAGAACAGGCCAGGAGGCTCTGTTCCAAAATTTCTCGATCGGGATCGCTCTTTTGTGACGAGAGAAGGTGCCTGAAGTTTCTGCAGCCCCCCCGGTGAACGCCGACAGCCCCAAATCGGGGGTTGAAATTCGGGAATTTTTTCAGAAGAGGCCAGGAGGCTCTGTTCCAAAATTTCTCGATCGGGATCGCTTTTTTGTGACAAGAGAAGGTGCCTGAATTTTTTGCAGCCCCCCCCTCCCGGTGAATGCCGACACCCCCAAATCGGGGGTTGAAAATCGGGATTTTTTTTAGAAGAGGCCAGGAGGCTCTGTTCCAAAATTTCTCGATCGGGATCGCTCTTTTGTGACGACAGAAGGTCCCTGAATTTTTTGCAGCCCCCCCGGTGGATGCCGACACCCCCAAATCGGGGTTGGAATTCGGGAATTTTTTTAGAAGAGGCCAGGAGGCTCTGTGCCAAAATTTCTCGATCGGGATCGCTCTTTTGTGACGACAGAAGGTGCCTGAATTTTTTGCAGCCCCCCCGGTGGATGCCGACACCCCCAAATCGGGGTTGCAATTCGGGAATTTTTTTAGAAGAGGCCAGGAGGCTCTGTTCCAAAATTTCTCGATCGGGATCGCTCTTTTGTGACGAGAGAAGGTGCCTGAAGTTTTCGCAGCCCCCCCCCCCCGGTGGATGCCGACAGCCCCAAATCGGGGGTTGAAATTCGGGAATTTTTTTGAGAGGCCAGGAGGCTCTATTCCGAAATTTCTCGATTGTGATCGCTTTTTTGTGACGAAAGAAGGTGCCTGAATTCTTTATAGCCCTCCCTCCCCCGGTGAATGCCGACACCCCCAAATCAGATGTTGGATATCGGGAATTTTTTTAGAACAGGCCTGGAGGCTCTTATCCAAAATTTCTTGATTGGGATCGCTTTCTTGTGAAGAAAGAAGGTGCCTGAATTTTTTGCAGCCCCCCCGGTAGATGCCGACACCCCCAAATCGAGGGTTGAGATTCGAGACATTGTTTAGAAGAGGCCAGGAGGCTCTGTTCTAAAATTTCTCGATCGGGATCGCTTTTTCGTGACGAGAGAGGGTGCCTGAATTTTCTGCAGCCCCCCCCGGTGAATGCCGACACCCCCAAATCGGGGGTTGAAATTCGGGAATTTCCCAGAAGATGCCAGGAGGCTCTGTTCCGAAATTTCTCGATTGGGATCGCTTTTTCGTGACGAGAGAAGGTGCCTGAATTTTTGCAGCCGCCCCGACGAATGCCGCCCCCCCCCCCCAAATCGGATGTTGAAATTCGGGAATTTTTTTAAGAACGGGCCAGGAGGCTCTGTTCCAGAAATTCTCCATTGGGATCGCTTTCTTGTAACGAAAGAAGGTGCCTGAATTTTTTGCAGCCCCCCCCCCCGTTGAATGCCGACGTCCCCAAATCGGGGGTTGAAATTCGGGAATTTTTTGAGAACAGGCCAGGAGGTTCTGTTCCAAAATTCCTCGATTGGGATCGCTTTCTCGTGACGAGAAAGGGTGCCTGAATTTTTTTCAGCCCCCCCCCCCCAGCCCGGTGAATGCCGACACCCCCACATCGGGGGTTGGAATTCGGGAATTCTCTCAGAGGCCAGGAGGCTCTGTTCCATAATTCCTCGATCGGATCCGCTTTTTTGTGACCAGAGGAGGTGCCTGAATTTTTCGCAGCCACTCCGTCGGATGCCGACACCCCCAAATCGGGGGTTGAAATTCGGGATTTTTTTTAGAAGAGGCCAGGAGGCTCTGTTCCGAAATTTCTCAATCGGGATGGCTCTTTTGTGACGAGAGAAGGTGCCTGAATTTTTTGCAGCCCCCACGGTGAATGCCGACAACCCCAAATCGGATGTTGAAATTCGGGAATTTTTGTAGAACAGGCCAGGAGGCTCTGTTCCAAAATTTCTCGATCGGGATCGCTTTCTTATATCGAAAGAAGGTGCCTGAATTTTTTGCAGCCCCCCGGTGGATGCCGACACCCCCAAATCGGGGTTGAAATTCGGGAATTTTTCTAGAAGAGGCCAGGAGGCTCTGTTCCGAAATTTCTCGATCGGGATCGCTCTTTTGTGACGAGAGAAGGTGCCTGTATTTTTTGCAGCCCCCCCGGTGAATGCCGACACCCCCAAATCGGATGTTGAAATTCGGGAATTCTTGTAGAACAGGCCAGGAGGCTCTGTTCCGAAATTTCTCGATCGGGATCGCTTTCTTATAACGGAAGAAGGTGCCTGAATTTTTCGCAGCCCCCCCGGTGGATGCCGACACCCCCAAATCGGGGTTGAATTCGGGAATTTTTTTAGAACAGGCCAGGAGGCTCTGTTCCAAAATTTCTCGATCGGGATCGCTCTTTTGTGACGAGAGAAGGTGCCTGAAGTTTCTGCAGCCCCCCCGGTGAACGCCGACAGCCCCAAATCGGGGGTTGAAATTCGGGAATTTTTTCAGAAGAGGCCAGGAGGCTCTGTTCCGAAATTTCTCGTTCGGGATCGCTCTTTTGTGACGAGAGAAGGTGCCTGAATTTTTTGCAGCCCCCCCGGTGGATGCCGACACCCCCAAATCGGATGTTGAAATTCGGGAATTTTTGTAGAAGAGGCCAGGAGGCTCTGTTCCAGAATTTCTCGATCGGGATCGCTTTCTTATAACGAAAGAAAGTGTCTGAATTTTTCGCAGCCCCCCCGGTGGATGCCGACACCCCCAAATCGGGGTTGGAATTCGGGAATTTTTTTGAAGAGGCCAGGAGGCTCTGTTCCAAAATTTCTTGATCGGGATCGCTCTTTTGTGACGACAGAAGGTGCCTGGATTTTTTGCAGCCCCCCCGGTGAATGCCGACACCCCCAAATCGGGGGTTGAAATTCGCGATTTTTTCTAGAAGAGGCCAGGAGGCTCTGTTCCAAAATTTCTCGATCGGGATCGCTTTTTTGTGACAAGAGAAGGTGCCTGAATTTTTTGCAGCCCCCCCCTCCCGGTGAATGCCGACACCCCCAAATCGGGGGTTGAAAATCGGGATTTTTTTTAGAAGAGGCCAGGAGGCTCTGTTCCAAAATTTCTTGATTGGGATCGCTTCCTTGTGACGCAAGGAGGTTCCTGATTTTTTTGCAGCCCCCCCGTCGCATGCCGACACCCTCACATCGGGGGTTGAAATTCGGGAATTCTCTTAGAAGAGGCCAGGAGGCTCTGTTCCAAAATTTATCGATTGGGATCGCTTCTTTGAGACGGAAGAAGGTGCCTGGATTCTTTTCAGCCCCCACGGTGAATGCCGACAACCCCAAATCGGATGTTGGAATTCGGGAATTTTTGTAGAACAGGCCAGGAGGCTCTGTTCCAAAATTTCTTGATTGGGATCGCTTTCTTGTGACGCAAGGAGGTGCCTGATTTTTTTGCAGTCCCCCCGTCGCATGCCGACACCCCCACATCGGGGGTTGAAATTCGGGAATTCTCTTAGAAGAGGCCAGGAGGCTCTGTTCCGAAATTTCTCGATCGGGATCGCTCTTTTGTGACGAGAGAAGGTGCCTGAATTTTTTGCAGCCCCCACGGTGAATGCCGACAACCCCAAATCGGATGTTGAAATTCGGGAATTTTTGTAGAACAGGCCAGGAGGCTCTGTTCCAAAATTTCTCGATCGGGATCGCTTTCTTATATCGAAAGAAGGTGCCTGAATTTTTTGCAGCCCCTCCGGTGGATGCCGACAACCCCAAATCGGGGTTGAAATTCGGGAATTTTTTTAGAAGAGGCCAGGAGGCTCTGTTCCGAAATTTCTCGATCGGGATCGCTCTTTTGTGACGAGAGAAGGTGCCTGAATTTTTTGCAGCCCCCCCGGTGAATGCCGACACCCCCAAATCGGATGTTGAAATTCGGGAATTCTTGTAGAACAGGCCAGGAGGCTCTGTTCCGAAATTTCTCGATCGGGATCGCTTTCTTATAACGGAAGAAGGTGCCTGAATTTTTCGCAGCCCCCCCGGTGGATGCCGACACCCCCAAATCGGGGTTGAATTCGGGAATTTTTTTAGAAGAGGCCAGGAGGCTCTGTTCCAAAATTTCTCGATCGGGATCGCTCTTTTGTGACGAGAGAAGGTGCCTGAAGTTTCTGCAGCCCCCCCGGTGAACGCCGACAGCCCCAAATCGGGGGTTGAAATTCGGGAATTTTTTCAGAAGAGGCCAGGAGGCTCTGTTCCGAAATTTCTCGTTCGGGATCGCTCTTTTGTGACGAGAGAAGGTGCCTGAATTTTTTGCAGCCCCCCCGGTGGATGCCGACACCCCCAAATCGGATGTTGAAATTCGGGAATTTTTGTAGAAGAGTCCAGGAGGCTCTGTTCCAGAATTTCTCGATCGGGATCGCTTTCTTATAACGAAAGAAAGTGCCTGAATTTTTCGCAGCCCCCCCGGTGGATGCCGACACCCCCAAATCGGGTTTGGAATTCGGGAATTTTTTTGAAGAGGCCAGGAGGCTCGGTTCCAAAATTTCTTGATCGGGATCGCTCTTTTGTGACGACAGAAGGTGCCTGGATTTTTTGCAGCCCCCCGGTGAATGCCGACACCCCCAAATCGGGGGTTGAAATTCGCGATTTTTTCTAGAAGAGGCCAGGAGGCTCTGTTCCGAAATTTCTCGATCGGGATCGCTTTCTTGTGACGCAAGGAGGTGCCTGATTTTTTTGCAGCCCCCCCGTCGCATGCCGACACCCCCACATCGGGGGTTGAAATTCGGGAATTCTCTTAGAAGAGGCCAGGAGGCTCTGTTCCGAAATTTCTCGATCGGGATCGCTCTTTTGTGACGAGAGAAGGTGCCTGAATTTTTTGCAGCCCCCACGGTGAATGCCGACAACCCCAAATCGGATGTTGAAATTCGGGAATTTTTGTAGAACAGGCCAGGAGGCTCTGTTCCAAAATTTCTCGATCGGGATCGCTTTCTTATATCGAAAGAAGGTGCCTGAATTTTTTGCAGCCCCCCCGGTGGATGCCGACACCCCCAAATCGGGGTTGAAATTCGGGAATTTTTTTAGAAGAGGCCAGGAGGCTCTGTTCCGAAATTTCTCGATCGGGATCGCTCTTTTGTGACGAGAGGAGGTGCCTGAATTTTTTGCAGCCCCCCCGGTGAATGCCGACACCCCCAAATCGGATGTTGAAATTCGGGAATTCTTGTAGAACAGGCCAGGAGGCTCTGTTCCGAAATTTCTCGATCGGGATCGCTTTCTTATAACGGAAGAAGGTGCCTGAATTTTTCGCAGCCCCCCCGGTGGATGCCGACACCCCCAAATCGGGGTTGAATTCGGGAATTTTTTTAGAAGAGGCCAGGAGGCTCTGTTCCAAAATTTCTCGATCGGGATCGCTCTTTTGTGACGAGAGAAGGTGCCTGAAGTTTCTGCAGCCCCCCCGGTGAACGCCGACAGCCCCAAATCGGGGGTTGAAATTCGGGAATTTTTTCAGAAGAGGCCAGGAGGCTCTGTTCCGAAATTTCTCGTTCGGAATCGCTCTTTTGTGACGAGAGAAGGTGCCTGAATTTTTTGCAGCCCCCCCGGTGGATGCCGACACCCCCAAATCGGATGTTGAAATTCGGGAATTTTTGTAGAAGAGGCCAGGAGGCTCTGTTCCAGAATTTCTCGATCGGGATCGCTTTCTCATAACGAAAGAAAGTGCCTGAATTTTTCGCAGCCCCCCCGGTGGATGCCGACACCCCCAAATCGGGGTTGGAATTCGGGAATTTTTTTGAAGAGGCCAGGAGGCTCTGTTCCAAAATTTCTTGATCGGGATCGCTCTTTTGTGACGACAGAAGGTGCCTGGATTTTTTGCAGCCCCCCCGGTGAATGCCGACACCCCCAAATCGGGGGTTGAAATTCGCGATTTTTCCTAGAAGAGGCCAGGAGGCTCTGTTCCAAAATTTCTCGATCGGGATCGCTTTTTTGTGACAAGAGAAGGTGCCTGAATTTTTTGCAGCCCCCCCCTCCCGGTGAATGCCGACACCCCCAAATCGGGGGTTGAAAATCGGGATTTTTTTTAGAAGAGGCCAGGAGGCTCTGTTCCAAAATTTCTTGATTGGGATCGCTTTCTTGTGACGCAAGGAGGTGCCTGATTTTTTTGCAGCCCCCCCGTCGCATGCCGACACCCCCACATCGGGGGTTGAAATTCGGGAATTCTCTTAGAAGAGGCCAGGAGGCTCTGTTCCAAAATTTATCGATTGGGATAGCTTTTTTGAGACGGAAGAAGGTGCCTGGATTCTTTTCAGCCACCCCCCCCCCCCGGTGAATGCCGACACCCCCATATCGGATGTTGGAACTCGGGAATTTTTTTAGAACAGGCCAGGAGGCTCCGTTCCAAAATTTCTCGATCGGGATCGCTCTTTTGTGACGAGAGAAGGTGCCTGAAGTTTTCGCAGCCCCCCCCCCCCCGGTGGATGCCGACAGCCCCAAATCGGGGGTTGAAATTCGGGAATTTTTTTAGAAGAGGCCAGGAGGCTCTATTCCGAAATTTCTCGTTCGGGATCGCTCTTTTGTGACGAGAGAAGGTGCCTGAATTTTTTGCAGCCCCCCCGGTGAATGCCGACACCCCCAGATCGGATGTTGAAATTCGGGAATTTTTGTAGAACAGGCCAGGAGGCTCTGTTCCAAAATTTCTCGATCGGGATCGCTTTCTTATAACGAAAGAAAGTGCCTGAATTTTTCGCAGCCCCCCCGGTGGATGCCGACACCCCCAAATCGGGGTTGGAATTCGGGAATTTTTTTAGAAGAGGCCAGGAGGCTCTGTTCCAAAATTTCTTGATTGCGAACGCTTCCTTGCGACGAAAGAAGGTGCCTGAATTTTTTGCAGCCCCCCCCCCCCGGTGAAAGCCGACACCCCTAAATCGGGGGTTGAAATTCGGGAATCTTTTCAAGAACAGGCTAGGAGGCTCTGTTCCAAGATTTCTCGATTGGGATCGCTTTTTTGTGACGAAAGAAGGTGCCCGAATTCTTTTCAGCCTCCCGCCCCCCACGGTGAATGCCGACACCCCCAAATCGGATGTTGGATTTCGGGAATTTCCTTAGAACAGGCCAGGAGGCTCTGTTCCAAAATTTCTTGATTGGGATCGCTTCCTTGTGACGAGAGAGGGTGCCTGAATTGTTTCCAGCCCCCCCCCCCCGGTGAAAGCCGACACCCCTAAATCGGGGGTTGAAATTCGGGAATTTTTTTAAGAACAGGCCAGGAGGCTCTGTTCCAGAATTTCTCGATTGTGATCGCTTTTTTGTGACGAAAGAAGGTGCCTGAATTCTTTATAGCCAGCCCTCCCCCGGTGAATGACGACACCCCCAAATCAGATGTTGGATATCGGGAATTTTTTTAGAACAGGCCTGGAGGCTCTTATCCAAAATTTCTTGATTGGGATCGCTTTCTTGTGAAGAAAGAAGGTGCCTGAATTTTTTGCAGCCCCCCCGGTAGATGCCGACACCCCCAAATCGAGGGTTGAGATTCGAGACATTGTTTAGAAGAGGCCAGGAGGCTCTGTTCTAAAATTTCTCGATCGGGATCGCTTTTTCGTGACGAGAGAGGGTGCCTGAATTTTTTGCAGTCCCCCCGGTGAATGCCGACACCCCCAAATCGGGGGTTGAAATTCGGGTATTTCCCAGAAGATGCCAGGAGGCTCTGTTCCAAAATTTCTCGATTGGGATCGCTTTTTCGTGACGAGAGAAGGTGCCTGAATTTTTGCAGCCGCCCCGACGAATGCCGCCCCCCCCCCCAAATCGGATGTTGAAATTCGGGAATTTTTTTAAGAACGGGCCAGGAGGCTCTGTTCCAGAAATTCTCCATTGGGATCGCTTTCTTGTAACGAAAGGAGGTGCCTGAATTTTTTGCAGCCCCCCCCCCCCCCCCCCGGTGAATGCCGACGTCCCCAAATCGGGGGTTGAAATTCGGGAATTTTTTGAGAACAGGCCAGGAGGTTCTGTTCCAAAATTCCTCGATTGGGATCGCTTTCTCGTGACGAGAAAGGGTGCCTGAATTTTTTTCAGCCCCCCCCCCCAGCCCGGTGAATGCCGACGACCCCACATCGGGGGTTGGAATTCGGGAATTCTCTCAGAGGCCAGGAGGCTCTGTTCCATAATTCCTCGATCGGATCCGATTTTTTGTGACCAGAGAAGGTGCCTGAATTTTTCGCAGCCACTCCGTCGGATGCCGACACCCCCAAATCGGGGGTTGAAATTCGGGATTTTTTTTAGAAGAGGCCAGGAGGCTCTGTTCCGAAATTTCTCGATCGGGATCGCTCTTTTGTGACGAGAGAAGGTGCCTGAATTTTTTGCAGCCCCCACGGTGAATGCCGACAACCCCAAATCGGATGTTGAAATTCGGGAATTTTTGTAGAACAGGCCAGGAGGCTCTGTTCCAAAATTTCTCGATCGGGATCGCTTTCTTATATCGAAAGAAGGTGCCTGAATTTTTTGCAGCCCCCCCGGTGGATGCCGACACCCCCAAATCGGGGTTGAAATTCGGGAATTTTTTTAGAAGAGGCCAGGAGGCTCTGTTCCGAAATTTCTCGATCGGGATCGCTCTTTTGTGACGAGAGAAGGTGCCTGAATTTTTTGCAGCCCCCCCGGTGAATGCCGACACCCCCAAATCGGATGTTGAAATTCGGGAATTCTTGTAGAACAGGCCAGGAGGCTCTGTTCCGAAATTTCTCGATCGGGATCGCTTTCTTATAACGGAAGAAGGTGCCTGAATTTTTCGCAGCCCCCCCGGTGGATGCCGACACCCCCAAATCGGGGTTGAATTCGGGAATTTTTCTAGAAGAGGCCAGGAGGCTCTGTTCCAAAATTTCTCGATCGGGATCGCTCTTTTGTGACGAGAGAAGGTGCCTGAAGTTTCTGCAGCCCCCCCGGTGAACGCCGACAGCCCCAAATCGGGGGTTGAAATTCGGGAATTTTTTCAGAAGAGGCCAGGAGGCTCTGTTCCGAAATTTCTCGTTCGGGATCGCTCTTTTGTGACGAGAGAAGGTGCCTGAATTTTTTGCAGCCCCCCCGGTGGATGCCGACACCCCCAAATCGGATGTTGAAATTCGGGAATTTTTGTAGAAGAGGCCAGGAGGCTCTGTTCCAGAATTTCTCGATCGGGATCGCTTTCTTATAACGGAAGAAAGTGCCTGAATTTTTCGCAGCCCCCCCGGTGGATGCCGACACCCCCAAATCGGGGTTGGAATTCGGGAATTTTTTTGAAGAGGCCAGGAGGCTCTGTTCCAAAATTTCTTGATCGGGATCGCTCTTTTGTGACGACAGAAGGTGCCTGGATTTTTTGCAGCCCCCCCGGTGAATGCCGACACCCCCAAATCGGGGGTTGAAATTCGCGATTTTTTCTAGAAGAGGCCAGGAGGCTCTGTTCCAAAATTTCTCGATCGGGATCGCTTTTTTGTGACAAGAGAAGGTGCCTGAATTTTTTGCAGCCCCCCCCTCCCGGTGAATGCCGACACCCCCAAATCGGGGGTTGAAAATCGGGATTTTTTTTAGAAGAGGCCAGGAGGCTCTGGTCCAAAATTTCTTGATTGGGATCGCTTTCTTGTGACGCAAGGAGGTGCCTGATTTTTTTGCAGCCCCCCCGTCGCATGCCGACACCCCCACATCGGGGGTTGAAATTCGGGAATTCTCTTAGAAGAGGCCAGGAGGCTCTGTTCCAAAATTTATCGATTGGGATCGCTTTTTTGAGACGGAAGAAGGTGCCTGGATTCTTTTCAGCCACCCCCCCCCCCCCCCGGTGAATGCCGACACCCCCACATCGGATGTTGGAACTCGGGAATTTTTTTAGAACAGGCCAGGAGGCTCTGTTCCAAAATTTCTCGATCGGGATCGCTCTTTTGTGACGAGAGAAGGTGCCTGAAGTTTTCGCAGCCCCCTCCCCCCCGGTAGATGCCGACAGCCCCAAATCGGGGGTTGAAATTCGGGAATTTTTTTAGAAGAGGCCAGGAGGCTCTATTCCGAAATTTCTCGTTCGGGATCGCTCTTTTGTGACGAGAGAAGGTGCCTGAATTTTTTGCAGCCCCCCCGGTGAATGCCGACACCCCCAGATCGGATGTTGAAATTCGGGAATTTTTGTAGAACAGGCCAGGAGGCTCTGTTCCAAAATTTCTCGATCGGGATCGCTTTCTTATAACGAAAGAAAGTGCCTGAATTTTTCGCAGCCCCCCCGGTGGATGCCGACACCCCCAAATCGGGGTTGGAATTCGGGAATTTTTTTAGAAGAGGCCAGGAGGCTCTGTTCCAAAATTTCTTGATTGCGAACGCTTCCTTGCGACGAAAGAAGGTGCCTGAATTTTTTGCAGCCCCCCCCCCCCCGGTGAAAGCCGACACCCCTAAATCGGGGGTTGAAATTCGGGAATCTTTTCAAGAACAGGCTAGGAGGCTCTGTTCCAAGATTTCTCGATTGGGATCGCTTCTTTGTGACGAAAGAAGGTGCCTGAATTCTTTTCAGCCTCCCGCCCCCCACGGTGAATGCCGACACCCCCAAATCGGATGTTGGATTTCGGGAATTTCCTTAGAACAGGCCAGGAGGCTCTGTTCCAAAATTTCTTGATTGGGATCGCTTCCTTGTGACGAGAGAGGGTGCCTGAACTGTTTCCAGCCCCCCCCCCCCCCGGTGAAAGCCGACACCCCTAAATCGGGGGTTGAAATTCGGGAATTTTTTTAAGAACAGGCCAGGAGGCTCTGTTCCAAAATTTCTCGATTGTGATCGCTTTTTTGTGACGAAAGAAGGTGCCTGAATTCTTTATAGCCCTCCCTCCCCCGGTGAATGCCGACACCCCCAAATCAGATGTTGGATATCGGGAATTTTTTTAGAACAGGCCTGGAGGCTCTTATCCAAAATTTCTTGATTGGGATCGCTTTCTTGTGAAGAAAGAAGGTGCCTGAATTTTTTGCAGCCCCCCCGGTAGATGCCGACACCCCCAAATCGAGGGTTGAGATTCGAGACATTGTTTAGAAGAGGCCAGGAGGCTCTGTTCTAAAATTTCTCGATCGGGATCGCTTTTTCGTGACGAGAGAGGGTGCCTGAATTTTTTGCAGCCCCCCCGGTGAATGCCGACACCCCCAAATCGGGGGTTGAAATTCGGGTATTTCCCAGAAGATGCCAGGAGGCTCTGTTCCAAAATTTCTCGATTGGGATCGCTTTTTCGTGACGAGAGAAGGTGCCTGAATTTTTGCAGCCGCCCCGACGAATGCCGCCCCCCCCCCAAATCGGATGTTGAAATTCGGGAATTTTTTTAAGAACGGGCCAGGAGGCTCTGTTCCAGAAATTCTCCATTGGGATCGCTTTCTTGTAACGAAAGAAGGTGCCTGAATTTTTTGCAGCCCCCCCCCCCCCCGGTGAATGCCGACGTCCCCAAATCGGGGGTTGAAATTCGGGAATTTTTTGAGAACAGGCCAGGAGGTTCTGTTCCAAAATTCCTCGATTGGGATCGCTTTCTCGTGACGAGAAAGGGTGCCTGAATTTTTTTCAGCCCCCCCCCCCAGCCCGGTGAATGCCGACACCCCCACATCGGGGGTTGGAATTCGGGAATTCTCTCAGAGGCCAGCAGGCTCTGTTCCATAATTCCTCGATCGGATCCGCTTTTTTGTGACCAGAGAAGGTGCCTGAATTTTTCGCAGCCACTCCGTCGGATGCCGACACCCCCAAATCGGGGGTTGAAATTCGGGATTTTTTTTAGAAGAGGCCAGGAGGCTCTGTTCCGAAATTTCTCGATCGGGATCGCTCTTTTGTGACGAGAGAAGGTGCCTGAATTTTTTGCAGCCCCCACGGTGAATGCCGACAACCCCAAATCGGATAATGAAATTCGGGAATTTTTGTAGAACAGGGCAGGAGGCTCTGTTCCAAAATTTCTCGATCGGGATCGCTTTTTTATATCGAAAGAAGGTGCCTGAATTTTTTGCAGCCCCCCCGGTGGATGCCGACACCCCCAAATCGGGGTTGAAATTCGGGAATTTTTTTAGAAGAGGCCAGGAGGCTCTGTTCCGAAATTTTTCGATCGGGATCGCTCTTTTGTGACGAGAGAAGGTGCCTGAATTTTTTGCAGCCCCCCCGGTGAATGCCGACACCCCCAAATCGGATGTTGAAATTCGGGAATTCTTGTAGAACAGGCCAGGAGGCTCTGTTCCGAAATTTCTCGATCGGGATCGCTTTCTTATAACGGAAGAAGGTGCCTGAATTTTTCGCAGCCCCCCCGGTGGATGCCGACACCCCCAAATCGGGGTTGAATTCGGGAATTTTTTTAGAAGAGGCCAGGAGGCTCTGTTCCAAAATTTCTCGATCGGGATCGCTCTTTTGTGACGAGAGAAGGTGCCTGAAGTTTCTGCAGCCCCCCCGGTAAACGCCGACAGCCCCAAATCGGGGGTTGAAATTCGGGAATTTTTTCAGAAGAGGCCAGGAGGCTCTGTTCCGAAATTTCTCGTTCGGGATCGCTCTTTTGTGACGAGAGAAGGTGCCTGAATTTTTTGCAGCCCCCCCGGTGGATGCCGACACCCCCAAATCGGATGTTGAAATTCGGGAATTTTTGTAGAAGAGGCCAGGAGGCTCTGTTCCAGAAATTCTCGATCGGGATCGCTTTCTTATAACGAAAGAAAGTGCCTGAATTTTTCGCAGCCCCCCCGGTGGATGCCGACACCCCCAAATCGGGGTTGGAATTCGGGAATTTTTTTGAAGAGGCCAGGAGGCTCTGTTCCAAAATTTCTTGATCGGGATCGCTCTTTTGTGACGACAGAAGGTGCCTGGATTTTTTGCAGCCCCCCCGGTGAATGCCGACACCCCCAAATCGGGGGTTGAATTTCGCGATTTTTTCTAGAAGAGGCCAGGAGGCTCTGTTCCAAAATTTCTCGATCGGGATCGCTTTTTTGTGACAAGAGAAGGTGCCTGAATTTTTTGCAGCCCCCCCCCTCCCGGTGAATGCCGACACCCCCAAATCGGGGGTTGAAAATCGGGATTTTTTTTAGAAGAGGCCAGGAGGCTCTGGTCCAAAATTTCTTGATTGGGATCGCTTTCTTGTGACGCAAGGAGGTGCCTGATTTTTTTGCAGCCCCCCCGGTGCATGCCGACACCCCCACATCGGGGGTTGAAATTCGGGAATTCTCTTAGAAGAGGCCAGGAGGCTCTGTTCCAAAATTTATCGATTGGGATCGCTTTTTTGAGACGGAAGAAGGTGCCTGGATTCTTTTCAGCCCCCCCCCCCCCCCGGTGAATGCCGACACCCCCACATCGGATGTTGGAACTCGGGAATTTTTTTAGAACAGGCCAGGAGGCTCTGTTCCGAAATTTCTTGATTGGGATCGCTTTCTTGTGACGGAAGAAGGTGCCTGAATTTTTTGCAGCCCCCCCGGTGGATGCCGACACCCCCAAATCGGGGGTTCAAATTCGGGAATTTTTTCAGACCAGGCTAGGAGGCTCTGATCCAAAGTTGCTCCTTCGGGATCGCTTCCTTAAGACGAAAGAAGGTGCCTGAATTCTTCGCAGCCCCCCCCCCTTGTGAATGCCGACACCCCCAAATCGGGGGTTGAAATTCGGGAATCTTTGTAGAACAGGCCAGGAGGCACTGTTCCCCAATTTCTCGATCGGGATCACTTATTCGTGACGAGAGAGGGTGCCTGAATTTTTTGCAGCCCCCCCCCCCCGGTGAATGCCGACACCCCCAAATCGGGGGTTCAAATTCGGGATTTTTCTTAGAAGAGGCCAGGAGGCTCTGTTCCAAAATTTCTCGATCGGGATCGCTTTTTTGTGACAAGAGAAGGTGCCTGAATTTCTTGCAGCCCCCCCGGTGGATGCCGACACCCCCAAATCGGGGGTTGAAATTCGGGAATTTTTTTAGAACAGGCCAGGTGGCTCTGTCCCAAAATTCCTCGAATGGGATTGCTTCCTTGTGACGAAAGGGGGTGCTTGAATATTTGCAGCCCCCCCCCCCCCCGGTGAATGCCAACACCCCCAAATCGGTGGTTGAAATTCGGGAATTTTTGTAGAACAGGCCAGGAGGCTCTGTTCCAAAATTTATTGATTGCGATCGCTTTTTTGAGACGGAAGAAGGTGCCTGCATTCTTTTCAGCCACCCCCCCCCCCCGGTGAATGCCGACACCCCCACATCGGATGTTGGAATTCGGGAATTTTTTTAGAACAGGCCAGGAGGCTCTGTTCCAAAATTTACCGATTGGGATCGCTTTTTTGAGACGGAAGAAGGTGCCTGAATTTTTCGCAGCCCCCCCCCTTGTGAATGCCGACACCCCCAAATCGGGGGTTGAAATTCGGCAATTTTTGTAGAACAGGCCAGGAGGCACTGTTCCAAAATTTCTCGATCGGGATCACTTATTCGTGACGAGAGAGGGTGCCTGAATTTTTCGCAGCCCCCCCCCCCCCTTGTGAATGCCGACACCCCCAAATCGGGGGTTGAAATTCGGCAATTTTTGTAGAACAGGCCAGGAGGCACTGTTCCAAAATTTCTCGATCGGGATCACTTATTCGTGACGAGAGAGGGTGCCTGAATTTTTTGCAGCCCCCCTGGTTGATGCCGACACCCCCAAATCGGGGGTTGAAATTCGGGAATTTTTTTAGAACAGGCCAGGTGGCTCTGTCCCAAAATTCCTCGAATGGGATTGCTTCCTTGTGACGAAAGAAGGTGCTCGAATTTTTCGCAGCCCCCCCCCCCCCCCCGGTGAATGCCAACACCCCCAAATCGAGGGTTGAAATTTGAAATTCTTGCCGTAGCATCCGTGTCCTTCTATCTTCAAGTCCCACCTGAGTTGTACTTTACATGGGATTACCCGACGCCATCCGATCTATCTTACGAACTACCAGATGCTTCCTTCCAGGATCTCACGCTGGTACACCGTGAGAACCCCCGCCCCCCCCTAGGAGCTTCATTCCTCGATCCTTTTCTACCAATTGTTATGTCGTTCTAGAGTAACGATACATGGCCAATTCGGGGACTTGCTTTGCAATCAAAGGTGTCGACGTCGCTCTGGTAGTAATGTCCGTTGTTTATGTAGTAGCGACGCAGTTCGACCATATCAGTGCTCCCAGACATGTAGAAATGGCGAGAGTGACTTCGGTTGCCGAGTGTGGATTTCCTTCCCGTGTACGGGAAACTCCTAAACTGTGTCCCTTGTTACAAAAATACGTATCCCGGCAGCCCACCGCCGATGGAGTTAGCATGAGTCATGAGCATCAAATAGGGAAGATTTCCACACAACCCAAGAGGTACTACCCTCAGGCAATCATAATACGGGCCATGGGCTGATGCATCAGCCCACCACAGGGGTAGTCAGCTTCCAGGTATCCCTCCCTGACTTTTGGTCAGCGATGAGTGTAACTGCTCCCGCAACATCGAATATTATATCATCACTGTATTCTAGGAAAGCCCAATGCAAGACGTGTGGAAGAAATTATGAGCATCATCTGTGATCGTAGGGTATCATCTTTTTTTCTTTCCCTCCAGAAGCCCTCACATTCATGACGTACCACTCTAAACTGTGTATTCAAATACCAGCGAGGATTCAGTACGTTTCTTTGCACGTTTGAACATGTGAAATGCGAAATGGGGTTCCCGCCCCGAGAATGGAAACGGATTACTCTCAACGATTCTGCATGTGAGGGCGAGTCCATAGACTGTAAAAATATTTTTTGTTATTCTGTGCGCAAAAATGGCCATTTTGACGCAAGTGTGCGTGTGCAAATAGCAAATTTGCTCATTATTCCGACACAGCTGTGTGCACATAATTTTTCACGCAGTGCGCAAATGAGGCATCAGTGCGCAAATACTCGTTTGCGCACTGCGTAAACGAAGAACAGTGTGCAAATGAGGCATTTGCGCACTGTGCAAATTTCGTTCGCGCACTGGTCTTGAGTTGTTCTCTGATCACTCTATACCATCATCTATCTATATATCATCATCATACATAATTGTGAAGAATATCTAACTTCGATCTTTCGAGCACCAGCGACAGTTTTGAGCAACGTGAAAACATACTATATGGGCGATAGAGTTTTTTCTGATACATTTCTCAGAATTTTTTTTCAGTCGAGGGGCTCCGCCCCCTGCACCCCCGCCGGGGCTCCGCCCCTGGACCCCCTCTTCAGCCCTCCTGTGACCCCGTCATGCCATGTTCCTCTGGATGCTTGAGATGCATTGATCATTCGTTGTAGGTGATGCTTTGGCCACTCCTCGCTACTGTCAAAATTTTTCAGAAAGTCGTCATGGATCCCAAGTAGTTCAAACGAAAATGGTTCATAATTTGTTTGAGAAGGAAAAAGGACTCGGAAAGTTCCTACACGCCAATGCGAAAAAGGAACAAAGTCCGTCAACTCTCGAGACGACACCCAAGTCTCACAGCATCCCCTGATTTTTTTTATGTGTTTTAGGAGGCGGGTTACATTCTTGCTCACAGAAATAACAAAAAATATCGTAAGCAACTCAGGCGCTGACATTTGCGCACTCGTCCCCGCAACTCGTGTCCAAACGTTCCATTTGCGCACAGTTTCGTCGTTTACGCAGTGCGCAAATCAGCCATTCGCACACTGCGTAAACGATGAAACTGTGCGTAAATGAGGCGTTTGCACACTCGTTGCGGTGACTCGTGCGCAAATATCTGTTGGTGCCCTTGTTGCTTAATATACTATTTATAAAGACAAACCGTGATAGAGAGATGACTGCAAACACATGGGTTCTTTGAGAGCTATCCAAAGTTTGTATTCGTATACAGTTTCGTGGTTTGTATTCTCGACGAGACATTTTGAGATGAAGTCCTCTTCGTCCCACGCTGCCCTCCGATCAGTCAAGAGATTGTCAGATTTGAACATTATTTAATTGCGAACTTCTGCTTCATTCACATCATGAATCGATAGAGCTGACGGCTATCAAGAATCCACAAGAAATTTAATATGGATGGCATTAACTGCTCACGTCTAGGTACAGTAATCAATCGGGTGGGACTACCCTGATAAAACTCGAAATGGCGTTAGAAATCCTGACCAGTATCTCAATATATCGTTTCGATGAAGACCTGGTAAAGACAAATATGTGATATTGATCATTTTCATCAATGGACTTTTTCCTGCAAAAATTTTCATAACATGAGTAACGAAATGCTCCTTGTCCAGTTTCTCTTACACTCCAAGAAGCAGCATTTGAGTATCATTCCTCAAATGTCTCCCAAAAATATGAATTCATAAAATTTTCGAAACAGGTGTCGAAATCAAGAATTGACAAAACTCACAAGGTGATTAGGAATCTTTCATTTCGTCACCTGGATCCGATGTCACCTTCTTCTTCCCCCTTCTATTGGGGTGGAGACTAGCATTGGACCTTGCATGTTAATCTTAGTCTCCATCACATTACATGCAATGCCGTGTGACCCATCAACGTATTCATAGAACATTAAGGTAGTACTAGCGGTACTCGAATTACCTATCAGAAAATTACGAAAGTCGGCACAGTGGTACATTAGTGCCTCAAACAGACACAGCTGGAATTTCGGAATTTTTAGGAGCCGCGGAGAAATGTTCTGGACAATTCCGTGAATGCCGATTAACACGGCGCCTTATGGGAAATTATCGATACACTAATTTCTAACGATCTGATTTTCACAGGAAAGAGCACACAGATGTGAGAGTACGCAAAAAGTGCATAGAAACAAACAGATCAACGGTTAGGATCCTACAAAGAAAGATCTGAGCCAATACGTCACTATTCTTGACAGTTTCGGGGTTAGGTTGTCGTCTGCTGTGTGCGTTACTATACCTATACAGGCGGGCGGAATCGAGTCAAGCGAAGATCCAATCCGCGCTTGGACTCATCAGTACCGCTAGTACTACGTTAACATATAAATCAGTCCATTGCCCGTAGTTCTATATTCAAAGACCAATTTGACTGAACCGTGACACATTTTGTGTGAAAATTTCCCGATGTATCAAAATCTCTTATAATTGTGTAGACAAATCTATGGTTCCATCTACAAGATGCTCATATTTTCGTCCAAGATTCTCGAGATGGGCTGGTCATAGAAACAGAAGTGGTCATGATTCTCGACGGTGCGTTGAGAATTAACATCAATCATGCGTCCCAAGCTGAAAGGAGAAATTAGAGGGGCGAGCATTTCTCGGTCTAATCCATTTTTTGGCCACCTCCGATGGCCGAGAAATATTATTCGTACCCATAGGATGAGAGACTGCTCTCCTGCGGGGTCGCCCATCGTCGTCGGGCTCAATTATGGAATGCCTGTGCGCGTTGGGACTTTGTTTCTCACCCACCTCAATGATCATCATCTGGAACATGGACAAGTATCAGCGCCTATCGTGTTGAATAATTTTGCCAATCATTGGATTTCAAGTGAGCAGCAGCACAAATCCAAATTCCTGATAAAATCATACCTGACCACAGAATCAGAGAATAATCATGAGGAGGAATGATCGCGGGCCTCATTGCCAGCAGCCATAACACCGCGAAGGCCCAGCCGCATCCATTCATCCTTCCGTACAGTTACGGTTCACGAGAGGCTTCGAGAACTCATCTTCATTACGGCGGATTCCAAGAGTGATCACTCCATGTAAGGTATGGGGAAGATGTAATGGCTAAATATGTGGGGACAAATGGTTGCAACTGCGCTCCCTGAAATGTGAATGAAATAGTCTCATTCAGCCGTTGGTTGTGTCCGGATATCGGACCGAGAATAATCTAGATCTGCGATCTGTGCGATTGAGACTCAACGATCTGATCGTTGATCACATTGAGCCCATGAAGAACCTACTGACTTCATCAAAGAAGGAGCTACTGAAGTGGAGCAGTGGAACGTTTCAATTCTCCAACGGGACCATAATTCATTCCATTGGATACTAAACATACGATGCGCGCTACGCAAGCAACATTTGGTCAAAACTGCGTCACATCTTTGAAAATATACTCGTGATATTCCTGTGGATCTTTGGTGCATGATTCCTCAGTTATTACATATCTCCTTGAATCATCGGATTTCTTGGGATCAATTGGTACTCAGATAACGGAGATTGGATCATAATTCGGATAAAGTATTGAAAGGTGCTGCGATAGCGCCCTGGTGGGAAGTGTGGAAGAGAACTATGAAGTAAAAACAATGAGGTGAGTCCTGAGATCGTGCGATTGATACGAAGTCATAGAAGTTCGCTCAACAAAATTGCTGTTCAACCAAATCGTTGTAATTTTCTCTACTACCAAATACCCAGCTAGTATCCTGATGAAAAAAAGACGCCCTGGGAACGTCTCCTTGATAATATGGCAAGTTTTGTGGACGTCCGAAATTGCGTCAATTTGTTCGCCAGAAAGGCGTACTACTTCCACTCTTTTGACATTTTTTGTACATGCAAAAAGAACTTCCCAGGGACGTTCCGAATGACACCCAAAAGACGTCCGAAGGTCATCCTGTGGACATGATTTGGACACCTAGGATACTGTTTATTGTCCCCATGGGAAAAAGCAAAGAAATACAAAAAAAAATTTTCCGCGCGGTGAGCGAACTTTTTCCAACTTTTGAAACTTCATCAATCATGAAAATTAATTACAGTGATTTGATTCAAATAATGTACCGGAAAGAATTATTAATGTTATTACCTGCCGCCGCTGGGATTTGAACCTGTCACCTTCGGATTTCCAGTCTTCGCTATTGTCCACTCGGCCAGAAGCTTTTGTTACATAAGGGGTCTTTAAATGCCTATTCGAGTCTCGAGCGTAGAGAAAAGTATTATCCCAACTAATTTAACCATTTCTAATGAGCAATGCATTGCAGAATCAACGAGAGGTCTTGAGTTAGAAAGATGATCATTAAGATTTCATCGTATCTTTTGAAAAAAATAAAAATTTCATGTAATGAACCAAAACTCATAGAACTATCTTGGGCATCAGAATTTGACGATTGCAAGGGTAAAATCAAAGGATTGATGGAATAATATGCTATTTCGATGGTTCAGTAGAAAGAATTTGGACAATTACAATGATGATAATAATGTTCTGGATACACGTGATAGAAAGCGATTCCGGAAGGAGAAAACCTATGGACTCTTCCTTATCAAAAAATATGAATACATCATCGACACTCTTCGTTGAGGCAAAGTATCCAAAGAGTGAATTCATATTTCCTTTGGACGTACGGTCCAAGGTAGATTTCAAACCACCGAAACTACGGTGGAAGCACTCCAAGAAGGTCTCAGTCATATCTATTGTATTGAACTAAATTTAATTCATAATCCACCGAAGTGAACTATTTCCATGTTCAACTCGATGGCCGACCAGAATATTTCAATTGTATGGACTTATGGAGGGAGCAAGATTGAGGATAACAATTTAGAAAGCTCGTAAGTATTCATTCTATCGAGTGAAAGAAGTCATTACAACTGCTTTGGGCAGCTTCGAATTAACGATTGGAGTACTCCGATAATACAGAATGAAGACAGAGATCATTTTGCTAAACAACGCAGAAACTTCAAGAGATGTTGTACAATATCAGGCTAGGGAGAAAATACAGCAGTACGTTATGACGGTATATTAGCTCGTCATTTTAATGATATGCGAGTCCGCAAAGTGCAATGCGGCTCGCCCGCATCTGCTTGGCTGCCACTGCATCGGGTCCCCGGACAACCTCCTGGCGGTTGCTCTCGTTCGGTATCAAGTATGACGGACGAACGACAGGGAGACACGTATGAATTTATAAGAACAGCAAGTACATAATCAGATGGGGTATTTATTCACGAAATGAATTTAACAAGAAAGCGCATCCGAGTGCAACGCAACAGGTGAAAAACTCGCGAGGGAGAGCCGCACACAATGAGAGAGAGAGAGAGATACATTCTCGGCTGGTACTCACGCTGCGAAGACGCTTTTCAACAGGCCGCTGCCTCGGGAACGCCAAAGATCGGGAGTCCGCTGACTGTCGCACAAGTCCGGGTGGAATAACCCCCGTTGCCGTTGGGTACGGAAGCCTCGGCACCTGCAGGACCTGCGTCGGATGTCGGGGCGACCGGAGCACACGCGGCGCGGGAGAGGTTAGCCTCGATACGGGTCACACGATGTGTAGCGGACGACGACCGGAACAAGTCTGCTCGCTCATGGAATGGCCGCGAACTGCGCGAGCCGCGAGCTGCGTTCCTATTGGCCAGCCATTTTGGGCGCGCGCGCATTCTCTGTCTCTCTCATATTCAAACCTGTGTGTTGCTCTCCCTTTGCTGCTACTCGGGTATACACCTGTAACAATCTTTTGGATACATCAATATATGAGATTCGATAATAACTTATATCTATTTGCCAAGGAGAGAGTGATGGGACTTCACCCGTCACATACCCTCCCCCCAGACGCCGTTAGCCTAAGCGTACCGGCTCGAGAAGATCTCTCTCTGAGGCAACTATAATGAAAATAAAAGTTATTAGAAAAATTATTTATTTTATCAAAAGTACAAAAATATAATTGTCGAACCCGTCGACTAATCTTGTAAATAATAAACTTTGGCTGATTGCCTTGAACGAGCGAGCTCGCATTTCATTGACCAGATGTACACATCATCAGTCTCTAAAATAAAAGAAAACAGAAGAAAGAACTGCACTTGATTAGTGACTTAGCAAGAAAGGAACTTTTCCATATTAAGTATGGCATTGTAGATAGCAATTTTAAGTATGTAAATATGTAAATAGTAGAAAAATTGTAAATATGTAAATAGAATCAAAGGAAAGGTAAGGAAAATGTTGCCACTCTCGTGGGCTCTCTCACAGCGATGAAATGATTTTTCCGGACCGAGTTTTCCGAGGTGATGCCTCGTCCGATGGTACTTGCAGCGATGGCGCATTTTTTGAACCTTTAGGCCGTCCGCGACGTCTCACGGTGTTTGAATCGGTGTGTTGATCGGTCTCCGCGCGTTGGTCATTCGTTTCCGGTGTATTTTCCGTTTCCTGATCATTTTTCGCATGCGACGGATCATTCGCAGGTTGTTCGCTTTCCGCGTCAGGCGTATTTTGCGGAACGGTCGCAGTGTTCGGATCGCGTGCTGACGGTGCTCCGGTATTCACGGTTATACGCGTTTTCCGGGGTCTGCCCCGCGGTTTCGCTCGCAATCGCGTTTGCGCATCATTTACAATTTCATCGTTGGACTCGTCTGGTCGAAGCTCGAGGTCGTTCTGCCCTGCAGTCGTCACGCCCTCGTCTTTTTCAGAAACAGCCTCACTCTCGTCTTCTTCAGAAACAGCATCCGTCCGGTCCGGTTCCTCCTCGTTTGAGAAAAATGGCTTAAGATCACATACTGGGAACGTTCCGAGTGAGACATTGTCATCGTCAACTACCTCGTATACATTCTCACCTAGTTTTGCTGAGATCTTGCCAGGTCCTCGGTATTTTGGTGCAAGTTTAGCGGAAATGCCTTTGACTGCAGACGACAAAATGCGATTGCGCATCCAAACTTTTTCGCCGACGGCATATCGCACGTCACGGCGGTGAGCATTATAATATTTGCTCTGGCGTTCTTGCGCTTTAGCTGAGTTGTCTGCTGCAATTTCACGCAACTTACTCAGATTTTCCATATGGTTTTCCCATGTTCCAAGCTCTTCGGCCTCTGCGGCTTCTGCAGCTGCCACATCCCCCTGTCTACGAAACGTATGTGGAGGCGTGGGGTTCCTCCCTAGGTTTAGGAACGCTGGAGACATTTTTGTCGATTCTTGGGTGGCTGTGTTTATTGCAAACATCAGCTCAGGTAACTTTTCATCCCACGTGTTGTGGTTTTCAGTCACGAATGCTGTTATCCTAGCGCGAAGCGTACGGTTCTTATTTTCCGTCGGATTAGCTTGCGGATGATAAGCTGGACTAAATGATTGTTTGACGCCATTTTCTGTCAAGAACGTCTCAAGTTCTTTGTTTTTGAACTCCTTGCCATTATCCGCATGGAAAATCTCTGGCGTACCAAAGCGCATGAAAATTCGCTCCTTGAGTTCCTTGATGACAGTTTTTGCGTCAGCGCGTCTCGTTGCTACGATCTCTACCCAACGTGTGAAGAGATCCACGAAAACGATGATATGTTTGTTGCCCTGGACCGTGCGGACGTATGGGCCCATACAATCCGCAGCTACCATTGACCAAGGTTTCTTTGCTTGTCGTTTACCCATGAGTCCCGCTGGAGGTAGTTGCTGCACTTTTACTTGTTGACAGATGGAACAGCCTTTTACAAAGTTCGCGACATCCTTGTATAGGCTGGGCCAAAAGTAATAGCGTGCGATGTGATCTACAGTTTTGGTGCGGCCGAAATGGCCAGCCGTTGCTTCGCAGTGTCCTTCAGACATGACTTGTGCCCTTTGCTCTCTGGCCAGAACGAGTTTCCAGGCGTCGTCGTCTGAGACGAGATCTTCTAGTATGCGATTTGGCCGCCAGATGTATAATCGACCCCCCGTGATCTTCATATGTGGGTAATCCTCAGGATTTTCTGAGACTGCTTGATACGTTTTCAAGTACCACGCATCTTGCGTCTCTGGCACCAATGGTTGCACAGCAGCTAACCCCTCCTCTGTTTCATCTTCATACATGCGAGATGAACAATCGGGTACGACATTAAGCTTGCCCTTGCGGTATTCTATGTCGAACGAGTACGATTGTAGCTCGAGAGCCCACCTTGCTAGACGTCCTGTCGGATTCTTCAAGTTGCATAACCACATTAAACAAGTATGGTCGGTTATCACTTTGAAATGGTATCCTTCGACATAACAGCGCCATTTGCGGATCGCCCATAGAACTGCAAGGCCCTCACATTCGCTGACAGAGTAGTTTGCCTCCGCTCGCGTGAGTACACGACTAGCGAAGCAAATAACTCTTTCTTCGTCGTCAATCGTCTGTGTAAGCACTGCACCCAGGCCGGTGTTCGAAGCATCGGTCTGGATACAGAACTGATGTTCAGGTTCAAATGAAGGTTGGGCTAAAACCGGAGCTGTTGCGACTAGCGCTTTAATCCTATCAAAGGACTCTTGTTGCTCGGTGCCCCATACGTACTTCACGTTTTTCTTTGTGAGCCTTGTAAGAGGTTCAGCAATAGTTGCAAAGTCTTTCAAAAATTTTCTGTACCACGAGGCCATGCCTAAAAAGCTCTGCAATTTTTTGATCTTTTTTGGTACTGGAAAATCCATGATTGGTGAAATTCTGGAGGGATCTGGACGGCAACCGTCTTGATTTACTAACAGTCCCAAAAATCTAACCTCCTTTGCGCACCAAACGCTTTTCTCACGATTAACGGTGAGGTTAGCTTCGTTCAGGCGATTGAGGAATTTTTCCAGAACTTCGATGTGTTTTTCGAAGGTTTCGGTCACAATCAGTGAGTCATCTAAATATGTAACTACCCATTCCGATAATTCTGGTGTAATGACCATGTCGGCAAGTTGTTGGCAGGTAGATGGCGCTCCTGAGAGACCGAAGGGCATGGTTACAAACTCAAATAACCCTAGATTTTGAACTACGAACGCGGTCATAGGGATAGACTCTTCTTCTAGCTCTATCTGCAAAAACGCTTTGCTTAAGTCTATGACTGAGATATATTTTGCATTGCGTAGTTTTCGCATTATCACGTCCATAAAACGTTGAGGGTAAGCACACAGCTTTGACTCTTTATTCAACTTGCGGTAGTCGACGCACATGCGATATGTCCCGTCTGGTTTTAAAACCATGACCACAGGACTCGACCATTGAGACTTGGATCTCCGGATGATCCCTTGTTCTAACCACTCGTTGACTTGCTTATGCATTATTGCTTCAAGTTTCTTGGATACTGGATAATACTTTTGTTTAATCGGCGTGTTATCTGTGAGCTCGATTTTATGCTTAATCCATTTGGTACGACCAAGTTTACCATCATTGGCCGGAAGCGTCCTATCCAACATTCGCTGCAGCTTGTCTCTCTGAGCTTCTGCAAGATGTGCCAATCCAGCAGAGGATACAGGCGTTTCATTGCATGTCATTGAAGCCAGTTCGACTGGAAGGAGTTCCGCTCGTCCCTCAAGGCGAAGCATATTTTCGCGCGGTAATAATTGCGCATCAAGAGCTCGTATGAGATCTCCACCGATAAGCAGGTCGGCGTCTGCCTCTCTCAGCACGATGGCCCATACTGTTCTGGTTATTCCTCCTATAGTAAAAGGAAGTTCAACTTCACCAAGTATAGGTGTACAATTCCCATCTGCGAGTCTGGCGCCTGGACCATAATAAGGTTCAATTTTTTGGCCTAGAGCTGTCGCTATTTGAAGACCAACTGGGCCAAGAGCTGTTCTTGAAGCACCCGGATCGAACAGTGCGCGAACGCTAAACTTGTCGATTTCCACGTCCACCCACCAGCGAGGGAAATGGTCCGGTTTATTTTCAATACTCCCAATATAATGCGTTTCCCCGCAATCTTCACAGAAAATTGGAGGAAATTCACTGGTAGACGCAGTATTAGGAGAAGGTGGTAGCCCCGGGCAGGTCTCGTGCTCCTGGCTGGGGACAGCAGCGACCTCATCTACTTGTCCCCCTCCGCTTTTCCCGAACACTCAGGACAAGTGGGTCTGATATGACCTGGCCAACCGCAGCCATAACACTGCATATTTTCTTTTGGGCCTGGTTCCTTGTTGGCATTATGCTTGCTGACCACTTTGTCAGACTTGTCTTCGCCCTCCTGGGCAGGCTCCTTCTTCTTCTTCTTGTTTCTCCTCCAGTTTTTCTTCGCCTCTTGATCGGCAGGTTTATCAGATGAAGTACTCGAAGTTGAATTTGGTGCACTAGGCTAAGCAGCTGCCCCAGAGTTTGAATTTGCATTTTTTAACGCGTTTGCAATCGCTTTATTTATGATCGACTCGAGATTTGATGGCGTTGGCGCAGCAGCAGCCGGAGCCTGTGAAGCAGTGGTTAGTTTAGACGTTGCTTCCACGAGTCTGCTCAAAACTGTAGTCAATTCGCTAGGCGGAGGATCGCTCAACGCCGCGAGGTTAGGTTTGTTTGGCTTGGTCTCTGCTTTTGCGCTGTGACACGCGACTTCTGGAAGCAGAGCCATCTCCGGGGGTGGTGGTGGTTTGTAGTTCTTCTCAGACCATAACAAACTCTCTGCATCTCTTGCGAGCTCTAGAAGGGAGTCGATGTCCGTAACTTCTTGCCTACGCACCAGTTTTCTTATTTCAGGGATCATATTCCTGTACAGAAGATCAAGTTGTTCTTCCTCTCCCCAAGGTCTATCAAATCTGCCTAAAATCGTGAGCAGACTGAAGATATAATCCCTGGCAGGTTCTTGTTTCCCTTGAGTACGCGTCTGCGCTTCCACTATTAGCTTGTGTTGGAAATTGCGGTCTACACCGTATGTACGGCGAGCGCTTGCGCAAAAATCGTCCCAAGTTGTCCATTTTTTCCGAGCTTGGCGGCACCAAATTAGCGCTGCGCCAGTCATAAGCTCCGTCATTCCGTTGAGTAAATCATCATCATCGATGTGTGCCAAAGCACGGCATTCTTCCACTCGTTGGATGAACTCTTCAATACTTATTGATTTTTCTCCGCCTGTGAAATTTATTTTCCAAGCCCGAACAATTTTTCCGACATCCTGCTTATTATAACTTGAATTGGCAGGCCTCTGTGATCTGGATGTCGAGATAGTCTCTGCTGACACCCTCCCCCCGGGCGCGGTATTCGCAACCACAGGGTCATTACGAAAAACATTGTTATTTGGGGAGCTCATGCCTCCAAGATCTTGAGCAATGTTGTTTGGAATTTGTGCTGTTGAGCTCATTGGTCCACTCCCAGGTATTCTTCCAAAGGAAGGTGTAAAGTTAGGTGCGTGTGCGTTCAGCGCTGATCTTCCAAAGCTTAGTGGGTTCGGAAAGCATTGCGATACCGCAGTCGTGAAATCGCTCACATTGTAATTATTATCGTTATGGATATGTCTTACATTGTGGTAATCGCCGAAAGTTACTCTTGGAGTGCCTTGATATGTCGAGGATTGTAGAGAACCAGGCGTGAAGATTTGTGACTGCGTGACTTGGGTAGCTTGGGCTTGAGTCACCTCATCTAAGGCCCTTTCGACTTGTACCAACAAGTCACGTGGTACTCGATACTGCTTACCAGCACTATCTTGCACAACTGCCATACCCCTTGAACCCGCAGAGTTGTTATATAGAAGCGAATCGCCTTGAGTTGCAGTAACAGTTGTTGTAGTCGTGGTGTCATCACCTATTGTTATTTGATATTGCCCACGAACCGTTACTTTTGATGGCACGATCCCTCTATCTACTTGTTCTTGGGTCAACATTGAAATTCCGGATGACGAAAACGAAGGCATGGGATTCCATGTAGATGTTGATAGATCAGCCGTTGTTGTTATAGTTTGAGTGGATGACGTTTGAGGTACGGATATTTGCGGTGGCGCTAGGTTTTGTAGGGTGACCGGTGGAACCCTAAACGTGATCCCTGTACCACGACCGGTGCCCGCGGCGCTGCTTGTATTTACCCCCAAATTCCTACTCGAAGCGTCTTCAGTCGTTTGCATTCCAGGGACGACTTGGTGTGAGCTATTTGCCAACGGAATACCCAATATAGATGTATCCGTTTCTTCATGTGGCGTGTGCGCACGCGATACGATGATTCGGCGGTGTTCATCAGTGACTCCAATTTCAGCCAAAATTGTCTCGAGCTTCACTTCTCGACGAGTCTTCAGTTCGTTATCTTCGATCTCTTCATCGATCCGCTCAAAATCATTCTCCCTGTACTCACCGCGTAATCTAGAGGCAAGTCTATCGAGTTTTTCAAAATATGTACCAGTTTTCTTTAATTCAAGATCTTTTAAAATAGGTAGTAATTCTGCTTGCCGTTTTGTGCCGAGCCACTCTTGAATTTGTGACTCAAGATCTTGTGAAAAGTCTGCGTAAGTCGCCATTTTACAAAGTAAATAAATCAATTCCTCACTAATATTCACTAACGCGGAGCAGCAAAATGCATCTGCTCACTTTGGCCAAAATTTCATGAAAGTGCTGTCACATAGCACAAGAAGTTTCCATTCAATGTACAATCTGGATATGCATACAAGCGCTGCTCTCAGTTCCGCGTTTCATTCATTCGAAATTAGAATTTTCATCCAAAGAAATTTAAGAATTAAATCTGTAAAAATTTCCGAGAAATCTCAAAATTCCAGAATTACTGAAAAATTCAGCGAAATTTACTCAAAAGTGAGCTGAGAGAGCCTACATCTATTCAATTTTGGCTAAAGTGTGCGTCATTTACTTAAACTAGCGCAAAAATTACGAGGAAATATTTTTTTCGGAGTTGTAACGCGACCTAGCTAGCCTACAAGATAGTCTGTTGCACTAGCAGACGACGTAAATTTGATCCAGAATTTTCCATATAAAAGAAAATCAAAGAGCGCAGTGCGCATTGCCTGGTACAATTTTCACCTGAAAACCCTAATCGCAACTCTAAAAAATTCCGAATGCGAGTACAGGACGCATAAACATCCAACATTCCAACACACTAACACTCTGCACACTGATCATACCTTATAGTATATTATTTTTGCAGATTACTACAAAGATTTCATGTTTCTGCATTTTGCAGTGATTTAAAAAATTCCAGTTCGAAAAGTGCAATTTTAGAACTAAACGCAAGATTTCAACTCCATTTCGCATCATTTTCGCAAAATTATTACTAAATCGCGGTACTAATGCGAATGCGCTGCAAGATTTGGCGATCTGTAGCGTGAATCGGTTTTTCCTCGATTTTACAAAATTTAATCAAATAATTTTTACCATGACTCCAGAAATTTCCACGAATTTTCCGGTTTTTCCGCACTGGAAAGCTGCTATACATTAGCAGATGCACGTAAAACACGAGAGAAAGATTTTCAGCAAAACCGCATCATTATGAAAGCCACAGAGTCACTGTATCTTGCCTCGCATCCGGAGACTTGAATGCCCTATAGTCGTTGTATATCTATATACACTCATACCGACACACTGTAGCATTCCGCACACTCGCGTCGACGCAATTTTCAAACTTCAAGATTTTTGGATTTGATATTCCGCTCGCCTGCAGATATAATACCCACGCATACGAGCGTGATACGGGCTGCCTGTAATTAATAAGCAGCTCTAGCGTGAAAGGGGCTTGCAGCTATACAGCTGATTCAAGCGCGATCGATAATTAAATATATGTATATCGCGTCACTTCCACGATGAATTCAAATCGATCATCTTAACCGATGAATAATCACGCGATCAGCACACCTGCGTCGTCGCATCACTCACGTCGCTATACATAATGTCCCGGTATACGCACACCAATGCAGCTACTATATATATATATATATATATCACCGCTTTCGCGCTTTAAGCAGCATAGAAATTTCGATGGCGCGCGATTTTACTAGCCGGCGACGGCGACGATGATGATCCGCGCACTAGGTTCATAACACTCGCGAACGCGCAATTATTTTGTCCAGCTAGTGGATTATTTCGTTGGGCGCCATTTATGACGGTATATTAGCTCGTCATTTTAATGATATGCGAGTCCGCAAAGTGCAATGCGGCTCGCCCGCATCTGCTTGGCTGCCACTGCATCGGGTCCCCGGACAACCTCCTGGCGGTTGCTCTCGTTCGGTATCAAGTATGACGGACGAACGACAGGGAGACACGTATGAATTTATAAGAACAGCAAGTACATAATCAGATGGGGTATTTATTCACGAAATGAATTTAACAAGAAAGCGCATCCGAGCGCAACGCAACAGGTGAAAAACTCGCGAGGGAGAGCCGCACACAATGAGAGAGAGAGAGAGAGATACATTCTCGGCTGGTACTCACGCTGCGAAGACGCTTTTCAACAGGCCGCTGCCTCGGGAACGCCAAAGATCGGGAGTCCGCTGACTGTCGCACAAGTCCGGGTGGAATAACCCCCGTTGCCGTTGGGTACGGAAGCCTCGGCACCTGTAGGACCTGCGTCGGATGTCGGGGCGACCGGAGTACACGCGGCGCGGGAGAGGTTAGCCTCGATACGGGTCACACGATGTGTAGCGGACGACGACCGGAACAAGTCTGCTCGCTCATGGAATGGCCGCGAACTGCGCGAGCCGCGAGCTGCGTTCCTATTGGCCAGCCATTTTGGGCGCGCGCGCATTCTCTGTCTCTCTCATATTCAAACCTGTGTGTTGCTCTCCCTTTGCTGCTACTCGGGTATACACTTGTAACAATTTTTTGGATACATCAATATATGAGATTCGATAATAACTTATATCTATTTGCCGAGGAGAGAGTGATGGGACTTTACCCGTCACAACGTAAAGATACGTACCGGTCTGTGAAGCCATGCCTTACGCACTGTTGGTGACTTTACGCACAGGTCTTTACGCATTCCGTGCGCAAAAATTTCTTCACGCACGGAAAAATGTTCCTTACGCACTAACTTTACGCACATGATTTCGAAATAGTATTTTTCGATTCGAGGGAAGGAAGTTTGGTTTTGCTTTTCGAGTGATTGTTTTCGGCCCGAGCCCTGGTGAGGGTCGAAATTAGCACGAGTAAAGCAAAAAACTTCACTCCCGAGTATTGAAATACGTTTTTCGATCGACTGGGCGTAAAGTAAACGGAAACTACCGTGCGTAAAGCAGTGCTTTCAGTCGATCGAAAAAGTACTTTGCGCCCTTGTTACTTAATGTACTATATCTTTCAGAATATTCCATCAGATTTTGCCTTGAATTTGATCTATAGGGGCAAAACATGAAATTAAACAATTTTTCCAATAAAACTTAAGAAATCGGGGTTGCCTCCAATCCAAGACAGAATCTGATCAAATATCCTAAAAGATTAGATCATTTCACTTCAAAATCATGTGACATGATATTTTTTCGATTTATTGTTGCGCTAAAGTAGAGCAAGGCAAGACGAAACAGGCGCCACGCGCGGTATCTCCATGAACAATCCATGTAATACAAAATTACCATTCCAAGCCCGTTACATGGGCAGAAAAGGTCGTAGAGGGAACTCTAGAAAGAGGAAATTGTAGGTTATGCAAAGATCTACAAGATCCCGTAAGAATTTTTGTAATCGGATCACTCCCGCTGAAGTTGTAGTTGAATGATCGAACGAGGAATTTTTCAGCTCTCCATCGTTGGCTACAGGCACTCAAAAAGGACGCAAGGAAAGTTTTAAACAGATGAATTCATAGGTTTTTTTGTGATCTTTGAGATGCTTTTTTCAAATTCCCGTGCGACCAAGTGTTATAAAAAATATAACTGTTTCAGTGACACCCTACTTGATCTATTATTTGTGAGAGGGACTGTATATGTTTGAGTTTTGATACTGAATATAGATCAGATCAGGAGTAAAAAACCCATCTTGTAGGACTAGAAGTCAACTTTTGTCTTTCGTCTATTTTTCGGTCTCTTCCGAGCAAATTTCCGCGGATCTACTGATATACTATATAGACTCTGAATGAATTGCGAGTAAGATGGAGGCCTCACTTATTGTACTCCTTGCCTGATCACTTCAGAGGTCAAATATTAAATCGTGATCATACATTGAGCTGTATCGGGTAAAGTATGTTGTGATATAATGTTTGGTGCACGATGATTGAAAAATTGTTATGAATAATTAAGATTCAAATTTTGTTGGGGATATAGACTGGGAAAAATCGCTCTCCCGTCGTCTATTTGGCCAGTGATAATTCCACGTAGCTTTTCGGTATCGCCATCCAGTAAATTGGAAGAAACTTAAAACTAGACGGCTCGGCGCGATTGTTTTGCATCTCTGCTATCGCCGAAAGTGATACCTGAGAGCACGAAAACTATGTATCATCGCACGCGTATTCAAATCTAGTTCCTCGAGATGGTAAGGCTCGCCTGATTATAGGGATCTGACATGCTTGCCGGGTTGCTTGCGCACGGGCGTTTTTTTTCCAAGATGGCCGACGAAGAGAGCAGTTTTAACATTGGATGCATCGGGCCGTGATGGTAATGTTGAATTTCTAGCTCTCCCGGGTTGACTAATGTCTATCAAGCCCAAGAGTAGGAAGATCAGGTCGTTACATAAGTGTTCTGTGCCAGACTGTGGGAGATGAGACTTCAATGGAGCCAAACCCTTATGCTACCAATGCTAAATCTGCTCTGTTACGCAGCCATTTTACCCCTGTATGCAGGCAACCCGACATCGATATCACGTCCCTATAGCTAAGTTTTGCTTATACCAAGCATAGCCTGTCATCGTAAACGAAGTCTCAAAAGAGCTCATTTGATCGAGGAATTCCAGATATTTCGAAATCTGTTATTTGTTTACATCGTTACCTTCAGCCTTGGAACAAATTCAAGATTTATCCAATAAACTGTTTCACATGTGAGTAGCTCAGCGTCAAACGGACCTACGAACCAAAAAAGGGTAGTTTGTCAAAATTTTTCCTAAAATTTTTCATTCAATTGTATAAGAGTTATTCCATGAGAAAACCATATATGGTCAAACTTAGGGTCTCAGATTTCTTTTGGAGTGAACTTTTTCGATTTTATGGGTAAAAATAAGATTATCCGTCACGATTAAAGAAACTCGGAAATTTTCGTTCGGACCCTGGTACACAATTCAGAATCATGTATTCAACTTTTCTTCACAAAATTCTCGTATCTTTTTCACGGTTTAGCCCATGGGGAAGGTGAGCAAACCACCGATCGAAATCATCTCTATTATAAACAATCTTTTACCGAAGGTGTGTATATAATGTTACCGGTGGGTAGCAAAAAAATTGTAAATTTTATTCGTGCATTTGAAATTTTTTGTAAACCCTCGTGGTTCTTGTAACTCTTCCGCAAAGTATGGCATTTTAGTGTAACGCTAGACGTGTAATGATTAGTCATCTTCTGCTGTACAGTTTCGCGTACGCGACGCTGGAACTCACGCGTGCGAGAATCTCTGTCCGGCAGGGGCCGGATTACGAACAAGCGAGCGAGCACCTCGAGCGACGCGAGCGCGCGACACGAGCCCAAGCGCGAGGAACGAGCGACCGAGCGACGAAGCGCGCGACCCACACGTACCCCCACTCCACCTCCCCGGTGTAAAAGGTATAGGGGCCGGTATAGTGGGAGTACTCGTGGTTCGCGTGCTCCATCGTTCGGTCGCTCGTTTTTCGCGCTTGGGCTCGTGTCGCGCGCTCGCGTCGCTCGAGGTGCTCGCTCGCTTGCTCATAATCCGGCCCTTGCCGGTCAGAGATTCTCGCACGCGTGAGGTCCAGCCTCGCGTACGCGAGACTGTACAGCAGAAGATGACTAATCATCACACGTCTAGCGTTACACTAAAATGCCATACTTTGCGGAAGAGTTACAAGAACCACGAGAGTTTACAAAAAATTTCAAATGTACGAATAAAATTCACAATTTTTTGCTACACCCCGGTGATCGTATGTACACACCTTCTGTAACAGATTGTATGAACGATCCCGTGGGAGTAATTCTTTTCAAAAAGCTATTTTTTGATTCATTGAAAAAAACATTCTTTCATGTGAAAACTTGTGTTCGTCACTAATGAAATTCTTCAATCTGCATGTCTTCTCATTGAGTTGTTTTCTGAGCGCTTTTCTGATTCCAATGACAGGAAACCTCAATTTACCGCCCATGAGCGCGAGATTTTGAGATTCCAAAACCAATCATCTTGAGAAGCTGTGAAAATGATCTTTTAAGCGACCGCCCGTTGAGTTCGATTTCATCAACTAGAACCGGAGTTGCAATCTCTATGAATGCAGCGCCCAAATCATGAAAAACGATCTGAGTGAAAATATGAAGGCTTCCAGGTAATGGATGCGCGCCCAAAATTTTTCGGTAAAAATTACGGGCACAGTTAGGGTAATCGTGGAGCGTCCGACATTTCAGCCTACTTATTGCGGATAAGTGTCGAGAAAAATTAACTATTGTTTCTGATAAATTTTATTTCACGTCAGAAGTTGTAACGAATTTGGTGGAGAAGTGCGGTGAATTTGAGTGAATTTTGCGGGCACTTGTAGGGTCATTCTTACCCTACCAGTATAAAGAAAGCTGCGTGCGACTGCGCGCGCCACGAGCTCGCCAGCTCGGCATTTCATCTAACCTCACAAAAACTTCGGTATAGAAGTACATCATTTGACTCGTTCTGATGAAGATGCCTGAATTCTGAACCAAGGCCGAAGCATACGAACTGATAAAACTGTTTAAGATTTGCTAAGTCATATTCATTCTTACTCCTGGTGATATCAATATTCATCAGAGCAATATCGCTGTAAGTGGCATGGGAGAGAGCATCTTTCTGGTACAAAGAAAAATTACCCTACATGACCGTAAGAATTGGCACTCCTAGGTGGCGCGTACATGCCCACGATTGCGGGCATGTAGGGTAATTTTTCCTGTACCAGGCTCGTAATCTTCATCGAAAAATTCTGTGCCTGTGGAGTGAATACGGGGTTTCACGCCGAGCTGCTTCTGGTTGTGGCTGACTGAAATCACAGTAACCTTGGTTTATATCAACGGATTCAAGGTAAACAAGTGCTCCTTCCGAATGAAATATCCTCAGTTCTCGAAAAAATTTGTTTTGGGATCTTCAAATCCCGGGCATGAACAGAAAATTCAGGTTTTCTATCGTTGAAATTCAAGAGATGCCCAAAGAATAGCTTAAAACCCAGGAATGCAGAGAGAAAATATTGTATCCGTGGCGAACACATACTTTCACATGGAAATATGTACTTTTGAATCCCAGAGTTATAGCTTTTTGGGGGAAAACTGGAGGATACTTGCCACAGAATTATCCGTATATGATGAAGGTTTATGAGAACCGGGATTTCTTAATACATTATGCGACAAGGGCCGGAAGTGACCCATCGCGGCCCGGTCATAGACATAGAAGCATAGACTGCTGGTCCCCTATACTTCCTGGTGACGCCGAGAACCGTGAGTGTGAGAAAAAAGCACGCTCCAAGGCTCGCGCTCTGATTTTTCGGACCATCTCCGCCACCTCCGCCTTTTTTGCGCGGCTGTCAATAACATCAGTTCTTCTAGCCCAATAATTTCCAAAGCAATGCCAGAATCTCGCACGATGACGGCAGTACTGCATAAGTAATTAGATTCGTAGAGTTACAGTTCTTAATGTTCTCATTGGAACAATTAAACACGAGCCCGTCATTTTCTGAGTCATCCTTCCGAGGAAGCATCTTGGAGGGATTCGGGGTGTCCAAACTGACAAGTTTCCAACGATTTCTATCATCTAGTCGAGACGGAATTTCGATGAAATCGGTTCAAATATGATTAATCTGGAATTTCTGGTGAGAATTTTGATTTTTTCAGGAGTTTGAGTTCTGTAGAGATCAAATAGATATTTGGTATTGACCAATCGATAGTTTATGCAGGGGCAAGTATATTTCAGGAAGGAGGTATTCATTAGTTTTGAAATTCATTATTACTAAAGATATTTATGTATTAAAAGACGAAATTTGATCAATTTTGCTCTCGAAAGCCCATGAACCAAATTTGAGTGGGAGGAGAGAGCTGCCAAACCACCGGTCTCATCTTTGAGTGATACGCTACAACTTATGGGGAGGCAAAAATCAAACGATGGAGTGTGAAAAAGGAAGCTTACAGGAAGAAAAACATACACACACATGCAGAGAGTGAGCGAATTGAGTCGCTCATTGGTTCAGGGAGCCACAAGGGAAGAAATTGTCACCAATCGATAGATTATGGCGAGAGGAGTAAAAAGATATAGATCTTATCCAGATGGAAGGAGATTCTTAGAGGAAAATATTGGTTTGAATGGGAAATTGAGCAGAAAATTTGAGTGCCAAAAACGACCCTTTCTCTTAAGAGAGAACAACAAGAGGCCGCCGCATACCTTGAGCCTCACGGCCACCGATGATGTTCGTTGGAGTGACCTCGGAGGGGCCATCAGCACATGTATGAGTGTTGGGCCACAAAACTCATATGATTAATACCGTGGATATTTTGGAATGATAAGTGCCTGCTCATGTATGGACCCTAAAAAAGCTTAAAAAAAACCGGGAAAGGTCATTTTCGACTCATTTTTTGGTTCTTTTTTTGGCGCAATCGTTAGTTTTTTGATCCAGGGCTACCCAAAGAAAATAATTATCATAAAAGAGGTAAAAATGTCAATTCCGTGCCCTGTAGTTTTCAATCATTGCGACCTTTGTGAGTGTGAAACATCGCAGTGGAGCTCACTTGGGATTTGGGGGGGGGGGGGCGAACTTATCAAACATGATGCTATAAAGCACCAAATAGCACCGCTATAAGGGCCCAGAGCCCACTTTTTGTGGACGTGACGAGCAGGTACATTTTGTGGCGCAGTTTCACTCAAAATTTTACTCGCTAAGTTTCCCTCGATAAAAGTGTCTTGCCTCATTCCAGGCTTTCCTGTACCAATTTATTCTCAAAGATAATCGTGGGGCGGAACTTTTCGATGCCTCGAGGTTTCGAAAAAATTGACATTTATACTTTGCGGAGCGCTTTCCCGCCAAAATCTGGTTTTGCTATATTTTTTGGTCAGTTAGGTGCCCTACACTTTTAAAAAACTTCGAGGTGAAAATAGCTAGTGAGATTGTACATTCACAGTGCTGAGTTTGGTTATTTTACAATAAAGTGCGTCAATTTAACGGTGGCTTGTAAATTTACAGTGCTCAGCACAGGAAATTTTGGGACACCATGCTGAGCATCTTGAATTTACGTGAAAGAGGCTTGTAAATTTTCCGTCCCCGACTTGTGAATTTCATTAGAATGCGCGTGCGTGAGTTCCAGCATCGCGGTGTCACATCCGTCTGATGGAAGTTTCGATCAAGAGCAGCAGCAGGTTTGGAGCAGACAGCAGACCGGGTTGAGTCGGAGAGGTCGGCTTCGGCCAATTTTCGTGATTTTTCATCTCTCGAAGGATGCTGCTTCAAAGTTTTGGTGATCGTGTATCGTGCCGGCAGCGAGGAAAGGCCTCGACACGACTCCTTTATCAGATTGAGAATATTCGTGTCAATACTGTGTATAGATTATCCTCAATAAAATTGATGCGTCTTGGAATAACAAGCATCCCTCGTTTCATTCGATGTATAGCACCCATTAATTTGTATCACTTAAATTGAAATGACAACAACTTGGCATTTGAGAGAGCGACAGTGATGAATAATGATAAATAGAAGGGACGGCATCGCGATCTCCCAAACAAATGCACTATCCGTTCCGCCGGTAAGGAAATTTACATGCGCGATTGTTCTCTTCTGGGCTTGTAAATTTTTTCACAGTGTACTAGTGCGACCCTTGAAGGCGAGATTACGGAGGCCCTGGTCATGGCCAAATGAAAACCCCAAAACCTCAAGACCGTAGCGGAAACTGTTAGGCAGTGAGATGAATTGTAGTGCCAAATGTCAGGTTCCGTGCCCACTACCGCGTTATCCTTGTTATACTTGTGGTACCCATGAGTGTAAATTCATCCATTCGTGCGCGCGTTACTTTGTGGTTCATATATCTCAAGAAATTGGAAAATTCATCTTAGAACCCTTGGAAGTGAGATTTCGGTTTGGCACATTTTCGATCCTTGAATATCAAAATATCCACGGAACTACTAATATTTGAGTTGATTGATTGTTTCAATGGGGATATCAAGAACTGTAACAGGACGAGTATAATTTTTGATGCAGTATTGCCGTCATCCTGCAGGATTTTGGCATTGCTTTGGAAATTATTGGGTTAGAAAAACCAATGTCATTGTTCAGCCGCGCCAGCGGTGTCGGTGGCCGGGAGAGGCCCGACCAATCCGAGCGCGAGCCTTGGAGCATGTTTTCGCTCTCACATTCACGGGTCTCGGGATCAACACGAGATATGCGGGACCAACAGGATATGCTTCTATGTCTATGGGCCCGGGTAGGTTGCCGCACGAGCCAGTACAGCGTTGGCATTCAATAGTGGACGCGCAACAATGCAGCTAAGTTCAGAGTTCGCCTCCGATGTTCACGCTGTTCTTCTGCTAAAACGACGATGATGCAGAAAAGTACTTGCTCATTGCACCAGCGTTTTTTATCTTTCGTGAATTCGAATATATGGCTGATCAAGATGAAAAATTTCCGGGATCAATTACTTGCCGGCGAGAGGATATCGCACCACTAGAGTATGATATCTATACAATAGTAAAAAATATACACCAACCAAGCAGATAGATAAGTCTACCGATCTTACTCTGAAGAATAAAACTTGCTCTAGCATGCCGCAGTGATATAAAAAAACTCTGATTTGTCTGAATGAAACGTATTTCGGCCAAAGAGATTATATACCAAATTTAAGCTCATTCAGTGGTGTAAAGATTTCACATCTATCAGAGGTCCTTTGAAGTGAGTCAAAGTTTTCGGAAAAATGTCAGGGAAAATGTAAATCAGGTACGATTACCTTACAATTTCTGTTCATTTACATTACTGAATATACAGTTCTTAATAATCATATCAATGACTGTTAATATGTTATTAACATATTGAGAATAATTATCAATATTCATTTGCCAGCCAAGGATGAGTAGTTCATATCTTATTATGTCTCATGGTAGAAATTTCTAAGACGGAGTTTACATAAATATTCCCAGATTTCAAAATATTCCAAATTGATGTTTTTCATTTGAATGGATGAGCTCTTCTAATTTTACTGCAGCATACCATCAGAGCAAGTTTTATTTTCCAGAGTAGAATCGCGAGACTTATCCATCTGCTTGGTTGGTGTATTTTTCCACTATTGTATAGATATCATACTTTATTAGTGGTGCGATATTCTTTCGACGGCAAGCAATCGATCCCGGAGATCTTTCATCTTGATCAGCCATATATTCAAATTCACGAAAGATAAAAAACGCCGGCGCAATGAGGAAGTGCTCTTCTGCTTCGTCATCGTTTGCGACAGTTTGCGAACAATAATAATCACTAGCAGAAGAACAGCGCGAACATCGGAGGCAAGTTCGGAACCTGAACATAGTTGCATTGTTGCGCGTTCACTATCGAATGCCAACGCTGAGCCAGTAGGCAAGGATGGCATACCCGCGGGCGAGATAGGTTATTTTCGTACTGAGGTGCGTGCACTGTTTTCCGGTGACTCTTGTATTGAAGTTCTATGCTTTCCGACACGATGTCGGGGCAAAATGCTGCTTTGCCGCACCGGTTAGAAATCGTCGGAGCATGCAATGTAGTGGCGGGCGCACTGTTGTTTGAGAAATTGTCGGGACGCGAATTCAGGCCGATCAATTCGCTGCCGTTACTCACTAGACTCAGATCAAAACGCGGCTCGGTTACGCAAACAAAAATTTCGTCTGCTTTGTTATGAACACGTTATAGCAGTCATCGCATTACATAGGATAATATTCAACTGAAACCTTCGATTCTCATTGCGATCCGGTGGAGTTGATGAATCGCCGAAAGTAAAGCCCATCAAAAACGAGTAATGCTCTGTGGCGTGCTCAGAATCAAAGGTCGATAAACTCGAGCTAACGAATGAACGCATCGAATCTTCATTACGCTACGCTGCTGCAATCCCTTGTACCATTCATTTAGTAATATTCGTTCAATCATAAATCGTATCTACTGCAGCGCAAAATTGAAGCTGTAAGGCCTGCTCGAATATTTGATAGATATAGGATTCGAGCCGAATGTCACATGAAAAAACGTGTGATATGATTGCGAATTGCTCTCGGAATTTTATTCATCACTCAAAAATCCTAAGAAATCTCACTCTAACCAAAGAGGAAACTTGATTTCCACAAGCTCAACAGATTGCCAGAAAGATCAGAGAATGAAAGGATGGGGGCAGGTTTCCAAATTCTCAAATCGTGAATCACGTCGAATCTCTGAATAATTGGTGAGAAAAATACAGCAGGTTCGCGTGATAAAGATCCGCTGTGCTTATTTGGCAGCTCGAATTTATCGAATTTTATTTTGATCACAGAGCATCACTCGCGACAGGTCTCATTATCGGGGATTGAGGAATTCCACCAAATCGCAATCAAAATCGAAGGCTTCAGTTAAAGATTTTTCGATGTGATGTTATGATCCTCGCAACGTGTTCATAACAAAGCAGACGAAAATACCGCGCGCGTTACCGAGCTCCGTTTTGATCCGTGTGAAGTGATTAACGGCAGTGAATTGCTCGGCCCGAATTGGCGTCCCAAGAAGTTCTCAAACAACACTGCCTGGGTGGCATTGCGGTATTTTCTGCCCCGTGATCGGGGCGGAATTAATGGGCTTTCGATGTCAGTGTGCTGGAAAAACTATTTTTTATAGGTATTTTGCGCACCTTTGAGATGCGCCGAATCGCGTCCCTGCATCTAAAGTTATGTTTAAGCTGTAACAATTTGAGTGTGAAAAAGTTACGAAAATTCTGTACGTAACATGTTAAGAACATAATGTTGATTTATGTCCCTAGGTCTCAAAAAAAATTTACAGTCTCTTGATGGTCACAGATGTTCATCTTCAAAGCTATAGAACCGAAAAAGTTAACTTGGAAAGGAATCTGAGATCCCAACTGTCGACAATCTATCGTTTTCTCGTGGAATCACTCATATGGTACGAAATATGAAGTTTCTATGACCTATGGTGCTCCCAAAGACATTTCTCATCTATCTCGAACGTATTGAACCATATTCTGAATCATCTGCAACAAGAAGAGTTGGGTTAATTTTTTCAATAGAATGCATATTTATCGAATCCGATCTGAGAGACGAAGACACGGGTCGCAGCATTCGCTAGGCCTCGGAAAAAACTAGAGAAAGAAGTGATGTGGGGTTTATTTTGAGATAATAAACGGTTCCATCGTGCAGAATATTGAGATACAGAAGACAATCCAATTCTCAAAAGCCCATGTTGATATATCTCTGACAGTTGGATATACTATGTGAGAGTGTGTTCAATATGGAGAGAATAGTCTTGTATCCTCATTTGCGTCCTACAATCTATTCATGATAAGGGCTGCTTTGGATCAAAACGGTCCCACAAGACCATTTTGTCGGAAATCGAGTTCTCAATGAGGAACGATAGAAAATACATGTGAAACACAAATGCACGACTCCGGGAGTGAAAAATGCACTATAAAGCATCTCCAGTGCCACGACCGTTTTCGACGGACAAAACGCTCGACCTTTCTCCGGATCAGATTAGTATAAGTCGTTGTTCGCGCTCGAAAATATCGATTCCGGCCTTTCACATTCATTTGTCGTGATTTTGTCCGTAGTTAGAGGTTGTAGTATTTCTTAGAGACTACAAGTCAGGATTGTTATGTTGTCCAAAAGATTGCATCGAGTCATTTGGACGTTGGCGAGCCGAAGTCCGGTCACCTCGTTTCACGCATTTGAGCACTAGGGGAACCTATCAGGATGAACGAACACGGCATGGTAATCCATGGGCCTCGGATCTTTCTCTCTTGAAGTTTGTTTTTCTCTACTCTTGTTGTCATTGATAGAATCAAGTCGGCTATTCAAGGTTCTATCGGCATAGTCACGAGAGCGATCGGCACTGACAAGGGGGGACCACGGGGTCCGGGTCGCCAATCATCCCAAGAATTTGTTCACAGTTAAAATGAGGAATCTAGAATAACTGTCGAATGGGCCTACTGTCCAGAGCTATACTCATATAGTCACATATATAGATAAGAGATATACTCATCTATATATGTGACTTTTTAACATGGGCCTACACGACTGGTCAAAAGTCTCAATACCCCTGGAAATCGAACTGATGATCTTCATAGCTGGTTATCTCAGAACCTATTGATCGTTGAGAGCTCTGCGTGGTCGCATTTTGTAGCTCGAATCGAGTACTTTCAAATCTGTTTTCTGTATTTCCCGGCCTGCGTATCATACCAGAGACACAAGAGTCAGAAAAACTACTTTTTTCGAGATATTCCAGCCAAGGTAAGAACGCCAGCAAATTTTGGAGAGATTCTTGGATCGCAATGAATTCAATGACATCTTCGAGTTTATAAAAATACCTTCAAGATCCGTTTTTGAACGCCTCTCAGTGTGGTTCTGGTTCCGAGAGGTAACTGATTCAGTGAGGGTTTTTTTTTTAAATCCCTTGATAATTCACAAATGAAAAGAAACAGCCCAGTTAAAGGTTGGTAGCGTTCATTGACGATGGCTATCTCGATGTTGAGTCAAACTCTTGCAGTAATGAGGGTCAGATGCCTCAAAATGGACTGTTTCTCATCATTTTTGGATTATCGTGTGATTTTTTGGGATATAAACACCTTCACTGAATCAGTTAGATCTCAAGAAAAGAACCATTTTGAGAGAGATTCAAAGACGGATTTTAAAGATCTTTCCATGTGATTGAAGATGTCATTCGTCTCATAGCGATCCAACAATCTCACAAAAATTGGCAGGCGTTTGTACCTTTCCTGAAAAATTGCGAAAAAAGTAGTTCTTCTGACTTGTGTATCTTTGGTATAACACGCGGGACGGGAAATGAAGAAAATAGATTCAGAAGTTCTTAATATGAGCTACAAAACGCGACCACGCAGAGCTCTCTACCACCAATAGGTTCTTAGATATCCAGCTCTGAAGATCATCAGTTCGATTTCCAGGTGTATTGAGACTTTAGACCGGTAGTGAATATGAGCAATGTCAATGTCAGTGGCTGTATCTTTGGACAGAAGACCCATTTGACGGAATTCCTTTGGATTCTCCATTTTCTCGATAGTACAAAACTGAAAAGAAAATCCTGGGGGAGATTGCCAACCGGAACCTCGTCGTCCCCCCTTGTGAGATTGCAAAGGAATTCTATTCTGCCTCAGGGATCTTTTCTCATCAATAACTAATTAACTCGGACTAAGCCACGCCAAACTCGAATAAGGCGTACAATTCTCTCTGTGGAACAATCACAATGGCGGGAAATACCTAACTTCATCATAGTAATTCGGTGAAATATGTCTCTGGGAATCATTGTGATCCATCAATTTGAGCCATTTTCATTAACGGTCGTCTGGCTGTGGGTTTAATACTTACGCCACTGGGTATGAGTGAACCCGATTCGGGTGAATCCTCTAGGTGATGATAGTAGTCTCCCTGATATAAGCTTGCTGCAACTAATATGAACACCCTTGAACAAACATTTTATGAAAGATTCTCTTCGGTTGTTGGGTGGAAATTAGTACGAATTTATCGTTTGAAGTTCCCGATTGCATATGAATTTTCCTTTAGGGCCTCGACAGAAAGTGCGCATTTTCTCTTTTTCGCTTTTTCCCCTCCCGTATAGTATACGCGTAGGCACCGTAGTTCCATCGCGCGCCACGGGCGGACAATCCACGGGGCAAGAGAGCAAATGCACAGTTTCCAACGAGGCCCTTACGACTTCTCCTACACAGTTTCAGAACGTCTCTGACACTCTGAACTGAAGCCGCGTGCTCTGCGGTCCCCAAAGAACCTACTTGATAGGCCCAACTTGTTGAATGAAGTCTTTTCTGCCGGATTGCAGTTCCGAAATAGGCTTTTGCCGGTCGCAATTCTGAAAATATTTTTCAGTCATGATATTCTGAAAGGAATATGTTTGTTAAGAATTACACCACCCGTCGAATTTAATGGATCATGAATAGCCTCAGTAAATTAACGATTTTTCTGGTTCACTTCATTGAAGAGGAGTTTTGATGAGAGGGGAGAAATTGAATATCAGAAAAATGTCTATTGAGTCTTGTCCTTGAAATTTTCCTTACGTGCCTCTTATGGGTCCATGAAAGATGATGAAGGATCAACTTTTTTTCTTCATTCAAACACCTGCAGTTCTGACAGTCATCGCCCGATGTGAAACTCTTAACAGGATCTTGTAGTTTTGTTCAAAGCCCTCATGTTCTTTTTCTTAAACTTCTGTATAAGACCTTTCCTACCCGACTAACGAGCTTGAGAAGTCACGTAACTGTTCAATTCGGTCTTGCTCTGTTCTACTGCAAAAATGCATAGAAAGATACTACGGCACATATTTCCGACATAATATGGTCCTAACTTCTGAAAAATGCTACCAGATTTCGGCCCGCATGTGACTTGGAGAGGTTATCTTCCATTAAGTCCTTTGTTTCGAGCAAAAGGTGGGAAAAAGCCACTAGAGCACTTTCGAGTCAGACTCTGATAGCATTTTTTGACAGATGTGATCATTTTACATCAGGATCATGTGCCATAGTACATTTGAACCATTTTTGCGATAGAACAAAGCATGCGCATATATAACAGTGCCATGACTCGGTTACTTTAAAAGCAGCCCACGTGATAAGAAGTTTCCTTCCCAAGCTCGTTACACGGGCAGGGAGAACTGTACAGCCGAATTTTAACAAGAGGAACATGATGATCTTAGAAAGAGCTACAAGATCCTTTTGGAAATTTCACGATCAGATGATGCCCGTAGGAGTGACAGGTGTTTGACTAAAGAGAAAAATATTGATTTTCCATGGTCTTCTATGATTCCGTAGAAAGGCAAGTGAAAAGATCTCAAGGACATGAACCGTAAGAATTTTTTCTGATCTTTGATTCCCTTTCGCCACGATTTTTCTACAATTAAGTGAACCAGAGTAATAGTTAATTTACTGAGGCTATTCGTGATCCATTAATTATGATAGGAAGTGTATATTGGCTGTCGTTGGAATTTGATAATGGTTGTCCGAAATTAGTGCGGGAATCTATTGAATGCGAGGAAGATTCTGGTTTAGTCATTATGTACTAATTTTAATCTGCATCATGTACTGAATAAAAAGTGCGGCCACCTGGAAACGAACCAGCGACCTCTTGATGAAGAAAATGATACGCTGTTGACTGAGCTAGTCCGTCTGCACCAAGCGGCCATTAATGATCTAAAAAATTATCTGTTCATACCGTTCTGACCCGAAGGATTTCTCTCTATGCTTGCCGCTGAATTCGGTGTAACTCCATAATTCTTCAACGTTTTTGAACCTCGAAGGTTGAAATCGCGGTTGCTCGAATTTACCTCATTGGAGGGGGTGGGAATCTGTTATACTGGCAATTTACCCCAATTCAAACTGATGAGAGTGAATTTTTTCAAAAGTTGGTGGACTTGTGAGTATATTTTTAGTTGCGAAATGAGACGTGGAAATGATTGACGTCTGAGATGCGCCACACGAGAGACGACGAAGGAGAACATTGATTCCATATTAAAGGAAGAATGTTCACTTCGCACCATGATTCGAATTATCTTTATCACAGGAATTTTTATGCTGTTCACCCAAGAATGTCAAGAATGGAGTTACACCATTCTGATTCGGAGTAGCACAGAACTTCTTCGGGATTATTGTCCAAGCGATTGCGCTGAAAGAAAATACTTGGAGGAGATTAACAGGATTCTCGGGGATTTCTGCTCATTTGCTCATTCAAACCCGTCAATTCTTTAGCTTGTGACTCGGAAATCTTTTTACTGCCGTCAAAAATTTCCAATGTTGCCTTCAGCGCACGCTAATCTCAATGTTGCAGAACAAAATGATGCGTCCAGTGCAATTTCAGACCACACGAGGATGTACGAATTTATCGGGAAACCTCCGGGGACACATGTGGATGAGTAAAGTGGAAAGCGATCCCAATCGAGAAATTTTGGAACAGAGCCTCCTGGCCTGTTCTTCAAAAAATTCCCGAATTTCAACCCCCGATTTGGGGGTGTCGGCATTCACCAGGGGGGCTGCGAGAAATTCAGACACCTTCTTTCGTCACAAGAGAGCGATCCCAATCGAGAAATTTTGGAACAGAGCCTCCTGGCCTGTCCTTAAAAAAATTCCCGAATTTCAACCCCCGATTTGGGGGTGTCAGCATTCACCGGGGGGGGGGGGGCTGCATGAAATTCAGGCGACCTCTCTCGTCACAAGAAAGCGATCCCAATCGAGAAATTTTGGAACAGAGCCTCCTGGCCTGTTCTAAAAAAATTCCCGAATTTCAACCCCCGATTTGGGGGTGTCGGCATTCACCGGGGGGGCTGCAAAAAATTCAGGCACCTTCTTTCGTCACAAAAAAACGATCGGAATCGAGATATTTGAGAACAGAGCCTCCTGGCCTGTTCTAAAAAAATTCCCGAATTTCAACCCCCGATTTGGGGGTGTCGGCATTCACCGGGGGGGCTGCAAAAAATTCAGGCACCTTCTTTCGTCACAAGAAAGCGATCCCAATCGAGAAATTTTGGAACAGAGCCTCCTGGCCCGTTCTTAAAAAAATTCCCGAAATTCAACCCCCGATTTGGGGGTGTCGGCATTCACCGGGGGGGCTGCAAAAAATTCGAGCACCCTCCCTCGTCACAAGGAAGCGACCCCAATCGAGGAATTTTGGAACAGAGCCTCCTGGCCTGTTCTAAAAAAAATCCCGAATTTCAACCCCCGATTTGGGGGTGTCGGCATTCACCGGGGGGGCTGCAAAAAATCCAGGCACCTCCTTTCGTCACGAAAACGCGATCCCAATCGAGAAATTTTGGAACAGAGCCTCCTGGCCTCTTCTTTAAGAGATTCCCGAATTTGCACCCCCGATTTGGGGTCGTCGCCATTCACCGGGGAGGGGGGCTGCAAAAAATTCAGGCACCCTCTCTCGTCACAAGAAAGCGATCCAAGCGATCCCAATCGAGAAATTTTGGAACAGAGCCTGGTGGCCTGTTCTTCAAAAAATTCCCGAATTTCAACCCCCGATTTGGGGGTTTCGGCATTCACCGGGGGTGCTGCAAAAAATTCAGGCACCTTCTATCGTCACAAGAAAGCGATCCCAATCGAGAAATTTTGGAACAGAGCCTCCTGGCCTGTTCTTAAAAAAATTCCCGAATTTCAACCCCCGATTTGGGGGTGTCGGCATTCACCGGGGGGGCTGCGAGAAATTCAGACACCTTCTTTCGTCACAAGAAAGCGATCCCAATCGAGAAATTTTGGAACAGAGCCTCCTGGCCTCTTCTTTGAAAGATTCCCGGATTTCAACCCCCGATTTGGGGGTGTCGGCATTCATCGGGGGGGCTGCAAAAAATCCAGGCACCTTCTTTCGTCACAAAAAAGCGATCCCAATCGAGAAATTTTGGAAAAGAGCCTCCTGGCCTCTTCTTCAAGAGATTCCCGAATTTCAACCCCCGATTTGGGGTCGTCGCCATTCACCGGGGAGGGGGGCTGCAAAAAATTCAGGCATCCTCTCTCGTCATAAGGAAGCGATCCCAATCGAGAAATTTTGGAACAGAGCCTCCTGGCCTGTTCTTAGAAAAATTCCCGGATTACAACCCCCGATTTGGGGGTTTCGGCATTGACTGGGGGTGCTGCAAGAAATTCAGGCACCTTCTATCATCACAAGGAAGCGATCCCAATCGAGAAATTTTGGAACAGAGCCTCCTGGCCTATTCTTCAAAAAATTCCCGAATTTCAACCCCCGATTTGGGGGTGTCGGCATTCACCGGGGGGGCTGCGAGAAATTCAGACACCTTCTTTCGTCACAAGAGAGCGATCCCAATCGAGAAATTTTGGAACAGAGCCTCCTGGCCTGTTCTAAAAAAATTCCCGAATTTCAACCCCCGATTTGGGGGTGTCGGCATTCACCGGGGGGGGGGCTGCAAAAAATTCAGGCACCTTCTTTCGTCACAAAAAAACGATCGGAATCGAGATATTTGGGAACAGAGCCTCCTGGCCTGTTCTAAAAAAATTCCCGAATTTCAACCCCCGATTTGGGGGCGTCGGCATTCACCGGGGGGGCTGCAAAAAATTCAGGCACCTTCTTTCGTCACAAGAAAGCGATCCCAATCGAGAAATTTTGGAACAGAGCCTCCTGGCCCGTTCTTAAAAAAATTCCCGAAATTCAACCCCCGATTTGGGGGTGTCGGCATTCACCGGGGGGGCTGCAAAAATTCGAGCACCCTCCCTCGTCACAAGGAAGCGACCCCAATCGAGAAATTTTGGAACAGAGCCTCCTGGCCTGTTCTAAAGAAAATCCCGAATTTCAACCCCCGATTTGGGGGTGTCGGCATTCACCGGGGGGGCTGCAAAAAATCCAGGCACCTCCTTTCGTCACGAAAAAGCGATCCCAATCGAGAAATTTTGGAACAGAGCGTCCTGGCCTCTTCTTTAAGAGATTCCCGAATTTGCACCCCCGATTTGGGGTCGTCGTCATTCACCGGGGAGGGGGGCTGCAAAAAATTCAGGCACCCTCTCTCGTCACAAGAAAGCGATCCCAATCGAGAAATTTTGGAACAGAGCCTCCTGGCCTGTTCTTCAAAAAATTCCCGAATTTCAACCCCCGATTTGGGGGTTTCGGCATTCACCGGGGGTGCTGCAAAAAATTCAGGCACCTCCTATCGTCACAAGAAAGCGATCCGAATCGAGAAATTTTGGAACAGAGCCTCCTGGCCTGTTCTTAAAAAGATTCCCGAATTTCAACCCCCGATTTGGGGGTGTCGGCATTCACCGGGGGGGCTGCGAGAAATTCAGACACCTTCTTTCGTCACAAGAAAGCGATCCCAATCGAGAAATTTTGGAACAGAGCCTCCTGGCCTCTTCTTTGAAAGATTCCCGAATTTCAACCCCCGATTTGGGGGTGTCGGCATTCATCGGGGGGGCTGCAAAAAATCCAGGCACCTTCTTTCGTCACAAAAAAGCAATCCCAATCGAGAAATTTTGGAACAGAGCCTCCTGGCCTCTCCTTCAAGAGATTCCCGAATTTCAACCCCCGATTTGGGGTCGTCGCCATTCACCGGGGAGGGGGGCTGCAAAAAATTCAGGCATCCTCTCTCGTCATAAGGAAGCGATCCCAATCGAGAAATTTTGGAACAGAGCCTCCTGGCCTGTTCTTAAAAAAATTCCCGAATTTCAACCCCCGATTTGGGGGTTTCGGCATTGACCGGGGGTGCTGCAAAAAATTCAGGCACCTTCTATCGTCACAAGAAAGCGATCCCAATCGAGAAATTTTGGAACAGAGCCTCCTGGCCTGTTCTAAAAAAATTCCCGAATTTCAACCCCCGATTTGGGGGTTTCGGCATTCATCGGGGGGGCTGCAAAAAATTCAGGCACCTTCTTTCGTCACAAAAAAGCGATCCGAATCGAGAAATTTTGGAACAGAGCCTCCTGGCCTCTTCTTTGAAAGATTCCCGAATTTCAACCCCCGATTTGGGGGTGTCGACATTCACCGGGAGGGCTGCAAAAAATTCGGGCACCTCTTTCCGTCACAAGAAAGCGATCTCAATCGAGATATTTGGAAACAGAGCCTCCTGGCCTGTTCTTAGAAAAATTTCCGAATTTCAACCCCCGATTTGGGGGTGTCGGCATTCACCGGGGGTGCTGCAAAAAAATCAGGCACCTTCTTTCGTCACGAGAAAGCGATCCCAATCGAGAAATTTTGGAACAGAGCCTCCTGGCCTGTTCTAAAAAAATTCACGAATTTCAACCCCCGATTTCGGGGTGTCGGCATCCACCGGGGGGGCTGCAAAAAATTCAGGCACCTTCTTTCGTCACAAGAAAGCGATCCCAATCGAGGAATTTTGGAACAGAGCCTCCTGGCCTGTTCATAAAAAAATTCCCGAATTTCAACCCCCGATTTGGGGGTGTCGGCATTCACCGGAGGGGCTGCGAGAAATTCAGACACCTTCTTTCGTCACAAGAAAGCGATCCCAATCGAGGAATTTTGGAACAGAGCCTCCTGGCCTGTCCTTAAAAAAATTCCCGAATTTCAACCCCCGATTTGGGGGTGTCGGCATTCACCGGGAGGGCTGCGAAACATTCAGGCACCCTCTCTCGTCACCAGGAAGCGATCCCAATCGAGAAATTGTGGAACAGAGCTTCTGGCCTGTTCTTAAAAAAATTCCCGAAATTCGACCCCCGATTTGGGAGTGTCGGCATTCACCGGGGGGCCTGCAAAAAATTCAGGCACCCTCTCTCGTCACAAGAGAGCGATCCCAATCAAGGAGTTTTGGAACGGAGCCTCCTGGCCCGTTCTTAAAAGAATTCCCGAATTTCAACCCCCGACTTGGGGGTGTTGGCAGTCACCGGGGGGGGGGGGGGGGCTGCGAAAAATTCAGGCACCTTCTTTCAACACAAAGAGGCGATCACAATCGAGGAATTTTGGAACAGAGCCTCCTGGCCTGTTCTTCAAAAAATTACCGAATTTCAACCCCCGATTTGGGGGTGTCAGCATTCACCGGGGGGGGGGGGGGCTGCATGAAATTCAGGCACCCTCTCTCGTCACGAGGAAGCGATCCCAATCGAGAAATTTTGGAACAGAGCCTCCTGGCCCGTTCTTAAAGAAATTCCCGAAATTCAACCCCCAATTTGGGGGTGTCGGCATTCACCGGGGGGGCTGCAAAAAATTCAAGCACCCTCTCTCGTCTTAAGGAAGCGATCCCAATCGAGAAATTTTGGAACAGAGCCTCCTGGCCTGTTCTAAAAAAATTCGCGAATTTCAACCCCCGATTTGGGGGTGTCGTCATTCACCGGGAGGGCTGCGAAAAATTCGGGCACCTTCTGCCGTCACGAGAAAGCGATCTCAGTCGGGATATTTTGGAACAGAGCCTCCTGGCCTGTTCTTGAAGAAATTCCCGAATTTCAACCCCCGATTTGGGGGTGTCGGCATTCACCGGGGGGGCTGCAAAAAATTCGGGCACCCTCTCTCGTCACCAGAAAGCGATCCCAAACGAGAAATTTTGGAACAGAGCTTCTGGCCTATTCTTAAAAAAATTCCCGAAATTCGACCCCCGATTTGGGGATGTCGGCATTCACCGGGGGGGCTGCAAAAAATTCGGGCACCCTCTCTCGTCACAAGAAAGCGATCCCAATCGAGGAATTTTGGAACAGAGCCTCCTGGCCCGTTCTTAAAAGAATTCCCGAATTTCAACCCCCGATTTGGGGGTGTCGGCATTCACCGGCAGGGCTTCGAAAAATTCAGGCACCTTCTTTCGTCACGAGAAAGCGATCTCAATCGAGATATTTTGGAACAGAGCCTCCTGGCCTGTTTTTGAAAAAATTCCCGAATTTCAACCCCCGATTTGGGGTTGTCGGCATTCACCGGGGGGGCTGCAAAAAATTCGGGCACCCTCTCTCGTCACAAGAAAGCGATCCCAATCGAGGAATTTTGGAACAGAGCCTCCTGGCCCGTTCTTAAAAGAATTCCCGAATTTCAACCCCCGATTTGGGGGTGTTGGCAGTCACCGGGGGGGGGGGGGGGCTGCGAAAAATTCAGGCACCTTCTTTCAACACAAAAGAGCGATCCCAATCGAGAAATTTTGGAATAGAGCCTCCTGGCCTGTTCTTAAAAAAATTCCCGAATTTCAACCCCCGATTTGGGGGTGTCGGCATTCACCGGGGGGGCTGCAAAAAATTCAGGCACCTTCTCTCAACACAAAAAAGCGATCCCGATCCAGAAATTTTGGAACAGAGCCTCCTGGCCTGTTCTTAAAAAAATTCCCGAATTTCAACCCCCGATTTGGGGGTGTCGGCATTCACCGGGGGGGCTGCGAGGAATTCAGTCACCTTCTTCCGTCACAAGAAAGCGATCCCAATCGAGGAATTTTGGAACAGAGCCTCCTGGCCCGTTCTTAAAAGAATTCCCGAATTTCAACCCCGATTTGGGGGTGTCAGCATTCACCGGAGGGGGGGGGCTGCATGAAATTCAGGCACCCTCTCACGTCACAAGAAAGCGATCGGAATCGAGAAATTTTGGAACAGAGCCTCCTGGCCTCTTCTTTAAAAGATTCCCGAATTTCAACCCCCGATGTGGGGGTGTCGGCATCCACCGGGAGGGCTGCGAAAAATTCAGGCACCTTCTTCCGTCACAAGAAAGCGATCTCAATCGAGATTTTTGAGAACAGAGCCTCCTGGCCTGTTCTTAAAAAAATTCCCGAATTCCAACCCCCGATTTGGGGGTGTCGGCATTCACTGGGGGGGCTGCAAAAAATTCAGGCACCTTCTTTCGTCACAAAGAAGCGATCGGAATCGAGAAATTTTGGAACAGAGCCTCCTGGCCTCTTCTTTAAAAGATTCCCGAATTTCAACCCCCGATGTGGGGGTGTCGGCATTCACCGGGGGGGCTGCAAAAAATTCAGGCACCTTCTTTCGTCACAAGAAAGCGATCCCAATCGAGAAATTCTGGAACAGAGCCTCCTGGCCCGTTCTTAAAAAAATTCCCGAAATTCAACCCCCGATTTGGGCGTGTCGGCATTCACCGGGGGGGCTGCAAAAAATTCAAGCACCCTCTCTCGTCACAAGGAAGCGACCCCAATCGAGAAATTTTGGAACAGAGCCTCCTGGCCTGTTCTAAAAAAATTGCCGAATTTCAATCCCCGATTTGGGGGTGTCGGCATTCACCGGGGGGGCTGCAAAAAATTCAGGCACCTTCTTTTGTCACAAAAAAGCGATCCCAATCGAGAAATTTTGGAACAGAGCCTCCTGTCCTCTTCTTTAAGAGATTCCCGGATTTCAACCCCCGATTTGGGGTCGTCGCCATTCAGCGGGGAGGGGGGCTGCAAAAAATTCAGGCACCCTCTCTCGTCACAAGAAAGCGATACCAATCGAGAAATTTTGGAACAGAGCCTCCTGGCCTCTTCTTTAAAAGATTCCCGAATTTCAACCCCCGATGTGGGGGTGTCGGCATCCACCGGGAGGGCTGCAAAAAATTCAGGCACCTTCTTCCGTCACAAGAAAGCGATCTCAATCGAGATTTTTGAGAACAGAGCCTCCTGGCCTGTTCTTAAAAAAATTCCCGAATTCCAACCCCCGATTTGGGGGTGTCGGCATTCACTGGGGGGGCTGCAAAAAATTCAGGCACCTTCTTTCGTCACAAAGAAGCGATCGGAATCGAGAAATTTTGGAACAGAGCCTCCTGGCCTCTTCTTTAAAAGATTCCCGAATTTCAACCCCCGATGTGGGGGTGTCGGCATTCACCGGGGGGGCTGCAAAAAATTCAGGCACCTTCTTTCGTCACAAGAAAGCGATCCCAATCGAGAAATTCTGGAACAGAGCCTCCTGGCCCTTTCTTAAAAAAATTCCCGAAATTCAACCCCCGATTTGGGCGTGTCGGCATTCACCGGGGGGGCTGCAAAAAATTCAAGCACCCTCTCTCGTCACAAGGAAGCGACCCCAATCGAGAAATTTTGGAACAGAGCCTCCTGGCCTGTTCTAAAAAAATTGCCGAATTTCAATCCCCGATTTGGGGGTGTCGGCATTCACCGGGGGGGCTGCAAAAAATTCAGGCACCTTCTTTTGTCACAAAAAAGCGATCCCAATCGAGAAATTTTGGAACAGAGCCTCCTGTCCTCTTCTTTAAGAGATTCCCGGATTTCAACCCCCGATTTGGGGTCGTCGCCATTCACCGGGGAGGGGGGCTGCAAAAAATTCAGGCACCCTCTCTCGTCACAAGAAAGCGATACCAATCGAGAAATTTTGGAACAGAGCCTCCTGGCCTGTTCTTAAGAAAATTCCCGAATTTCAACCCCCGATTTGGGGGTTTCGGCAATCACCGGGGGTGCTGCAAAAAATTGAGGCACCTTCTATCGTCACAAGAATGCGATCCCAATCGAGAAATTTTGGAACAGAGCCCCTTGGCCTGTTCTAAAAAAATTCCCGAATTTCAACCCCCGATGTGGGGGTGTCGGCATCCACCGAGAGGGCTGCAAAAAATTCAGGCACCTTCTTCCGTCACAAGAAAGCGATCTTTATCGAGATTTTTGAGAACAGAGCCTCCTGGCCCGTTCTTAAAGAAATTCCCGAAATTCAACCCCCAATTTGGGGGTGTCGGCATTCACCGGGGGGGCTGCAAAAAATTCAAGCACCCTCTCTCGTCACAAGGAAGCGACCCCAATCGAGAAATTTTGAAACAGAGCCTCCTGGCCCGTTCTTAAAAAAATTCCCGAAATTCAACCCCCAATTTGGGGGTGTCGGCATTCACCGGGGGGGCTGCAAAAAATTCAAGCACCCTCTCTCGTCACGAGGAAGCGACCCCAATCGAGAAATTTTGGAACAGAGCCTCCTGGCCTGTTCTAGAAAAATTCCCGAATTTCAACCCCCGATTTGGGGGTGTCGGCATTCACCGGAGGGGCTGCAAAAAATTCAGGAACCTTCTTTCGTCACAAAAAAGCGATCCCAATCGAGAAATTTTGGAACAGAGCCTCCTGGCCTCTTCTTTAAGAGATACCCGAATTCCAACCCCCGATTTGGGGTCGTCGCCATTCACCGAGGAGGGGGGCTGCAAAAAATTCAGGCACCCTCTCTCGTCACAAGAAAGCGATCCCAATCGAGAAATTTTGGAACAGAGCCTCCTGGCCTGTTCTAAAAAAATTTGCGAATTTCAACCCCCGATTTGGGGGTGTCGTCATTCACCGGCAGGGCTTCGAAAAATTCAGGCACCTTCTTTCGTCACGAGAAAGCGATCTCAATCGAGATATTTTGGAACAGAGCCTCCTGGCCTGTTTTTGAAAAAATTCCCGAATTTCAACCCCCGATTTGGGAATGTCGGCATTCACCGGGGGGGCTGCAAAAAATTCGGGCACCCTCTCTCGTCACCAGAAAGCGATCCCAAACGAGAAATTTTGGAACAGAGCTTCTGGCCTGTTCATAAAAAAATTCCCGAAATTCGACCCCCGATTTGGGGATGTCGGCATTCACCGGGGGGGCTGCAAAAAATTCAGGCACCCTCCCTCGTCACAAGAAAGCGATCCCAATCGAGGAATTTTGGAACAGAGCCTCCTGGCCCGTTCTTAAAAGAATTCCCGAATTTCAACCCCCGATTTGGGGGTGTTGGCAGTCACCGGGGGGGGGGGGCTGCGAAAAATTCAGGCACCTTCTTTCAACACAAAAGAGCGATCCCAATCGAGAAATTTTGGAATAGAGCCTCCTGGCCTGTTCTTAAAAAAATTCCCGAATTTCAACCCCCGATTTGGGGGTGTCGGCATTCACCGGGGGGGCTGCAAAAAATTCAGGCACCTTCTTTCAACACAATAAAGCGATCCCGATCGAGGAATTTTGGAACAGAGCCTCCTGGCCTGTTCTTAAAAAAATCCCCGAATTTCAACCCCCGATTTGGGGGTGTCGGCATTCACCGGGGGGGCTGCGAGGAATCCAGTCACCTTCTTCCGTCACAAGAAAGCGATCCCAATCGAGGAATTTTGGAACAGAGCCTCCTGGCCCGTTCTTAAAAGAATTGCCGAATTTCAACCCCCGATTGGGGGGTGTCAGCATTCACCGGGGGGGGGGGGGCTGCATGAAATTCAGGCACCCTCTCTCGTCACAAGAAAGCGATCGGAATCGAGAAATTTTCGAACAGAGCCTCCTGGGCTCCTCTTTAAAAGATTCCCGAATTTCAACCCCCGATGTGGGGGTGTCGGCATCCACCGGGAGGGCTGCAAAAAATTCAGGCACCTTCTTCCGTCACAAGAAAGCGATCTCAATCGAGATTTTTGAGAACAGAGCCTCCTGGCCTGTTCTTAAAAAAATTCCCGAATTTCAACCCCTGATTTGGGGGTGTCGGCATCCACCGGGAGGGCTGCAAAAAATTCAGGCACCTTCTTCCGTCACAAGAAAGCGATCTCAATCGAGATTTTTGAGAACAGAGCCTCCTGGCCTGTTCTTAAAAAAATTCCCGAATTTCAACCCCCGATTTGGGGGTGTCGGCATTCACCGGGGGGGCTGCAAAAAATTCAAGCACCCTCTCTCGTCACAAGGAAGCGACCCCAATCGAGAAATTTTGAAACAGAGCCTCCTGGCCCGTTCTTAAAAAAATTCCCGAAATTCAACCCCCAATTTGGGGGTGTCGGCATTCACCGGGGGGGCTGCAAAAAATTCAAGCACCCTCTCTCGTCACGAGGAAGCGACCCCAATCGAGAAATTTTGGAACAGAGCCTCCTGGCCTGTTCTAGAAAAATTCCCGAATTTCAACCCCCGATTTGGGGGTGTCGGCATTCACCGGAGGGGCTGCAAAAAATTCAGGAACCTTCTTTCGTCACAAAAAAGCGATCCCAATCGAGAAATTTTGGAACAGAGCCTCCTGGCCTCTTCTTTAAGAGATACCCGAATTCCAACCCCCGATTTGGGGTCGTCGCCATTCACCGAGGAGGGGGGCTGCAAAAAATTCAGGCACCCTCTCTCGTCACAAGAAAGCGATCCCAATCGAGAAATTTTGGAACAGAGCCTCCTGGCCTGTTCTAAAAAAATTTGCGAATTTCAACCCCCGATTTGGGGGTGTCGTCATTCACCGGCAGGGCTTCGAAAAATTCAGGCACCTTCTTTCGTCACGAGAAAGCGATCTCAATCGAGATATTTTGGAACAGAGCCTCCTGGCCTGTTTTTGAAAAAATTCCCGAATTTCAACCCCCGATTTGGGGTTGTCGGCATTCACCGGGGGGGCTGCAAAAAATTCGGGCACCCTCTCTCGTCACCAGAAAGCGATCCCAAACGAGAAATTTTGGAACAGAGCTTCTGGCCTGTTCATAAAAAAATTCCCGAAATTCGACCCCCGATTTGGGGATGTCGGCATTCACCGGGGGGGCTGCAAAAAATTCAGGCACCCTCCCTCGTCACAAGAAAGCGATCCCAATCGAGGAATTTTGGAACAGAGCCTCCTGGCCCGTTCTTAAAAGAATTCCCGAATTTCAACCCCCGATTTGGGGGTGTTGGCAGTCACCGGGGGGGGGGGGGCTGCGAAAAATTCAGGCACCTTCTTTCAACACAAAAGAGCGATCCCAATCGAGAAATTTTGGAATAGAGCCTCCTGGCCTGTTCTTAAAAAAATTCCCGAATTTCAACCCCCGATTTGGGGGTGTCGGCATTCACCGGGGGGGCTGCAAAAAATTCAGGCACCTTCTTTCAACACAATAAAGCGATCCCGATCGAGGAATTTTGGAACAGAGCCTCCTGGCCTGTTCTTAAAAAAATTCCCGAATTTCAACCCCCGATTTGGGGGTGTCGGCATTCACCGGGGGGGCTGCGAGGAATCCAGTCACCTTCTTCCGTCACAAGAAAGCGATCCCAATCGAGGAATTTTGGAACAGAGCCTCCTGGCCCGTTCTTAAAAGAATTGCCGAATTTCAACCCCCGATTGGGGGGTGTCAGCATTCACCGGGGGGGGGGGGGGGCTGCATGAAATTCAGGCACCCTCTCTCGTCACAAGAAAGCGATCGGAATCGAGAAATTTTCGAACAGAGCCTCCTGGGCTCCTCTTTAAAAGATTCCCGAATTTCAACCCCCGATGTGGGGGTGTCGGCATCCACCGGGAGGGCTGCAAAAAATTCAGGCACCTTCTTCCGTCACAAGAAAGCGATCTCAATCGAGATTTTTGAGAACAGAGCCTCCTGGCCTGTTCTTAAAAAAATTCCCGAATTTCAACCCCCGATTTGGGGGTGTCGGCATTCACTGGGGGGGCTGCAAAAAATTCAGCCACCTTCTTTCGTCACAAAAAAGCGATCGGAATCGAGAAATTTTGGAACAGAGCCTCCTGGCCCGTTCTTAAAAAAATTCCCGAAATTCAACCCCCAATTTGGGGGTGTCGGCATTCACCGGGGGGGCTGCAAAAAATTCAAGCACCCTTTCTCGTCACGAGGAAGTGACCCCAATCGAGAAATTTTGGAACAGAGCCTCCTGGCCTGTTCTTTAAGAGATACCCGAATTCCAACCCCCGATTTGGGGTCGTCGCCATTCACCGAGGAGGGGGGCTGCAAAAAATTCAGGCGCCCTCTCTCATCACAAGAAAGCGATCCCAATCGAGAAATTTTGGAACAGAGCCTCCTGGCCTGTTCTAAAAAAATTTGCGAATTTCAACCCCCGATTTGGGGGTGTCGTCATTCACCGGGAGGGCTGCGAAAAATTCAGGCACCTTCTTCCGTCACGAGAAAGCGATCTCAATCGAGATATTTTGGAACAGAGCCTCCTGGCCTGTTTTTGAAAAAATTCCCGAATTTCAACCCCCGATTTGGGGGTGTCGGCATTCACCGGGGGGGCTGCAAAAAATTCGGGCACCCTCTCTCGTCACCAGAAAGCGATCCCAAACGAGAAATTTTGGAACAGAGCTTCTGGCCTGTTCTTAAAAAAATTCCCGAAATTCGACCCCCGATTTGGGGATGTCGGCATTCACCGGGGGGGCTGCAAAAAATTCAGGCACCCTCTCTCGTCACAAGAAAGCGATCCCAATCGAGGAATTTTGGAACAGAGCTTCTGGCCTGTTCTTAAAAAAATTCCCGAAATTCGACCCCCGATTTGGGGATGTCGGCATTCACCGGGGGGGCTGCAAAAAATTCAGGCACCCTCTCTCGTCACAAGAAAGCGATCCCAATCGAGGAATTTTGGAACAGAGCCTCCTGGCCCGTTCTTAAAAAAATTCCCGAATTTCAACCCCCGATTTGGGGGTGTCGGCATTCACCGGGGGGGCTGCAAAAAATTCAGGCACCTTCTTTCAACACAAAAAAGCGATCCCGATCGAGAAATTTTGGAACAGAGCCTCCTGGCCTGTTCTTAAAAAAATTCCCGAATTTCAACCCCCGATTTGGGGGTGTCGGCATTCACCGGGGGGGCTGCGAGGAATCCAGTCACCTTCTTCCGTCACAAGAAAGCGATCCCAATCGAGGAATTTTGGAACAGAGCCTCCTGGCCCGTTCTTAAAAGAATTCCCGAATTTCAACCCCCGATTGGGGGGTGTCAGCATTCACCGGGGGGGGGGGGGCTGCATGGAATTCAGGCACCCTCTCTCGTCACAAGAAAGCGATCGGAATCGAGAAATTTTGGAACAGAGCCTCCTGGCCTCTTCTTTAAAAGATTCCCGAATTTCAACCCCCGATGTGGGGGTGTCGGCATCCACCGGGAGGGCTGCAAAAAATTCAGGCACCTTCTTCCGTCACAAGAAAGCGATCTCAATCGAGATTTTTGAGAACAGAGCCTCCTGGCCTGTTCTTAAAAAAATTCCCGAATTTCAACCCCCGATTTGGGGGTGTCGGCATTCACTGGGGGGGCTGAAAAAAATTCAGGCACCTTCTTTCGTCACAAAAAAGCGATCGGAATCGAGAAATTTTGGAACAGAGCCTCCTGGCCTCTTCTTTAAAAGATTCCCGAATTCCAACCCCCGATGTGGGGGTGTCGGCATTCGTCGGGGGGGCTGCAAAAAATTCAGGCACCTTCTTTCGTCACAAAAAAGCGATCGGAATCGAGAAATTTTGGAACAGAGCCTCCTGGCCTCTTCTTTAAAAGATTCCCGAATTTCAACCCCCGATGTGGGGGTGTCGGCATCCACCGGGAGGGCTGCAAAAAATTCAGGCACCTTCTTCCGTCACAAGAAAGCGATCTCAATCGAGATTTTTGAGAACAGAGCCTCCTGGCCTGTTCTTAAAAAAATTCCCGAATTTCAACCCCCGATTTGGGGGTGTCGGCATTCACTGGGGGGGCTGCAAAAAATTCAGGCACCTTCTTTCGTCACAAGAAAGCGATCCCAATCGAGAAATTCTGGAACAGAGCCTCCTGGCCCGTTCTTAAAAAAATTCCCGAAATTCAACCCCCGATTTGGGCGTGTCGGCATTCACCGGGGGGGGGGGGCTGCAAAAAATTCAAGCACCCTCTCTCGTCACAAGGAAGCGACCCCAATCGAGAAATTCTGGAACAGAGCCTCCTGGCCTGTTCTAAAAAAATTGCCGAATTTCAATCCCCGATTTGGGGGTGTCGGCATTCACCGGGGGGGCTGCAAAAAATTCAGGCACCTTCTTCCGTCCCAAAAAAGCGATCCCAATCGAGAAATTTTGGAACAGAGCCTCCTGTCCTCTTCTTTCAGAGATTCCCGGATTTCAACCCCCGATTTGGGGTCGTCGCCATTCACCGGGGAGGGGGGCTGCAAAAAATTCAGGCACCCTCTCTCGTCACAAGAAAGCGATACCAATCGAGAAATTTTGGAACAGAGCCTCCTGGCCTGTTCTTAAGAAAATTCCCGAATTTCAACCCCCGATTTGGGGGTTTCGGCATTCACCGGGGGTGTTGCAGAAAATTGAGGCACCTTCTATCGTCACATGAAAGCGATCCCAATCGAGAAATTTTGGAACAGAGCCCCTTGGCCTGTTCTAAAAAAATTCCCGAATTTCAACCCCCGATTTGGGGGTGTCGGCATTCATCGGGGGGGCTGCAAAAAATTCAGGCACCTTCTTTCGTCACAAAAAAGCGATCGGGATCGAGAAATTTTGGAACAGAGCCTCCTGGCCTCTTCTTTAAAAGATTCCCGAATTTCAACCCCCGATTTGGGGGTGTCGGCATCCACCGGGAGGGCTGCAAAAAATTCAGGTACCTTCTTTCGTCACAAGAAAGCGATCCCAATCGAGAAATTTTGGAACAGAGCCTCTTGGCCCGTTCTTAAAGAAATTCCCGAAATTCAACCCCCAATTTGGGGGTGTCGGCATTCACCGGGGGGGCTGCAAAAAATTCAAGCACCCTCTCTCGTCACAAGGAAGCGACCCCAATCGAGAAATTTTGGAACAGAGCCTCCTGGCCCGTTCTTAAAAAAATTCCCGAAATTCAACCCCCGATGTGGGGGTGTCGGCATCCACCGGGAGGGCTGCAAAAAATTCAGGCACCTTCTTCCGTCACAAGAAAGCGATCTCAATCGAGATTTTTGAGAACAGAGCCTCCTGGCCTGTTCTTAAAAAAATTCCCGAATTTCAACCCCCGATTTGGGGGTGTCGGCATTCAATGGGGGGGGCTGCAAAAAATTCAGGCACCTTCTTTCGTCACAAAAAAGCGATCGGAATCGAGAAATTTTGGAACAGAGCCTCCTGGCCTCTTCTTTAAAAGATTCCCGAAGTTCAACCCCCGATTTGGGGGTGTCGGCATTCACCGGGGCGGCTGCAAAAAATTCAGGCACCTTCTTTCGTCACAAAAAAGCGATCGGAATCGAGAAATTTTGGAACAGAGCCTCCTGGCCTCTTCTTTAAAAGATTCCCGAATTTCAACACCCGATGTGGGGGTGTCGGCATCCACCGGGAGGGCTGCAAAAAATTCAGGCACCTTCTTCCGTCACAAGAAAGCGATCTCAGTCGAGGAATTTTGGAACAGAGCCTCCTGGCCCGTTCTTAAAAAAATTCCCGAAATTCAACCCCCGATGTGGGGGTGTCGGCATCCACCGGGAGGGCTGCAAAAAATTCAGGCACCTTCTTCCGTCACAAGAAAGCGATCTCAATCGAGATTTTTGAGAACAGAGCCTCCTGGCCTGTTCTTAAAAAAATTCCCGAATTTCAACCCCCGATTTGGGGGTGTCGGCATTCACTGGGGGGGCTGCAAAAAATTCAGGCACCTTCTTTCGTCACAAAAAAGCGATCGGAATCGAGAAATTTTGGAACAGAGCCTCCTGGCCTCTTCTTTAAAAGATTCCCGAATTTTAACCCCCGATGTGGGGGTGTCGGCATTCACCGGGGCGGCTGCAAAAAATTCAGGCACCTTCTTTCGTCACAAAAAAGCGATCGGGATCGAGAAATTTTGGAACAGAGCCTCCTGGCCTCTTCTTTAAAAGATTCCCGAATTTCAACACCCGATGTGGGGGTGTCGGCATCCACCGGGAGGGCTGCAAAAAATTCAGGCACCTTCTTCCGTCACAAGAAAGCGATCTCAATCGAGATTTTTGAGAACAGAGCGTCCTGGCCTGTTCTTAAAAAAATTCCCGAATTTCAACCCCCGATTTGGGGGTGTCGGCATTCACTGGGGGGGCTGCAAAAAATTCAGGCACCTTCTTTCGTCACAAGAAAGCGATCCCAATCGAGAAATTCTGGAACAGAGCCTCCTGTCCTCTTCTTTAAGAGATTCCCGGATTTCAACCCCCGATTTGGGGTCGTCACCATTCACCGGGGAGGGGGGCTGCAAAAAATTCAGGCACCCTCTCTCGTCACAAGGAAGCGATACCAATCGAGAAATTTTGGAACAGAGCCCCTTGGCCTGTTCTAAAAAAATTCCCGAATTTCAACCCCCGATTTGGGGGTGTCGGCATTCATCGGGGGGGGCTGCAAAAAATTCAGGCACCTTCTTCCGTCACAAAAAAGCGATCGGGATCGAGAAATTTTGGAACAGAGCCTCCTGGCCTCTTCTTTAAAAGATTCCCGGATTTCAACCCCCGATTTGGGGGTGTCGGCATCCACCGGGAGGGCTGCAAAAAGATCAGGTACCTTCTTTCGTCACAAGAAAGCGATCCCAATCGAGAAATTTTGGAACAGAGCCTCCTGGCCCGTTCTTAAAGAAATTCCCGAAATTCAACCCCCAATTTGGGGGTGTCGGCATTCACCGAGGGGGCTGCAAAAATCTCAAGCACCCTCTCTCGTCACAAGGAAGCGACCCCAATCGAGGAATTTTGGAACAGAGCCTCCTGGCCCGTTCTTAAAAAAATTCCCGAAATTCAACCCCCAATTTGGGGGTGTCGGCATTCACCGGGGGGGCTGCAAAAAATTCAAGCACCCTCTCTCGTCACGAGGAAGCGACCCCAATCGAGAAATTTTGGAACAGAGCCTCCTGGTCTGTTCTAAAAAAATTCCCGAATTTCAACCCCCGATTTGGGGTCGTCGGCATTCACCGGAGGGGCTGCAAAAAATTCAGGCACCTTCTTTCGTCACAAAAAAGCGATCCCAATCGAGAAATTTTGGAACAGAGCCTCCCGGCCTCTTCTTTAAGAGATACCCGAATTCCAACCCCCGATTTGGGGTCGTCGCCATTCATCGAGGAGGGGGGCTGCAAAAAATTCAGGCACCCTCTCTCGTCACAAGAAAGCGATCCCAATCGAGAAATTTTGGAACAGAGCCTCCTGGCCTGTTCTAAAAAAATTTGCGAATTTCAACCCCCGATTCGGGGGTGTCGTCATTCACCGGGAGGGCTGGTAAAAATTCAGGCACCTTCTTTCGTCACGAGAAAGCGATCTCAATTGAGATATTTTGGAACAGAGCCTCCTGGCCTGTTCTTGAAAAAATTCCCGAATTTTAACCCCCGATTTGGGGGTGTCGGCATTCACCGGGGGGGCTGCAAAAAATTCGGGCACCCTCTCTCGTCACCAGAAAGCGATCCCAAACGAGAAATTTTGGAACAGAGCTTCTGGCCTGTTCTTAAAAAAATTCCCGAAATTCGACCCCCGATTTGGGGATGTCGGCATTCACCGGGGGGGCTGCAAAAAATTCAGGCACCCTCTCTCGTCACAAGAAAGCGATCCCGAACGAGGAATTTTGGAACAGAGCCTCCTGGCCCTTTCTTAAAAGAATTCCCGAATTTCAACCCCCGATTTGGGGGTGTTGGCAGTCACCGGGGGTGGGGGGGCTGCGAAAAATTCAGGCACCTTCTTTCAACACAAAAGAGCGATCCCAATCGAGAAATTTTGGAACAGAGCCTCCTGGCCTGTTCTAAAAAAATTGCCGAATTTCAATCCCCGATTTGGGGGTGTCGGCATTCACCGGGGGGGCTGCAAAAAATTCAGGCACCTTCTTTCGTCACAAAAAAGCGATCCCGATCGAGAAATTTTGGAACAGAGCCTCCTGGCCTGTTCTTAAAAAAATTCCCGAATTTCAACCCCCGATTTGGGGGTGTCAGCATTCACCGGGGGGGCTGCGAGGAATTCAGTCACCTTCTTCCGTCACAAGAAAGCGATCCCAATCGAGGAATTTTGGCACAGAGCCTCCTGGCCCGTTCTTAAAAGAATTCCCGAATTTCAACCCCCGATTTGGGGGTGTCAGCATTCACCGGGGGGGGGGGGGGGCTGCATGAAATTCAGGCACCCTCTCTCGTCACAAGGAAGCGATCGAAATCGAGAAATTTTGGAACAGAGCCTCCTGGCCTCTTCTTTAAAAGATTCCCGAATTTCAACCCCCGATGTGGGGGTGTCGGCATCCACCGGGAGGGCTGCAAAAAATTCAGGCACCTTCTTCCGTCTTAAGAAAGCGATCTCAATCGAGATTTTTGAGAACAGAGCCTCCTGGCCTGTTCTTAAAAAAATTCCCGAATTTCAACCCCCGATTTGGGGGTGTCGGCATTCACTGGGGGGGCTGCAAAAAATTCAGGCACCTTCTTTCGTCACAAAAAAGCGATCGGAATCGAGAAATTTTGGAACAGAGCCTCCTGGCCTCTTCTATAAAAGATTCCCGAATTTCAACCCCCGATGTGGGGGTGTCGGCATTCACCGGGGGGGCTGCAAAAAATTCAGGCACCTTCTTTCGTCACAAAAAAGCGATCGGAATCGAGAGATTTTGGAACAGAGCCTCCTGTCCTCTTCTTTAAGAGATTCCCGGATTTCAACCCCCGATTTGGGGTCGTCGCCATTCACCGGGGAGGGGGGCTGCAAAAAATTCAGGCACCCTCTCTCGTCACAAGAAAGCGATACCAATCGAGAAATTTTGGAACAGAGCCTCCTGGCCTGTTCTAAAAAAATTGCCGAATTTCAATCCCCGATTTGGGGTGTCGGCATCCACCGGGAGGGCTGCAAAAAATTCAGGCACCTTCTTCCGTCACAAGAAAGCGATCTCGATCGAGATTTTTGAGAACAGAGCCTCCTGGCCTGTTCTTAAAAAAATTCCCGAATTTCAACCCCCGATTTGGGGGTGTCGGCATTCACTGGGGGGGCTGCAAAAAATTCAGGCACCTTCTTTCGTCACAAGAAAGCGATCCCAATCGAGAAATTCTGGAACAGAGCCTCCTGGCCCGTTCTTAAAAAAATTCCCGAAATTCAACCCCCGATTTGGGCGTGTCGGCATTCACCGGGGGGGGGGGGGGGCTGCAGAAAATTCAAGCACCCTCTCTCGTCACAAGGAAGCGACCCCAATCGAGGAATTTTGGAACAGAGCCTCCTGGCCTGTTCTAAAAAAATTGCCGAATTTCAATCCCCGATTCGGGGTGTCGGCATTCACCGGGGGGGCTGCAAAAAATTCAGGCACCTTCTTTTGTCACAAAAAAGCGATCCCAATCGAGAAATTTTGGAACAGAGCCTCCTGTCCTCTTCTTTAAGAGATTCCCGGATTTCAACCCCCGATTTGGGGTCGTCGCCATTCACCGGGGAGGGGGGCTGCAAAAAATTCAGGCACCCTCTCTCGTCACAAGAAAGCGATACCAATCGAGAAATTTTGGAACAGAGCCTCCTGGCCTGTTCTTAAGAAAATTCCCGAATTTCAACCCCCGATTTGGGGGTTTCGGCATTCATGGGGGGGCTGCAAAAAATTCAGGCACCTTCTTTCGTCACAAAAAAGCGATCGGGATCGAGAAATTTTGGAACAGAGCCTCCTGGCCTCTTCTTTGAAAGATTCCCGAATTTCAACCCCCGATTTGGGGGTGTCGGCATCCACCGGGAGGGCTGCAAAAAATTCAGGTACCTTCTTTCGTCACAAGAAAGCGATCCCAATCGAGAAATTTTGGAACAGAGCCTCCTGGCCCGTTCTTAAAGAAATTCCCGAAATTCAACCCCCAATTTGGGGGTGTCGGCATCCACCGGGGGGGCTGCAAAAAATTCAAGCACCCTCTCTCGTCACAAGGAAGCGACCCCAATCGAGAAATTTTGGAACAGAGCCTCCTGGCCCGTTCTTAAAAAAATTCCCGAAATTCAACCCCCAATTTGGGGGTGTCGGCATTCACCGGGGGGTTGCAAAAAATTCAAGCACCCTCTCTCGTCACGAGGAAGCGACCCCAATCGAGAAATTTTGGAACAGAGCCTCCTGGCCTGTTCTAAAAAAATTCCCGAATTTCAACCCCCGATTTGGGGGTGTCGGCATTCACCGGAGGGGCTGCAAAAAATTCAGGCACCTTCTTTCGTCACAAAAAAGCGATCCCATCGAGAAATTTTGGAACAGAGCCTCCTGGCCTCTTCTTTAAGAGATACCCGAATTCCAACCCCCGATTTGGGGTCGTCGCCATTCACCGAGGAGGGGGGCTGCAAAAAATTCAGGCACCCTCTCTCGTCACAAGAAAGCGATCCCAATCGAGAAATTTTGGAACAGAGCCTCCTGGCCTGTTCTAAAAAAACTTGCGAATTTCAACCCCCGATTTGGGGGTGTCGTCATTCACCGGGAGGGCTGCGAAAAATTCAGGCACCTTCTTTCGTCACGAGAAAGCGATCTCAATCGAGATATTTTGGAACAGAGCCTCCTGGCCTGTTCTTGAAAAAATTCCCGAATTTCAACCCCCGATTTGGGGGTGTCGGCATTCACCGGGGGGGCTGCAAAAAATTCGGGCACCCTCTCTCGTCACCAGAAAGCGATCCCAATCGAGAAATTTTGGAACAGAGCCTCCTGGCCTGTTCTAAAAAAATTGCCGAATTTCAATCCCCGATTTGGGGGTGTCGGCATTCACCGGGGGGGCTGCAAAAAATTCAGGCACCTTCTTTCGTCACAAAAAAGCGATCCCAATCGAGAAATTTTGGAAGGAGCCTCCTGGCCCGTTCTTAAAAGAATTCCCGAATTTCAACCCCCGATTTGGGGGTTTCGGCATTCACCGGGGGTGCTGCAAAAAATTGAGGCACCTTCTATCGTCACAAGAAAGCGATCCCAATCGAGAAATTTTGGAACAGAGCCCCTTGGCCTGTTCTAAAAAAATTCCCGAATTTCAACCCCCGATTTGGGGGTTTCGGCATTCACCGGGGGTGCTGCAAAAAATTGAGGCACCTTCTATCGTCACAAGAAAGCGATCCCAATCGAGAAATTTTGGAACAGAGCCCCTTGGCCTGTTCTAAAAAAATTTCCGAATTTCAACCCCCGATTTGGGGGTGTCGGCATTCATCGGGGGGGCTGCAAAAAATTCAGGCACCTTCTTCCGTCACAAGAAAGCGATCCCAATCGAGAAATTCTGGAACAGAGCCTCCTGGCCCGTTCTTAAAAAAATTCCCGAAATTCAACCCCCGATTTGGGCGTGTCGGCATTCACCGGGGGGGCTGCAAAAAATTCAAGCACCCTCTCTCGTCACAAGGAAGCGACCCCAATCGAGAAATTTTGGAACAGAGCCTCCTGGCCTGTTCTAAAAAAATTGCCGAATTTCAATCCCCGATTTGGGGGTGTCGGCATTCACCGGGGGGGCTGCAAAAAATTCAGGCACCCTCTCTCGTCACAAGAAAGCGATCCCAATCGAGAAATTTTGGAACAGAGCCACCTGGCCTGTTCTTAAGAAAATTCCCGAATTTCAACCCCTGATTTGGGGGTTTCGGCATTCACCGGGGGTGCTGCAAAAAATTCAGGCACCTTCTCCCGTCACAAGAAAGCGATCTCAATCGAGATTTTTGAGAACAGAGCCTCCTGGCCTGTTCTTAAAAAAATTCCCGAATTTCAACCCCCGATTTGGGGGTGTCAGCATTCACTGGGGGGGCTGCAAAAAAATTCAGGCACCTTCTTTCGTCACAAGAAAGCGATCCCAATCGAGAAATTCTGGAACAGAGCCTCCTGGCCCGTTCTTAAAAAAATTCCCGAAATTCAACCCCCGATTTGGGCGTGTCGGCATCCACCGGGGGGGCTGCGGAAAATTCAAGCACCCTCTCTCGTCACAAGGAAGCGACCCCAATCGAGAAATTTCGGAACAGAGCCTCCTGGCCTGTTCTAAAAAAATTGCCGAATTTCAATCCCCGATTTGGGGGTGTCGGCATTCACCGGGGGGGCTGCAAAAAATTCAGGCACCTTCTTTCGTCACAAAAACGCGATCCCAATCGAGAAATTTTGGAACAGAGCCTGCTGTCCTCTTCTTTAAGAGATTCCCGGATTTCAACCCCCGATTTGGGGTCGTCGCCATTCACCGGGGAGGGGGGCTGCAAAAAATTCAGGCACCCTCTCTCGTCACAAGAAAGCGATCCCCATCGAGAAATTTTGGAACAGAGCCTCCTGGCCTGTTCTTAAGAAAATTCCCGAATTTCAACCCCTGATTTGGGGGTTTCGGCATTCACCGGGGGTGCTGCAAAAAATTCAGGCACCTTCTCCCGTCACAAGAAAGCGATCTCAATCGAGATTTTTGAGAACAGAGCCTCCTGGCCTGTTCTTAAAAAAATTCCCGAATTTCAACCCCCGATTTGGGGGTGTCGGCATTCACTGGGGGGGCTGCAAAAAATTCAGGCACCTTCTTTCGTCACAAGAAAGCGATCCCAATCGAGAAATTCTGGAACAGAGCCTCCTGGCCCGTTCTTACAAAAATTCCCGAAATTCAACCCCCGATTTGGGCGTGTCGTCATCCACCGGGGGGGCTGCGGAAAATTCAAGCACCCTCTCTCGTCACAAGGAAGCGACCCCAATCGAGAAATTTCGGAACAGAGCCTCCTGGCCTGTTCTAAAAAAATTGCCGAATTTCAATCCCCGATTTGGGGGTGTCGGCATTCACCGGGGAGGCTGCAAAAAATTCAGGCACCTTCTTTCGTCACATAAACGCGATCCCAATCGAGAAATTTTGGAACAGAGCCTGCTGTCCTCTTCTTTAAGAGATTCCCGGATTTCAACCCCCGATTTGGGGTCGTCGCCATTCACCGGGGAGGGGGGCTGCAAAAAATTCAGGCACCCTCTCTCGTCACAAGAAAGCGATCCCCATCGAGAAATTTTGGAACAGAGCATCCTGGCCTGTTCTAAAAAAATTCGCGAATTTCAACCCCCGATTTGGGGGTGTCGTCATTCACCGGGAGGGCTGCGAAAAATTCAGGCACCTTCTTTCGTCACGAGAAAGCGATCTCAATCGAGATATTTTGGAACAGAGCCTCCTGGCCTGTTCTTGAAAAAATTCCCGAATTTCAACCCCCGATTTGGGGGTGTCGGCATTCACCGGGGGGGCTGCAAAAAATTCGGGCACCCTCTCTCGTCACCAGAAAGCGATCCCAATCGAGAAATTTTGGAACAGAGCTTCTGGCCTGTTCTTAAAAAAATTCCCGAAATTCGACCCCCGATTTGGGGGTGTCGGCATTCACCGGGGGGGGGGGGGGCTGCAAAAAATTCAGGCACCCTCTCTCGTCACAAGAAAGCGATCCCAATCGAGGAATTTTGGAAGGAGCCTCCTGGCCCGTTCTTAAAAGAATTCCCGAATTTCAACCCCCGATTTGGGGGTGTTGGCAGTCACCGGGGGGGGGGGCTGCGAAAAATTCAGGCACCTTCTTTCAACACAAAAGAGCGATCCCAATCGAGAAATTTTGGAATAGAGCCTCCTGGCCTGTTCTTAAAAAAATTCCCGAATTTCAACCCCCGATTTGGGGGTGTCGGCATTCACCGGGGGGGCTGCAAAAAATTCAGGCACCTTCTTTCAACACAAAAGAGCGATCCCGATCGAGAAATTTTGGAACAGAGCCTCCTGGCCTGTTCTTAAGAAAATTCCCGAATTTCAACCCCCGATTTGGGGGTTTCGGCATTCACCGGGGGTGCTGCAAAAAATTGAGGCACCTCCTATCGTCACAAGAAAGCGATCCCAATCGAGAAATTTTGGAACAGAGCCCCTTGGCCTGTTCTAAAAAAATTCCCGAATTTCAACCCCCGATTTGGGGGTGTCGGCATTCACCGGGGGGTTGCAAAAAATTCAAGCACCCTCTCTCGTCACGAGGAAGCGACCCCAATCGAGAAATTTTGGAACAGAGCCTCCTGGCCTGTTCTAAAAAAATTCCCGAATTTCAACCCCCGATTTGGGGGTGTCGGCATTCACCGGAGGGGCTGCAAAAAATTCAGGCACCTTCTTTCGTCACAAAAAAGCGATCCCATCGAGAAATTTTGGAACAGAGCCTCCTGGCCTCTTCTTTAAGAGATACCCGAATTCCAACCCCCGATTTGGGGTCGTCGCCATTCACCGAGGAGGGGGGCTGCAAAAAATTCAGGCACCCTCTCTCGTCACAAGAAAGCGATCCCAATCGAGAAATTTTGGAACAGAGCCTCCTGGCCTGTTCTAAAAAAACTTGCGAATTTCAACCCCCGATTTGGGGGTGTCGTCATTCACCGGGAGGGCTGCGAAAAATTCAGGCACCTTCTTTCGTCACGAGAAAGCGATCTCAATCGAGATATTTTGGAACAGAGCCTCCTGGCCTGTTCTTGAAAAAATTCCCGAATTTCAACCCCCGATTTGGGGGTGTCGGCATTCACCGGGGGGGCTGCAAAAAATTCGGGCACCCTCTCTCGTCACCAGAAAGCGATCCCAATCGAGAAATTTTGGAACAGAGCCTCCTGGCCTGTTCTAAAAAAATTGCCGAATTTCAATCCCCGATTTGGGGGTGTCGGCATTCACCGGGGGGGCTGCAAAAAATTCAGGCACCTTCTTTCGTCACAAAAAAGCGATCCCAATCGAGAAATTTTGGAAGGAGCCTCCTGGCCCGTTCTTAAAAGAATTCCCGAATTTCAACCCCCGATTTGGGGGTTTCGGCATTCACCGGGGGTGCTGCAAAAAATTGAGGCACCTTCTATCGTCACAAGAAAGCGATCCCAATCGAGAAATTTTGGAACAGAGCCCCTTGGCCTGTTCTAAAAAAATTCCCGAATTTCAACCCCCGATTTGGGGGTTTCGGCATTCACCGGGGGTGCTGCAAAAAATTGAGGCACCTTCTATCGTCACAAGAAAGCGATCCCAATCGAGAAATTTTGGAACAGAGCCCCTTGGCCTGTTCTAAAAAAATTTCCGAATTTCAACCCCCGATTTGGGGGTGTCGGCATTCATCGGGGGGGCTGCAAAAAATTCAGGCACCTTCTTCCGTCACAAGAAAGCGATCCCAATCGAGAAATTCTGGAACAGAGCCTCCTGGCCCGTTCTTAAAAAAATTCCCGAAATTCAACCCCCGATTTGGGCGTGTCGGCATTCACCGGGGGGGCTGCAAAAAATTCAAGCACCCTCTCTCGTCACAAGGAAGCGACCCCAATCGAGAAATTTTGGAACAGAGCCTCCTGGCCTGTTCTAAAAAAATTGCCGAATTTCAATCCCCGATTTGGGGGTGTCGGCATTCACCGGGGGGGCTGCAGAAAATTCAGGCACCCTCTCTCGTCACAAGAAAGCGATCCCAATCGAGAAATTTTGGAACAGAGCCACCTGGCCTGTTCTTAAGAAAATTCCCGAATTTCAACCCCTGATTTGGGGGTTTCGGCATTCACCGGGGGTGCTGCAAAAAATTCAGGCACCTTCTCCCGTCACAAGAAAGCGATCTCAATCGAGATTTTTGAGAACAGAGCCTCCTGGCCTGTTCTTAAAAAAATTCCCGAATTTCAACCCCCGATTTGGGGGTGTCAGCATTCACTGGGGGGGCTGCAAAAAAATTCAGGCACCTTCTTTCGTCACAAGAAAGCGATCCCAATCGAGAAATTCTGGAACAGAGCCTCCTGGCCCGTTCTTAAAAAAATTCCCGAAATTCAACCCCCGATTTGGGCGTGTCGGCATCCACCGGGGGGGCTGCGGAAAATTCAAGCACCCTCTCTCGTCACAAGGAAGCGACCCCAATCGAGAAATTTCGGAACAGAGCCTCCTGGCCTGTTCTAAAAAAATTGCCGAATTTCAATCCCCGATTTGGGGGTGTCGGCATTCACCGGGGGGGCTGCAAAAAATTCAGGCACCTTCTTTCGTCACAAAAACGCGATCCCAATCGAGAAATTTTGGAACAGAGCCTGCTGTCCTCTTCTTTAAGAGATTCCCGGATTTCAACCCCCGATTTGGGGTCGTCGCCATTCACCGGGGAGGGGGGCTGCAAAAAATTCAGGCACCCTCTCTCGTCACAAGAAAGCGATCCCCATCGAGAAATTTTGGAACAGAGCCTCCTGGCCTGTTCTTAAGAAAATTCCCGAATTTCAACCCCTGATTTGGGGGTTTCGGCATTCACCGGGGGTGCTGCAAAAAATTCAGGCACCTTCTCCCGTCACAAGAAAGCGATCTCAATCGAGATTTTTGAGAACAGAGCCTCCTGGCCTGTTCTTAAAAAAATTCCCGAATTTCAACCCCCGATTTGGGGGTGTCGGCATTCACTGGGGGGGGCTGCAAAAAATTCAGGCACCTTCTTTCGTCACAAGAAAGCGATCCCAATCGAGAAATTCTGGAACAGAGCCTCCTGGCCCGTTCTTAAAAAAATTCCCGAAATTCAACCCCCGATTTGGGCGTGTCGGCATCCACCGGGGGGGCTGCGGAAAATTCAAGCACCCTCTCTCGTCACAAGGAAGCGACCCCAATCGAGAAATTTCGGAACAGAGCCTCCTGGCCTGTTCTAAAAAAATTGCCGAATTTCAATCCCCGATTTGGGGGTGTCGGCATTCACCGGGGAGGCTGCAAAAAATTCAGGCACCTTCTTTCGTCACATAAACGCGATCCCAATCGAGAAATTTTGGAACAGAGCCTGCTGTCCTCTTCTTTAAGAGATTCCCGGATTTCAACCCCCGATTTGGGGTCGTCGCCATTCACCGGGGAGGGGGGCTGCAAAAAATTCAGGCACCCTCTCTCGTCACAAGAAAGCGATCCCCATCGAGAAATTTTGGAACAGAGCATCCTGGCCTGTTCTAAAAAAATTCGCGAATTCCAACCCCCGATTTGGGGGTGTCGTCATTCACCGGGAGGGCTGCGAGAAATTCAGGCACCTTCTTTCGTCACGAGAAAGCGATCTCAATCGAGATATTTTGGAACAGAGCCTCCTGGCCTGTTCTTGAAAAAATTCCCGAATTTCAACCCCCGATTTGGGGGTGTCGGCATTCACCGGGGGGGCTGCAAAAAATTCGGGCACCCTCTCTCGTCACCAGAAAGCGATCCCAATCGAGAAATTTTGGAACAGAGCTTCTGGCCTGTTCTTAAAAAAATTCCCGAAATTCGACCCCCGATTTGGGGGTGTCGGCATTCACCGGGGGGGGGGGGCTGCAAAAAATTCAGGCACCCTCTCTCGTCACAAGAAAGCGATCCCAATCGAGGAATTTTGGAAGGAGCCTCCTGGCCCGTTCTTAAAAGAATTCCCGAATTTCAACCCCCGATTTGGGGGTGTTGGCAGTCGTCGGGGGGGGGGGGGGCTGCGAAAAATTCAGGCACCTTCTTTCAACACAAAAGAGCGATCCCAATCGAGAAATTTTGGAATAGAGCCTCCTGGCCTGTTCTTAAAAAAATTCCCGAATTTCAACCCCCGATTTGGGGGTGTCGGCATTCACCGGGGGGGCTGCAAAAAATTCAGGCACCTTCTTTCAACACAAAAGAGCGATCCCGATCGAGAAATTTTGGAACAGAGCCTCCTGGCCTGTTCTTAAGAAAATTCCCGAATTTCAACCCCCGATTTGGGGGTTTCGGCATTCACCGGGGGTGCTGCAAAAAATTGAGGCACCTCCTATCGTCACAAGAAAGCGATCCCAATCGAGAAATTTTGGAACAGAGCCCCTTGGCCTGTTCTAAAAAAATTCCCGAATTTCAACCCCCGATTTGGGGGTTTCGGCATCCACCGGGGGTGCTGCAAAAAATTGAGGCACCTTCTATCGTCACAAGAAAGCGATCCCAATCGAGAAATTTTGGAACAGAGCCCCTTGGCCTGTTCTAAAAAAATTCCCGAATTTCAACCCACGATTTGGGGGTGTCGGCATTCATCGGGGGGGGCTGCAAAAAATTGAGGCACCTTCTATCGTCACAAGAAAGCGATCCCAATCGAGAAATTCTGGAACAGAGCCTCCTGGCCCGTTCTTAAAAAAATTCCCGAAATCCAACCCCCGATTTGGGCGTGTCGGCATTCACCGGGGGGGCTGCAAAAAATTCAAGCACCCTCTCTCAACACAAGGAAGCGACCCCAATCGAGAAATTTTGGAAGAGAGCCTCCTGTCCTCTTCTAGAGATTCCCGGATTTCAACCCCCGATTTGGGGTCGTCGCCATTCACCGGGGAGGGGGGCTGCAAAAAATTCAGGCACCCTCTCTCGTCACAAGAAAGCGATCCCATTCGAGAAATTTTGGAACAGAGCCACCTGGCCTGTTCTTAAGAAAATTCCCGAATTTCAACCCCCGATTTGGGGGTTTCGGCATTCACCGGCGGTGCTGCAAAAAATTGAGGCACCTTCTATCGTCACAAGAAAGCGATCCCAATCGAGAAATTTTGGAACAGAGCCCCTTGGCCTGTTCTAAAAAAATTCCCGAATTTCAACCCCCGATTTTGGGGTGTCGGCATTCATCGCGGGGGCTGCACAAAATTCAGGCACCTTCTTTCGTCACAAAAAAGCGATCGGAATCGAGAAATTTTGGAACAGAGCCTCCTGGCCTCTTCTTTAATAGATTCCCGAATTTCAACCCCCGATTTGGGGGTGTCGGCATTCACCGGGGGGGCTGCAAAAAATTCAAGCGACCTCTCTCGTCACAAGGAAGCGACCCCAATCGAGAAATTCTGGAACAGAGCCTCCTGGCCCGTTCTTTAAAAAATTCCCGAAATTCAACCCCCAATTTGGGGGTGTCGGCATTCACCGGGGGGGCTGCAAAAAATCCAAGCACCCTCTCTCGTCACGAGGAAGCGACCCCAATCGAGAAATTTTGGAACAGAGCCTCCTGGCCTGTTCTAAAAAAATTCCCGAATTTCAACCCCCGATTTGGGGTGTCGGCATTCACCGGGGGGGCTGCAAAAAATTCAGGCACCTTTTTTCGTCACAAAAAAGCGATCCCAATCGAGAAATTTCGGAACAGAGCCTCCTGGCCTCTTCTTTAAGAGATACCCGAATTCCAACCCCCGATTTGGGGTCGTCGCCATTCACCGAGGAGGGGGGCTGCAAAAAATTCAGGCACCCTCTCTCGTCACAAGAAAGCGATCCCAATCGAGAAATTTTGGAACAGAGCCTCCTGGCCTGTTCTAAAAAAATTCGCGAATTTCAACCCCCGATTTGGGGTCGTCGCCATCCGCCGGGGAGGGGGGCTACAAAAAATTCAGGCACCCTCTCTCGTCACAAGAAAGCGATCCCAATCGAGAAATTTTGGAACAGAGCCTCCTGGCCTGTTCATAAGAAAATTCCCGAATTTCAACCCCCGATTTGGGGGTTTCGGCATTCACCGGGGGTGCTGCAAAAAATTGAGGCACCTTCTATCGTCACAAGAAAGCGATCCCAATCGAGAAATTTTGGAACAGAGCCCCTTGGCCTGTTCTAAAAAAATTCCCGAATTTCAACCCCCGATTTGGGGGTGTCGGCATTCACCGGGGGGGCTGCAAAAAATTCAAGCACCCTCTCTCGTCACGAGGAAGCGACCCCGATCGAGAAATTTTGGAACAGAGCCTCCTGGCCTGTTCTTAAAAAATTCCCGAATTTCAACCCCCGATTTGGGGGTGTCGGCATTCACCGGGGGGGCTGCAGAAAATTCAGGCACCTTCTTTCGTCACAAAAAAGCGATCCCAATCGAGAAATTTCGGAACAGAGCCTCCTGGCCTCTTCTTTAAGAGATACCCGAATTCCAACCCCCGATTTGGGGTCGTCGCCATTCACCGAGGAGGGGGGCTGCAAAAAATTCAGGCACCCTCTCTCGTCACAAGAAAGCGATCCCAATCGAGAAATTTTGGAACAGAGCCTCCTGGCCTGTTCTAAAAAAATTCGCTAATTTCAACCCCCGATTTGGGGTCGTCGCCATTCACCGGGGAGGGGGGCTACAAAAAATTCAGGCACCCTCTCTCGTCACAAGGAAGCGATCCCAATCGAGAAATTTTGGAACAGAGCCTCCTGGCCTGTTCTTAAGAAAATTCCCGAATTTCAACCCCCGATTTGGGGGTTTCGGCATTCACCGGGGGTGCTGCAAAAAATTGAGAAACCTTCTATCGTCACAAGAAAGCGATCCCAATCGAGAAATTTTGGAACAGAGCCCCTTGGCCTGTTCTAAAAAAATTCCCGAATTTTAACCCCCGATTTGGGGGTGTCGGCATTCATCGGGGGGGCTGCAAAAAATTCAGGCACCTTCTTTCGTCACAAAAAAGCGACCGGAATCGAGAAATTTTGGAACAGAGCCTCCTGGCCTCTTCTTTAAAAGATTCCCGAATTCCAACCCCCGATTTGGGGGTGTCGGCATCCACCGGGAGGGCTGCAAAAAATTCAGGCATCTTCTTCCGTCACAAGAAAGCGATCCCGATCGAGAAATTTTGGAACAGGGCCCCTTGGCCTGTTCTTAAAAAAATTCCCGAATTTCAACCCCCGATTTGGGGGTGTCGGCATTCACCGGGGGGGGGGGGGGCTGCAAAAAATTCAGGCACCTTCTTTCGTCACAAAAAAGCGATCGGAATCGAGAAATTTTGGAACAGAGCCTCCTGGCCTCTTCTTTAAAAGATTCCCGAATTTCAACCACCGTTGTGGGGGTGTCGGCATCCACCGGGAGGGCTGCAAAAAATTCAGGCACCTTCTTCCGTCACAAGAAAGCGATCTCAATCGAGATTTTTGAGAACAGAGCCTCCTGGCCTGTTCTTAAAAAAATTCCCGAATTTCAACCCCCGATTTGGGGGTGTCGGAATTCACTGGGGGGGCTGCAAAAAATTCAGGCACCTTCTTTCGTCACAAGAAAGCGATCCCAATCGAGAGATTCTGGAACAGAGCCTCCTGGCCCGTTCTTAAAAAAATTCCCGAAATTCAACCCCCGATTTGGGCGTGTCGGCATTCACCGGGGGGGCTGCAAAAAATTCAAGCTTCCTCTCTCGTCACAAGGAAGCCACCCCAATCGAGAAATTTTGGAACAGAGCCTCCTGTCCTCTTCTTTAAGAGATTCCCGGATTTCAACCCCCGATTTGGGGTCGTCGCCATTCACCGGGGAGGGGGGCTGCAAAAAATTCAGGCACCCTCTCTCGTCACAAGAAAGCGATCCCAATCGAGAAATTTTGGAACAGAGCCTCCTGGCCTATTCTTAAGAAAATTCCCGAATTCCAACCCCCGATTTGGGGGTTTCGACATTCACCGGGGATGCTGCAAAAAATTGAGGCACCTTCTATCGTCACAAGAAAGCGATCCCAATCGAGAAATTTTGGAACAGAGCCTCCTGGCCCGTTCTTAAAGAAATTCCCGAAATTCAACCCCCAATTTGGGGGTGTCGGCATCCACCGGGGGGGCTGCAAAAAATTCAAGCACCCTCTCTCGTCACAAGGAAGCGACCCCAATCGAGAAATTTTGGAACAGAGCCTCCTGGCCCGTTCTTAAAAAAATTCCCGAAATTCAACCCCCAATTTGGGGGTGTCGGCATTCACCGGGGGGTTGCAAAAAATTCAAGCACCCTCTCTCGTCACGAGGAAGCGACCCCAATCGAGAAATTTTGGAACAGAGCCTCCTGGCCTGTTCTAAAAAAATTCCCGAATTTCAACCCCCGATTTGGGGGTTTCGGCATTCACCGGGGGTGCTGCAAAAAATTGAGGCACCTTCTATCGTCACAAGAAAGCGATCCCAATCGAGAAATTTTGGAACAGAGCCTCCTGGCCTGTTCTAAAAAAACTTGCGAATTTCAACCCCCGATTTGGGGGTGTCGTCATTCACCGGGAGGGCTGCGAAAAATTCAGGCACCTTCTTTCGTCACGAGAAAGCGATCTCAATCGAGATATTTTGGAACAGAGCCTCCTGGCCTGTTCTTGAAAAAATTCCCGAATTTCAACCCCCGATTTGGGGGTGTCGGCATTCACCGGGGGGGCTGCAAAAAATTCGGGCACCCTCTCTCGTCACCAGAAAGCGATCCCAATCGAGAAATTTTGGAACAGAGCCTCCTGGCCTGTTCTAAAAAAATTGCCGAATTTCAATCCCCGATTTGGGGGTGTCGGCATTCACCGGGGGGGCTGCAAAAAATTCAGGCACCTTCTTTCGTCACAAAAAAGCGATCCCAATCGAGGAATTTTGGAAGGAGCCTCCTGGCCCGTTCTTAAAAGAATTCCCGAATTTCAACCCCCGATTTGGGGGTTTCGGCATTCACCGGGGGTGCTGCAAAAAATTGAGGCACCTTCTATCGTCACAAGAAAGCGATCCCAATCGAGAAATTTTGGAACAGAGCCCCTTGGCCTGTTCTAAAAAAATTCCCGAATTTCAACTCCCGATTTGGGGGTTTCGGCATTCACCGGGGGTGCTGCAAAAAATTGAGGCACCTTCTATCGTCACAAGAAAGCGATCCCAATCGAGAAATTTTGGAACAGAGCCCCTTGGCCTGTTCTAAAAAAATTTCCGAATTTCAACCCCCGATTTGGGGGTGTCGGCATTCATCGGGGGGGCTTCAAAAAATTCAGGCACCTTCTTCCGTCACAAGAAAGCGATCCCAATCGAGAAATTCTGGAACAGAGCCTCCTGGCCCGTTCTTAAAAAAATTCCCGAAATTCAACCCCCGATTTGGGCGTGTCGGCATTCACCGGGGGGGCTGCAAAAAATTCAAGCACCCTCTCTCGTCACAAGGAAGCGACCCCAATCGAGAAATTTTGGAACAGAGCCTCCTGGCCTGTTCTAAAAAAATTGCCGAATTTCAATCCCCGATTTGGGGGTGTCGGCATTCACCGGGGGGGCTGCAAAAAATTCAGGCACCCTCTCTCGTCACAAGAAAGCGATCCCAATCGAGAAATTTTGGAACAGAGCCACCTGGCCTGTTCTTAAGAAAATTCCCGAATTTCAACCCCTGATTTGGGGGTTTCGGCATTCACCGGGGGTGCTGCAAAAAATTCAGGCACCTTCTCCCGTCACAAGAAAGCGATCTCAATCGAGATTTTGAGAACAGAGCCTCCTGGCCTGTTCTTAAAAAAATTCCCGAATTTCAACCCCCGATTTGGGGGTGTCAGCATTCACTGGGGGGGCTGCAAAAAAATTCAGGCACCTTCTTTCGTCACAAGAAAGCGATCCCAATCGAGAAATTCTGGAACAGAGCCTCCTGGCCCGTTCTTAAAAAAATTCCCGAAATTCAACCCCCGATTTGGGCGTGTCGGCATCCACCGGGGGGGCCGCGGAAAATTCAAGCACCCTCTCTCGTCACAAGGAAGCGACCCCAATCGAGAAATTTCGGAACAGAGCCTCCTGGCCTGTTCTAAAAAAATTGCCGAATTTCAATCCCCGATTTGGGGGTGTCGGCATTCACCGGGGGGGCTGCAAAAAATTCAGGCACCTTCTTTCGTCACAAAAACGCGATCCCAATCGAGAAATTTTGGAACAGAGCCTGCTGTCCTCTTCTTTAAGAGATTCCCGGATTTCAACCCCCGATTTGGGGTCGTCGCCATTCACCGGGGAGGGGGGCTGCAAAAAATTCAGGCACCCTCTCTCGTCACAAGAAAGCGATCCCCATCGAGAAATTTTGGAACAGAGCCTCCTGGCCTGTTCTTAAGAAAATTCCCGAATTTCAACCCCTGATTTGGGGGTTTCGGCATTCACCGGGGGTGCTGCAAAAAATTCAGGCACCTTCTCCCGACACAAGAAAGCGATCTCAATCGAGATTTTTGAGAACAGAGCCTCCTGGCCTGTTCTTAAAAAAATTCCCGAATTTCAACCCCCGATTTGGGGGTGTCGGCATTCACCGGGGGGGCTGCAAAAAATTCGGGCACCCTCTCTCGTCACCAGAAAGCGATCCCAATCGAGAAATTTTGGAACAGAGCTTCTGGCCTGTTCTTAAAAAAATTCCCGAAATTCGACCCTCGATTTGGGGGTGTCGGCATTCACCGGGGGGGGGGGGCTGCAAAAAATTCAGGCACCCTCTCTCGTCACAAGAAAGCGATCCCAATCGAGGAATTTTGGAAGGAGCCTCCTGGCCCGTTCTTAAAAGAATTCCCGAATTTCAACCCCCGATTTGGGGGTGTTGGCAGTCACCGGGGGGGGGGGGCTGCGAAAAATTCAGGCACCTTCTTTCAACATAAAAGAGCGATCCCAATCGAGAAATTTTGGAATAGAGCCTCCTGGCCTGTTCTTAAAAAAATTCCCGAATTTCAACCCCCGATTTGGGGGTGTCGGCATTCACCGGGGGGGCTGCAAAAAATTCAGGCACCTTCTTTCAACACAAAAGAGCGATCCCGATCGAGAAATTTTGGAACAGAGCCTCCTGGCCTGTTCTTAAGAAAATTCCCGAATTTCAACCCCCGATTTGGGGGTTTCGGCATTCACCGGGGGTGCTGCAAAAAATTGAGGCACCTCCTATCGTCACAAGAAAGCGATCCCAATCGAGAAATTTTGGAACAGAGCCCCTTGGCCTGTTCTAAAAAAATTCCCGAATTTCAACCCCCGATTTGGGGGTTTCGGCATCCACCGGGGGTGCTGCAAAAAATTGAGGCACCTTCTATCGTCACAAGAAAGCGATCCCAATCGAGGAATTTTGGAACAGAGCCCCTTGGCCTGTTCTAAAAAAATTCCCGAATTTCAACCCACGATTTGGGGGTGTCGGCATTCATCGGGGGGGGGGCTGCAAAAAATTCAGGCACCTTCTTTCGTCACAAGAAAGCGATCCCAATCGAGAAATTCTGGAACAGAGCCTCCTGGCCCGTTCTTAAAAAAATTCCCGAAATCCAACCCCCGATTTGGGCGTGTCGGCATTCACCGGGGGGGCTGCAAAAAATTCAAGCACCCTCTCTCAACACAAGGAAGCGACCCCAATCGAGAAATTTTGGAACAGAGCCTCCTGTCCTCTTCTTTAAGAGATTCCCGGATTTCAACCCCCGATTTGGGGTCGTCGCCATTCACCGGGGGGGGGGGCTGCAAAAAATTCAGGCACCCTCTCTCGTCACAAGAAAGCGATCCCATTCGAGAAATTTTGGAACAGAGCCACCTGGCCTGTTCTTAAGAAAATTCCCGAATTTCAACCCCCGATTTGGGGGTTTCGGCATTCACCGGGGGTGCTGCAAAAAATTGAGGCACCTTCTATCGTCACAAGAAAGCGATCCCAATCGAGAAATTTTGGAACAGAGCCCCTTGGCCTGTTCTAAAAAAATTCCCGAATTTCAACCCCCGATTTTGGGGTGTCGGCATTCATCGGGGGGGCTGCAAAAAATTCAGGCACCTTCTTTCGTCACAAAAAAGCGATCGGAATCGAGAAATTTTGGAACAGAGCCTCCTGGCCTCTTCTTTAATAGATTCCCGAATTTCAACCCCCGATTTGGGGGTGTCGGCATTCACCGGGGGGGCTGCAAAAAATTCAAGCGACCTCTCTCGTCACAAGGAAGCGACCCCAATCGAGAAATTCTGGAACAGAGCCTCCTGGCCCGTTCTTAAAAAAATTCCCGAAATTCAACCCCCAATTTGGGGGTGTCGGCATTCACCGGGGGGGCTGCAAAAAATTCAAGCACCCTCTCTCGTCACGAGGAAGCGACCCCAATCGAGAAATTTTGGAACAGAGCCTCCTGGCCTGTTCTAAAAAAATTCCCGAATTTCAACCCCCGATTTGGGGTGTCGGCATTCACCGGGGGGGCTGCAAAAAATTCAGGCACCTTTTTTCGTCACAAAAAAGCGATCCCAATCGAGAAATTTCGGAACAGAGCCTCCTGGCCTCTTCTTTAAGAGATACCCGAATTCCAACCCCCGATTTGGGGTCGTCGCCATTCACCGAGGAGGGGGGCTGCAAAAAATTCAGGCACCCTCTCTCGTCACAAGAAAGCGATCCCAATCGAGAAATTTTGGAACAGAGCCTCCTGGCCTGTTCTAAAAAAATTCCCGAATTTCAACCCCCGATTTGGGGGTGTCGGCATTCACCGGGGAGGGGGGCTACAAAAAATTCAGGCACCCTCTCTCGTCACAAGAAAGCGATCCCAATCGAGAAATTTTGGAACAGAGCCTCCTGGCCTGTTCATAAGAAAATTCCCGAATTTCAACCCCCGATTTGGGGGTTTCGGCATTCACCGGGGGTGCTGCAAAAAATTGAGGCACCTTCTATCGTCACAAGAAAGCGATCCCAATCGAGAAATTTTGGAACAGAGCCCCTTGGCCTGTTCTAAAAAAATTCCCGAATTTCAACCCCCGATTTGGGGGTGTCGGCATTCACCGGGGGGGCTGCAAAAAATTCAAGCACCCTCTCTCGTCACGAGGAAGCGACCCCGATCGAGAAATTTTGGAACAGAGCCTCCTGGCCTGTTCTAAAAAAATTCCCGAATTTCAACCCCCGATTTGGGGGTGTCGGCATTCACCGGGGGGGCTGCAGAAAATTCAGGCACCTTCTTTCGTCACAAAAAAGCGATCCCAATCGAGAAATTTCGGAACAGAGCCTCCTGGCCTCTTCTTTAAGAGATACCCGAATTCCAACCCCCGATTTGGGGTCGTCGCCATTCACCGAGGAGGGGGCCGCAAAAAATTCAGGCACCCTCTCTCGTCACAAGAAAGCGATCCCAATCGAGAAATTTTGGAACAGAGCCTCCTGGCCTGTTCTAAAAAAATTCGCGAATTTCAACCCCCGATTTGGGGTCGTCGCCATTCACCGGGGAGGGGGGCTACAAAAAATTCAGGCACCCTCTCTCGTCACAAGAAAGCGATCCCAATCGAGAAATTTTGGAACAGAGCCTCCTGGCCTGTTCTTAAGAAAATTCCCGAATTTCAACCCCCGATTTGGGGGTTTCGGCATTCACCGGGGGTGCTGCAAAAAATTGAGAAACCTTCTATCGTCACAAGAAAGCGATCCTAATCGAGAAATTTTGGAACAGAGCCCCTTGGCCTGTTCTAAAAAAATTCCCGAATTTTAACCCCCGATTTGGGGGTGTCGGCATTCATCGGGGGGGCTGCAAAAAATTCAGGCACCTTCTTTCGTCACAAAAAAGCGACCGGAATCGAGAAATTTTGGAACAGAGCCTCCTGGCCTCTTCTTTAAAAGATTCCCGAATTCCAACCCCCGATTTGGGGGTGTCGGCATCCACCGGGAGGGCTGCAAAAAATTCAGGCACCTTCTTCCGTCACAAGAAAGCGATCCCAATCGAGAAATTTTGGAACAGGGCCCCTTGGCCTGTTCTAAAAAAATTCCCGAATTTCAACCCCCGATTTGGGGGTGTCGGCATTCACCGGGGGGGGGGGGCTGCAAAAAATTCAGGCACCTTCTTTCGTCACAAAAAAGCGATCGGAATCGAGAAATTTTGGAACAGAGCCTCCTGGCCTCTTCTTTAAAAGATTCCCGAATTTCAACCCCCGTTGTGGGGGTGTCGGCATCCACCGGGAGGGCTGCAAAAAATTCAGGCACCTTCTTCCGTCACAAGAAAGCGATCTCAATCGAGATTTTTGAGAACAGAGCCTCCTGGCCTGTTCTTAAAAAAATTCCCGAATTTCAACCCCCGATTTGGGGGTGTCGGAATTCACTGGGGGGGGCTGCAAAAAATTCAGGCACCTTCTTTCGTCACAAGAAAGCGATCCCAATCGAGAGATTCTGGAACAGAGCCTCCTGGCCCGTTCTTAAAAAAATTCCCGAAATTCAACCCCCGATTTGGGCGTGTCGGCATTCACCGGGGGGGCTGCAAAAAATTCAAGCTCCCTCTCTCGTCACAAGGAAGCCACCCCAATCGAGAAATTTTGGAACAGAGCCTCCTGGCCTGTTCTAAAAAAATTGCCGAATTTCAATCCCCGATTTGGGGGTGTCGGCATTCACCGGGGGGGCTGCAAAAAATTCAGGCACCTCCTTTCGTCACAAAAAAGCGATCCCAATCGAGAAATTTTGGAACAGAGCCTCCTGGCCTATTCTTAAGAAAATTCCCGAATTCCAACCCCCGATTTGGGGGTTTCGACATTCACCGGGGGTGCTGCAAAAAATTGAGGCACCTTCTATCGTCACAAGAAAGCGATCCCAATCGAGAAATTTTGGATCAGAGCCCCTTGGCCTGTTCTAAAAAAATTCACGAATTTCAACCCCCGATTTGGGGGTGTCGGCATTCATCGGGGGGGCTGCAAAAAATTCAGGCACCTTCTTTCGTCACAAAAAAGCGATCGGGATCAAGAAATTTTGGAACAGAGCCTCCTGGCCTCTTCTTTAAAAGATTCCCGAATTTCAACCCCCGATTTGGGGGTGTCGGCATCCACCGGGAGGGCTGCAAAAAATTCAGGTACCTTCTTTCGTCACAAGAAAGCGATCCCAATCGAGAAATTTTGGAACAGAGCCTCCTGGCCCGTTCTTAAAGAAATTCCCGAAATTCAACCCCCAATTTGGGGTCGTCGGCATTCACCGGGGGGGCTGCAAAAAATTCAAGCACCCTATCTCGTCACAAGGAAGCGACCCCAATCGAGAAATTTTGGAACAGAGCCTCCTGGCCCGTTCTTAAGAAAATTCCCGAAATTCAACCCCCAATTTGGGGGTGTCGGCATTCACCGGGGGGGCTGCAAAAAATTCAAGCACCCTCTCTCGTCACGAGGAAGCGACCCCAATCGAGAAATTTTGGAACAGAGCCTCCTGGCCTGTTCTAAAAAAATTCCCGAATTTCAACCCCCGATTTGGGGGTGTCGGCATTCACCGGGGGGCTGCAAAAAATTCGGGCACCCTCTCTCGTCACCAGAAAGCGATCCCGATCGAGAAATTTTGGAACAGAGCCTCCTGGCCTCTTCTTTAAAAGATTCCCGAATTCCAACCCCCGATTTGGGGGTGTCGGCATCCACCGGGAGGGCTGCAAAAAATTCAGGCACCTTCTTCCGTCACAAGAAAGCGATCCCAATCGAGAAATTTTGGAACAGAGCCCCTTGGCCTGTTCTAAAGAAATTCCCGAATTTCAACCCCCGATTTGGGGGTGTCGGCATTCACTGGGGGGGCTGCAAAAAATTCAGGCACCTTCTTTCGTCACAAGAAAGCGATCCCAATCGAGATTTTTGAGAACAGAGCCTCCTGGCCTGTTCTTAAAAAAATTCCCGAATTTCAACCCCCGATTTGGGGGTGTCGGCATTCACTGGGGGGGGGCTGCAAAAAATGCAGGCACCTTCTTTCGTCACAAGAAAGCGATCCCAATCGAGAGATTCTGGAACAGAGCCTCCTGGCCCGTTCTTAAAAAAATTCCCGAAATTCAACCCCCGATTTGGGCGTGTCGGCATTCACCGGGGGGGCTGCAAAAAATTCAAGCTTCCTCTCTCGTCACAAGGAAGCCACCCCAATCGAGAAATTTTGGAACAGAGCCTCCTGGCCTGTTCTAAAAAAATTGCCGAATTTCAATCCCCGATTTGGGGGTGTCGGCATTCACCGGGGGGGCTGCAAAAAATTCAGGCACCTCCTTTCGTCACAAAAAAGCGATCCCAATCGAGAAATTTTGGAACAGAGCATCCTGTCCTCTTCTTTAAGAGATTCCCGGATTTCAACCCCCGATTTGGTGTCGTCGCCATTCACCGGGGAGGGGGGCTGCAAAAAATTCAGGCACCCTCTCTCGTCACAAGAAAGCGATCCCAATCGAGAAATTTTGGAACAGAGCCTCCTGGCCTATTCTTAAGAAAATTCCCGAATTTCAACCCCCGATTTGGGGGTTTCGACATTCACCGGGGGTGCTGCAAAAAATTGAGGCACCTTCTATCGTCACAAGAAAGCGATCTCAATCGAGAAATTTTGGATCAGAGCCCCTTGGCCTGTTCTAAAAAAATTCACGAATTTCAACCCCCGATTTGGGGGTGTCGGCATTCATCGGGGGGGCTGCAAAGAATTCAGGCACCTTCTTTCGTCACAAAAAAGCGATCGGGATCGAGAAATTTTGGAACAGAGCCTCCTGGCCTCTTCTTTAAAAGATTCCCGAATTTCAACCCCCGATTTGGGGGTGTCGGCATCCACCGGGAGGGCTGCAAAAAATTCAGGTACCTTCTTTCGTCACAAGAAAGCGATCCCAATCGAGAAATTTTGGAACAGAGCCTCCTGGCCCGTTCTTAAAGAAATTCCCGAAATTCAACCCCCAATTTGGGGTCGTCGGCATTCACCGGGGGGGCTGCAAAAAATTCAAGCACCCTATCTCGTCACAAGGAAGCGACCCCAATCGAGGAATTTTGGAACAGAGCCTCCTGGCCCACTCTTAAGAAAATTCCCGAAATTCAACCCCCAATTTGGGGGTGTCGGCATTCACCGGGGGGGCTGCAAAAAATTCAAGCACCCTCTCTCGTCACGAGGAAGCGACCCCAATCGAGAAATTTTGGAACAGAGCCTCCTGGCCTGTTCTAAAAAAATTCCCGAAATTCGACCCCCGATTTGGGGGTGTCGGCATTCACCGGGGGGGCTGCAAAAAATTCAGGCACCCTCTCTCGTCACAAGAAAGCGATTTCAATATAGGAATTTTGGAACGGAGCCTCCTGGCCCGTTCTTAAAAGAATTCCCGAATTTCAACCCCCGATTTGGGGGTGTTGGCAGTCACCGGGGGGGGGGGGGGCTGCGAGAAATTCAGGCACCTTCTCTCAACACAGAAGAGCGATCCCAATCGAGAAATTTTGGAATAGAGCCTCCTGGCCTGTTCTTAAAAAAATTCCCGAATTCAAACCCCCGATTTGGGGGTGTCGGCGTTCACCGGGGGGGCTGCGAGGAATTCAGTCACCTTCTTTCGTCACAAGAAAGCGGTTCCAATCGAGAAATTTTGGAACAGAGCCTCCTGGCCTGTCCTTGAAAAAATTCCCGAATTCCAACCCCCGATTTGGGGGTGTCAGCATTCACCGGGGGGGGGGGGCTGCATGAAATTCAGGCACCCTCTCTCGTCACAAGAAAGCGATCCCAATCGAGAAATTTTGGAACAGAGCCTCCTGGCCTCTTCTTTAAAAGATTCCCGAATTTCAACCCCCGATGTGGGGGTGTCGGCATCCACCGGGAGGGCTGCAAAAAATTCAGGCACCTTCTTCCGTCACAAGAAAGCGATCTCGATCGAGATTTTTGAGAACAGAGCCTCCTGGCCTGTTCTCAAAAAATTCCCGAATTTCAACCACCGATTTGGGGGTGTCGCCATTCACCGGGGGGGGGGGCTGCAAAAAATTCAGGCACCTTCTTTACTCACAAAAAAGCGATCCCAATCGAGTAATTTTGGAACAGAGCCTCCTGGCCTCTTCTTTAAGAGATACCCGAATTCCAACCCCCGATTCGGGGTCGTCGCCATTCACCGAGGAGGGGGGCTGCAAAAAATTCAGGCACCCTCTCTCGTCACAAGAAAGCGATCCCAATCGAGAAATTTTGGAACAGAGCCTCCTGGCCTGTTCTAAAAAAATTCGCGAATTTCAACCCCCGATTTGGGGATGTCGTCATTCACCGGGAGGGCTGCGAAAAATTCAGGCACCTTCTTTCGTCACGAGGAAGCGATCTCAATCGAGATATTTTGGAACAGAGCCTCCTGGCCTGTTCTCGAAAAAATTCCCGAATTTCAACCCCCGATTTGGGGGTGTCGACATTCACCGGGGGGGCTGCAAAAAATTCGGGCACCCTCTCTCGTCACCAGAAAGCGATCCCAATCGAGAAATTTTGGAACAGAGCTTCTAGCCTGTTCTTAAAGAAATTCCCGAAATTCGACCCCCGATTTGGGGGTGTCGGCATTCACCGGGGGGGCTGCAAAAAATTCAGGCACCCTCTCTCGTCACAAGAAAGCGATCCCAATCGAGGAATTTTGGAACGGCGCCTCCTGGCCCGTTCTTAAAAGAATTCCCGAATTTCAACCCCGATTTGGGGGTGTCGGCATCCACCGGGAGGGCTGCAAAAAATTCAGGCACCTTCTTCCGTCACAAGAAAGCGATCCCAATCGAGAAATTTTGGAACAGAGCCCCTTGGCCTGTTCTAAAAAAATTCCCGAATTTCAACCCCCGATTTGGGGGTGTCGGCATTCACCGGGGGGGGGGGCTGCAAAAAATTCAGGCACCTTCTTTCGTCACAAAAAAGCGATCGGAATCGAGAAATTTTGGAACAGAGCCTCCTGGCCTCTTCTTTAAAAGATTCCCGAATTTCAACCCCCGATGTGGGGGTGTCGGCATCCACCGGGAGGGCTGCAAAAAATTCAGGCACCTTCTCCCGTCACAAGAAAGCGATCTCAATCGAGATTTTTGAGAACAGAGCCTCCTGGCCTGTTCATAAAAAAATTCCCGAATTTCAACCCCCGATTTGGGGGTGTCGGCATTCACTGGGGGGGCTGCAAAAAATTCAAGCACCTTCTTTCGTCACAAGAAAGCGATCCCAATCGAGAAATTTTGGAACAGAGCCCCTTGGCCTGTTCTAAAAAAATTCCCGAATTTCAACCCCCGATTTGGGGGTGTCGGCATTCATCGGGGGGGCTGCAAAAAATTCAGGCACCTTCTTTCGTCACAAAAAAGCGATCGGGATCGAGAAATTTTGGAACAGAGCCTCCTGGCCTCTTCTTTAAAAGATTCCCGAATTTCAACCCCCGATTTGGGGGTGTCGGCATCCACCGGGAGGGCTGCAAAAAATTCAGGTACCTTCTTTCGTCACAAGGGAGCGATCCCAATCGAGAAATTTTGGAACAGAGACTCCTGGCCCGTTCTTAAAGAAATTCCCGAAATTCAACCCCCAATTTGGGGGTGTCGGCATTCACCGGGGGGGCTGCAAAAAATTCAGGCACCTTCTTTCGTCACAAGAAAGCGATCCCAATCGAGAAATTCTGGAACAGAGCCTCCTGGCCCGTTCTTAAAAAAATTTCCGGAATTCAACCCCCGATTTGGGCGTGTCGGCATTCACCGGGGGGGCTGCAAAAAATTCAAGCTTCCTCTCTCGTCACAAGGAAGCGACCCCAATCGAGAAATTTTGGAACAGAGCCTCCTGGCCTAGTCTAAAAAAATTGCCGAATTTCAATCCCCGATTTGGGGGTGTCGGCATTCACCGGGGGGGCTGCAAAAAATTCAGGCACCTTCTTTCGTCACAAAAAAGCGATCCCAATCGAAAAATTTTGGAACAGAGCCTCCTGTCCTCTTCTTCAAGAGATTCCCGGATTTCAACCCCCGATTTGGGGTCGTCGCCATTCACCGGGGAGGGGGGCTGCAAAAAATTCAGGCACCCTCTCTCGTCACAAGAAAGCGATCCCAATCGAGAAATTTTGGAACAGAGCCTCCTGGCCTATTCTTAAGAAAATTCCCGAAATTCAAGCCCCGATTTGGGGGTTTCGACATTCACCGGGGGTGCTGCAAAAAATTGAGGCACCTTCTATCGTCACAAGAAAGCGATCCCAATCGCGAAATTTTGGAACAGAGCCCCTTGGCCTGTTCTAAAAAAATTCCCGAATTTCAACCCCCGATTTGGGGGTGTCGGCTACCATCGGGGGGGCTGCAAAAAATTCAGGCACCTTCTTTCGTCACAAAAAAGCGATCGGGATCGAGAAATTTTGGAACAGAGCCTCCTGGCCTCTTCTTTAAAAGATTCCCGAATTTCAACCCCCGATTTGGGGGTGTCGGCATCCACCGGGAGGGCTGCAAAAAATTCAGGTACCTTCTTTCGTCACAAGAAAGCGATCCCAATCGAGAAATTTTGGAACAGAGCCTCCTGGCCCGTTCTTAAAGAAATTCCCGAAATTCAACCCCCAATTTGGGGGTGTCGGCATTCACCGGGGGGGCTGCAAAAAATTCAGGCACCTTCTTTCGTCACAAGAAAGCGATCCCAATCGAGAAATTCTGGAACAGAGCCTCCTGGCCCGTTCTTAAAAAAATTCCCGAAATTCAACCCCCGATTTGGGCGTGTCGGCATTCACCGGGGGGGCTGCAAAAAATTCAAGCTTCCTCTCTCGTCACAAGGAAGCGACCCCAATCGAGAAATTTTGGAACAGAGCCTCCTGGCCTGTTCTAAAAAAATTGCCGAATTTCAATCCCCGATTTGGGGGTGTCGGCATTCACCGGGGGGGCTGCAAAAAATTCAGGCACCTTCTTTCGTCACAAAAAAGCGATACCGATCGAGAAATTTTGGAACAGAGCCTCCTGTCCTCTTCTTTAAGAGATTCCCGGATTTCAACCCCCGATTTGGGGTCGTCGCCATTCACTGGGGAGGGGGGCTGCAAAAAATTCAGGCACCCTCTCTCGTCACAAGAAAGCGATCCCAATCGAGAAATTTTGGAACAGAGCCTCCTGGCCTATTCTTAAGAAAATTCCCGAAATTCAAGCCCCGATTTGGGGGTTTCGACATTCACCGGGGGTGCTGCAAAAAATTGAGGCACCTTCTATCGTCACAAGAAAGCGATTCCAATCGAGAAATTTTGGAACAGAGCCCCTTGGCCTGTTCTAAAAAAATTCCCGAATTTCAACCCCCGATTTGGGGGTTTCGGCATTCATCAGGGGGGCTGCAAAAAATTCAGGCACCTTCTTTCGTCACAAAAAAGCGATCGGGATCGAGAAATTTTGGAACAGAGCCTCCTGGCCTCTTCTTTAAAAGATTCCCGAATTTCAACCCCCGATTTGGGGGTGTCGGCATCCACCGGGAGGGCTGCAAAAAATTCAGGTACCTTCTTTCGTCACAAGAAAGCGATCCCAATCGAGAAATTTTGGAACAGAGCCTCCTGGCCCGTTCTTAAAGAAATTCCCGAAATTCAACCCCCAATTTGGGGGTGTCGGCATTCACCGGGGGGCTGCAAAAAATTCAGGCACCTTCTTTCGTCACAAGAAAGCGATCCCAATCGAGAAATTCTGGAACAGAGCACCTGGCCCGTTCTTAAAAAAATTCCCGAAATTCAACCCCCGATTTGGGCGTGTCGGCATTCACCGGGGGGGCTGCAAAAAATTCAAGCTTCCTCTCTCGTCACAAGGAAGCGACCCCAATCGAGAAATTTTGGAACAGAGCCTCCTGGCCTGTTCTAAAAAAATTGCCGAATTTCAATCCCCGATTTGGGGGTGTCGGCATTCACCGGGGGGGCTGCAAAAAATTCAGGCACCTTCTTTCGTCACAAAAAAGCGATCCCAATCGAAAAATTTTGCAACAGAGCCTCCTGTCCTCTTCTTTAAGAGATTCCCGGATTTCAACGCCCGATTTGGGGTCGTCGCCATTCACCGGGGAGGGGGGCTGCAAATAATTCAGGCACCCTCTCTCGTCACAAGAAAGCGATCCCAATCGAGAAATTTTGGAACAGAGCCTCCTGGCCTATTCTTAAGAAAATTCCCGAATTTCAACCCCCGATTTGGGGGTTTCGACATTCACCGGGGGTGCTGCAAAAAATTGAGGCACCTTCTATCGTCACAAGAAAGCGATCCCAATCGAGAAATTTTGGAACAGAGCCCCTTGGCCTGTTCTAAAAAAATTCACGAATTTCAACCCCCGATTTGGGGGTGTCGGCATTCATCGGGGGGGCTGCAAAGAATTCAGGCACCTTCTTTCGTCACAAAAAAGCGATCGGGATCGAGAAATTTTGAAACAGAGCCTCCTGGCCTCTTCTTTAAAAGATTCCCGAATTTCAACCCCCGATTTGGGGGTGTCGGCATCCATCGGGAGGGCTGCAAAAAATTCAGGTACCTTCTTTCGTCACAAGAAAGCGATCCCAATCGAGAAATTTTGGAACAGAGCCTCCTGGCCCGTTCTTAAAGAAATTCCCGAAATTCAACCCCCAATTTGGGGGTGTCGGCATTCGCCGGGGGGGGGGGGGCTGCAAAAAATTCAAGCACCCTCTCTCGTCACAAGGAAGCGACCCCAATCGAGAAATTTTGGAACAGAGCCTCCTGGCCCGTTCTTAAGAAAATTCCCGAAATTCAACCCCCAATTTGGGTGTGTCGGCATTCACCGGGGGGGGGGGGCTGCAAAAAATTCAAGCACCCTCTCTCGTCACGAGGAAGCGACCCCAATCGAGAAATTTTGGAACAGAGCCTCCTGGCCTGTTCTAAAAAAATTCCCGAATATCAACCCCCGATTTGGGGGTGTCGGCAATCACCGGGGGGGCTGCAAAAAATTCAGGCACCTTCTTTCGTCACAAAAAAGCGATCCCAATCGAGAAATTTTGGAACAGAGCCTCCTGGCCTCTTCTTTAAGAGATACCCGAATTCCAACCCCCGATTTGGGGTCGTCGCCATTCACCGAGGAGGGGGGGCTGCAAAAAATTCAGGCACCCTCTCTCGTCACAAGAAAGCGATCCCAATCGAGAAATTTTGGAACAGAGCCTCCTGGCCTGTTCTAAAAAAATTCGCGAATTTCAACCCCCGATTTGGGGGTGTCGGCATCCACCGGGAGGGCTGCAAAAAATTCAGGTACCTTCTTTCGTCACAAGAAAGCGATCCCAATCGAGAAATTTTGGAACAGAGCCTCCTGGCCCGTTCTTAAAGAAATTCCCGAAATTCAACCCCCAATTTGGGGGTGTCGGCATTCACCGGGGGGGCTGCAAAAAATTCAAGCACCCTCTCCCGTCACAAGGAAGCGACCCCAATCGAGAAATTTTGGAACAGAGCCTCCTGGCCCGTTCTTAAGAAAATTCCCGAAATTCAACCCCCAATTTGGGGGTGTCGGCATTCACCGGGGGGGGCTGCAAAAAATTCAAGCACCCTCTCTCGTCACGAGGAAGCGACCCCAATCGAGAAATTTTGGAACAGAGCCTCCTGGCCTGTTCTAAAAAAATTCCCGAATTTCAACCCCCGATTTGGGGGTGTCGGCATTCACCGGGGGGGCTGCAAAAAATTCAGGCACCTTTTTTCGTCACAAAAAAGCGATCCCAATCGAGAAATTTTGGAACAGAGCCTCCTGGCCTCTTATTCAAGAGATACCCGAATTCCAACCCCGATTTGGGGTCGTCGCCATTCACCGAGGAGGGGGGGCTGCAAAAAATTCAGGCACCCTCTCTCGTCACAAGAAAGCGATCCCAATCGAGAAATTTTGGAACAGAGCCTCCTGGACTGTTCTAAAAAAATTCGCGAATTTCAACCCCCGATTTGGGGGTGTCGTCATTCACCGGGAGGGCTGCGAAAAATTCAGGCACCTTCTTTCGTCACGAGAAAGCGATCTCAATCGAGATATTTTGGAACAGAGCTTCCTGGCCTGTTCTTGAAAAAATTCCCGAATTTCAACCCCCGATTTGGGGGTGTCGGCATTCACCGGGGGGGCTGCAAAAAATTCGGGCACCCTCTCTCGTCACCAGAAAGCGATCCCAATCGAGAAATTTTGGAACAGAGCTTCTGGCCTGTTCTTAAAAAAATTCCCGAAATTCGACCCCCGATTTGGGGGTGTCGGCATTCACCGGGGGGGCTGCAAAAAATTCAGGCACCCTCTCTCGTCACAAGAAAGCGATCCCAATCGAGGAATTTTGGAACGGAGCCTCCTGGCCCGTTCTTAGAAGAATTCCCGAATTTCAACCCCCGATTTGGGGGTGTTGGCAGTCACCGGGGGGGGGGGGCTGCGAAAAATTCAGGCACCTTCTTTCAACACAAAAGAGCGATCCCAATCGAGAAATTTTGGAATAGAGCCTCCTGGCCTGTTCTTAAAAAAATTCCCGAATTTCAACCCCCGATTTGGGGGTATCGGCGTTCACCGGGGGGGCTGCGAGGAATTCAGTCACCTTCTTTCGTCACAAGAAAGCGATTCCAATCGAGAAATTTTGGAACAGAGCCTCCTGGCCTGTCCTTGAAAAAGTTCCCGAATTCCAACCCCCGATTTGGGGGTGTCAGCATTCACCGGGGGAGGGGGGGCTGCATGAAATTCAGGCACCCTCTCTCGTCACAAGAAAGCGATCCCAATCGAGAAATTTTGGAACAGAGCCTCCTGGCCTGTTCTCAAAAAATTGCCGAATTTCAATCCCCGATTTGGGGGTGTCGGCATTCACCGGGGGGCTGCGAAAAATTCAGGCACCTTCTTTCGTCACAAAGAAGCGATCCCAATCGAGAAATTTTGGAACAGAGCCTCCTGGCCTCTTCTTTAAAAGATTCCCGAATTTCAACCCCCGCTGTGGGGGTGTCGGCATCCACCGGGAGGGCTGCAAAATATTCAGGCACCTTCTTCCGTCACAAGAAAGCGATCTCAATCGAGATTTCTGAGAACAGAGCCTCCTGGCCTGTTCTTAAAAAAATTCCCCAATTTCAACCCCCGATTTGGGGGTGTCGGCATTCACTGGGGGGGGGGGGCTGCAAAAAATTCAGGCACCTTCTTTCGTCACAAGAAAGCGACCCCAATCGAGAAATTTTGGAACAGAGCCTCCTGGCCTGTTCTAAAAAAATTCCCGAATTTCAACCCCCGATTTGGGGGTGTCGGCATTCACCGGGGGGGCTGCAAAAAATTCAGGCACCTTCTTTACTCACAAAAAAGCGATCCCAATCGAGTAATTTTGGAACAGAGCCTCCTGGCCTCTTCTTTGAGAGATACCCGAATTCCAACCCCCGATTTGGGGTCGTCGCGATTCACCGAGGAGGGGGGCTGCAGAAAATTCAGGCACCCTCTCTCGTCACAAGAAAGCGATCCCAATCGAGAAATTTTGGAACAGAGCCTCCTGGCCTGTTCTAAAAAAATTCGCGAATTTCAACCCCCGATTTGGGGATATCGTCATTCACCGGGAGGGCTGCGAAAAATTCAGGCACCTTCTTTCGTCACGGAAAAGCGATCGGAATCGAGAAATTTTGGAACAGAGCCTCCTGGCCTCTTCTTTAAAAGATTCCCGAATTTCAACCCCCGATGTGGGGGTGTCGGCATCCACTGGGAGGGCTGCAAAAAATTCAGGCACCTTCTCCCGTCACGAGAAAGCGATCTCAATCGAGATTTTTGAGAACAGAGCCTCCTGGCCTGTTCATAAAAAAATTCCCGAATTTCAACCCCCGATTTGGGGGTGTCGGCATTCACTGGGGGGGCTGCAAAAAATTCAGGCACCTTCTTTCGTCACAAGAAAGCGATCCCAATCGAGAAATTCTGGAACAGAGCCTCCTGGCCCGTTCTTAAAAAAATTCCCGAAATTCAACCCCCGATTTGGGCGTGTCGGCATTCACCGGGGGGGCTGCAAAAAATTCAAGCACCCTCTCTCGTCCCAAGGAAGCGACCCCAATCGAGAAATTTTGGAACAGAGCCTCATGGCCTGTTCTAAAAAAATTGCCGAATTTCAATCCCCGATTTGGGGGTGTCGGCATTCACCGGGGGGGCTGCAAAAAATTCAGGCACCTTCTTTCGTCACAAAAAAGCGATCCCGATCGAGAAATTTTGGAACAGAGCCTCCTGTCCTCTTCTTTAAGAGATTCCCGGATTTCAACCCCCGATTTGGGGTCGTCGCCATTCACTGGGGAGGGGGGCTGCAAAAAATTCAGGCACCCTCTCTCGTCACAAGAAAGCGATCCCAATCGAGAAATTTTGGAACAGAGCCTCCTGGCCTATTCTTAAGGAAATTCCCGAAATTCAAGCCCCGATTTGGGGGTTTCGACATTCACCGGGGGTGCTGCAAAGAATTGAGGCACCTTCTACCGTCACAAGAAAGCGATCCCAATCGAGAAATTTTGGAACAGAGCCCCTTGGCCTGTTCTAAAAAAATTCCGAATTTCAACCCCCGATTTGGGGGTGTCGGCATTCATCGGGGGGGCTGCAAAAAATTCAGGAACCTTCTTTCGTCACAAAAAAGCGATCGGGATCGAGAAATTTTGGAACAGAGCCTCCTGGCCTCTTCTTTAAAAGATTCCCGAATTTCAACCCCCGATTTGGGGGTGTCGGCATCCACCGGGAGGGCTGCAAAAAATTCAGGTACCTTCTTTCGTCACAAGAAAGCGATCCCAATCGAGAAATTTTGGAACAGAGCCTCCTGGCCCGTTCTTAAAGAAATTCCCGAAATTCAACCCCCAATTTGGGGGTGTCGGCATTCACCGGGGGGGCTGCAAAAAATTCAAGCACCCTCTCTCGTCACAAGGAAGCGACCCCAATCGAGAAATTTTGGAACAGAGCCTCCTATCCCGTTCTTAAGAAAATTCCCGAAATTCAACCCCCAATTTGGGGGTGTCGGCATTCACCGGGGGGGCTGCAAAAAATTCAAGCACCCTCTCTCGTCACGAGGAAGCGACCCCAATCGAGAAATTTTGGAACAGAGCCTCCTGGCCTGTTCTAAAAAAATTCCCGAATATCAACCCCCGATTTGGGGGTGTCGGCAATCACCGGGGGGGCTGCAAAAAATTCAGGCACCTTCTTTCGTCACAAAAAAGCGATCCCAATCGAGAAATTTTGGAACAGAGCCTCCTGGCCTCTTCTTTAAGAGATACCCGAATTCCAACCCCCGATTTGGGGTCGTCGCCATTCACCGAGGAGGGGGGGCTGCAAAAAATTCAGGCACCCTCTCTCGTCACAAGAAAGCGATCCCAATCGAGAAATTTTGGAACAGAGCCTCCTGGCCTGTTCTAAAAAAATTCGCGAATTTCAACCCCCGATTTGGGGGTGTCGGCATCCACCGGGAGGGCTGCAAAAAATTCAGGTACCTTCTTTCGTCACAAGGAAGCGATCCCAATCGAGAAATTTTGGAACAGAGCCTCCTTGCCCGTTCTTAAAGGAATTCCCGAAATTCAACCCCCAATTTGGGGGTGTCGGCATTCACCGGGGGGGCTGCAAAAAATTCAAGCACCCTCTCTCGTCACAAGGAAGCGACCCCAATCGAGAAATTTTGGAACAGAGCCTCCTGGCCCGTTCTTAAGAAAATTCCCGAAATTCAACCCCCAATTTGGGGGTGTCGGCATTCACCGGGGGGGGCTGCAAAAAATTCAAGCACCCTCTCTCGTCACGAGGAAGCGACCCCAATCGAGAAATTTTGGAACAGAGCCTCCTGGCCTGTTCTAAAAAAATTCCCGAATTTCAACCCCCGATTTGGGGGTGTCGGCATTCACCGGGGGGGCTGCAAAAAATTCAGGCACCTTCTTTCGTCACAAAAAAGCGATCCCAATCGAGAAATTTTGGAACAGAGCCTCCTGGCCTCTTCTTTAAGAGATACCCGAATTCCAACCCCGATTTGGGGTCGTCGCCATTCACCGAGGAGGGGGGGCTGCAAAAAATTCAGGCACCCTCTCTCGTCACCAGAAAGCGATCCCAATCGAGAAATTTTGGAACAGAGCTTCTGGCCTGTTCTTAAAAAAATTCCCGAAATTCGACCCCCGATTTGGGGGTGTCGGCATTCACCGGGGGGGGGGGGCTGCAAAAAATTCAGGCACCCTCTCTCGTCACAAGAAAGCGATCCCAATCGAGGAATTTTGGAACGGAGCCTCCTGGCCCGTTCTTAAAAGAATTCCCGAATTTCAACCCCTGATTTGGGGGTGTTGGCAGTCACCGGGGGGGGGGGGGCTGCGAAAAATTCAGGCACCTTCTTTCGTCACAAAAAAGCGATCCAAATCGAGAAATTTTGGAACAGAGCCTCCTGGCCTCTTCTTCAAAAGATCCCCGAATTTCAACCCCCGATGTGGGGGTGTCGGCATCCACCGGGAGGGCTGCAAAAAATTCAGGCACCTTCTTTCGTCACAAGAAAGCGATCTCAATCGAGATTTCTGAGAACAGAGCCTCCTGGCCTGTTCTTAAAAAAATTCCCGAATTTCAACCCCCGATTTGGGGGTGTCGGCATTCACTGGGGGGGGGGGGGCTGCAAAAAATTCAGGCACCTTCTTTCGTCACAAGAAAGCGACCCCAATCGAGAAATTTTGGAACAGAGCCTCCTGGCCTGTTCTAAAAAAATTCCCGAATTTCAACCCCCGATTTGGGGGTGTCAGCATTCACCGGGGGGGCTGCAAAAAATTCAGGCACCTTCTTTCGTCACAAAAAAGCGATCCCAATCGAGAAATTTTGGAACAGAGCCTCCTGGCCTCTTCTTTAAGAGATACCCGAATTCCAACCCCCGATTTGGGGTCGTCGCCATTCACCGAGGAGGGGGGCTGCAAAAAATTCAGGCACCCTCTCTCGTTACAAGAAAGCGATCCCAATCGAGAAATTTTGGAACAGAGCCTCCTGGCCTGTTCTAAAAAAATTCGCGAATTTCAACCCCCGATTTGGGGATGTCGTCATTCACCGGGAGGGCTGCGCAAAATTCAGGCACCTTCTTTCGTCACGAGAAAGCGATCTCAATCGAGATATTTTGGAACAGAGCCTCCTGGCCTGTTCTTGAAAAAATTCCCGAATTTCAACCCCCGATTTGGGGGTGTCGGCATTCACCGGGGGGGCTGCAAAAAATTCGGGCACCCTCTCTCGTCACCAGAAAGCGATCCCAATCGAAAAATTTTGGAACAGAGCTTCTGGCCTGTTCTTAAAAAAATTCCCGAAATTCGACCCCCGATTCGGGGGTGTCGGCATTCACCGGGGGGGGGCTGCAAAATATTCAGGCACCCTCTCTCGTCACAAGAAAGCGATCCCAATCGGGGAATTTTGGAACAGAGCCTCCTGGCCTGTTCTTGAAAAAATTCCCGAATTTCAACCCCCGATTTGGGGGTGTCGGCATTCACCGGGGGGGCTGCAAAAAATTCGGGCACCCTCTCTCGTCACCAGAAAGCGATCCCAATCGAAAAATTTTGGAACAGAGCTTCTGGCCTGTTCTCAAAAAAATTCCCGAAATTCGACCCCCGATTCGGGGGTGTCGGCATTCACCGGGGGGGGGGGGGCTGCAAAATATTCAGGCACCCTCTCTCGTCACAAAAAAGCGATCCCAATCGAGAAATTTTGGAACAGAGCCTCCTGGCCTGTTCTAAAAAAATTCACGAATTTCAACCCCCGATTTGGGGGTGTTGGCATTCACCGGGGAGGCTGCGAAAAATTCAGGTACCTTCTTTCGTCACAAGAAAGCGATCCCAATCGAGGAATTTTGGAACAGAGCCTCCTGGCCCGTTCTTAAAGGAATTCCCGAAATTCAACCCCCAATTTGGGGGTGTCGGCATTCACCGGGGGGGCTGCAAAAAATTCAAGCACCCTCTCTCGTCACAAGGAAGCGACCCCAATCGAGAAATTTTGGAACAGAGCCTCCTGGCCCGTTCTTAAAAAAATTCCCGAAATTCAACCCCCAATTTGGGGGTGTCGGCATTCACCGGGGGGGCTGCAAAAAATTCAAGCACCCTCTCTCGTCACGAGGAAGCGACCCCAATCGAGAAATTTTGGAACAGAGCCTCCTGGCCTGTTCTAAAAAAATTCCCGAATTTCAACCCCCGATTTGGGGGTGTCGGCATTCACCGGGGGGGCTGCAAAAAATTCAGGCACCTTCTTTCGTCACAAAAAAGCGATACCAATCGAGAAATTTCGGAACAGAGCCTCCTGGCCTCTTCTTTAAGAGATACCCGAATTCCAACCCCCGATTTGGGGTCGTCGCCATTCACCGAGGAGGGGGGCTGCAAAAAATTCAGGCACCCTCTCTCGTCACAAGAGAGCGATCCCAATCGAGAAATTTTGGAACAAAGCCTCCTGGCCTGTTCTTGAAAAAATTCCCGAATTTCAACCCCCGATTTGGGGGTGTCGGCATTCACCGGGGGGGCTGCAAAAAATTCGGGCACCCTCTCTCGTCACCAGAAAGCGATCCCAATCGAGAAATTTTGGAACAGAGCTTCTGGCCTGTTCTTAAAAAAATTCCCGAAATTCGACCCCCGATTTGGGGGTGTCGGCATTCACCGGGGGGGCTGCAAAAAATTCAGGCACCCTCTCTCGTCACAAGAAAGCGATCCCAATCGAGGAATTTTGGAACAGAGCCTCCTGGCCCGTTCTTAAAAGAATTCCCGAATTTCAACCCCCGATTTGGGGGTGTTGGCAGTCACCGGGGGGGGGGGGGGCTGCGAAAAATTCAGGCACCTTCCTTCAACACAAAAAAGCGATCCCAATCGAGAAATTTTGGAACAGAGCCTCCCGGCCTGTTCTTAAAAAAATTACCGAATTTCAACCCCCGATTTGGGGGTGTCGGCATTCACCGGGGGGGCTGCAAAAAATTCAGGCACCTTCTTTCAACACAACAAAGCGATCCCGATCGAGGAATTTTGGAACAGAGCCTCCTGGCCTGTTCTTAAAAAAATTCCCGAATTTCAACCCCCGATTTGGGGGTGTCGGCATTCACCGGGGGGGCTGCGAGGAATTCAGTCACCTTCTTTCGTCACAAGAGAGCGATTCCAATCGAGAAATTTTGGAACAGAGCCTCCTGGCCTGTCCTTGAATAAATTCCCGAATTCCAACCCCCGATTTGGGGGTGTCAGCATTCACCGGGGGGGGGGGGGCTGCATGAAATTCAGGCACCCTCTCTCGTCACAAGAAACCGATCCCAATCGAGAAATTTTGGAACAGAGCCTCCTGGCCTGTTCTAAAAAAATTCCCGAATTTCAACCCCCGATTTGGGGGTGTCGGCATTCACCGGGGGGGCTGCAAAAAATTCAGGCATCTTCTTTCGTCACAAAAAAGCGATCGGAATCGAGAAATTTTGGAACAGAGCCTCCTGGCCTCTTCTTTAAAAGATTCCCGAATTTCAACCCCCGATTTGGGGTTGTCGGCATCCACCGGGAGGGCTGCAAAAAATTCAGGCACCTTCTTCCGTCACGAGAAACCGATCTCATTCGAGATATTTGAGAACAGAGCCTCCTGGCCTGTTCTTAAAAAAATTCCCGAATTTCAACCCCCGATTTGGGGGTGTCGGCATTCACTGGGGGGGCTGCAAAAAATTCAGGCACCTTCTTTCGTCACAAGAAAGCGATCCCAATCGAGAAATTCTGGAACAGAGCCTCCTGGCCCGTTCTTAAAAAAATTCCCGAAATTCAACCCCCGATTTGGGCGTGTCGGCATTCACCGGGGGGGCTGCAAAAAATTCAAGCACCCTCTCTCGTCACAAGGAAGCGACCCCAATCGAGAAATTTTGGAACAGAGCCTCCTGGCCTGTTCTAAAAAAATTGCCGAATTTCAATCCCCGATTTGGGGGTGTCGGCATTCACCGGGGGGCTGCAAAAAATTCAGGCACCTTCTTTCGTCACAAAAAAGCGATCCCAATCGAGAAATTTTGGAACAGAGCCTCCTGGCCTGTTCTTAAGAAAATTCCCGAATTTCAACCCCCGATTTGGGGGTTTCGGCATTCACCGGGGGTGCTGCAAAAAATTGAGGCACCTTCTATCGTCACAAGAAAGCGATCCCAATCGAGAAACTTTGGAACAGAGCCCCTTGGCCTGTTCTAAAAAAATTCCCGAATTTCAACCCCCGATTTGGGGGTGTCGGCATTCATCGGGGGGGCTGCAAAAAATTCAGGCACCTTCTTTCGTCACAAGAAAGCGATCGGAATCGAGAAATTTTGGAACAGAGCCTCCTGGCCTCTTCTTTCAAAGATTCCCGAATTCCAACCCCCGATTTGGGGGTGTCGGCATCCACCGGGGGGGCTGCACAAAATTCAGGCACCTTCTTTCGTCACAAAAAAGCGATCCCAATCGAGAAATTTTGGAACAGAGCCTCCTGGCCTCTTCTTTAAGAGATACCCGAATTCCAACCCCCGATTTGGGGTCGTCGCCATTCACCGAGGAGGGGGGCTGCAAAAAATTCAGGCACCCTCTCTCGTCACAAGAGAGCGATCCCAATCGAGAAATTTTGGAACAAAGCCTCCTGGCCTGTTCTTGAAAAAATTCCCGAATTTCAACCCCCGATTTGGGGGTGTCGGCATTCACCGGGGGGGCTGCAAAAAATTCGGGCACCCTGTCTCGTCACCAGAAAGCGATCCCAATCGAGAAATTTTGGAACAGAGCTTCTGGCCTGTTCTTAAAAAAATTCCCGAAATTCGACCCCCGATTTGGGGGTGTCGGCATTCACCGGGGGGGCTGCAAAAAATTCAGGCACCCTCTCTCGTCACAAGAAAGCGATCCCAATCGAGGAATTTTGGAACAGAGCCTCCTGGCCCGTTCTTAAAAGAATTCCCGAATTTCAACCCCCGATTTGGGGGTGTTGGCAGTCACCGGGGGGGGGGGGGAGGCTGCGAAAAATTCAGGCACCTTCCTTCAACACAAAAAAGCGATCCCAATCGAGGAATTTTGGAACAGAGCCTCCCGGCCTGTTGTTAAAAAAATTACCGAATTTCAACCCCCGATTTGGGGGTGTCGGCATTCACCGGGGGGGCTGCAAAAAATTCAGGCACCTTCTTTCAACACAACAAAGCGATCCCGATCGAAGAATTTTGGAACAGAGCCTCCTGGCCTGTTCTTAAAAAAATTCCCGAATTTCAACCCCCGATTTGGGGGTGTCGGCATTCACCGGGGGGGCTGCGAGGAATTCAGTCACCTTCTTTCGTCACAAGAGAGCGATTCCAATCGAGAAATTTTGGAACAGAGCCTCCTGGCCTGTCCTTGAATAAATTCCCGAATTCCAACCCCCGATTTGGGGGTGTCAGCATTCACCGGGGGGGGGGGGGCTGCTTGAAATTCAGGCACCCTCTCTCGTCACAAGAAAGCGATCCCAATCGAGAAATTTTGGAACAGAGCCTCCTGGCCTGTTCTAAAAAAATTCCCGAATTTCAACACCCGATTTGGGGGTGTCGGCATTCACCGGGGGGGCTGCAAAAAATTCAGGCATCTTCTTTCGTCACAAAAAAGCGATCGGAATCGAGAAATTTTGGAACAGAGCCTCCTGGCCTCTTCTTTAAAAGATTCCCGAATTTCAACCCCCGATTTGGGGGTGTCGGCATCCACCGGGAGGGCTGCAAAAAATTCAGGCACCTTCTTCCGTCACGAGAAAGCGATCTCATTCGAGATATTTGAGAACAGAGCCTCCTGGCCTGTTCTTAAAAAAATTCCCGAATTTCAACCCCCGATTTGGGGGTGTCGGCATTCACTGGGGGGGGGCTGCAAAAAATTCAGGCACCTTCTTTCGTCACAAGAAAGCGATCCCAATCGAGAAATTCTGGAACAGAGCCTCCTGGCCCGTTCTTAAAAAAATTCCCGAAATTCAACCCCCGATTTGGGCGTGTCGGCATTCACCGGGGGGGGGGGGGCTGCAAAAAATTCAAGCACCCTCTCTCGTCACAAGGAAGCGACCCCAATCGAGAAATTTTGGAACAGAGCCTCCTGGCCTGTTCTTAAGAAAATTCCCGAATTTCAACCCCCGATTTGGGGGTGTCGGCATTCATCGGGGGGGCTGCAAAAAATTCAGGCACCTTCTTTCGTCACAATAAAGCGATCGGAATCGAGAAATTTTGGAACAGAGCCTCCTGGCCTCTTCTTTCAAAGATTCCCGAATTCCAACCCCCGATTTGGGGGTGTCGGCATCCACCGGGGGGGCTGCAAAAAATTCAGGCACCTTCTTTCGTCACAAAAAAGCGATCCCAATCGAGAAATTTTGGAACAGAGCCTCCTGGCCTCTTCTTTAAGAGATACCCGAATTCCAACGCCCGATTTGGGGTCGTCGCCATTCACCGAGGAGGGGGGCTGCAAAAAATTCAGGCACCCTCTCTCGTCACAAGAAAGCGATCCCAATCGAGAAATTTTGGAACAGAGCCTCCTGGCCCGTTCTTAAAAAAATTCCCGAAATTCAACCCCCAATTTGGGGGTGTCGGCATTCACCGGCGGGGCTGCAAAAAATTCAAGCACCCTCTCTCGTCACGAGGAAGCGACCCCAATCGAGAAATTTTGGAACAGAGCCTCCTGGCCTGTTCTAAAAAAATTCCCGAATTTCAACCCCCGATTTGGGGGTGTCGGCATTCACCGGGGGGGCTGCAAAAAATTCAGGCACCTTCTTTCGTCACAAAAAAGCGATACCAATCGAGAAATTTCGGAACAGAGCCTCCTGGCCTCTTCTTTAAGAGATACCCGAATTCCAACCCCCGATTTGGGGTCGTCGCCATTCACCGAGGAGGGGGGCTGCAAAAAATTCAGGCACCCTCTCTCGTCACAAGAGAGCGATCCCAATCGAGAAATTTTGGAACAAAGCCTCCTGGCCCGTTCTTGAAAAAATTCCCGAATTTCAACCCCCGATTTGGGGGTGTCGGCATTCACCGGGGGGCTGCAAAAAATTCAGGCACCTTCTTTCGTCACAAAAAAGCGATCCCAATCGAGAAATTTTGGAACAGAGCCTCCTGTCCTCTTCTTTAAGAGATTCCCGGATTTCAACCCCCGATTTGGGTTCGTCGCCATTCACCGGGGAGGGGGGCTGCAAAAAATTCAGGCACCCTCTCTCGTCACAAGAAAGCGATCCCAATCGAGAAATTTTGGAACAGAGTCTCCTGGCCTGTTCTTAAGAAAATTCCCGAATTTCAACCCCCGATTTGGGGGTTTCGGCATTCACCGGGGGTGCTGCAAAAAATTGAGGCACCTTCTATCGTCACAAGAAAGCGATCCCAATCGAGAAATTTTGGAACAGAGCCCCTTGGCCTGTTCTAAAAAAATTCCCGAATTTCAACCCCCGATTTGGGGGTGTCGGCATTCATCGGGGGGGCTGCAAAAAATTCAGGCACCTTCTTTCGTCACAAGAAAGCGATCGGAATCGAGAAATTTTGGAACAGAGCCTCCTGGCCTCTTCTTTCAAAGATTCCCGAATTCCAACCCCCGATTTGGGGGTGTCGGCATCCACCGGAGGGGCTGCAAAAAATTCAGGCACCTTCTTTCGTCACAAAAAAGCGATCCCAATCGAGAAATTTTGGAACAGAGCCTCCTGGCCTCTTCTTCAAGAGATACCCGAATTCCAACCCCCGATTTGGGGTCGTCGCCATTCACCGAGGAGGGGGGCTGCAAAAAATTCAGGCACCCTCTCTCGTCACAAGAAAGCGATCCCAATCGAGAAATTTTGGAACAGAGCCTCCTGGCCCGTTCTTAAAAAAATTCCCGAAATTCAACCCCCAATTTGGGGGTGTCGGCATTCACCGGCGGGGCTGCAAAAAATTCAAGCACCCTCTCTCGTCACGAGGAAGCGACCCCAATCGAGAAATTTTGGAACAGAGCCTCCTGGCCTGTTCTAAAAAAATTCCCGAATTTCAACCCCCGATTTGGGGGTGTCGGCATTCACCGGGGGGGCTGCAAAAAATTCAGGCACCTTCTTTCGTCACAAAAAAGCGATACCAATCGAGAAATTTCGGAACAGAGCCTCCTGGCCTCTTCTTTAAGAGATACCCGAATTCCAACCCCCGATTCGGGGTCGTCGCCATTCACCGAGGAGGGGGGCTGCAAAAAATTCAGGCACCCTCTCTCGTCACAAGAGAGCGATCCCAATCGAGAAATTTTGGAACAAAGCCTCCTGGCCCGTTCTTGAAAAAATTCCCGAATTTCAACCCCCGATTTGGGGGTGTCGGCATTCACCGGGGGGCTGCAAAAAATTCAGGCACCTTCTTTCGTCACAAAAAAGCGATCCCAATCGAGAAATTTTGGAACAGAGCCTCCTGTCCTCTTCTTTAAGAGATTCCCGGATTTCAACCCCCGATTTGGGTTCGTCGCCATTCACCGGGGAGGGGGGCTGCAAAAAATTCAGGCACCCTCTCTCGTCACAAGAGAGCGATCCCAATCGAGAAATTTTGGAACAAAGCCTCCTGGCCTGGTCTTGAAAAAATTCCCGAATTTCAACCCCCGATTTGGGGGCGTCGGCATTCACCGGGGGGGCTGCAAAAAATTCGGGCACCCTCTCTCGTCACCAGAAAGCGATCCCAATCGAGAAATTTTGGAACAGAGCTTCTGGCCTGTTCTTAAAAAAATTCCCGAAATTCGACCCCCGATTTGGGGGTGTCGGCATTCACCGGGGGGGCTGCAAAAAATTAAGGCACCCTCTCTCGTCACAAGAAAGCGATCCCAATCGAGGAATTTTGGAACAGAGCCTCCTGGCCCGTTCTTAAAAGAATTCCCGAATTTCAACCCCCGATTTGGGGGTGTTGGCAGTCACCGGGGGGGGGCTGCGAAAAATTCAGGCACCTTCCTTCAACACAAAAAAGCGATCCCAATCGAGAAATTTTGGAACAGAGCCTCCTGGCCTCTTCTTCAAGAGATACCCGAATTCCAACCCCCGATTTGGGGTCGTCGCCATTCACCGAGGAGGGGGGCTGCAAAAAATTCAGGCACCCTCTCTCGTCACAAGAAAGCGATCCCAATCGAGAAATTTTGGAACAGAGCCTCCTGGCCCGTTCTTAAAAAAATTCCCGAAATTCAACCCCCAATTTGGGGGTGTCGGCATTCACCGGCGGGGCTGCAAAAAATTCAAGCACCCTCTCTCGTCACGAGGAAGCGACCCCAATCGAGAAATTTTGGAACAGAGCCTCCTGGCCTGTTCTAAAAAAATTCCCGAATTTCAACCCCCGATTTGGGGGTGTCGGCATTCACCGGGGGGGCTGCAAAAAATTCAGGCACCTTCTTTCGTCACAAAAAAGCGATACCAATCGAGAAATTTCGGAACAGAGCCTCCTGGCCTCTTCTTTAAGAGATACCCGAATTCCAACCCCCGATTCGGGGTCGTCGCCATTCACCGAGGAGGGGGGCTGCAAAAAATTCAGGCACCCTCTCTCGTCACAAGAGAGCGATCCCAATCGAGAAATTTTGGAACAAAGCCTCCTGGCCCGTTCTTGAAAAAATTCCCGAATTTCAACCCCCGATTTGGGGGTGTCGGCATTCACCGGGGGGCTGCAAAAAATTCAGGCACCTTCTTTCGTCACAAAAAAGCGATCCCAATCGAGAAATTTTGGAACAGAGCCTCCTGTCCTCTTCTTTAAGAGATTCCCGGATTTCAACCCCCGATTTGGGTTCGTCGCCATTCACCGGGGAGGGGGGCTGCAAAAAATTCAGGCACCCTCTCTCGTCACAAGAGAGCGATCCCAATCGAGAAATTTTGGAACAAAGCCTCCTGGCCTGGTCTTGAAAAAATTCCCGAATTTCAACCCCCGATTTGGGGGCGTCGGCATTCACCGGGGGGGCTGCAAAAAATTCGGGCACCCTCTCTCGTCACCAGAAAGCGATCCCAATCGAGAAATTTTGGAACAGAGCTTCTGGCCTGTTCTTAAAAAAATTCCCGAAATTCGACCCCCGATTTGGGGGTGTCGGCATTCACCGGGGGGGCTGCAAAAAATTAAGGCACCCTCTCTCGTCACAAGAAAGCGATCCCAATCGAGGAATTTTGGAACAGAGCCTCCTGGCCCGTTCTTAAAAGAATTCCCGAATTTCAACCCCCGATTTGGGGGTGTTGGCAGTCACCGGGGGGGGGGGGGCTGCGAAAAATTCAGGCACCTTCCTTCAACACAAAAAAGCGATCCCAATCGAGAAATTTTGGAACAGAGCCTCCCGGCCTGTTCTTAAAAAAATTACCGAATTTCAACCCCCGATTTGGGGGTGTCGGCATTCACCGGGGGGGCTGCAAAAAATTCAGGCACCTTCTTTCAACACAACAAAGCGATCCCGATCGAGGAATTTTGGAACAGAGCCTCCTGGCCTGTTCTTAAAAAAATTCCCGAATTTCAACCCCCGATTTGGGGGTGTCGGCATTCACCGGGGGGGCTGCGAGGAATTCAGTCACCTTCTTTCGTCACAAGGGAGCGATTCCAATCGAGAAATTTTGGAACAGAGCCTCCTGGCCTGTCCTTGAATAAATTCCCGAATTCCAACCCCCGATTTGGAGGTGTCAGCATTCACCGGGGGGGGGGGGGGGCTGCATGAAATTCAGGCACCCTCTCTCGTCACAAGAAAGCGATCCCAATCGAGAAATTTTGGAACAGAGCTTCCTGGCCTGTTCTAAAAAAATTCCCGAATTTCAACCCCCGATTTGGGGGTGTCGGCATTCACCGGGGGGGCTGCAAAAAATTCAGGCATCTTCTTTCGTCACAAAAAAGCGATCGGAATCGAGAAATTTTGGAACAGAGCCTCCTGTCCTCTTCTTTAAGAGATCCCCGGATTTCAACCCCCGATTTGGGTTCGTCGCCATTCACCGGGGAGGGGGGCTGCAAAAAATTCAGGCACCCTCTCTCGTCACAAGAAAGCGATCCCAATCGAGAAATTTTGGAACAGAGTCTCCTGGCCTGTTCTTAAGAAAATTCCCGAATTTCAACCCCCGATTTGGGGGTTTCGGCATTCACCGGGGGTGCTGCAAAAAATTGAGGCACCTTCTATCGTCACAAGAAAGCGATCTCAATCGAGAAATTTTGGAACAGAGCCCCTTGGCCTGTTCTAAAAAAATTCCCGAATTTCAACCCCCGATTTGGGGGTGTCGGCATTCATCGGGGGGGCTGCAAAAAATTCAGGCACCTTCTTTCGTCACAAGAAAGCGATCGGAATCGAGAAATTTTGGAACAGAGCCTCCTGGCCTCTTCTTTCAAAGATTCCCGAATTCCAACCCCCGATTTGGGGGTGTCGGCATCCACCGGGAGGGCAGCAAAAAATTCAGGCACCTTCTTCCGTCACAAGAAAGCGATCCCAATCGAGAAATTTTGGAACAGAGCCCCTTGGCCTGTTCTAAAAAAATTCCCGGATTTCAATCCCCGATTTGGGGGTGTCGGCATTCATCGGGGGGGCTGCAGAAAATTCGAGCACCTTCTTTCGTCACAGAAAAGCGATCCGAATCAAGAAGTTTTGGAACCGAGCCTCCTGGCCTCTTCTTTAAAACACTCCCGAATTTCAACCCCCGATTTGGGGGTGTCGGCATTCACCGGGGGGGCTGCAAAAAATTCAGGCACCTTCTTTCGTCACAAAAAAGCGATCGGAATCGAGAAATTTTGGAACAGAGCCTCCTGGCCTGTTCTTGAAAAAATTCCCGAATTTCAACCCCCGATTTGGGGGTGTCGGCATTCACCGGGGGGGCTGCAAAAGATTCGGGCACCCTCTCTCGTCACCAGAAAGCGATCCCAATCGAGAAATTTTGGAACAGAGCTTCTGGCCTGTTCTTGAAAAAATTCGCGAATTTCAACCCCCGATTTGGGGGTGTCGGCATTCACCGGGAGGGCTGCGAAGAATTCAGGCACCTTCTTTCGTCACAAGAAAGCGATCTCAATCGAGATATTTTGGAACAGAGCCTCCTGGCCTGTTCTTGAAAAAATTCCCGAATTTCAACCCCCGATTTGGGGGTGTCGGCATTCATCGGGGGGGCTGCAAAAAATTCGGGCACCCTCTCTCGTCACAAGGAAGCGACCCCAATCGAGAAATTTTGGAACAGAGCCTCCTGGCCTGTTCTAAAAAAATTGCCGAATTTCAATCCCCGATTTGGGGGTGTCGGCATTCACCGGGGGGGGGGGGGCTGCAAAAAATTCAGGCACCTTCTTTCGTCACAAAAAAGCGATCCCAATCGAGAAATTTTGGAACAGAGCCTCCTGTCCTCTTCTTCAAGAGATTCCCGGATTTCAACCCCCGATTTGGGGTCGTCGCCATTCACCGGGGAGGGGGGCTCCAAAAAATTCAGGCACCCTCTCTCGTCACAAGAAAGCGATCCCAATCGAGAAATTTTGGAACAGAGCCTCCTGGCCTGTTCTTAAGAAAATTCCCGAATTTCGACCCCCGATTTGGGGGTTTCGGCATTCACCGGGGGTGCTGCAAAAAATTGAGGCACCTTCTATCGTCACAAGAAAGCGATCCCAATCGAGAAATTTTGGAACAGAGCCCCTTGGCCTGTTCTAAAAAAATTCCCGAATTCCAACCCCCGATTTGGGGGTGTCGGCATTCATCGGGGGGGGGGGGGCTGCAAAAAATTCAGGTACCTTCTTTCGTCACAAAAAAGCGATCGGAATCGAGAAATTTTGGAACAGAGCCCCTTGGCCTGTTCTAAAAAAATTCCCGAATTTCAACCCCCGATTTGGGGGTGTCGGCATTCATCGGGGGGGCTGCAGAAAATTCGAGCACCTTCTTTCGTCACAGAAAAGCGATCCGAATCAAGAAGTTTTGGAACCGAGCCTCCTGGCCTCTTCTTTAAAACATTCCCGAATTTCAACCCCCGATTTGGGGGTGTCGGCATTCACCGGGGGGGCTGCAAAAAATTCAGGCACCTTCTTTCGTCACAAAAAAGCGATCGGAATCGAGAAATTTTGGAACAGAGCCTCCTGGCCTGTTCTTGAAAAAATTCCCGAATTTCAACCCCCGATTTGGGGGTGTCGGCATTCACCGGGGGGGCTGCAAAAAATTCGGGCACCCTCTCTCGTCACCAGAAAGCGATCCCAATCGAGAAATTTTGGAACAGAGCTTCTGGCCTGTTCTTGAAAAAATTCGCGAATTTCAACCCCCGATTTGGGGGTGTCGGCATTCACCGGGAGAGCTGCGAAAAATTCAGGCACCTTCTTTCGTCACAAGAAAGCGATCTCAATCGAGATATTTTGGAACAGAGCCTCCTGGCCTGTTCTTGAAAAAATTCCCGAATTTCAACCCCCGATTTGGGGGTGTCGGCATTCACCGGGGGGGCTGCAAAAAATTCGGGCACCCTCTCTCGTCACCAGAAAGCGATCCCAATCGAGAAATTTTGGAACAGAGCTTCTGGCCTGTTCTTAAAAAAATTCCCGAAATTCGACCCCCGATTTGGGGGTGTCGGCATTCACCGGGGGGGGCTGCAAAAAATTCAGGCACCCTCTCTCGTCACCAGAAAGCGATCCCAATCGAGGAATTTTGGAACAGAGCCTCCTGGCCCGTTCTTAAAAGAATTCCCGAATTTCAACCCCCGATTTGTGGGTGTTGGCAGTCACCGGGGGGGGGGGGCTGCGAAAAATTCAGGCACCTTCCTTCAACACAAAAAAGCGATCCCAATCGAGAAATTCTGGAACAGAGCCTCCTGGCCCGTTCTTAAAAAAATTCCCGAAATTCAACCCCCGATTTGGGCGTGTCGGCATTCACCGGGGGGGCTGCAAAAAATTCAAGCACCCTCTCTCGTCACAAGGAAGCGACCCCAATCGAGAAATTTTGGAACAGAGCCTCCTGGCCTGTTCTAAAAAAATTGCCGAATTTCAATCCCCGATTTGGGGGTGTCGGCATTCACCGGGGGGGGGGGGCTGCAAAAAATTCAGGCACCTTCTTTCGTCACAAAAAAGCGATCGGGATCGAGAAATTTTGGAACAGAGCCTCCTGGCCTCTTCTTTAAAAGATTCCCGAATTTCAACCCCCGATTTGGGGGTGTCGGCATCCACCGGGAGGGCTGCAAAAAATTCAGGTACCTTCTTTCGTCACAAGAAAGCGATCCCAATCGAGAAATTTTGGAACAGAGCCTCCTGGCCCGTTCTTAAAGAAATTCCCGAAATTCAACCCCCAATTTGGGGGTGTCGGCATTCACCGGGGGGGCTGCAAAAAATTCAAGCACCCTCTCTCGTCACAAGGAAGCGACCCCAATCGAGAAATTTTGGAACAGAGCCTCCTATCCCGTTCTTAAGAAAATTCCCGAAATTCAACCCCCAATTTGGGGGTGTCGGCATTCACCGGGGGGGCTGCAAAAAATTCAAGCACCCTCTCTCGTCACGAGGAAGCGACCCCAATCGAGAAATTTTGGAACAGAGCCTCCTGGCCTGTTCTAAAAAAATTCCCGAATATCAACCCCCGATTTGGGGGTGTCGGCAATCACCGGGGGGGCTGCAAAAAATTCAGGCACCTTCTTTCGTCACAAAAAAGCGATCCCAATCGAGAAATTTTGGAACAGAGCCTCCTGGCCTCTTCTTTAAGAGATACCCGAATTCCAACCCCCGATTTGGGGTCGTCGCCATTCACCGAGGAGGGGGGGCTGCAAAAAATTCAGGCACCCTCTCTCGTCACAAGAAAGCGATCCCAATCGAGAAATTTTGGAACAGAGCCTCCTGGCCTGTTCTAAAAAAATTCGCGAATTTCAACCCCCGATTTGGGGGTGTCGGCATCCACCGGGAGGGCTGCAAAAAATTCAGGTACCTTCTTTCGTCACAAGGAAGCGATCCCAATCGAGAAATTTTGGAACAGAGCCTCCTGGCCCGTTCTTAAAGGAATTCCCGAAATTCAACCCCCAATTTGGGGGTGTCGGCATTCACCGGGGGGGGCTGCAAAAAATTCAAGCACCCTCTCTCGTCACAAGGAAGCGACCCCAATCGAGAAATTTTGGAACAGAGCCTCCTGGCCCGTTCTTAAGAAAATTCCCGAAATTCAACCCCCAATTTGGGGGTGTCGGCATTCACCGGGGGGGGGCTGCAAAAAATTCAAGCACCCTCTCTCGTCACGAGGAAGCGACCCCAATCGAGAAATTTTGGAACAGAGCCTCCTGGCCTGTTCTAAAAAAATTCCCGAATTTCAACCCCCGATTTGGGGGTGTCGGCATTCACCGGGGGGGCTGCAAAAAATTCAGGCACCTTCTTTCGTCACAAAAAAGCGATCCCAATCGAGAAATTTTGGAACAGAGCCTCCTGGCCTCTTCTTTAAGAGATACCCGAATTCCAACCCCGATTTGGGGTCGTCGCCATTCACCGAGGAGGGGGGGCTGCAAAAAATTCAGGCACCCTCTCTCGTCACCAGAAAGCGATCCCAATCGAGAAATTTTGGAACAGAGCTTCTGGCCTGTTCTTAAAAAAATTCCCGAAATTCGACCCCCGATTTGGGGGTGTCGGCATTCACCGGGGGGGGGGGGGCTGCAAAAAATTCAGGCACCCTCTCTCGTCACAAGAAAGCGATCCCAATCGAGGAATTTTGGAACGGAGCCTCCTGGCCCGTTCTTAAAAGAATTCCCGAATTTCAACCCCTGATTTGGGGGTGTTGGCAGTCACCGGGGGGGGGGGGGGGCTGCGAAAAATTCAGGCACCTTCTTTCGTCACAAAAAAGCGATCCAAATCGAGAAATTTTGGAACAGAGCCTCCTGGCCTCTTCTTCAAAAGATCCCCGAATTTCAACCCCCGATGTGGGGGTGTCGGCATCCACCGGGAGGGCTGCAAAAAATTCAGGCACCTTCTTTCGTCACAAGAAAGCGATCTCAATCGAGATTTCTGAGAACAGAGCCTCCTGGCCTGTTCTTAAAAAAATTCCCGAATTTCAACCCCCGATTTGGGGGTGTCGGCATTCACTGGGGGGGGGGGCTGCAAAAAATTCAGGCACCTTCTTTCGTCACAAGAAAGCGACCCCAATCGAGAAATTTTGGAACAGAGCCTCCTGGCCTGTTCTAAAAAAATTCCCGAATTTCAACCCCCGATTTGGGGGTGTCAGCATTCACCGGGGGGGCTGCAAAAAATTCAGGCACCTTCTTTCGTCACAAAAAAGCGATCCCAATCGAGAAATTTTGGAACAGAGCCTCCTGGCCTCTTCTTTAAGAGATACCCGAATTCCAACCCCCGATTTGGGGTCGTCGCCATTCACCGAGGAGGGGGGCTGCAAAAAATTCAGGCACCCTCTCTCGTTACAAGAAAGCGATCCCAATCGAGAAATTTTGGAACAGAGCCTCCTGGCCTGTTCTAAAAAAATTCGCGAATTTCAACCCCCGATTTGGGGATGTCGTCATTCACCGGGAGGGCTGCGCAAAATTCAGGCACCTTCTTTCGTCACGAGAAAGCGATCTCAATCGAGATATTTTGGAACAGAGCCTCCTGGCCTGTTCTTGAAAAAATTCCCGAATTTCAACCCCCGATTTGGGGGTGTCGGCATTCACCGGGGGGGCTGCAAAAAATTCGGGCACCCTCTCTCGTCACCAGAAAGCGATCCCAATCGAAAAATTTTGGAACAGAGCTTCTGGCCTGTTCTTAAAAAAATTCCCGAAATTCGACCCCCGATTCGGGGGTGTCGGCATTCACCGGGGGGGGGCTGCAAAATATTCAGGCACCCTCTCTCGTCACAAGAAAGCGATCCCAATCGGGGAATTTTGGAACAGAGCCTCCTGGCCTGTTCTTGAAAAAATTCCCGAATTTCAACCCCCGATTTGGGGGTGTCGGCATTCACCGGGGGGGCTGCAAAAAATTCGGGCACCCTCTCTCGTCACCAGAAAGCGATCCCAATCGAAAAATTTTGGAACAGAGCTTCTGGCCTGTTCTCAAAAAAATTCCCGAAATTCGACCCCCGATTCGGGGGTGTCGGCATTCACCGGGGGGGGGGGGGGGGCTGCAAAATATTCAGGCACCCTCTCTCGTCACAAAAAAGCGATCCCAATCGAGAAATTTTGGAACAGAGCCTCCTGGCCTGTTCTAAAAAAATTCACGAATTTCAACCCCCGATTTGGGGGTGTTGGCATTCACCGGGGAGGCTGCGAAAAATTCAGGTACCTTCTTTCGTCACAAGAAAGCGATCCCAATCGAGGAATTTTGGAACAGAGCCTCCTGGCCCGTTCTTAAAGGAATTCCCGAAATTCAACCCCCAATTTGGGGGTGTCGGCATTCACCGGGGGGGCTGCAAAAAATTCAAGCACCCTCTCTCGTCACAAGGAAGCGACCCCAATCGAGAAATTTTGGAACAGAGCCTCCTGGCCCGTTCTTAAAAAAATTCCCGAAATTCAACCCCCAATTTGGGGGTGTCGGCATTCACCGGGGGGGCTGCAAAAAATTCAAGCACCCTCTCTCGTCACGAGGAAGCGACCCCAATCGAGAAATTTTGGAACAGAGCCTCCTGGCCTGTTCTAAAAAAATTCCCGAATTTCAACCCCCGATTTGGGGGTGTCGGCATTCACCGGGGGGGCTGCAAAAAATTCAGGCACCTTCTTTCGTCACAAAAAAGCGATACCAATCGAGAAATTTCGGAACAGAGCCTCCTGGCCTCTTCTTTAAGAGATACCCGAATTCCAACCCCCGATTTGGGGTCGTCGCCATTCACCGAGGAGGGGGGCTGCAAAAAATTCAGGCACCCTCTCTCGTCACAAGAGAGCGATCCCAATCGAGAAATTTTGGAACAAAGCCTCCTGGCCTGTTCTTGAAAAAATTCCCGAATTTCAACCCCCGATTTGGGGGTGTCGGCATTCACCGGGGGGGCTGCAAAAAATTCGGGCACCCTCTCTCGTCATCAGAAAGCGATCCCAATCGAGAAATTTTGGAACAGAGCTTCTGGCCTGTTCTTAAAAAAATTCCCGAAATTCGACCCCCGATTTGGGGGTGTCGGCATTCACCGGGGGGGCTGCAAAAAATTCAGGCACCCTCTCTCGTCACAAGAAAGCGATCCCAATCGAGGAATTTTGGAACAGAGCCTCCTGGCCCGTTCTTAAAAGAATTCCCGAATTTCAACCCCCGATTTGGGGGTGTTGGCAGTCACCGGGGGGGGGGGGGGGGCTGCGAAAAATTCAGGCACCTTCCTTCAACACAAAAAAGCGATCCCAATCGAGAAATTTTGGAACAGAGCCTCCCGGCCTGTTCTTAAAAAAATTACCGAATTTCAACCCCCGATTTGGGGGTGTCGGCATTCACCGGGGGGGCTGCAAAAAATTCAGGCACCTTCTTTCAACACAACAAAGCGATCCCGATCGAGGAATTTTGGAACAGAGCCTCCTGGCCTGTTCTTAAAAAAATTCCCGAATTTCAACCCCCGATTTGGGGGTGTCGGCATTCACCGGGGGGGCTGCGAGGAATTCAGTCACCTTCTTTCGTCACAAGAGAGCGATTCCAATCGAGAAATTTTGGAACAGAGCCTCCTGGCCTGTCCTTGAATAAATTCCCGAATTCCAACCCCCGATTTGGGGCTGTCAGCATTCACCGGGGGGGGGGGGGCTGCATGAAATTCAGGCACCCTCTCTCGTCACAAGAAACCGATCCCAATCGAGAAATTTTGGAACAGAGCCTCCTGGCCTGTTCTAAAAAAATTCCCGAATTTCAACCCCCGATTTGGGGGTGTCGGCATTCACCGGGGGGGCTGCAAAAAATTCAGGCATCTTCTTTCGTCACAAAAAAGCGATCGGAATCGAGAAATTTTGGAACAGAGCCTCCTGGCCTCTTCTTTAAAAGATTCCCGAATTTCAACCCCCGATTTGGGGTTGTCGGCATCCACCGGGAGGGCTGCAAAAAATTCAGGCACCTTCTTCCGTCACGAGAAACCGATCTCATTCGAGATATTTGAGAACAGAGCCTCCTGGCCTGTTCTTAAAAAAATTCCCGAATTTCAACCCCCGATTTGGGGGTGTCGGCATTCACTGGGGGGGCTGCAAAAAATTCAGGCACCTTCTTTCGTCACAAGAAAGCGATCCCAATCGAGAAATTCTGGAACAGAGCCTCCTGGCCCGTTCTTAAAAAAATTCCCGAAATTCAACCCCCGATTTGGGCGTGTCGGCATTCACCGGGGGGGCTGCAAAAAATTCAAGCACCCTCTCTCGTCACAAGGAAGCGACCCCAATCGAGAAATTTTGGAACAGAGCCTCCTGGCCTGTTCTAAAAAAATTGCCGAATTTCAATCCCCGATTTGGGGGTGTCGGCATTCACCGGGGGGCTGCAAAAAATTCAGGCACCTTCTTTCGTCACAAAAAAGCGATCCCAATCGAGAAATTTTGGAACAGAGCCTCCTGGCCTGTTCTTAAGAAAATTCCCGAATTTCAACCCCCGATTTGGGGGTTTCGGCATTCACCGGGGGTGCTGCAAAAAATTGAGGCACCTTCTATCGTCACAAGAAAGCGATCCCAATCGAGAAACTTTGGAACAGAGCCCCTTGGCCTGTTCTAAAAAAATTCCCGAATTTCAACCCCCGATTTGGGGGTGTCGGCATTCATCGGGGGGGCTGCAAAAAATTCAGGCACCTTCTTTCGTCACAAGAAAGCGATCGGAATCGAGAAATTTTGGAACAGAGCCTCCTGGCCTCTTCTTTCAAAGATTCCCGAATTCCAACCCCCGATTTGGGGGTGTCGGCATCCACCGGGGGGGCTGCACAAAATTCAGGCACCTTCTTTCGTCACAAAAAAGCGATCCCAATCGAGAAATTTTGGAACAGAGCCTCCTGGCCTCTTCTTTAAGAGATACCCGAATTCCAACCCCCGATTTGGGGTCGTCGCCATTCACCGAGGAGGGGGGCTGCAAAAAATTCAGGCACCCTCTCTCGTCACAAGAGAGCGATCCCAATCGAGAAATTTTGGAACAAAGCCTCCTGGCCTGTTCTTGAAAAAATTCCCGAATTTCAACCCCCGATTTGGGGGTGTCGGCATTCACCGGGGGGGCTGCAAAAAATTCGGGCACCCTGTCTCGTCACCAGAAAGCGATCCCAATCGAGAAATTTTGGAACAGAGCTTCTGGCCTGTTCTTAAAAAAATTCCCGAAATTCGACCCCCGATTTGGGGGTGTCGGCATTCACCGGGGGGGCTGCAAAAAATTCAGGCACCCTCTCTCGTCACAAGAAAGCGATCCCAATCGAGGAATTTTGGAACAGAGCCTCCTGGCCCGTTCTTAAAAGAATTCCCGAATTTCAACCCCCGATTTGGGGGTGTTGGCAGTCACCGGGGGGGGGGGGGGGGAGGCTGCGAAAAATTCAGGCACCTTCCTTCAACACAAAAAAGCGATCCCAATCGAGGAATTTTGGAACAGAGCCTCCCGGCCTGTTGTTAAAAAAATTACCGAATTTCAACCCCCGATTTGGGGGTGTCGGCATTCACCGGGGGGGCTGCAAAAAATTCAGGCACCTTCTTTCAACACAACAAAGCGATCCCGATCGAAGAATTTTGGAACAGAGCCTCCTGGCCTGTTCTTAAAAAAATTCCCGAATTTCAACCCCCGATTTGGGGGTGTCGGCATTCACCGGGGGGGCTGCGAGGAATTCAGTCACCTTCTTTCGTCACAAGAGAGCGATTCCAATCGAGAAATTTTGGAACAGAGCCTCCTGGCCTGTCCTTGAATAAATTCCCGAATTCCAACCCCCGATTTGGGGGTGTCAGCATTCACCGGGGGGGGGGGCTGCTTGAAATTCAGGCACCCTCTCTCGTCACAAGAAAGCGATCCCAATCGAGAAATTTTGGAACAGAGCCTCCTGGCCTGTTCTAAAAAAATTCCCGAATTTCAACACCCGATTTGGGGGTGTCGGCATTCACCGGGGGGGCTGCAAAAAATTCAGGCATCTTCTTTCGTCACAAAAAAGCGATCGGAATCGAGAAATTTTGGAACAGAGCCTCCTGGCCTCTTCTTTAAAAGATTCCCGAATTTCAACCCCCGATTTGGGGGTGTCGGCATCCACCGGGAGGGCTGCAAAAAATTCAGGCACCTTCTTCCGTCACGAGAAAGCGATCTCATTCGAGATATTTGAGAACAGAGCCTCCTGGCCTGTTCTTAAAAAAATTCCCGAATTTCAACCCCCGATTTGGGGGTGTCGGCATTCACTGGGGGGGGGCTGCAAAAAATTCAGGCACCTTCTTTCGTCACAAGAAAGCGATCCCAATCGAGAAATTCTGGAACAGAGCCTCCTGGCCCGTTCTTAAAAAAATTCCCGAAATTCAACCCCCGATTTGGGCGTGTCGGCATTCACCGGGGGGGGGGGGGCTGCAAAAAATTCAAGCACCCTCTCTCGTCACAAGGAAGCGACCCCAATCGAGAAATTTTGGAACAGAGCCTCCTGGCCTGTTCTTAAGAAAATTCCCGAATTTCAACCCCCGATTTGGGGGTGTCGGCATTCATCGGGGGGGCTGCAAAAAATTCAGGCACCTTCTTTCGTCACAATAAAGCGATCGGAATCGAGAAATTTTGGAACAGAGCCTCCTGGCCTCTTCTTTCAAAGATTCCCGAATTCCAACCCCCGATTTGGGGGTGTCGGCATCCACCGGGGGGGCTGCAAAAAATTCAGGCACCTTCTTTCGTCACAAAAAAGCGATCCCAATCGAGAAATTTTGGAACAGAGCCTCCTGGCCTCTTCTTTAAGAGATACCCGAATTCCAACGCCCGATTTGGGGTCGTCGCCATTCACCGAGGAGGGGGGCTGCAAAAAATTCAGGCACCCTCTCTCGTCACAAGAAAGCGATCCCAATCGAGAAATTTTGGAACAGAGCCTCCTGGCCCGTTCTTAAAAAAATTCCCGAAATTCAACCCCCAATTTGGGGGTGTCGGCATTCACCGGCGGGGCTGCAAAAAATTCAAGCACCCTCTCTCGTCACGAGGAAGCGACCCCAATCGAGAAATTTTGGAACAGAGCCTCCTGGCCTGTTCTAAAAAAATTCCCGAATTTCAACCCCCGATTTGGGGGTGTCGGCATTCACCGGGGGGGCTGCAAAAAATTCAGGCACCTTCTTTCGTCACAAAAAAGCGATACCAATCGAGAAATTTCGGAACAGAGCCTCCTGGCCTCTTCTTTAAGAGATACCCGAATTCCAACCCCCGATTTGGGGTCGTCGCCATTCACCGAGGAGGGGGGCTGCAAAAAATTCAGGCACCCTCTCTCGTCACAAGAGAGCGATCCCAATCGAGAAATTTTGGAACAAAGCCTCCTGGCCCGTTCTTGAAAAAATTCCCGAATTTCAACCCCCGATTTGGGGGTGTCGGCATTCACCGGGGGGCTGCAAAAAATTCAGGCACCTTCTTTCGTCACAAAAAAGCGATCCCAATCGAGAAATTTTGGAACAGAGCCTCCTGTCCTCTTCTTTAAGAGATTCCCGGATTTCAACCCCCGATTTGGGTTCGTCGCCATTCACCGGGGAGGGGGGCTGCAAAAAATTCAGGCACCCTCTCTCGTCACAAGAAAGCGATCCCAATCGAGAAATTTTGGAACAGAGTCTCCTGGCCTGTTCTTAAGAAAATTCCCGAATTTCAACCCCCGATTTGGGGGTTTCGGCATTCACCGGGGGTGCTGCAAAAAATTGAGGCACCTTCTATCGTCACAAGAAAGCGATCCCAATCGAGAAATTTTGGAACAGAGCCCCTTGGCCTGTTCTAAAAAAATTCCCGAATTTCAACCCCCGATTTGGGGGTGTCGGCATTCATCGGGGGGGCTGCAAAAAATTCAGGCACCTTCTTTCGTCACAAGAAAGCGATCGGAATCGAGAAATTTTGGAACAGAGCCTCCTGGCCTCTTCTTTCAAAGATTCCCGAATTCCAACCCCCGATTTGGGGGTGTCGGCATCCACCGGGGGGGCTGCAAAAAATTCAGGCACCTTCTTTCGTCACAAAAAAGCGATCCCAATCGAGAAATTTTGGAACAGAGCCTCCTGGCCTCTTCTTCAAGAGATACCCGAATTCCAACCCCCGATTTGGGGTCGTCGCCATTCACCGAGGAGGGGGGCTGCAAAAAATTCAGGCACCCTCTCTCGTCACAAGAAAGCGATCCCAATCGAGAAATTTTGGAACAGAGCCTCCTGGCCCGTTCTTAAAAAAATTCCCGAAATTCAACCCCCAATTTGGGGGTGTCGGCATTCACCGGCGGGGCTGCAAAAAATTCAAGCACCCTCTCTCGTCACGAGGAAGCGACCCCAATCGAGAAATTTTGGAACAGAGCCTCCTGGCCTGTTCTAAAAAAATTCCCGAATTTCAACCCCCGATTTGGGGGTGTCGGCATTCACCGGGGGGGCTGCAAAAAATTCAGGCACCTTCTTTCGTCACAAAAAAGCGATACCAATCGAGAAATTTCGGAACAGAGCCTCCTGGCCTCTTCTTTAAGAGATACCCGAATTCCAACCCCCGATTCGGGGTCGTCGCCATTCACCGAGGAGGGGGGCTGCAAAAAATTCAGGCACCCTCTCTCGTCACAAGAGAGCGATCCCAATCGAGAAATTTTGGAACAAAGCCTCCTGGCCCGTTCTTGAAAAAATTCCCGAATTTCAACCCCCGATTTGGGGGTGTCGGCATTCACCGGGGGGCTGCAAAAAATTCAGGCACCTTCTTTCGTCACAAAAAAGCGATCCCAATCGAGAAATTTTGGAACAGAGCCTCCTGTCCTCTTCTTTAAGAGATTCCCGGATTTCAACCCCCGATTTGGGTTCGTCGCCATTCACCGGGGAGGGGGGCTGCAAAAAATTCAGGCACCCTCTCTCGTCACAAGAGAGCGATCCCAATCGAGAAATTTTGGAACAAAGCCTCCTGGCCTGGTCTTGAAAAAATTCCCGAATTTCAACCCCCGATTTGGGGGCGTCGGCATTCACCGGGGGGGCTGCAAAAAATTCGGGCACCCTCTCTCGTCACCAGAAAGCGATCCCAATCGAGAAATTTTGGAACAGAGCTTCTGGCCTGTTCTTAAAAAAATTCCCGAAATTCGACCCCCGATTTGGGGGTGTCGGCATTCACCGGGGGGGCTGCAAAAAATTAAGGCACCCTCTCTCGTCACAAGAAAGCGATCCCAATCGAGGAATTTTGGAACAGAGCCTCCTGGCCCGTTCTTAAAAGAATTCCCGAATTTCAACCCCCGATTTGGGGGTGTTGGCAGTCACCGGGGGGGGGCTGCGAAAAATTCAGGCACCTTCCTTCAACACAAAAAAGCGATCCCAATCGAGAAATTTTGGAACAGAGCCTCCTGGCCTCTTCTTCAAGAGATACCCGAATTCCAACCCCCGATTTGGGGTCGTCGCCATTCACCGAGGAGGGGGGCTGCAAAAAATTCAGGCACCCTCTCTCGTCACAAGAAAGCGATCCCAATCGAGAAATTTTGGAACAGAGCCTCCTGGCCCGTTCTTAAAAAAATTCCCGAAATTCAACCCCCAATTTGGGGGTGTCGGCATTCACCGGCGGGGCTGCAAAAAATTCAAGCACCCTCTCTCGTCACGAGGAAGCGACCCCAATCGAGAAATTTTGGAACAGAGCCTCCTGGCCTGTTCTAAAAAAATTCCCGAATTTCAACCCCCGATTTGGGGGTGTCGGCATTCACCGGGGGGGCTGCAAAAAATTCAGGCACCTTCTTTCGTCACAAAAAAGCGATACCAATCGAGAAATTTCGGAACAGAGCCTCCTGGCCTCTTCTTTAAGAGATACCCGAATTCCAACCCCCGATTCGGGGTCGTCGCCATTCACCGAGGAGGGGGGCTGCAAAAAATTCAGGCACCCTCTCTCGTCACAAGAGAGCGATCCCAATCGAGAAATTTTGGAACAAAGCCTCCTGGCCCGTTCTTGAAAAAATTCCCGAATTTCAACCCCCGATTTGGGGGTGTCGGCATTCACCGGGGGGCTGCAAAAAATTCAGGCACCTTCTTTCGTCACAAAAAAGCGATCCCAATCGAGAAATTTTGGAACAGAGCCTCCTGTCCTCTTCTTTAAGAGATTCCCGGATTTCAACCCCCGATTTGGGTTCGTCGCCATTCACCGGGGAGGGGGGCTGCAAAAAATTCAGGCACCCTCTCTCGTCACAAGAGAGCGATCCCAATCGAGAAATTTTGGAACAAAGCCTCCTGGCCTGGTCTTGAAAAAATTCCCGAATTTCAACCCCCGATTTGGGGGCGTCGGCATTCACCGGGGGGGCTGCAAAAAATTCGGGCACCCTCTCTCGTCACCAGAAAGCGATCCCAATCGAGAAATTTTGGAACAGAGCTTCTGGCCTGTTCTTAAAAAAATTCCCGAAATTCGACCCCCGATTTGGGGGTGTCGGCATTCACCGGGGGGGCTGCAAAAAATTAAGGCACCCTCTCTCGTCACAAGAAAGCGATCCCAATCGAGGAATTTTGGAACAGAGCCTCCTGGCCCGTTCTTAAAAGAATTCCCGAATTTCAACCCCCGATTTGGGGGTGTTGGCAGTCACCGGGGGGGGGGGGGCTGCGAAAAATTCAGGCACCTTCCTTCAACACAAAAAAGCGATCCCAATCGAGAAATTTTGGAACAGAGCCTCCCGGCCTGTTCTTAAAAAAATTACCGAATTTCAACCCCCGATTTGGGGGTGTCGGCATTCACCGGGGGGGCTGCAAAAAATTCAGGCACCTTCTTTCAACACAACAAAGCGATCCCGATCGAGGAATTTTGGAACAGAGCCTCCTGGCCTGTTCTTAAAAAAATTCCCGAATTTCAACCCCCGATTTGGGGGTGTCGGCATTCACCGGGGGGGCTGCGAGGAATTCAGTCACCTTCTTTCGTCACAAGGGAGCGATTCCAATCGAGAAATTTTGGAACAGAGCCTCCTGGCCTGTCCTTGAATAAATTCCCGAATTCCAACCCCCGATTTGGAGGTGTCAGCATTCACCGGGGGGGGGGGGGCTGCATGAAATTCAGGCACCCTCTCTCGTCACAAGAAAGCGATCCCAATCGAGAAATTTTGGAACAGAGCTTCCTGGCCTGTTCTAAAAAAATTCCCGAATTTCAACCCCCGATTTGGGGGTGTCGGCATTCACCGGGGGGGCTGCAAAAAATTCAGGCATCTTCTTTCGTCACAAAAAAGCGATCGGAATCGAGAAATTTTGGAACAGAGCCTCCTGTCCTCTTCTTTAAGAGATCCCCGGATTTCAACCCCCGATTTGGGTTCGTCGCCATTCACCGGGGAGGGGGGCTGCAAAAAATTCAGGCACCCTCTCTCGTCACAAGAAAGCGATCCCAATCGAGAAATTTTGGAACAGAGTCTCCTGGCCTGTTCTTAAGAAAATTCCCGAATTTCAACCCCCGATTTGGGGGTTTCGGCATTCACCGGGGGTGCTGCAAAAAATTGAGGCACCTTCTATCGTCACAAGAAAGCGATCTCAATCGAGAAATTTTGGAACAGAGCCCCTTGGCCTGTTCTAAAAAAATTCCCGAATTTCAACCCCCGATTTGGGGGTGTCGGCATTCATCGGGGGGGCTGCAAAAAATTCAGGCACCTTCTTTCGTCACAAGAAAGCGATCGGAATCGAGAAATTTTGGAACAGAGCCTCCTGGCCTCTTCTTTCAAAGATTCCCGAATTCCAACCCCCGATTTGGGGGTGTCGGCATCCACCGGGAGGGCAGCAAAAAATTCAGGCACCTTCTTCCGTCACAAGAAAGCGATCCCAATCGAGAAATTTTGGAACAGAGCCCCTTGGCCTGTTCTAAAAAAATTCCCGGATTTCAATCCCCGATTTGGGGGTGTCGGCATTCATCGGGGGGGCTGCAGAAAATTCGAGCACCTTCTTTCGTCACAGAAAAGCGATCCGAATCAAGAAGTTTTGGAACCGAGCCTCCTGGCCTCTTCTTTAAAACACTCCCGAATTTCAACCCCCGATTTGGGGGTGTCGGCATTCACCGGGGGGGCTGCAAAAAATTCAGGCACCTTCTTTCGTCACAAAAAAGCGATCGGAATCGAGAAATTTTGGAACAGAGCCTCCTGGCCTGTTCTTGAAAAAATTCCCGAATTTCAACCCCCGATTTGGGGGTGTCGGCATTCACCGGGGGGGCTGCAAAAGATTCGGGCACCCTCTCTCGTCACCAGAAAGCGATCCCAATCGAGAAATTTTGGAACAGAGCTTCTGGCCTGTTCTTGAAAAAATTCGCGAATTTCAACCCCCGAATTGGGGGTGTCGGCATTCACCGGGAGGGCTGCGAAGAATTCAGGCACCTTCTTTCGTCACAAGAAAGCGATCTCAATCGAGATATTTTGGAACAGAGCCTCCTGGCCTGTTCTTGAAAAAATTCCCGAATTTCAACCCCCGATTTGGGGGTGTCGGCATTCATCGGGGGGGCTGCAAAAAATTCGGGCACCCTCTCTCGTCACAAGGAAGCGACCCCAATCGAGAAATTTTGGAACAGAGCCTCCTGGCCTGTTCTAAAAAAATTGCCGAATTTCAATCCCCGATTTGGGGGTGTCGGCATTCACCGGGGGGGGGGGGGCTGCAAAAAATTCAGGCACCTTCTTTCGTCACAAAAAAGCGATCCCAATCGAGAAATTTTGGAACAGAGCCTCCTGTCCTCTTCTTCAAGAGATTCCCGGATTTCAACCCCCGATTTGGGGTCGTCGCCATTCACCGGGGAGGGGGGCTCCAAAAAATTCAGGCACCCTCTCTCGTCACAAGAAAGCGATCCCAATCGAGAAATTTTGGAACAGAGCCTCCTGGCCTGTTCTTAAGAAAATTCCCGAATTTCGACCCCCGATTTGGGGGTTTCGGCATTCACCGGGGGTGCTGCAAAAAATTGAGGCACCTTCTATCGTCACAAGAAAGCGATCCCAATCGAGAAATTTTGGAACAGAGCCCCTTGGCCTGTTCTAAAAAAATTCCCGAATTCCAACCCCCGATTTGGGGGTGTCGGCATTCATCGGGGGGGGGGGGCTGCAAAAAATTCAGGTACCTTCTTTCGTCACAAAAAAGCGATCGGAATCGAGAAATTTTGGAACAGAGCCCCTTGGCCTGTTCTAAAAAAATTCCCGAATTTCAACCCCCGATTTGGGGGTGTCGGCATTCATCGGGGGGGCTGCAGAAAATTCGAGCACCTTCTTTCGTCACAGAAAAGCGATCCGAATCAAGAAGTTTTGGAACCGAGCCTCCTGGCCTCTTCTTTAAAACATTCCCGAATTTCAACCCCCGATTTGGGGGTGTCGGCATTCACCGGGGGGGCTGCAAAAAATTCAGGCACCTTCTTTCGTCACAAAAAAGCGATCGGAATCGAGAAATTTTGGAACAGAGCCTCCTGGCCTGTTCTTGAAAAAATTCCCGAATTTCAACCCCCGATTTGGGGGTGTCGGCATTCACCGGGGGGGCTGCAAAAAATTCGGGCACCCTCTCTCGTCACCAGAAAGCGATCCCAATCGAGAAATTTTGGAACAGAGCTTCTGGCCTGTTCTTGAAAAAATTCGCGAATTTCAACCCCCGATTTGGGGGTGTCGGCATTCACCGGGAGAGCTGCGAAAAATTCAGGCACCTTCTTTCGTCACAAGAAAGCGATCTCAATCGAGATATTTTGGAACAGAGCCTCCTGGCCTGTTCTTGAAAAAATTCCCGAATTTCAACCCCCGATTTGGGGGTGTCGGCATTCACCGGGGGGGCTGCAAAAAATTCGGGCACCCTCTCTCGTCACCAGAAAGCGATCCCAATCGAGAAATTTTGGAACAGAGCTTCTGGCCTGTTCTTAAAAAAATTCCCGAAATTCGACCCCCGATTTGGGGGTGTCGGCATTCACCGGGGGGGGCTGCAAAAAATTCAGGCACCCTCTCTCGTCACCAGAAAGCGATCCCAATCGAGGAATTTTGGAACAGAGCCTCCTGGCCCGTTCTTAAAAGAATTCCCGAATTTCAACCCCCGATTTGTGGGTGTTGGCAGTCACCGGGGGGGGGGGGGGCTGCGAAAAATTCAGGCACCTTCCTTCAACACAAAAAAGCGATCCCAATCGAGAAATTCTGGAACAGAGCCTCCTGGCCCGTTCTTAAAAAAATTCCCGAAATTCAACCCCCGATTTGGGCGTGTCGGCATTCACCGGGGGGGCTGCAAAAAATTCAAGCACCCTCTCTCGTCACAAGGAAGCGACCCCAATCGAGAAATTTTGGAACAGAGCCTCCTGGCCTGTTCTAAAAAAATTGCCGAATTTCAATCCCCGATTTGGGGGTGTCGGCATTCACCGGGGGGGGGGGGCTGCAAAAAATTCAGGCACCTTCTTTCGTCACAAAAAAGCGATCCGAATCGAGAAATTTTGGAACAGAGCCTCCTGTCCTCTTCTTCAAGAGATTCCCGGATTTCAACCCCCGATTTGGGGTCGTCGCCATTCACCGGGGAGGGGGGCTTCAAAAAATTCAGGCACCCTCTCTCGTCACAAGAAAGCGATCCCAATCGAGAAATTTTGGAACAGAGCCTCCTGGCCTGTTCTTAAGAAAATTCCCGAATTTCGACCCCCGATTTGGGGGTTTCGGCATTCACCGGGGGTGCTGCAAAAAATTGAGGCACCTTCTATCGTCACAAGAAAGCGATCCCAATCGAGAAATTTTGGAACAGAGCCCCTTGGCCTGTTCTAAAAAAATTCCCGAATTCCAACCCCCGATTTGGGGGTGTCGGCATTCATCGGGGGTGGGGGGCTGCAAAAAATTCAGGCACCTTCTTTCGTCACAAAAAAGCGATCGGAATCGAGAAATTTTGGAACAGAGCCTCCTGGCCTCTTCTTTCAAAGATTCCCGAATTTCAACCCCCGATTTGGGGGTGTCGGCATCCACCGGGAGGGCTGCAAAAAATTCAGGCACCTTCTTCCGTCACAAGAAAGCGATCCCAATCGAGAAATTTTGGAACAGAGCCCCTTGGCCTGTTCTTAAAAAAAATCCCGAATTTCAACCCCCGATTTGGGGGTGTCGGCATTCATCGGGGGGGCTGCGGAAAATTCGGGCACCTTCTTTCGTCACAAAAAAGCGATCCGAATCAAGAAGTTTTGGAACAGAGCCTCCTGGCCTCTTCTTTAAAACATTCCCGAATTTCAACCCCCGATTTGGGGGTGTTGGCATTCGACGGGGGGGCTGCAAAGAATTCAGGCACCTTCTTTCGTCACAAGGAAGCGATCCCAATCGAGAAATTCTGGAACAGAGCCTCCTTGCCTGTTCTAAAAAAATTCCCGAATTTCAACCCCCGATTTGGGGGTGTCGGCATTCACCGGGGGGGCTGCAAAAAATCCAGGCACCTTCTTTCGTCACAAGAAAGCGATCCCAATCGAGAAATTTTGGAACAGAGCCTCCTGGCCTGTTCTAAAAAAATTCACGAATTTCAACCCCCGGTTTGGGGGTGTCGGCATTCACCGGGGGGGCTGCAAAAAATTCAGGCATCTTCTTTCGCCACAAGGAAGCGATCCCAATCGAGAAATTTTGGAACAGAGCCTCCTGGCCCGTTCTTAAAAAAATCCCCGAAATTCAACCCCCAATTTGGGGGTGTCGGCATTCACCGGGGGGGCTGCAAAAAATCCAAGCACCCTCTCCTGTCACAAGGAAGCGACCCCAATCGAGAAATTTTGGAACAGAGCCTCCTGGCCTGTTCTAAAAAAATTCCCGAATTTCAACCCCCGATTTGGGGGTGTCGGCATTCACCGGGAGGGCTGCGAAAAATTCAGGCACCTTCTTTCGTCACAAGAAAGCGATCTCAATCGAGATATTTTGGAACAGAGCCTCCTGGCCTGTTCTTGAAAAAATTCCCGAATTTCAACCCCCGATTTGGGGGTGTCGGCATTCACCGGGGGGGCTGCAAAAAATTCAGGCACCTTCTTTCGTCACAAAAAAGCGATCCCAATCGAGAAATTTTGGAACAGAGCCTCCTGGCCTCTTTTTTAAGAGATTCCCGAATTTCAACCCCCGATTTGGGGTCGTCGCCATTCACCGGGGAGGGGGGCTGCCAAAAATTCAGGCACCCTCTCTCGTCACAAGAAAGCGATCCCAATCGAGAAATTTTGGAACAGAGCCTCCTGGCCTGTTCTAAAAAAATTCGCGAATTTCAACCCCCGATTTGGGGTTGTCGGCATTCACCGGGAGGGCTGCGAAAAATTCAGGCACCTTCTTTCGTCACAAGAAAGCGATCTAAATCGAGATATTTTGGAACAGAGCCTCCTGGCCTGTTCTTGGAAAAATTCCCGAATTTCAACCCCCGATTTGGGGGTGTCGGCATCCACCGGGGGGGGGGCTGCAAAAAATTCACGCACCTCCTTTCGTCACAAAAAAGCGATCCCAATCGAGAAATTTTGGAACAGAGCCTCCTGGCCCGTTCTTAAAGAAATTCCCGAAATTCAACCCCCAATTTGGGGGTGTCGGCATTCACCGGGGGGGCTGCAAAAAATTCAAGCACCCTCTCTCGTCACAACGAAGCGACCCCAATCGAGAAATTTTGGAACAGAGCCTCCTGGCCCGTTCTTAAAAAAATTCCCGAAATTCAACCCCCAATTTGGGGGTGTCGGCATTCACCGGGGGGGGCTGCAAAAAATTCAGGCACCCTCTCTCGTCACAAGAAAGCGATCAAAATCGAGAAATTTTGGAACAGAGTCTCCTGGCCTGTTCTTGAAAAAATTCCCGAATTTCAACCCCCGATTTGGGGGTGTCGGCATCCACCGGGGGGGGGGGCTCCAAAAAATTCACGCACCTCCTTTCGTCACAAGAAAGCGATCCCAATCGAGAAATTTTGGAACAGAGCCCCTTGGCCTGTTCTAAAAAAATTCCCGAATTCCAACCCCCGATTTGGGGGTGTCGGCATTCATCGGGGGGGGGGGGGGCTGCAAAAAATTCAGGCACCTTCTTTCGTCACAAAAAAGCGATCGGAATCGAGAAATTTTGGAACAGAGCCTCCTGGCCTCTTCTTTAAAAGATTCCCGAATTTCAACCCCCGATTTGGGGGTGTCGGCATCCACCGGGAGGGCTGCAAAAAATTCAGGCACCTTCTTCCGTCACAAGAAAGCGATCCCAATCGAGAAATTTTGGAACAGAGCCCCTTGGCCTGTTCTAAAAAAATTCCCGAATTTCAACCCCCGATTTGGGGGTGTCGGCATTCATCGGGGGGGCTGCGGAAAATTAGGGCACCTTCTTCCGTCACAAAAAAGCGATCCGAATCAAGAAGTTTTGGAACAGAGCCTCCTGGCCTCTTCTTTAAAACATTCCCGAATTTCAACCCCCGATTTGGGGGTGTTGGCATTCGACGGGGGGGCTGCAAAGAATTCAGGCACCTTCTTTCGTCACAAGGAAGCGTTCCCAATCGAGAAATTCTGGAACAGAGCCTCCTGGCCCGTTCTTAAAAAAATTCCCGAATTCCAACCCCCGATTTGGGGGTGTCAGCATTCACCGGGGGGGGCTGCATGAAATTCAGGCACCCTCTCTCGTCACAAGAAAGCGATCCTAATCGAGAAATTTTGGAACAGAGCCTCCTTGCCTGTTCTAAAAAAATTCCCGAATTTCAACCCCCGATTTGGGGGTGTCGACATTCACCGGGGGGGCTGCAAAAAATTCAGGCACCTTCTTTCGTCACAAGAAAGCGATCTCAATCGAGATATTTTGGAACAGAGCCTCCTGGCCTGTTCTTGAAAAAATTCCCGAATTTCAACCCCCGATTTGGGGGTGTCGGCATCCACCGGGGGGGGGCTCCAAAAAATTCACGCACCTCCTTTCGTCACAAGAAAGCGATCCCAATCGAGAAATTTTGGAACAGAGCCCCTTGGCCTGTTCTAAAAAAATTCCCGAATTCCAACCCCCGATTTGGGGGTGTCGGCATTCATCGGGGGGGGGGGGCTGCAAAAAATTCAGGCACCTTCTTTCGTCACAAAAAAGCGATCGGAATCAAGAAATTTTGGAACAGAGCCTCCTGGCCTCTTCTTTAAAAGATTCCCGAATTTCAACCCCCGATTTGGGGGTGTCGGCATCCACCGGGAGGGCTGCAAAAAATTCAGGCACCTTCTTCCGTCACAAGAAAGCGATCCCAATCGAGAAATTTTGGAACAGAGCCCCTTGGCCTGTTCTAAAAAAATTCCCGAATTTCAACCCCCGATTTGGGGGTGTCGGCATTCATCGGGGGGGGCTGCGGAAAATTCGGTTACCTTCTTTCGTCACAAAAAAGCGATCCGAATCAAGAAGTTTTGGAACAGAGCCTCCTGGCCTCTTCTTTAAAACATTCCCGAATTTCAACCCCCGATTTGGGGGTGTTGGCATTCGACGGGGGGGCTGCAAAGAATTCAGGCACCTTCTTTCGTCACAAGGAAGCGTTCCCAATCGAGAAATTCTGGAACAGAGCCTCCTGGCCCGTTCTTAAAAAAATTCCCGAATTCCAACCCCCGATTTGGGGGTGTCAGCATTCACCGGGGGGGGGGGGGCTGCATGAAATTCAGGCACCCTCTCTCGTCACAAGAAAGCGATCCCAATCGAGAAATTTCGGAACAGAGCCTCCTTGCCTGTTCTAAAAAAATTCCCGAATTTCAACCCCCGATTTGGGGGTGTCGACATTCACCGGGGGGGCTGCAAAAAATTCAGGCACCTTCTTTCGTCACAAGAAAGCGATCCCAATCGAGAAATTTTGGAACAGAGCCTCCTGGCCTGTTCTTGAAAAAATTCCCGAATTTCAACCCCCGATTTGGGGGTGTCGGCATTCACCGGGGGGGCTGCAAAAAATTCAGGCACCTTCTTTCGTCACAAAAAAGCGATCCCAATCGAGAAATTTTGGAACAGAGCCTCCTGGCCTCTTCTTTAAGAGATTCCCGAATTTCAACCCCCGATTTGGGGTCGTCGCCATTCACCGGGGAGGGGGGCTGCCAAAAATTCAGGCACCCTCTCTCGTCACAAGAAAGCGATCCCAATCGAGAAATTTTGGAACAGAGCCTCCTGGCCTGTTCTAAAAAAATTCGCGAATTTCAACCCCCGATTTGGGGTTGTCGGCATTCACCGGGAGGGCTGCGAAAAATTCAGGCACCTTCTTTCGTCACAAGAAAGCGATCTCAATCGAGATATTTTGGAACAGAGCCTCCTGGCCTGTTCTTGGAAAAATTCCCGAATTTCAACCCCCGATTTGGGGGTGTCGGCATCCACCGGGGGGGGGGGCTGCAAAAAATTCACGCACCTCCTTTCGTCACGAAAAAGCGATCCCAATCGAGAAATTTTGGAAAAGAGCCTCCTAGCCCGTTCTTAAAGAAATTCCCGAAATTCAACCCCCAATTTGGGGGTGTCGGCATTCACCGGGGGGGCTGCAAAAAATTCAAGCACCCTCTCTCGTCACAAGGAAGCGACCCCAATCGAGAAATTTTGGAACAGAGCCTCCTGGCCCGTTCTTAAAAAAATTCCCGAAATTGAACCCCCAATTTGGGGGTGTCGGCATTCACCGGGGGGGGCTGCAAAAAATTCAGGCACCCTCTCTCGTCACAAGAAAGCGATCAAAATCGAGAAATTTTGGAACAGAGTCTCCTGGCCTGTTCTTGAAAAAATTCCCGAATTTCAACCCCCGATTTGGGGGTGTCGGCATCCACCGGGGGGGGGGCTCCAAAAAATTCACGCACCTCCTTTCGTCACAAGAAAGCGATCCCAATCGAGAAATTTTGGAACAGAGCCCCTTGGCCTGTTCTAAAAAAATTCCCGAATTCCAACCCCCGATTTGGGGGTGTCGGCATTCATCGGGGGGGGGGGGGGCTGCAAAAAATTCAGGCACCTTCTTTCGTCACAAAAAAGCGATCGGAATCGAGAAATTTTGGAACAGAGCCTCCTGGCCTTTTCTTTAAAAGATTCCCGAATTTCAACCCCCGATTTGGGGGTGTCGGCATCCACCGGGAGGGCTGCAAAAAATTCAGGCACCTTCTTCCGTCACAAGAAAGCGATCCCAATCGAGAAATTTTGGAACAGAGCCCCTTGGCCTGTTCTAAAAAAATTCCCGAATTTCAACCCCCGATTTGGGGGTGTCGGCATTCATCGGGGGGGCTGCGGAAAATTCGGGCACCTTCTTTCGTCACAAAAAAGCGATCCGAATCAAGAAGTTTTGGAACAGAGCCTCCTGGCCTCTTCTTTAAAACATTCCCGAATTTCAACCCCCGATTTGGGGGTGTTGGCATTCGACGGGGGGGCTGCAAAGAATTCAGGCACCTTCTTTCGTCACAAGGAAGCGTTCCCAATCGAGAAATTCTGGAACAGAGCCTCCTGGCCCGTTCTTAAAAAAATTCCCGAATTCCAACCCCCGATTTGGGGGTGTCAGCATTCACCGGGGGGGGCTGCATGAAATTCAGGCACCCTCTCTCGTCACAAGAAAGCGATCCCAATCGAGAAATTTTGGAACAGAGCCTCCTTGCCTGTTCTAAAAAAATTCCCGAATTTCAACCCCCGATTTGGGGGTGTCGACATTCACCGGGGGGGCTGCAAAAAATTCAGGCACCTTCTTTCGTCACAAAAAAGCGATCCCAATCGAGAAATTTTGGAACAGAGCCTCCTGGCCTGTTCTAAAAAAATTCACGAATTCCAACCCCCGGTTTGGGGGTGTCGGCATTCACCGGGGGGGCTGCAAAAAATTCAGGCACCTTCTTTCGTCACAAGGAAGCGATCCCAATCGAGAAATTTTGGAACAGAGCCTCCTTGCCTGTTCTAAAAAAATTCCCGAATTTCAACCCCCGATTTGGGGGTGTCGACATTCACCGGGGGGGCTGCAAAAAATTCAGGCACCTTCTTTCGTCACAAGAAAGCGATCCCAATCGAGAAATTTTGGAACAGAGCCTCCTGGCCTGTTCTAAAAAAATTCACGAATTTCAACCCCCGGTTTGGGGGTGTCGGCATTCACCGGGGGGGCTGCAAAAAATTCAGGCACCTCCTTTCGTCACAAGGAAGCGATCCCAATCGAGAAATTTTGGAACAGAGACTCCTGGCCCGTTCTTAAAAAAATCCCCGAAATTCAACCCCCAATTTGGGGGTGTCGGCATTCACCGGGGGGGCTGCAAAAAATTCAAGCACCCTCTCCTGTCACAAGGAAGCGACCCCGATCGAGAAATTTTGGAACAGAGCCTCCTGGCCTGTTCTAAAAAAATTCCCGAATTTCAACCCCCGATTTGGGGGTGTCGGCATTCACCGGGGGGGCTGCAAAAAATTCAGGCACCTTCTTTCGTCACAAAAAAGCGATCCCAATCGAGAAATTTTGGAACAGAGCCTCCTGGCCTCTTCTTTAAGAGATTCCCGAATTTCAACCTCCGATTTGGGGTCGTCGCCATTCACCGGGGAGGGGGGCTGCAAAAAATTCAGGCACCCTCTCTCGTCACAAGAAAGCGATCCCAATCGAGAAATTTTGGAACAGAGCCTCCTGGCCTGTTCTTGAAAAAATTCCCGAATTTCAACCCCCGATTTGGGGGTGTCGGCATCCACCGGGGGGGGGCTCCAAAAAATTCACGCACCTCCTTTCGTCACAAGAAAGCGATCCCAATCGAGAAATTTTGGAACAGAGCCCCTTGGCCTGTTCTAAAAAAATTCCCGAATTCCAACCCCCGATTTGGGGGTGTCGGCATTCATCGGGGGGGGGGGGGGCTGCAAAAAATTCAGGCACCTTCTTTCGTCACAAAAAAGCGATCGGAATCGAGAAATTTTGGAACAGAGCCTCCTGGCCTCTTCTTTAAAAGATTCCCGAATTTCAACCCCCGATTTGGGGGTGTCGGCATCCACCGGGAGGGCTGCAAAAAATTCAGGCACCTTCTTCCGTCACAAGAAAGCGATCCCAATCGAGAAATTTTGGAACAGAGCCCCTTGGCCTGTTCTAAAAAAATTCCCGAATTTCAACCCCCGATTTGGGGGTGTCGGCATTCATCGGGGGGGCTGCGGAAAATTCGGTTACCTTCTTTCGTCACAAAAAAGCGATCCGAATCAAGAAGTTTTGGAACAGAGCCTCCTGGCCTCTTCTTTAAAACATTCCCGAATTTCAACCCCCGATTTGGGGGTGTTGGCATTCGACGGGGGGGCTGCAAAGAATTCAGGCACCTTCTTTCGTCACAAGGAAGCGTTCCCAATCGAGAAATTCTGGAACAGAGCCTCCTGGCCCGTTCTTAAAAAAATTCCCGAATTCCAACCCCCGATTTGGGGGTGTCAGCATTCACCGGGGGGGGCTGCATGAAATTCAGGCACCCTCTCTCGTCACAAGAAAGCGATCCCAATCGAGAAATTTTGGAACAGAGCCTCCTTGCCTGTTCTAAAAAAATTCCCGAATTTCAACCCCCGATTTGGGGGTGTCGACATTCACCGGGGGGGCTGCAAAAAATTCAGGCACCTTCTTTCGTCACAAGAAAGCGATCCCAATCGAGAAATTTTGGAACAGAGCCTCCTGGCCTGTTCTAAAAAAATTCACGAATTTCAACCCCCGATTTGGGGGTGTCGACATTCACCGGGGGGGCTGCAAAAAATTCAGGCACCTTCTTTCGTCACAAGAAAGCGATCCCAATCGAGAAATTTTGGAACAGAGCCTCCTGGCCTGTTCTAAAAAAATTCACGAATTTCAACCCCCGGTTTGGGGAAGTCGGCATTCACCGGGGGGGCTGCAAAAAATTCAGGCACCTCCTTTCGTCACAAGGAAGCGATCCCAATCGAGAAATTTTGGAACAGAGCCTCCTGGCCCGTTCTTAAAAAAATCCCCGAAATTCAACCCCCAATTTGGGGGTGTCGGCATTCACCGGGGGGGCTGCAAAAAATTCAAGCACCCTCTCCTGTCACAAGGAAGCGACCCCGATCGAGAAATTTTGGAACAGAGCCTCCTGGCCTGTTCTAAAAAAATTCCCGAATTTCAACCCCCGATTTGGGGGTGTCGGCATTCACCGGGGGGGCTGCAAAAAATTCAGGCACCTTCTTTCGTCACAAAAAAGCGATCCCAATCGAGAAATTTTGGAACAGAGCCTCCTGGCCTCTTCTTTAAGAGATTCCCGAATTTCAACCTCCGATTTGGGGTCGTCGCCATTCACCGGGGAGGGGGGCTGCAAAAAATTCAGGCACCCTCTCTCGTCACAAGAAAGCGATCCCAATCGAGAAATTTTGGAACAGAGCCTCCTGGCCTGTTCTAAAAAAATTCGCGAATTTCAACCCCCGATTTGGGGGTGTCGGCATTCACCGGGAGGGCTGCGAAAAATTCAGGCACCTTCTTTCGTCACAAGAAAGCGATCTCAATCGAGATATTTTGGAACAGAGCCTCCTGGCCTGTTCTTGAAAAAATTCCCGAATTTCAACCCCCGATTGGGGGGTGTCGGCATTCACCGGGGGGGGGCTGCAAAAAATTCAGGCACCTTCTTTCGTCACAAAAAAGCGATCCCAATCGAGAAATTTTGGAACAGAGCCTCCTGGCCTCTTCTTTAAGAGATTCCCGAATTTCAACCCCCGATTTGGGGTCGTCGCCATTCACCGGGGAGGGGGGCTGCAAAAAATTCAGGCACCCTCTCTCGTCACAAGAAAGCGATCCCAATCGAGAAATTTTGGAACAGAGCCTCCTGGCCTGTTCTAAAAAAATTCGCGAATTTCAACCCCCGATTTGGGGGTGTCGGCATTCACCGGGAGGGCTGCGAAAAATTCAGGCACCTTCTTTCGTCACAAGAAAGCGATCTCAATCGAGATATTTTGGAACAGAGCCTCCTGGCCTGTTCTTGAAAAAATTCCCGAATTTCAACCCCCGATTTGGGGGTGTCGGCATCCACCGGGGGGGGCTGCAAAAAATTCACGCACCTCCTTTCGTCACAAAAAAGCGATCCCAATCGAGAAATTTTGGAACAGAGCCTCCTGGCCCGTTCTTAAAGAAATTCCCGAAATTCAACCCCCAATTTGGGGGTGTCGGCATTCACCGGGGGGGCTGCAAAAAATTCAAGCACCCTCTCTCGTCACAAGGAAGCGACCCCAATCGAGAAATTTTGGAACAGAGCCTCCTGGCCCGTTCTTAAAAAAATTTCCGAAATTCAACCCCCAATTTGGGGGTGTCGGCATTCACCGGGGGGGCTGCAAAAAATTCAAGCACCCTCTCTCGTCACGAGGAAGCGACCCCAATCGAGAATAGTATATTACGTCTCGATTGCTGGAAACCGCGTGTTTCCGCGGCTCGTGCTGGACGTCGGCGAAGCCGACGTCCAGCGCGAGTTCCGCGGAAAAAACGCGGTGGCCAGCAAGAGTGACGTAAGATATTTTATATCATGAGTGCTGCACCACGGTTTGCCCGTCTCAATTTATTGTTATTATTGTTTAATCGTCATTAATAGGTTTTCGTCTGCTGCAGCTCTGTCGGTAAGAGCCGTATTCTTGTTTCTATTGGACTATATCTATATATTTTTGTTTCTGGCCGTTGTGCTATATCGTGCTACTCGATAATTTCTTTCTAAAATATCCCTAGACTCACATACGTGCTCACACATGCACACGCGTCGCGCATCTGTTTCTATGGTTCTGTATACCTATGTATTTTTGTTTCTGGGCGTTGTGCTATATATATGGCCCACGCTGATGAATGTTTGTGTCAGAGACTTGGTCCAAAGAAGACATGCAATTGATGATGAATGTTCATAAAAGGAAAAGCGATGAAACATAGATTAATGAAAATGATACAAATAGTCATTTTGTGAGTATTAGGAAGTAAATTTCAATGCTTTAGAACAAGAATGGCATATTTTGTGCAACCATTAGACTAAATTTTGAATCAATGTGAAAAGTTGACGAGTATACTGATGTGTTGCTGGAACAACTGAATCTGATACAAATCTGCTCAAGATGTACCACCAAAAAATGATGATGTCTGATATGTTGCTGAGAAAACTTCATCTCAAAGATTAGACTCATACTCTTAAGTGAATGATCTATCCAAGCGTTAAAGATTAGACTAATACTCTTAAGTGAATGATCTATCCAAGCGTGCAAGTTCAATTCCATGATGGATGGATTAGAAATCTGTGCTCATGACATATTTTGTGCAACCATTATTAGACAATGTTCTGAATCCATTTCAATTCAGTGCCTCACTTATATAATCAATGTGAAAAGTTGACAAGTATTGATGTGTTGCTGTAACAACAGAATCTGATACAAATCTGCTCAAGATGTACCACCAAAAAATGATGATGTCTGATATGTTGCTGAGTAAACTTTATCTCAGAGATTAGACTACTCTTAAACAAATGATCCATTCAAACGTTTAATTCCATGATGGATTGATTAGAGATCTGTGCTCAAGATGTGGCATCAAAAGCTGAGGAGTGCATGTTCTAATTCTAAGTATGCTTGATATATCAAAACAAATTCCTCAAGATGTAACCCCTATAGTTGACGAGTCTTGATGTGTTATTTTCAAGATTATACTACTTCCAAGCGAATAATCCATCCAAGCACGCAAGTTCCAAATCCATCATGGATGGATTAGAAATCTTTGCTTCTATGTTTCATATCTCAAAACAAGTTGCCGAAGATGTAACCCTTAGAGTTGACAAGTATTGATGTGTTGCTGGAACAACTGCATTTGAAACAAATCTGCTCAAGTTGCACCACCCTCGGCACCACCAAAAAATGATGATTATGCCTGATATGTTGTTGAGGAAACTTTATCTCAAAGATTAGACTACTTTCAAGCGAATGATCCAATCAAGCGTGCAAGATTGATCAAAATGTAACTCTTATAGTTGACGAGTATTGATGTGTTGCTGAAAAAACTGAATCCGAAACAAATCTGCTCAAGTTGTAACACCAAAAAATGAAGAGCTTCATATAACAAAACAAATTGCTCAAAATGTAACTCTTATAGTTGACGAGTTTTCCACATTATTCCCATTTTATCTTCTGTACGATCAATATTTTCAATATATTCATACTCTTTTGGTGACACTTACATCTATATTTCAGTATAAACAGCTACATGCTCATATATGTGTCTACATTCTTATATTCAAATTTCATCAATGTCAGCATTTTAAGATTATGGGTCGCCTAGGGAAATCTAGTAATATCATGAAACATTGGAAACACAGGCTTCACCATCAGAGAAAACGTCGAGTTTCTCGCTTCCCCCACCCGCGTCAAGACCCCCAGAAATTGTGGTGTTTCCAGCACGAATGATATAAATTTTGGAACAGAGCCTCCTGGCCTGTTCTAAAAAAATTCCCGAATTTCAACCCCCGATTTGGGGGTGTCGGCATTCACCGGGGGGGCTGCAAAAAATTCAGGCACCTTCTTTCGTCACAAAAAAGCGATCCCAATCGAGAAATTTTGGAACAGAGCCTCCTGGCCTCTTCTTTAAGAGATACCCGAATTCCAACCCCCGATTTGGGGTCGTCGCCATTCACCGAGGAGGGGGGCTGCAAAAAATTCCGGCACCCTCTCTCGTCACAAGAGAGCGATCCGAATCGAGAAATTTTGGAACAGAGCCTCCTGGCCTGTTCTTGAAAAAATTCGCGAATTTCAACCCCCGATTTGGGGGTGTCGGCATTCACCGGGAGGGCTGCGAAAAATTCAGGCACCTTCTTTCGTCACAAGAAAGCGATCTCAATCGAGATATTTTGGAACAGAGCCTCCTGGCCTGTTCTTGAAAAAATTCCCGAATTTCAACCCCCGATTTGGGGGTGTCGGCATTCACCGGGGGGGGGGGCTGCAAAAAATTCGGGCACCCCTCTCTCGTCACCAGAAAGCGATCCCAATCGAGAAATTTTGGAACAGAGCTTCTGGCCTGTTCTTAAAAAAATTCCCGAAATTCGACCCCCGATTTGGGGGTGTCGGCATTCACCGGGGGGGCTGCAAAAAATTCAGGGACCCTCTCTCGTCACAAGAAAGCGATCCCAATCGAGGAATTTTGGAACAGAGCCTCCTGGCCCGTTCTTAAAAGAATTCCCGAATTTCAACCCCCGATTTGGGCGTGTTGGCAGTCACCGGGGGGGACTGCGAAAAATTCAGGCACCTTCCTTCAACACAGAAAAGCGATCCCAATCGAGAAATTTTGGAACAGAGCCTCCTGGCCTGTTCTAAAAAAATTCACGAATTTCAACCCCCGATTTGGGGGTGTTGGCATTCACCGGGGAGGCTGCGAAAAATTCAGGTACCTTCTTTCGTCACAAGAAAGCGATCCCAATCGAGGAATTTTGGAACAGAGCCTCCTGGCCCGTTCTTAAAGAAATTCCCGAAATTCAACCCCCAATTTGGGGGTGTCGGCATTCACCGGGGGGGCTGCAAAAAATTCAAGCACCCTCTCTCGTCACAAGGAAGCGACCCCAATCGAGAAATTTTGGAACAGAGCCTCCTGGCCCGTTCTTAAAAAAATTCCCGAAATTCAACCCCCAATTTGGGGCTGTCGGCATTCACCGGGGGGGCTGCAAAAAATTCAGGCACCTTCTTTCGTCACAAAAAAGCGATCCCAATCGAGAAATTTTGGAACAGAGCCTCCTGGCCTCTTCTTTAAGAGATACCCGAATTCCAACCCCCGATTTGGGGTCGTCGCCATTCACCGAGGAGGGGGGCTGCAAAAAATTCCGGCACCCTCTCTCGTCACAAGAGAGCGATCCCAATCGAGAAATTTTGGAACAGAGCCTCCTGGCCTGTTCTTGAAAAAATTCGCGAATTTCAACCCCCGATTTGGGGGTGTCGGCATTCACCGGGAGGGCTGCGAAAAATTCAGGCACCTTCTTTCGTCACAAGAAAGCGATCTCAATCGAGATATTTTGGAACAGAGCCTCCTGGCCTGTTCTTGAAAAAATTCCCGAATTTCAACCCCCGATTTGGGGGTGTCGGCATTCACCGGGGGGGGGCTGCAAAAAATTCGGGCACCCCTCTCTCGTCACCAGAAAGCGATCCCAATCGAGAAATTTTGGAACAGAGCTTCTGGCCTGTTCTTAAAAAAATTCCCGAAATTCGACCCCCGATTTGGGGGTGTCGGCATTCACCGGGGGGGCTGCAAAAAATTCAGGGACCCTCTCTCGTCACAAGAAAGCGATCCCAATCGAGGAATTTTGGAACAGAGCCTCCTGGCCCGTTCTTAAAAGAATTCCCGAATTTCAACCCCCGATTTGGGCGTGTTGGCAGTCACCGGGGGGGACTGCGAAAAATTCAGGCACCTTCCTTCAACACAGAAAAGCGATCCCAATCGAGAAATTTTGGAACAGAGCCTCCTGGCCTGTTCTAAAAAAATTCACGAATTTCAACCCCCGATTTGGGGGTGTTGGCATTCACCGGGGAGGCTGCGAAAAATTCAGGTACCTTCTTTCGTCACAAGAAAGCGATCCCAATCGAGGAATTTTGGAACAGAGCCTCCTGGCCCGTTCTTAAAGAAATTCCCGAAATTCAACCCCCAATTTGGGGGTGTCGGCATTCACCGGGGGGGCTGCAAAAAATTCAAGCACCCTCTCTCGTCACAAGGAAGCGACCCCAATCGAGAAATTTTGGAACAGAGCCTCCTGGCCCGTTCTTAAAAAAATTCCCGAAATTCAACCCCCAATTTGGGGCTGTCGGCATTCACCGGGGGGGCTGCAAAAAATTCAAGCACACTCTCTCGTCACGAGGAAGCGACCCCAATCGAGAAATTTTGGAACAGAGCCTCCTGGCCTGTTCTAAAAAAATTCCCGAATTTCAACCCCCGATTTGGGGGTGTCGGCATTCACCGGGGGGGCTGCAAAAAATTCAGGCACCTTCTTCCGTCACAAAAAAGCGATACCAATCGAGAAATTTCGGAACAGAGCCTCCTGGCCTCTTCTTTAAGAGATACCCGAATTCCAACCCCCGATTTGGGGTCGTCGCCATTCACCGAGGAGGGGGGCTATAAAAAATTCAGGCACCCTCTCTCGTCACAAGAGAGCGATCCCAATCGAGAAATTTTGGAACAGAGCCTCCTGGCCTGTTCTTGAAAAAATTCGCGAATTTCAACCCCCGATTTGTGGGTGCCGGCATTCACCGGGAGGGCTGCGGAAAATTCAGGCACCTTCTTCCGTCACAAGAAAGCGATGTCAATCGAGATATTTTGGAACAGAGCCTCCTGGCCTGTTCTAAAAAAATTCCCGAATTTCAACCCCCGATTTGGGGGTGTCGGCATTCACCGGGGGGGCTGCAAAAAATTCAGGCACCTTCTTTCGTCACAAAAAAGCGATACCAATCGAGGAATTTTGGAACAGAGCCTCCTGGCCCGTTCTTAAAGAAATTCCCGAAATTCAACCCCCAATTTGGGGGTGTCGGCATTCACCGGGGGGGCTGCAAAAAATTCAAGCACCCTCTCTCGTCACAAGGAAGCGACCCCAATCGAGAAATTTTGGAACAGAGCCTCCTGGCCCGTTCTTAAAAAAATTCCCGAAATTCAACCCCCAATTTGGGGCTGTCGGCATTCACCGGGGGGGCTGCAAAAAATTCAAGCACCCTCTCTCGTCACGAGGAAGCGACCCCAATCGAGAAATTTTGGAACAGAGCCTCCTGGCCTGTTCTAAAAAAATTCCCGAATTTCAACCCCCGATTTGGGGGTGTCGGCATTCACCGGGGGGGCTGCAAAAAATTCAGGCACCTTCTTTCGTCACAAAAAAGCGATACCAATCGAGAAATTTCGGAACAGAGCCTCCTGGCCTCTTCTTTAAGAGATACCCGAATTCCAACCCCCGATTTGGGGTCGTCGCCATTCACCGAGGAGGGGGGCTATAAAAAATTCAGGCACCCTCTCTCGTCACAAGAGAGCGATCCCAATCGAGAAATTTTGGAACAGAGCCTCCTGGCCTGTTCTTGAAAAAATTCGCGAATTTCAACCCCCGATTTGTGGGTGCCGGCATTCACCGGGAGGGCTGCGGAAAATTCAGGCACCTTCTTCCGTCACAAGAAAGCGATGTCAATCGAGATATTTTGGAACAGAGCCTCCTGGCCTGTTCTTGAAAAAATTCCCGAATTTCAACCCCCGATTTGGGGGTGTCGGCATTCACCGGGGGGGGGCTGCAAAAAATTCGGGCACCCTCTCTCGTCACCAGAAAGCGATCCCAATCGAGAAATTTTGGAACAGAGCTTCTGGCCTGTTCTTAAAAAAATTCCCGAAATTCGACGCCCGATTTGGGGGTGTCGGCATTCACCGGGGGGGCTGCAAAAAATTCAGGCACCCTCTCTCGTCACAAGAAAGCGATCCCAATCGAGGAATTTTGGAACAGAGCCTCCTGGCCCGTTCTTAAAAGAATTCCCGAATTTCAACCCCCGATTTGGGTTCGTTGGCAGTCACCGGGGGGGGGGGCTGCGAAAAATTCAGGCACCTTCCTTCAACACAAAAAAGCGATCCCAATCGAGGAATTTTGGAACAGAGCCTCCTGGCCTGTTCTAAAAAAATTCCCGAATTTCAACCCCCGATTTGGGGGTGTCGGCATTCACCGGGGGGGCTGCAAAAAATTCAGGCACCTTCTTTCGTCACAAAAAAGCGATCCCAATCGAGAAATTTTGGAACAGAGCCTCCTGGCCTCTTCTTTAAGAGATACCCGAATTCCAACCCCCGATTTGGGGTCGTCGCCATTCACCGAGGAGGGGGGCTGCAAAAAATTCAGGCACCCTCTCTCGTCACAAGAGAGCGATCCCAATCGAGAAATTTTGGAACAGAGCCTCCTGGCCTGTTCTTGAAAAAATTCGCGAATTTCAACCCCCGATTTGGGGGTGTCGGCATTCACCGGGGGGGCTGCAAAAAATTCAAGCACCCTCTCTCGTCACGAGGAAGCGACCCCAATCGAGAAATTTTGGAACAGAGCCTCCTGGCCTGTTCTAAAAAAATTCCCGAATTTCAACCCCCGATTTGGGGGTGTCGGCATTCACCGGGGGGGCTGCAAAGAATTCAGGCACCTTCTTTCGTCACAAAAAAGCGATACCAATCGAGAAATTTCGGAACAGAGCCTCCTGGCCTCTTCTTTAAGAGATACCCGAATTCCAACCCCCGATTTGGGGTCGTCGCCATTCACCGAGGAGGGGGGCTATAAAAAATTCAGGCACCCTCTCTCGTCACAAGAGAGCGATCCCAATCGAGAAATTTTGGAACAGAGCCTCCTGGCCTGTTCTTGAAAAAATTCGCGAATTTCAACCCCCGATTTGGGTTCGTTGGCAGTCACCGGGGGGGGGGGGGCTGCGAAAGATTCAGGCACCTTCCTTCAACACAAAAAAGCGATCCCAATCGAGGAATTTTGGAACAGAGCCTCCTGGCCCGTTCTTAAAGAAATTCCCGAAATTCAACCCCCAATTTGGGGGTGTCGGCATTCACCGGGGGGGCTGCAAAAAATTCAAGCACCCTCTCTCGTCACGAGGAAGCGACCCCAATCGAGAAATTTTGGAACAGAGCCTCCTGGCCCGTTCTTAAAAAAATTCCCGAAATTCAACCCCCAATTTGGGGCTGTCGGCATTCACCGGGGGGGCTGCAAAAAATTCAAGCACCCTCTCTCGTCACGAGGAAGCGACCCCAATCGAGAAATTTTGGAACAGAGCCTCCTGGCCTGTTCTAAAAAAATTCCCGAATTTCAACCCCCGATTTGGGGGTGTCGGCATTCACCGGGGGGGCTGCAAAGAATTCAGGCACCTTCTTTCGTCACAAAAAAGCGATACCAATCGAGAAATTTCGGAACAGAGCCTCCTGGCCTCTTCTTTAAGAGATACCCGAATTCCAACCCCCGATTTGGGGTCGTCGCCATTCACCGAGGAGGGGGGCTATAAAAAATTCAGGCACCCTCTCTCGTCACAAGAGAGCGATCCCAATCGAGAAATTTTGGAACAGAGCCTCCTGGCCTGTTCTTGAAAAAATTCGCGAATTTCAACCCCCGATTTGTGGGTGCCGGCATTCACCGGGAGGGCTGCGGAAAATTCAGGCACCTTCTTCCGTCACAAGAAAGCGATGTCAATCGAGATATTTTGGAACAGAGCCTCCTGGCCTGTTCTTGAAAAAATTCCCGAATTTCAACCCCCGATTTGGGGGTGTCGGCATTCACCGGGGGGGGGCTGCCAAAAATTCGGGCACCCTGTCTCGTCACCAGAAAGCGATCCCAATCGAGAAATTTTGGAACAGAGCTTCTGGCCTGTTCTTAAAAAAATTCCCGAAATTCGACCCCCGATTTGGGGGTGTCGGCATTCACCGGGGGGGCTGCAAAAAATTCAGGCACCCTCTCTCGTCACAAGAAAGCGATCCCAATCGAGGAATTTTGGAACAGAGCCTCCTGGCCCGTTCTTAGAAGAATTCCCGAATTTAAACCCCCGATTTGGGTTCGTTGGCAGTCACCGGGGGGGGGGGGGGGGGCTGCGAAAAATTCAGGCACCTTCCTTCAACACAAAAAAGCGATCCCAATCGAGAAATTTTGGAACAGAGCCTCCTGGCCTGTTCTTAAAAAAATTCCCGAATTTCAACCCCCGATTTGGGGTCGTCGGCATTCACCGGGGGGGCTGCGAGGAATTCAGTCACCTTCTTTCGTCACAAGAAAGCGATTCCAATCGAGAAATTTTGGAACAGAGCCTCCTGGCCTGTCCTTGAAAAAATTCCCGAATTCCAACCCCCGATTTGGGGGTGTTAGCATTCACCGGGGGGGGGGGGGCTGCATGAAATTCAGGCACCCTCTCTCGTCACAAGAAAGCGATCCCAATCGAGAAATTTTGGAACAGAGATTCCTGGCCTGTTCTAAAAAAATTCCCGAATTTCAACCCCCGATTTGGGGGTGTCGGCATTCACCGGGGGGGCTGCAAAAAATTCAGGCACCTTCTTTCGTCACAAAAAAGCGATCGGGATCGAGAAATTTTGGAACAGAGCCTCCTGGCCTCTTCTTTAAAAGATTCCCGAATTTCAACCCCCGATTTGGGGGTGTCGGCATCCACCGGGAGGGCTGCAAAAAATTCAGGCACCTTCTTCCGTCACAAGAAAGCGATCTCAAGCGAGATATTTGAGAACAGAGCCTCCTGGCCTGTTCTTAAAAATATTCCCGAATTTCAACCCCCGATTTGGGGGTGTCGGCATTCACTGGGGGGGGCTGCAAAAAATTCAGGCACCTTCTTTCGTCACAAGAAAGCGATCCCAATCGAGAAATTCTGGAACAGAGCCTCCTGGCCCGTTCTCGAGAAAATTCCCGAAATTCAACCCCCGATTTGGGCGTGTCGGCATTCACCGGGGGGGCTGCAAAAAATTCAAGCACCCTCTCTCGTCACAAGGAAGCGACCCCAATCGAGAAATTTTGGAACAGAGCCTCCTGGCCTGTTCTAAAAAAATTGCCGAATTTCAATCCCCGATTTGGGGGTGTCGGCATTCACCGGGGGGCTGCAAAAAATTCAGGCACCTTCTTTCGTCACAAAAAAGCGATCCCAATCGAGAAATTGTGGAACAGAGCCTCCTGTCCTCTTCTCTAAGAGATTCCCGGATTTCAACCCCCGATTTAGGGTCGTCGCCATTCACCGGGGAGGGGGGCTGCAAAAAATCCAGGCACCCTCTCTCGTCACAAGAAAGCGATCCCAATCGAGAAATTCTGGAACAGAGCCTCCTGGCCCGTTCTCAAAAAAATTCCCGAAATTCAACCCCCGATTTGGGCGTGTCGGCATTCACCGGGGGGGCTGCAAAAAATTCAAGCACCCCCTCTCGTCACAAGGAAGCGACCCCAATCGAGAAATTTTGGAACAGAGCCTCCTGGCCTGTTCTTAAAAAAATTACCGGATTTCAACCCCCGATTTGGGGGTGTCGGCATTCACCGGGGGGGCTGCAAAAAATTCAGGCACCTTCCTTCAACACAACAAAGCGATCCCGATCGAGGAATTTTGGAACAGAGCCTCCTGGCCTGTTCTTGAAAAAATTCCCGAATTTCGACCCCCGATTTGGGGGTGTCGGCATTCACCGGGGGGGCTGCGAGGAATTCAGTCACCTTCTTTCGTCACAAGAAAGCGATTCCAATCGAGAAATCTTGGAACAGAGCCTCCTGGCCTGTCCTTGAAAAAATTCCCGAATTCCAACCCCCGATTTGGGGGTGTCGGCATTCACCGGGGGGGCTGCAAAAAATTCAGGCACCCTCTCTCGTCACAAGAAAGCGATCAAAATCGAGAAATTTTGGAACAGAGTCTCCTGGCCTGTTCTTAAGAAAATTCCCGAATTTCAACCCCCGATTTGGGGGTTTCGGCATTCACCGGGGGTGCTGCAAAAAATTGAGGCACCTTCTATCGTCACAAGAAAGCGATCCCAATCGAGAAATTTTGGAACAGAGCCCCTTGGCCTGTTCTAAAAAAATTCCCGAATTCCAACCCCCGATTTGGGGGTGTCGGCATTCATCGGGGGGGGGGGGGGGCTGCAAAAAATTCAGGCACCTTCTTTCGTCACAAAAAAGCGATCGGAATCGAGAAATTTTGGAACAGAGCCTCCTGGCCTCTTCTTTAAAAGATTCCCGAATTTCAACCCCCGATTTGGGGGTGTCGGCATCCACCGGGAGGGCTGCAAAAAATTCAGACACCTTCTACCGTCACAAGAAAGCGATCCCAATCGAGAAATTCTGGAACAGAGCCTCCTGGCCCGTTCTTAAAAAAATTCCCGAATTCCAACCCACGATTTGGGGGTGTCACTATTCACCGGGGGGGGGGGGCTGCATGAAATTCAGGCACCCTCTCTCGTCACAAGAAAGCGATCCCAATCGAGAAACTTTGGAACAGAGCCCCTTGGCCTGTTCTAAAAAAATTCCCGAATTTCAACCCCCGATTTGGGGGTGTCGGCATTCACCGGGGGGGCTGCGAAAAATTCAAGCACCCTCTCCTGTCACAAGGAAGCGACCCCAATCGAGAAATTTTGGAACAGAGCCTCCTGGCCTGTTCTAAAAAAATTCCCGAATTTCAACCCCCGATTTGGGGGTGTCGGCATTCACCGGGGGGGCTGCAAAAAATTCAGGCACCTTCTTTCGTCACAAAAAAGCGATCCCAATCGAGAAATTTTGGAACAGAGCCTCCTGGCCTCTTCTTTGAGAGATTCCCGAATTTCAACCCCCGATTTGGGGTCGTCGCCATTCACCGGGGAGGGTACTGCAAAAAATTCAGGCACCCTCTCTCGTCACAAGAAAGCGATCCCAATCGAGAAATTTTGGAACAGAGCCTCCTGGCCTGTTCTAAAAAAATTCGTGAATTTCAACCCCCGATTTGGGGGTGTCGGCATTCACCGGGAGGGCTGCGAAAAATTCAGGCACCTTCTTCCGTCACAAGAAAGCGATCTCAATCGAGATATTTTGGAACAGAGCCTCCTGGCCTGTTCTTGAAAAAACTCCCGAATTTCAACCCCCGATTTGGGGGTGTCGGCATTCACCGGGGGGGCTGCAAAAAATTCAGGCACCTTCTTTCGTCACAAAAAAGCGATCCCAATCGAGAAATTTTGGAACAGAGCCTCCTGGCCTCTTCTTTAAGAGATTCCCGAATTTCAACCCCCGATTTGGGGTCGTCGCCATTCATCGGGGAGGGGGGCTGCAAAAAATTCAGGCACCCTCTCTCGTCACAAGAAAGCGATCCCAATCGAGAAATTTTGGAACAGAGCCTCCTGGCCTGTTCTAAAAAAATTCGCGAATTTCAACCCCCGATTTGGGGGTGTCGGCATTCACCGGGAGGGCTGCGAAAAATTCAGGCACCTTCTTTCGTCACAAGAAAGCGATCTCAATCGAGATATTTTGGAACAGAGCCTCCTGGCCTGTTCTTGAAAAAATTCCCGAATTTCAACCCCCGATTTGGGGGTGTCGGCATCGACCGGGGGGGGGCTGCAAAAAATTCACGCACCTCCTTTCGTCACAAAAAAGCGATCCCAATCGAGAAATTTTGGAACAGAGCCTCCTGGCCCGTTCTTAAAGAAATTCCCGAAATTCAACCCCCAATTTGGGGGTGTCGGCATTCACCGGGGGGCTGCAAAAAATTCAAGCACCCTCTCTCGTCACAAGGAAGCGACCCCAACCGAGAAATTTTGGAACAGAGCCTCCTGGCCCGTTCTTAAAAAAATTCCCGAAATTCAACCACCAATTTGGGGGTGTCGGCATTCACCGGGGGGGCTGCAAAAAATTCAAGCACCCTCTCTCGTCACGAGGAAGCGACCCCAATCGAGAAATTTTGGAACAGAGCCTCCTGGCCTGTTCTAAAAAAATTCCCGAATTTCAACCCTCGATTTGGGGGTGTCGGCATCCACCGGGGGGGCTGCAAAAAATTCAGGCACCTTCTTTCGTCACAAAAAAGCGATCCCAATCGAGAAATTTTGGAACAGAGCCTCCTGGCCTGTTCTTAAAAAAATTCCCGAATCTGAACCCCCGATTTGGGGGTGTCGGCATCCACCGGGAGGGCTGCAAAAAATTCAGGCACCTTCTTCCGTCACAAGAAAGCGATCTCAATCGAGATATTTGAGAACAGAGCCTCCTGGCCTGTTCTTAAAAAAAAAGCGAATTTCAACCCCCAATTTGGGGGTGTCGGCATTCACTGGGGGGGCTGCAAAAAATTCAGGCACCTTCTATCGTCACAAGAAAGCGATCCCAATCGAGAAATTTTGGAACAGAGCCTCCTGGCCTGTTCTTGAAAAAATTCCCGAATTCCAACCCCCGATTTGGGGTCGTCGGCATTCACCGGGTGGGCTGCAAAAAATTCAGGCACCCTCTCTCGTCACCAGAAAGCGATCTCAATCGAGGGATTTTGGAACAGAGCTTCTGGCCTGTTCTAAAAAAATTCACGAATTCCAACCCCCGATTTGGGGGTGTCGGCATTCACCGGGGGGCTGCAAAAAATTCAGGCACCTTCTTTCGTCACAAAAAAGCGATCCCGAACGAGAAATTTTGGAACAGAGCCTCCTGGCCTGTTCTTAAAAAAATTCCCGAATTTCAACCCCCGATTTGGGGGTGTCGGCATCCACCGGGAGGGCTGCAAAAAATTCAGGCACCTTCTTCCGTCACAAGAAAGCGATCTCAATCGAGATATTTGAGAACAGAGCCTCCTGGCCTGTTCTTAAAAAAATTCGCGAACTTCAACCCCCGATTTGGGGGTGTCGGCATTCACTGGGGGGGCTGCAAAAAATTCAGGCACCTTCTTTCGTCACAAGGAAGCGATCCCAATCGAGAAATTCTGGAACAGAGCCTCCTGGCCCGTTCTTAAAAAAATTCCCGAAATTCAACCCCCGATTTGGGCGTGTCGGCATTCACCGGGGGGGCTGCGAAAAATTCAAGCACCCTCTCTCGTCACAAGGAAGCGACCCCAATCGAGAAATTTTGGAACAGAGCCTCCTGGCCTGTTCTAAAAAAATTCCCGAATTTCAACGCCCGATTTGGGGGTGTCGGCATTCACCGGGGGGCTGCAAGAAATTCAGGCACCTTCTTTCGTCACAAGAAAGCGATCTCAATCGAGATATTTTGGAACAGAGCCTCCTGGCCTGTTCTTAAAAAAATTCCCGAATTTCAACCCCCGATTTGGGCGTTTCGGCATTCACCGGGGGTGCTGCAAAAAATTCAGGCACCTTCTATCGTCACAAGAAAGCGATCCCAATCGAGAAATTTTGGAACAGAGCCTCCTGGCCTGTTCTTGAAAAAATTCCCGAATTCCAACCCCCGATTTGGGGTCGTCGGCATTCAACGGGTGGGCTGCAAAAAATTCAGGCACCCTCTCTCGTCACCAGAGAGCGATCTCAATCGAGGGATTTTGGAACAGAGCTTCTGGCCTGTTCTAAAAAAATTCACGAATTCCAACCCCCGATTTGGGGGTGTCGGCATTCACCGGGGGGGCTGCAAAAGATTCAGGCACCCTCTCTCGTCACAAGAAAGCGATCCCAATCGAGAAATTTTGGAACAGAGCCTCCTGACCCGTTCTTAAAAAAATTCCCGAAATTCGACCCCCGATTTGGGGGTGTCGGCATTCACCGGGGGGGCTGCAAAAAATTCAGGCACCCTCTCTCGTCACAAGAAAGCGATTTCAATCGAGGAATTCTGGAACAGAGCCTCCTGGCCTGTTCTTAAGAAAATTCCCGAATTTCAACCCCCGATTTGGGGGTTTCGGCATTCACCGGGGGTGCTGCAAAAAATTGAGGCACCTTCTATCGTCACAAGAAAGCGATCCCAATCGAGAAATTTTGGAACAGAGCCCCTTGGCCTGTTCTAAAAAAATTCCCGAATTCCAACCCCCGATTTGGGGGTGTCGGCATTCATCGGGGGGGGGGGGGCTGCAAAAAATTCAGGCACCTTCTTTCGTCACAAAAAAGCGATCGGAATCGAGAAATTTTGGAACAGAGCCTCCTGGCCTCTTCTTTAAAAGATTCCCGAATTTCAACCCCCGATTTGGTTGTGTCGGCATCCACCGGGAGGGCTGCAAAAAATTCAGACACCTTCTACCGTCACAAGAAAGCGATCCCAATCGAGAAATTTTGGAACAGAGCCCCTTGGCCTGTTCTAAAAAAATTCCCGAATTTCAACCCCCGATTTGGGGGTGTCGGCATTCATCGGGGGGGCTGCGGAAAATTCGGGCACCTTCTTTCGTCACAAAAAAGCGATCCGAATCAAGAAGTTTTGGAACAGAGCCTCCTGGCCTCTTCTTTAAAACATTCCCGAATTTCAACCCCCGATTTGGGGGTGTTGGCATTCGACGGGGGGGCTGCAAAGAATTCAGGCACCTTCTTTCGTCACAAGGAAGCGATCCCAATCGAGAAATTCTGGAACAGAGCCTCCTGGCCCGTTCTTAAATAAAATTCCCGAATTCCAACCCACGATTTGGGGGTGTCACTATTCACCGGGGGGGGGGGGGGCTGCATGAAATTCAGGCACCCTCTCTCGTCACAAGAAAGCGATCCCAATCGAGAAACTTTGGAACAGAGCCCCTTGGCCTGTTCTAAAAAAATTCCCGAATTTCAACCCCCGATTTGGGGGTGTCGGCATTCACCGGGGGGGCTGCGAAAAATTCAAGCACCCTCTCCTGTCACAAGGAAGCGACCCCAATCGAGAAATTTTGGAACAGAGCCTCCTGGCCTGTTCTAAAAAAATTCCCGAATTTCAACCCCCGATTTGGGGGTGTCGGCATTCACCGGGGGGGCTGCAAAAAATTCAGGCACCTTCTTTCGTCACAAAAAAGCGATCCCAATCGAGAAATTTTGGAACAGAGCCTCCTGGCCTCTTCTTTGAGAGATTCCCGAATTTCAACCCCCGATTTGGGGTCGTCGCCATTCACCGGGGAGGGTACTGCAAAAAATTCAGGCACCCTCTCTCGTCACAAGAAAGCGATCCCAATCGAGAAATTTTGGAACAGAGCCTCCTGGCCTGTTCTAAAAAAATTCGTGAATTTCAACCCCCGATTTGGGGGTGTCGGCATTCACCGGGAGGGCTGCGAAAAATTCAGGCACCTTCTTCCGTCACAAGAAAGCGATCTCAATCGAGATATTTTGGAACAGAGCCTCCTGGCCTGTTCTTGAAAAAACTCCCGAATTTCAACCCCCGATTTGGGGGTGTCGGCATTCACCGGGGGGGCTGCAAAAAATTCAGGCACCTTCTTTCGTCACAAAAAAGCGATCCCAATCGAGAAATTTTGGAACAGAGCCTCCTGGCCTCTTCTTTAAGAGATTCCCGAATTTCAACCCCCGATTTGGGGTCGTCGCCATTCATCGGGGAGGGGGGCTGCAAAAAATTCAGGCACCCTCTCTCGTCACAAGAAAGCGATCCCAATCGGGAAATTTTGGAACAGAGCCTCCTGGCCTGTTCTAAAAAAATTCGCGAATTTCAACCCCCGATTTGGGGGTGTCGGCATTCACCGGGAGGGCTGCGAAAAATTCAGGCACCTTCTTTCGTCACAAGAAAGCGATCTCAATCGAGATATTTTGGAACAGAGCCTCCTGGCCTGTTCTTGAAAAAATTCCCGAATTTCAACCCCCGATTTGGGGGTGTCGGCATCGACCGGGGGGGGCTGCAAAAAATTCACGCACCTCCTTTCGTCACAAAAAAGCGATCCCAATCGAGAAATTTTGGAACAGAGCCTCCTGGCCCGTTCTTAAAGAAATTCCCGAAATTCAACCCCCAATTTGGGGGTGTCGGCATTCACCGGGGGGCTGCAAAAAATTCAAGCACCCTCTCTCGTCACAAGGAAGCGTCCCCAACCGAGAAATTTTGGAACAGAGCCTCCTGGCCCGTTCTTAAAAAAATTCCCGAAATTCAACCCCCAATTTGGGGGTGTCGGCATTCACCGGGGGGGCTGCAAAAAATTCGAGCACCCTCTCTCGTCACGAGGAAGCGACCCCAATCGAGAAATTTTGGAACAGAGCCTCCTGGCCTGTTCTAAAAAAATTCCCGAATTTCAACCCTCGATTTGGGGGTGTCGGCATCCACCGGGGGGGCTGCAAAAAATTCAGGCACCTTCTTTCGTCACAAAAAAGCGATCCCAATCGAGAAATTTTGGAACAGAGCCTCCTGGCCTGTTCTTAAAAAAATTCCCGAATCTGAACCCCCGATTTGGGGGTGTCGGCATCCACCGGGAGGGCTGCAAAAAATTCAGGCACCTTCTTCCGTCACAAGAAAGCGATCTCAATCGAGATATTTGAGAACAGAGCCTCCTGGCCTGTTCTTAAAAAAAAAAGCGAATTTCAACCCCCAATTTGGGGGTGTCGGCATTCACTGGGGGGGCTGCAAAAAATTCAGGCACCTTCTATCGTCACAAGAAAGCGATCCCAATCGAGAAATTTTGGAACAGAGCCTCCTGGCCTGTTCTTGAAAAAATTCCCGAATTCCAACCCCCGATTTGGGGTCGTCGGCATTCACCGGGTGGGCTGCAAAAAATTCAGGCACCCTCTCTCGTCACCAGAAAGCGATCTCAATCGAGGGATTTTGGAACAGAGCTTCTGGCCTGTTCTAAAAAAATTCACGAATTCCAACCCCCGATTTGGGGGTGTCGGCATTCACCGGGGGGCTGCAAAAAATTCAGGCACCTTCTTTCGTCACAAAAAAGCGATCCCGAACGAGAAATTTTGGAACAGAGCCTCCTGGCCTGTTCTTAAAAAAATTCCCGAATTTCAACCCCCGATTTGGGGGTGTCGGCATCCACCGGGAGGGCTGCAAAAAATTCAGGCACCTTCTTCCGTCACAAGAAAGCGATCTCAATCGAGATATTTGAGAACAGAGCCTCCTGGCCTGTTCTTAAAAAAATTCGCGAACTTCAACCCCCGATTTGGGGGTGTCGGCATTCACTGGGGGGGCTGCAAAAAATTCAGGCACCTTCTTTCGTCACAAGGAAGCGATCCCAATCGAGAAATTCTGGAACAGAGCCTCCTGGCCCGTTCTTAAAAAAATTCCCGAAATTCAACCCCCGATTTGGGCGTGTCGGCATTCACCGGGGGGGCTGCGAAAAATTCAAGCACCCTCTCTCGTCACAAGGAAGCGACCCCAATCGAGAAATTTTGGAACAGAGCCTCCTGGCCTGTTCTAAAAAAATTCCCGAATTTCAACGCCCGATTTGGGGGTGTCGGCATTCACCGGGGGGCTGCAAGAAATTCAGGCACCTTCTTTCGTCACAAGAAAGCGATCTCAATCGAGATATTTTGGAACAGAGCCTCCTGGCCTGTTCTTAAAAAAATTCCCGAATTTCAACCCCCGATTTGGGCGTTTCGGCATTCACCGGGGGTGCTGCAAAAAATTCAGGCACCTTCTATCGTCACAAGAAAGCGATCCCAATCGAGAAATTTTGGAACAGAGCCTCCTGGCCTGTTCTTGAAAAAATTCCCGAATTCCAACCCCCGATTTGGGGTCGTCGGCATTCAACGGGTGGGCTGCAAAAAATTCAGGCACCCTCTCTCGTCACCAGAAAGCGATCTCAATCGAGGGATTTTGGAACAGAGCTTCTGGCCTGTTCTAAAAAAATTCACGAATTCCAACCCCCGATTTGGGGGTGTCGGCATTCACCGGGGGGGCTGCAAAAGATTCAGGCACCCTCTCTCGTCACAAGAAAGCGATCCCAATCGAGAAATTTTGGAACAGAGCCTCCTGACCCGTTCTTAAAAAAATTCCCGAAATTCGACCCCCGATTTGGGGGTGTCGGCATTCACCGGGGGGGCTGCAAAAAATTCAGGCACCCTCTCTCGTCACAAGAAAGCGATTTCAATCGAGGAATTCTGGAACAGAGCCTCCTGGCCTGTTCTAAAAAAATTCCCGAATCTCAACCCCCGATGTGGGGGTGTCGGCATTCACCGGGGGGGCTGCAAAAAATCCAGGCACCTTCTTTCGTCACAAAAAAGCGATCCCAATCGAGAAATTCTGGAACAGAGGTTCGAATTCAAGGAAAAAATTTTTTCGTTTTTCGATTAAGATAATCGATTGGAACTTCAGAGTCATCTCTTGAAGATGGGCCTGCCTGCTGAAGATCTGGAGAAACTGCTGGCTGCTGAGGTGGGGTGTCAGGTAGAGGTGCTGCAAAAAATTCAGGCACCTTCTATCGTCACAAGAAAGCGATCCCAATCGAGAAATTTTGGAACAGAGGCTCCTGGCCTGTTCTTAAAAGAATTCCCGAATTTCAACCCCCGATTTGGGGGTGTCGGCATTCAACGGGGGGGCTGCGAGAAATTCAGGTACCTTCTTTCGTCACAAGAAAGCGATCCCAATCGAGGAATTTTGAAACAGAGCCTCCTGGCCCGTTCCTAAAGAATTCCCGAATTTCAACCCCCGATTTGGGGGTGTTGGCAGTCACCGGGGGGGGCTGCGAAAAATTCAGGCACCTTCCTTCAACACAAAAAAGCGATCCCAATCGAGAAATTTTGGAACAGAGCCTCCTGGCCTGTTCTAAAAAAATTCCCGAATTTCAACCCCCGATTTGGGGGTGTTGGCATTCACCGGGGAGGCTGCGAAAAATTCAGGTACCTTCTTTCGTCACAAGAAAGCGATCCCGATCGAGGAATTTTGGAACAGAGCCTCCTGGCCCGTTCTTAAAGAAATTCCCGAAATTCAACCCCCAATTTGGGGGTGTCGGCATTCACCGGGGGGGCTGCAAAAAATTCAAGCACCCTCTCTCGTCACAAGGAAGCGACCCCAATCGAGAAATTTTGGAACAGAGCCTCCTGGCCCGTTCTTAAAAAAATTCCCGAATTTCAACCCCCAATTTGGGGGTGTCGGCATTCACCGGGGGGGCTGCAAAAAATTCAAGCACCCTCTCTCGTCACGAGGAAGCGACCCCAATCGAGAAATTTTGGAACAGAGCCTCCTGGCCTGTTCTAAAAAAATTCCCGAATTTCAACCCCCGATTTGGGGGTGTCGGCATTCACCGGGGGGGCTGCAAAAAATTCAGGCACCTTCTTTCGTCACAAAAAAGCGATACCAATCGAGAAATTTCGGAACAGAGCCTCCTGGCCTCTTCTTCAAGAGATACCCGAATTCCAACCCCCGATTTGGGGTCGTCGCCATTCACCGAGGAGGGGGGCTGCAAAAAATTCAGGCACCCTCTCTCGTCACAAGAGAGCGATCCCAACTGAGAAATTTTGGAACAGAGCCTCCTGGCCTGTTCTTGAAAAAATTCGCGAATTTCAACCCCCGATTTGGGGGTGTCGGCATTCACCGGGAGGGCTGCGAAAAATTCAGGCACCTTCTTTCGTCACAAGAAAGCGATCTCAATCGAGATATTTTGGAACAGAGCCTCCTGGCCTGTTCTTGAAAAAATTCCCGAATTTCAACCCCCGATTTGGGGGTGTCGGCATTCACCGAGGGGGCTGCAAAAAATTCGGGCACCCTCCCTCGTCACCAGAAAGCGATCCCAATCGAGAAATTTTGGAACAGAGCTTCTGGCCTGTTCTTAAAAAAAATTCCCGAAATTCGACCCCCGATTTGGGGGTGTTGGCAGTCACCGGGGGGGGGGGGGGCTGCAAAAAATTCAGGCACCTTCCTTCAGCACAAAAAAGCGATCCCAATCGAGAAATTTTGGAACAGAGCCTCCTGGCCTGTTCTTAAAAAAATTACCGAATTTCAACCCCCGATTTGGGGGTGTCGGCATTCACCGGGGGGGCTGCAAAAAATTCAGGCACCTTCTTTCAACACAACAAAGCGATCCCGATCGAGGAATTTTGGAACAGAGCCTCCTGGCCTGTTCTTAGAAAAATTCCCGAATTTCGACCCCCGATTTGGGGGTGTCGGCATTCACCGGGGGGGCTGCGAGGAATTCAGTCACCTTCTTTCGTCACAAGAAAGCGATTCCAATCGAGAAATTTTGGAACAGAGCCTCCTGGCCTGTCCTTGAAAAAATTCCCGAATTCCAACCCCCGATTTGGGGGTGTCAGCATTCACCGGGGGGGGGGGGGGCTGCATGAAATTCAGGCACCCTCTCTCGTCACAAGAAAGCGATCCCAATCGAGAAATTTTGGAACAGAGCCTCCTGGCCTGTTCTAAAAAAATTCCCGAATTTCAACCCCCGATTTGGGGGTGTCGGCATTCACCGGGGGGGCTGCAAAAAATTCAGGCACCTTCTTTCGTCACAAAAAAGCGATCGGAATCGAGAAATTTTGGAACAGAGCCTCCTGGCCTCTTCTTTAAAAGATTCCCGAATTTCAACCCCCGATTTGGGGGTGTCGGCATCCACCGGGAGGGCTGCAAAAAATTCAGGCACCTTCTTCCGTCACAAGAAAGCGATCTCAATCGAGATATTTGAGAACAGAGCCTCCTGGCCTGTTCTTAAAAAAATTCCCGAATTTCAAACCCCGATTTGGGGGTGTCGGCATTCACTGGGGGGGCTGCAAAAAATTCAGGCACCTTCTTTCGTCACAAGGAAGCGATCCCAATCGAGAAATTCTGGAACAGAGCCTCCTGGCCCGTTCTTAAAAAAATTCCCGAAATTCAACCCCCGATTTGGGCGTGTCGGCATTCACCGGGGGGGCTGCGAAAAATTCAAGCACCCTCTCTCGTCACAAGGAAGCGACCCCAATCGAGAAATTTTGGAACAGAGCCTCCTGGCCTGTTCTGAAAAAATTCCCGAATTTCAACGCCCGATTTGGGGGTGTCGGCATTCACCGGGGGGCTGCAAAAAATTCAGGCACCTTCTTTCGTCACAAAAAAGCGATCCCAATCGAGAAATTTTGGAACAGAGCCTCCTGGCCTCTTCTTTAAAAGATCCCCGAATTTCAACCCCCGATTTGGGGTCGTCTCCATTCACCGGGGGGGGGGGGCTGCAAAAAATTCAGGCACCCTCTCTCGTCTTAAGGAAGCGATCCCAATCGTGAAATTTTGGGACAGAGCCTCCTGGCCTGTTCTAAAAAAATTCGCGAATTCCAACCCCCGATTTGGGGGTGTCGGCATTCACCGGGAGGGCTGCAAGAAATTCAGGCACCTTCTATCGTCACAAGAAAGCGATCCCAATCGAGAAATTTTGGAACAGAGCCTCCTGACCCGTTCTTAAAAAAATTCCCCAAATTCGACCCCCGATTTGGGGGTGTCGGCATTCACCGGGGGGGCTGCAAAAAATTCAGGCACCCTCTCTCGTCACAAGAAAGCGATTTCAATCGAGGAATTCTGGAACAGAGCCTCCTGGCCTGTTCTTGAAAAAATTCCCGAATTCCAACCCCCGATTTGGGGTCGTCGGCATTCACCGGGTGGGCTGCAAAAAATTCAGGCACCCTCTCTCGTCACCAGAAAGCGATCTCAATCGAGAAATTTTGGAACAGAGCTTCTGGCCTGTTCTAAAAAAATTCACGAATTCCAACCCCCGATTTGGGGGTGTCGGCATTCACCGGGGGGGCTGCAAAAAATTCAGGCACCTTCTTTCGTCACAAAAAAGCGATCCCAATCGAGAAATTGTGGAACAGAGCCTCCTGTCCTCTTCTCTAAGAGATTCCCGGATTTCAACCCCCGATTTAGGGTCGTCGCCATTCACCGGGGAGGGGGGCTGCAAAAAATTCAGGCACCCTCTCTCGTCACAAGAAAGCGATCCCAATCGAGAAATTCTGGAACAGAGCCTCCTGGCCCGTTCTCAAAAAAATTCCCGAAATTCAACCCCCGATTTGGGCGTGTCGGCATTCACCGGGGGGGCTGCAAAAAATTCAAGCACCCCCTCTCGTCACAAGGAAGCGACCCCAATCGAGAAATTTTGGAACAGAGCCTCCTGGCCTGTTCTTAAAAAAATTACCGGATTTCAACCCCCGATTTGGGGGTGTCGGCATTCACCGGGGGGGCTGCAAAAAATTCAGGCACCTTCCTTCAACACAACAAAGCGATCCCGATCGAGGAATTTTGGAACAGAGCCTCCTGGCCTGTTCTTAAAAAAATTCCCGAATTTCGACCCCCGATTTGGGGGTGTCGGCATTCACCGGGGGGGCTGCGAGGAATTCAGTCACCTTCTTTCGTCACAAGAAAGCGATTCCAATCGAGAAATCTTGGAACAGAGCCTCCTGGCCTGTCCTTGAAAAAATTCCCGAATTCCAACCCCCGATTTGGGGGTGTCAGCATTCACCGGGGGGCGGGGGCTGCATGAAATTCAGGCACCCTCTCTCGTCACAAGAAAGCGATCCCAATCGAGAAATTTTGGAACAGAGCCTCCTGGCCTGTTCTAAAAAAATTCCCGAATTTCAACCCCCGATTTGGGGGTGTCGGCATTCACCGGGGGGGCTGCAAACAATTCAGGCACCTTCTTTCGTCACAAAAAAGCGATCGGAATCGAGAAATTTTGGAACAGAGCCTCCTGGCCTCTTCTTTAAAAGATTCCCGAATTTCAACCCCCGATTTGGGGGTGTCGGCATCCACCGGGAGGGCTGCAAAAAATTCAGGCACCTTCTTCTGTCACACGAAAGCGATCTCAATCGAGATATTTGAGAACAGAGCCTCCTGGCCTGTTCTTAAAAAAATTCCCGAATTTCAACCCCCGATTGGGGGGTGTCGGCATTCACTGGGGGGGCTGCAAAAAATTCAGGCACCTTCTTTCGTCACAAGAAAGCGATCCCAATCGAGAAATTCTGGAACAGAGCCTCCTGGCCCGTTCTTAGAAAAATTCCCGAAATTCAACCCCCGATTTGGGCGTGTCGGCATTCACCGGGGGGGCTGCAAAAAATTCAAGCACCCTCTCTCGTCACAAGGAAGCGATCTCAATCGAGGAATTTTGGAACAGAGCCTCCTGGCCCGTTCTTAAGAGAATTCCCGAATTTCAACCCCCGATTTGGGGGTGTTGGCAGTCACCGGGGGGGGGGGCTGCGAAAAATTCAGGCACCTTCCTTCAACACAAAAAAGCGATCCCAATCGAGAAATTCTGGAACAGAGCCTCCTGGCCTGTTCTTAAAAAAATTACCGGATTTCAACCCCCGATTTGGGGGTGTCGGCATTCACCGGGGGGGCTGCAAAAAATTCAGGCACCTTCCTTCAACACAACAAAGCGATCCCGATCGAGGAATTTTGGAACAGAGCCTCCTGGCCTGTTCTTAAAAAAATTCCCGAATTTCGACCCCCGATATGGGGGTGTCGGCATTCACCGGGGGGGCTGCGAGGAATTCAGTCACCTTCTTTCGTCACAAGAAAGCGATTCCAATCGAGAAATCTTGGAACAGAGCCTCCTGGCCTGTCCTTGAAAAAATTCCCTAATTCCAACCCCCGATTTGGGGGTGTCAGCATTCACCGGGGGGGGGGGGGCTGCATGAAATTCAGGCACCCTCTCTCGTCACAAGAAAGCGATCCCAATCGAGAAATTTTGGAACAGAGCCTCCTGGCCTGTTCTAAAAAAATTCCCGAATTTCAACCCTCGATTTGGGGGTGTCGGCATCCACCGGGGGGGCTGCAAAAAATTCAGGCACCTTCTTTCGTCACAAAAAAGCGATCCCAATCGAGAAATTTTGGAACAGAGCCTCCTGGCCTGTTCTTAAAAAAATTCCCGAATCTGAACCCCCGATTTGGGGGTGTCGGCATCCACCGGGAGGGCTGCAAAAAATTCAGGCACCTTCTTCCGTCACAAGAAAGCGATCTCAATCGAGATATTTGAGAACAGAGCCTCCTGGCCTGTTCTTAAAAAAAAAGCGAATTTCAACCCCCAATTTGGGGGTGTCGGCATTCACTGGGGGGGCTGCAAAAAATTCAGGCACCTTCTATCGTCACAAGAAAGCGATCCCAATCGAGAAATTTTGGAACAGAGCCTCCTGGCCTGTTCTTGAAAAAATTCCCGAATTCCAACCCCCGATTTGGGGTCGTCGGCATTCACCGGGTGGGCTGCAAAAAATTCAGGCACCCTCTCTCGTCACCAGAAAGCGATCTCAATCGAGGGATTTTGGAACAGAGCTTCTGGCCTGTTCTAAAAAAATTCACGAATTCCAACCCCCGATTTGGGGGTGTCGGCATTCACCGGGGGGCTGCAAAAAATTCAGGCACCTTCTTTCGTCACAAAAAAGCGATCCCGAACGAGAAATTTTGGAACAGAGCCTCCTGGCCTGTTCTTAAAAAAATTCCCGAATTTCAACCCCCGATTTGGGGGTGTCGGCATCCACCGGGAGGGCTGCAAAAAATTCAGGCACCTTCTTCCGTCACAAGAAAGCGATCTCAATCGAGATATTTGAGAACAGAGCCTCCTGGCCTGTTCTTAAAAAAATTCGCGAACTTCAACCCCCGATTTGGGGGTGTCGGCATTCACTGGGGGGGCTGCAAAAAATTCAGGCACCCTCTCTCGTCACAAGAAAGCGATCCCAATCGAGAAATTTTGGAACAGAGCCTCCTGACCCGTTCTTAAAAAAATTCCCGAAATTCGACCCCCGATTTGGGGGTGTCGGCATTCACCGGGGGGGCTGCAAAAAATTCAGGCACCCTCTCTCGTCACAAGAAAGCGATTTCAATCGAGGAATTCTGGAACAGAGCCTCCTGGCCTGTTCTAAAAAAATTCCCGAATCTCAACCCCCGATGTGGGGGTGTCGGCATTCACCGGGGGGGCTGCAAAAAATCCAGGCACCTTCTTTCGTCACAAAAAAGCGATCCCAATCGAGAAATTCTGGAACAGAGGTTCGAATTCAAGGAAAAAATTTTTTCGTTTTTCGATTAAGATAATCGATTGGAACTTCAGAGTCATCTCTTGAAGATGGGCCTGCCTGCTGAAGATCTGGAGAAACTGCTGGCTGCTGAGGTGGGGTGTCAGGTAGAGGTGCTGCAAAAAATTCAGGCACCTTCTATCGTCACAAGAAAGCGATCCCAATCGAGAAATTTTGGAACAGAGGCTCCTGGCCTGTTCTTAAAAGAATTCCCGAATTTCAACCCCCGATTTGGGGGTGTCGGCATTCAACGGGGGGGCTGCGAGAAATTCAGGTACCTTCTTTCGTCACAAGAAAGCGATCCCAATCGAGGAATTTTGAAACAGAGCCTCCTGGCCCGTTCCTAAAGAATTCCCGAATTTCAACCCCCGATTTGGGGGTGTTGGCAGTCACCGGGGGGGGCTGCGAAAAATTCAGGCACCTTCCTTCAACACAAAAAAGCGATCCCAATCGAGAAATTTTGGAACAGAGCCTCCTGGCCTGTTTTAAAAAAATTCCCGAATTTCAACCCCCGATTTGGGGGTGTTGGCATTCACCGGGGAGGCTGCGAAAAATTCAGGTACCTTCTTTCGTCACAAGAAAGCGATCCCGATCGAGGAATTTTGGAACAGAGCCTCCTGGCCCGTTCTTAAAGAAATTCCCGAAATTCAACCCCCAATTTGGGGGTGTCGGCATTCACCGGGGGGGCTGCAAAAAATTCAAGCACCCTCTCTCGTCACAAGGAAGCGACCCCAATCGAGAAATTTTGGAACAGAGCCTCCTGGCCCGTTCTTAAAAAAATTCCCGAATTTCAACCCCCAATTTGGGGGTGTCGGCATTCACCGGGGGGGCTGCAAAAAATTCAAGCACCCTCTCTCGTCACGAGGAAGCGACCCCAATCGAGAAATTTTGGAACAGAGCCTCCTGGCCTGTTCTAAAAAAATTCCCGAATTTCAACCCCCGATTTGGGGGTGTCGGCATTCACCGGGGGGGCTGCAAAAAATTCAGGCACCTTCTTTCGTCACAAAAAAGCGATACCAATCGAGAAATTTCGGAACAGAGCCTCCTGGCCTCTTCTTCAAGAGATACCCGAATTCCAACCCCCGATTTGGGGTCGTCGCCATTCACCGAGGAGGGGGGCTGCAAAAAATTCAGGCACCCTCTCTCGTCACAAGAGAGCGATCCCAACTGAGAAATTTTGGAACAGAGCCTCCTGGCCTGTTCTTGAAAAAATTCGCGAATTTCAACCCCCGATTTGGGGGTGTCGGCATTCACCGGGAGGGCTGCGAAAAATTCAGGCACCTTCTTTCGTCACAAGAAAGCGATCTCAATCGAGATATTTTGGAACAGAGCCTCCTGGCCTGTTCTTGAAAAAATTCCCGAATTTCAACCCCCGATTTGGGGGTGTCGGCATTCACCGAGGGGGCTGCAAAAAATTCGGGCACCCTCCCTCGTCACCAGAAAGCGATCCCAATCGAGAAATTTTGGAACAGAGCTTCTGGCCTGTTCTTAAAAAAAATTCCCGAAATTCGACCCCCGATTTGGGGGTGTTGGCAGTCACCGGGGGGGGGGGGGGCTGCAAAAAATTCAGGCACCTTCCTTCAGCACAAAAAAGCGATCCCAATCGAGAAATTTTGGAACAGAGCCTCCTGGCCTGTTCTTAAAAAAATTACCGAATTTCAACCCCCGATTTGGGGGTGTCGGCATTCACCGGGGGGGCTGCAAAAAATTCAGGCACCTTCTTTCAACACAACAAAGCGATCCCGATCGAGGAATTTTGGAACAGAGCCTCCTGGCCTGTTCTTAGAAAAATTCCCGAATTTCGACCCCCGATTTGGGGGTGTCGGCATTCACCGGGGGGGCTGCGAGGAATTCAGTCACCTTCTTTCGTCACAAGAAAGCGATTCCAATCGAGAAATTTTGGAACAGAGCCTCCTGGCCTGTCCTTGAAAAAATTCCCGAATTCCAACCCCCGATTTGGGGGTGTCAGCATTCACCGGGGGGGGGGGGGTGCATGAAATTCAGGCACCCTCTCTCGTCACAAGAAAGCGATCCCAATCGAGAAATTTTGGAACAGAGCCTCCTGGCCTGTTCTAAAAAAATTCCCGAATTTCAACCCCCGATTTGGGGGTGTCGGCATTCACCGGGGGGGCTGCAAAAAATTCAGGCACCTTCTTTCGTCACAAAAAAGCGATCGGAATCGAGAAATTTTGGAACAGAGCCTCCTGGCCTCTTCTTTAAAAGATTCCCGAATTTCAACCCCCGATTTGGGGGTGTCGGCATCCACCGGGAGGGCTGCAAAAAATTCAGGCACCTTCTTCCGTCACAAGAAAGCGATCTCAATCGAGATATTTGAGAACAGAGCCTCCTGGCCTGTTCTTAAAAAAATTCCCGAATTTCAAACCCCGATTTGGGGGTGTCGGCATTCACTGGGGGGGCTGCAAAAAATTCAGGCACCTTCTTTCGTCACAAGGAAGCGATCCCAATCGAGAAATTCTGGAACAGAGCCTCCTGGCCCGTTCTTAAAAAAATTCCCGAAATTCAACCCCCGATTTGGGCGTGTCGGCATTCACCGGGGGGGCTGCGAAAAATTCAAGCACCCTCTCTCGTCACAAGGAAGCGACCCCAATCGAGAAATTTTGGAACAGAGCCTCCTGGCCTGTTCTGAAAAAATTCCCGAATTTCAACGCCCGATTTGGGGGTGTCGGCATTCACCGGGGGGCTGCAAAAAATTCAGGCACCTTCTTTCGTCACAAAAAAGCGATCCCAATCGAGAAATTTTGGAACAGAGCCTCCTGGCCTCTTCTTTAAAAGATCCCCGAATTTCAACCCCCGATTTGGGGTCGTCTCCATTCACCGGGGGGGGGGGGGGGGCTGCAAAAAATTCAGGCACCCTCTCTCGTCTTAAGAAAGCGATCCCAATCGTGAAATTTTGGGACAGAGCCTCCTGGCCTGTTCTAAAAAAATTCGCGAATTCCAACCCCCGATTTGGGGGTGTCGGCATTCACCGGGAGGGCTGCAAGAAATTCAGGCACCTTCTATCGTCACAAGAAAGCGATCCCAATCGAGAAATTTTGGAACAGAGCCTCCTGACCCGTTCTTAAAAAAATTCCCGAAATTCGACCCCCGATTTGGGGGTGTCGGCATTCACCGGGGGGGCTGCAAAAAATTCAGGCACCCTCTCTCGTCACAAGAAAGCGATTTCAATCGAGGAATTCTGGAACATAGCCTCCTGGCCTGTTCTTGAAAAAATTCCCGAATTCCAACCCCCGATTTGGGGTCGTCGGCATTCACCGGGTGGGCTGCAAAAAATTCAGGCACCCTCTCTCGTCACCAGAAAGCGATCTCAATCGAGAAATTTTGGAACAGAGCTTCTGGCCTGTTCTAAAAAAATTCACGAATTCCAACCCCCGATTTGGGGGTGTCGGCATTCACCGGGGGGGCTGCAAAAAATTCAGGCACCTTCTTTCGTCACAAAAAAGCGATCCCAATCGAGAAATTGTGGAACAGAGCCTCCTGTCCTCTTCTCTAAGAGATTCCCGGATTTCAACCCCCGATTTAGGGTCGTCGCCATTCACCGGGGAGGGGGGCTGCAAAAAATTCAGGCACCCTCTCTCGTCACAAGAAAGCGATCCCAATCGAGAAATTCTGGAACAGAGCTTCCTGGCCCGTTCTCAAAAAAATTCCCGAAATTCAACCCCCGATTTGGGCGTGTCGGCATTCACCGGGGGGGCTGCAAAAAATTCAAGCACCCCCTCTCGTCACAAGGAAGCGACCCCAATCGAGAAATTTTGGAACAGAGCCTCCTGGCCTGTTCTTAAAAAAATTACCGGATTTCAACCCCCGATTTGGGGGTGTCGGCATTCACCGGGGGGGCTGCAAAAAATTCAGGCACCTTCCTTCAACACAACAAAGCGATCCCGATCGAGGAATTTTGGAACAGAGCCTCCTGGCCTGTTCTTAAAAAAATTCCCGAATTTCGACCCCCGATTTGGGGGTGTCGGCATTCACCGGGGGGGCTGCGAGGAATTCAGTCACCTTCTTTCGTCACAAGAAAGCGATTCCAATCGAGAAATCTTGGAACAGAGCCTCCTGGCCTGTCCTTGAAAAAATTCCCGAATTCCAACCCCCGATTTGGGGGAGTCAGCATTCACCGGGGGGGGGGGGGGGCTGCATGAAATTCAGGCACCCTCTCTCGTCACAAGAAAGCGATCCCAATCGAGAAATTTTGGAACAGAGCCTCCTGGCCTGTTCTAAAAAAATTCCCGAATTTCAACCCCCGATTTGGGGGTGTCGGCATTCACCGGGGGGGCTGCAAACAATTCAGGCACCTTCTTTCGTCACAAAAAAGCGATCGGAATCGAGAAATTTTGGAACAGAGCCTCCTGGCCTCTTCTTTAAAAGATTCCCGAATTTCAACCCCCGATTTGGGGGTGTCGGCATCCACCGGGAGGGCTGCAAAAAATTCAGGCACCTTCTTCTGTCACAAGAAAGCGATCTCAATCGAGATATTTGAGAACAGAGCCTCCTGGCCTGTTCTTAAAAAAATTCCCGAATTTCAACCCCCGATTGGGGGGTGTCGGCATTCACTGGGGGGGCTGCAAAAAATTCAGGCACCTTCTTTCGTCACAAGAAAGCGATCCCAATCGAGAAATTCTGGAACAGAGCCTCCTGGCCCGTTCTTAGAAAAATTCCCGAAATTCAACCCCCGATTTGGGCGTGTCGGCATTCACCGGGGGGGCTGCAAAAAATTCAAGCACCCTCTCTCGTCACAAGGAAGCGATCTCAATCGAGGAATTTTGGAACAGAGCCTCCTGGCCCGTTCTTAAGAGAATTCCCGAATTTCAACCCCCGATTTGGGGGTGTTGGCAGTCACCGGGGGGGGGGGGGCTGCGAAAAATTCAGGCACCTTCCTTCAACACAAAAAAGCGATCCCAATCGAGAAATTCTGGAACAGAGCCTCCTGGCCTGTTCTTAAAAAAATTACCGGATTTCAACCCCCGATTTGGGGGTGTCGGCATTCACCGGGGGGGCTGCAAAAAATTCAGGCACCTTCCTTCAACACAACAAAGCGATCCCGATCGAGGAATTTTGGAACAGAGCCTCCTGGCCTGTTCTTAAAAAAATTCCCGAATTTCGACCCCCGATATGGGGGTGTCGGCATTCACCGGGGGGGCTGCGAGGAATTCAGTCACCTTCTTTCGTCACAAGAAAGCGATTCCAATCGAGAAATCTTGGAACAGAGCCTCCTGGCCTGTCCTTGAAAAAATTCCCTAATTCCAACCCCCGATTTGGGGGTGTCAGCATTCACCGGGGGGGGGGGGGGGCTGCATGAAATTCAGGCACCCTCTCTCGTCACAAGAAAGCGATCCCAATCGAGAAATTTTGGAACAGAGCCTCCTGGCCTGTTCTAAAAAAATTCCCGAATTTCAACCCCCGATTTGGGGGTGTCGGCATTCACCGGGGGGGCTGCAAACAATTCAGGCACCTTCTTTCGTCACAAAAAAGCGATCGGAATCGAGAAATTTTGGAACAGAGCCTCCTGGCCTCTTCTTTAAAAGATTCCCGAATTTCAACCCCCGATTTGGGGGTGTCGGCATCCACCGGGAGGGCTGCAAAAAATTCAGGCACCTTCTTCTGTCACAAGAAAGCGATCTCAATCGAGATATTTGAGAACAGAGCCTCCTGGCCTGTTCTTAAAAAAATTCCCGAATTTCAACCCCCGATTGGGGGGTGTCGGCATTCACTGGGGGGGCTGCAAAAAATTCAGGCACCTTCTTTCGTCACAAGGAAGCGATCCCAATCGAGAAATTCTGGAACAGAGCCTCCTGGCCCGTTCTTAGAAAAATTCCCGAAATTCAACCCCCGATTTGGGCGTGTCGGCATTCACCGGGGGGGCTGCAAAAAATTCAAGCACCCTCTCTCGTCACAAGGAAGCGATCTCAATCGAGATATTTTGGAACAGAGCCTCCTGGCCTGTTCTTAAAAAAATTCCCGAATTTCAACCCCCGATTTGGGCGTTTCGGCATTCACCGGGGGTGCTGCAAAAAATTCAGGCACCTTCTATCGTCACAAGAAAGCGATCCCAATCGAGAAATTCTGGAACAGAGCCTCCTGGCCTGTTCTTGAAAAAATTCCCGAATTCCAACCCCCGATTTGGGGTCGTCGGCATTCACCGGGTGGGCTGCAAAAAATTCAGGCACCCTCTCTCGTCACCAGAAAGCGATCTCAATCGAGAAATTTTGGAACAGAGCTTCTGGCCTGTTCTAAAAAAATTCACGAATTCCAACCCCCGATTTGGGGGTGTCGGCATTCACCGGGGGGGCTGCGAAAGATTCAGGCACCCTCTCTCGTCACAAGAAAGCGATCCCAATCGAGAAATTTTGGAACAGAGCCTCCTGACCTCTTCTTTAAGAGATTCCCGAATTTCAACCCCCGATTTGGGGTCGTCGCCATTCACCGGGGAAGGGGGCTGCAAAAAATTCAGGCACCCTCTCTCGTCACAAGAAAGCGATCCCAATCGAGAAATTTTGGAACAGAGCCTCCTGGCCTGTTCTAAAAAAATTCGCGAATTTCAACCCCCGATTTGGGGGTGTCGGCATTCACCGGGAGGGCTGCGAAAAATTCAGGCACCTTCTTTCGTCACAAGAAAGCGATCTCAATCGAGATATTTTGGAACAGAGCCTCCTGGCCTGTTCTTGAAAAAATTCCCGAATTTCAACCCCCGATTTGGGGGTGTCGGCATTCACCGGGGGGGCTGCAAAAAATTCAGGCACCTTCTTTCGTCACAAAAAAGCGATCCCAATCGAGAAATTTTGGAACAGAGCCTCCTGGCCTCTTCTTTAAGAGATTCCCGAATTTCAACCCCCGATTTGGGGTCGTCGCCATTCACCGGGGAGGGGGGCTGCAAAAAATTCAGGCACCCTCTCTCGTCACAAGAAAGCGATCCCAATCGAGAAATTTTGGAACAGAGCCTCCTGGCCTGTTCTAAAAAAATTCGCGAATTTCAACCCCCGATTTGGGGGTGTCGGCATTCACCGGGAGGGCTGCGAAAAATTCAGGCACCTTCTTTCGTCACAAGAAAGCGATCTCAATCGAGATATTTTGGAACAGAGCCTCCTGGCCTGTTCTTGAAAAAATTCCCGAATTTCAACCCCCGATTTGGGGGTGTCGGCATCCACCGGGGGGGGCTGCAAAAAATTCACGCACCTCCTTTCGTCACAAAAAAGCGATCCCAATCGAGAAATTTTGGAACAGAGCCTCCTGGCCCGTTCTTAAAGAAATTCCCGAAATTCAACCCCCAATTTGGGGGTGTCGGCATTCACCGGGGGGGCTGCAAAAAATTCAAGCACCCTCTCTCGTCACAAGGAAGCGACCCCAATCGAGAAATTTTGGAACAGAGCCTCCTGGCCCGTTCTTAAAAAAATTCCCGAAATTCAACCCCCAATTTGGGGGTGTCGGCATTCACCGGGGGGGCTGCAAAAAATTCAGGCACCCTCTCTCGTCACAAGAAAGCGATCAAAATCGAGAAATTTTGGAACAGAGTCTCCTGGCCTGTTCTTAAGAAAATTCCCGAATTTCAACCCCCGATTTGGGGGTTTCGGCATTCACCGGGGGTGCTGCAAAAAATTGAGGCACCTTCTATCGTCACAAGAAAGCGATCCCAATCGAGAAATTTTGGAACAGAGCCCCTTGGCCTGTTCTAAAAAAATTCCCGAATTCCAACCCCCGATTTGGGGGTGTCGGCATTCATCGGGGGGGGGGGGGGCTGCAAAAAATTCAGGCACCTTCTTTCGTCACAAAAAAGCGATCGGAATCGAGAAATTTTGGAACAGAGCCTCCTGGCCTCTTCTTTAAAAGATTCCCGAATTTCAACCCCCGATTTGGGGGTGTCGGCATCCACCGGGAGGGCTGCAAAAAATTCAGACACCTTCTACCGTCACAAGAAAGCGATCCCAATCGAGAAATTTTGGAACAGAGCCCCTTGGCCTGTTCTAAAAAAATTCCCGAATTTCAACCCCCGATTTGGGGGTGTCGGCATTCATCGGGGGGGCTGCGGAAAATTCGGGCACCTTCTTTCGTCACAAAAAAGCGATCCGAATCAAGAAGTTTTGGAACAGAGCCTCCTGGCCTCTTCTTTAAAACATTCCCGAATTTCAACCCCCGATTTGGGGGTGTTGGCATTCGACGGGGGGGCTGCAAAGAATTCAGGCACCTTCTTTCGTCACAAGGAAGCGATCCCAATCGAGAAATTCTGGAACAGAGCCTCCTGGCCCGTTCTTAAAAAAATTCCCGAATTCCAACCCACGATTTGGGGGTGTCACTATTCACCGGGGGGGGGGGGGGGGCTGCATGAAATTCAGGCACCCTCTCTCGTCACAAGAAAGCGATCCCAATCGAGAAACTTTGGAACAGAGCCCCTTGGCCTGATCTAAAAAAATTCCCGAATTTCAACCCCCGATTTGGGGGTGTCGGCATTCACCGGGGGGGCTGCAAAAAATTCAAGCACCCTCTCCTGTCACAAGGAAGCGACCCCAATCGAGAAATTTTGGAACAGAGCCTCCTGGCCTGTTCTAAAAAAATTCCCGAATTTCAACCCCCGATTTGGGGGTGTCGGCATTCACCGGGGGGGCTGCAAAAAATTCAGGCACCTTCTTTCGTCACAAAAAAGCGATCCCAATCGAGAAATTTTGGAACAGAGCCTCCTGGCCTCTTCTTTGAGAGATTCCCGAATTTCAACCCCCGATTTGGGGTCGTCGCCATTCACCGGGGAAGGGGGCTGCAAAAAATTCAGGCACCCTCTCTCGTCACAAGAAAGCGATCCCAATCGAGAAATTTTGGAACAGAGCCTCCTGGCCTGTTCTAAAAAAATTCGCGAATTTCAACCCCCGATTTGGGGGTGTCGGCATTCACCGGGAGGGCTGCGAAAAATTCAGGCACCTTCTTTCGTCACAAGAAAGCGATCTCAATCGAGATATTTTGGAACAGAGCCTCCTTGCCTGTTCTTGAAAAAATTCCCGAATTTCAACCCCCGATTTGGGGGTGTCGGCATTCACCGGGGGGGCTGCAAAAAATTCAGGCACCTTCTTTCGTCACAAAAAAGCGATCCCAATCGAGAAATTTTGGAACAGAGCCTCCTGGCCTCTTCTTTAAGAGATTCCCGAATTTCAACCCCCGATTTGGGGTCGTCGCCATTCACCGGGGAGGGGGGCTGCAAAAAATTCAGGCACCCTCTCTCGTCACAAGAAAGCGATCCCAATCGAGAAATTTTGGAACAGAGCCTCCTGGCCTGTTCTAAAAAAATTCGCGAATTTCAACCCCCGATTTGGGGGTGTCGGCATTCACCGGGAGGGCTGCGAAAAATTCAGGCACCTTCTTTCGTCACAAGAAAGCGATCTCAATCGAGATATTTTGGAACAGAGCCTCCTGGCCTGTTCTTGAAAAAATTCCCGAATTTCAACCCCCGATTTGGGGGTGTCGGCATCCACCGGGGGGGGCTGCAAAAAATTCACGCACCTCCTTTCGTCACAAAAAAGCGATCCCAATCGAGAAATTTTGGAACAGAGCCTCCTGGCCCGTTCTTAAAGAAATTCCCGAAATTCAACCCCCAATTTGGGGGTGTCGGCATTCACCGGGGGGGCTGCAAAAAATTCAAGCACCCTCTCTCGTCACAAGGAAGCGACCCCAATCGAGAAATTTTGGAACAGAGCCTCCTGGCCCGTTCTTAAAAAAATTCCCGAAATTCAACCCCCAATTTGGGGGTGTCGGCATTCACCGGGGGGGCTGCAAAAAATTCAGGCACCCTCTCTCGTCACAAGAAAGCGATCAAAATCGAGAAATTTTGGAACAGAGTCTCCTGGCCTGTTCTTAAGAAAATTCCCGAATTTCAACCCCCGATTTGGGGGTTTCGGCATTCACCGGGGGTGCTGCAAAAAATTGAGGCACCTTCTATCGTCACAAGAAAGCGATCCCAATCGAGAAATTTTGGAACAGAGCCCCTTGGCCTGTTCTAAAAAAATTCCCGAATTCCAACCCCCGATTTGGGGGTGTCGGCATTCATCGGGGGGGGGGGCTGCAAAAAATTCAGGCACCTTCTTTCGTCACAAAAAAGCGATCGGAATCGAGAAATTTTGGAACAGAGCCTCCTGGCCTCTTCTTTAAAAGATTCCCGAATTTCAACCCCCGATTTGGGGGTGTCGGCATCCACCGGGAGGGCTGCAAAAAATTCAGACACCTTCTACCGTCACAAGAAAGCGATCCCAATCGAGAAATTTTGGAACAGAGCCCCTTGGCCTGTTCTAAAAAAATTCCCGAATTTCAACCCCCGATTTGGGGGTGTCGGCATTCATCGGGGGGGCTGCGGAAAATTCGGGCACCTTCTTTCGTCACAAAAAAGCGATCCGAATCAAGAAGTTTTGGAACAGAGCCTCCTGGCCTCTTCTTTAAAACATTCCCGAATTTCAACCCCCGATTTGGGGGTGTTGGCATTCGACGGGGGGGCTGCAAAGAATTCAGGCACCTTCTTTCGTCACAAGGAAGCGATCCCAATCGAGAAATTCTGGAACAGAGCCTCCTGGCCCGTTCTTAAAAAAATTCCCGAATTCCAACCCACGATTTGGGGGTGTCACTATTCACCGGGGGGGGGGGGCTGCATGAAATTCAGGCACCCTCTCTCGTCACAAGAAAGCGATCCCAATCGAGAAACTTTGGAACAGAGCCCCTTGGCCTGATCTAAAAAAATTCCCGAATTTCAACCCCCGATTCGGGGGTGTCGGCATTCACCGGGGGGGGCTGCAAAAAATTCAAGCACCCTCTCCTGTCACAAGGAAGCGACCCCAATCGAGAAATTTTGGAACAGAGCCTCCTGGCCTGTTCTAAAAAAATTCCCGAATTTCAACCCCCGATTTGGGGGTGTCGGCATTCACCGGGGGGGCTGCAAAAAATTCAGGCACCTTCTTTCGTCACAAAAAAGCGATCCCAATCGAGAAATTTTGGAACAGAGCCTCCTGGCCTCTTCTTTGAGAGATTCCCGAATTTCAACCCCCGATTTGGGGTCGTCGCCATTCACCGGGGAGGGTACTGCAAAAAATTCAGGCACCCTCTCTCGTCACAAGAAAGCGATCCCAATCGAGAAATTTTGGAACAGAGCCTCCTGGCCTGTTCTAAAAAAATTCGTGAATTTCAACCCCCGATTTGGGGGTGTCGGCATTCACCGGGAGGGCTGCGAAAAATTCAGGCACCTTCTTTCGTCACAAGAAAGCGACCCCAATCGAGAAATTTTGGAACAGAGCCTCCTGGCCTGTTCTAAAAAAATTCCCGAATTTCAACCCCCGATTTGGGGGTGTCGGCATTCACCGGGGGGGCTGCAAAAAATTCAGGCACCTTCTTTCGTCACAAAAAAGCGATACCAATCGAGAAATTTCGGAACAGAGCCTCCTGGCCTCTTCTTCAAGAGATACCCGAATTCCAACCCCCGATTTGGGGTCGTCGCCATTCACCGAGGAGGGGGGCTGCAAAAAATTCAGGCACCCTCTCTCGTCACAAGAGAGCGATCCCAACTGAGAAATTTTGGAACAGAGCCTCCTGGCCTGTTCTTGAAAAAATTCGCGAATTTCAACCCCCGATTTGGGGGTGTCGGCATTCACCGGGAGGGCTGCGAAAAATTCAGGCACCTTCTTTCGTCACAAGAAAGCGATCTCAATCGAGATATTTTGGAACAGAGCCTCCTGGCCTGTTCTTGAAAAAATTCCCGAATTTCAACCCCCGATTTGGGGGTGTCGGCATTCACCGAGGGGGCTGCAAAAAATTCGGGCACCCTCCCTCGTCACCAGAAAGCGATCCCAATCGAGAAATTTTGGAACAGAGCTTCTGGCCTGTTCTTAAAAAAAATTCCCGAAATTCGACCCCCGATTTGGGGGTGTTGGCAGTCACCGGGGGGGGGGGGGCTGCAAAAAATTCAGGCACCTTCCTTCAGCACAAAAAAGCGATCCCAATCGAGAAATTTTGGAACAGAGCCTCCTGGCCTGTTCTTAAAAAAATTACCGAATTTCAACCCCCGATTTGGGGGTGTCGGCATTCACCGGGGGGGCTGCAAAAAATTCAGGCACCTTCTTTCAACACAACAAAGCGATCCCGATCGAGGAATTTTGGAACAGAGCCTCCTGGCCTGTTCTTAGAAAAATTCCCGAATTTCGACCCCCGATTTGGGGGTGTCGGCATTCACCGGGGGGGCTGCGAGGAATTCAGTCACCTTCTTTCGTCACAAGAAAGCGATTCCAATCGAGAAATTTTGGAACAGAGCCTCCTGGCCTGTCCTTGAAAAAATTCCCGAATTCCAACCCCCGATTTGGGGGTGTCAGCATTCACCGGGGGGGGGGGGTCGCATGAAATTCAGGCACCCTCTCTCGTCACAAGAAAGCGATCCCAATCGAGAAATTTTGGAACAGAGCCTCCTGGCCTGTTCTAAAAAAATTCCCGAATTTCAACCCCCGATTTGGGGGTGTCGGCATTCACCGGGGGGGCTGCAAAAAATTCAGGCACCTTCTTTCGTCACAAAAAAGCGATCGGAATCGAGAAATTTTGGAACAGAGCCTCCTGGCCTCTTCTTTAAAAGATTCCCGAATTTCAACCCCCGATTTGGGGGTGTCGGCATCCACCGGGAGGGCTGCAAAAAATTCAGGCACCTTCTTCCGTCACAAGAAAGCGATCTCAATCGAGATATTTGAGAACAGAGCCTCCTGGCCTGTTCTTAAAAAAATTCCCGAATTTCAAACCCCGATTTGGGGGTGTCGGCATTCACTGGGGGGGCTGCAAAAAATTCAGGCACCTTCTTTCGTCACAAGGAAGCGATCCCAATCGAGAAATTCTGGAACAGAGCCTCCTGGCCCGTTCTTAAAAAAATTCCCGAAATTCAACCCCCGATTTGGGCGTGTCGGCATTCACCGGGGGGGCTGCGAAAAATTCAAGCACCCTCTCTCGTCACAAGGAAGCGACCCCAATCGAGAAATTTTGGAACAGAGCCTCCTGGCCTGTTCTGAAAAAATTCCCGAATTTCAACGCCCGATTTGGGGGTGTCGGCATTCACCGGGGGGCTGCAAAAAATTCAGGCACCTTCTTTCGTCACAAAAAAGCGATCCCAATCGAGAAATTTTGGAACAGAGCCTCCTGGCCTCTTCTTTAAAAGATCCCCGAATTTCAACCCCCGATTTGGGGTCGTCTCCATTCACCGGGGGGGGGGGGGGGCTGCAAAAAATTCAGGCACCCTCTCTCGTCTTAAGAAAGCGATCCCAATCGTGAAATTTTGGGACAGAGCCTCCTGGCCTGTTCTAAAAAAATTCGCGAATTCCAACCCCCGATTTGGGGGTGTCGGCATTCACCGGGAGGGCTGCAAGAAATTCAGGCACCTTCTATCGTCACAAGAAAGAGATCCCAATCGAGAAATTTTGGAACAGAGCCTCCTGACCCGTTCTTAAAAAAATTCCCGAAATTCGACCCCCGATTTGGGGGTGTCGGCATTCACCGGGGGGGCTGCAAAAAATTCAGGCACCCTCTCTCGTCACAAGAAAGCGATTTCAATCGAGGAATTCTGGAACAGAGCCTCCTGGCCTGTTCTTGAAAAAATTCCCGAATTCCAACCCCCGATTTGGGGTCGTCGGCATTCACCGGGTGGGCTGCAAAAAATTCAGGCACCCTCTCTCGTCACCAGAAAGCGATCTCAATCGAGAAATTTTGGAACAGAGCTTCTGGCCTGTTCTAAAAAAATTCACGAATTCCAACCCCCGATTTGGGGGTGTCGGCATTCACCGGGGGGGCTGCAAAAAATTCAGGCACCTTCTTTCGTCACAAAAAAGCGATCCCAATCGAGAAATTGTGGAACAGAGCCTCCTGTCCTCTTCTCTAAGAGATTCCCGGATTTCAACCCCCGATTTAGGGTCGTCGCCATTCACCGGGGAGGGGGGCTGCAAAAAATTCAGGCACCCTCTCTCGTCACAAGAAAGCGATCCCAATCGAGAAATTCTGGAACAGAGCCTCCTGGCCCGTTCTCAAAAAAATTCCCGAAATTCAACCCCCGATTTGGGCGTGTCGGCATTCACCGGGGGGGCTGCAAAAAATTCAAGCACCCCCTCTCGTCACAAGGAAGCGACCCCAATCGAGAAATTTTGGAACAGAGCCTCCTGGCCTGTTCTTAAAAAAATTACCGGATTTCAACCCCCGATTTGGGGGTGTCGGCATTCACCGGGGGGGCTGCAAAAAATTCAGGCACCTTCCTTCAACACAACAAAGCGATCCCGATCGAGGAATTTTGGAACAGAGCCTCCTGGCCTGTTCTTAAAAAAATTCCCGAATTTCGACCCCCGATTTGGGGGTGTCGGCATTCACCGGGGGGGCTGCGAGGAATTCAGTCACCTTCTTTCGTCACAAGAAAGCGATTCCAATCGAGAAATCTTGGAACAGAGCCTCCTGGCCTGTCCTTGAAAAAATTCCCGAATTCCAACCCCCGATTTGGGGGTGTCAGCATTCACCGGGGGGGGGGGCTGCATGAAATTCAGGCACCCTCTCTCGTCACAAGAAAGCGATCCCAATCGAGAAATTTTGGAACAGAGCCTCCTGGCCTGTTCTAAAAAAATTCCCGAATTTCAACCCCCGATTTGGGGGTGTCGGCATTCACCGGGGGGGCTGCAAACAATTCAGGCACCTTCTTTCGTCACAAAAAAGCGATCGGAATCAAGAAATTTTGGAACAGAGCCTCCTGGCCTCTTCTTTAAAAGATTCCCGAATTTCAACCCCCGATTTGGGGGTGTCGGCATCCACCGGGAGGGCTGCAAAAAATTCAGGCACCTTCTTCTGTCACAAGAAAGCGATCTCAATCGAGATATTTGAGAACAGAGCCTCCTGGCCTGTTCTTAAAAAAATTCCCGAATTTCAACCCCCGATTGGGGGGTGTCGGCATTCACTGGGGGGGCTGCAAAAAATTCAGGCACCTTCTTTCGTCACAAGAAAGCGATCCCAATCGAGAAATTCTGGAACAGAGCCTCCTGGCCCGTTCTTAGAAAAATTCCCGAAATTCAACCCCCGATTTGGGCGTGTCGGCATTCACCGGGGGGGCTGCAAAAAATTCAAGCACCCTCTCTCGTCACAAGGAAGCGATCTCAATCGAGGAATTTTGGAACAGAGCCTCCTGGCCCGTTCTGAAGAGAATTCCCGAATTTCAACCCCCGATTTGGGGGTGTTGGCAGTCACCGGGGGGGGGGGGCTGCGAAAAATTCAGGCACCTTCCTTCAACACAAAAAAGCGATCCCAATCGAGAAATTCTGGAACAGAGCCTCCTGGCCTGTTCTTAAAAAAATTACCGGATTTCAACCCCCGATTTGGGGGTGTCGGCATTCACCGGGGGGGCTGCAAAAAATTCAGGCACCTTCCTTCAACACAACAAAGCGATCCCGATCGAGGAATTTTGGAACAGAGCCTCCTGGCCTGTTCTTAAAAAAATTCCCGAATTTCGACCCCCGATATGGGGGTGTCGGCATTCACCGGGGGGGCTGCGAGGAATTCAGTCACCTTCTTTCGTCACAAGAAAGCGATTCCAATCGAGAAATCTTGGAACAGAGCCTCCTGGCCTGTCCTTGAAAAAATTCCCTAATTCCAACCCCCGATTTGGGGGTGTCAGCATTCACCGGGGGGGGGGGGCTGCATGAAATTCAGGCACCCTCTCTCGTCACAAGAAAGCGATCCCAATCGAGAAATTTTGGAACAGAGCCTCCTGGCCTGTTCTAAAAAAATTCCCGAATTTCAACCCCCGATTTGGGGGTGTCGGCATTCACCGGGGGGGCTGCAAACAATTCAGGCACCTTCTTTCGTCACAAAAAAGCGATCGGAATCGAGAAATTTTGGAACAGAGCCTCCTGGCCTCTTCTTTAAAAGATTCCCGAATTTCAACCCCCGATTTGGGGGTGTCGGCATCCACCGGGAGGGCTGCAAAAAATTCAGGCACCTTCTTCTGTCACAAGAAAGCGATCTCAATCGAGATATTTGAGAACAGAGCCTCCTGGCCTGTTCTTAAAAAAATTCCCGAATTTCAACCCCCGATTGGGGGGTGTCGGCATTCACTGGGGGGGCTGCAAAAAATTCAGGCACCTTCTTTCGTCACAAGGAAGCGATCCCAATCGAGAAATTCTGGAACAGAGCCTCCTGGCCCGTTCTTAGAAAAATTCCCGAAATTCAACCCCCGATTTGGGCGTGTCGGCATTCACCGGGGGGGCTGCAAAAAATTCAAGCACCCTCTCTCGTCACAAGGAAGCGATCTCAATCGAGATATTTTGGAACAGAGCCTCCTGGCCTGTTCTTAAAAAAATTCCCGAATTTAAACCCCCGATTTGGGCGTTTCGGCATTCACCGGGGGTGCTGCAAAAAATTCAGGCACCTTCTATCGTCACAAGAAAGCGATCCCAATCGAGAAATTCTGGAACAGAGCCTCCTGGCCTGTTCTTGAAAAAATTCCCGAATTCCAACCCCCGATTTGGGGTCGTCGGCATTCACCGGGTGGGCTGCAAAAAATTCAGGCACCCTCTCTCGTCACCAGAAAGCGATCTCAATCGAGAAATTTTGGAACAGAGCTTCTGGCCTGTTCTAAAAAAATTCACGAATTCCAACCCCCGATTTGGGGGTGTCGGCATTCACCGGGGGGGCTGCGAAAGATTCAGGCACCCTCTCTCGTCACAAGAAAGCGATCCCAATCGAGAAATTTTGGAACAGAGCCTCCTGACCTCTTCTTTAAGAGATTCCCGAATTTCAACCCCCGATTTGGGGTCGTCGCCATTCACCGGGGAAGGGGGCTGCAAAAAATTCAGGCACCCTCTCTCGTCACAAGAAAGCGATCCCAATCGAGAAATTTTGGAACAGAGCCTCCTGGCCTGTTCTAAAAAAATTCGCGAATTTCAACCCCCGATTTGGGGGTGTCGGCATTCACCGGGAGGGCTGCGAAAAATTCAGGCACCTTCTTTCGTCACAAGAAAGCGATCTCAATCGAGATATTTTGGAACAGAGCCTCCTGGCCTGTTCTTGAAAGAATTCCCGAATTTCAACCCCCGATTTGGGGGTGTCGGCATTCACCGGGGGGGCTGCAAAAAATTCAGGCACCTTCTTTCGTCACAAAAAAGCGATCCCAATCGAGAAATTTTGGAACAGAGCCTCCTGGCCTCTTCTTTGAGAGATTCCCGAATTTCAACCCCCGATTTGGGGTCGTCGCCATTCACCGGGGAGGGGGGCTGCAAAAAATTCAGGCACCCTCTCTCGTCACAAGAAAGCGATCCCAATCGAGAAATTTTGGAACAGAGCCTCCTGGCCTGTTCTAAAAAAATTCGCGAATTTCAACCCCCGATTTGGGGGTGTCGGCATTCACCGGGAGGGCTGCGAAAAATTCAGGCACCTTCTTTCGTCACAAGAAAGCGATCTCAATCGAGATATTTTGGAACAGAGCCTCCTGGCCTGTTCTTGAAAAAATTCCCGAATTTCAACCCCCGATTTGGGGGTGTCGGCATCCACCGGGGGGGGGCTGCAAAAAATTCACGCACCTCCTTTCGTCACAAAAAAGCGATCCCAATCGAGAAATTTTGGAACAGAGCCTCCTGGCCCGTTCTTAAAGAAATTCCCGAAATTCAACCCCCAATTTGGGGGTGTCGGCATTCACCGGGGGGGCTGCAAAAAATTCAAGCACCCTCTCTCGTCACAAGGAAGCGACCCCAATCGAGAAATTTTGGAACAGAGCCTCCTGGCCCGTTCTTAAAAAAATTCCCGAAATTCAACCCCCAATTTGGGGGTGTCGGCATTCACCGGGGGGGCTGCAAAAAATTCAGGCACCCTCTCTCGTCACAAGAAAGCGATCAAAATCGAGAAATTTTGGAACAGAGTCTCCTGGCCTGTTCTTAAGAAAATTCCCGAATTTCAACCCCCGATTTGGGGGTTTCGGCATTCACCGGGGGTGCTGCAAAAAATTGAGGCACCTTCTATCGTCACAAGAAAGCGATCCCAATCGAGAAATTTTGGAACAGAGCCCCTTGGCCTGTTCTAAAAAAATTCCCGAATTCCAACCCCCGATTTGGGGGTGTCGGCATTCATCGGGGGGGGGGGGGGGCTGCAAAAAATTCAGGCACCTTCTTTCGTCACAAAAAAGCGATCGGAATCGAGAAATTTTGGAACAGAGCCTCCTGGCCTCTTCTTTAAAAGATTCCCGAATTTCAACCCCCGATTTGGGGGTGTCGGCATCCACCGGGAGGGCTGCAAAAAATTCAGACACCTTCTACCGTCACAAGAAAGCGATCCCAATCGAGAAATTTTGGAACAGAGCCCCTTGGCCTGTTCTAAAAAAATTCCCGAATTTCAACCCCCGATTTGGGGGTGTCGGCATTCATCGGGGGGGCTGCGGAAAATTCGGGCACCTTCTTTCGTCACAAAAAAGCGATCCGAATCAAGAAGTTTTGGAACAGAGCCTCCTGGCCTCTTCTTTAAAACATTCCCGAATTTCAACCCCCGATTTGGGGGTGTTGGCATTCGACGGGGGGGCTGCAAAGAATTCAGGCACCTTCTTTCGTCACAAGGAAGCGATCCCAATCGAGAAATTCTGGAACAGAGCCTCCTGGCCCGTTCTTAAAAAAATTCCCGAATTCCAACCCACGATTTGGGGGTGTCACTATTCACCGGGGGGGGGGGGGGCTGCATGAAATTCAGGCACCCTCTCTCGTCACAAGAAAGCGATCCCAATCGAGAAACTTTGGAACAGAGCCCCTTGGCCTGTTCTAAAAAAATTCCCGAATTTCAACCCCCGATTTGGGGGTGTCGGCATTCACCGGGGGGGCTGCAAAAAATTCAAGCACCCTCTCTCGTCACAAGGAAGCGACCCCAATCGAGAAATTTTGGAACAGAGCCTCCTGGCCTGTTCTAAAAAAATTCCCGAATTTCAACCCCCGATTTGGGGGTGTCGGCATTCACCGGGGGGGCTGCAAAAAATTCAGGCACCTTCTTTCGTCACAAAAAAGCGATCCCAATCGAGAAATTTTGGAACAGAGCCTCCTGGCCTCTTCTTTGAGAGATTCCCGAATTTCAACCCCCGATTTGGGGTCGTCGCCATTCACCGGGGAGGGTACTGCAAAAAATTCAGGCACCCTCTCTCGTCACAAGAAAGCGATCCCAATCGAGAAATTTTGGAACAGAGCCTCCTGGCCTGTTCTAAAAAAATTCGTGAATTTCAACCCCCGATTTGGGGGTGTCGGCATTCACCGGGAGGGCTGCGAAAAATTCAGGCACCTTCTTCGGTCACAAGAAAGCGATCTCAATCGAGATATTTTGGAACAGAGCCTCCTGGCCTGTTCTTGAAAAAACTCCCGAATTTCAACCCCCGATTTGGGGGTGTCGGCATTCACCGGGGGGGCTGCAAAAAATTCAGGCACCTTCTCTCGTCACAAAAAAGCGATCCCAATCGAGAAATTTTGGAACAGAGCCTCCTGGCCTCTTCTTTAAGAGATTCCCGAATTTCAACCCCCGATTTGGGGTCGTCGCCATTCACCGGGGAGGGGGGCTGCAAAAAATTCAGGCACCCTCTCTCGTCACAAGAAAGCGATCCCAATCGAGAAATTTTGGAACAGAGCCTCCTGGCCTGTTCTAAAAAAATTCGCGAATTTCAACCCCCGATTTGGGGGTGTCGGCATTCACCGGGAGGGCTGCGAAAAATTCAGGCACCTTCTTTCGTCACAAGAAAGCGATCTCAATCGAGATATTTTGGAACAGAGCCTCCTGGCCTGTTCTTGAAAAAATTCCCGAATTTCAACCCCCGATTTGGGGGTGTCGGCATCGACCGGGGGGGGCTGCAAAAAATTCACGCACCTCCTTTCGTCACAAAAAAGCGATCCCAATCGAGAAATTTTGGAACAGAGCCTCCTGGCCCGTTCTTAAAGAAATTCCCGAAATTCAACCCCCAATTTGGGGGTGTCGGCATTCACCGGGGGGGCTGCAAAAAATTCAAGCACCCTCTCTCGTCACAAGGAAGCGACCCCAACCGAGAAATTTTGGAACAGAGCCTCCTGGCCCGTTCTTAAAAAAATTCCCGAAATTCAACCCCCAATTTGGGGGTGTCGGCATTCACCGGGGGGGCTGCAAAAAATTCAAGCACCCTCTCTCGTCACGAGGAAGCGACCCCAATCGAGAAATTTTGGAACAGAGCCTCCTGGCCTGTTCTAAAAAAATTCCCGAATTTCAACCCTCGATTTGGGGGTGTCGGCATCCACCGGGGGGGCTGCAAAAAATTCAGGCACCTTCTTTCGTCACAAAAAAGCGATCCCAATCGAGAAATTTTGGAACAGAGCCTCCTGGCCTGTTCTTAAAAAAATTCCCGAATCTCAACCCCCGATTTGGGGGTGTCGGCATCCACCGGGAGGGCTGCAAAAAATTCAGGCACCTTCTTCCGTCACAAGAAAGCGATCTCAATCGAGATATTTGAGAACAGAGCCTCCTGGCCTGTTCTTAAAAAAAAAAGCGAATTTCAACCCCCAATTTGGGGGTGTCGGCATTCACTGGGGGGGCTGCAAAAAATTCAGGCACCTTCTATCGTCACAAGAAAGCGATCCCAATCGAGAAATTTTGGAACAGAGCCTCCTGGCCTGTTCTTGAAAAAATTCCCGAATTCCAACCCCCGATTTGGGGTCGTCGGCATTCACCGGGTGGGCTGCAAAAAATTCAGGCACCCTCTCTCGTCACCAGAAAGCGATCTCAATCGAGGGATTTTGGAACAGAGCTTCTGGCCTGTTCTAAAAAAATTCACGAATTCCAACCCCCGATTTGGGGGTGTCGGCATTCACCGGGGGGCTGCAAAAAATTCAGGCACCTTCTTTCGTCACAAAAAAGCGATCCCGAACGAGAAATTTTGGAACAGAGCCTCCTGGCCTGTTCTTAAAAAAATTCCCGAATTTCAACCCCCGATTTGGGGGTGTCGGCATCCACCGGGAGGGCTGCAAAAAATTCAGGCACCTTCTTCCGTCACAAGAAAGCGATCTCAATCGAGATATTTGAGAACAGAGCCTCCTGGCCTGTTCTTAAAAAAATTCGCGAACTTCAACCCCCGATTTGGGGGTGTCGGCATTCACTGGGGGGGCTGCAAAAAATTCAGGCACCTTCTTTCGTCACAAGGAAGCGATCCCAATCGAGAAATTCTGGAACAGAGCCTCCTGGCCCGTTCTTAAAAAAATTCCCGAAATTCAACCCCCGATTTGGGCGTGTCGGCATTCACCGGGGGGGCTGCGAAAAATTCAAGCACCCTCTCTCGTCACAAGGAAGCGACCCCAATCGAGAAATTTTGGAACAGAGCCTCCTGGCCTGTTCTAAAAAAATTCCCGAATTTCAACGCCCGATTTGGGGGTGTCGGCATTCACCGGGGGGCTGCAAGAAATTCAGGCACCTTCTTTCGTCACAAGAAAGCGATCTCAATCGAGATATTTTGGAACAGAGCCTCCTGGCCTGTTCTTAAAAAAATTCCCGAATTTCAACCCCCGATTTGGGCGTTTCGGCATTCACCGGGGGTGCTGCAAAAAATCCAGGCACCTTCTATCGTCACAAGAAAGCGATCCCAATCGAGAAATTTTGGAACAGAGCCTCCTGGCCTGTTCTTGAAAAAATTCCCGAATTCCAACCCCCGATTTGGGGTCGTCGGCATTCAACGGGTGGGCTGCAAAAAATTCAGGCACCCTCTCTCGTCACCAGAAAGCGATCTCAATCGAGGGATTTTGGAACAGAGCTTCTGGCCTGTTCTAAAAAAATTCACGAATTCCAACCCCCGATTTGGGGGTGTCGGCATTCACCGGGGGGGCTGCAAAAGATTCAGGCACCCTCTCTCGTCACAAGAAAGCGATCCCAATCGAGAAATTTTGGAACAGAGCCTCCTGACCCGTTCTTAAAAAAATTCCCGAAATTCGACCCCCGATTTGGGGGTGTCGGCATTCACCGGGGGGGCTGCAAAAAATTCAGGCACCCTCTCTCGTCACAAGAAAGCGATTTCAATCGAGGAATTCTGGAACAGAGCCTCCTGGCCTGTTCTAAAAAAATTCCCGAATCTCAACCCCCGATGTGGGGGTGTCGGCATTCACCGGGGGGGCTGCAAAAAATCCAGGCACCTTCTTTCGTCACAAAAAAGCGATCCCAATCGAGAAATTCTGGAACAGAGGTTCGAATTCAAGGAAAAAATTTTTTCGTTTTTCGATTAAGATAATCGATTGGAACTTCAGAGTCATCTCTTGAAGATGGGCCTGCCTGCTGAAGATCTGGAGAAACTGCTGGCTGCTGAGGTGGGGTGTCAGGTAGAGGTGCTGCAAAAAATTCAGGCACCTTCTATCGTCACAAGAAAGCGATCCCAATCGAGAAATTTTGGAACAGAGGCTCCTGGCCTGTTCTTAAAAGAATTCCCGAATTTCAACCCCCGATTTGGGGGTGTCGGCATTCAACGGGGGGGCTGCGAGAAATTCAGGTACCTTCTTTCGTCACAAGAAAGCGATCCCAATCGAGGAATTTTGAAACAGAGCCTCCTGGCCCGTTCCTAAAGAATTCCCGAATTTCAACCCCCGATTTGGGGGTGTTGGCAGTCACCGGGGGGGGCTGCGAAAAATTCAGGCACCTTCCTCCAACACAAAAAAGCGATCCCAATCGAGAAATTTTGGAACAGAGCCTCCTGGCCTGTTCTAAAAAAATTCACGAATTTCAACCCCCGATTTGGGGGTGTTGGCATTCACCGGGGAGGCTGCGAAAAATTCAGGTACCTTCTTTCGTCACAAGAAAGCGATCCCGATCGAGGAATTTTGGAACAGAGCCTCCTGGCCCGTTCTTAAAGAAATTCCCGAAATTCAACCCCCAATTTGGGGGTGTCGGCATTCACCGGGGGGGCTGCAAAAAATTCAAGCACCCTCTCTCGTCACAAGGAAGCGACCCCAATCGAGAAATTTTGGAACAGAGCCTCCTGGCCCGTTCTTAAAAAAATTCCCGAAATTCAACCCCCAATTTGGGGGTGTCGGCATTCACCGGGGGGGCTGCAAAAAATTCAAGCACCCTCTCTCGTCACGAGGAAGCGACCCCAATCGAGAAATTTTGGAACAGAGCCTCCTGGCCTGTTCTAAAAAAAATCCCGAATTTCAACCCCCGATTTGGGGGTGTCGGCATTCACCGGGGGGGCTGCAAAAAATTCAGGCACCTTCTTTCGTCACAAAAAAGCGATACCAATCGAGAAATTTCGGAACAGAGCCTCCTGGCCTCTTCTTTAAGAGATACCCGAATTCCAACCCCCGATTTGGGGTCGTCGCCATTCACCGAGGAGGGGGGCTGCAAAAAATTCAGGCACCCTCTCTCGTCACAAGAGAGCGATCCCAACTGAGAAATTTTGGAACAGAGCCTCCTGGCCTGTTCTTGAAAAAATTCGCGAATTTCAACCCCCGATTTGGGGGTGTCGGCATTCACCGGGAGGGCTGCGAAAAATTCAGGCACCTTCTTTCGTCACAAGAAAGCGATCTCAATCGAGATATTTTGGAACAGAGCCTCCTGGCCTGTTCTTGAAAAAATTCCCGAATTTCAACCCCCGATTTGGGGGTGTCGGCATTCACCGAGGGGGCTGCAAAAAATTCGGGCACCCTCCCTCGTCACCAGAAAGCGATCCCAATCGAGAAATTTTGGAACAGAGCTTCTGGCCTGTTCTTAAAAAAAATTCCCGAAATTCGACCCCCGATTTGGGGGTGTTGGCAGTCACCGGGGGGGGGGGGGCTGCGAAAAATTCAGGCACCTTCCTTCAGCACAAAAAAGCGATCCCAATCGAGAAATTTTGGAACAGAGCCTCCTGGCCTGTTCTTAAAAAAATTACCGAATTTCAACCCCCGATTTGGGGGTGTCGGCATTCACCGGGGGGGCTGCAAAAAATTCAGGCACCTTCTTTCAACACAACAAAGCGATCCCGATCGAGGAATTTTGGAACAGAGCCTCCTGGCCTGTTCTTAGAAAAATTCCCGAATTTCGACCCCCGATTTGGGGGTGTCGGCATTCACCGGGGGGGCTGCGAGGAATTCAGTCACCTCCTTTCGTCACAAGAAAGCGATTCCAATCGAGAAATTTTGGAACAGAGCCTCCTGGCCTGTCCTTGAAAAAATTCCCGAATTCCAACCCCCGATTTGGGGGTGTCGGCATTCACCGGGGGGGCTGCAAAAAATTCAGGCACCTTCTTTCGTCACAAAAAAGCGATCGGAATCGAGAAATTTTGGAACAGAGCCTCCTGGCCTCTTCTTTAAAAGATTCCCGAATTTCAACCCCCGATTTGGGGGTGTCGGCATCCACCGGGAGGGCTGCAAAAAATTCAGGCACCTTCTTCCATCACAAGAAAGCGATCTCAATCGAGATATTTGAGAACAGAGCCTCCTGGCCTGTTCTTAAAAAAATTCCCGAATTTCAACCCCCGATTTGGGGGTGTCGGCATTCACTGGGGGGGCTGCAAAAAATTCAGGCACCTTCTTTCGTCACAAGGAAGCGATCCCAATCGAGAAATTCTGGAACAGAGCCTCCTGGCCCGTTCTTAAAAAAATTCCCGAAATTCAACCCCCGATTTGGGCGTGTCGGCATTCACCGGGGGGGCTGCGAAAAATTCAAGCACCCTCTCTCGTTACAAGGAAGCGACCCCAATCGAGAAATTTTGGAACAGAGCCTCCTGGCCTGTTCTGAAAAAATTCCCGAATTTCAACGCCCGATTTGGGGGTGTCGGCATTCACCGGGGGGCTGCAAAAAATTCAGGCACCTTCTTTCGTCACAAAAAAGCGATCCCAATCGAGAAATTCTGGAACAGAGCCTCCTGGCCTCTTCTTTAAAAGATCCCCGAATTTCAACCCCCGATTTGGGGTCGTCTCCATTCACCGGGGGGGGGGGGGCTGCAAAAAATTCAGGCACCCTCTCTCGTCTTAAGAAAGCGATCCCAATCGAGAAATTTTGGGACAGAGCCTCCTGGCCTGTTCTAAAAAAATTCGCGAATTCCAACCCCCGATTTGGGGGTGTCGGCATTCACCGGGAGGGCTGCAAGAAATTCAGGCACCTTCTATCGTCACAAGAAAGCGATCCCAATCGAGAAATTTTGGAACAGAGCCTCCTGACCCGTTCTTAAAAAAATTCCCGAAATTCGACCCCCGATTTGGGGGTGTCGGCATTCACCGGGGGGGCTGCAAAAAATTCAGGCACCCTCTCTCGTCACAAGAAAGCGATTTCAATCGAGGAATTCTGGAACAGAGCCTCCTGGCCTGTTCTTGAAAAAATTCCCGAATTCCAACCCCCGATTTGGGGTCGTCGGCATTCACCGGGTGGGCTGCAAAAAATTCAGGCACCCTCTCTCGTCACCAGAAAGCGATCTCAATCGAGAAATTTTGGAACAGAGCTTCTGGCCTGTTCTAAAAAAATTCACGAATTCCAACCCCCGATTTGGGGGTGTCGGCATTCACCGGGGGGGGCTGCAAAAGATTCAGGCACCCTTTCTCGTCACAAGGAAGCGATCCCAATCGAGAAATTTTGGAACAGAGCCTCCTGACCCGTTCTTAAAAAAATTCCCGAAATTCGACCCCCGATTTGGGGTTGTCGGCATTCACCGGGGGGGCTGCAAAAAATTCAGGCACCCTCTCTCGTCACAAGAAAGCGATTTCAATCGAGGAATTCTGGAACAGAGCCTCCTGGCCTGTTCTAAAAAAATTCCCGAATCTCAAACCCCGATGTGGGGGTGTCGGCATTCACCGGGGGGGCTGCAAAAAATCCAGGCACCTTCTTTCGTCACAAAAAAGCGATCCCAATCGAGAAATTCTGGAACAGAGGTTCGAATTCAAGGAAAAAATTTTTTCGTTTTTCGATTAAGATAATCGATTGGAACTTCAGAGTCATCTCTTGAAGATGGGCCTGCCTGCTGAAGATCTGGAGAAACTGCTGGCTGCTGAGGTGGGGTGTCAGGTAGAGGTGCTGCAAAAAATTCAGGCACCTTCTATCGTCACAAGAAAGCGATCCCAATCGAGAAATTTTGGAACAGAGCCTCCTGGCCTGTTCTTAAAAGAATTCCCGAATTTCAACCCCCGATTTGGGGGTGTCGGCATTCACCGGGGGGGCTGCGAGAAATTCAGACACCTTCTTCCGTCACAAGAAAGCGTGTCCAATCGAGAAATTTTGGAACAGAGCCTCCTGGCCTGTCCTTGAAAAAATTCCCGAATTCCAACCCCCGATTTGGGGGTGTCAGCATTCACCGGGGGGGGGGGGCTGCATGAAATTCAGGCACCCTCTCTCGTCACAAGAAAGCGATCCCAATCGAGAAAATTTTGGAACAGAGCCTCCTGGCCTGTTCTAAAAAAATTCCCGAGTTCCAACCCCCGATTTGGGGGTGTCGGCATTCACCGGTGGGGGCTGCAAAAAATTCAGGCACCTTCTTTTGTCACAAAAAAGCGATCGGAATCGAGAAATTTTGGAACAGAGCCTCCTGGCCTCTTCTTTGAAAGATTCCCGAATTTCAACCCCCGATTTGGGGGTGTCGGCATCCACCGGGAGGGCTGCAAAAAATTCAGGCACCTTCTTCCGTCACGAGAAAGCGATCTCAATCGAGATATTTGAGAACAGAGCCTCCTGGCCTGTTCTTAAAAAAATTCCCGAATTTCAACCCCCGATTTGGGGGTGTCGGCATTCACTGGGGGGGGGGGGGGCTGCAAAAAATTCAGGCACCTTCTTTCGTCACAAGAAAGCGATCCCAATCGAGAAATTCTGGAACAGAGCCTCCTGGCCCGTTCTCAAAGAAATTCCCGAAATTCAACCCCCGATTTGGGCGTGTCGGCATTCACCGGGGGGGCTGCAAAAAATTCAAGCACTCTCTCTCGTCACAAGGAAGCGACCCCAATCGAGAAATTTTGGAACAGAGCCTCCTGGCCTGTTCTAAAAAAATTGCCGAATTTCAATCCCCGATTTGGGGGTGTCGGCATTCACCGGGGGGCTGCAAAAAATTCAGGCACCTTCTTTCGTCACAAAAAAGCGATCCCAATCGAGAAATTGTGGAACAGAGCCTCCTGTCCTCTTCTTCAAGAGATTCCCGGATTTCAACCCCCGATTTGGGGTCGTCGCCATTCACCGGGGAGGGGGGCTGCAAAAAATTCAGGCACCCTCTCTCGTCACAAGAAAGCGATCAAAATCGAGAAATTTTGGAACAGAGTCTCCTGGCCTGTTCTTAAGAAAATTCCCGAATTTCAATCCCCGATTTGGGGGTTTCGGCATTCACCGGGGGTGCTGCAAAAAATTGAGGCACCTTCTATCGTTTTAAGAAAGCGATCCCAATCGAGAAATTTTGGAACAGAGCCCCTTGGCCTGTTCTAAAAAAATTCCCGAATTTCAACCCCCGATTTGGGGGTGTCGGCATTCATCGGGGGGGCTGCAAAAAATTCAGGCACCTTCTTTCGTCACAAGAAAGCGATCGGAATCGAGAAATTTTGGAACAGAGCCTCCTGGCCTCTTCTTTCAAAGATTCCCGAATTTCAACCCCCGATTTGGGGGTGTCGGCATCCACCGGGAGGGCTGCAAAAAATTCAGGCACCTTCTTCCGTCACAAGAAAGCGATCCCAATCGAGAAATTTTGGATTAGAGCCCCTTGGCCTGTTCTAAAAAAATTCCCGAATTTCAACCCCCGATTTGGGGGTGTCGGCATTCATCGGGGGGGCTGCAGAAAATTCGGGCACCTTCTTTCGTCACAGAAAAGCGATCCGAATCAAGAAGTTTTGGAACCGAGCCTCCTGGCCTCTTCTTTAAAACATTCCCGAATTTCAACCCCCGATTTGGGGGTGTCGGCATTCACCGGGGGGGCTGCAAAAAATTCAGGCACCTTCTTTCGTCACAAAAAAGCGATCGGAATCGAGAAATTTTGGAACAGAGCCTCCTGGCCTCTTCCTTAAAAGATTCCCGAATTTCAACCCCCGATTTGGGGGTGTCGGCATCCACCGGGAGGGCTGCAAAAAATTCAGGCACCTTCTTCCGTCACGAGAAAGCGATCCCAATCGAGATATTTGAGAACAGAGCCTCCTGGCCTGTTCTTGAAAGAATTCGCGAATTTCAACCCCCGATTTGGGGGTGTCGGCATTCACCGGGAGGGCTGCGAAAATCTCAGGCACCTTCTTTCGTCACAAGAAAGCGATCTCAATCGAGCGATTTTGGAACAGAGCCTCCTGGCCTGTTCTTGAAAAAATTCCCGAATTTCAACCCCCGATTTGGGGGTGTCGGCATTCACCGGGGGGGCTGCAAAAAATTCGGGCACCCTCTCTCGTCACCAGAAAGCGATCCCAATCGAGAAATTTTGGAACAGAGCTTCTGGCCTGTTCTCAAAAAAATTCCCGAAATTCGACCCCCGATTTGGGGGTGTCGGCATTCACCGGGGGGGCTGCAAAAAATTCAGGCACCCTCTCTCGTCACAAGAAAGCGATCCCAATCGAGGAATTTTGGAACAGAGCCTCCTGGCCCGTTCTTAAAAGAATTCCCGAATTTCAACCCCCGATTTGGGGGTGTTGGCAGTCACCGGGGGGGGGGGGGGCTGCGAAAAATTCAGGCACCTTCCTTCAACACAAAAAAGCGATCCCAATCGAGAAATTTTGGAACAGAGCCTCCTGGCCTGTTCTAAAAAAATTCACGAATTTCAACCCCCGATTTGGGGTGTGTTGGCATTCACCGGGGGGGCTGCGAAAAATTGAGGTACCTTCTTTCGTCACAAGAAAGCGATCCCAATCGAGGAATCTTGGAACAGAGCCTCCTGGCCCGTTCTTAAAGAAATTCCCGAAATTCAACCCCCAATTTGGGGGTGTCGGCATTCACCGGGGGGGCTGCAAAAAATTCAAGCACCCTCTCTCGTCACAAGAAAGCGACCCCAATCGAGAAATTTTGGAACAGAGCCTCCTGGCCCGTTCTTAAAAAAATTCCCGAAATTCAACCCCCAATTTGGGGGTGTCGGCATTCACCGGGGGGGCTGCAAAAAATTCAAGCGCCCTCTCTCGTCACGAGGAAGCGACCCCAATCGAGAAATTTTGGAACAGAGCCTCCTGGCCTGTTCTAAAAAAATTCCCGAATTTCAACCCCCGATTTGGGGGTGTCGGCATTCACCGGGGGGGCTGCAAAAAATTCAGGCACCTTCTTTCGTCACAAAAAAGCGATACCAATCGAGAAATTTCGGAACAGAGCCTCCTGGCCTCTTCTTTAAGAGATACCCGAATTCCAACCCCCGATTTGGGGTCGTCGCCATTCACCGAGGAGGGGGGCTGCAAAAAATTCAGGCACCCTCTCTCGTCACAAGAGAGCGAACCCAATCGAGAAATTTTGGAACAGAGCCTCCTGGCCTGTTCTTGAAAAAATTCGCGAATTTCAACCCCCGATTTGGGGGTGTCGGCATTCACCGGGAGGGCTGCGGAAAATTCAGGCACCTTCTTTCGTCACAAGAAAGCGATCTCATTCGAGATATCTTGGAACAGAGCCTCCTGGCCTGTTCTTAAAAAAATTCCCGAATTTCAACCCCCGATTTGGGGGTGTCGGCATTCACCGGGGGGGCTGCAAAAAATTCGGGCATCCTCTCTCGTCACCAGAAAGCGATCCCAATCGAGAAATTTTGGAACAGAGCCTCCTGGCCTGTTCTAAAAAAATTCCCGAATTTCATCCCCCGATTTGGGGGTGTCGGCATTCACCGGGGGGGGCTGCAAAAAATTCAGGCACCTTCTTTCGTCACAAATAAGCGATACCAATCGAGAAATTTCGGAACAGAGCCTCCTGGCCTCTTCTTTAAGAGATACCCGAATTCCAACCCCCGATTTGGGGTCGTCGCCATTCACCGAGGAGGGGGGCTGCAAAAAATTCAGGCACCCCCTCTCGTCACAAGAGAGCGATCCCAATCGAGAAATTTTGGAACAGAGCCTCCTGGCCTGTTCTTGAAAAAATTCGCGAATTTCAACCCCCGATTTGGGGGTGTCGGCATTCACCGGGAGGGCTGCGGAAAATTCAGGCACCTTCTTTCGTCACAAGAAAGCGATCTCAATCGAGATATTTTGGAACAGAGCCTCCTGGCCTGTTCTTGAAAAAATTCCCGAATTTCAACCCCCGATTTGGGGGTGTCGGCATTCACCGGGGGGGCTGCAAAAAATTCGGGCACCCTCTCTCGTCACCAGAAAGCGATCCCAATCGAGAAATTTTGGAACAGAGCTTCTGGCCTGTTCTTAAAAAAATTCCCGAAATTCGACCCCCGATTTGGGTGTGTCGGCATTCACCGGGGGGGCTGCAAAAAATTCAGGCACCCTCTCTCGTCACAAGAAAGCGATCCCAATCGAGGAATTTTGGAACAGAGCCTCCTCGCCCGTTCTTAAAAGAATTCCCGAATTTCAACCCCCGATTTGGGGGTGTTGGCAGTCACCGGGGGGGGGGCTGCGAAAAATTCAGGCACCTTCCTTCAACACAAAAAAGCGATCCCAATCGAGAAATTTTGGAACAGAGCCTCCTGGCCTGTTCTTAAAAAAATTACCGAATTTCAACCCCCGTATTGGGGGTGTCGGCATTCACCGGGGGGGCTGCAAAAAATTCAGGCACCTTCTTTCAACACAACAAAGCAATCCCGATCGAGGAATTTTGGAACAGAGCCTCCTGGCCTGTACTTAAAAAAATTCCCGAATTTCGACCCCCGATTTGGGGGTGTCGGCATTCACCGGGGGGGCTGCGAGGAATTCAGTCACCTTCTTTCGTCACAAGAAAGCGATTCCAATCGAGAAATTCTGGAACAGAGCCTCCTGGCCTGTCCTTGAAAAAATTCCCGAATTCCAACCCCCGATTTGGGGGTGTCAGCATTCACCGGGGGGGGGGGGGGCTGCATGAAATTCAGGCACCCTCTCTCGTCACAAGAAAGCGATCCCAATCGAGAAATTTCGGAACAGAGCCTCCTGGCCTGTTCTAAAAAAATTCCCGAATTTCAACCCCCGATCTGGGGGTGTCGGCATTCACCGGGGGGGCTGCAAAAAATTCAGGCACCTTCTTTCGTCACAAAAAAGCGATCGGAATCGAGAAATTTTGGAACAGAGCCTCCTGGCCTCTTCTTTAAAAGATTCCCGAATTTCAACCCCTGATTTGGGGGTGTCGGCATCCACCGGGAGGGCTGCAAAAAATTCAGGCACCTTCTTCCGTCACAAGAAAGCGATCTCAATCGAGATATTTGAGAACAGAGCCTCCTGGCCTGTTCTTAAAAAAATTCCCGAATTTCAACCCCCGATTTGGGGGTGTCGGCATTCACTGGGGGGGCTGCAAAAAATTCAGGCACCTTCTTTCGTCACAAGGAAGCGATCCCAATCGAGAAATTCTGGAACAGAGCCTCCTGGCCCGTTCTTAAAAAAATTCCCGAAATTCGACCCCCGATTTGGGGGTGTCGGCATTCACCGGGGGGCTGCAAAAAATTCAGGCACCTTCTTTCGTCACAAAAAAGCGATCCCAATCGAGAAATTTTGGAACAGAGCCTCCTGGCCTCTTCTTTAAAAGATCCCCGAATTTCAACCCCCGATTTGGGGTCGTTTCCATTCACCGGGGGGGGGGGGGCTGCAAAAAATTCAGGCACCCTCTCTCGTCTTAAGAAAGCGATCCCAATCGAGAAATTTTGGGACAGAGCCTCCTGGCCTGTTCTAAAAAAATTCGCGAATTCCAACCCCCGATTTGGGGGTGTCGGCATCCACCGGGAGGGCTGCAAGAAATTCAGGCACCTTCTTTCGTCACAAGAAAGCGATCTCAATCGAGATATTTTGGAACAGAGCCTCCTGGCCTGTTCTTAAAAAAATTCCCGAATTTCAACCCCCGATTTGGGCGTTTCGGCATTCACCGGGGGTGCTGCAAAAAATTCAGGCACCTTCTATCGTCACAAGAAAGCGATCCCAATCGAGAAATTTTGGAACAGAGCCTCCTGGCCTGTTCTTGAAAAAATTCCAACCCCCGATTAGGGGTCGTCGGCATTCACCGGGTGGGCTGCAAAAAATTCAGGCACCCTCTCTCGTCACCAGAAAGCGATCTCAATCGAGAAATTTTGGAACAGAGCTTCTGGCCTGTTCTTAAAAAAATTCACGAATTCCAACCCCCGATTTGGGGGTGTCGGCATTCACCGGGGGGGCTGCAAAAGATTCAGGCACCCTCTCTCGTCACAAGAAAGCGATCCCAATCGAGAAATTTTGGAACAGAGCCTCCTGGCCTGTTCTTGAAAAAATTCCAACCCCCGATTAGGGGTCGTCGGCATTCACCGGGGGGGCTGCAAAAAATTCAGGCACCCTCTGTCGTCACAAGAAAGCGATTTCAATCGAGGAATTCTGGAACAGAGCCTCCTGGCCTGTTCTGAAAAAATTCCCGAATCTCAACCCCCGATGTGGGGGTGTCGGCATTCACCGGGGGGGGGGGGGCTGCAAAAAATCCAGGCACCTTCTTTCGTTACAGAAAAGCGATCCCAATCGAGAAATTCTGGAACAGAGGTTCGAATTCAAGGAAAAAATTTTTTCGTTTTTCGATTAAGATAATCGATTGGAACTTCAGAGTCATCTCTTGAAGATGGGCCTGCCTGCTGAAGATCTGGAGAAACTGCTGGCTGCTGAGGTGGGGTGTCAGGTAGAGGTGCTGCAAAAAATTCAGGCACCTTCTATCGTCACAAGAAAGCGATCCCAATCGAGAAATTTTGGAACAGAGCCTCCTGGCCTGTTCTTAAAAGAATTCCCGAATCTCAACCCCCGATTTGGGGGTGTCGGCATTCACCGGGGGGGCTGCGAGAAATTCAGACACCTTCTTCCGTCACAAGAAAGCGATTCCAATCGAGAAATTTTGGAACAGAGCCTCCTGGCCTGTCCTTGAAAAAATTCCCGAATTCCAGACCCCGATTTGGGGGTGTCAGCATTCACCGGGGGGGGGGTGGCTGCATGAAATTCAGGCACCCTCTCTCGTCACAAGAAAGCGATCCAAATCGAGAAATTTTGGAACAGAGCCTCCTGGCCTGTTCTAAAAAAATTCCCGAATTTCAACCCCCGATTTGGGGGTGTCGGCATTCACCGGGGGGGCTGCAAAAAATTCAGGCACCCTCTCTCGTCACAAGAAAGCGATTTCGATCGAGGAATTCTGGAACAGAGCCTCCTGGCCTGTTCTTGAAAAAATTCCCGAATTCCAACCCCCGATTTGGGGTCGTCGGCATTCACCGGGTGGGCTGCAAAAAATTCAGGCACCCTCTCTCGTCACCAGAAAGCGATCTCAATCGAGAAATTTTGGAACAGAGCTTCTGGCCTGTTCTAAAAAAATTCACGAATTCCAACCCCCGATTTGGGGGTGTCGGCATTCACCGGGGGGGCTGCAAAAGATTCAGGCACCCTCTCTCGTCACAAAAAAGCGATCGGAATCGAGAAATTTTGGAACCAGAGCCTCCTGGCCTCTTCTTCAAAAGATTCCCGAATTTCAACCCCCGATTTGGGGGTGTCGGCATCCACCGGGAGGGCTGCAAAAAATTCAGGCACCTTCTTCCGTCACAAGAAAGCGATCTCAATCGAGATATTTGAGAACAGAGCCTCCTGGCCTGTTCTTAAAAAAATTCCCGAATTTCAACCCCCGATTTGGGGGTGTCGGCATTCACTGGGGGGGCTGCAAAAAAGTCAAGCACCCTCTCTCGTCACAAGGAAGCGACCCCAATCGAGAAATTCTGGAACAGAGCCTCCTGGCCTGTTCCAAAAAAATTGCCGAATTTCAATCCCCGATTTGGGGGTGTCGGCATTCACCGGGGGGCTGCAAAAAATTCAGGCACCTTCTTTCGTCACAAAAAAGCGATCCCAATCGAGAAATTGTGGAACAGAGCCTCCTGTCCTCTTCTTTAAGAGATTCCCGGATTTCAACCCCCGATTTGGGGTCGTCGCCATTCACCGGGGAGGGGGGCTGCAAAAAATTCAGGCACCCTCTCTCGTCACAAGAAAGCGATCAAAATCGAGAAATTTTGGAACAGAGTCTCCTGGCCTGTTCTAAAAAAATTCCCGAATTTCAACCCCCGATTTGGGGGTGTCGGCATTCATCGGGGGGGCTGCAAAAAATTCAGGCACCTTCTTTCGTCACAAGAAAGCGATCCCAATCGAGAAATTTTGGAACAGAGCCTCCTGGCCTCTTCTTTCAAAGATTCCCGGAATTCAACCCCCGATTTGGGGGTGTCGGCATCCACCGGGAGGGCTGCAAAAAATTCAGGCACCTTCTTCCGCCACAAGAAAGCGATCCCAATCGAGAAATTTTGGAACAGAGCCCCTTGGCCTGTTCTAAAAAAATTCCCGAATTTCAACCCCCGATTTGGGGGTGTCGGCATTCACCGGGGGGGCTGCAAAAAATTCAGGCACCTTCTTCCGTCACAAAAAAGCGATCGGAATCGAGAAATTTTGGAACAGAGCCTCCTGGCCTCTTCTTTGAAAGATTCCCGAATTTCAACCCCCGATTTGGGGGTGTCGGCATCCACCGGGAGGGCTGCAAAAAATTCAGGCACCTTCTTCCGTCACAAGAAAGCGATCTCAATCGAGATATTTGAGAACAGAGCCTCCTGGCCTGTTCTTGAAAAAATTCGCGAATTTCAACCCCCGATTTGGGGGTGTCGGCATTCACCGGGAGGGCTGCGAAAAATTCAGGCACCTTCTTTCGTCACAAGAAAGCGATCTCAATCGAGATATTTTGGAACAGAGCCTCCTGGCCTGTTCTTGAAAAAATTCCTGAATTTCAACCCCCGATTTGGGGGTGTCGGCATTCACCGGGGGGGCTGCAAAAAATTCGGGCACCCTCTCCCGTCACCAGAAAGCGATCCCAATCGAGAAATTTTGGAACAGAGCTTCTGGCCTGTTCTTAAAAAAATTCCCGAAATTCGACCCCCGATTTGGGGGTGTCGGCATTCACCGGGGGGGCTGCAAAAAATTCAGGCACCCTCTCTCGTCACAAGAAAGCGATCCCAATCGAGGAATTTTGGAACAGAGCCTCCTGGCCCGTTCTTAAAAGAATTCCCGAATTTCAACCCCCGATTTGGGGGTGTTGGCAGTCACCGGGGGGGGGGGGGGGCTGCGAAAAATTCAGGCACCTTCCTTCAACACAAAAAAGCGATCCCAATCGAGAAATTTTGGAACAGAGCCTCCTGGCCTGTTCTAAAAAAATTCACGAATTTCAACCCCCGATTTGGGGGTGTTGGCATTCACCGGGGAGGCTGCGAAAAATTGAGGTACCTTCTTTCGTCACAAGAAAGCGATCCCAATCGAGGAATTTTGGAACAGAGCCTCCTGGCCCGTTCTTAAAGAAATTCCCGAAATTCAACCCCCAATTTGGGGGTGTCGGCATTCACCGGGGCGGCTGCAAAAAATTCAAGCACCCTCTCTCGTCACAAGGAAGCGACCCCAATCGAGAAATTTTGGAACAGAGCCTCCTGGCCCGTTCTTAAAAAAATTCCCGAAATTCAACCCCCAATTTGGGGGTGTCGGCATTCACCGGGGGGGCTGCAAAAAATTCAAGCACCCTCTCTCGTCACGAGGAAGCGACCCCAATCGAGAAATTTTGGAACAGAGCCTCCTGGCCTGTTCTAAAAAAATTCCCGAATTTCAACCCCCGATTTGGGGGTGTCGGCATTCACCGGGGGGGCTGCAAAAAATTCAGGCACCGCCTTTCGTCACAAAAAAGCGATACCAATCGAGAAATTTCGGAACAGAGCCTCCTGGCCTCTTCTCTAAGAGATACCCGAATTCCAACCCCCGATTTGGGGTCGTCGCCATTCACCGAGGAGGGGGGCTGCAAAAAATTCAGGCACCCTCTCTCGTCACAAGAGAGCGATCCCGATCGAGGAATTCTGGAACAGAGCCTCCTGGCCTGTTCTTGAAAAAATTCGGGAATTTCAACCCCCGATTTGGGGGTGTCGGCATTCACCGGGAGGGCTGCGAAAAATTCAGGCACCTTCTTTCGTCACAAGAAAGCGATCTCAATCGAGATATTTTGGAACAGAGCCTCCTGGCCTGTTCTTGAAAAAATTCCCGAATTTCAACCCCCGATTTGGGGGTGTCGGCATTCACCGGGGGGGCTGCAAAAAATTCGGGCACCCTCTCTCGTCACCAGAAAGCGATCCCAATCGAGAAATTTTGGAACAGAGCTTCTGGCCTGTTCTTAAAAAAATTCCCGAAATTCGACCCCCGATTCGGGGGTGTCGGCATTCACCGGGGGGGCTGCAGAAAATTCAGGCACCCTCTCTCGTCACAAGAAAGCGATCCCAATGGAGGAATTTCGGAACAGAGCCTCCTGGCCCGTTCTTAAAAGAATTCCCGAATTTCAACCCTCGATTTGGGGGTGTTGGCAGTCACCGGGGGGGGGGGGGGCTGCGAAAAATTCAGGCACCTTCCTTCAACACAAAAAAGCGATCCCAATCGAGAAATTTTGGAACAGAGCCTCCTGGCCTGTCCTTGAAAAAATTCCCGAATTTCAACCCCCGATTTGGGGGTGTCGGCATTCACCGGGGGGGCTGCAAAAAATTCGGGCACCCTCTCTCGTCACCAGAAAGCGATCCCAATCGAGAAATTTTGGAACAGAGCTTCTGGCCTGTTCTTAAAAAAATTCCCGAAATTCGACCCCCGATTTGGGGGTGTCGGCATTCACCGGGGGGGCTGCAAAAAATTCAGGCACCCTCTCTCGTCACAAGAAAGCGATCCCAATCGAGGAATTTTGGAACAGAGCCTCCTGGCCCGTCCTTAAAAGAATTCCCGAATTTCAACCCCCGATTTGGGGGTGTTGGCAGTCACCGGGGGGGGCTGCGAAAAATTCAGGCACCTTCCTTCAACACAAAAAAGCGATCCCAATCGAGAAATTTTGGAACAGAGCCTCCTGGCCTGTTCTTAAAAAAATTACCGAATTTCAACCCCCGATTTGGGGGTGTCGGCATCCACCGGGGGGGCTGCAAAAAATTCAGGCACCTTCTTTCAACACAACAAAGCGATCCCGATCGAGGAATTTTGGAACAGAGCCTCCTGGCCTGTTCTTAAAAAAATTCCCGAATTTCGACCCCCGATTTGGGGGTGTCGGCATTCACCGGGGGGGCTGCGAGGAATTCAGTCACCTTCTTTCGTCACAAGAAAGCGATTCCAATCGAGAAATTTTGGAACAGAGCCTCCTGGCCTGTCCTTGAAAAAATTCCCGAATTTCAACCCCCGATTTGGGGGTGTCGGCATTCACCGGGGGGGCTGCAAAAAATTCGGGCACCCTCTCTCGTCACCAGAAAGCGATCCCAATCGAGAAATTTTGGAACAGAGCTTCTGGCCTGTTCTTAAAAGAATTCCCGAATTTCAACCCCCGATTTGGGGGTGTTGGCAGTCACCGGGGGGGGGGGGGCTGCGAAAAATTCAGGCACCTTCCTTCAACACAAAAAAGCGATCCCAATCGAGAAATTTTGGAACAGAGCCTCCTGGCCTGTTCTAAAAAAATTCACGAATTTCAACCCCCGATTTGGGGGTGTCGGCATTCACCGGGGGGGCTGCAAAAAATTCAGGCACCTTCTTTCGTCACAAAAAAGCGATACCAATCGAGAAATTTCGGAACAGAGCCTCCTGGCCTCTTCTCTAAGAGATACCCGAATTCCAACCCCCGATTTGGGGTCGTCGCCATTCACCGAGGAGGGGGGCTGCAATAAATTCAGGCACCCTCTCTCGTCACAAGAGAGCGATCCCAATCGAGGAATTTTGGAACAGAGCCTCCTGGCCTGTTCTTGAAAAAATTCGCGAATTCAACCCCCGATTTGGGGGTGTCGGCATTCACCGGGAGGGCTGCGAAAAATTCAGGCACCTTCTTTCGTCACAAGAAAGCGATCTCAATCGAGATATTTTGGAACAGAGCCTCCTGGCCTGTTCTTGAAAAAATTCCCGAATTTCAACCCCCGATTTGGGGGTGTCGGCATTCACCGGGGGGGCTGCAAAAAATTCGGGCACCCTCTCTCGTCACCAGAAAGCGATCCCAATCGAGAAATTTTGGAACAGAGCTTCTGGCCTGTTCTTAAAAAAATTCCCGAAATTCGACCCCCGATTTGGGGGTGTCGGCATTCACCGGGGGGGGCGGCTGCAGAAAATTCAGGCACCCTCTCTCGTCACAAGAAAGCGATCCCAATCGAGGAATTTTGGAACAGAGCCTCCTGGCCCGTTCTTAAAAGAATTCCCGAATTTCAACCCTCGATTTGGGGGTGTTGGCAGTCACCGGGGGGGGGGGGGCTGCGAAAAATTCAGGCACCTTCCTTCAACACAAAAAAGCGATCCCAATCGAGAAATTTTGGAACAGAGCCTCCTGGCCTGTCCTTGAAAAAATTCCCGAATTTCAACCCCCGATTTGGGGGTGTCGGCATTCACCGGGGGGGCTGCAAAAAATTCGGGCACCCTCTCTCGTCACCAGAAAGCGAAATCAATCGAGAAATTTTGGAACAGAGCTTCTGGCCTGTTCTTAAAAAAATTCCCGAAATTCGACCCCCGATTTCGTGTGTCGGCATTCACCGGGGGGGCTGCAAAAAATTCAGGCACCTCTCTCGTCACAAGAAAGCGATCCCAATCGAGGAATTTTGGAACAGAGCCTCCCTGGCCTGTTCTTAAAAAAATTACCGAATTTCAACCCCCGATTTGGGGTGTCGGCATCCACCGGGGGGGCTGCAAAAAATTCAGGCCTCTTCTTTCAACACAACAAAGCGATCCCGATCGAGGAATTTTGGAGCAGAGCCTCCTGGCCTGTTCTTAAAAAAATTCCCGAATTTCGACCCCCGATTTGGGGGTGTCGGCATTCACCGGGGGGGCTGCGAGGAATTCAGTCACCTTCTTTCGTCACAAGAAAGCAATTCCAATCGAGAAATTTTGGAACAGAGCCTCCTGGCCTGTCCTTGAAAAAATTACCGAATTTCAACCCCCGATTTGGGGGTGTCGGCATTCACCGGGGGGGCTGCAAAAAATTCGGGCACCCTCTCTCGTCACCAGAAAGCGATCCCAATCGAGAAATTTTGGAACAGAGCTTCTAGCCTGTTCTTAAAAGAATTCCCGAATTTCAACCCCCGATTTGAGGGTGTTGGCAGTCACCGGGGGGGGGGGGGGGGCTGCGAAAAATTCAGGCACCTTGCTTCAACACAAAAAAGGGATCCCAATCGAGAAATTTTGGAACAGAGCCTCCTGGCCTGTTCTAAAAAAATTCACGAATTTCAACCCCCGATTTGGGGGTGTTGGCATTCACCGGGGGGGGGGGCTGCGAAAAATTCAGGCACCTTCCTTCAACACAAAAAAGCGATCCCAATCGAGAAATTTTGGAACAGAGCCTCCTGGCCCGTTCTTAAATAAATTCCCGAAATTCAACCCCCAATTTGGGGGTGTCGGCATTCGACGGGGGGGCTGCAAAAAATTCAAGCACCCTCTCTCGTCACAAGGAAGCGACCCCAATCGAGAAATTTTGGAACAGAGCCTCCTGGCCCGTTCTTAAAAAAATTCCCGAAATTCAACCCCCAATTTGGGGGTGTCGGCATTTACCGGGGGGGCTGCAAAAAATTCAAGCACCCTCTCTCGTCACGAGGAAGCGACCCCAATCGAGAAATTTTGGAACAGAGCCTCCTGGCCTGTTCTAAAAAAATTCCCGAATTTCAACCCCCGATTTGGGGTTGTCGGCATTCACCGGGGGGGCTGCAAAAAATTCAGGCACCTTCTTTAGTCACAAAAAAGCGATACCAATCGAGAAATTTCGGAACAGAGCCTCCTGGCCTCTTCTTTAAGAGATACCCGAATTCCAACCCCCGATTTGGGGTCGTCGCCATTCACCGAGGAGGGGGGCTGCAAAAAATTCAGGGACCCTCTCTCGTCACAAGAGAGCGATCCCAATCGAGAAATTTTGGAACAGAGCCTCCTGGCCTGTTCTTGAAAAAATTCGCGAATTTCAACCCCCGATTTGGGGGTGTCGGCATTCACCGGGAGGGCTGCGAAAAATTCAGGCACCTTCTTTCGTCACAAGGAAAGCGATCTCAATCGAGATATTTTGGAACAGAGCCTCCTGGCCTGTTCTTGAAAAAATTCCCGAATTTCAACCCCCGATTTGGGGGTGTCGGCATTCAACGGGGGGGCTGCATAAAATTCGGGCACCCTCTCTCGTCACCAGAAAGCGATCCCAATCGAGAAATTTTGGAACAGAGCTTCTGGCCTGTTCTTAAAAAAATTCCCGAAATTCGACCCCCGATTTGGGGGTGTCGGCATTCACCGGGGGGGCTGCAAAAAATTCAGGCACCCTCTCTCGTCACAAGAAAGCGATCCCAATCGAGGAATTTTGGAACAGAGCCTCCTGGCCCGTTCTTAAAAGAATTCCCGAATTTCAACCCCCGATTTGGGGGTGTTGGCAGTCACCGGGGGGGGGGGGGGCTGCGAAAAATTCAGGCACCTCCCTTCAACACAAAAAAGCGATCCCAATCGAGAAATTTTGGAACAGAGCCTCCTGGCCTGTGCTTAAAAAAATTACCGAATTTCAACCCCCGATTTGGGGGTGTCGGCATTCACCGGGGGGGCTGCGAGGAATTCAGTCACCTTCTTTCGTCACAAGAAAGCGATTCCAATCGAGAAATTTTGGAACAGAGCCTCCTGGCCTGTCCTTGAAAAAATTCCCAAATTCCAACCCCCGATTTGGGGGTGTCAGCATTCACCGGGGGGGGGGGGGGGCTGCATGAAATTCAGGCACCCTCTCTCGTCACAAGAAAGCGATCCCAATCGAGAAATTTTGGAACAGAGCCTCCTGGCCTGTTCTAAAAAAATTCCCGAATTTCAACCCCCGATTTGGGGGTGTCGGCATTCACCGGGGGTTCTGCAAAGAATTCAGGCACCTTCTTTCGGCACAAAAAAGCGATCGGAATCGAGAAATTTTGGAACAGAGCCTCCTGGCCTCTTCTTTAAAAGATTCCCGAATTTCAACCCCCGATTTGGGGGTGTCGGCATCCACCGGGAGGGCTGCAAAAAATTCAGGCTTCTTCTTCCGTCACAAGAAAGCGATCTCAATCGAGATATTTGAGAACAGAGCCTCCTGGCCTGTTCTTAAAAAAATTCCCGAATTTCAACCCCCGATTTGGGGTTGTCGGCATTCACTGCGGGGGCTGCAAAAAATTCAAGCACCCTCTCTCGTCACAAGGAAGCGATCCCAATCGAGAAATTTTGGAACAGAGCCTCCTGGCCTGTTCTAAAAAAATTCCCGAATTTCAACCCCCGATTTGGGGTCGTCTCCATTCACCGGGGGGGGGGGGCTGCAAAAAATTCAGGCACCCTCTCTCGTCTTAAGAAAGCGATCCCAATCGAGAAATTTTGGGACAGAGCCTCCTGGCCTGTTCTTAAAAAAATTACCGAATTTCAACCCCCGATTTGGGGGTGTCGGCATTCACCGGGGGGGCTGCAAAAAATTCAGGCACCTTCTTTCAACACAACAAAGCGATCCCGATCGAGGAATTTTGGAACAGAGCCTCCTGGCCTGTTCTTAAAAAAATTCCCGAATTTCGACCCCGATTTGGGGGTGTCGGCATTCACCGGGGGGGCTGCGAGGAATTCAGTCACCTTCTTTCGTCACAAGAAAGCGATTCCAATCGAGAAATTTTGGAACAGAGCCTCCTGGCCTGTCCTTGAAAAAATTCCCGAATTCCAACCCCCGATTTGGGGGTGTCAGCATTCACCGGGGGGGGGGGGGGCTGCATAAAATTCGGGCACCCTCTCTCGTCACCAGAAAGCGATCCCAATCGAGAAATTTTGGAACAGAGCTTCTGGCCTGTTCTTAAAAAAATTCCCGAAATTCGACCCCCGATTTGGGGGTGTCGGCATTCACCGGGGGGGCTGCAAAAAATTCAGGCACCCTCTCTCGTCACAAGAAAGCGATCCCAATCGAGGAATTTTGGAACAGAGCCTCCTGGCCCGTTCTTAAAAGAATTCCCGAATTTCAACCCCCGATTTGGGGGTGTTGGCAGTCACCGGGGGGGGGGGGCTGCGAAAAATTCAGGCACCTTCCTTCAACACAAAAAAGCGATCCCAATCGAGAAATTTTGGAACAGAGCCTCCTGGCCTGTGCTTAAAAAAATTACCGAATTTCAACCCCCGATTTGGGGGTGTCGGCATTCACCGGGGGGGCTGCGAGGAATTCAGTCACCTTCTTTCGTCACAAGAAAGCGATTCCAATCGAGAAATTTTGGAACAGAGCCTCCTGGCCTGTCCTTGAAAAAATTCCCGAATTCCAACCCCCGATTTGGGGGTGTCAGCATTCACCGGGGGGGGGGGGCTGCATGAAATTCAGGCACCCTCTCTCGTCACAAGAAAGCGATCCCAATCGAGAAATTTTGGAACAGAGCCTCCTGGCCTGTTCTAAAAAAATTCCCGAATTTCAACCCCCGATTTGGGGGTGTCGGCATTCACCGGGGGTTCTGCAAAGAATTCAGGCACCTTCTTTCGGCACAAAAAAGCGATCGGAATCGAGAAATTTTGGAACAGAGCCTCCTGGCCTGTTCTAAAAAAATTCCCGAATTTCAACCCCCGATTTGGGGGTGTCGGCATTCACCGGGGGGGCTGCAAAAAATTCAGGCACCCTCTCTCGTCACAAGAAAGCGATCCCAATCGAGGAATTTTGGAACAGAGCCTCCTGGCCCGTTCTTAAAAGAATTCCCGAATTTCAACCCCCGATTTGGGGGTGTTGGCAGTCACCGGGGGGGGCTGCGAAAAATTCAGGCACCTTCCTTCAACACAAAAAAGCGATCCCAATCGAGAAATTTTGGAACAGAGCCTCCTGGCCTGTTCTAAAAAAATTCACGAATTTCAACCCCGATTTGGGGGTGTTGGCATTCACCGGGGAGGCTGCGAAAAATTGAGGTACCTTCTTTCGTCACAAGGAAGCGATCCCAATCGAGGAATTTTGGAACAGAGCCTCCTGGCCCGTTCTTAAAGAAATTCCCGAAATTCAACCCCCAATTTGGGGGTGTCGGCATTCACCGGGGGGGCTGCAAAAAATTCAAGCACCCTCTCTCGTCACAAGGAAGCGACCCCAATCGAGAAATTTTGGAACAGAGCCTCCTGGCCCGTTCTTAAAAAAATTCCCGAAATTCAACCCCCAATTTGGGGGTGTCGGCATTCACCGGGGGGGCTGCAAAAAATTCAAGCACCCTCTCTCGTCACGAGGAAGCGACCCCAATCGAGAAATTTTGGAACAGAGCCTCCTGGCCTGTTCTAAAAAAATTCCCGAATTTCAACCCCCGATTTGGGGGTGTCGGCATTCACCGGGGGGGCTGCAAAAAATTCAGGCACCTTCTTTCGTCACAAAAAAGCGATACCAATCGAGAAATTTCGGAACAGAGCCTCCTGGCCTCTTCTCTAAGAGATACCCGAATTCCAACCCCCGATTTGGGGTCGTCGCCATTCACCGAGGAGGGGGGCTGCAAAAAATTCAGGCACCCTCTCTCGTCACAAGAGAGCGATCCCGATCGAGGAATTCTGGAACAGAGCCTCCTGGCCTGTTCTTGAAAAAATTCGGGAATTTCAACCCCCGATTTGGGGGTGTCGGCATTCACCGGGAGGGCTGCGAAAAATTCAGGCACCTTCTTTCGTCACAAGAAAGCGATCTCAATCGAGATATTTTGGAACAGAGCCTCCTGGCCTGTTCTTGAAAAAATTCCCGAATTTCAACCCCCGATTTGGGGGTGTCGGCATTCACCGGGGGGGCTGCAAAAAATTCGGGCACCCTCTCTCGTCACCAGAAAGCGATCCCAATCGAGAAATTTTGGAACAGAGCTTCTGGCCTGTTCTTAAAAAAATTCCCGAAATTCGACCCCCGATTCGGGGGTGTCGGCATTCACCGGGGGGGCTGCAGAAAATTCAGGCACCCTCTCTCGTCACAAGAAAGCGATCCCAATGGAGGAATTTCGGAACAGAGCCTCCTGGCCCGTTCTTAAAAGAATTCCCGAATTTCAACCCTCGATTTGGGGGTGTTGGCAGTCACCGGGGGGGGGGGGGCTGCGAAAAATTCAGGCACCTTCCTTCAACACAAAAAAGCGATCCCAATCGAGAAATTTTGGAACAGAGCCTCCTGGCCTGTCCTTGAAAAAATTCCCGAATTTCAACCCCCGATTTGGGGGTGTCGGCATTCACCGGGGGGGCTGCAAAAAATTCGGGCACCCTCTCTCGTCACCAGAAAGCGATCCCAATCGAGAAATTTTGGAACAGAGCTTCTGGCCTGTTCTTAAAAAAATTCCCGAAATTCGACCCCCGATTTGGGGGTGTCGGCATTCACCGGGGGGGCTGCAAAAAATTCAGGCACCCTCTCTCGTCACAAGAAAGCGATCCCAATCGAGGAATTTTGGAACAGAGCCTCCTGGCCCGTCCTTAAAAGAATTCCCGAATTTCAACCCCCGATTTGGGGGTGTTGGCAGTCACCGGGGGGGGCTGCGAAAAATTCAGGCACCTTCCTTCAACACAAAAAAGCGATCCCAATCGAGAAATTTTGGAACAGAGCCTCCTGGCCTGTTCTTAAAAAAATTACCGAATTTCAACCCCCGATTTGGGGGTGTCGGCATCCACCGGGGGGGCTGCAAAAAATTCAGGCACCTTCTTTCAACACAACAAAGCGATCCCGATCGAGGAATTTTGGAACAGAGCCTCCTGGCCTGTTCTTAAAAAAATTCCCGAATTTCGACCCCCGATTTGGGGGTGTCGGCATTCACCGGGGGGGCTGCGAGGAATTCAGTCACCTTCTTTCGTCACAAGAAAGCGATTCCAATCGAGAAATTTTGGAACAGAGCCTCCTGGCCTGTCCTTGAAAAAATTCCCGAATTTCAACCCCCGATTTGGGGGTGTCGGCATTCACCGGGGGGGCTGCAAAAAATTCGGGCACCCTCTCTCGTCACCAGAAAGCGATCCCAATCGAGAAATTTTGGAACAGAGCTTCTGGCCTGTTCTTAAAAGAATTCCCGAATTTCAACCCCCGATTTGGGGGTGTTGGCAGTCACCGGGGGGGGGGGCTGCGAAAAATTCAGGCACCTTCCTTCAACACAAAAAAGCGATCCCAATCGAGAAATTTTGGAACAGAGCCTCCTGGCCTGTTCTAAAAAAATTCACGAATTTCAACCCCCGATTTGGGGGTGTCGGCATTCACCGGGGGGGCTGCAAAAAATTCAGGCACCTTCTTTCGTCACAAAAAAGCGATACCAATCGAGAAATTTCGGAACAGAGCCTCCTGGCCTCTTCTCTAAGAGATACCCGAATTCCAACCCCCGATTTGGGGTCGTCGCCATTCACCGAGGAGGGGGGCTGCAATAAATTCAGGCACCCTCTCTCGTCACAAGAGAGCGATCCCAATCGAGGAATTTTGGAACAGAGCCTCCTGGCCTGTTCTTGAAAAAATTCGCGAATTTCAACCCCCGATTTGGGGGTGTCGGCATTCACCGGGAGGGCTGCGAAAAATTCAGGCACCTTCTTTCGTCACAAGAAAGCGATCTCAATCGAGATATTTTGGAACAGAGCCTCCTGGCCTGTTCTTGAAAAAATTCCCGAATTTCAACCCCCGATTTGGGGGTGTCGGCATTCACCGGGGGGGCTGCAAAAAATTCGGGCACCCTCTCTCGTCACCAGAAAGCGATCCCAATCGAGAAATTTTGGAACAGAGCTTCTGGCCTGTTCTTAAAAAAATTCCCGAAATTCGACCCCCGATTTGGGGGTGTCGGCATTCACCAGGGGGGGGCTGCAGAAAATTCAGGCACCCTCTCTCGTCACAAGAAAGCGATCCCAATCGAGGAATTTTGGAACAGAGCCTCCTGGCCCGTTCTTAAAAGAATTCCCGAATTTCAACCCTCGATTTGGGGGTGTTGGCAGTCACCGGGGGGGGGGGGGCTGCGAAAAATTCAGGCACCTTCCTTCAACACAAAAAAGCGATCCCAATCGAGAAATTTTGGAACAGAGCCTCCTGGCCTGTCCTTGAAAAAATTCCCGAATTTCAACCCCCGATTTGGGGGTGTCGGCATTCACCGGGGGGGCTGCAAAAAATTCGGGCACCCTCTCTCGTCACCAGAAAGCGAAATCAATCGAGAAATTTTGGAACAGAGCTTCTGGCCTGTTCTTAAAAAAATTCCCGAAATTCGACCCCCGATTTCGTGTGTCGGCATTCACCGGGGGGGCTGCAAAAAATTCAGGCACCCTCTCTCGTCACAAGAAAGCGATCCCAATCGAGGAATTTTGGAACAGAGCCTCCTGGCCTGTTCTTAAAAAAATTACCGAATTTCAACCCCCGATTTGGGGGTGTCGGCATCCACCGGGGGGGCTGCAAAAAATTCAGGCCTCTTCTTTCAACACAACAAAGCGATCCCGATCGAGGAATTTTGGAGCAGAGCCTCCTGGCCTGTTCTTAAAAAAATTCCCGAATTTCGACCCCCGATTTGGGGGTGTCGGCATTCACCGGGGGGGCTGCGAGGAATTCAGTCACCTTCTTTCGTCACAAGAAAGCAATTCCAATCGAGAAATTTTGGAACAGAGCCTCCTGGCCTGTCCTTGAAAAAATTACCGAATTTCAACCCCCGATTTGGGGGTGTCGGCATTCACCGGGGGGGCTGCAAAAAATTCGGGCACCCTCTCTCGTCACCAGAAAGCGATCCCAATCGAGAAATTTTGGAACAGAGCTTCTAGCCTGTTCTTAAAAGAATTCCCGAATTTCAACCCCCGATTTGAGGGTGTTGGCAGTCACCGGGGGGGGGGGGGGGCTGCGAAAAATTCAGGCACCTTGCTTCAACACAAAAAAGGGATCCCAATCGAGAAATTTTGGAACAGAGCCTCCTGGCCTGTTCTAAAAAAATTCACGAATTTCAACCCCCGATTTGGGGGTGTTGGCATTCACCGGGGGGGGGGGGGCTGCGAAAAATTCAGGCACCTTCCTTCAACACAAAAAAGCGATCCCAATCGAGAAATTTTGGAACAGAGCCTCCTGGCCCGTTCTTAAATAAATTCCCGAAATTCAACCCCCAATTTGGGGGTGTCGGCATTCGACGGGGGGGCTGCAAAAAATTCAAGCACCCTCTCTCGTCACAAGGAAGCGACCCCAATCGAGAAATTTTGGAACAGAGCCTCCTGGCCCGTTCTTAAAAAAATTCCCGAAATTCAACCCCCAATTTGGGGGTGTCGGCATTTACCGGGGGGGCTGCAAAAAATTCAAGCACCCTCTCTCGTCACGAGGAAGCGACCCCAATCGAGAAATTTTGGAACAGAGCCTCCTGGCCTGTTCTAAAAAAATTCCCGAATTTCAACCCCCGATTTGGGGTTGTCGGCATTCACCGGGGGGGCTGCAAAAAATTCAGGCACCTTCTTTAGTCACAAAAAAGCGATACCAATCGAGAAATTTCGGAACAGAGCCTCCTGGCCTCTTCTTTAAGAGATACCCGAATTCCAACCCCCGATTTGGGGTCGTCGCCATTCACCGAGGAGGGGGGCTGCAAAAAATTCAGGGACCCTCTCTCGTCACAAGAGAGCGATCCCAATCGAGAAATTTTGGAACAGAGCCTCCTGGCCTGTTCTTGAAAAAATTCGCGAATTTCAACCCCCGATTTGGGGGTGTCGGCATTCACCGGGAGGGCTGCGAAAAATTCAGGCACCTTCTTTCGTCACAAGAAAGCGATCTCAATCGAGATATTTTGGAACAGAGCCTCCTGGCCTGTTCTTGAAAAAATTCCCGAATTTCAACCCCCGATTTGGGGGTGTCGGCATTCAACGGGGGGGCTGCATAAAATTCGGGCACCCTCTCTCGTCACCAGAAAGCGATCCCAATCGAGAAATTTTGGAACAGAGCTTCTGGCCTGTTCTTAAAAAAATTCCCGAAATTCGACCCCCGATTTGGGGGTGTCGGCATTCACCGGGGGGGCTGCAAAAAATTCAGGCACCCTCTCTCGTCACAAGAAAGCGATCCCAATCGAGGAATTTTGGAACAGAGCCTCCTGGCCCGTTCTTAAAAGAATTCCCGAATTTCAACCCCCGATTTGGGGGTGTTGGCAGTCACCGGGGGGGGGGGGGGCTGCGAAAAATTCAGGCACCTTCCTTCAACACAAAAAAGCGATCCCAATCGAGAAATTTTGGAACAGAGCCTCCTGGCCTGTGCTTAAAAAAATTACCGAATTTCAACCCCCGATTTGGGGGTGTCGGCATTCACCGGGGGGGCTGCGAGGAATTCAGTCACCTTCTTTCGTCACAAGAAAGCGATTCCAATCGAGAAATTTTGGAACAGAGCCTCCTGGCCTGTCCTTGAAAAAATTCCCAAATTCCAACCCCCGATTTGGGGGTGTCAGCATTCACCGGGGGGGGGGGGGCTGCATGAAATTCAGGCACCCTCTCTCGTCACAAGAAAGCGATCCCAATCGAGAAATTTTGGAACAGAGCCTCCTGGCCTGTTCTAAAAAAATTCCCGAATTTCAACCCCCGATTTGGGGGTGTCGGCATTCACCGGGGGTTCTGCAAAGAATTCAGGCACCTTCTTTCGGCACAAAAAAGCGATCGGAATCGAGAAATTTTGGAACAGAGCCTCCTGGCCTCTTCTTTAAAAGATTCCCGAATTTCAACCCCCGATTTGGGGGTGTCGGCATCCACCGGGAGGGCTGCAAAAAATTCAGGCTTCTTCTTCCGTCACAAGAAAGCGATCTCAATCGAGATATTTGAGAACAGAGCCTCCTGGCCTGTTCTTAAAAAAATTCCCGAATTTCAACCCCCGATTTGGGGTTGTCGGCATTCACTGCGGGGGCTGCAAAAAATTCAAGCACCCTCTCTCGTCACAAGGAAGCGATCCCAATCGAGAAATTTTGGAACAGAGCCTCCTGGCCTGTTCTAAAAAAATTCCCGAATTTCAACCCCCGATTTGGGGTCGTCTCCATTCACCGGGGGGGGGGGGGGCTGCAAAAAATTCAGGCACCCTCTCTCGTCTTAAGAAAGCGATCCCAATCGAGAAATTTTGGGACAGAGCCTCCTGGCCTGTTCTTAAAAAAATTACCGAATTTCAACCCCCGATTTGGGGGTGTCGGCATTCACCGGGGGGGCTGCAAAAAATTCAGGCACCTTCTTTCAACACAACAAAGCGATCCCGATCGAGGAATTTTGGAACAGAGCCTCCTGGCCTGTTCTTAAAAAAATTCCCGAATTTCGACCCCGATTTGGGGGTGTCGGCATTCACCGGGGGGGCTGCGAGGAATTCAGTCACCTTCTTTCGTCACAAGAAAGCGATTCCAATCGAGAAATTTTGGAACAGAGCCTCCTGGCCTGTCCTTGAAAAAATTCCCGAATTCCAACCCCCGATTTGGGGGTGTCAGCATTCACCGGGGGGGGGGGGGCTGCATAAAATTCGGGCACCCTCTCTCGTCACCAGAAAGCGATCCCAATCGAGAAATTTTGGAACAGAGCTTCTGGCCTGTTCTTAAAAAAATTCCCGAAATTCGACCCCCGATTTGGGGGTGTCGGCATTCACCGGGGGGGCTGCAAAAAATTCAGGCACCCTCTCTCGTCACAAGAAAGCGATCCCAATCGAGGAATTTTGGAACAGAGCCTCCTGGCCCGTTCTTAAAAGAATTCCCGAATTTCAACCCCCGATTTGGGGGTGTTGGCAGTCACCGGGGGGGGGGGGGGCTGCGAAAAATTCAGGCACCTTCCTTCAACACAAAAAAGCGATCCCAATCGAGAAATTTTGGAACAGAGCCTCCTGGCCTGTGCTTAAAAAAATTACCGAATTTCAACCCCCGATTTGGGGGTGTCGGCATTCACCGGGGGGGCTGCGAGGAATTCAGTCACCTTCTTTCGTCACAAGAAAGCGATTCCAATCGAGAAATTTTGGAACAGAGCCTCCTGGCCTGTCCTTGAAAAAATTCCCGAATTCCAACCCCCGATTTGGGGGTGTCAGCATTCACCGGGGGGGGGGGGGGCTGCATGAAATTCAGGCACCCTCTCTCGTCACAAGAAAGCGATCCCAATCGAGAAATTTTGGAACAGAGCCTCCTGGCCTGTTCTAAAAAAATTCCCGAATTTCAACCCCCGATTTGGGGGTGTCGGCATTCACCGGGGGTTCTGCAAAGAATTCAGGCACCTTCTTTCGGCACAAAAAAGCGATCGGAATCTAGAAATTTTGGAACAGAGCCTCCTGGCCTGTTCTAAAAAAATTCCCGAATTTCAACCCCCGATTTGGGGGTGTCGGCATTCACCGGGGGGGCTGCAAAAAATTCAGGCACCCTCTCTCGTCACAAGAAAGCGATCCCAATCGAGGAATTTTGGAACAGAGCCTCCTGGCCCGTTCTTAAAAGAATTCCCGAATTTCAACCCCCGATTTGGGGGTGTTGGCAGTCACCGGGGGGGGCTGCGAAAAATTCAGGCACCTTCCTTCAACACAAAAAAGCGATCCCAATCGAGAAATTTTGGAACAGAGCCTCCTGGCCTGTTCTAAAAAAATTCACGAATTTCAACCCCCGATTTGGGGGTGTTGGCATTCACCGGGGAGGCTGCGAAAAATTGAGGTACCTTCTTTCGTCACAAGGAAGCGATCCCAATCGAGGAATTTTGGAACAGAGCCTCCTGGCCCGTTCTTAAAGAAATTCCCGAAATTCAACCCCCAATTTGGGGGTGTCGGCATTCACCGGGGGGGCTGCAAAAAATTCAAGCACCCTCTCTCGTCACAAGGAAGCGACCCCAATCGAGAAATTTTGGAACAGAGCCTCCTGGCCCGTTCTTAAAAAAATTCCCGAAATTCAACCCCCAATTTGGGGGTGTCGGCATTCACCGGGGGGGCTGCAAAAAATTCAAGCACCCTCTCTCGTCACGAGGAAGCGACCCCAATCGAGAAATTTTGGAACAGAGCCTCCTGGCCTGTTCTAAAAAAATTCCCGAATTTCAACCCCCGATTTGGGGGTGTCGGCATTCACCGGGGGGGCTGCAAAAAATTCAGGCACCTTCTTTCGTCACAAAAAAGCGATACCAATCGAGAAATTTCGGAACAGAGCCTCCTGGCCTCTTCTCTAAGAGATACCCGAATTCCAACCCCCGATTTGGGGTCGTCGCCATTCACCGAGGAGGGGGGCTGCAAAAAATTCAGGCACCCTCTCTCGTCACAAGAGAGCGATCCCGATCGAGGAATTTTGGAACAGAGCCTCCTGGCCTGTTCTTGAAAAAATTCGCGAATTTCAACCCCCGATTTGGGGGTGTCGGCATTCACCGGGAGGGCTGCGAAAAATTCAGGCACCTTCTTTCGTCACAAGAAAGCGATCTCAATCGAGATATTTTGGAACAGAGCCTCCTGGCCTGTTCTTGAAAAAATTCCCGAATTTCAACCCCCGATTTGGGGGTGTCGGCATTCACCGGGGGGGCTGCAAAAAATTCGGGCACCCTCTCTCGTCACCAGAAAGCGATCCCAATCGAGAAATTTTGGAACAGAGCTTCTGGCCTGTTCTTAAAAAAATTCCCGAAATTCGACCCCCGATTCGGGGGTGTCGGCATTCACCGGGGGGGCTGCAGAAAATTCAGGCACCCTCTCTCGTCACAAGAAAGCGATCCCAATGGAGGAATTTCGGAACAGAGCCTCCTGGCCCGTTCTTAAAAGAATTCCCGAATTTCAACCCTCGATTTGGGGGTGTTGGCAGTCACCGGGGGGGGGGGGCTGCGAAAAATTCAGGCACCTTCCTTCAACACAAAAAAGCGATCCCAATCGAGAAATTTTGGAACAGAGCCTCCTGGCCTGTCCTTGAAAAAATTCCCGAATTTCAACCCCCGATTTGGGGGTGTCGGCATTCACCGGGGGGGCTGCAAAAAATTCGGGCACCCTCTCTCGTCACCAGAAAGCGATCCCAATCGAGAAATTTTGGAACAGAGCTTCTGGCCTGTTCTTAAAAAAATTCCCGAAATTCGACCCCCGATTTGGGGGTGTCGGCATTCACCGGGGGGGGCTGCAAAAAATTCAGGCACCCTCTCTCGTCACAAGAAAGCGATCCCAATCGAGGAATTTTGGAACAGAGCCTCCTGGCCCGTCCTTAAAAGAATTCCCGAATTTCAACCCCCGATTTGGGGGTGTTGGCAGTCACCGGGGGGGGCTGCGAAAAATTCAGGCACCTTCCTTCAACACAAAAAAGCGATCCCAATCGAGAAATTTTGGAACAGAGCCTCCTGGCCTGTTCTTAAAAAAATTACCGAATTTCAACCCCCGATTTGGGGGTGTCGGCATCCACCGGGGGGGCTGCAAAAAATTCAGGCACCTTCTTTCAACACAACAAAGCGATCCCGATCGAGGAATTTTGGAACAGAGCCTCCTGGCCTGTTCTTAAAAAAATTCCCGAATTTCGACCCCCGATTTGGGGGTGTCGGCATTCACCGGGGGGGCTGCGAGGAATTCAGTCACCTTCTTTCGTCACAAGAAAGCGATTCCAATCGAGAAATTTTGGAACAGAGCCTCCTGGCCTGTCCTTGAAAAAATTCCCGAATTTCAACCCCCGATTTGGGGGTGTCGGCATTCACCGGGGGGGCTGCAAAAAATTCGGGCACCCTCTCTCGTCACCAGAAAGCGATCCCAATCGAGAAATTTTGGAACAGAGCTTCTGGCCTGTTCTTAAAAGAATTCCCGAATTTCAACCCCCGATTTGGGGGTGTTGGCAGTCACCGGGGGGGGGGGGGCTGCGAAAAATTCAGGCACCTTCCTTCAACACAAAAAAGCGATCCCAATCGAGAAATTTTGGAACAGAGCCTCCTGGCCTGTTCTAAAAAAATTCACGAATTTCAACCCCCGATTTGGGGGTGTCGGCATTCACCGGGGGGGCTGCAAAAAATTCAGGCACCTTCTTTCGTCACAAAAAAGCGATACCAATCGAGAAATTTCGGAACAGAGCCTCCTGGCCTCTTCTCTAAGAGATACCCGAATTCCAACCCCCGATTTGGGGTCGTCGCCATTCACCGAGGAGGGGGGCTGCAATAAATTCAGGCACCCTCTCTCGTCACAAGAGAGCGATCCCAATCGAGGAATTTTGGAACAGAGCCTCCTGGCCTGTTCTTGAAAAAATTCGCGAATTTCAACCCCCGATTTGGGGGTGTCGGCATTCACCGGGAGGGCTGCGAAAAATTCAGGCACCTTCTTTCGTCACAAGAAAGCGATCTCAATCGAGATATTTTGGAACAGAGCCTCCTGGCCTGTTCTTGAAAAAATTCCCGAATTTCAACCCCCGATTTGGGGGTGTCGGCATTCACCGGGGGGGCTGCAAAAAATTCGGGCACCCTCTCTCGTCACCAGAAAGCGATCCCAATCGAGAAATTTTGGAACAGAGCTTCTGGCCTGTTCTTAAAAAAATTCCCGAAATTCGACCCCCGATTTGGGGGTGTCGGCATTCACCGGGGGGGGGGCTGCAGAAAATTCAGGCACCCTCTCTCGTCACAAGAAAGCGATCCCAATCGAGGAATTTTGGAACAGAGCCTCCTGGCCCGTTCTTAAAAGAATTCCCGAATTTCAACCCTCGATTTGGGGGTGTTGGCAGTCACCGGGGGGGGGGGGGGGCTGCGAAAAATTCAGGCACCTTCCTTCAACACAAAAAAGCGATCCCAATCGAGAAATTTTGGAACAGAGCCTCCTGGCCTGTCCTTGAAAAAATTCCCGAATTTCAACCCCCGATTTGGGGGTGTCGGCATTCACCGGGGGGGCTGCAAAAAATTCGGGCACCCTCTCTCGTCACCAGAAAGCGAAATCAATCGAGAAATTTTGGAACAGAGCTTCTGGCCTGTTCTTAAAAAAATTCCCGAAATTCGACCCCCGATTTCGTGTGTCGGCATTCACCGGGGGGGCTGCAAAAAATTCAGGCACCCTCTCTCGTCACAAGAAAGCGATCCCAATCGAGGAATTTTGGAACAGAGCCTCCTGGCCTGTTCTTAAAAAAATTACCGAATTTCAACCCCCGATTTGGGGGTGTCGGCATCCACCGGGGGGGCTGCAAAAAATTCAGGCCTCTTCTTTCAACACAACAAAGCGATCCCGATCGAGGAATTTTGGAGCAGAGCCTCCTGGCCTGTTCTTAAAAAAATTCCCGAATTTCGACCCCCGATTTGGGGGTGTCGGCATTCACCGGGGGGGGCTGCGAGGAATTCAGTCACCTTCTTTCGTCACAAGAAAGCGATTCCAATCGAGAAATTTTGGAACAGAGCCTCCTGGCCTGTCCTTGAAAAAATTACCGAATTTCAACCCCCGATTTGGGGGTGTCGGCATTCACCGGGGGGGCTGCAAAAAATTCGGGCACCCTCTCTCGTCACCAGAAAGCGATCCCAATCGAGAAATTTTGGAACAGAGCTTCTAGCCTGTTCTTAAAAGAATTCCCGAATTTCAACCCCCGATTTGAGGGTGTTGGCAGTCACCGGGGGGGGGGGGGGCTGCGAAAAATTCAGGCACCTTGCTTCAACACAAAAAAGGGATCCCAATCGAGAAATTTTGGAACAGAGCCTCCTGGCCTGTTCTAAAAAAATTCACGAATTTCAACCCCCGATTTGGGGGTGTTGGCATTCACCGGGGGGGGGGGGGCTGCGAAAAATTCAGGCACCTTCCTTCAACACAAAAAAGCGATCCCAATCGAGAAATTTTGGAACAGAGCCTCCTGGCCCGTTCTTAAATAAATTCCCGAAATTCAACCCCCAATTTGGGGGTGTCGGCATTCACCGGGGGGGCTGCAAAAAATTCAAGCACCCTCTCTCGTCACAAGGAAGCGACCCCAATCGAGAAATTTTGGAACAGAGCCTCCTGGCCCGTTCTTAAAAAAATTCCCGAAATTCAACCCCCAATTTGGGGGTGTCGGCATTTACCGGGGGGGCTGCAAAAAATTCAAGCACCCTCTCTCGTCACGAGGAAGCGACCCCAATCGAGAAATTTTGGAACAGAGCCTCCTGGCCTGTTCTAAAAAAATTCCCGAATTTCAACCCCCGATTTGGGGTTGTCGGCATTCACCGGGGGGGCTGCAAAAAATTCAGGCACCTTCTTTAGTCACAAAAAAGCGATACCAATCGAGAAATTTCGGAACAGAGTCTCCTGGCCTCTTCTTTAAGAGATACCCGAATTCCAACCCCCGATTTGGGGTCGTCGCCATTCACCGAGGAGGGGGGCTGCAAAAAATTCAGGGACCCTCTCTCGTCACAAGAGAGCGATCCCAATCGAGAAATTTTGGAACAGAGCCTCCTGGCCTGTTCTTGAAAAAATTCGCGAATTTCAACCCCCGATTTGGGGGTGTCGGCATTCACCGGGAGGGCTGCGAAAAATTCAGGCACCTTCTTTCGTCACAAGAAAGCGATCTCAATCGAGATATTTTGGAACAGAGCCTCCTGGCCTGTTCTTGAAAAAATTCCCGAATTTCAACCCCCGATTTGGGGGTGTCGGCATTCAACGGGGGGGCTGCATAAAATTCGGGCACCCTCTCTCGTCACCAGAAAGCGATCCCAATCGAGAAATTTTGGAACAGAGCTTCTGGCCTGTTCTTAAAAAAATTCCCGAAATTCGACCCCCGATTTGGGGGTGTCGGCATTCACCGGGGGGGCTGCAAAAAATTCAGGCACCCTCTCTCGTCACAAGAAAGCGATCCCAATCGAGGAATTTTGGAACAGAGCCTCCTGGCCCGTTCTTAAAAGAATTCCCGAATTTCAACCCCCGATTTGGGGGTGTTGGCAGTCACCGGGGGGGGGGGGGCTGCGAAAAATTCAGGCACCTTCCTTCAACACAAAAAAGCGATCCCAATCGACAAATTTTGGAACAGAGCCTCCTGGCCTGTGCTTAAAAAAATTACCGAATTTCAACCCCCGATTTGGGGGTGTCGGCATTCACCGGGGGGGCTGCGAGGAATTCAGTCACCTTCTTTCGTCACAAGAAAGCGATTCCAATCGAGAAATTTTGGAACAGAGCCTCCTGGCCTGTCCTTGAAAAAATTCCCGAATTCCAACCCCCGATTTGGGGGTGTCAGCATTCACCGGGGGGGGGGGGGCTGCATGAAATTCAGGCACCCTCTCTCGTCACAAGAAAGCGATCCCAATCGAGAAATTTTGGAACAGAGCCTCCTGGCCTGTTCTAAAAAAATTCCCGAATTTCAACCCCCGATTTGGGGGTGTTGGCATTCACCGGGGGTTCTGCAAAGAATTCAGGCACCTTCTTTCGGCACAAAAAAGCGATCGGAATCGAGAAATTTTGGAACAGAGCCTCCTGGCCTCTTCTTTAAAAGATTCCCGAATTTCAACCCCCGATTTGGGGGTGTCGGCATCCACCGGGAGGGCTGCAAAAAATTCAGGCTTCTTCTTCCGTCACAAGAAAGCGATCTCAATCGAGATATTTGAGAACAGAGCCTCCTGGCCTGTTCTTAAAAAAATTCCCGAATTTCAACCCCCGATTTGGGGGTGTCGGCATTCACTGCGGGGGCTGCAAAAAATTCAAGCACCCTCTCTCGTCACAAGGAAGCGATCCCAATCGAGAAATTTTGGAACAGAGCCTCCTGGCCTGTTCTAAAAAAATTCCCGAATTTCAACCCCCGATTTGGGGTCGTCTCCATTCACCGGGGGGGGGGGGGGGCTGCAAAAAATTCAGGCACCCTCTCTCGTCTTAAGAAAGCGATCCCAATCGAGAAATTTTGGGACAGAGCCTCCTGGCCTGTTCTTAAAAAAATTACCGAATTTCAACCCCCGATTTGGGGGTGTCGGCATTCACCGGGGGGGCTGCAAAAAATTCAGGCACCTTCTTTCAACACAACAAAGCGATCCCGATCGAGGAATTTTGGAACAGAGCCTCCTGGCCTGTTCTTAAAAAAATTCCCGAATTTCGACCCCCGATTTGGGGGTGTCGGCATTCACCGGGGGGGCTGCGAGGAATTCAGTCACCTTCTTTCGTCACAAGAAAGCGATTCCAATCGAGAAATTTTGGAACAGAGCCTCCTGGCCTGTCCTTGAAAAAATTCCCGAATTCCAACCCCCGATTTGGGGGTGTCAGCATTCACCGGGGGGGGGGGGCTGCATGAAATTCGGGCACCCTCTCTCGTCACAAGAAAGCGATCCCAATCGAGAAATTTTGGAACAGAGCCTCCTGGCCTGTTCTAAAAAAATTCCCGAATTTCAACCCCCGATTTGGGGGTGTCGGCATTCACCGGGGGGGCTGCAAAGAATTCAGGCACCTTCTTTCGTCACAAAAAAGCGATCGGAATCGAGAAATTTTGGAACAGAGCCTCCTGGCCTCTTCTTTAAAAGATTCCCGAATTTCAACCCCCGATTTGGGGGTGTCGGCATCCACCGGGAGGGCTGCAAAAAATTCAGGCACCTTCTTCCGTCACAAGAAAGCGATCTCAATCGAGATATTTGAGAACAGAGCCTCCTGGCCTGTTCTTAAAAAAATTCCCGAATTTCAACCCCCGATTTGGGGGTGTCGGCATTCACTGGGGGGGCTGCAAAAAATTCAAGCACCCTCTCTCGTCACAAGGAAGCGACCCCAATTGAGAAATTTTGGAACAGAGCCTCCTGGCCTGTTCTAAAAAAATTCCCGAATTTCAACGCCCGATTTGGGGGTGTCGGCATTCACCGGGGGGCTGCAAAAAATTCAGGCACCTTCTTCCGTCACAAGAAAGCGATCTCAATCGAGATATTTGAGAACAGAGCCTGCTGGCCTGTTCTTAAAAAAATTCCCGAATTTCAACCCCCGATTTGGGGCTGTCGGCATTCACTGGGGGGGCTGCAAAAAATTCAAGCACCCTCTCTCGTCACAAGGAAGCGACCCCAATCGAGAAATTTTGGAACAGAGCCTCCTGGCCTGTTCTAAAAAAATTCCCGAATTTCAACGCCCGATTGTGGGTGTCGGCATTCACCGGGGGGCTGCAAAAAATTCAGGCACCTTCTTTCGTCACAAAAAAGCGATCCCAATCGAGAGATTTTGGAACAGAGCCTCCTGGCCTCTTCTTTAAAAGATCCCCGAATTTCAACCCCCGATTTGGGGTCGTCTCCATTCACCGGGGGGGGGGGGCTGCAAAAAATTCAGGCACCCTCTCTCGTCTTAAGAAAGCGATCCCAATCGAGAAATTTTGGGACAGAGCCTCCTGGCCTGTTCTAAAAAAATTCGCGAATTCCAACCCCCGATTTGGGGGTGTCGGCATTCACCGGGAGGGCTGCAAGAAATTCAGGCACCTTCTTTCGTCACAAGAAAGCGATCTCAATCGAGATATTTTGGAACAGAGCCTCCTGGCCTGTTCTTAAAAAAATTCCCGAATTTCAACCCCCGATTTGGGCGTTTCGGCATTCACCGGGGGTGCTGCAAAAAATTCAGGCACCTTCTATCGTCACCAGAAAGCGATCTCAATCGAGAAATTTTGGAACAGAGCTTCTGGCCTGTTCTAAAAAAATTCACGAATTCCAACCCCCGATTTGGGGGTGTCGGCATTCACCGGGGGGGCTGGAAAAGATTCAGGCACCCTCTCTCGTCACAAGAAAGCGATCCCAATCGAGGAATTTTGGAACAGAGCCTCCTGACCCGTTCTTAAAAAAATTCCCGAAAGTCGACCCCCGATTTGGGGGTGTCGGCATTCACCGGGGGGGCTGCAAAAAATTCAGGCACCCTCTCTCGTCACAAGAAAGCGATTTCAATCGAGGAATTCTGGAACAGAGCCTCCTGGCCTGTTCTAAAAAAATTCCCGAATCTCAACCCCCGATGTGGGGGTGTCGGCATTCACCGGGGGGGGGGGGGGGCTGCAAAAAATCCAGGCACCTTCTTTCGTCACAAAAAAGCGATCCCAATCGAGAAATTTTGGAACAGAGGTTCGAATTCAAGGAAAAAATTTTTTCGTTTTTCGATTAAGATAATCGATTGGAACTTCAGAGTCATCTCTTGAAGATGGGCCTGCCTGCTGAAGATCTGGAGAAACTGCTGGCTGCTGAGGTGGGGTGTCAGGTAGAGGTGCTGCAAAAAATTCAGGCACCTTCTATCGTCACAAGAAAGCGATCCCAATCGAGAAATTTCGGAACAGAGCCTCCTGGCCTGTCCTTAAAAAAATTCCCGAATTTCAACCCCCGATTTGGGGGTGTCAGCATTCACCGGGGGGGGGGGGTTGCATGAAATTCAGGCACCCTCTCTCGTCACAAGAAAGCGATCCCGATCGAGAAATTTCCGAACAGAGCCTCCTGGCCTGTTCTTTAAAAGATTCCCGAATTTCAACCCCCGATTTGGGGGTGTCGGCATTCACCGGGAGGGCTGCAAAAAATTCAGGCACCTTCTTCCGTCACAAGAAAGCGATCTCAATCGAGATATTTGGGAACAGAGCCTCCTGGCCTGTTCTTAGAAAAATTCCCGAATTTCAACCCCCGATTTGGGGGTGTCGGCATTCACCGGGGGGCTGCAAAAAATTCAGGCACCTTCTGTCGTCACAAAAGAGCGATCCCAATCGAGAAATTTTGGAACAGAGCCTCCTGGCCTCTTCTTTAAAAGATCCCCGAATTTCAACCCCCGATTTGGGGTCGTCTCCATTCACCGGGGGGGGGGGGGCTGCAAAAAATTCAGGCACCCTCGTCTTAAGAAAGCGATCCCAATCGAGAAATTTTGGGACAGAGCCTCCTGGCCTGTTCTAAAAAAATTCGCGAATTCCAACCCCCGATTTGGGGGTGTCAGCATTCACCGGGAGGGCTGCAAGAAATTCAGGCACCTTCTTTCGTCACAAGAAAGCGATCCCAATCGAGAAATTTCGGAACAGAGCCTCCTGACCCGTTCTTAAAAAAATTCCCGAAATTCGACCCCCGATTTGGGGGTGTCGGCATTCACCGGGGGGGGGGGGGGGGCTGCAAAAAATTCAGGCACCCTCTCTCGTCACAAGAAAGCGATTTCAATCGAGGAATTCTGGAACAGAGCCTCCTGGCCTGTTCTAAAAAAATTCCCGAATCTCAACCCCCGATGTGGGGATGTCGGCATTCACCGGGGGGCTGCAAAAAATTCAGGCACCTTCTTCCGTCACAAGAAAGCGATCTCAATCGAGATATTTGAGAACAGAGCCTGCTGGCCTGTTCTTAAAAAAATTCCCGAATTTCAACCCCCGATTTGGGGCTGTCGGCATTCACTGGGGGGGCTGCAAAAAATTCAAGCACCCTCTCTCGTCACAAGGAAGCGACCCCAATCGAGAAATTTTGGAACAGAGCCTCCTGGCCTGTTCTAAAAAAATTCCCGAATTTCAACGCCCGATTGTGGGTGTCGGCATTCACCGGGGGGCTGCAAAAAATTCAGGCACCTTCTTTCGTCACAAAAAAGCGATCCCAATCGAGAGATTTTGGAACAGAGCCTCCTGGCCTCTTCTTTAAAAGATCCCCGAATTTCAACCCCCGATTTGGGGTCGTCTCCATTCACCGGGGGGGGGGGGGGGCTGCAAAAAATTCAGGCACCCTCTCTCGTCTTAAGAAAGCGATCCCAATCGAGAAATTTTGGGACAGAGCCTCCTGGCCTGTTCTAAAAAAATTCGCGAATTCCAACCCCCGATTTGGGGGTGTCGGCATTCACCGGGAGGGCTGCAAGAAATTCAGGCACCTTCTTTCGTCACAAGAAAGCGATCTCAATCGAGATATTTTGGAACAGAGCCTCCTGGCCTGTTCTTAAAAAAATTCCCGAATTTCAACCCCCGATTTGGGCGTTTCGGCATTCACCGGGGGTGCTGCAAAAAATTCAGGCACCTTCTATCGTCACCAGAAAGCGATCTCAATCGAGAAATTTTGGAACAGAGCTTCTGGCCTGTTCTAAAAAAATTCACGAATTCCAACCCCCGATTTGGGGGTGTCGGCATTCACCGGGGGGGCTGGAAAAGATTCAGGCACCCTCTCTCGTCACAAGAAAGCGATCCCAATCGAGGAATTTTGGAACAGAGCCTCCTGACCCGTTCTTAAAAAAATTCCCGAAAGTCGACCCCCGATTTGGGGGTGTCGGCATTCACCGGGGGGGCTGCAAAAAATTCAGGCACCCTCTCTCGTCACAAGAAAGCGATTTCAATCGAGGAATTCTGGAACAGAGCCTCCTGGCCTGTTCTAAAAAAATTCCCGAATCTCAACCCCCGATGTGGGGGTGTCGGCATTCACCGGGGGGGGGGGCTGCAAAAAATCCAGGCACCTTCTTTCGTCACAAAAAAGCGATCCCAATCGAGAAATTTTGGAACAGAGGTTCGAATTCAAGGAAAAAATTTTTTCGTTTTTCGATTAAGATAATCGATTGGAACTTCAGAGTCATCTCTTGAAGATGGGCCTGCCTGCTGAAGATCTGGAGAAACTGCTGGCTGCTGAGGTGGGGTGTCAGGTAGAGGTGCTGCAAAAAATTCAGGCACCTTCTATCGTCACAAGAAAGCGATCCCAATCGAGAAATTTCGGAACAGAGCCTCCTGGCCTGTCCTTAAAAAAATTCCCGAATTTCAACCCCCGATTTGGGGGTGTCAGCATTCACCGGGGGGGGGGGGGGGTTGCATGAAATTCAGGCACCCTCTCTCGTCACAAGAAAGCGATCCCGATCGAGAAATTTCCGAACAGAGCCTCCTGGCCTGTTCTTTAAAAGATTCCCGAATTTCAACCCCCGATTTGGGGGTGTCGGCATTCACCGGGAGGGCTGCAAAAAATTCAGGCACCTTCTTCCGTCACAAGAAAGCGATCTCAATCGAGATATTTGGGAACAGAGCCTCCTGGCCTGTTCTTAGAAAAATTCCCGAATTTCAACCCCCGATTTGGGGGTGTCGGCATTCACCGGGGGGCTGCAAAAAATTCAGGCACCTTCTGTCGTCACAAAAAAGCGATCCCAATCGAGAAATTTTGGAACAGAGCCTCCTGGCCTCTTCTTTAAAAGATCCCCGAATTTCAACCCCCGATTTGGGGTCGTCTCCATTCACCGGGGGGGGGCTGCAAAAAATTCAGGCACCCTCGTCTTAAGAAAGCGATCCCAATCGAGAAATTTTGGGACAGAGCCTCCTGGCCTGTTCTAAAAAAATTCGCGAATTCCAACCCCCGATTTGGGGGTGTCAGCATTCACCGGGAGGGCTGCAAGAAATTCAGGCACCTTCTTTCGTCACAAGAAAGCGATCCCAATCGAGAAATTTCGGAACAGAGCCTCCTGACCCGTTCTTAAAAAAATTCCCGAAATTCGACCCCCGATTTGGGGGTGTCGGCATTCACCGGGGGGGGGGGGCTGCAAAAAATTCAGGCACCCTCTCTCGTCACAAGAAAGCGATTTCAATCGAGGAATTCTGGAACAGAGCCTCCTGGCCTGTTCTAAAAAAATTCCCGAATCTCAACCCCCGATGTGGGGATGTCGGCATTCACCGGGGGGGCTGCAAAAAATCCAGGCACCTTCTTTCGTCACAAAAAAGCGATCCCAATCGAGAAATTTTGGAACAGAGGTTCGAATTCAAGAAAAAAATTTTTTCGTCTTTCGATTAAGATAATCAATTGGAACTTCAGAGTCATCTCTTGAAGATGGGCCTGCCTGCTGAAGATCTGGAGAAACTGCTGGCTGCTGAGGTGGGGTGTCAGGTAGAGGTGCTGGACCGACGCTTCTTGTTTTAGCTTTTGTACGATCGTAGGTATGATCTGCTGGAAGCTGTTGCTGCGGCTGACTAGGCTGAGGTGGCATTCGCTCGAACTCAGGTGTTGTCATGTGAGCTGGCTTCAAGTGGTCGACACTGGCGGTTGCATGCCTGTTTCCAAGGTCGATTTCGAAGACTCTGTCATCTATATGGCGTATAACATGGTATGGAACGGTGTAAGGTCTATCCAGTGAATTTTTTGGACAGTGATTCCGCATGAATACATGACTGAATGAATAGAGGTCCTTGTGGCAAAAAAGTTTTTTCTTGCAGTGATGAGCTGCTGGTACCGGCTTAATTTTGCGCATGTGTTCTCTGAAAGGTTCGATGGGAACTTTTGGATCTACTGGAGGATCTTCGTGCGTGAAAAACTCACCAGGCAGACGTAGAGTAGTACCATACAGGAATTCTGATGGACTCGCACCAAGGTCTTCTTTGAAAGTTGATCTCAATCCAAGCATGATTGTTGGTAGTAGAGGCACCCAATCTTCTGTTTCATAGCAGCGAATTGCAGTTTTTACGGTTCTGTGCCATCTCTCTATCATTCCATTTGCTTGAGGATGGTATAGAGTTGTGCGTACCAATTGAGCTCCCATCATGCGTGCAAGGGCTGCAAACAGAGCAGACTCAAACTGCATGCCTTGATCAGTGGTGATGGTTTTTGGTACACCATAGCGTGATGCCCAATAAGTCCAAAAAACCTGAGCGACTGTTTCGGCTGTTATGTCCTTGATAGGTACACATTCTGGCCATCTGGTAAAACGATCTATCATGGTCATGCAATACTCATAACCTTGAGATTTTGCGAGTGGACCGACTAGGTCAATATGTATATGGTCAAACCTTTGATCCGGTTCCGTAAACGTTTTTGGCTGCAAGCGATTATGTTGCGAGATTTTTGATCGTTGACAATCCAAGCAAGTTCTGACCCATTCCTTGATCTGTTTGTTCATACGCATCCATACATAGTGCTGGCAGATAAGTGAGACTGTTGCTCTCGCTCCTGGGTGGTGTAATCCGTGAAGAACACCAAAAACTCGCCTTCTCAGTGGTTCTGGAACATACGGTCTTATGACGTCTTCTAGACTTGTGTCGCAGATGATTCCAATGTGATCTGGTCCATATAGGAGCTTGGTCAGTTTGAGCGAAGTTGAATCTGGATTTTTCATGAGTTCAGCTGATTCTGCATCCTCATTTCGAGCTTTGGAAAGAGCGTGGAAATCGATGACAGTTGGCATTCTGAGTTCTTCCACTCTGGTCCACTCAGTTGAAATTTGTCTCCCTATTTCGATGGTATCAGTAAAAGCTCTGGAAAGCGCATCAGCTACTCCGTTATTTTTTCCTGGCACGTAATCAATATCTGAACAGAACTCGCTCAAGAAGCTCAGCTGTCGCTGTTGTCTTGGGGAAGCTTTATCTGCCTTTTGCCGGAAAGCTGCTGTGATGGGTTCCTGGTCAACACGAAGAGTCAGTTGACTACCTTCTACTAGACCTTTGAAAAAATGTACTGAACTGTACAAAGCGGTGAGCTCTCTGCCATACGTGCTGTACACACGTTGTGCTGGAGTAAACTTCCTGGAGAAGAATCCTAATGGTTGCCAGTCTTCATTTATCAATTGTTCCAGGACCCCGCCCATGGCGGTATTTGATGCATCTGAGGTGATCCGTAGATGTGCTCCAGGCGCAGGATGTGCAAGTAGAGTGGCTTCAGCCAGTTCTTGTTTGCATGCTTCAAAAGCAGATTCAGTCTCTTGCGTCCATGGTACTGGTCTCTTGTCCTTTTTCTTGGCTCCAAGCAAGAGTTCATGCAAAGGAGCTTGCGTTGCTGCTGCATTTTTCACAAACTTGCGATAAAAGTTGATCATTCCCATAGAACGTCGAAGATCTTCTAAAGTTTTTGGTTTGGGAAAATCCAGGATAGCTTCTACTTTTGTTCTAAGTGGCTTGACACCATCGCCTGGAACGTTGTGTCCCCAAAATTCTATTTCAGAAGCATAAAAGACACATTTGCCGTAGTTGATGCGTTGACCATAATCGCTGAGTCGTTGAAATACTGCATCCAGATGCTGCTCGTGCTGCTCTTCATTATCTGATGCAACACACATGTCATTTAGACAGGCAAAAACAAAGTCAAGGCCAGCTAGAACTTCATCAATATGACGTTGATAAGTAGGAGTTGCATTTTTCATGCCTTCTTTCATCATTATGAACTCAAATAATCCAAATGGGGTTGTTATGGCTGTTTTGGAAATGTCTTCTTCTGCAACTGGAACTTGATTGAAAGCTTCCAAGAGATCAATTTTTGAGAATATTTTCTCACCACGTGCAACTGAAGATAGATCCTGGAAGTTTTTCATTGGATACTTGTCCGGAACAGTGACGCTATTCAAACCTCGATAGTCTCCACTAGGTCTCCAATCACCATTAGATTGAGGTGCAAGATGCAATGCACTGGCCCAAGGACTAGACGATCTACGGCATACTGAGTCTTCAAGCATTTTAGAGAAAAGTTCTTGAGCTATCTTGAATTTTCCTGGTGGAAGTGGCCTTGGTTTGCACGCAATTGGTGGACCAAATGTGGTGATATGATGAATTGTACTGGATTTCTTGTTAGGCTTTATTGGAGCTTTTCCTACTACTTCTGGAAATTTCTGTAACAAACCTGGAACTTCAGGATTCACCGAATTTACGTCGTAGATTTCTATACCACAAATGGAAGCTGGAGCTAGTAGACCTTTGACTATCCCGCCTGTCACTTTGTCTGTGACTGCTGCTTCGTCGATGTCTGGTAAAAGTTTCCATTTGCCAATCAAATCCACGCCGATGATGCCATACGAGACTTCTGCCGTGAGAAATACGCCCTGATTTCGACGTCGAAATCCCAAGTCCAATGTCTGCAGTCTTTCACCAAAGGTAGGGAACGATTGACCATTTGCTGCCCATAGCGTTATGTGTGGCTTCATCTTCGTGTCTGCTACCGTAGCCGGAATGACAGACACGTCAGCTCCTGTATCAATAAGGAATATCATACCAGTAACTAAGTCAGTAAGAAAAATGCGGCGAAATATTGATGCGTCGCCTATTGCCGCTATTTCCAGCGACGCTATTCGTTTTTTTGCCATTGACAGGTATTTGGAGCAAGGCAACGATAAGCATCAGTGCCCCGATCTTCATAAGCTCGGCAGAGTTGGGGATCGCCGACTGGTGACGAATTTCCGCTGTTGTTTTGCTGGCATCACCGTTGTTGTTGCTGCTACTGCTGCTGTCGTTGGCTCCTTCATCGCTGGGCTTCTGCTGACGAAATGGGCGGTCGTTTCTCCTTCCTCGAGATCTAGACCTAGAGCGCAAGCTTTTCTGTTCTCTAGTCAAATATTTGACTTGCTTCTGCAATTCTAGAATTGGTGTTGATACTTCAGCTGCTGCTGCGGCTCTTGCGTCTACAGCACTAACCTGCGTCTTTGCTGCTGCATGTGATGGGTCTTGTTGCTCAACTTCCCAAGCAATATCAGCTGATTTTCTTGCCTCCATCAGTGGCTGGTTGTGTGACGAAGCCAGGACCATTTGCACTCGTACAGGCAATTTAGCAAGCCAGAGTGACCTGATGAATGATTGGTCCAATGAGCTGCTCAAACGCAACATTTCTTGTAGCAGCTGCGATGGTAGTTGTTTATCTGACAGCGTTCCTTTGACTAATTTGCGATAACGCACGTCTGGTGTTTCCGTCAGCATTCCAATCAATTTCTCCTTGACAGCAGAGTAACGACGATGTGGTGGAGTATCCTGTGAGAATACTAAAACGCAGCTCTTCACAATGTATATCATAATAATCAAATTGCTTCTCCAATACTCCAAACCATGCATCTGGTCTGTTGATCCAAAAAGGTGGCACTTTCGGTCCTCTGAGTTTTTGGTTATCACTTGATTGATAAGTAGCGTGCGCTGCAGCAGATTTTGGTGCAGGTGCCTGATACTGCATGTGGTTCAGCGTCGGATGTGCATTTGGTGCACAAGATGTTGTTGGCCAAACCTGCGGGCTCGTGCGCGTGAACGCATCAGCTGATGCTGGCCAGGCAGGCGGCAAGTTCCATGGCTGGGTCGGAGCTGCGTTTGTTTGAATCCGCGTTGCTTGCTGCTGTTGCGCTGCGAAATGACGGCTTGGCGCGTCGGCTGTTGCACGCGCAGCGAATGACTCACGGACGGCAGTGGATGGAGCAGTACTGGGAAAAATATTATTTACATTACTATTTACATCGTTTCATTGTGCATTAGCACTTATCATGTTGAGAAGCTGCACAAATTGTGCGAACATTGCCATGATGTTCGGATCATTCATGTTTGGAAATGGCTGGTTCGCCGCTGCTTGAGTTGCGCCGTTAAAATGCGCCATATTTTGCACGTGCGGTGAATTTGCTACGACGACGACGGGTGCGAAACTATGTGGCAACGTCGGCTGCTCACGACTTGCTGGCTGCGAGCTGAAATTTTGAGGTTGACTTCCGCACGAAGCAATTGCCTGTTGAAATGGCAACGCTGAGTGCCTCTGAGTCGTCGGTAAATTTGAATTACCCGTCTGCACGGCATCTACATGTGGAGTTCGAGGATTTCCGCTTCCTGCTAGATTTATTTCAGCGACGCTGTTGCCACGCGGCGTGCTCGCTCCAAGATGATGATGCGAATTTTGGCTTCCGCCCGCGCCATTTCCGCCATGCGGATTTGGCAGAGATCGACTCCCGGTGCCGTCAGTAAGTTGGTTTGAATGTACATTACCGTTATGCAGGTTTTGCCCTTTTTGAGCAGACGGTTCGACTTCATTGTTTTCAAAGTCGATTAGGCTTTGCTCCGAGTGTGCAGCTTGCTGTTGAAGTGAACGACTTTCTTTCTCTCCTCTGCGTGCCATTTGCTGCTGCTGCTGTAGCTCTTGATGTTGTTGGAGCTGGAGCAGCGCGTAAGCCGCGGCTTCGCCGTCGTCCTGGCCATTATGATCCTCCGGATCTCTGTGCCCATCTAGAGGCGGGGTGCGAGCAAGGGTCATTGTCTTTAGCACTCACTCACTCACTTTTCAATTTTTTGAGTAGCCACTGTTTTTTATAAGTCACTGTACAGAGCACTTTTTTCACAATGTCACGTGTCCGTGTACAAGTATTTTTGCACTTCACTTTAGTCGCGGGTCACCAATATGTAGGGTTTCACCCTTTGTCAAGTTGCTGTGCTTGCAATAATTAATTAGAGGCGTGTTTAAAATGAACAGTGCAATATTTATTTGTATCTTGTACAGGTTAGCTCGGGTGCCACAGTCCGGCATCCACAAGCTTGGCTTGGGCATTACTGAAAAAAAAATCGCACGAGAGTCGCGTCGCGCAAGTGCGCATAGAGAGAGACGCGAGATATGTAGTGGGAGAGAGACAGAGTATATATATATATCTCTGTTCCCCACAAGCGTGTAGGCACCAGTACACACACACACACTCTCACACTGACATGCGCACACACAGGCACACTTGCGGTCTCCGAGCGGGGAGAGAGGAGAGAGAGAGAGAGAGACAGAAGATATAACGCTTGGTCGCACCGGCGATCATGCAACGCGGAATCAGTAGTTCGTAGCTCGACCATATATGAGCAAGTAGCCTCGTGAGTTTATAAGACGATGTAACAACATTTATTTGGAGTCAGATGAATAAACAGTGTGAATAGTTTACGCGAGTGTTTCCACTCAATTATCGTCCGAATTACCACCAATTCACCTCATGGGGGATAGTAGCCCCCTACAACCTGGTGACCCCGGACACGCAAAAATCATCCAGAGGACGACGGAGCAGTTCAACTCTTGGTGCAGCAGCAACCACGAGCTTGGCCAGAGTCGAACCATATGGGCTGTCACAGTGACGAGCAAGTGAGCACATCATCATCAGCATTATCAGGGCAGACATCGTCGTGCCACTCACCTGTCGACAAGCGCATCCGCGCCGAAAGAATCATCGTCCTGTCGCAACAAGTGCCCGCTCGCCGCCATCTTCTCCACAACATTTTGGAGCAGAACGTGCTCTTGACTCCGAGGTTACAAGAAGTCCCCGCAAACAACGTCCATCAATAAGTCGTCTCATCATCATCATCATATAAAAATTGTTGCGGGTCAGCAAGAACAAATATGAAAAGAAAAAGTGAAGAAGCTCGAGCCCGCCAAATCGCGCAGAGCAAATTCCATCATCTCGCGCTCGCCAAAACCAGCGCTGAGATTCATCGCAAAATTAAATGCACTTGCAAAAGTTGTGCAAATAAGTCAACAAAAATTGCTCTCACTGAGCATACGGAAGCCTGCACCTGTCACTACAGTACCAGGCATGTATCAGCAGAATATCCTGCCGCCCAGGGCGCATTGATAAAACGTAGCAGTGACCGTCAAGCGGGCCCACGAAGAGCCACCTGGCTCTCACAAAGGACCACCGGGCCCCCACAAAGGACCATCGGGTCCCAACGAGGTGTATCAACGACATCGGTGCGTATCAACGTCATAGGTGCATTTTCAACAGGACAAACGAGTTCATCGCCACGGCCAGTCGTGAGTCGTCGCATATGCATGCAGCAAATCATCCGCAGCGACGTACCCTCGACACCGGCGTAATCTTCGGCATCGCCGTAATCTACGAGCATCAACAACTTCAAGAAAATCTCTCTCGAGGTAAATCGAATTTTCATGCGTACGAAAATTCTCAAATATGCGTAGCCGCATAAGTAAGCCCGCGCAAAATCTCAGTGTGACCTTGATCACGCAGATCAAAACAAGCTTAGCGCTGTTGATCTTTCTTCACGCTAATAGGTACTTGAACCTTTCTCTCGGGCAGCAACAGTGCCGACCTTGGAATTGAACACAAGCTTTAGTTAGCGTTATATTCTTGCGACTCGACACGAGACATTTTATCGTCAAATATGTACATATTGTACGTCTCGTGATCGGTTTTGCGATCTAAATATTGATGCCTGACACAGATGAGGAAACCCCTAAATTGCTGCGTAACGGAAAGCCATACGCTTCAAGAAAACTTCTTCCTTTGAAAGATAAAAATTCGATTTCGTCGGTAAAAAATTTTCGACAAAGTCCACTCGATTCTATTGCAGAAACTGAAGCTTCTAAGCAAATTTTTGATTCAGAAAATTCAATTATAGCTCATACAATGGGTTCAGAGGAAGATGAGTTAACTGAACAAGCTATTGCTGATAAAGTTGAAGGATCAATAATGAGCAAAATTGATGAGAAAATGAACGTATTACACGGATCAATTATTGATAGTATGAAAAATTCATTTAAAGAACGAGCTACAGCTAATGAAGCCAAAACTGCTGCATTAATTACTGAGAGTTCACAAAATGTTTTACCTGAATTTGAAGTCCAATCTCATTCTCAGGATAAAGTAATTCAAGATGAAGTAGATTTAACTGATGAGCAAAATAATAAGCAAAACAATGCTAATGTGGATAGTACAAAAAAATCTAGCAGTGATTCCATTCAATCAAAAATCAATTTGGTGAATATATTGAGATCTCAGAATTCTAAAATTCCTGAATTTATTCAAAATGATCCAAGTACATGGTTCGTTCAACTTGAAGCTCTTTTCAGAGATTATAATGTTACTGATGGAAGAAGCGAAGCAAATTCAATCATTCGTGTTTTGGAAGGTGAAACTGTCACCGTTATCAGAGATATATTAATAGAGGAAGTACCTCCAGATATTTATTCTCAAATCAAAAACAGAATTGTCAAAGCTTTCGCAGAATCTGATGAACAATCTTCGGATGAATTATTGCAAGGCAATGTATCAATGGACGGAAAACCTTCACAAATTCTTTGGCGTCTTAGAAATTCAGATAGCAAAAAGAAAATGGGTGATGAAGTTCTCACTGCTATTTTTTTGAAACGTTTGAATCACGATTGTAGAAAAGCACTTCTCTTGAGTGATGTTACAGACTTGAACAAATTAGCCGAACCAGCTGACAAAGTATATCAGAACCCAAATGTTCAAATCAATTGAGTAACAAATAAGCCAGAATCTGAAAGCTTCACAATGATGAAAGAGATCAAAACAGAGCTCGTTGCAATGCGAGCAGAAATCAATGCTATCAAAAACGATCGTTCACGCAATAGAGAAAGATCCCAATCAAATCAGGGTAATTCACGCCCACGCTCACGTACACCTGCGCATATTTCAAAAGATCAATTTAGAGGCAAGCGATACCTTTGCCTTATTCATTTAATTCACGGCAATAACGCCTACTATTGTAAAAAACCCGGCACTTGCAAGTGGGTGAACAGTCGCGATGGCAATGGCAATTCTAGATATAATAATGATAATGGGGGGAATAATAATGGCAACAATGACAACGGGAATAACAACCGGGGAAACTAGATACTTCGCCCAATTTTCGAGACGCAGTAGTGTGGCGAAAAAGCAAGCGTCTCCACTTAGTAGATCAAACTTCTCGTAAAACATTTTTAATTGACCGTGGTGCTGATATTTCATTACCTCCAAAACCAGTTCACTTAACCAAGCCCACAGACTTCAAATTATATGCAGCAAACGATCTAGTTATCGCCACTTATGGTGAATCTATAGCAGAAGTTGACTCGGGTTTACGTAGAGAATTTCGTTGGAATTTTTGTTACGCAGACGTAGCGCAACCAATTTTGGGCGCTGACTTCTTACACCATTATGATCTTTCAGTCGACATAAGAAACGAAAGACTTCTTGACCCATTGACAGGTCTAAGTAGAGCCACGTATGTAAAAAAAGTAGAAGCAATTCGCATAAAAACTGTTAGAACAGGCTCAAAATATGAAGATCTCTTGAGAGAATTTGCAGATATTACGAAACTTACTCAAAGTGCTCACGTACCCCAAATCAACATTTTCCATCACATCACAACAGAGGGTAATACCCCAGTGTACTCCAAGCCAAGGCAACTATCGCCAGGAAAATTAACAATTGTTTAACGAGAGTTTGAAGAACTAAGAAAATTGGGTATATCGAGACTATCCAACAGTCCTTGGTCAAGCCCCATACATGTTGTTGGCAAAGGGTCAGGCACATGGAGAATTTGCGGAGATTATAGAGGTTTCAATAAAGTTACAGTACCGGATAGATATCTACCTCCACACTTACTCGATTCCACAGCAATGCTTAGCGGAAAAACTATTTTCAGCACAATAGATTTACGCAAAGCATTTCATCAAATTCCAATGTCACAAGACGATATAGCAAAAACGGCAGTAATTACTCCATTCGGTCTTTTCGAATATTTATTTATGCCTTTCGGCTTGAAAAACGCTACAGCAACGCTGCGAAGATATCTTAATTCAATTTTTGGAGATCTAGACTTCGTTTTCGTATTTGCAGACGACATTTTGGTTGCATCACCCTCTCCAGAGGAGCACGAAAGCCATTTGAGAGAAGTATTTGAAAGACTCAGTCAACACAACCTTAAAATCAATGTTGATAAATGTGTCTTTGGTGAATCAGAAATCACATTTCTAGGTTATACCATCAACAAAGATGGAGCCCGACCTACAACAGAAAAAGGTCGAGGCAGTTTTGAACTTTCCCAGACCGGAAACAGTCTTCGAATTGCGCAGATTTCTCGGCATGATAAACTTTTACCGTAGAGGTCTACCTCGAATAGCAGCAAAACTCGAACCACTTGAAACCTTATTGCCTGAATCACGCAAAAATGATAAACGTAGAATCGAATGGTCTAAACGGACAATTGAAGCATTCGAACAAGCAAGACTCGCTTTAGCAAATGCGGCCATTTTGGCTCATCCAGCTGCAGAAGCAGAAACACGAATAGTCACTGATGCCTCCAACACATGTATGGGGGGGTGTTCTTGAAGAAAAATCGCAAGATGGACTATGAAAACCACTTGCTCTCTTTTCAAAAAAATTCAATTCAGCACAGAAAAATTACAGTACATACGATCGTGAATTATTCGCTATTTATGCAACAATTAAATACTTCCAGTACTTCCTAGAAGGCCGGAATTTCAAAGTTGTCACCGACCAAAAAGCACTCATGTACGCATTCATGCAGAGAGCAGATGAATCTGACCCTCGCAGAATCCAATACTTATCATATATCTCGCAATTCACAACAGAAATAGAATACTTGCCTCGAAATGCCAATGTAGTCGCCGATTCTTTATCACGAATCAATGCAATCGCAGTTAGTAGGATAGGAACACTTGCTTTACCTCTAGATATAGATCTGCCGGAATGAGCGCAAGCTCAGCTTGAAGACGATGAATTGAAAGAAATTGTAAAGTCGCCAGACTATGAAAGTAATTACGAAACTTTGACATGGAGTCCACAGCAAAACCAAATTGTATTCAGCTTAACCGGTGAAGCAATCAGGCCATATGTACCTTTGTAATTGCGTCAGCACATTTTCAACGTATTTCATAATCACGCTCATCCAAGTGCCAAAGCAACAGACAGATTAATCAGACGTAGATATTTTTGGCCAACCATGAGTCGCGATATAACCAAACTTGTCAAAAATTACATGGATTGTCAAAAATCCAAGATCACACGTTATGTAAAAACCAATCCAGCACCTTTCGTCATGCCAGACAGTCGTCTTGAGCATATCCGCATGGACATAGTTAGTCCTCTTCCAGAATCTGAGGGATACAAATATTCACTCACGATAATTGATCGTTTTTCACGTTGGCTTGAAGCCATACCTCTGAAAGAAATTAACGCAAACACTATTGTACGCGCATTTTATGATCAATGGGTCTCTCGTTATGGCTGTCCTGTAACGGTAACGACAGACCAAGGATCGCAGTTCGAATCAGTACTTTCCAAAGCCTTTTTATTGCTCATTGGAGCGCAGAGAATCAGAACAACAGCATATCACCCTTCATCTAATGGTTTGATAGAAAGGTGGCATAGAGACTTAGAAGCCGCATTAATCTGCCTTAGTAATGAGCACTTATGGTCCAAAAAACTATCTACTGCCATGCTAGGATTGAGCTATAGATTAAGGCTAGATACAAATGCATCTCCGGCTGAATATCTGTTCGGAACACAATGACGTTTGCCAGGAGAATTCGCCTCAGAAGGTGATTTCACACCGGATCCTCAAATATTCTTAGAAGAATTTAGAGAATACATGCGAGAAATAGGGCCAGTTCCTATCAGTCATAAGTACAAAAGACGCACATTCTTCTTTCAAGACATTTATAGTTGCACACACGTCTTACTGCGTGTTGATGAAGTCGAAAAGCCAGTAGAACAACCTTACACTGGTCCTCACAAAGTATTGCGTAGAATTGATGACAGAGTTTTTGAAATTGAAGTTAATGGCCAATCTAAATTCGTCAATATTGAGAGATTGAAGCCAGCCTTTTCCATACCTGAAGAAGAAAATCCAACAACATCTCATAATGTCAATAAAAATCCTAAAATGCCAGTCAGATTAGAACAGCCTAGAAGCCAAAAAATTGTCGATTTAGAAAGTGTAGCAAAACTAGTTACTCAAAAAGCTAGCGTAGACAAGAGTTCAAATCAAAGTCCAGATGCAGATCAATTCCAAAGTCCAGTAGAAGTACATGAAGCTCCTTCAGCTGTAACTCATACTCATGACCCAGCTGTACCTTTGAAAACTTATTCTAAGAAAAGAGTAACATTTGCAAATAGCAATACTGATACAAATTGTGAAAAACATCTACATCCTTGTAATTGTGATCATACTTATGCTAAAAAGCGTTAAGACAGCATAAAAATCGACCAATTGGCAAATAGAATTGAATCTTTGTGAAGAAAGATCAATGCACTCCATGTGAGATGAATATCTAAAGGATTGTAGAATTCCATGTCTAAAAAACTCTAAAATTGTAAGAAATTTGGTTTCATGCGAACAAAACCACGTAGCTAGTGAATCAAGTATGTTTTTCAATCAATTTGAATATTGATAGTCAATATTAATTGTAAGATTAACTCAGTCAACGCAACTTGTTCTAGTTACCAAACACTGATTTTGAAAAAAAAAATGATTCCGACACATCTTTGTGAATAGATACTCGATTTTGTCAGCACTTTTACATGTGCAATGTTTCAAATCCCTCTCCTCAGTAACGTAGCATACCTCTGCCGGTGAAAGCAGTCGGTCCATCAAAATGGCTTCTGGATACGCCTCCAGAATGATCAATTCCTTTTGGGGTACCTTACGGTATTTTTTCCCGGATGGTCGGAACATTCCTTTTCAATTAAGAGTAGGCAAAATTTATGGGCAAAGCCCAAACTCATGGCGCTCAGGCGTTGATTTGGATCAAAAAAACTTAGCATTAATGCTAAACCATTTCACGATTCAAAAATGCACAATTTGTTTCAAAGTGAAATGACCTGTAAATACTTGTGAATTTTGTAAATAGCATGATTAGACTTTAGAAAAGCTCATCTCTCTCCATAGATAAGCTGTTATCTAGTTTTGAGGACATGATTTTGAAAAATTGCATTCAAGCAAATTCTGATTCCAAAACCATCAATCAACTTTGATCATACAATTGATGTATAGATGCTTTGATTGCTCAACTGATCTATTGATTTGATTCTTTTGATTCATTCACCTTGCAAAATGCAGAGCTTCCAATACATTGGATATACATTGTTGTAGAGAATTCCTACATTCAAAATGTAATTATGATTTCTATTGATTGTAAAAAACTCCTAGAACTCCGTTCTTTTGGGGGGGGGGGGGAGTGATGTAGGCACCAGTACACACACACACACTCTCACACTGACATGCGCACACACAGCCACACTTGCAGTCTCCGAGCGGGGAGAAAGGAGAGAGAGAGAGAGAGAGACAGAATATATAACGCTTGGTCGCAGCGGCGATCACGCAACGCGGAATCAGTAGTTCGTAGCTCGACCATATATGAGTGAGTAGCCTCGTGAGTTTCTAACACGTTGTAACAAGTCAGATGAATAAACAGTGTAAATAGTTTACGCGAGTGTTTTCACTCGATCATACCCGTCCGTATTACCACCAATTCACCTCGTGGGGGATAGTAGCCCCCTACAAGCGTGGGCGCGTATTAGAATAAGCGATTGTCAGCTACAGGAATTCCAGAAAGAGGATTCGATACTTTCAAAACTCCTACAAACGAATTTGCGCTTAGAAAAACACCTCCACCCTCCAATTTTCCATGATTATTGATAAACATGCTGAAACCAAGCACTCCAGTACGTCCCTTCCACTGCACGTGGAGACATGTTTGTGGTATAGAAATACTCGTCTTGAAAAAATATAATACCCGTATCCTCGGAAATCTCTTGTAAGTAACTTGAGCCCATTGAGCCAATGAGCTTACCTGGAGGGTCTCAAGCTGCACCGTTACACCTGCAACCCGATGAGTCGCTGAGCCGATTCGGCCTTCCAGAGAACGGCGCAGAGATGATATCACGTCCTTTATACTCTTTATCCGCCACTGTGCGCGACTTTCCGAGAATAAGAACCCGCATAATCTCAGCGGCGCAGAAATGCATAATCTTGCGTCCTTTGGTGTTCATCGACTCTTTGTACAACTTTCGACGTTGAGGTAGTACTAGCGGTCCTCGAATAGCCGTACAGAAAATTACAAAATTCGGCACAGTGGTAGATTGGTATCTCAAACTGTCTCAGTTGAAATTTCAAGAGCCTTCAAAGTCTGAGAGGAAAGTTCTGAGCAGTTTCTTGAAAGTCGAATGAACACTGCGGCTTATGGGAAATGACGAGTAGAGTAATATCTACCGTACAGATTTTCACGAGAGTCGGTTGACAAGAGGAAGAGAGCACAAAAATCACATAGAAACCAACAGATTAACGATTCAGAGCGTACAAAAGAATATCCAAGCCAAAGTGTCACTCATTTCTGCGGTTTCGGGGTTAGGTTGTCGTCTGCTGCGTGCATTCACTATACCTATATCAGGAGCGCGATAGAGTCAAGCGCGGGTATAATCTGCACTTGGATCATCATTACCGCTAGTACTACCTTAAGCAGATCGAGAAGCCGATCCTCCCGAGAACATCAACCCGCGGCATACGACCTTACATGAATACACGTTTCTGATATAATTTCTACGGACCCTAAAGGTCATTGTTTCAAGTATAATGATTCATACGATTATTCAGTTGCGTTTCATTATATTCGCGGTACCTGCTATATACATTCAAGTTTGGAAGGTGTAATATAGCTTGTAATTCTCTTGTTCATTGTTGCCAAACGAAAAACAGTGCACATTTTTGTCTCTTTTTGTTCAAAGTCAAATTTATCAAATTTATTATTCATAACTAAACTATCAATTATATATTATTATACGCGATTTTTCTCACATTCTACGCTCAAATTCTATTAATGTAATTTTCTGAACCTCGTCTATGAGTGCACCTCATTTCAAAATTACGTGTGATAATCGTAGTTGATGAAGATCAAATATGTTTGGACCACTTTAGAAATAGCTGGGTAGTATGAGCCTTTCGCAAACAACTTTGTTGAAGTATCTCGAGCCTGCGAATATTCGAGGGAAATTCAGCAGTTAGACCACGATGCGATGACCCGCGATTTCCCCTCGATGTCACGCCAGTGACATCATTTAAATCTCATTGGCCGAATTGGCACCTGATGATTTTGTCATCCGCCCTGCTCTTCTCTGCGAGTCTCTCTCGCAGCTCGAAATTCGGCAGTTAGCTTCAGTCCGGCAAGCAGCAAAAATCAGCTGTGCTGCTTGCATATATTCAAATATTCACCGCGCCGCTGCCATCCTCGCGACCGCGTCTTCCCGGTCCCTTAATTTTCCGCGCCGCGCCCACACTCGCGCCTTAATTTTTACCACAGTAATGTAAGCACACTTTAAAAGAGAATATATTCTCAATTTATTTTATCAGCATAAAATCAGTGAGTGATCATTCAGTGAAACCTCACCACGCTTCCACATCCTTAAAATATCCAGCACAAGTGATCCACATGCAGGGCTCTAGGGTTCCATTGGAACACCCTGTCCCATCATTTGGTAGCAGAGCGCAGGGATCGTGCTCGGAATTTTTGTTCGATTTGCGATTTTTGTGTGCCACGAGTGTGGAATTTTGCGCGCGCGCGGGAATCGGGAGTGTCGCGAGGCCGTGCAGTGACTTAGTGCTGTGAAGTGTTGTGCTTCTGGCGGGAATTTGCCCGCCCTCATCTGAATCTTCAGCATCGCAGACGCCAGCACCAGAGCCTACATCTAGGCTTTCCTGGCACCGGCACCAGCGGACGACGCACCCCGGACTCACGAGTTCGCCGGCCGGCGAGCTCGGGTGGCATTGTCATCGAAGAGCCCACTGGCACTTGGGCCATATGGGGCAGCTGGACTGCATATCTGCAGCACCATCATACCATCGGTGGTGCAACCCAGCAGTCATCAGCTGGGTCTCGACGGCAAGTACATCGTCGTCGAGAGCAGAGTGCAGAGGGGCAGCGCGGGAGGGGAATGCCGCGGCAAGTCAGCCGCGGCCGGTGAGTAGTTGTATCGTTCCTCTCTCTCTCTCTCTCTCTCTCTCTCTCTCTCTCTCTCTCTCTCTCTCTCTCTCTCTCTCTCTCACCCATTAGTCTTATGAGATACATGTATAGACGTGTATAGGTGGGCCGCGGCACTTGTCGCGCGCTCTCTCTCCTTCTCTCCCCCCAACCCCGCTCCACTGCTTATCTCAAGCAGCTGGCAGCATTATTGCCGCGCTGCATACCCCCCGCGAGCTCATCAGCTGAGACTCGCGCAGCTGTTGCCGCATCGCTCTAGCCTCCTGCTACGAGCAACTTAGGTCCCATATACTTACGCGTATATCGGTTTGACATTATTGCGCTCGCTCGCGCGATGTTATACCGCGACTTGTAGTAAATCACCAGTTCGCGTGTGCATGCTGGCGTACTTGTCAGAGCCTGGCTAACTTAATTGTTTGTGTCGTTTGGTTTATGGTATAAAATACAGTAGACTCGCTTAGCTTTTCAGCACGCGTTCACGTATTTTAAAACGGTGAAATTGACTCGCTTTACACCGTATTTGCGTCAATTTTACAACTTGAGCTGGGTATCGTGAATTGATTGATTTAATTTTTGGTATTTAATTCATTCGTTTTCCCGTCTCGTTTCTGTGTAGTGTCCGTGGATTTTCACCCCGAAAATGACTTCAGAATTATTGTCACGTCAGATGGACGAGCACGGCTGGATCACGAACTTTGTTGACAATACAAAGAAACGTGGCGAAGCCAAGCTCACGCCCGCGTATCTCAAAACTAGAATCGGTGTACTGGAAGGTTATTGGTCGAGTTTTTTTGCGCGTCACGACGAATTATATCCGCATCGCTTAACACTCAAAGAGCAAGAATATTTCAAAGGTCAGGTGTTTCAAGTAACCGAGGAAGCTTATTGTGATGCTCGCACTTGGCACTTGGAAAAAATCGCTAAAATAGAGTATACCCTGCCGCGTACCTCAGATGCAAATTCGTCAGCTAATCCCAACCAAGCTGCTACAGTTTTCGACACCCGGCAATTTATCCAAGCTTCTGCGGAAGTGCAGTCAATGCCTCATGTAGAAGTCCCTGAATTTTCAGGTAAACAAAGCGATTGGGAGCTGTTTAAAGATCAATTCAAATCTATTGTTGTCAATAAACCTTTCGCTCCCTCAGTGAAGGTTCAGCTCTTACTTCGCTCTGTGAAAGGGGATGCTGCTAAATTGCTTAAGGGTACTAGGCTCGCTGAAACTAACTTTGATACAGCTTGGGAAAAATTGAGTCGTCGCTATGATAATCCACGTCTTAGGCTACGCATACATTTAGGAGCTTTGATCAATTTGCCCTCGATCAAGGAAAAATCAGCTGAGTCGTTGGCGGAAATTTTGAATTTGGCGGAGGAGGCTGTGCAAAGCCTCAAGGATTTAGAATGTCCTTTAGATCATTATGATTGTTGGTTGGTCCATTTAATTGTCCGTAAATTCGATGCACCTACTAGAGAAAATTGGACTATTCGTCAGGAATCTATTGTGGGTTTTTCAACTTACAAATCAATTAAAAAGTACATCGAAGATCGTATTGATTCATTAAATACAGCTCATCTTGGGCTCAGCCAGCCTACCTCCTCAAATAATTGGTCGCAAATTCCAACAATAACCGATCACGTGGCAACTTCGGGAACAGGTCTGCCAATACAAATTTTGGGAATTCTTCGGGTGAATCTGCAGCCAAAACTATGACACCTTGTGTGTGTTGTAAAGGCAAACACCATCTTCATAGGTGTCAGAAAATTTTAAAACTGTCAGTTTTTAATCGTTTTGAGTTCTGTAAATCGAACAAACTCTGTATAAACTGTTCACGTCCAGGTCACTTCGCGGATAAATGTTCGTCTATTTTTCGGTGCACTTTTTACCAACAACCCCATCATTCAAAATTACATATGGAGAAATCAGGCGGCCACGACAAGCCACCAACAGACGGTGACAATTCAAACGCCCATTTGCAAACAACTAACGCCAATTTCGTGCAAAATTTAGCTGCATTTGCAAAACAGCCTCGGCTGCTGGCAACATCCACGATTATTTTACAAGCGATCACGGGCAAAAATTGGGAGCTCGCACTTTGATCGATCCCGGGTCGGACTGTTCTTTCGTTGCTGATCGCGTCGTACAGGCTTTGAACTTACCCTCGCGAAAATTGAAATTGGGCATGAACACCACCGGAAATAAACGTTCAGTGGTGTCTACAAGTGAAGTGTCCCTCACACTTCTTTCGAAAGTTGATAGTAAATTTTCTTCGCATTTGGAGGCTCTCGTCTTGCCACAACTCACAGCGCTTCTTCCAAGCGCCACAGTGCAGCAGTGTGGGGACTGGTCCCATTTGGTGGGACTGACCCTAGCCGACCCAGAATTTTTCCGACCGGCAGAAATAGACTGTCTTCTTGGCACAGAAGTATATAGCGAAATTCTTCGTGCTGCTTTGCGAAAGGGTCCGAGCAAAACTCCAACTGCTCAGAATACAGCGCTGGGCTGGATTTTGACGGGGGGCACTGCGTCGACTGTAGAGTCTACGGAACCTCGCGTCGTTCAAACGTTCCACACGTCAACTGATAAACCCCTATCAGAGCAACTTTCGAAATATTTTGAAGTTGAAGACCTGCCAGCTATTCGTCTCCTCAAGGCAGAAAAAAACTACTTCGAAGATTATTTTCTGTCTACCGTTACACGTACCGACGAAGGACGTTTTATTGCGCTTGCCCTTCCCAAAAAACTTCAATGAAGCTTCGTTTTCAGATTCACGAGACATAGCTGTGGCATGCCTGCTGAGATCTGAGCGTCAACGGCGTCGGGATCCCGAGTTGGACAAGGCGTTCTCCGGATTCATGGTGGAGTATGAACAACTAGGCCACATGGGACTGCTGCCGCATCCCACGCTGCCAGACCCCAGATCGTGCTACCTGCCTCATCACGCAGTCTTCCGTAAGGATTCTGAAAAGATACGCGTTGTGCTCAACGCATCTCAAGAAACAGGTACTGGTAAATCACTCAATAATTATTTATTACCTGGCCCCAATTTACAAAATGATTTGACCCTCGTAATATTTCGCTGGCGGATGTACCGCTACGTTTTCACGGCAGACATTGTCAAGATGTTTCGACAGATACTTGTACATCCAGACGATTGGGCCTGGCAGAGAATCGTATGGCGCGCATTGGGGGCGGCAGAAATCTCGGACTACGCCTTAAAAACAGTCACTTATGGCATAGTGTGCGCTCCGTACCTCGCGATGAGAGTTCTTCGCCTCTTAGCAGAAATTTACAAGGAAAAATTCCCACTTGCCGCGTTCATTTTGTGGTGGCTCACGTACATGGACGACGCATTCGGCGGGGCTGACACGCTGCCGGACGCCTTGGTAGCCCGTAATCAACTCGTCGCAGTAATGGAATCCGGGTGCATGGAATTGGGAAAATGGGCCGCGAATCACACCGATTTGCTTGCGGATCGCGCGACAAACGATGCTGAAGCGGTTCCTGTAGACATCGAAGACACTGTTCCAACGCTCGGATTGAATTGGTCTCCCCGAGACGACGAATTCTTTTTCAAAATCGCGATGCCATCGGATCCAGTCAAAATCACCAAAAGAACAATTTTGTCAGAGGTAGCTCGTTCATTTGATCCTCTCGGCTGGCTTGCACCGTTCCTCATTCAAGGAAAAATACTTTTGCGTGATCTTTGGCAGTTGAAATTTGATTGGGACACTTCGGTGGATGGCGATCCGCTTCGAAAATGGCTAGACATTCGGTCGCAAATTCCGGAGCTAAGTAAGATTAGAGTTAAGCGTTGGTTAGGCACCTTGCAAGATACAAATTGGCAGTTACATGGGTTCGGAGACGCGTCTGATCGAGCGTACGCAGCGGCGATTTACTAGATAATTCCTGGGGAATCAGCACAGCTGATCATGGCAAAGACGAGAGTCGCGCCAGTAAAATCACTCTGTATACCGAAACTTGAATTGTGCGCTGCTGTACTTACCGCGAAACTCATCAAACACGCTTTAGCCGACTTGCAAAGCAAACCTTCCGCTATTTTCAGCTGGTGCGACAATAAAACGGTTTTGGATTGGTTAGCTGACGAACCTGCTCGCTGGCAAACCTTCGTGGCGAATCGCGTCAGCTTCATTCAAACATCACTACCCGAAGCAACTTGGAGTCACGTCGTTTCCGAAGATAATTCCGCGGATTGCGCAACCCGTGGGATATCTGTAGATGAATGACACAGCTCAAAACTTTGGTGGAACGGTCCAGAATGGCTTGTTAGACCTCGGGAATCATGGCTCCAGTCTTCGGTTGAATCGGTAGCTGATGCAGCTCAAGCGTTACTTGCGGTTGAAGAAACTGAGTCAGAGCCTTATGTGCTCCACCGTTTAGAAAAATTCAGCTCATTCGCAAAAGTTATCCGAATTCTAGCCTACATGTATCGATGGCGGTTCAATGCTCGACGCAAGCCCAAAGATCGAAACAAAGGCGTTTTTGATTGGTTGGAAATTAAATTTGCAAGAATCTCTCTTTTCAGGGTGATACAACGTTAGCACTTTGCAGCAGAAATTAAGATTCTCGAGTCAAAGTCAAACAAATCTCCAAAATCGAGCGACATTCGTCGTCTCTGTCCATTTCTGGATGAAAAAGGTACTTTGCGGGTTGGCGATAGACTGCAAAACGCTCCACTCCCTTCTAGCGAAATCCATCCAGTAATTCTCTCGAGTCACAGCCCCTTTGTCAAAAATATGGTGAGAGAAATACACTTCACTACATTGCACGGTGGCATTCAATTGATGCTTAGTGACATTCACAGGTGGGCATGGATTCCGCGACTTACCAGACTAGTGCAGAGCACGTATAAAAGCTGCGTGACTTGCGCGCGTTTTGCAGCTCGGCCGCTTGAACAACAGATGGCTCCATTACCCTCAGTCAGAATCACCTCGCGAATGCCTTTTGAGGTAGCAGGCGTAGACTTCGCGGGCCCAATCAAATTTTTATTCTCTCGCGGCAGAGGAGCAAAGTCGACGGAAGGGTATTTTTGCATCTTCGTATGTATGTTCACCAGAGCTACGCACGTCGAAGTTGTGTCAGATCTCACGTCCACTGCCTTTGTAGCAGCCGTGCACAGATTAGTGTCTCGTCGCGGACGTTGTACGACCCTATGTTGCGATAACGCGAAGAACTTCGTCGGCGCGGAAGCAGAAATTAAGAAAATGTTCACTCAGGCATCGGCTTTCTCAAAAGAAGTCGCGGCGCAGCTTGCTCCCGGAAGTATCACGTGAAATTTCTCACCCCCACGAGCCCCTCATTTTGGAGGACTGTGGGAGGCTGCAGTTCGAAGTTTCAAGTATCATCTGAAACGCATGGTCGGGGATGCTTGCCTCACTTTTGAGAAGTATTCGACCCTGAGTAGTCAAATCGAAGCTTGCCTAAACTCTCGGCCTCTTTGCCCTTTGAGTACTGATGGGAATGATTTGAACGCTTTGACCCCAGGACATTTTTTGATTGGGCGCGCTGTCACGGCATTGCCCGAACCATTTGATGACGTTGACTTACACCCTTCTCTTCAGTGCAGGTGGAGGCAAATTCGAAGGATGTGCAACAATTTCTGGGATCGTTGGCGCAAAGAAGTGATGCATCACCTTCAACAACGTGGTAAATGGCTCAACGTCCAGGATCAAATCAACGTCGGAGATCTGGTGCTCGTAAAAGACGAGCTGACACCTCCAACCAAGTGGCCTATGGCTCGTGTAGTCGCCGTCCACCCTGGCAATGATGGGTTAACTCGTGTGATCGATGTGAAGACCACCACCACCACCTATCGCCGAGCCTTGTGCAAGCTCATCAAGTTACCAGTCGACCCAGATGACCAGGATGGTCACTAGTATCAGATGTTCAAGGGATCCAGTCAACTTCATCGTCAACTGAAGAATAATGGTTTGAGTCCGCGTACTTTCGACAGACATCACACAATTTCCTCGTTTTACACCCGCGAAATTAGCCAAGGCACTTGCGTCGTATCCGTCAAGTAATTTTGCAATTCCTCGTAGAATCATTCAAATCAAACAAGTCGAGTATTAGCCCTTGGCCTATTCTCAATATGCTGCGTAAGATGAGAGATGAAGCCTCGTATTCATTTTTTATATTTTTTCGAACTTAGAATCATTTTGAGGAATGCAACTTTTTTGTAATGAATTTTCCCCCTTCCGTTCATAAATAGTTAAAATTGTGATTTTGGCTCAGCAGCCTAAAAGCTCTATTGAGCAAAATTTGAATGATGTGGGTTTATAGATTTTTGTTTTGCTGTATGCACCTTGGGATGTTGATCATCCAAAATTTGTATGTTTTCTGTTTTAAAATTATTTTTGCTGGTAGATCCAGACTTGAATGTTTATTCAGTAGTATAATTAATTCACGATCTCCAGCAAGTCATCTGACAATAAACTGATTTTTTGATTTATTTAGTCATTTTTCTACTGATTAGTTTTAGATTTGACTGATTTCACAAATTAGTTATTAAGTTGGATGTGCACCGCAGAATCATTCATTTGAAAATGCTAAAATCTTGTTCGTATATACTTTTTCGATTCTGTCATCGAGCTGTCGGTAAAATTCAAATCCCTTCCTGCTTTGTGGAATTAAATTTTCAAATTGCGATTTTCGGTCGACTATTTAGAACTTTTTATTGATTCAATTTCTGTCATTATCAAATCGAATCGTTCGCACGCTCTATGAGGCTGACTACCGCGACCCCTATCGAGTCTTCCATATTGTTTCGAATGCAAATTTTAATTGGCAAATCTGATTTGCTTGGTATGATCAAGCAAAGGGGGCGGAATGTTGAAGTATCTCGAGCCTGCGAATATTCGAGGGAAATTCAGCAGTTGGAGCACGGTGCGATGACCCGCGATTCCCCCTCGATGTCACGCGAGTGACATCATTTAAATCTCATTGGCCGAATTGGCACCTGATGATTTTGTCATCCGCCCTGCTCTTCTCTGCGAGTCTCTCTCGCAGCTCGAAATTCGGCAGTTAGCCACAGTCCGGCAAGCAGCAAACATCAGCTGTGCTGCTTGCATATATTTAAATATTCACGGCGCCGGTGCCATCCTCGCGACCGCGTCTTTCCGGTCCCTCAATTTTCCGCGCCGCGCCCACACTCGCGCCTTAATCTTTTTCACAGTGATCTAAGCACACTTTAAAAGAGAATATATTCTCAATTTATTTTATCAGCATAAAATCAGTGACTGGTCATTCAGTGTAACCTCACCACGCTTCCACATCCTTAAAATATCCAGCACAAGTGATCCACATGCAGGGCTCTAGGGTTCCATTGGAACACCCTGTCCCATCAAACTTCAAATCAGGAAGTGGAGAACGAGGTCGTTCAATTATAATGTGTGGTCAATCCACAGAATGAATACTTGATCGTGAAGGCTTGATAAATTTAGTTAAGTTGATTTCGTCGTGCGTGAGAGCTTTGTTCAACTTGAGAGCTTCGGTAGGTGCTGTGATAAATATTGAACAAAAACACACAGGTATGTACAAAGTGGTTGGTAGGTCTCATAGGTGATACTGAGATAACTTCTGCATTTGATGTCCTGACCTCGCATTCATATCAATAAACCAAATGAGATGAGTCTGATGATGATACCTAGTGTATTCTATTGCGGATATGAGTTTAATGTAGACCTGAGCTTACCAAAAGTGGTCAAAATTGGAGTTAGGACATGCCATGGTAATGACAACGGCACGGTCCACAAATTTTTTTCACAGTCTACTCTCACCGTGAAAATAGTCCGTGTATTCAGGAAACAAACGAGAAGAGACGATTTACGCCTTTGAAATCACTTTTTATGCCAAAATGTCCTTACCATGGCAGGAATATATCGAGAATTACTGATATCTTTGACATGGATTGACTACACTTATTCATGCTCGTCTGGATGTCAGATGATAGATCGAAAAGCATGCAAAATTTGCCTCTACCAGTTTAGAAAAATTCACCTCAGCATTAATTTTTGCGCGTATCATGATAATATAACAAGATATAAAACGATCGGTGCCTGTAGCGAAGATTATGAGCACGAAATTAGGAAAGAGGTAGAATTTGACGTAGAATTTACTTGACGTTTGAAAAACCATGATCAATTTATCAATGAGATTTCGTCATTATTTTCCATCACTATCATTTCAACACTCTTTTCTGTGTTGAAATCGTGGTTGAAATGTGAATTGCAAATGAGATGAGTCTGAGGATGATATCTAGTGTATTCTATTGCGGATATAAGTTTAATATAGACCTGAGCTTACCAAAAGTGGTCAAGATGTCTTTACCATGGCATGTCCTAAACTAAAATAGTCATCCATATTCAAAATTCTTCTTTCTTCTAAATGAATAGAATGACTAGTAATGAATAGCCTGCAATAATTGATAACGAATGATAAAAAGTCATGCACGATAGTAGATCCGGTAAGTTGATTCTTTTTATTGGTTGTATCTTGCATTCATCAAAAATATTGCATGGCATGCGTGCCGTGCAAAGGTGGATTCTGAGTAGTGACCCTTTGCAGATTTTCCCCACTCAGACCTCCGCTCAGACCTCCTCTGAGTCGCAGCCGGTCCTTATATATTTGGCCGTTTGCCAATGCCTTTTCATACTTGGAATTTAATTTTTGTCAGAAACACTTTGGTTGTTGCACAAGTTTTCAAAAGTACAAGCGATTGGTGGCGCGAATGTTATTGCCGCAGGCCGATCCTCCAGATTCTACAATCGGAGACGATGAAGAGCCCCGAGGAAACTCAAGTGATAAGTGATATGTGACTCACGGTGCTCCCGAACCAAGTCTACCCTCCGCTGACCACAGCAAGTAGGATTCTTGTTGGATATAGTTCGGGACATCTGTGGGATCACAACCTACTAAGAATCAAAATCGCCACTTGGGCCGTTTTTTGAAAAAGTCGAAAAAACGTGTTTTCTCGACGTTTTTCCCCTTTTCACCCTCAAAAACTCGAAAGGGACGCATTTTATCGAAAAATATGTAGAGCAACTTTTTGTAGAACTTGAAACAATGAACAAAAAAATTCACCACACATTTTCCCATACAAGACCTCCTGTTCCTGTAATGAACGTATTTTCGTCTGAAACTCGTATTTCATCTGTCATTTTTCACGGTTTTGACCCCATAACTCAAAAGGGAACGCATTTGATCGCAAAAAATGTACAGTAATTTCTTGTAGATCTTTGAAAAATAAATCAAAAAGGTCTCAACAGATTTCTTGATACAAGGTCGTCCGTTCCCGTAATAAAGGTATTTTCGTCTGAGACTCGTATTGAGAACAGGAGGCCTTACATGAAAGAATATGTGCGTATGTTTCTTGTTTATCCTTTGGAGATCTACAAATATTTAATGTACATATTTTTTGATGAAATGTGTTTCTTTCGAGCTATGGGGTCGAAACCGTGGAAAATGACAGATAAAATGCGAGTCTCAGACGAAATACGTTCATTACAGGAACAGGAGGTCTTATATGGAAAAATGTGTTGAGACCTTTTTTGTTCATCGTTTCAAGTTCTACAAAAAGTTGCTCCACATATTTTTCGATAAAATGCGTTCCTTTCGAGTTTTTGACGGTGAAAAGGGGAAAAACGTCGAAAAAACACGTTTTTCGCCTTTTTCAAAAAAACGGCCCAAGTGGTGATTTTGATTCTAAGTAGGTTGTGATCCCACAGATGTCCCGAACCATATCCAACAAGAATCCCACTTGCTGCCGTCAGCGGAGGACAGACTTGGTTCAGGACCACCGTGGACTATCATGTTATGATAGAAATACATGATATTGATATAATGATATGGTGATTGATTTCGATTTTTGGTGATTATTATTTTTGATCATTTTGATAGTTTAAACTTTTCATAAGTGATTCTTGTGAACATTTTAGGCCATGTTCCAAAGAATTGCCATGACGGATCGTTGTGGAAATCGCTGGGAAAATCAAAAGAACACTGCATTGTCCCAGAGTGCTCTCCAGATTACAGAGTACGAAACTTTGGCATTCCAAAGGACTCTGCGGTTTCCAAAAAATGGATGGAAGCTATACAGAATGATGACCTCAAATCGCTCTCACATGATCAATTGCGTAGTCAAGAGTTGAAAGTATGCAATCGTCATTTTGCCCCCGGTACTTTTGATATCCTGAGCAATGGAAGGCAACAATTGCAGCGAAGTGCCTTGCCTTCTTTGTTTCTTCAAATTCCATCGACAGAACTGAACACTCAGAGCAAGCGACAAAAGATTGGTGATTTCGAATCTCCTTATCAGATATCTACCTATATCTATGTACATGCATATTTTCATCTGAATCAATAATGAATGTCTGTAATGTTTACATTATTTTGATCATGTTTTTTGTTCTCAGATGACATGACGCATACACCGCGGAAATCGAAAGAGCATTGCATCGTATCCGGGTGTCTTTCGGATTACAAAGTTCAGAATTTTATAATTCGCAAGGATATTCGGGTCGCGAAGGAGTGAATGGGAGCTGTGAACAACTCTGCTTTGAAGAAACTCACACATGGGGAGTGGCGGGAACTCGGGCTCAAAGTATGTCACCTTCACTTTACACCTGATGACTCCACGACTCTTTCCGGTGGCAGGAACCAACTGAAAAAACACGCTGTGCCATCTCTACTACTCGTATTGTTATCAGCTCCAGAACTAGAGAAGGAAAGTGACAACGTAATACGAAGGATTGGTATGATTCTGAACTTGATTTGATCTCATTTATTCATCCATATTTGATTTATATAATTCAACCCTTGCATCTGTTTTGTTTCTCTCCTATAGCTCGAAACAACACCTCAACGCCCTACAACGGCTCTATTAGAAGAAATACGAACTTCAGCAACAAGTTTACAGAGCTCTGAAAATCGAGACTCGAATCGAGATGATCCCATGTTGGCTGGAAGTGAATCCCGTGGCTCGTTCTGGTCCGAAGACTTATCGCCGGAAGCTATCTAAGGAATATTCAAAGACTACGTGGACCTTGTCAACCGCGAAAACTTCAATACAAGGTATGCAGAAATAAGCTGAGCTATATTCGATATTTTATGTAAATCTCCACGTTTCTCTTGAAAATGTTCAGATGGAGCGGCCCCGCTCGAGCCGACCCCGGATGCCAGGTCAATTTTAGATCAATCGAATCCTGAGCTGGCAGATTTGTTTTCGAGTGCACCGGTGTTTGCAAATGATCGAGAACGTCAGCTTCAATCTGAGAACATCGCTTTGGAGAAAGAGAATGCGCGATTGCGAGCCTCACTAGCCAAGAATGTCAAACGCTCGCAGACCACACGGGATGGTTTTTATAAAAGGAGAAGACAAATCGTCAGGTATGTGCTTATGGTTACAACTTTTTTGAATCACATTACATATATTATGTAATTAATGATGAACATTCTAATAATTTGCCCCCTGGTAGGAGCTTTACTGTCATAAAGCCATTTATAAACGAGGTACAGCAGCTCACAGGTAATACGATGGTCTTTCTCACTTCTCAATTTTATGGAGTCATTTCTCTAATTTTTAAAATTTTTGTTAATGTATAGGTACGAAGCGGCACTTTTCGGGCTTCCTAGTCAAAGCACCTCGCATGCTCTTTTGGGGTACCTGGAGCTAGCGAACACTAACTCACGAATCGATCCCAAACCAATTTCACTATTCATAACTCCTTTATTACTAATTCATTACCAAAGAAAAGAATTTATTATCGGTCATGAGCCCGAAATACGAGAGTTTTCGCTAGCGGAAGCTTACGCTAGCGAACACGTGGCCGAGGATAGATCGTACGGGAATGTGCGATAGCTCATTTTTCATTACTATTTATTACACTCAGAATATGTCGTCAAGATATGCGTGTGATGTGATTCAGCTGGAATAGGATGGTTTTCGCTAGCGTAAGCTTACGCTAGCAAACACGATATACAAACGAAGCTTCAAGGACACTCAGAACTATACGGGATTTCATTACTTTTTTATTCCTCTCGAAAGGTACACGGTTCGCCTGAACTGACCTTGACCCGGAAGTGCTTTCCGCTGAAAACAGCTTTTGCTCTCCAAAACTACATGGGAAATGGAAGTTTCTCTGACAAGAATCAAAATCATCGCCGGAGCCGTTTCTTGAGAAATATTGATTACACCATTCTTCCACAATTCTTTCAATTTTTCTTGATAGAATTGGTCTATTACTCCAAATTTTATGGACTCATTCCATCAAAATATGATTCATGTTATTCGGAAAGTAACGAACAGGTATAAAGCAATTCTTTGTATGGAGCCATAAGGGTTTCTAATAGACTGCGCATACCACTGTGTAGAATAATATGATCAAAAATCGAGCACATTTCACATTTCAGACTTGGGTGTTTGTCATCGCGTCGATTACGGGGAGATATGGAGGTTTGACAAAGGTGGGGCTGGTGTTAATGAAGAGTCGGGGCGTTGGTGGTGCCCCTAGGGATCCTTTGTCACTGGTCACGTTCGGCACAACTCGGACGTTGAGGATGTTGAGGTTCGTGGATGAGGTTGATGAAGTTGAGGTTGAGTGAATTCACACACAATATTTCCACACAATTCTGGCACAGGAACCAAAGTGCGACACACTGATTATGAGTCTGAAAGTGTCACGAGGTCGCGGTGACGAAATTCCTGACGGCACCAGGAGTAGGACGGAGTATTGGAGCAGCGTGGCCACGGCTGGGCCAAATGTCGTGGAGTATGCGTCGCGAAGGCGATCCAAAAGTAGACTGTGTCTAAAGCTTGGACGGCTCGGGTTTATATAGGCGGTGTCAGTGGTAACGATAAGCAGCGTTACTCGTGTAATGTAATGGCAAGCGCCGTTACGTAACGGTAGGTGGCGTTACGTAATGCGAGGTTACGTTACGTAACGCAGAACTGCGTTACGTATCGAAAGGGAACGTTACGTAATGGTCCGGTGCGTTACGTAACGCTAAAAGTCGTTACATGTGGAATTTGCGTTACAAATGTTTGGAAATGATATGAGTATGATTTTAATTGATACACACGGGAAACAATGTGATCGACGGAAAAAATAGATGTGTGTATGCACGCGTCAGGTTGAAATATCGTTTATAATAGAATAGTATTGACCACGGGAAATTAATGATCCCCACTCCCACTCTCATGCTGAAGAGGGAAATGGGTCTCGGTTTTTTGAGTGAGCAGGTCATGGAATCATCCCATTTTGACAAAAAATCCCAATTATCAGAAAAAACTTCGGCGGGCTGTGTGCGCTTATAACAGTATGCATATTTAGGATGAAGGATCAATCATCAATGAATAAATCTCACTCGAATTCATAAGTGATAACCTTATTTCAACTACCCCATACATCAATCGCTAATTACTAGTGGAATATTATGCAATAATTAGGGATATACAAAACTCACACAAAGAGTGACACTGCGCTTGCTATGGTTAACAAAAAATACGAACTCGAAATATTTCAGTTCGACGGTTCTCTGAAACGGCCCCGGCGATGATTCTGATTCTTGTTGGAAAAACTTCCATTTTCGATGTAGTTTTGGAGAGCGAAAGCTGTTTTTAGCGGAAAGCAGTTTCGGGTCAAAGTCAAATCAGGCGAACCGTGGGTATAGTCGAGATAGTCCCAAGACCCAGAGGGAACCGATATTTGGGCCTGAGGCTGGGCGGGAGATGGAGCGGGGTGAGATCAGAACAATATAATGGGCTGAGCTACCTCTGTACAAGAACGAGCGATTGAAATAATTCAATCGCATACGGAAACTTGCGTGGCGGTGAGCTGGATACACATGAGTTTTCAGAGATGATAAGGGAATCGATAATGAATCAGCCAACTCGATCATGGGGCCCAAAACAGGGGAGACCCGCCTTAGAGTTATTTTAGTCGCAATCGGGACGTCACTGGGCGTTGGAGAGAGACCCAATAGACCCGAACCTCTGAGGAACCTCAGATCAAGTGATCAGGTACCATCGACGGAGTCCAAAGAATTCATTACCAGCCAGCACCCGCGGCTATGGGGCCCAGAACAGGGCGACATCCAGCATTGTGTGGTTATTTCCGGAGTTATGACGCCACTGTGGGTTGCAAAAAGTCCCACACGATCCGTAGCTCTACAAAATCTGAAATAGAGTGGTTGTCCACAATCGAACATGCCCAGTTGATTCATTACCAGTCAGCAGCCTCAGCAATGGGGCCCAAGAAAGGGCGGAATCCAGCAATGAGTAGTTATTTGCGCAGTTATGACGCCACTGTGGGTTGTAGAGAGTTCAGATCGATCCGTTACTCTACAGAACCTCAAAGAGAGTGGTTGTCTACCATCGATTATGCCCAAAAAGTTGATGACCAGTCAGCAACCTCGGCTATGGAGCCCAAAACTAGGCGAGATCCGGCTTTGAGCCATATACCGCGCAGTCATGACGCCACTGTGGGTTGTTAAAAGTTCCAATCGATCCGTAACTCTGATAAACGTCAGATCAAAAGGTTGAGTATCATTAGTGATGCCCGGAAAATTCATTACCACTCAGCACCCTCGATTATGGGGCCCAAAACAGGACGGGATCCGGCTTTGAGCCATATTCCGCGCAGTTCTGACGCCCTTGTGGGTTGTAAAAAGTTCCAATCGATCGGACATTCCACAAAACCTGAGATGGAGTGGCTGTCTACCATCAAAAATGACCAAAGGATTTATAACCAGTAGGCAGCCTCGGCTATGGAGCTCAAAACAGGGCGGGATCCGGCTTTGAGCCATGAACCGCACAGTTATGACGCTACTATGGGTTGTAGAACGTTCCAGATGATACGTCACTCTACAAAATCTTTAAACGAGTGATTGTCTACCATCAAAGATAACCAAAGGATTCATTACCAGTCAGCGACCTCGGCTATAGGGCCCGGAACAGGGCGGGATCTGGTTTTGAGCCATATTCCGTGCAGTTATGACGTCACTGTGGGTTGTAAGAAGTTCCAATCGATCCTTAACTCTACAGAACCTCAGATCAAGTGGTTGTCTACTATCGAAGATGCCCAAAGGATTCATTACCAGTCAGCGCCCTCGGCTATGGGGCCCAAAACAGGGCGGGATCCAGCTTCGAGCCATATTCCGCGCAGTTATGACGCCTCTGTTGGTAGCAAGGAGTTCCAATCCATCCGTCACTCTACAGAACCCCAGATCAAGTGGTTGTCTACCTTCGGAATTGCCTTTGGGATTCATTACCATTCGGCACCATCGGTTATGGGGCCCAAAACAGGGCGGAATCCAGCATTGTGCAAGTATTTGCGCAACTATGAGGCCACCTTGGGTTGTGAAAAGTTCCAACGGATCCGTAACTCTACAGAACCCCAGATCGAATTACGAAGTACCATTGGTGATGACCGAAGAAATCATTACCAGTCAGCGACCTCGGGTATGGGGCCCAAAACAGGGCGGAAGCCAGCATTGAGAGAGTATTTACGCAGTTATGACGCCATATTGGGTTGTAAGAAGTTCCAATCGATCCGTCACCCCACAGAACCTCAGAACGGATGGTTTTCTTCCATCAGAGATGCCCGAAGGATTCATTATCAGACAGCACCTTCAACTATGGGGCCCAAAACAGGGCGGGATCCAGCTTCCCGCACAGGTGAGACTTTACTGGAGGCTGTAGGAAATTCCAATGGATCCCGAACTCCAAAAATCTCTGGATCTATCAAGTAGGTCACCATTCAGAGGGCCCCAAGATTCTATCACCTGTCAGCCCCTCGGCGTTTAGGACCGAAACACGGAACTATTATGTCAGAAGAGGGAGGAATCACTGCTGAATTTTGCCCTGTTTTGGGCCCCGTAGCCGAGGGTGCTGAATAGTGTAAATTGTCCGGGCATCTTCGATCGTAGACAACCACTTGATCTGAGGTTCCGTAGAGTAACGGATCGGTTGGAACTCTTCACAACCCACTGTGGCGTCATAACTACGCGGTATGTGGCTCAAAGCCGGATCCCGCCCTGTTTTGACCTCATAGCTGAAGGTGCTCACTGGTAATAAATTTTTTGGGCATCTTTGATGGTAGACAACCACTCGATCTGAGGTTCCGTGGAGTAACGGATGGATTAGAACCTCTCACACTACAGTGGCGTCATAACTGCGCGGAATATGGCTCAAAGCCGGATCTCGCCCTGTTTTGGGCCCTCTAAGCGAGGTCAGTGACTGGTGATGGATCCTTAAGGCTTCCTCAATGGTAGACAACCACTCGATCTGAGGTTCTATAGAGTGACGGAAGAGTTGGAATTTTTTACAACCCAAGGTGTCGTCATAACTGCGCAAATACTCGCTCGATGCTGGATTCCGCCCTGTTTTGGGCCCCAAAGCCGAGGGTGCCGAATGGTGATAAATCCTGAAGGCATGTTTGAAGGTGGACAACCACCTGATCTGAGGTTTCGTAGAGTGACGGATCGATTAGAACTTCTTACAACCCAAGGTGGCGTCATAACTGCCCAAATACTCCCCAATGCTGGATTTCGCCCTTTTTTAGGCACCATAGCCGAGGATGCTAACTGGTGATGATTTTTTTGTCTTCACCAATGTTACTCAACAATTTGATCTGATTCTCTGTAGAGTTACGGATCCATTGGAACATTTCACAACCCCCGTCATATTTGCGCGAACACTTTCTCAATGATGAATTCCGACCTGTTTTGGGCCCCATAGCCGAGGATACTGACTGGTGATAGATTCTTCGGGCATCACCAATGTTACATGACCACTCGATCTGAGGTACTGTAGAGTTTCGGGTCCATAAGAACAACTCACAACCCACAGTGGATTCATAACTGCGCAAATACTCTGACTCATGATAAATTCTCCGGTCATCAACAATGGTATCCAACTACTTGATCTGGGGTTCCGTGGAGTTACGGATCGATTGGATTTTTTTTCAACCCAATGTGGCGTTGAAATTGCGCATATACTTGCGCAATGCTGGATTACGCCCCGTTTTGGGCCCCATAGCTGACGGTGCTGACTGGTAATGCGTTCTTCGGGCATCTTTGATGGTGGACAACCACTTTATCTGAGATTCTGTAGAGTTACGGAACGATTTGAATATCTCACAACACACAGTGGCGTCATAACTGCGCAGATAACTGCTCAAAGCTGGATAAAACCCTGATTTGGGCCCCATATCTGACGGTGCTGACTGGTGATAAATTCTTTGGGCATCCTCGATGGTAGCCAACCACTTCATCTGAGGTTCTGTAGAGTAACGGATCAGATGGAACTCATTACAATCCACAGTGGCTCCATAACTGCGCGGAATATGGCTCAAAGACGGATCCCGCCTCGTTTTGGGCACCATAGCCGAGGGTGCTGACTGGTAATAAATTTTCCGGGCATCACCAATGGCCCTCAACCACTTAATCTGAGGTTCTGTAGGGATACGGATCCATCGGAATTTTTGACAACCCAAAATGACATCAAAACTGCGCAGATACTTGCTCAATGATGGATTCCGCCCTGTTTTGGGCCCCATAGCTGGGGGTGGTGACTGGTAATGAATTCTTCGGGCATCTTTGATGTGCTGTAGAATTACGGATCGATTGGAACTTTCTACAACCCCCGAAGGCGTCTTAACTGCGCGGTATATGGCTGAAGGCTGGATCCCTCCCTGTTTCGGGCCCCATAGCCGAGGGTGCTGACAGGTAATGAATTTTTCGGGCATCTTCGATGGTAGACAACCGTTCCATCTCGGGTTCTGTAGAGTGACGGATCGATTGGAATATCTTACAACCCACAGTGGCGTCATAACTGCGCAGATAAGTGCTCAAAGGTGGATATGACCCTGTCTTCGGCTCCATAGCTGAAGGTGCTGACTGGTATGGAATTTTTTGGGCACCTTCGAAGGTAGACAACCACTTGATCTGAGGTTCTCAAGAGTTACGTATCGATTCGAACTTTTAACTACCCACAGTGGCGTCATAACTGCGCGGAATATGGCTCAAAGCCGGATCTCGCCCTTTTTTGGGCCCCATAGCCGATCGTGCCGAATGGTGATGAATCCTAAAGGCAACTTCGAAGGTAGACAAGCACTTGATCTGAGGTTCTGTGGAGTGACGGATCGATTGGAACTATTTACAACCCAAGGTGACGTCACAACTGCGGAAATACTCGCTCAATGCTGGATTTCACCCTGTTTTGGGCTCCGTAGCTTAGTGTGCTGACTGGTGATGATTTTCTCGGTCATCATTTATGGTACTTAACAATTCGATCTGGTGTCCTGTAGAGTTACGAATCCATTGGGATTTTCACAACTCAAGGTGGCGTCATAACTGCGCAAGTACTCGCTCAGTGCAGGATTCCGCCCTGTTTTGGGCCCCATAGACGAGGATGCTGACTGGTGATAAATCTTTTTGGCATCATCAATGTTACATGACCACTCGATCTGAGGTACTGTAGAGTTTCGGATCCATATGAACAACTCACAACCCACAGTGGCGTCATAACTGCGCAAATACTCTGACTGGTAATAAATTCTTCGGTCATCAACAATGGTATTCAACCACTTGGTCTGTGGTTCTGTGGAGTGACGGATCGATTGGAACTCCTTACAATCTACAGAGGCGTCATAACTGCGCGGAATATGGCTCAATGCTGGATACCGCCCTGTTTTGGGCCCCACAGCTGAGCGTGCTGACTGGTTATAAATTCATTGGGCATTTCTGATGGTCGACGATTACTCAATCTGAGGTTGTGTAGAGTTACGGATCGATTGGAACTTCTTACAACCCCCAGTGGCGTCATAACCGCGCGAAATATGGCTCGAAGATGGATCCCGCCCTGTTTTGGGCCCCATCGCATAGGGTGCTGACTGGTCATAAATTTTTCGATCATCACCAATGGTACTGAACCACTTGAACTTAGGTTCTGGAGAGTTGCGGATCCGTTGAAACTTTTCACAACCCAAAGTGGCGTCATAACTGCGCGAATACTTGCTTAATGCTGGATTCCACCCTGTTTTGGGCCCTATGGCCGAGGGTGCTGACTGGTAATAGATTTTCCGGGCATCACCAATGGTCCGTAACCACTTGAACTGAGGTTTTGTAGAGTGACGGATCCATTGGAATTTCTTCCAACCCAATGTGGCGTCAAAACTGCGGAGATACTTGCTCATAGCTGGATATCACCCTAATTTGGGCCCCATATCTGACGGTGCTGACTGGTAATGAATTCTCTGGGCATTGTCAATGGTGGACAACCACTTGATCTGAGGTTTTGTACAGTTACGGATCGATTGGAACTCTTTACAACCCACAGTGGCATCATAACTGCGCAGAATATGGCTCAAAGACGGATCCCGCCCTGTTTCGGGCCCCATAGCCGAGGGTTCTGACTGGTAATAAATCTCCCGGGCATCACCAATGGTCTTCAACCACTTGATCTAAGGTTCTGAAGGGTTACGGATCCATCGGAACTTTTTACAACCCAAAGTTGCATCATAACTTCGCAAATACTTGCTCAATGCTGGATCCCGCCCTGTTTCGGGCTCCATAGCCGAGGGTGCTGACTGGTACTGAATCTTTCGGGCATCTTCGATAGTAGACAACCACTTCATCTTAGGTTCTGTAGAGTTGCGGAACGATTGGAATATCTTACAACCCACAGTGGCGTCATAACTGTGCAGATAACTGCTCAATGGTGGATATCACCCCATTTTCGGCTTCATAGCTGAAGTCGCTGGCTGGTAATGAGTTCTTTGGGCATCTTCGATGGTAGACAACCACTCGATCTGAGGTTCTGTAGAGTGACGTATCGATTGGAACTTTTAACCACCCGAAGTGGCGTTAAATTCCTCGGTTCATGGCTCAAAGCTTGATTCTGACCTGTTTTGGGCCCCATAGCCGCGGGTGCTGGTTGGTAATAAATTCTTTGGACTCCGTCGATGGTACCTGATCACTTGATCTGAGGTTTCTGAGAGTTTCGGGTCCATTGTGACTCTCTCCAACCTCCAGTTGCGTCTCGATTGCGACTATGATAACTCTAAGCAGGCTCTCTCCTACTTCGGGCCGCTTGAACGAGTTGGCTGATTAGTTATCGATTCCCCTATCATCTCTGAAGACTCATGTGTATCCAGCTCATCGTCAGACAGGTTCCCATATGCGATTGAATTATTCCAATCGCACGTTATTGTACAGAAGTAGCTTAGCCTATCATATAGTTCTTATCTCGCCCCGCCCCAGCTCTCCCCCAGCCTCATGCCCGAATATCGGTTCCTTCTGGGTCTTTCGACTGTCTCGACTATACCTTCCGAGAGTCATAAGAAAGGAACAAAATCGCGTGTAGTTCTGAGTGTCCTTGAAGCTTCGCTTGTATATGGTGTTCGTTAGCGTAAGCTTATGCTAGCGGAAACCATCCTATTCCAGCTGAATCATATCACACGCATATCTTGAGGACATATTCTGAGAGTGATAAATACGCTGCTAAATGAGATTAGCAGAATGCTTTCTCTTAGGGCCTCGACAGAAAGTGCGCATTTGCTCTTTTTCCCCCTTTTTTCCCCGTGGAAGTAGCGCCATTGCGCGCCCGTGGCGGCGACTGCAACTACAGCGCCTATGCTTATACACGGGGGAAAAAGTGGAGAAAAGAGCATCGCGCACTTTCTGTCGAGGGCCTTAGCGAAATAGTTCAAGAGGTTCACTGAAACTAATGAGAAATTTGCAAAACTGATCAAATTCCAAAATAATGATTGCGATTCCTACAAAATAGTTTTATTTTTTAATCTAATTTAATTGCATTTCATATCACACTCACAATCCAATGATTGGATCCAACCAATCGATGTAGAATGAGGGAAAAGTATCTCTCTAGTCCATTAAAAGGTGGATAGATTAGTTGTAGAGGGAGATATGAGGATAAAATGAATTTTAGCTGCAATTTTCTTCTAATATTTTGGGTTATTATTACGAGATTCACTTTTAGGGGAATTAAGATGACCTAAACTGGGGTATTTCATGGAAGATATGTAGTCTGGTTGAGGGAAAATTTTGATATAGTTGGTGAAAAGATCATAAAAATAGAGTTTTTTGAAGAAAATTTGGATTTTTCGGGGATAAATTGGATTTTGAATGTATTTAAAAGGATTTTGGAAAATTCGGTATCAACTAATCGATTTAGAACGATGAAAAAGTATCAACTTAGTTGAGTAAAATTTGAAAAAAGTAGTTCAGAGGAGAGATATGAGGAAAGTATGAATACTGAAAAAAATATTTTTGTATATTTTGAGTTATTTTTGTGAGGAAAATAGTTATCGGGATTTGGGCTACCTAAAGTGAGGTTTTTTTAGCAAAACATGTAATTTGGTTAAAACAGAATTTCGATAGAATAGGTCTAAACATGCTCAGATTGCTGTTTTTGTTGGAAATTTTGGTTTTTTTATAAAAATTCACGTTGATGGAGTTTGAATGGAATTTCGGTATTAACCAAAAGATAGATTGAGCCAAAAAAAAAACCCATAGCCTAGGTAATCAAAATTTGGGTGAGGTGAAGTTAGAAAGAGATATTTTAGTATGAAAGTACACAATTTCAGCGATTTTACCTGAAAAAACGTTTAAATTAAATTCGATTTGGAGAGGAGACCAGGCAAATCACTGGTCTCATCTCTGACTGATTCTACACAACTTGTAGAAAAGCAAAAATCGATAAAGTGGAGTGTAGAAGAGAAAGCGTGGCGCAAAAAAAAAACAACATACATACACACACACAGACACAGACAAAGGGCCGGAGAGATGAGTCACTGGGGGGTTTTTGAGGATTATAAGGGGAAAAGTGTTACTTACAATCGTTAGATTTTGGCGAGAGGAATAAGATGGTTGAAGCACTTTTGTGATAAGATGAATTATGTTGAAGAAAATATTGAGTTGAATGGAAAAATTGATCAAAAATTTGCTGTGTCGAGAACAAAGCCTTCTCTTTAGAGAAAGCAAAAAGTAATAAAAAATGAGCTATTGCACATTCCCGTACGATCTATCCCCGGCCACGTGTTCGCTAGCGTAGGCTTCCGCTAGCAAAAACTCTCGTATTTTGAGCCCATGACCGGTAATGAATTTATTCCTTTGGTAATAACTTAGTAATGAAAAGTAATAAATAGTGAAATTGGTTTGGGAATGATTTGTGAGTTAGTGTTCGCTAGCTTAAGGTACCCGCTTTTTTGGAGAAGAACCCGGTTCAAACGGGAATCTGTCCCTGGTTCGAAGAGCACGCGAAAAAACTCGTCGAGGGTTTGTCCGAGCGAGGAAAATATTGCTTCATCATATGGGATGTAACGAAAGTAAATCCCGAATCAAGCCTTGACCTTAATGCCGACCAAATCGTAGGTACTGAGGAATTAGGCGACGACAGAACCGAGAAAATAGCCACCGATGTGATTGTTTCCCATCTCTTATCGGCGTATGAAGATTGGAAATTCCTGGTTTGCTACGGTTTTGCGCACAAAGCAACCTCAACTGCACAGCTGACAGAATGTTCCAAGGACGTCGTTCAATTCAGCGTAGACATCGAGTTGAAAGCTATTGGGTCGGTTTGCGATCAAAGCTCTATAAATGTGGCCACCATCAACGGCTCGCATGAAGAGACTGAGCCGCTTCGAGCGACGTTGAATTTGCAACACTGTGAGTATATTCTATTGCCGTGTCAATAACTACTAATCCAGATGGAAAATTTTCACTATCGACTTTGTCCATAAATTATTAATGTCTTTCTTCATTATTATTAATTACTATCTTGAGCATTTTTTTATTTCTTCTTTAGATGGCACCACCCACGTTCGTGGAGTTGAACTCACCTATTCCTATGACAACCCTCATATCTTGAAGAACTTCAGAAACAACCTGACTGACAAAACTTTGGTGATGGGCCCGACAGCTGGAAAACTTGATAAGGGCTATACAATAGCCACATGGAAACCCGTTGAAGTAATTTACAAGGTTGATACCCATGGAACCCATCAGAAGGAGCGAATGCTTCCTCACATTCACGATCAGCATGTTGTGAAAGATAAGATAAAGAAAATGAACGTGAAACTTGCAGCTCAGCTCATCAGCAAATCGTTCGCGGAATGCATCAAAAAGTTCTGTGAGGATTCAGGTACACTATCAATTTTATACGATTGAATGAAATTGAATAGATTGATAACAAAATGAAAAATATGAGATGTAGTACATATGATTATATGCTTTTTTATCTGTATACATTCTCGTTGACACTTCACTTGTATTTATTGGTTTAACAACGCATTTCAGGCCCGATTGAAACTTACATCGGAGAGATGGAGATGCCTGAGGAGTCTGAAGATACGGCAGAATGTTTTGAATTCATGAATGCATTTTCCGATGCAGTTCATGGACGAGCCAGAGGAATTAAGGGAAAGGATCAGCGTTGTCCAATTACTGAGGGTAGCTCCCACTTTGACTCTCTAAAAAAGGCCAAGGCGCGGATACGCAAAATGATGTTCTGGGATACGGATGCAAAGGGGGTTTTGCTGAAACCTCACCCGATACCCAGCCTCACCAACATGTTGAAGGACATCGACAGCTTGTTTTTGTTGTGGAAGAGGACGGGAGAAGTCGGGGAAACTGTGCTGGACCAGCGAAAAACCAATCAAGATCCGGCAGAGAATTTCTTCGGCGACTGCAAGTCGATGTGCTACAGGAGCAACACCCCGACTATCAAGCAGTTTGGACTACCTAGCATTTTCAAGATTGCAATGATCAAGAATCTCTCTGGGAAACATTCAATGGATGGTGATAATTGCATGCCTGATGCTGGGGACTTCCTGATTACGTGGGACATGTACACTGAGTAGATCAAGATTAACATACCACAACAAGGATACGTAAATCTCGATATTTTTCACTCCCCGAATAAGGTGCCATTTAAAAGCAAATCTATAATCTTTTCTTCTTTAGGTAGTGTCCTAAATGACACGAGATCAAGAGTTGAAGATTGTCCGCAATGCTTTGAGATTTCCACATCTAAAGATCGCGTGAGTACTTCAGCTCAGAAGTATGAGGAGTATGAATGTATTCTGGTGAGAGCTTTACCGAATGTTTTCCATCTCAGACTTATTGTGGCTCGTTTGAGCAATGAATTGACGGAGAAAGTTTTCTTCAATTTTCTGAATGAATGCTCTGAAAGTCATGTTCATGCTCATGAAATTTTCTCATCTTGTTTGTCCAAAAAATATGTACTTAGTGTTATATATTACTTGAATCGTCTGATGGATGGTAGGGTGAGCGCGAATGCGGATGAAAGATTGAATTCTGCAGTTAAGATGGCTCATGAAATCCACCTCAAGAAATTGTATGAGAAGAATCGAGTCATTGTTAATTGAGAAGACTGAATTATGGCTGTGATTTTTGTGAATTTGTTGATATTATATTTTACTCTCTGATTCCCTTTTGAATTTTTGATGAATACTTTGGATGAGGCTGAGTAATGATTCTAAGAATGTTACTAACAAAGGGGGACCACGGGGTCCGGATCGCCAATCATCCCCAAAATTTTTTCACAGTTTGGTACCATCTAGAATATGAAGAATCTAGATTGGCTCCGTGTAATGGGCCTCCTGTCCAGAGCTACAGGCAGGAACGTTAGCATTATTACTATATCTATATATATATATCACTTTTTAACATGGGCCTATATGAGCAATGTTAATCTCAGTAGCTGTATCTTTGGACGGGAGGCTCATTTGACGGACTTGCTCTGGATTCTTCATCTTCTCAATAGTACAAAACTGTAAAAAATTCTTGGGAGAGATAGGCGACCCCGATCTCGGGGTCCCCCCTTGTGAGTTAAGTATGGTTATGAAATGATTGCGTATGTTATTGCTATTGCTGATTGGTTGATATCATTGTTTATCTTTGTCAAAAAATAACTATCGAAGTTCAATAAATGATTACACCGGCACACAAAAAAAAAGTATCTGTACTTTTGACCAGACCTACTTTTCTTTATATATTTTGGCACGCTGAATCCGAATTCGAGGTTGGTTTGGCCCGGCTACTTCTTGTTTTCGAGGAAATCGTGAAAATTAGGTGGAAAACGTGGGAATAGTGTGAAACAGCATTACATTTTTGATGAATATCCGTGAATCTACATATTTTGAGCTGAAAACCTGTGTTAGGGGGTTTTTGGGGCTGCTGAATACGAATACGGTGTCAGAATACCGATTTTCTCAAATCCAAGATGGCGGTCGGGAAATGGCGGAATGGAAATCTCCGACAACTGCTCAGTTTAACTCCAAAGACTCTTCTCGGGAGTTCATGGTCGTGTTGAGAGATTTTCGGGGTCACTGGTCATGAATACAGAGTCAGAATACTGATTTTCTCAGATCCAAGATGGCGGCTTCAAAATGGCGGAAAGGAAATTTCCAAAAACTGCTCAGTATATCTTCATGGGTCTCTTCTTGGGGGTTTTTGGGGTCGCTGATCACGAATATGATATCAAAATGATGATTCCGTGAAATCCAGGATAGCTAGGGAGGATCTGGCCCAAATCCTAAGGAGGCAACGGACCCTTAAGCTCCCAAATCCTCGGACCCGGTCTACCTCGAGCTCAGTACTCGGGTGAAGAGAAGCGGGAGGAGGATCTTGCTCAAATCCTAGGAAGGCAACCAACCCACAAGCCCCCAAATCCTCGGACCCGGTCACCCTCGAGTTCAGTCCTTTGGTAAAGAGAAGTGAGAGGAGAATCTTGCCCAAATCCTAGGAAGGCAACCAACCCCCAAGCCCCCAAATCCTCGGACCCGATCACCCTCGAGTTCAGTCTTTTGGTAAAGAGAAGCGAGAGGAGAATCTTGCCCAAATCCTAGGATGGCAACCAACCCCAAGCCTCAAGACCGGGTCACCCTCGAGACCGGGTCCGAGGATTTGGGGGCTTGGGGTTGGTTGCCTTCCTAGGATTTGGGCAAGATCCTCCTCTCGCTCCTCTTTACCAAGGGACTGAACTCGAGGGTGACCGGGTCCGAGGATTTAGGAGCTTGGGGGTTGGTTGCCTTCCTAGGATTTGGGCTAGATTCTCCTCTTGCTTCTCTTTACCAAAAGACTGAACTCGAGGGTGACCGGGTCCGAGGATTTGGGGGCTTGTGGGTTGGTTGCCTTCCTAGGATTTGAGCAAGATCCTCCTCCCGCTTTTCTTCACCCGAGTACTGAGCTCGAGGTAGACCGGGTCCGAGGATTTGGGAGCTTAAGGGTCCGTTGCCTCCTTAGGATTTGGGCCAGATCCTCCTCCGCTATCCTGGATTCCACGGAATCATCATTTTGATATCATATTCGTGATCAGCGACCCCAAAAACCCCCAAGAAGAGACCCATGAAGATATACTGAGCAATTTTTGGAAATTTCCTTTCCGCCATCTTGAAGCCGCCATCTTGGATCTGAGAAAATCAGTATTCTGACTCTGTATTTATGTTCAGTGACCCCGAAAATCTCTCAACACGGCCATGAACTCCCGAGAAGAGTCTTTGGAGCTAAACTGAGCAGTTGTCGGAGATTTCCATTCCGCCATTTTCCGACCGCCATTTTCCGACCGCCATCTTGGATTTGAGAAAATCGGTATTCTGACACCGTATTCGTATTCAGCGGCCCCATAAACCCCCTAATACAGGTTTTCAGCTCAAAATATGTAGATTCACGGATATTCATCAAAAATGTAATGCTGTTTCACACTATTCTCACGACTTCCACCTAATTTTCACGATTTCCTCGAAAACAAGAAGTAGCCGGGCCAAACCGACCTCGGATTCGGATTCAGCGAGCCAGAATACGTAAAGAAAACTAAGTCTGGTCAAAAGTACAGATACTTTTTTTTTGTGTGCCGGTGTTATTTGCTCAACTCTCGAACTCGGATTTCATCTCAAGTTATTTACAAATTAAATATATTGATCATTCGAAAATTTGTTTCAAATATAAAAGATCCATCATTTTCACAAATTCACTCCAAAGTTTGAAAAATCTAATGATAGACGAAACTTTCCGTACAGTACAAGAGATAGAAATCTCGATTCTTGTTCATTTAAGTTTTCAATTTCACATTATAACATTTCAGCATCTCTACAATTTTATGGAATAATGAAATTGATTCATCATCCGGGAGTCTGTTTCTGATGTAAAAGATCCATCATTTTCACAAATTTACTCCAAAGTTTTGAAAGTCTAATGATATTCAAAACTCCACGTATGTTCACTCGACGGACATTGTATCTGCCCGAATCTGAAAAAGCTTTCCATTCCTACCCTGCCGTTTTAATCCAAATCAGGCTGTTCGTGCTGTCTAGAAGATCGCAATTGTATACTAAATCCATCAGAATCAAAAGCCCATCTCATGATCCCAAATAGTAGCTCAGGGACAAGAAAACTTTTTCAGATTTGGGCAGATATAATGTCCGCCGAGTGTACAATGCAAGAGATAAAAATCTCGATTTTTGTTCATTTCAGTTTTGAATTTCACATTATAACATTTTAGCATCTCAACGGTTTTGTAGAGTACATGAGTACATAAATAACGTGATAAGTAAGTCTGAATGTAAGCCGCCGCGCCTGCAGAACGACGTACCAGAATACACGGGATCAGCAGCAAGCCAGCAGTGAGCCAGCAGCTGCAGACGCCAGTATACTTCTAGCGCGGAGATGTCCTATATATATATTCCGCTAGCTTTCCGCTAGGTCTCTGCGCAAACTCTGTCACCATTCGCAGTTTGGAGTTGAAGGGACCTGAGCGCAACTGAAGCGCAACGCAACCAGAGTAGCTTGAGTGGCAGCCGCGACGAGAGCATGCATATAAAGTATAAGCATAGAGGTGATACGGATACAGCACGCAAGCGCCCCTCCAAACCGGGGATACCAGGAGAGAGAGAGACACACGATAGGATCGACTCGGCTCGGCCCATGCTATAGGTCCGAACCGCAGGTATAGATGGGCCCTCATATAGATATGAGTCATTTCGGAGCATTCCGGCCAGAGGCGTCACCGGGGGGGGGGGGGTCTGGGGAAAATCCCAAAAAAATTTTTTCCATCAATACTATGTTTAAAAGGTACAAAAGAATTTTTTTGGGATTTTTCCGAAGCTCCCACGGGCCTTAGGGCCCACAGAAGGTCTATTTTAGGCCCTCTTTGACCTTCTCCTGGAAAATCATAGCTCCGGATAGACTCAATCTTTTTCCACGTACTTCGGCGCATTTCCTTCGTTAAGACTAGTACTCTTGAAAAAAAAGATGATCCGGGATCAATCATGCAGCTTAGTAACTTCTAGGAGCTATTTGCTGAGAGCAGATTTCAGCAATTTTGGGCCTGCTTCAAAGCGATTTAGCTCCTACTAGACATGTGATAATCGACTTCTGCGGGTGGTCATTTTGGAGGTTTTGAAAAAACCTACAATTTGACCACCTGCAGAAGTCGATTATCGTATCTTTTATAGGAGCTATAGCCGATACAGGTTGAGCAGTTTTGTAAAAACGCCAAACTTTGGGCTCAATTAAAAAAAATCGTTTTTTTTCTCTCGACCCCAAACCTGTGCAAATATGTTCTTCGATACCAATACTATCAATTAAAACAATAATCTGGGTGGCCCATTCAATTCTCGATTTTATTCAGCCGATTCAAAACACCCTCTTTTGACTTTTTGCTTAAAATGCCAACACAGGCATGGCTCGCATATACTTCCATCTGAGTTATTGTGCACCAACCTGGGTGGTATTACTCCCCAGAGTACCTCCAAATATGTGTAAGAACTTCTGGAGGCGAGCCTCAAGCCAGAAGCGAGCTGGAGGTTCAATCCATCAGGTCCAGGGTGGCCATTATTTCGTCTAATTTCGGGCAGGCGAGCGAGGGCTCGATTTCCCGTGTTTCTGCTCACAAACGAGACGAGTGGCTAGAATGGGGATTCAAACATTTTTTTCCGACTCAAAATGATGATCTCAACACGGCTTTGAGGTCGATTTAGCCCTAAATCATCGTCATTCTGCAGTAGAGCACGCAAAACCTGTTATTACGGAGTTTAACACCGTTTGAGGATTGGATGATATCCTAGGCACGAATTGACCCTGGGATCGTGTTTAGATGGTCATTTTGAAACGGAAAAACATGTTTGAATCCCCATTTGAGCCACTCGTCTCGTTTGTGAGCAGAAACACGGGGAATCGAGCCCACGCTCGTCTGCCCGAAATAAGACGGAATAATGCCCATTTTGGACCTGATGGATTGAACCTCCAGCTTGCTTCTGGCTTGAGGCTCGCCTCCGGAAGTTTTTACACATATTTGGGGGTACTTTGGGGAGTAATACCACCCAGGTTGGTGCACAATAACTCAGATGGAAGCATATGCGAGCCATGCCTGTGTTGGCATTTTGAGCAAAAAGTCAAAAGAGGGTGTTTCAAATTGGATGAATAAAATCGAGAATTGAATGGCCCACCCAGATTATTGTTCTGATTGGTAATATTGGTATCGAAAAACATATTCGCACAGGTTTGGGGTCGAGAGAAAGAAAACGATTTTTTAACATTGAGCCCAAAATTTGGCGTTTTTACAAAACTGCTCAACTTGTATCGGCTATAGCTCCTATAAAAAGTACGATAATCGACCTCTGCAGGTAATCAAATTGTAGGTTTTTTCAAGACCTTCAAAATGACCACCTGCAGAAGTCGATTATCACATGTCTAGTAGGAGCTAGATCGCTTCGAAGCAGGCCCAGAAATCGCTGAAATCTGCTCTCAGCAAATAGCTCCTAGAAGTTACTAGGCTGCATTATTGATTTCGGACCATCTTCTTTTTCAAAAGTACTAGTCTTAACGAAGAAAATGCGTCCAAGTACGTGAAAAAAGATTAAATCTAGCCGGAGCTATGATTTTCCAGGAATAGGCCAAAAGAGGGCTTAAAATAGACCTCCTGTGGGCCCTAGGGCCCGTGGAGGGCTCCGGAAAAATCCCAAAAAAAATTTTTTGTACCTTTTAAACATAGTTTTGATGGAAACACAATTTTGGGGATTTTTCCCAGACCCCCCCCCCCCCCCCCGGTGACGCCTCTGGACGAAATGCTCCGAAATGACTCATATACTCGCTATGCGTAACACGCAGCCGATCGTATCTTCTCTCTCACTCCTGTGATCGGACATTTTCAGTTACAGGGAGGACTATACCTAGCGTGCTCCATCTGTACTACCTCTATGAGTAAAATCAAAACTTTGACGAGCTCCCATTCGTTCAATTTTGCTCGGATTCAAGCTCACAAACACTCAAACTCTCCGTTTCTTAAAACCCTACAATCGCGTCGCATACTGTTGCCACGTTCGAGCCATGGTTTTTGGGCCAAATGCATAAAAAGACCAAAGCCCGCACTTAACACGTTCAAAAGCTTCGAATGTCACCTCACGTGGAATACCACATTCCGCCGCTTGAGGCGCTGAAATTTACATGTCCCATAGCCAATTACGGAAGAAAATGATCATATGCTCCCACCCAGTGAACACCATCTATGACCGTCAGTAATCTCTCAAGTGATGTACATATGTGAATAGACATTGAACAAACGCGAAAAAAGAACAAAACAAAAAATTTCAAACGAAGGAAACGATGTAAGAAAATCCCATGCGAATATGTACAAGATGAGGCGTAATAATGAATTGTCTAGTTAGCTGAATGTGTGAATATTAGCTGTTGATAAAGATAATGTAATTACTGTCAGTTAGGTAGGTATGTAAAAAATGTATATTCTTTTGATGCTATTTTTAGAATGAAGACATTGTACATAAATCAGTTAAAATCAATGACGGTACCTACCCCAGTGAGATCTTCTTGTTTTCATGCCATAACAATGAACTATGATACTCATACTGAAATGATTAAATGCAACCTGTTACACTTATGAACACAGACTCATTTCAATTCCGTTCAACCCAATGCCTGGAAGAATTTGTTCACTCTCCAGTAATTTTCACAGTGAAATCAATCCTTGACCACACAACCATCATCAGGGGAAACGTATTAAAATTATTTCCATCCACACAACCACAAGTTTCAATCCTAACGTCTGCCTTCCAAACAATGTGCAATAAAATTGCCAGAAAAGAACTACAACATAACAACTACCTTCTGATGACGATGAGAATGTCAGTCAGATTACTTTATCACTCAATCTCAAATTTAAGGAAGTTATTATACACTCCATGATGATTTCTGAGGGACCAACCATTGAGGGACTAGAACTCTGGAATGAAAAGACTCAACTCGGGGATGAATTTGACTTTATCAAAAAGATAGCCAATCTCTACTATGCTACTAAACTCATAGGAGAACGTGAGGTAAAATGGTTCCTTTTTATTCATGATGAGACTCAATGAGATTATATACTAGTTAACGAGGCAAACTATGAACTAATCATGCTCCAACCAAGATTTGAATGATTGATCCCCAAATATACTCAATCCTACTTGATTACCTCTGTCACTCACGAAAGCACTGGTTCCCTGGAACCACAGAAAGTGACTCATGGGGCACTCAATGATTCCATAATTTTGATTGAATTTTGGTCCACTCTGGTTGGCCACTGTTAGTATTTATCCAATATTTACAAGTGCTTCCTTGGAGAGTTTCATCCATTCAAGTCTCCTACGCCTGTTAACTTAAGGAGACTAACAAATCATGTAGCATCAACAATGAGTGAGAATAATGCAATAACATGTAGCATTCTCCCTAAATTGTAATTAAGGAATTTCTACAACTTTTGTGCTAAAATCGACCAGGAAAGAGATCCAAAGGCCCCCCATAGACACCGAGAAACGGCGCGGGAGGTGTACGATAGTCATCATGCTAGAGTCATGGATGACTGACGTAATTATACCACTACCTGATCCGAACAAGGATAAGCATATATCGACGGCTCCTACGAAGAGTAACACTTTCCTTATCAACGACGAAGAGTAACACTTTTTCTTATCAACGGGGAAGACTAACACTTCTTCTCATGAACGACAAAGAGTAACACTTTCATATGGATGACAAAGAAGGTTGCCTGTCCTGCAGGGGTCGAATACAAATATTGAAGCTGAAGGAATTGATGAATGGACGGATGCGTAGATGGGATGGATGGATGGGATGGTTGGATGGATGAGATGGATGAATGGGATGGATGGATGGGTCGAATGGATGGGATGGATGAGATGAAAGGATGAGATTGATGGCTGGATGGATCGGATGGATGAGTCCGATGGATGGGATGGAGGGTTGGGATGGATGTATGAGCTGGAGGGAAGGGCTCATCTGTCCAATCCCATCATCCCGTCCATTCATGCATTACATCCATGTTACCCATCCATCCCATCCATCCATCCGTTCGAACCATCCCATCCACATCATCCATCCACCCCATCCAACCATGCCATCCATCCATCTCATCCATCCCATCCATCCGACCCATCCATCCATCGATCCCAGCCATCCGACCCATCCATCCCGTCCAACCGACCCAACCAACCATCCCATCCACCCATCTCATCGATCCTATCCATCCGACCCATCAAACCATCTCATCCACTCATCCATCCGACAGATCAAGGCCATTCATCCAATTCATCCATCCGTTTGAACCATCCCATCCAGCCCATACACCCGACCCAACCGGCCTTCCATCCTACCCATCCTTCCCATCCACCCACATCATCCACCCATCCCATCCAACCATGCCATCCATCCATCTCATCCATCCCATCCATCTCACCCATCCATCCACCCTATCCATCTGGCCCATCCAACCATCCTATCCATCCATCTCATCAATCCCATCCATCCGACCCATCAAACCATCCCATCCACCCATCCATCATCCCATCCATCCGACCCATCAAGGCATCCATCCCATCCATCCATCTCATCCTCCTCGATACCATCCATCCACCCTATCTACGCATCTGCCCACTCATCATTTCATTCAGCTTCAATACTTGAATTCGATCCCTGGGGGACAAGCAACCCGCTCCGATCTATACAAAAATGTTACTCTTCGTCGTTGATGAGGAAGAGTGTTACTCTTCGTTGTTGATGAGGAAAAGTGTCACTCTCCGTCGTTGATAAGAAAAAGTGTTACTCTTCGTTGTTAAGAAGGAAATAGTACATTGCGCGTCGAGTGCTGGAAACATTTTTTCCTTCGGGAAACCGAGCTGGACGTGGGCGATGGCACCGTCCAGCTTGGTTTTCCCGAAGGAAAAATGTTTCCGCACGAGACGCGTATGCAGTTTTATACGTCTGTATGCAGGAACAGCTTGTTCCCAGGCCTCCTCGCGTAGCCTAGAAAAACGTTGTTTCTACGTATGGACGTAGGAAGTATTAGTCTTCGTCGTTGATGAGCAGCTCGGAGTTACTCTTCGTAGGAGCCGTCGATATAGAGAGTCATAAAACTTCACGTCGGTCTGAGAACACGTTGTTGACATGATGCACGAGTCCTAAACTGAGACTCGTGATTCCAGAATTCCCTGCAGATACACGGCATAGAAGCCGTCGGCAACGGACAAGCCTCAAGCCAAGACAAGGGCCAGCAACAGATACCAGCATTAGCCAAGCAACGCCAAGAGGACATCAGATGCAGCATCGCAACAGCCGAGGGAGGCGGTCGACAAACGACACTCGCTGTACAGCTATGACCTCATTAACGGTATGCGGCCATAAGACTCGGCAACGTCGCATACGCTTGGCAACGCCCACGCCACCACCTAGCAACAACGAGCTCGGCGCCGCTGCGGACCGATGGGAGGCCTTTTAAGATGACGGAACCGACAACCAATCAGAGACGCTCCCCAGATGAGGGATCTACGACGCGCTCGATCGATTATGGCCGCGCACGAATTAGGCAACAACCCGCCCCCTTTCACTTGTCGGCACCGCCCAGACCCATGGTGCGCACGCAGCACCAGTAACCAGTCAAAGGCTTTCGTGGGCGTAACCACGCCACTCAGCTAGTGACGTCATTTCGTCTATATGGGGAGACGCCCGCCAGCAGACTCGGGGCTTGAGACCTGGACCTATAAGCTCATTCTCGCTCACGTAAACGCATAACGAGCCTTACACTGCCCCTCTGGACTTCCATTTTATATATCGTATTGCATAACGCCGGTTTTGTGGAGAGTCAGTTAATGAAGCCACTTGAATTGTCACCACTGTTTCCATCGTGCCCCAGCACTCAACAACCCAACGAACCCGGTCCTTCCATAAGTAACAATAGTAACGATCCAGAGGTCCAGCCATACAGTAGTTCCAGCAACAACAACAGTAACAGCGGCTACCGAATAATAATAAGTATAAGGTTTGTAAGCACATAAAAGAGACCCAGTCATCGACGGAACGGCGACGAAAATACCAGGAGGGGCTAGTTCCGTGACCGAGGTCTATCCTGAGGAATACCAACCTCCTCTGAAGGTCTTGAAATACGCACCCGAGCCCGTACCTACGCTCCCTCGCACGACAAGAGTGCTCGACCTGACTCTATACGGCGCTTCTCCGACGGACGATGAACGATGCCTGACGCCAGCGGACCCAAGCAATGTCTGTGCTGCCATTTCGGATTTCCAGGAGCCAGCCGAGCCGCGACCGTGTACGAGCTCTACGCCTTACAACAGGCCCGTCGATTAGCACGCGCAGGCGCAGAATCGAGTAGGCCTCGAGTTATAAACGGCGCCGTGCCAGATTCGACAACTGAACCAAGCATTCCGGCTTCACCCGAACCGTTGTCTCAGTAAATTCAAGACCCGTTCATAACACAAGGTTACAGTCGTCAACCGCTTCTATTCTAAATCATGTTTTGGAAGGAGGGGAATTAAAAATATGTGGTTCGGCGAATTCGAGCAAATTGAGACAGGTATTGTGAAATTGGAAAAAAAATTACCAAAAATGTTTTTCGGCTCGCGCAAATTGTTTGACGTCGAGACGACCTGCACCGTGTGACGTCACAGAGATACAGCCGTAGGCATTCGAACATTTTGCGCACGATCAAAAAAAAAGTTTTGGGAATTTCCCTCCCGATTGCATAATACTCGTCTCGATTCGCTCGAATTTGCCAAGCCTGATTCTGGGGAGGTTCAAACAGATGCGAGAGGCCAAATTCATGGCGAAATCCACAGCCAAAAGGAATTTTGGAGAATGTCTAAAATTTCAAGCTCCAAGAAAGTTCCAATGGACATTCCCACGATTCGGCTCGGCGGAAGATTTTCATTATTTGAGGAACGTGATGTCCAAATCATACAAAAACAGAGTCTTCAAATTCCAGGATCGGAGCTAAAAATTTCATTCAAAACCAGTTCAGGCACACCATGTGGTGTTATGTTCCTCATCTCCCACCAGCGAAGAGCTACGGACTTCGGGTTGCTAGTCCTATATGTTTCTATCTCTGATGCCAGGTTTTAGCTCATTTATCATCCATGAATAATGGGTAGGAAATTCGGTGGATATCATGGAATTCATCTTAGAGGAAGATCGTGCAGTGAGTTGGGAAGGTTCGTATTGAGGATGTATTTCTCAGTCGACCAGAATTGTATTCGAAGATGTTATTCCGTCATGGCATAGAATGAGGATGATTCTCATATGGGATGATTCCAAAGATTCGTTTGTTGCTTCACAACGATGTCTTGAACTATCTTCTCATCCTTGTAGGTTTTGGCTTTAGCTTTCTTCTCTTTGGTTCTGTCCTGGAAAGGAAAAACATTGCGGATTGGTTGATGATCAATGATTATCGGTATATCAGAACATCATACAGAAATCGAAGTCATCTTAGTTAACTTCAGGGTTATGCTCGGGGTCAGAGACCCAGGGTCGAGGAAATCCTAAAGAATTTGTTCAGTTTCATATCGATCTATCTCACACTATTTGAATTTTGGCGCGCTACCGCCATTTTGCGCTCGCGCTCAAGCTCTTCGATGTCGCGTTTGCCGCCTTCCGCGGCTCTCGCCAGTTCTCGTCCGTCGCTCGTCCGCACCACCTCGCCAATTAGCATGTAGCTATAGGCAATAAATTAGTTTGTTGTTTTTTCACTTACAAAATGTGTCTGAGTGAAAATTATTTCAACCACCAATATCCGCGATAAACAGAATTCATGGGCGGATCCTCTCCAATCCAGACTGTTGGTCTATCTCACACCTCACTTTAACGTGCGGAAGATGTACGTCCCTGAAGCTAGCCCAGGCGAGTCATGCCAAACCAGAAATGACTATGCCAACAGATATTACTGTTTTATTGCTGATTTATTACCACACAGCGGATTGAATTGCTCTTTCCGTTCTCGAGAAATCGAATCCTGGGCTGACGGAAGCTGAAGCTAGACCAAACATTGACGGAAGAGCCGTGTTGCGGGATTGAGTTATGACTCATTCCTTGTTACTTTTTTATTGCTCTGGGATTCTGAAAACGAAATGGCGTAAGTTCGAAAATGGCGGAGCTATAACGATTTTGGGATAAAATCATATGAAGCTAGCCCAGGCATGGAGAAAAAAAAGGGAACCTGCAGATATGGGACTCGGCTGATATTTGATAACTTTTTGATTTTTTGAAGAATACAGTAACAAAATGGTGCCAAAACCAGAGATGGCCGAGTGATGGCGGATGGAGTGGACGGGGATCAGCAAAACTCGGATATACAGTCGGAATACTCACTTTGGAAGACGGAAAGTGGTGGATTCATGACCAATCCGGTCAGCCACACACGTGCCAATTAACCACGAAATGACCATTAATGTCGAGATCGCCCCCTCTGAAATCCCTCTAAACCCTCAGAATTTATTGCCGCCCGAGAAGTGGACAGAAACCAGTAGAGCTCGCGGAAATCATCGAGTAATCCGGTTCAGAGTGGATTCATAACGAATTCTGACAGACACAAACTTACCAAATATCCACAAGATGATCATTGATGTGCAGATTGCCCACACTGAGATTTGTGGAACCCTTAGAATCTACTAGTGCCCCAGAAGTGGCCAGAACCCAGTGAATTACGCGGAAACCATCGAGTTATCGAGGTCGGAGTAGATTCATAACGAATCCTGACTGACAGACACGTGCCAGACATTCATGAGATGACCGTCATCAAGGAGTCACCCACTCTGAGATCCCTGGGACCCTAAGAATTCATTACCGCCCCAAAAGTGGACAGGAACCAGTGGAGCTCGCGGAATTAAGCGAGATTTCGGAGTTGATTTATGACGAATTCTGACAGACAGACACGTGCCGGACGACTACAAGATGACCATTGATATGGAGATTTCTCCCTTTGAGATTCCTGGAACCCTCAGAATTTATAACCGACCCAGAAGTTGACAGAAAGCAGTGGAGCTCGCGGAAATCAGCGAGATATCGAGTTCGAAGAGGATCTTAAACGAATTATAACGAACAGACACGTGCCAAACATCCACAAAATCACCATTAATGTGAAGATTGCTCCATCTGAGATTCTTGAAACTCTCGGGATTTATTACCGCCCGAGAAGTGGACAGAAACCAGTGGACTACGCAGAAATCATTGAATTATCAAGTTCGGAGTGGATTCATAATGAATACTGAGACAGACAAGCGCCAAACATCCACAAGATGACGATTGATGTGGGAACCCCTCATATCGAGATTTCTGAAACCCTCAGAATTAATAACCGACGGAGGAGTGAACAGAAACCAGTAAATTACGGGGAATAAGGAACTTGCATGTTTTCCAATTTTAATTTCAACAGATAGACCAGGTATGATTTATGAAGTAATTATTTTTCCCGAAATTTTTATGTGCACGGACTGTGAGTAATAAATTATTGTGAATCGTTCAATATTTGCGAAGTTTCAAACGCTCCGGAAAAAGCCGAGCGACATGACCGAGCGTGCCCGAGCGCCCGCGTGCATGTGTTGTATCTGTGTGTTATGTTTCCAATGACATTCGAAACGGATAACATCATCAACACACCAAATCTACTGATAAATAACACTTTCCGAGTTGACAAAGATCACAGAGATCACGGAGTAATATTTATTGCCGACTTGCGAGACTTGTCGTCATCGTGCGGATCCCGAAATCAAGTCTAACCTCAAACGTCGTGCGGTCAATGAAGCGGACGACGCGCGGACGAGCCTCCACAGCAGACGAAGCAAATTAACATAGGATTAGAGCCTGAAAGATTCCTATATTGGTTCAGCACCCTGGCAATCGTGACGTCACGATTGTCCGACCAATCAAAATCGTTTGAGCGCGAATCTAATAATTACGATTTTTCAACGATTTTAATCGCGAATCCTCAAATGTAGACGGCATATTTTCAGCCGAAACTTTTGTAGATAGTCTACACTCACCCTAATAATCAGATTCAGATCAAAAGCAAGCCGAATTTTTTTTCATGCAAGTTCCTTATTCATCGATTTATCGAGTTTGGAGTGAAACTATTACGAATTCTGACAGACAGACATGTGCCAAACATTCACGACATGATCAGTGATGTGGAAGCGCCTCCTCTTAGATTCCTGGAGCTCTCAGAATTTTTTCCCGCCCCACATGTTGACAGAAACCAGTGGACTATGCAGAAATCATCGAATTATCAAGTTCGGAGTGGAATCATAACGAAAACTGAGGAACAGACACTCGCCAAACATCCCCAAGATGACCATTGATGTGAAAATCCCTCATTCCTAGATTTTTGAGACCCTCAGAGTTTATTATCGCCCGAGCAATGGACAGAAACCAGTAGCTCACGCGGAAATCATCAAATTACCGCCTTGAGTTATTGAGTTCGGAGTGGATATATAACCAATTCTGACGAACAGACATGAGCTCAACATCCACAGAATGAGTATTGATTCCAAGATTGACTCGTCCGGGATTCCTGGAACTAGCAGGATTTGTTACAGCACAAGTGGTGGACAAATAACGGTGCAGAGCCCGGAAACCATCGAGTTGTTGAGTTCGGAGTGGATCCATAACGAATTCTGACAGACACAAAAGTGCCAAACATCCAGAAGATGCGCATTGATGTGGAGATTGTTCCTCTTGAAATTCCTGGAACCCTCAGAATTCATTACTGCCCCAGAAGTTGACAGGAACCAGTGGAGCTCGCGGGAATCATCGAGATATCGGGTTCGGAGTCGATTTATAACGGAGTCTGACAGACAGACTTTTTGCCAAAGATCCACTAGATGCGCATCGATGTGGCAGATGCCTCCTCTGAGATCCTCGGAACCCTCAGCATTTATTTTCGCCCCAGAAGTGGACAGATACCAGTAGATCTCGCGGAAATTCAGTGAGATATCGAGTTCGAAGTGGATTCATAACGGAACCTGACTGATGGTCATGTGCCAAACATGAACAAGATGCGCATTGATGTGGAGATTGCTCCCTTCGAGATTCCTGAAATCCTCAGAATTCATTTCCGCCCCAGTAGTCGATAGAAACCAGTGGAGCTCGCGGAATTCAGCGAAATATCGAGTTCGGAGAGGATCCGAAACGATTTATAACAAATAGACACGTGCCGAACATCCACAAGATGACCAATGATGTGGGGATCCCTTATTTTCGAGAATTTTGGAACTTTCAGAATTTATCATCGCCTGGGAAGTGGAGAGAAACTAGTAGATCATGCGGAAGTAATCGAATTACCGCCTTGGATTATTGAGTTCGGAGTTGATTCATAACGAATTCTGATGGACAGACATGTGCTCAACATCCACAGGATGAGTATTGATTCCAAGATTGACTCCTCCGGGATTCCTAGAACTAGCAGGATTCGTTACCGCACGAGTGGTGGACAGATAACGGTGCAGAGCCCGGAAACCATCGAGTTGTAGAGTTCGGAGTGGATCCATAACGAGTTCTGACAGACACAAAAGTGCCAAACATCAACAAGGTGAGCATCGATGTGGAGATTGCTCCCTTCGAGATTCCTGAACCCCTCAGAATTCATTACCGCCCCAGAAGCTGACAGAAACCAGTGGAGTTCGCGGTATTCAGCGAAATATCGAGTTCGAAGTGGATTTATAACGAATTCTGACAGACACAAACGTGCCAAATATCAACAAAATGATCATTGATGTGGAGATTGCTCACTCTGAGATTCCTGGAAGCCTCAGAATTCATCCCCGCCCCAGAAGTGGACAGAAACCACTGGATCTCGCGGAAATCAGCGAGTTATCGAGTTCGGAGTGGAACCATCACCAATTCTGACAGACAGACACGTGAAGATCATTCACGAGATGACCATTGACGTGGAGATTGCTCACTTTGAGATCCCGGAAACCCTCAGGAGGATTTATTAACGCTACTGCTAATTACACTGTGCAACAAAATTTTGGGTCACAAATGTCGCATGGACCGGACAATGATTTTCTTGTGTATTTTCCGACGCTGAAACCGAATCCAACCTCGGTTTTGCGCCTATACGTCAGGATTTTTTTCAACTCGAAAAAAACTGATTGAAGGAAAAACAGCGTTTTTCACGTTTTTTGCTAATTTTGTAAATCGAAGATCACTTAGCCAGGGAGTACCGATTGGTCAAAATGTATATTAAAATATGTTTTCCCACGTATTTTGACCCGCTGAAGACGAACCCGGTAGTTTTAGAACGCTACGATGCAACCTTGGAGCCATATAAGCTAATTAGTCCACCTAGTGTTTGGAAAAAAGTCCAATTTTGCAATAAATTTTTAAAGAATCATGAAACGGGCTAGAATGGACCAATTCGAACAATCGAGGTCGCATTTTCTTTGATTTGTCATATACGTTAGAGAAAAAAATTGTCCGAGACCCATAGATGAAGTGGTTCGACGTCAGGGATTTTTTTTCGGCCTCATTTTAATCCAATTTTGTAGTACGCTAGATCTAGCAACTGAGTGCGTGGTTTTGATGCCACACGATCTTTCCCATGCTACTAGGTCCTTCCTGAGCAGAAAACTCATCGTCAGTTCTAGGATCGTGCCACTAGGTGGCGTACCGACCTCCCGTACATTGCATTAGGTTAGAAGGGCACTGGTCTCATATGAGTGTTTTCGTTCGTGTTTCCTTCGAGCAATAAAATACGCTGCCAAAAGAGATTAGCAGAATGCTTTCTCGAATGAAATTTATGAAATCCACAATTCATCTATCAATTATCTGAAATTCGAAATATTATAATCTTTCATTATATAATGAAAATAATTTTATACGTTTATTCAAATTCTATTATAAAATCCATTCACATACACTTTTCTATTGCATTCTTGAGTAATATCAAATATAAATATATGAATGACCCTAAAATAATACCCGAGAGGAATTTCTTGAAAAAAAATTCGAGTAAAAACGGAATAATATTGCTCCATAGGTAACACGGAAACTCAAAAACGCTCTGATCAAAAGGCGCGGCAGCGCCTTGCTGGCGAGTATATGAAAGAGGAGAACATGTGAGAAAGAGAGAGAGAGAGAGAGAGACAGAGAGAGAGAGAGAGAGAGAGCGCAAGGCCGCCGTGCCTTATATACGCTGAGTTGGGCCGTTTTAACCTCACGCATTTCTTCGAACTTACTTATTTCATGCTCTTGTGGGTTCAGGGGGTCTCAATCCCTCTGAACCCGTTATTTCGGTCCTCAACAAGGATATTGTCAAGTCATTTCGCCGCTGACAGCGTGTAGTGCCAAAATATCTTGCTCACTGATTTCGACTCTTCCCAATTTTTTCGCGTCAAGATTTTCATTTCCAGCCGCGCCAAGACACTCGAAGTCGAACACAATCGGTTGTTGATGTCGACCACGCGGGATCGTGGCGGGGGGGGGGGGGGTGGGGTGATATTTTGATGCAGCCGCGTGAGTATTAGCAGACGGCGTTTTTAGCATTCCGTTTCAACTGTACTCTTTCCGCTATTTTGATTATAAATATAACGTATAGAGATATAACAGCAGAGATGGAATGCCAATTGATGCCAAACGTGATTGTTGGAGGAATAAGAGCCACCCATTGTTGTGTGTTATTTTGTCTAAAGTGATATAAGAAAAATAGGCCTGAATGGGCCAAAGGCCATTCTTGCTGTTGTGCAGTGTCAGAAATTGATCTTCAAAAATATCTGGAGAATTTAGGATTTGATCGTGAGGAAAAATGAGTGCCAGTATCTATCTATATTTCAGCAGTGTGTTGACTTTCAGTTCCCTCAATACTTCAGACAGACCCAACACTGAAGCTATAAATTGTGCGACTCAAAGGAAAGTTCATCATAAACCACTCTAGTTGGAGAAGAGTGCAACCAATAGAATATCCTTAGTGTTTCTTCCCGTGTCTCAATGAAAACCTGTTAATTTCCAATACTATAAGAGAGATCGTCTCTCACATTTAGATGTTGTGAGACAGGCCAGTCCAATTTACGACTGTCCAGGAACAGTTGTTGTGATGTATAAGCACTGATCTCTGGTGCTGCTCTGGTTATTTTTGAATAACATACCTCCATTGCGTGATACTTTAAATCCAAAAGTCTCAGCTAGACTCTCACTCATACACGCAAAGACGAACGCGCCGGTGCAGTCGGGGCGCCGCGTCGGAAGAGCGAGATTGTCAATAAACTCAAATTGTCGGGCGCTCGCCCGAGATGAGCCGGCGCGTTTGCCCCTGAAAAATCGACGCAACGCCCGCGTAGAAGGAAAAGGCAAGCCGTGCCTCGCCACTATGGTCGGCACTGTGACATGACTCGATGAAATGATCTGAAATTTTACACACACATAGTTGAAGAACATTGCTTCGATGTAGTGGAAGATTTGGGATGAAAAACAATTCCAAAGAATTAGAAAAATCATACAATTTTCCGACGTTTTCGCGGGTTTCGATGCCGAGATGAGCGCCGCCAGCATGATTTTTGAGATGCGAGAAAGTTCTTCAGTTTTGACCCACTATAAAACTCAAAGCAAGAAAGTTGTTCGAAAGTGTCTAAAGAATATTATTCTTCAAGATTCAGATCAAATGATGCGATAAGAAAAAAGTTAGAGTACCTTTTGTATATAAATCTACTTGCGGCCGGCGAGTCAACGACGCGGTGCTAAACAATAATCCCGATTAAACTCTTAGGACTTTTTCCCTATTGCATCATTTGGTCTGAATCTTGAAGATTAACATACTTTAGACCCTTTCGAACAACTTTCTCGCTTCGAGTTTTATAGTGGGTCAAAACTGAAAAACTTTCTCGCATCTTGAAAATCATGCTGGCGGCGCTCATCTCGGCATCGAAACCCGCAAAAACGTCGGAAAATTGTATGATTTTTCTAATTCTTTTGGAATTGTTTTTCATCCCAAATCTTCCACTACATCGAAGCAATGTTCTTCAACTATGTGTGTGTAAAATTTCAGATCATTTCATCGAGTCATGTCACAGTGCCGACCATAGTGGCGAGGCATGGCTTGCCTTTTTCTTCTACGCGGGTGTTGCGTCGATTTTTCAGGGGCGAACGCGCCGGCTCATCTCGGGCAAGCGCCCGAGAATTTGAGTTTGTTGACAATCTCGCTCTTCCGACGCGGCGCCCCGACTGCACCGGCGCGTTCTTCTTTGCGTGAATGGTTTAAGGATTTCACTTTCTTGACGTGTGCCACTCACATTCTTGTCACATACTTTGAGAGCATGATGGCATAAGTTGATTTCTGATTAGGATTAGAAAGTTGTACAGGGTTCATCTGTTCTATCAAGAGTATTATGGAGGGAGAAAGGCACATTTACGCTCTTGGTGGGAATTGGTAAGTTCAAATTGAAGAAATTATTGGTTGAGAAGTCAACCACTAAATATACTGGACCCATACATCTATCCGGATGTATCTTGAGGATCATTTAATCACAAATCTAAACAGACATCACATAATGCTATTGAACCTTCATTCCCCTCAGAATGAGTTTGCACGGATTGCTCCAACTTCTTGATGTGGTACGAATTACCAATGACCTAGATGGAATATATTTTTGGTTTTCGTTCTGTGAAAATATTGGCAACAGATGCAGTGTCATCATTCTATGTTTCATTCATTAATTAGTCATTGATTATTCACTTTGATAGTTATCATCCTTTCTTGCTGAAGAGTGGACGAACCAACTCATGTAGGGAATTTCCACAATCTAAAAGTTCCTCGTGATCCAAAAATTTTCTCTTGGGTTATGAGTCTTCGCATCAACTCAAGTCAATTTCATGAGCTGATTCCGAGTCTTGCTATCAAAAATACAAACTTGTACTTCTCCAGATTTTTCTTTGCTCATGATCAAAGAATATTCATCTTGGAATTAAGCACACTAGTGTTCATTAGGAGGATGAAATTGGATGAGATACTTAGAATTGTTTTTGTGTTTTTCTACTATTTACAGCATGTTTTTCAATCTGAGGATATTCAGTCAGGACCATAGCCAAGTGTTGAAATTTTCCCCCCTCCCACTCCACTTTTTCCAAAAGTCTAACTTGGCGAGTATGGCCATCCTTTCCCTCTGAAATTTTATCTGGGATCAAAATATGAATTTCAATTCTTGAGAGTCATGAGATCAGGGAAAATATGTCGAATAACCATTTAGCATAATGTAAACGTGAAACGATTGAAAAGAGAATGGAAAATACTAATTTATGCAACGCTGTGCGTAAAACTGTGCAAAAAGTTAACTTTCTATGCAAGGTACCCGTGCCGAAAGAAATGCGGAAAGTCATTATCGCACGGCTCAGTGTGTGAGAAAGTAACTTTCTCACTATGTATGACAAAACGTAGTGAGAAAGTGAAATCTGTGCAAAAATGAATCCATCGAAATTCTTATAGGAAATTGAAAACTTAGAAAAAAAATTCAATGAGTCAACCTCGGAGTCAACCGTACATGTCAATGTGTTTTTAGGAGGCGAATCCAAACCCTTCGATTACTCATCGTTTTACAATATGAATTATATTTTCATCCTTACTTCAAGAATACTTTTGGTGGATAAAGATATCCACAAATTCCAAAACCATCTTTTGAAATGTATTTTGATGATTGATCACCATTACACATAGTTGGATGAATTGCCGAAATTGAATTTGTTGAAATTTGGCGATACTGTTGAGCAACGACGTAATACGCGATATGAACAAGAGATTATTTTTATACATTTTTCAGAACTTTATTTCAGTCGGGGGGCTCCGCCCCCGGGCGCCCGTCCCATTCCGCCGGCTTCCGCGGAGAGTTTGTCAATCGAGCGGCTGTGACGCATGGTTTTACACTCAGAGTCAAAAATTTGACTACAATATCGTTTGTAGCGAATGGACTGGGACTATGACATACAGGGAACATGAATCGAAATAGAGTTCTTTTCTTGCAAACTCGTGTATGAATTCATTGGACCCGCTCATTGCCTCGTCTATACGACTATTTCATTCAAATCCTGACCGTCAACTGTTTTAAAAATCGTGGAGGCACAGTTTTCCGCACAGGTTGCATAAAATGGTATAAGCAACGCGGGCGGAAATTTTCCGCACTCGTGTCCGGAACCGCGCGAGAAAGTAACTTTCTTGCACTCTTTCGAGTTTCTCGCACTCTTTCCGGACACTCGTGCGGAAATCTCCCTTTTTGCCCATGTTGCTTAATGTACTATTCAACTCTTGAGAGTTGTGAGATCAAGAAAAGTATGTCTAGTAATTGTTTTGCAGAATCTTAACGTGAAACGCATGGATAAGGATTGATAGAATTAAAATAGGATTTTTTCGGTAATTTTGACTCGACTTGAGTTACTCAACATCTCTACTGATACATTCAGAATTATCATCTATTTAGACCCATAAGAAGAAGACTGAACTAAAGCGATCAGTGCTGGATTGAATCTTCTGGTTTCCGTTTTATTCCCATGGGTCTAAATAGATGATAAGTCTCAATATATCAGTAGAGATGGTGAGTAACTCAAGTCGAGTCAAAATTACCGAAAAAATCCTATTTTAATTCTATCAATCCTAATCCATGCATTTCACGTTAAGATTCTGCAAAACAATAACTCGACATACTTTTCTTGATCTCACGACTCTCAAGAGTTGAAATTAGTATTTTTCATTTTCTTCTCAATCGTTTCACGTTGAGATTTTGCTAAATAGTTACTTAACATATTTTCCCTGATCTCATGACTCTCAAGAATTAAAATTCATATTTTGATCCCAGATAAAATTTCAGAGGGAAAGGATGGCCATACTCGCCAAGTTAGACTTTTGGAAAAAGTGGAGTGGGGAGGGGGAAGATACATTATTCTTAAACTCTGTGGTCGGATTACAAATACTCTTACGCTAAGGCTAGTCAATTTTGAGCATTATTCGATGAGTATTTTTTGACTTATAAACTTTGTTATGACAAATTTCCAATTTCTATTGAGAAAGGACATCTTGAAAATTATTTGAAATTCATAGTCCTACTTGAAAAAATTTTCAGAGACGTAATTCTGATTCCTTTTGAGGTGTTCAATCCATTGGTTTATACGAAATTTTATTAAAATGTCATTATCGTGGTCTTAGAGACCAGTGTGAAAAGGAGTACAGGGGAGCTAAAATAAAATGGGAAGAAATCAAAATTGTGTATTAATCAATCGATTCAGCACCTCAAAAAACCATTATGTTAAACGGATCATATTTTGCAAAGCAGGAGGAAAATCTATAAATAGTTTTCAAGATATGGAAAAATTAGAAGTTTTCAGAAAAAATTTCATAATTCAGGGAATAATGGTCGGGGTTGCTAAAATTGTAGCGTTCCCATCTACAGATGACACCAAATATGTGCGCAAAAGTTGGAGGGGATTGGTGAGAACGGTGAAAAGTTTTGCTGCGACATAGAGAACAAAATACATATACACATACACACAGACATGGTCAGAGAGCTCGAAAGATGGAGTAATTTTCCAAGGCTTTATCAAGGAAAACTGTTACCTACAGTCGATAGATTCAGGAAAAACGAAGAGGACGGTACAATTTATATGTATCCAAGAGCTTAATTGGGGGAGAAGAAAATTTTTTGAAAAAAAATCCGAGAAGAAACGGAATAGTATGGCTTCATAGGTAACACGAAAACTCAGAAACGCTTCAATAGATCACTCTTAAACTCTGTGGGTGGATTGAGAAGACTCTTCCGCTCAGGCCAGTGAATTTTGAGCATTATTCGATGAGTATCTTTTGACTTATAAACTTTTTTATGACAAATTTTCGATTTTCATTAAGAAAGCATATCTTAAAAATGATTCGTAATTCCTAGTGTTACTTAAAAAAATTCTTAGAGAAGTAATTTTTGATGTTTCTTGAGGTGCTCAATCGATTAGTTGATACGGAAGTTTATTAAAATGTCATTATCATGGTCTTAGAGACAAATGTGGAAAGGAGTACAGAGAAGCTAGAATAAAATTGGAAGGAATCAAAGTTGTGTATTAAACAATCGATCCAGAACCTCAAAAAAACCTTTATATTGAAGGACTCATATTTTTCAAAGGAGGGGGAAAATTTATAGATAGTTTTTAAGATATGGAGAAATGAGGAATTTTCAGAAATATTCCCTAATTCGGGGGATAATGGTCGGGGGGTGCTCAAATTGTAGCGTTCCTATCCACAGATGACAACAAACATGTGTGCAAAATTTGGAGGGGATTGGTGAAAACACTGAAGAGTTTTGCTGCGACATAGAAAGGGAAATACATGTACACACACACAGACACGGTCAGAGGGCTCGGAAGATGGGGTGATAGTAATCTTCGAAGGCGTTATCAAGGAAAACTGTTACCTACAATCGATAGATCTCGGGAAAACGAAGAGGTCAGTACAATTTTCATGTATCCAAGAGCTTTCTTGGAGGAGAACAAAATTTGTTAAAAAAACATTCGAGGAAAAATCTACCACCATCAAATGAAAGCTTTCCTTTCTAAGAAAGCAAAAGTAATGAAATATCAGTCGAGTCTCATATCTGCGGATTCCCGTCTCACTCCATGCGCGGGCTGGCTTCATATGATTCTACTCCAAAATCGTCATAACTCCGCCATTCTCGAACTCAACGCCATTTCGTTCGTAGATTTCCAGAGCAATAAGGAAGTAATAAAAATGAGCCATAACTCAGTCCCTCGACAAGGCTCTCTCGTCAATGTTTGGGCTCTAGCTTCAGCTTCCGTCAGCCCAGGACTCGATTTCTCGAGAACAGGAAGAGCAATAGAATCGGCTGTGTGGTAATAAATCAGCAACAAATAGCAATAATCGTTGGCAGTGATTTTTGGTTTGGCATGACTTGCCTGGGCTAGCTTCAGGGACGTGGAAGGTGTCATGGAATCATCTCTAAGGCCCAACTATGATGTGTTTCCCGGGAGCTCTCATACTGTAAGAGTCCGTTCCAATCTAAATCGTATCGCATCATGTTCCAACATGACGAGTCAAATGTTTTCCCCTCGTACAGGGTAAACGTTTTAATCACTGCGAATTTTCGGGCGCCTCCAACTAAAAGACCCAGGATTTTGTATTTGTCATGGAATATCGGGCCAGGCTCCCTGAAGCTGTTAGTCTACGCCTTGAGAAGATATCACCTAATTTTCAGACCGATCTCAGTTAATGGGTAGATACAATGAATTAGATCCCGAGCAAACAGATGCTCATATTACTGCGTCACGACTGCGCGAGTATTACTGCGTATCACATTCCACTGCAAGGACAAAAGCACGGGTTTTCACTGATTCTCAGCGATTCTCCTACAGTTTTCACGTACATGAGTCTAGTGCATCGGGATACAACATAGGTTGTAACTTTGGATCATGTCCAAGTAGTGTGAATTTGAGTCATCATCGATAAGAGAAGCAACACGGGCTGGCGTGCTCGTGCTTCGCTATCCCGGCCTAGTCAAGGACGGTATTCTCATCGATTTCGAGTACTGCTCATGATCTATGACAATGAATGAGTTCTGAGAAGTATCCGATATACTGTATGATGATCGCAGCATAAAATTATTCCCTTAGGTCGTCTAATTGAACATCGAAAGGGAATTGAACACGTGGCTCCTCGCCCGTTTGTTTACACCCGAGCACATGTCTGCAGCAACTGAATAACAATGAGTAGAGCTGAATATTCCGAACATGCAGTTTCGAATAATCTCGCTATTGAATTGAACCAAGCTGAATTTGTCAATCGAGCCTGATCACGAGTCTCCAATGACTCGCACCGGTAAGTGTATATATGTTACAGTAAATGTCCGAAATCCGTCAATCCTAGGATTGACTAGTTATTGCTGACATTGACTAGTGGGACCAGTCAATGTTGATTCGTAAAGATGAATTTCGGACATTTACTAGACAATCTTAGGATTGACTGACTGACCCCCGTAAATGTCCGAAACAAATAATGAGCAGAGAAGTAAAAATATATGATGAGCAAAATTTATTCATGCAAAATGATATTTAACGTAAATGTATCACAGCTGCACATGATCTTACGTTCATACTAAATGGAGGTCTCATCTTTTGATCACATTGATGATGTCATTCTAGTCTTACGAATTTTCCACTGACAAATAATGTAGCACGTTGCATGATCAAAGCAAAGTGGAATCTTTCCAAAAATTAAACAATATGAAAGTTACTTGTTACAGAAGCCCTGGCTATTATGGGATCCTGAATTGCACAGTATTTTTCCACTCCACAAGAATATCTATTTGAAGAACATTTAGCTTTAAAATTGCATTCCGTCATCCCCTGGCCACCTGTAATCAGCTGCTTGATTAAACCAGCTTTTGTTCCAATTCTGTAGAAGTCCTCATCCACGATTTTGATAATCATTCCTCAGGAGATGTACCTCAGGAGTTTGTTTTTCTGCGCGAAGTTTTCAAAAGATCAAGTTAACGTGCGCACTATTTCTTCCGTGACCAATCACGTTTCGGACATTTACGGAGGCTTGTTAGTCAATCCTAAGATTGACTAGTAATGTCCGAAATGCTGCCATTTCAACAACATTGACTAGACTTCCCAGTCAATGCTGGACATTTACTACTCAATCTTAGGATTGACTGGCCCCACCAGTCAATCCTAGGATTTACTAGTAAATCTCCGGCATTGACTGATTTCGGACATTTACTGTAACATATATACAGTAGTAGTATGAGTACCGGTATAGCGAGACATAACAAATGACGTCATCGCTTATCTTATCTTATCAGTGACGTCACGGTGGTGTGGCGGGTCGAGTCCGCCGAGTGGCTTATCTTATCTCTTATCTTATCAGCACGGTGGTGTGAGGTAGTCGAGCGTCGGCGAGTGGCTTATCTTATCGCTGACGTCACCAAGGTCAGCGTGTGGCGTAGTATTTTCTCATCTCTATCGGTTAGTGGGTCACGGCGATAAGGAGGGGGTAATAACATTGGGAGCGGCTGGCGTAAGGTGTAATCTCATCAGCTGACGGTGTTTACGCATTGTTCACAATAAATCGGAGGTACGCCCAAGGTCATGGGTGGGGGCGGGGGTGATAAACAAAAGGCGGGGCCGAGCAGCTGATGGTCTCGCTGGTGTAGCCGTGTGTATAGATATATATATCGCCACGATATATAGATATACACATTACGGTATGACCGAGTAGTACTCTGAGTTCACGCAATGTTTAGATTGTTGATAATCAGTGGTCAAGGTCAGGTGGTGGGGTGGTAAACAAAATATGGGACCGAACAGCTGATGGGCGAGGTCTCGCTGGTGTAGCCGCGTGTATATACGCTATATATACGCCACGGTGTATATATATATATATATATATATATATATATATATATATATATATATATAGTAGCGTCAGGTGATATTCTCACGCTGTTGGTCCATATACCAGCGTATATGAGTGAATAGTTGTCGTATTTGAATCCTGTGCCAGAGAGCGATCGCAGCGCCCCTCTGTCGATGATAGAGCATCGGTAATCATATCTACCCATGGTACCGCATAATCTGCCTAACTGGCTCTCTGGATTTTACGCGGCAAAGATATTATACTCCCAATATTTTCGTACACGTGCGTGAAGGAAATAATAGTCGATGAGCTTATCGGTTGCTAGATTACGGATCATCTTACCCATATCATTTGACGCCTTGGCCAGGATATGAACAGTGGAATAATATCCTATCGGTTTCTGTTTGGAAATATTTTACATTGCCCAGAAACCGTTGGAACTATCGATACTCATGTTTCGACCCGGCAATATATGTATTATGTATCCGTACATATGAATGAATGGGAGGTATGGCCTTATTGCGATGAAATTTATAGAGCATTTCTCGAATCACCCTTCACATCAGGATGTGAATGCCAGAATAATCTTTTCTCGCTTTCGAATATGATACATCTCGGTGTATATTTTTCAAAATCTCAGTGAGTCATATCCTTCAGTAACGACCCGAACGTGTCAAACCTTGGGCTAAGCGTCGATTATTGTTTTGAGTAAGAATATTCGTGGGCGGGGATTTCGCAAGCAGGGTAATTCTTTACACGTGCCAAATGCCCTGGAATGGTCAGTCTCGTGACAAATCTTGAACGCAAGACACCGGTAGTGAAAAAAGGCAAGCCCCGTAGAAGAGCTTCGTGAGGCAATCCTCGCCCTGGCGGAGCGCCTACGTTACGACAACGCGGGTGTGTGGCGGAGGTGCAACCGCGAGTGGTCAAGGCGATTTCGGCGAGAGGATGTCTCGCTGAGCTACCTCGTCAGGGAGCTCCGGGTGTTGCTTGGGCGATGCACATTTAGGCGCATCGCCCGACTGTTGCACCCCATATTTATGCGGTCGCGGTACGTCCTCATGCACGTCGGGGACTACATACTCCAGGCGAGGATATAGCAGCTCCCGATCCTCGAAGAGATGATGAACGAGTACCGCGAAGCTCTCGGTAAGTACAATTTTATTATGAGAAATTCAATTATCATAAAGGGGCCCGGCGCTCGAAGTATACAAATCAGATGATACCTCCCACGCGCGAGTGTCGAGTGCGATTATTGGAGGGTGAGTTTTGCCAATCCGCGATGCACGAGGAGTTGTGGTGCAGCCAATGCGCGTGATGCATTCAGAATGCAGGCGCGCTTCCGATGTGAGTGTGTGCGTGTCACGCGCACGATAGGGTATGTATATATATGTTACGTACCGAACCCGAAATCGTACACTTCGCGAACAGTACAGCCGATTCTGTACCATTCGCGAATGGTACACCACCATTTGTACCGAGCCCGATTTTCCGGGTTTGGTACAGCAGAGTCTTGTACCATCGGCGGCAGACAAGCTGATGAAGATCAACCCCGCGATCAAGATCCAGCTTACGCAAGACAAGAACAAGGGAGACGATACCGCCGATTCCAGCTCGGATTCAGGGGACTCTAACACCACCACGGAGTCCCAGAAGTCAGAAGACACCCTGACATCCAAGGACTGTGACCGCGGACTCGAAAGAGGTCAAAAAACACCGGAGGATATGGACATCGATCGGTTCCCCACACCTGAGAAGGCCAGTCGACAAAGAAGTGGAGACAAGGCCCCCGATCTAATGGAAGGATGGAGGGACTTGGAAATGTGCCGAGAACAGATGGAGGAGAAGACTCATCTTCTCCTCGACCACCTGAACTTGGTCATAGGGATAGCCGAGTCTGCCTCCAACATCCCAGAAGGAACTCAGGGCGACATGGAAGAGCTCAAGAAGATTGGCCACGCTCTCGAAGGCCTACTTGCGGCAGACAAAGGGAAGAGAGCGGCTTTCGAGACGACACTTCTCGAAGCGGAGAAGACCCTAAAAATGAAGAGGAGTGCGCAGCCCTCTGGGCCAGCCGCGTCGGGAAGCGGCACACAGGGAAGGGGGGCGAATAAACCGGAATCGCGACAAGAGAAACAGCACGATACGAAGAGGACGCGACGCGGACATCCATCGGGAGCCCTCGGAACACCGCGCTCGACATCGACTCCTAATAGGCCCAAGCAGGACGGGCCTTGGCAGGAAGTGGTCTCTAAGAGAAATACAAAGAGGGCAAAGAAAAGCGGTCGATCAAGTGACACCGCTGGAAAGAAGGCAAAGATGAAGCCAAGAAGAGCGAAATCCGACGCCGTTCTCGTCACGGCAAACCAAGGTGGGTTAAGCTACGCAGATATGCTGCGCAAGATAAAGACGGATGACCTTAATGAAGAAGTGGGCTCTAAAGTCACGGGCATCCGCAAGACACAGGAAGGACAAATCCTCATTGAACTGAGGAAGGGCACCGACGCTGCAGCCATCAAAGCGGCTCTGTCACCAGTCGTCGGGCAAGAAGGGGCCGTCCACTGCCTCGCAAATAGCATGACCCTCGAGGTTCTCGGAATCGACTACGATGTCGACAAAACTAAAGTGCAGAAGGACCTCGCGAAGGCCCTACCAGGAAACGAGGATGGAGCCATAATAGTCAAGAGCCTGCGAAACGGCTCCCGAGGCACCCAAACAGCGGTTGTGTCCATCCCAGCGAGGCTCGCTCACCGCCTCCTGGACTGGAAAGAACCCAAGGTGGGATGGAGCAGAGTGAGAATCCGCGAGAAGGGAGGCATCCCACGCTGCTATAACTGCCTAGAGTATGGCCACAAGGCCTCAGGCTGCGAAAAAGAGAAGGCAGAGGAACGTCAACCGAAACTCTGCTTCCAGTGCGGTGAACCAGGACACCTCGCCGCTACCTGTAAAGAGAAACCAAAATGCCTCAGCTGCGTGGCTATCGGGACCAGATCTGACCACAGGTCAGGCTCCAGCAACTGCACAGCCTACCAAAACGCGAGGGCGACATATAGACGCAGGGGGGGAAGAAATGGCTAACTTCATCCAAGCCAACCTCAGGAGAAGCGGGGACGCTTGTGACCTCCTACACACTGCCGCCAAAGAAGGGGGTATCGATGTTCTGATCATCTCCGAACCGCCTCGGAAGCGCGAACTTTCCCGTTCTACATTCGATCACTGGGGGACCGCTGTAATTCAGATCACGAATCCCGCGATCCGCGAGACTGGACCAGCTGTTAGTGGCCGTGGTTATGCTCGAAAGACCATAGGGGGCACAGCTGTATACAGCTGCTACTACTCGCCGTCGCTCAAGACGCACGAATTTGAAGACGAGCTCCATGATCTAGAAGAGGATGTGAGGCAATGGGGGGGCCCAGCTATAATCGCGGGAGATTTCAACTCCAAGGAACCGACTTGGAGCGGGGGGCCGCGCGATAGACGGGGGGTAATACTCGCTGATGCCATGGAGGCATTGGGATTAGTGCTCGCGAACGAGACGGGGGTTATCACCTATCACCGGCACGACACTCGGTCCCGGGAGGGAGGTTCATCATCGGTCCTCGACCTGACGTTCATGAGCCCGTCGCTCATGGGACGTATGACATCGTGGGAAGTTCTGGACACGGAAACACTGAGTGACCATCGACATATTCGGTTTCGACTTAGGACTGACGGACAGAGACAGACGACACGCAGACCGCGACCAACGGGGTGGCAGGTACGGAAGCTGGACGAGGGAAAATTCCGGGAATCGATAGAAACAGTCGAAGATCTCCCGATGAACTCCGCCTCGGACGAAGCTGTGGCGATGGTAACATCCGCCATCACGAGAGCTTGCGACGCGTCGATGCCTCGCAGGACAACACCATGTTTCTGGAGGAAACCAGAGTACTGGATCACCGATGAGATCAAGGCTCTACGAAGAACGAGCAACAAGAAAAGGAGGACCGCATGGCGATCAAGGAAGCTGCAACGACCATCGCTGGCGGAAGATGACAGAGCGTACAAAGAAGCAAAGAAGGCTCTCGTTCTAGCCATCCGGAGGAGCAAAGAGAAGTGCTGGGGTGAACTGTGCGACATGGTTAACGAAGACCCCTGGGGCACGTCATATCGCGTGGTCATGTCAAAGGTCCGACCCCGGGAGGGCAACCCAGCACCGACCGATGCAGCAACATTGCGCACCATCGTGGAAGACCTCTTCCCAGCAGGAGAACCCAGAGTTACATTCCCTACGGAGAGCGAAGACCCCATCCCGCTCTTCACTATGCAAGAGCTACTCATAGCGGCGAAGAGAATGCCGAACGGCAAGGCCCCTGGCCTGGATGGCATCCCAAACGAGGCTCTGAAACTGGTCTTCAAATACAAGCCAGATCTACTCCTCGACCTCTTCAACATCTGTCTGAGCGCAGGAACTTTCCCGGACAAGTGGAAACGCCAGAAGCTGGTCCTGATACCTAAGGGTCAAGGAGGTCAACGCCCTCTCAGCATGCCCGACAATATCGGGAGAATGTACGAGAGGATGGTGCTCAACAGGGTGGAAAAAGCCTACGAAGAAGGCGGTGGGCTATCACCAATGCAGTTCGGGTTCCGGAAGGGACGGAGCACTGTGCACGCGATCGAGGCCGTCCAAGAACGGGTTCAAGCGTCGGTAGGGAACCCATACCAAGGAAGAGGAGGATTCTGTGCCATCATTGCGTTGGACATAAAGAACGCATTCAACTGCGCGAGCTGGGAGCGAGTCCATCAATCCCAAGCAGGTAAAGTGCCCCCCTATCTACTAGCCGTCACGAGTGACTACCTGCGGAACAGGACCCTCGTGTACGACACCGACGAGGGACAAGAGATTCGGGTACTGTCCGCCGGAATCGGACAGGGATTGGTCTCCGGGCGGTTCAACTGGAACACCCAGTATGACAGCTTACTGTCTATCGAACTGCCAGAAGGAGTGATAATAGTGGCTTTCGCGGACGACGCGGGACTCATAGTATGGGCTGACAACGAGGAACTCTTGGGTGGACGCGCGAACGAAGCGCTGGTCCGAGTCTACGAGTGGATGATTAGCAGGCTTCTGGAGCTTGCTGTCAAGAAGTGCGAAGCAATCGTGGTCACAAGGCGTAGGAAGTTTGACCTACCCCGGTTTCATATCAACGGGCAAGAGATTCCACGGAAGACAGAGCTGAAATACCTCGGTGTATGGCTCGACGACAAGTGGTCGTTCAAGAAGCACATCCAGGAAGCCGCCCAGAAGGCGAGCAGGGTCGGTGCGGCGCTCCAGCGGCTTATGCCGAATATCGGAGGACCCAAGGAAAAGAGGCGCGCACTTCTCAACACCGTCACTACCTCCATCATGCTGTACGGTGCACCCGTGTGGGGGAAGAGAGTAGAGAAGACCATCATCGAGAAGAGAATGGGGCCTGTCCACCGAAGAGCGGCCCTGAGGAGTATCCGTGCCTACCGCACTGTGTCAGGAGATGCGGCTTACGTATTGGCGAGTACTCCGCCCATCCACTTGCAACGAGCACCCCTACACTAGCGCAACCCGCCAAGCACCGGTGTGCTCGTGCAGTAATGTGACAGGCACCAAACCGGTCAAGAGCTTGCACCAGTCGCCACTAGGTGGACCCCCGGCTTTCTCACAATCAGAGCAGTCAACCCGAGGAAAGAAGCCGACCCACAGACAGCAGCAGAGTCAGTCGACTCCGGACGTTGTACTCGCCACACTGGGGTAACCCAGTGTATGGGCTGAGACCATTTAATCGTCCAGTCACTCCTCTTGTCTCCAGGCACTCCTAGAGCCAAGAGTCAGTACCCCCGGGCACTCCCAGGGACCGACGTATGTCGCATTCACTCCCATCCCGGGTACTCCTAGGATGAGGGAGAACGACCTTTTTGCAGCATAGACCGGATCCGTCCCGTCCCCAGGTACACCTAGGACCGAGACGACCTGTAGTCAGATGCACCGACTCTTCCCCTTCCCGGGTACCCCCAGGAAGAGAGAGAGCGGCCAGTAGTAGCAACCCTCCTGTGTAACCCGCTCGCGATCAACGACCCAAAGGACTGTTAAATACGGCCCGGGCACACCCAGGCAGTATTCACAGTACCGGTCACTATCATTCTCGGCATGGGCACTCCCGTGATGAGGAAGATAGCCGTTTAATTATACCGTTTGCAGATTTATAACCTCAATATCATGTTCACAAATACTTTAGGGTTACCAGGTTACGAATGACATAAATAATTGTACACAACGAGCTAGTTTCACCCCAGTTATGAATTGTTATATTTTTTACTAATATATATATATATATATTTTGTATTTTAACAATTGCCTGTTTATTTACGAATTTCCTGGTACCCAGCAAATCCCTCGGTTACATGGCGCCCAGACAATGCTCGATGGTAACTAGCTCGTTGTAGAACATATGTTAATTAGATAAGGAGTAGATCAATAAAGAAAAATCAAGATGGTAGGAGTATCATGGATATATACATTGAAGAAACCGGAGCTCGTCGCAGAACTAACCAGCTATCAATTAGACACAGATGGAAACGTAGCAACTTTGAGACAACGATTAGTGGATTATGTGAGAAGTAATGCACGAGAATTCGATGGAAAACCAAGAGACCCTTTGGGGTTCGACGAAACAGCAGCAAAAATGAAGGATGAGACTACACAAGAAGAAGAACCACCGGCAAATATACCAGAACGCGTAGTGGTTATGGAACAACCAGTTGCTCCACACATAAGAACACTGGAAAATATGAGAAAATGGAATTGCCATTTTGACGGAAAGGACCTGTACACGTTCCTAGAACGCGTTGATGAGCTTCAGAAAGCATACAGAATGTCTGACGAGGATCTATTATCGGGTCTGCCAGAACTATTACGAGGCGAAGCGCAACTCTGGTTCAGAAACATCACAAATAACAACCTCACATGGACTTACATAAGGGAGAGTATGCGTTCGTACTTCTTATCACCAAATGAATTAAGATTACTGGATAGACAGATATATGAAAGGAAACAAGGAACATCAGAACCGATTAGATCTTTTGTGACAGCGCTAACAACACTAATGAGACGTAGGGGAGGATTCGACTTAGAAAAACAGATAGATTCACTATATTACCAGATGAAGCCAGAATATCGTCTCCACATTCGAAGAGCAGATCTAGCATCGGTAAACGATCTCATGCAAAGAGCAGAAGAAATAGACGAGACATTGAAACAGGTCAACAAAGAGTCCCGAGAGCATCACACAACGCCTAGAAACAGTGCGATGGCAGTTACTGCCACTTATGATAAATCGAACCATTGTTGGCGATGCGGCCAAAGGGGGCATAGGAGATTCGAGTGCAGGAACCCGTGGAAGAAGTTTTGCTCTTGGTGTGGAAAGGACGACATTCTTAGTCGAAATTGCACGTGCCCCAGAACGGGAAACGGCGAAGGGGTCGGCCCGACATCAAACCGACCCCCGAAGAACCAAGGTACTACGTAGAAACAAAAGTAGGTCATAAAAAGTATCTGGCACTAGTAGATCCAGGATCTTCGTCTTCGTTCGTAAGCGCACACGTGAAGGAAAAATGCCTCGAAGAAGAATGGGACTATACAGAGGCACACAGCGCCGTAGGTCTAGCAGATGGTTCGGCAACGGCAGTTTCAGGACAGATTACAGGCACCATCGATGTCCTCGGGCGGGAATTACACCATCGGTTTGGAATCATGAATACACTGGGTTGCGACATTCTGCTAGGCATGGATATACTGCGTCGACTGAAGCTGAAAATTATACTAGATGGCAAGGTACTCCACCCAGGTCGGGGAAAAGGACCGCATATATGCTCGGTCGCCACGTTTAAGGGACTGGCAGAACTGTCAGGCGAAGAAGAAGAAATAATAAAAGGAGTCATCGAGGAAGAAAAGATATTATTCGCAGGAATTAGAGGAGTCACCCCGTTAACCGCTCACGAAATTCGTATGAAAAATAAAACTCCGATCAAACAGAAGCATAGACCATGCAACCCAGCAAAACAAGAAATTATGAATGAAGAACTAGATAAAATGCTCGACAGTGAAGTGGTACGGCCTTCTCAGAGCCCTTGGAATTCTCCAGTAGTAATTGTCAAAAGGAAAGATGGCAGAGCCCGTTTCTGCATAGATTTTAGGAAAGTAAACGAAAACTCGGAGAAAGATGCATACCCAATTCCCCAAGTTAACGCAACATTGGATAAACTAAGAGGAGCCAGATACATTTCAACGATAGACTTGAAAAATGGTTATTGGCAGGTACCATTAACAAAGGAAAGTTGCGAAATTACAGCGTTTTCCGTTCCAGGACGTGGATTATTCGAATTTGTAGTTATGCCGTTCGGTTTACACTCAGCACCATCAACGTTTCAGAGACTACTAGACAAAATCATCACACCTGATTTGGCACAACACGTATTCGCATATTTGGATGACATAATTATCATATCAGAAACCTTCGAAGAACACATCAAGATATTGAGGGAAGTACTAAGAAAGTTAAGAGAGGCCAATCTCATCCCGAACTGGGATAAATGCCAGTTTGTTAGAGAGAGCCTGAAATATTTGGGTCATATTGTAGACAGACACGGACTACGAACGGACCCTGAGAAGATAGAAGCAATAAAAGCACTAGATGCTCCGAGGAATGTGAAAGAACTGAGAAGATTCTTAGGATTGACGTCATGGTACAGAAGATTCATCAAAAATGCATCGCAGTTGGCCGCCCCACTGAATCATCTGTTAAAAAGAAATTGTAAGTACAAATGGGGAGCAGAACAACACGACGCATTCGTCAAGCTAAAGGAACAAATGGCAAATGCACCCATTATAGCTTGCCCGGACTGGAAGAAATTATTTACCCTGCAAACCGATGCAAGCAAGGCTGGCTAGGGTGCAGTATTAACACAGGGCGAAGGCAACGAGGAAAGAGTAGTAGCATACGCTAGCAGATCGTTAAAACCGGCAGAGAAAAATTATTCAGCGACGGAACTCGAATGCCTAGCAGTAAAATGGGGAATATGGAAGATGAGAGATTACTTGGAAGGTTACCACTTCCAGGTACTGACGGATCACCAATCTTTAAAATGGCTGAATAACATCGAAAATCCATCTGGACGAATAGCACGCTGGGCATTCGAACTCAGCCAATGGGACTTCGAGATTAAATACAGACGGGGGCAAGATAATGTCGTAGCAGATGCTCTGTCCCGGCAGCCACTCGAGGTATGTCAGGTCAACCAACAAATCACGTGCAGATGGTATAACAATATGTTAGAAAAAGTGTCAAACAATCCAGACGATAATCCGGAATACTGCATCAAGAATGGGAGACTCCAACGGCACATATTGCACACTTTGGACTTCAATGACACAGAGCATCAGGAAGAATGGAAACTATGCGTCCCGACAGAAGAACGGGCACGAGTGCTACAGGAATGTCATGACGCAGCCACTGCCGGCCATCTCGGAGTCGCCAAAACGTTAACCAGGGTGTCACGGAATTATTATTGGCCGGGTATTCTACGGGAAACAACAAAGTATGTACGGAATTGCAAAAATTGTCAACAACACAAGGCACAACAACAAGCACCCCCGGGCTTGATGCACGCTACAACAGTGAACGAGCCATGGGAAATGGTTTCCGTAGACTTCATCGGCCCGTTACCGAGGTCTACTAGTGGCAACGCATATCTCTTAGTAATGCAAGATAGATTTACGAAATGGACGGAACTGAAAGCATTACGGAAAGCAACATCAGCAGCAACGATTAAGACGCTTCGCGAACAAGTGATATTACGACATGGGGCACCAAAAACAATAGTAAGTGACAACGCACAACAGTTTACGTCAAAGGAATTCCAACACATGTTGAAAAGTTACAATATTACACATAGAAGAATTCCCCCATATTCACCGCAGTGTAATCCAGTCGAGAGAACTAACAAAGTGGTTAAGACAATGATCAAGCAGTTAATCGAATCAGACCAGAAGACGTGGGACCTCCACATAGCAGAAATCGCGTTTGCCTACAACACCGCACCAAGCGACTCCACCGGGTTCTCTCCCGCATACCTGAATCACGGGAGAGAGCTAGCCACACCAGGCAGTCTAAGCCAGGAGGTAGGTGGACACAGAAGCGGTGCAGAAACGAGGCTGAAACGGATGCACGAAGCCCTGGAATTGGCGAAATCCAACATGGCACGCAGTTTCACGAAACAGCGACACCATTATAACCTGCGAAGACGAGAGTGGAAACCGAAGAAGGGTGATCTAGTGCTGAAAAAGATTCACACACTGTCAGATAAGGCAAAACACTATAACGCGGCCCTAGACAAAAAAGCAGACGGACCATACACAGTGGTGAAAGAAAACTCTCCAGTAATATTTGATCTGAAGGATGCCAATGGGAAGATAACCTCGAACATCCACGTGAAAGACCTCGTGCCATATCGAAACCAGGAATCAGATGAATCGGACAGCGATCTAGCAGAATAGCAGTAGCAGTAATTAAGAGTGAGTAAAACTCACTCTCCGGAGAAAGGGGGGGATGCAACGAGCACCCCTACACTAGCGCAACCCGCCAAGCACCGGTGTGCTCGTGCAGTAATGTTACAGGCACCAAACCGGTCAAGAGCTTGCACCAGTCGCCACTAGGTGGACCCCCGGCTTTCTCACAATCAGAGCAGTCAACCCGAGGAAAGAAGCCGACCCACAGACAGCAGCAGAGTCAGTCGACTCCGGACGTTGTACTCGCCACACTGGGGTAACCCAGTGTATGGGCTGAGACCATTTAATCGTCCAGTCACTCCTCTTGTCTCCAGGCACTCCTAGAGCCAAGAGTCAGTACCCCCGGGCACTCCCAGGGACCGACGTATGTCGCATTCACTCCCATCCCGGGTACTCCTAGGATGAGGGAGAACGACCTTTTTGCAGCATAGACCGGATCCGTCCCGTCCCCAGGTACACCTAGGACCGAGACGACCTGTAGTCAGATGCACCGACTCTTCCCCTTCCCGGGTACCCCCAGGAAGAGAGAGAGCGGCCAGTAGTAGCAACCCTCCTGTGTAACCCGCTCGCGATCAACGACCCAAAGGACTGTTAAATACGGCCCGGGCACACCCAGGCAGTATTCACAGTACCGGTCACTATCATTCTCGGCATGGGCACTCCCGTGATGAGGAAGATAGCCGTTTAATTATACCGTTTGCAGATTTATAACCTCAATATCATGTTCACAAATACTTTAGGGTTACCAGGTTACGAATGACATAAATAATTGTACACAACGAGCTAGTTTCACCCCAGTTATGAATTGTTATATTTTTTACTAATATATATATATATTTTGTATTTTAACAATTGCCTGTTTATTTACGAATTTCCTGGTACCCAGCAAATCCCTCAGTTACACACTTGCTCGTCGCGGAGCGAGTGAGGATCTGGGACCGCCAGAAAGTGATCGGAGCCGAACGAGTACTCACTCCGACGATGAAGGAGATCATCCGCGACAACGAGAAGGAAACCACCCTTGAGCATTGGCAAACTGAGTGGGATTCGCCATTTGCAAACGGCAGATGGACGCACCGGCTGATCCGTGACGTAGCCAAGTGGGCGGGACGCACCCACGCAGAGATGGACTACTGGACGACGCAGGCACTGAGCGATCATGGTTGCTTCGGTTCCTATCTAACCAGGTTCAAGAAGAGGGCGACCCCAGCATGTCAGTCATGCGGGGACGAATGGGATGACGCCGAACATGCCCTGTTCAAGTGCAGCAACACCCGGAGAGAGCGCGCCGAGCTGGATGAATGGCTGGATGCTCAACTAACACCTGAGAATCTCGTCCCGTACTTGCTCCGCAACCAGGAGACATGGGATAGACTCACCGGATACATCAAGCTGGTGATGACCCGCAAAGAGGAGAAAGAGAGGGAAGTAAGGCGCCTCGAAGCAGGCGAATGACAGTGACTCTGCCGATTGAAACAGAAGAGGCCCAAATGATTCCAGGAGGAATCTGATGCACTGAAGAGGGAAGAAAGAAGAAAGAAGAGAGAAGAAAGAAGATGAAGAATGAAGATATGGAAGAAGATCGAAGAAAGGGAAACAACACCTGCGAGTCGTGAGAAGAGAGACGCTTGATCCTGAGCGCGAGACGCCGCCGGCCCTGAAGTAATGCTCACGCGGTGCCGGGGCCGGATTGGTAAGTTGGTGGATCTCTCCCTTGTCCGATGGCCAGCGCCAAAGGGGAAGGGAAAGCGGATTTATCTGGTACGGATGGCCGCATCGATGCGGAATCCAGCCCGGAAGCCTTGAGAAGTATCGGCCAGGCGTAATTGTCCGTCCGGAACCTCTCTGTGGCTACGTCGCAGCGTATTCACCCTACAACCACCTAAAAAAAAAAAAAAAAAAAAAAAGAGAGAGAGAAAGAGAGTGTGTGTGTCTACTCGGGTGGGATCAGCGCGTTAGTGGGGATAGAAGGAGGTGGAGAGAGACTCGACTACGGAAGCCCGTAGAGACGTGCCAGTCCCATCCATCGCGCGCTTGTTTATATGGAGGCCTGTAGAGACCTGTCAGGCCCATCCATCGTGCGCTTGTTCTTTACGGAAACCCGTATGGTCGAGATTTATCGCATGGTCGAAGCGGATGTTCAACGTTTGGGATTTTATGAATATGGATGAGATTCGTTTATGCATTTAGTGTATCATTTCCTTCTTTTGTGTTCCAGCTCTCGAGCGTCTCCTACAAGATGCCGACGCGGGTGTAATAACTGTGACAGCGACGACGATGAGGTTATCGTCGTGGACGGGCCCGTCATCGACAGGGCCGTGGCGGAGTTCCACGAGATGATGGGCCTCGAGAATGATTCGGGGGTCGGAGGCGACTGCGATCTTTCGAGTGTAGAGGACAAGGGTGTCAAGCGTAGTAGAGTACCTCCCCTCAAGCCCCTCCAGTCAAGTGCAGAGAGCGTCGCAGCTCGCGGCGAAGGAGCCCCTTCCCTGCGACGCCGCGGCGCGCTCTACACATGACTGGAGGGGCTTAAGGGGAAGGACTCTACCACGCTCGACACCCCTGGTAGAGGAGGAGGAGGAGGAGAAGGAGGAGGAGGAAGAGGGGGAAGAGGATAATAATGATGATGATGAGGAAGAGGGGGCCATTGACGTGACCGATTCCGAGAATGAGGACGTCGATGTTGTCGGTGGAGGAGATGGTGTGGTTCACGATAACGAGCCATAGCCGATGGAAGTTGAACGTGAGTTTCCGACTCATCGAACGTTTTGAAATAATGCGCGCATGTTCTCATGTGATCTTCCTTTATTTTACAGTACAACTGGGGCATGATGGTGCAGGTGAAAATGACAACGACGACGACAATGAATCCGTGCTCGTTGTTGACACGGAAGATGAAGAAGACCGAGAGCGCCACGATGACTCAAAGGCGGTCGTCGACGAATCGGACTCTCGGCCTAGCAGTGGCCCCGACGATAGTGGACCAATCGTGGAACAGGTTGCCGCGGAACAACCTCTCCCGCAACAACCTGTTGCGAGAGCGCAATTCCACGAGAGAGTTCGCGACATCTACCCCATTTCTCTGCGGGATGCCGCCGCTGGGTTGATGAGGTACGGCAGCGATTCAGAAGAAGAATCAGGAGAACGCCCTGCAGCGCTCGTGGGAGGAATGAGGGGTCAACACCAAATCCCGGCAGGTGAAAGCAGCAATTCCAGCGAGGATGAGGGTGACAACCCCGCAAATCCCGGCCCTGTCCCAGCTGCGATAACAATCGAGGAATTACATCGCCACCCACCACGATCCTTAGAGCAGGACTGGGCAGATGCCTTGGAGGTCATCGCCAACGATACGCAACACCCGATATGGTCACGCGAGTGGCATCTCTCGCACAGAGCCCTACTCGGACAACTTCTCCCAGCACAGGGATATGCCGAGCCACTTATCAGACTCAATAACGTGATCAGAGAGCGCGAGGCACGTTTTGGGTACAACGAGGAGGATCGTGAGCTGCTGAGGAGCTTCTGGGCTCAGAGTGAAGTTACACCCAGACAAGCTCGATTCGATCTATACAGACATGGTGTGGCATACCCGGTTGCATTCCATAAGCATTACATCAACGAACGTAACCTCAATGAATGTGAGTATCAATTTCATTCATTCACGCAAAGACACCTATTTTGTTGAACCACTATTAATATCTTATTCTTCTTTCTGTTCTCGTTTCTGACGGAAGATGTACGGCAGTGGATCAACGAAGGAGTGCCTCCGCTGCAAGGTATTAATCAAGATTTTCTTGAGTTTAGTATAAGAAGAGTCATTTGGGCTCCGAGAGCACAGGAGATCCGATGGTTCTCTGACCAATCGGAAGATCCGAATTCGGCTCTCTATCAGGAGCAAAATTTGTCGGACTCCCTCCATTCCGTGCGCGAGGTTCTTCATGGAATTCCCGAAGACTGAAAATTGTATTCTTCTCGATATATTCCATCTGTTATTTCGATAGAGTTACGATATTTTGTATTTTTGTAACCATCTTATGTTGAAGTAGCAATAAATTTTCCGGTCCAAATTTAAATTTAATGAATTCATGAATAACCAGTTTCGTCTATATCATTCCTCACAGCTCAAAGAAATGAAGGTCGCTTGGCTCTCGCCCGGGGTGGTGATCCCCAGGATACGCCACTGGATCTGAGTGCCACGCGAAATCAAGTAGTTTTGCTAGACGAGCCACTCGACCTCCGGGTTAGATTATCAACTGTGATCCGAGAAGTCGATGCGCAAGATTCGAGAGAAGCCGAGGAGTCTTTTCAGCAGCCGCAACAAGTAAGACCGTCGGTGATTCAGTTTGCACAACGGGAAATACCCGTCATTCAGCTTGGCGGTGGCAAAATCGGTGACGACAGAAATAGAGAGCACAACGCGACCGACGACGACGACGACGACGACAATGACGAGAACGGGGAACAAGCTGACGGCGAGTATTCCGATTCCGATAGTGTAAATGAATCCCATAGCGAGTACGAAGAATACGATAGCGAATACGAATACGATAGTGACAGATATAGTGCTGACAGTTACGAGGGGCGGGGTGACTACAGCCACGACGATGACGAAGACGCCGATATATCCATTCGTCCTCCGGGAGAGAGATTCACAATCATGAGTCAAGACGATCACCCCGTTCGGAGATTTGGGGTCATGGGTAGACATTTTTTGATGCGGGTAAACGAACGCGCCGACGAGAATATGGATTCATTGATTTGGTACGAGATGGCTATGAGAGATATTCACGCATATTTAGTTTCGCTGATGGGTAACGGAAACGACCTCGTGAGTGTATCGTTCTGTGTGACCGCTTCGCTCGTGGTGCCGGAGGAATGTCCCTGCGCCCGCGAAATAATTTTCCACACAACGATTTGTAGAATCTGATCCAGCGACTGAGTCGGAGTAACGATAATTTCGAGCTCGACGAGACTTTTGAGGTGCGAGCAGTATACGTCGACATGACTGCAGGCGCGGGGAAACGGAAACCAGTCACCATAGATGTTGTCAGATCTAAGTCGGTCGTGGCGATTCGGAACGATGACGACGAGTTGTGTTTACCCAGAGCTCTCGTTGTGGAGGAAGCCCACTTGGTTAAAAAGGACATCGGGACAGCTGACACTATCCAAACGTGGAACGCAATCCGTGGCGGACGTAGACAAGTCCAGGGAGATTCCGCACGACTGCTATGGATCGAAGCCGGCGTAGCCGTTCCCAAAGGGGGCTGCGGAACGCGCGAAATCAGAAAATTTCAGAAATACTATGCGGCGAAAGATAAAGTCATCAGGGTTTCCGACGAGGCGAATATGGGCACGGGTGAGTCGGCGATTTTTGACGGCACAAAATATGTGGATATCCGTTGTGTACCCGTGGGCGCGATCAATCTTTTGTACAACTGCAGAGCGCGGCACTTTGATACCATTGTCAATCTAACGGGGATTGTACAGGCAAAATTCTCTTGCGAGCACTGTAATATTTAGATATTTCCGAGTCAATCAACACAAATGCAAGAAATCCTGTCCGCGCTGTTTCTCATCACACGCTTGCTCGACAGAAAATACAGAACTCGTTAAGTGTCATGACTGCGACAGATATTTCAACTGCTATGAGAAACACAAAACAGATGGTAGTTACAAAAAAGACAATAAAAAATTGTGTGACGTTCTCAAACTTTGCAAAAGCTGTTTCAGGACTGTAAGTATTCATGATAGGAGGCACGAGTGCGGTGTTCAATATTGTAAGCAATGTCATACAGCGCATTCCCCAAACGAGCTGTGTTACGTCCAGCCTGTGAAACCGGATACGACTGCTCACAAGTACTGCTACGTGATTTACGATTGCAAAACTCAGCAGGTTATAAAACACAATGGTCACGAGACGACAACCGAACAAGAGGTGGTACTCATAATCGCTCATCAAGTATGCACGGATTGTTATAGATCGCGGCGATGAAATAAAGAATAATTGCGATACGTGCGGTCCGAGGTACTTTGAGTTCAAGATAGATCCCGTGAAAGAGCTCATTGATCTCACAGTGCGGAAGCGAACGGATTTCAAAGAGATAATTGTGTTCGGGCACAATAACCGTAATTTTGACGGACAATTTATTTTGAAAAGATTAGTATCTGATTCGGAACACCCACTACCTAGTGTGATACTCTGCGGGAACAAAATTATAAGTATGGAAGTACGAGACACAAAATTCATCGACAGCCTGAACTTTTTCCACATCAGGTTGAGTCTCTGCCCAAAGACGTTTGGTTTGCCCGAGAGCAGTAAGAAGGGTTACTTCCCGCATTTATTAACTAGTCCCGACGCTTGGGTATATGAAGGAGAGCTGCCAGACGAAAAATTTCATTCCCCTGGGACAATGTCACCCAGTGACCGAGAAAAATTTTTCGAATGGTACAACGCTACGAAACCAAACTATTATTTCGTTTTCAAGTATGAAATTGTTGAATACTGCAATATGGACGTTGAGATTCTGCGTGGGGCATGCAGAGAGTTCAGAAAATTCTTCTTCGAACTAGGTGACACGGAACCGTTCGCTTCAGCTGTCACGATTGCATCCGCGTGTAATCTACTCTCCCGGAAAAAGTTCTTGAAGTCAAGCACGATAGCTATAATCCCACGCGGCGGTAATAGGAGGGGTGACAAGCATTTTCAGAAGTCTTTGGAATGGTTATTGACGTGCGAGCGGGATTTGAATAGGGAGATTATACACGCTGGTCGAGCGAGAGTGTACAAATTACCCGAAGGTTTCACCGTCGACGGCTACTTACCGAGCCTGGATCCCAACAACAGTAAGGGTACAGTGTTTGAATATCAGGGGTGCTTTTATCACGGATGTCTCAAATGTTTTAACGGTAATCGCAGCAGGAGAGTCGTTTTCGGGCGGTCACACAACGAGGTCTATGAAAGCACTCAAGGTAAAATCAAACGGATGGAATCTTTCGGGTATACGGTGCTCGGGATGTGGGACTGCGAATTCGACAAAATTGAAGAAAACGACCCCGGCATTCGAGATTACGTCTCAAGCCATCCCCTAATGAGGAAGATCACGCTGAATGCTAGAGGTACATTCTTCGGTGGCCGAACTGAAAACCTCGTGACGCATTACGATGTCAAAAGAATGAAATAATCTGCTACCATGACGTAACCTCACTGTACCTCTCTGTCAACAAAAAAGGTGAATACCCCATCGGGCATCCGCGCAGGATATACGTCGGACGCGAGTGTGGCGCTCTGACGGGCGGAGACAACAATGATTTAACACGAGTCGAAGGCGTAGTCAAATGTCGAGTATTACCGCCGCGCAACTTGTACCAACCACTTCTTCCAATCAAGATGCACGGTCGCTTACTCTTTGCATTGTGTCACTCATGCTGTCAGGAGATGCGTCAAGAAGATTGTAATCACGAAAACATCGATCAGCGTACGTTCAAAAACGAGTGGGTGGTTGACGAACTGAGGAAAGCTATCGAGCTCGGATACCGGATTATCGAGATACACGTCATATGGCAATATGAGATCACGCAGTTTGACCCTGTCACGGGGGAGGGGGGCCTGTTTGTCAAGTATGTGAATATGTTGTTGAAGAGTAAACAGTAGGCTAGCGGATTTCCGCCTGGATGCGTCGATGAGGCGAGTAAAAAGCGGTACATAGACGAGTACGAGCGGGCTGAGGGTATCAAACTGGATATTTACAAGATCGAGCACAATCCGGGGCTCCGCTCCGTTCCCAAGATGGCGCTCAACTCGTTCTGGGGGAAGTGGGGGCAGAGAGACATTTTGCTACAGACCGAAATAGTGAAATCACGCAGGGCACTTATGAAATTATTGCACGCACCAGAAAAAGAAGTCCACGACATTTTGATCGCGAGCAAAGAAGTTCTGTATGTCAGCTGGCGGTATCGAAACGAAGTGGTCGAGTCTTCTCCCAACACCAACGTACTCTTAGCTGCTTATACCACCGCGCAAGCGCGTCTCCGACTATACGACGAGATTGAAAAGCTCGGGAAACGGACCCTTCACATGGACACGGACTCATGTATCTTCATTTCTCGCAAAGACGATCCGACAGAATACAAACCACACCTCGGTCCGTTTCTCGGGGATATGACCGACGAGTTGGAATGCTATGGCGAGAACGCGTACATACGCACGTTCGTATCCGGGGGACCCAAAATCTACGGTTACGAGGTAGTTGTCCCGGGTAGCGACCAAGTATTCGAAAGATGCAAAGTCAAGGGTATCTCGTTGAATTCCGATAACAGTAAGAAAATCAATCTCGGCAGTATAAAACAGCTCGTGGACCAATGGTTCGATAGAGAGCCCGACCAGGAACTAGACTCAATGAGATGAGATTCCAGGGCGATGAGAAGATCACGCTTGCACGACGTGATAACCCGCAAGGAATTCAAAACTCTCACCGTAGTTCTGCGTAAGAGGCGCTATATCTCACCAACTCTCTCTCTTCCGTTTGGATACCGTGACATCGACGCTACGCGATGATCTCACACTACTTGGACAGATTCGATGAGTGTAAAATATGAGAATATATTTGATGATTATGATGATGATGGTGATGCAAATGATGAATACTGCTCGTACCGTGAATGACGCTTCCCATTCCATTGAAACCATCCTACATCTCCAGATTGACGTCTCCATGCGCCTGGGCGATGATAACACGCGAACACACACGATCGCAACTCGCGTGACTGAGCTGATTCTCGCGCGCAAAAGCTGATCCACGCGTGGGTAAGCTCCTCTCTCTCTCTCTCTCTCGCGGAAGGGTAGAGCTCGTCCTCGCGGTCCTGAGCTTATTCACGCGAGTCTCGGCTCAGCTCTTTGCGGAGCGCGCGTGCGGCCGTGAGCTCATAGCCACCCGTTCCGTGTCCCGCCGCCGCCGCCACCCGCCCGCCCACGGGTATGGCCTGGTCCAGCGGCCGTAGCGAAAGATGACTGACACGAGTTTCATTGGCAGATGATATAAATTGCGAAATTTTTCTTCCTCCTCTCAGTTGTCAACATGGACGGAAGATGGCAGCACCCATTCACGAGCTATATTTGCGGACCCACTTCATGTGGTCAGACTCAGTGGGTCCGTAGATTTCTCGCCCATTTGCCGGATATTTGCAACGTGCGCTTCGATCCAATTCTATTTTATTACGCTGAATGGCAGGAGACCTACTCCAGAGATAACCGGGTATTCCCGGCATCCAATTCGAGTTTCGAGAAAGTCTTCCTCAACCAAGCGACTACTCGAACGACAACGAGAAGAAAAAGCTGCTGATTCTCGATGACCTAGTGTTGGATTTATTCACAAAGGGGTCGCATCATCGAAACATCAGCGTCATTTTCATCGCGCAGAATATGTTCCATCAAGGCAAAGCGCAAAGAGATATTAGCTTGAACACGAAATATTTGGTTATTTTCAAAAACCCTCGAGACGGAGCGCAAATACAGCATCTAGCGCGTCAAGTTTGTCTGGAAAATTCGCGATTCTTAGGCGACGCTCATCGGGACGCAACGAGAGAGCCACACTCGTACCTTTTCCCGAATCTTCTGCAGAACGCTCTCGACAAATTCAAATTCCGCACCGGGATCTTCCCTGATGATAAAGTCCACTATGCTTACGTGCCAAAGTATGTAAAATTCAATTCCTGAGGAGGACTACGATCCGAGAACGAGTATTGGCTCCACATAGTCGAATGCTCCAGTTTATCGCGAACAATGGCTGGAGCAGGATCGGGGAGCGCGCGCTTGCCCGGTAAGCATTTCACGAAGGAACGAATAGCTATTCTACAAGCTCTCCGACACGCTGATCCCCGTCAACGAGCTGTGCTCTTGCGCGAAGCCGATAAGATACTCGTAATGTGTATTTGCGAGTGCGCTCTCAACGTGCTCCTCGGTGTTGTATCTCTCAAAGATAACGAAAAGAAAAGACTCCGACGGCATACGAACGTATTACGACAGTTGGCTCATGAAAATACATCGGATTGGCGCAAAAAGAAGAAGACTATCGTTCAGAGCGGAGGGTCGTTTCTACCGATACTATTGAGTCCAATTCTCGGCGCTCTGGTTAATAAACTTTTACAGTGACATGGACAGACTCCGTTAGATGGTCGCTGTGCCCGAGACGACGTTGGATCGACTCCAACGCCACCAGCAACACTTCTCGGACCCGCAAACGTCAGATACCCCAAAACAATCTGATGAAATGGTCGCGGAATCCGTTCAAACACCTGGTGACCCGCTCTCGAGACTCAACTCGGAGATGTTTGATATTCTCCACACTGAAAAATTTGGTATGGTTGACGAAAAATGCAAACGATATCTGCAAGTACTGCAACGTTTTCTTGTGTTGCGTGACGGATTAAACGAAAAGCCCGAAACAGCAGAATCAAACGAGCCAGATTCCGAATCATTACCTCTGAGTGAGCAAGAGATTTTAAGAAATATCCCACGGTTATACAAAACCCGAGCAAAAAGACTCCTACAGCATTAGAAAATAGCAGCGCCTGATCGGCTCAAGTGGGACGACACGGGTACTGTTACCATAGACGGTCACACGATTCAAGCTTCCAATATTGTCGAGCTCTTGAACAATGTCTTTCGGAAACGACCCGTCAGAAGAGGCAGAAAAACAGAGAGAAATTAAGATAGCAGCGCAGTGCCCGTTGGGCAGCTAAAGTTTGCAAAGTTTATAAGAATTACCGGTACCCCGAACGAATTAATCAGTAACGCAAACATCGTGCGAATAGGGGAAAGGCTGACGGACCCCATGAATACAGCAAAACGGCGCATCGCACGCTCAGTCCCTGATCCCTGGGCCGAAGCAACCGCAAGTTTAAGCGCTAGTTCAGCGCAAGACGCGACACCTGCAGCAAAAGGAAAGATCAGAAAATGGCAGAGAATGAATCTGTGAAGGAAGAAATGCGCGACTACTCGGAGCAGTATTACGATTCCAGCCACGAGGCTGGCTACGCGGGTGCGCGGAACTCGCTACGCGTAAACAGAAAAGATAACCCCCTCGCGGACGATGAAGAGAGAAGTAAAGTGTACAAATGGCTGAGCAACCAAGGTACTCATACTCCACACAGGCCAATCCGCAGGAGATTCCCGAGATTACGATATGACGTCACCAACATCGACGACGTATGGGGATGCGATCTAATGCAACTCACAACGCTACAAGAATACAACGATGGTTACAATTATCTCCTCGTTGTCGTCGACGTGCTGAGTAAATACGCGTGGGTATAATTACTTCGCGATAAGACTGCTTCGGCCGTGGCAACAGCGTTCAAAAACATCCTCAAGAGTTCCAACGGACGCATTACAATCTGCTTACAATCGGATCGCGGTGAGGAATTTGTCGGTGGCCCGTTTCAGAAGCTTCTCAAGGAGCGAGATATCAGTTTCAGAGTTGCGAGGAATCCCGATATCAAGTGCGCGTGCATAGAACGACTCATCAGAACAATTCAAGAGCGTATCTGGCGCTATTCTACTCACAAAAACACTAAGCGCTACATCGACGTCATTCAGGATATATTACACGCGTACAATCACACTTTGCACACCGGCACGAAAATGAGGCCGGTCAAGGTCACGATTCATGACGCCAGAGTGGCTAGAGAGAATTTGGAACGCCGCGCGCTGAGCCGAACCGTCAACCGAAAAGCAAGCGCGAGATTTACAGCTAAATACGCGGTCGGTGATTACGTACGCATTAGTCGCCCGAAACATACGTTTGAGAAAGGTCACGAGAGAAGCTACAGCGAAGAAATCTTCAAAATAAGCCGGGTTTCACTTCGTCAGATTTTGTACACGTACGAGCTCCAAGATTCGAACGACGAAATCATCGACGGCTATTCTTATACCGAAGAATTCACCCAGGTTGGAAAAGAACGTTTGGCGGATGATCAGAATTTCAAAGTAGAGAGTGTCATGAAATCCAGAGGACGTGGTAAAAATAAAGAAGTTTTCGTCAAGTGGCTCGGATATCCCGCCAAATTCAACAGTTGGGTGAAAGCTAGCGAATTAGAGTCGATTTGAGACACAAGGCTCGCGATGAAATTCCGAGACGATTTTTACTTGGTCCTACCAAGCAACATCAGCATGCAATACTACCCCGACAACACGACGACGTGCTTCACTACCCATCTGCCTCGAGAGATTCGTCTCGCGGGTGATTGGCGTGTTGGCCTCGCCGAAATCCACATACCCTGCACGATAATGCACATTCAAGAGAACGAAAACACGTACATTTTCAAAAAATCCGGAGGAGAATCGGCGGACGACTTTGATCAGGAACTCTACTATCCGGTTGGTATATACTCCACGATTGGACAACTGGCCGCCGAAATCAATAGCTCGCAGATAGATGAGAAACATGACGTACTCGAACCTGCTGACTTGCGAAAAGAGTTTAAGTTTTCGGGCAAAATTGCTCGTGCACACAGTCGCATTACACGATTTTCAACGAAAAAATTCTCCGTATCTTTGGCTTCGGAGATCCCGAGCAGCGAAACACGGGTACATTCAAAACAACACCCGACACCATTGTTGCGGGGACAAGACCTGCTTCGTTGTCTCGAGCAATACCAGACCAGCTATTTATCTACACAGATATTTGTGAGCCGTATACAGTAGGTGACACCCAAGCCGGATTACTGAGAATCGTCTCATTGGACGGTTCTAGATACGAGTTTGGCAGGAATATCACCAAACACTTTGCACCGATTAACTACATCCCTCTGCTCCAACACGGTATTCAGAGCATAGAGATAGATAAGGAATCAACATGGCCAGCACATACCATTCGAGTACGGTACTCTGACGGTTACGCTTCATTTTGAGCGCAACCGCTAAAAATGATATCATGAGTCATTACGTAGCATATTACGAGGACCAAATCGGTGGTGGTGTCAAAAGATACTTCAAGGGATCCACTCATCAGCGAGGCCGAGGTGTTGGTGCTTGGCTTGGCGGGCTCGCAAGAAGGATTCTACCGTACATCGCTAGTGTTGTCAAAGCGGTGGGTAAAGCGACCATGCGTACTGGCATCAACGTATTGGACGACGTGGCGAATAACGCATGAATTTCACGGATTCTCTGCAGAACCGAGCTAAGGAATCCGCTAAGAAACTCGAAAAGAAAGCAGCTGAAAAATTGGCAGAGATGATGAAAGGTTCTGGCTATAAATCGCGAGCGGCGAAGCGACGCCGACAGCCTCGTAAAACGCGTGGATCCGTGCGCACCGTAGCCTCTCGTGGCAGCAGTAAGGTCAAGAAAAGAGAAGTGACTCGAAGTTAAGCTAAAAAGGAAATGGGAGATCATCTGTGAAGTGGAAGACGCCGAGAGTGAGAAATTCATCGGATATCTTTGGCCCGCACGGTATCTAGAGTGGACACGGCGTTCTTACATACCCACTCGAATGAGTGCATGTCGAGCGAGCTGGACATTTTCTCCCTGCCCTCGACGCAAACTTCGATTGAAAGCAGCAGTTTTCTGTATTACAAGCCTGTTTCTTCGCTGACAGACGAGGGTGACGCCCCAATCGAATTCGTCGTCCCCTCCGCTAGCGAGCATTACCTGGATCTCGCTCACACTATGCTCCATGTGCAAGCAAAAATCATACCCGTAGCCGCGGAAGCCGAGAACCGTGAGGCAGCGCCCATCAACAACTTTTTACACTCGCTATTCCATGAGGTTGATGTATTCCTGAATCAAAAGCTGTCTCGCCACCCAACAACGCCTACCCATACCGCGCCTACTCGGAATCTCTGCTCAACTATAGTCCTCGATCTGAGAAATCCCACTTGACATCGTAATTATGGCGAGAGGACACAAGCAACAAATTCGATGCTGCTGCAAACGCCGAAGGAGAAGCAGCCAACAATGGACTAGCCTATCGTCAGTATTTCGCGTTGGGTGGTAAATTGTTGACATGATTGGGATCTGTTTGCGATCTGTTCGACCAAGACCGTATGCTCATCAACGGTGTGGAGATGAGAGTACGTCTGATACGAAGCAAAGATGCCTTCTGTCTCGTGGAAGCCTCCGACGACGGGCGCTTCAGCGTTCCAATTGAAGACGTATCTTTCGTGTTTCGTCGAGTTGGAATAAGCCCCGGAGTATTAGTGGGTCACGCGAACGCGGTATCCAAATCAACGGCCAAATATCCAATCACCAGGGTCAAGGTGAAATCCTTCACGATGCACACGGGCATCCTCGGAGATACATTGAACATCGTGATTCTCGGGCAACTACCTAAGCGCATCATCATCGGATTCGTGGACAACAGAGCATTCAACGGAAACCGACGAATGAACCCATTCAATTTCCAACATTTTGGAATCAATTACTTATCGCTATACGTCGATGGTGTTCAGGTTCCATGCAAACCACTACATCCAAAGTTCACCGGAAATAATCAACTCTACATCGTTACTTTCCAAACGCTCTTTTGGGGCACGGGAATTCACTTTGCGAACGAGGGTATAGGCATCGATCGACTCAACTGCAGAAGAGGAAACTTGATCACAGCGTTTGATTTGACTCCCGATCTATCCGCCCACTCGGCAACCCATTGGAATCTCGTTCGCTCGGGTAGCGTGCGCATAAAAGTCCGATTCGACGAGGCGCTCGCGCAGACCATCAATTGCATAGTTTACGCCGAGTCCGACAACGTCCTCGAAATTGACGCGAGCAGGCAAATCATAACGGACTTCGGCGCATGAGGTGGGAGAGAGGATGATGGAGGGGATGAGCGTATAAGGGTGGCTGCTGGCCGACAGAGAGCATCAGTTCGCTCAGTTACAATATCGGCGCACCAAGCTAGTAACCATGGTCATGGATTTTGCCATCGATATTCACGGTTTTCGAGATAAGACCAGGCAGTTCGTCTCCAAAGAAGTCGCCGTGGTGTCACTGCCGAACCGCATCGTTCAGCATTGGATAGTGAAACCACCGCACGCTTTCGATCTCCTCACGGAGGATATGAAGATTACGAACAACTACTGCACGAGCCGAGTTCACGGACTGAAATGAGTGGATGGAGATATATCAATTGACAAGCTTGCTCGGTTAATCGAAATTGCGAGGGATTCGGGTAATATATACGTCATTGGTCGTATAAAAGCTCAGTACCTCGAGTCAATTATGGGCAGAAGAATTATCAACCCCGAGCAGCACAGAGGACCGAATTTCAGACAGCTCGACAAGGTATTCATCGGAAACGCGACATATGAAGAGAGTTATTCAAACCATTCAAGCTTTATGACAATCATCTCTCACTCAAAAAGTTTGCAACGGTTTTTCTGTAACGAAGGATGTTTGGAGTGCATCATATCTTATTGAATGATAAATAGCTCAATTATCAAGCAAGCCGAAGATAACGGCTGAAAAATACCACGATGCAAATAGTATCCCGATACTAAGGGTAATTCGAGACCCCCAAGCTCAACCTCCGTCGTTGCTGAGCATACAAACGGTTGGTAAGTAGTTGAGATAAGATAATTATGAATCTTAACGTCTGAAAATATGTTTATATAATATGTTCAACGGTCACTGAATTCCTCTGCAAGCGTCGGGTTACATACGTCTTATCGCTTATCCATATAGCGAAACGTCTCGAAATTCCTGCACGTGTCGGCCGCTCACGTAGAACTATACGATGTTTATATGATATCGATATCTCCTACGGTTGCTAAATTCCGTTGCAAGACTCGGTTCACATGCGTCTTATCACTCATCTGCTCATGTTGCACTAACGGTCACTCTCGAGATGCTCGAGCGATGAGTCATCGAGAGAACCGTTGACACGCCGTGACTCGTTTCCCCTTCTCTCTACAACATTCTTCCTCCACCACGACATGTTGCAAGAGGAGGGATGAGGGTATAAGGGGCCCGCGCGCTCGCTGCCGGGCACACAGTCGACGTGATCGAGTCCGCGAGCCTAGTCCGATCGCTGATTACTCCATTTTCAAGATGGCTGATCTCATAACCCTTGCCGCCGCTTCAGCTGACATCGAGGACGAGGCCCTCGCTACCGCTGCCACCGCTTTCGACGACGTTGCTCCTAACCAGCTAGGCGACAACATCGCCGATTCTCAAGTGGTTGATTTGAACATTCCTGAATCTCAACCGTTCGAGTCTAACAACGACGCTCAAGCTGCCAAGGGGAATATGGCTCCACCTGCTGCACCTGGGTCACGTAACTGATCCAGAGCGGTGGAATTGGCTCGTGATTCACCCAACTTACTATTTTCGACCACTTACGCATTGAACAAGTCCGACTCCAAGAGAGCCTTTGGCGGATTAGAATATTTGGGAGGACCATACCGGCCCGTCGTCAAGCTCGGCAGCCATGGGACACCTCTCAAGCACGTCACGTTTGATGTGGCAAATTGGGAGCTTTTCCTCGAGAAGATGGAAGCAATTACCGGATATCTCGAAAATTCCTACTCTTTGGCGCAAATCCCTGGAACCGGATCAAAACTTTTCCTGACATCCCACGGCATCATCTTCACCACCTCGTACGGATCGAGGGCAATATTCATCGACGAACGGCCACAACTCCCTGTGGTGCGACTGTCAACCATCGAGGAAGAGGTGTAAGATGAAAAGAAGGAGCCGTGCAAGAAGAAGAGAAACTTCGACGCCACGCCAACATGCGTTATGCAGCAGGCTACATTCGAAGGCCTACGACGTCTGCGTGAGTGCATAGCTACAAAATTGAAGAAAAGTGAAGAATTGTGTGCTTTTGTGAATCGTGCAATTGAATACGTGAACAATTTTGTACGTGAATTGATGCAGAAAGAATCCATCGAGATGAGATTCAATATATTGATAGATGTGGTTTCATTCCGTCATTTCTTTACAATTAACAGTGAACTTATCAGAAGTGATGTTATATCAAGACTCGACTATTCATTTGGTAACGATAATTTGAATATATTGTTTTTGGAACTGCGTGCATTTGGTATGGCGAATCTTGCGAGAGACATATTTGATTACATGGATGCGAATGCTCAATTGTAAAGCGATAATGAATAAATATCTCGACTTCCTTGTACATAGTGAAATATGGGAATAAAAATGAGATGATCTGTACTCTTATGCTATCTTTCTTCCAAGTTACCCCCTCCCATCAAATAACTTCGTCCAGAAGACAATTATTTCAATACGCTTTTATATATCCAACTTTCTATATGTTCTCGAAAAACATGAAATCAAACACGAGCGACATCGTCATTCAGTCCATTCTTCACCGCCTCATAGAGCGTATGTGCACATTAGGTTCTTTTGGTGCAAAGCACTTTCTCAACATGGGTCAAGACAATAGTAAATACTCCCGCTTGGAAGACGACAGGAGCGGAAGGAAGAGACCAGGAGAGAAGAACGAACCATCAATCTGGGGCAAGTTCCCGGATAGCGTGACCGATAAGACTCGTCTGCTCCCAAAAGATGACAAAAAGAAAGGGAGGTACGAGAAATTCCAAGATATGAATTTATTTTCACTTCTCTGGCTCTAAAAAAACAGTAACGAGTCGTGGATCAGGCCCGCATCAAGGGATACCACGTAAACAAAAACGCGCCAAGACATCTACCTCGTTGGGTGGTGCGGAAACGATGTCCTCATCCAGTATTTGAATGATTTCCCCTAAAAATGTCGATAATACCATTCCCTGAAAAAATATCACGCGTGGGTAAGGAAGGCAACCCGTTACCAACCGATAACGATCATTACCTACACATCATCATATATTACCACCCCATCGATGAAACGCATTCCCACTTACCGACCGTTGATAATCCAGATGGCGCTGCTTCCATGAGGCCCATCTACAGCATTTTATACACGCGGCTACACCAGCGGAACCTCGCCGATAAGCTGTTCGGCCCCATATTTTGTTTACCACCCCCACTACCTGACCTTGACCACTGATTATCAACAATCTAAACATTGCGTGAACTCAGAGTACTACTCGGTCATACCGTAATGTGTATATCTATATATCGTGACGATATCTATAGCTATACATACGGCTACACCAGCGGGACCATCAGCTGCTCGGCCCCACCTTTTGTTCATTACCCCCACCCCATGACCTTGAGCGCACCACCGATTTATTGTAAACAATGCGTAAACACCATCAGCTGATGAGATAACCGCTTACGTCAGCCACTCCCAATGTTATTACCCCCTCCTTATCGCCGTGACCCACTAACCAATAGAGATAAGAAAATTCTACGCCACACGCTGACCTTGGTGACGTCAGCGATAAGATAAGCCACTCGTCGACGCTCGATTGCCTCACACCACCGCGCTGCTAAGATAAGAGATAAGATAAGCCACTCAGCGAGATTGGCCCACACCCCCGTGACGTCACTGATAAGATAAGATAGACGATGACGTCATTTGTTATGTCTCGCTATACCGTACTCATACTACTTACAGTATGTGTCGGAGTTGGTGTACATCCCGTATCTGGGGTATGGACCGAGTTTCATGATTTTGTTGGGTTACTTCAAAATTTTTCGGGACAGCTTTCATTTTCTGAAACTTTGAATTCAGGAAAGCCTCTTCTATCATCACATTCGTAACACTCAGCGGGGGGCAACTTCGCGCGCGCAGAGGTCTGCCATAAACCATTACATAACAAACAAGCGTTTGTTGTGTGATGATCAGAGTAATGTCATCTAGGTTAAGATGGGATGCTTATCGTTTTTTGATGAAGTGTAATTGATTCGATACTGATTGGCAGTGATAGCGGTAACAAGAGTGATTTATGATGCGCGAGTGGTGATTCTTTGCGGGCATGAGTGAGCAATAGGCATCGGTTCAACTGTGGGTTAGGCCGAGAAGCGCAAGATGCAGATCATCAACATTGGCTCCTGTCGTCGTGGTCCACGTGTTGCAGACGACCTCTTACAGGACAGATTTCATGCCTTCTCGTGTGCCATCGTGATGACAGACGACTACGCTGCGACACCCTATGTTGGTGAACTGCACTTTGCGCTTCGACCTAGCACGCAGTTGAGCCGATGCCCATCGCGCACTCATTCCCACAAAAAATCATCACTCGCGCACTATCAATCACTCTCGTGACCGCAATTAGCGGAAAACACTTATTTTATCATACATACACCGAAAAACGATAAGCACCCCATCTTAACCTCAAGACATCACTCTTATCATTACACAACCAACGCTTGGTTGTTATGCAATGGTTGATGGCGAATCACTATGCTTGCGGAGTTGGCATCCGCTTCGAAGCACTTCAAATGTTATGATAAAAGAGACTCTTTGAATCGAAAGTTGCTAGAAGTGGAAACTATTACAAAAAATTTCGAAGACTCCCAAACGCAATCCATACCCCAGTTACGGTATGTACACCAATTCCGACACATACTGTAGATATACAGTCCCCAATAAAATTGAGTGGACAGTATGCAAAAATCCGCCGATCAGCGAATCAGGCCATCCACGAAGGACTTATGCTGCTGAATCGTCCACCATTGGATCCCAGAACTCCTCACCTTCATTCATGAGGAGGAACGGTTGCAAAGATTTGCGTGGTGAAACCGCAGAAGGTACGCTGTACGAGCACCTCAATGTTCGGTTAGACAAAATTGAGTGGACCCGCACTAAAAAGCCTATGGAAACCTAATTGAACCATCCATCATTCCACCCAGGGCTCTCTAGTATCCGAGGCAGCCCCGGAATTATGAATATGTATTCATCGGTTATTTGGATTTCGCGGGAACGCGTCATATGTGACGTAAAAGACCGGAAATGGCATTCATCAGATTTCCCTACAATTCGACTGTGCAGAACGAATCTACTCGCTGGATTGACATGAGGGTACTCAGTAGTGAGAGGAATAATGGAGTAGCAGTCCTGGGAGTCCACACATATTGCCGTAATGTCGAGAATTCAGTAAAAAGTGTCTGAAATCGCCAATGGAAGACCAGAGAAGAGAGAAAATAGTCGAGAAAGAGGACTCAACCTGATAGTGACTGGTCGAAATTGGATTCAAATCTTCAGCTGGATGTACACATGAGGATGTTCGAACTATTGGACCCAAAAATCTCGAGTTGAGATGCTGAGGAGATGGGTAGAAGCATCACTCTAGATGGAGGGTAGGAGGGTCCAGTCCAGTACCTAAGCGTACATGATCAAATGGATCCCCGAATCCTCTGTCATTGATGATCATGTGGTCTGAAATAAATTTGCATCAATCCTAGAGGATTTGAGGTGCATTCGAGTATTGGGCTGTACCCTGCTACCCTCCATCAAGCGTGATGCTTGTACCCATCTCCCGAGCATCTCAACTGGAGATTTTTGGGTTCAATAGTTGAAAAGTCCCGATGTGTACATCCAACTAAAGATTTGGATTCAATCTTGACCAGTCACTATCGCATTGGAGTCATCCTCCCCCAGTATTCTCTCTCTTCTATGTCTTTTTATGAGCGATTTCGGACACTCTTGACTGAAATTCTTGAAATTACGGTGATATGAGTGGACTCCCAGGACTATTACTCCATTACTTCTCTTATCTCTGAGTCTCCTATTTCAATCTAGCGAATTGAATCATTTTCCGCAGTCGAATAGTAAAGAAATCTGATGAATGTCATTAACGGTATATTTATCATACATGGCACGTTTCCGCGGAATCCAAATAACCGATGAATGAATATTCGTGATTCCGGCATTACCTTGGTCACTGAAGAGCCATGGGTGGATTAATGGATGGTTTATTCAGGTTTCCATGCGCTTTTTAGTGCATGTCGACTTAATTTTACCTAATCGGAAATTGAGGTACTCGTATAACGTACCTCCTGCAATTTCACCACGCGAATCTTTGCAACCACCTCTCCTCACGAGTGAAGGTGAGAGATTCTGGGATCCAATAGTGGACGATTCGGCAGCATGAGTCCTTAGTAGTCGGCCTCATTTGATGATCGGCAAATTTTTGCATGCTGTCCACTCAATTCTGCCAGGGACTATATATATGAATATATACCGTCAACCGGGGTAACTTTGGAACAAAGATTGCATTTTTTTCCTCGAACCTCGTGAAACTTGTACGTCTTGCATCAGAAGCGCGTTGTATCTGTAGTCAAACGAAAGCTTACAAGCTCAGCTTTCGATTGAGGTGCTTATGAGGATCATTTGGACATATATGGATAAAGCAATGAGCGCTGGAAGTCATGTTCCAAAGTTAGACACGGACTGGGGTAACTTTGGAACAAGAATTGTTATCATTATTTATTCGTCAATGGATTCATAAACTAGGTCACGTCATCGATTTTCATCATCAGTAATCGAAAGCTGAGTGTCTTAGCTTTCCATTGACCTATTGTAAAAGTCCACTTGGATGAATTTAACTCCTATAATCGAGCATAAACACCTTCAGCATACCTCACGCCCGCGTCACGGCTAACTCTCGAGGAGGAAAATACCTTCACAGTCGGTTTCTGACGAAAACTGACATAACTTGGCTTCCATCGGTCGAAATGAGACGTTCTTTAGCTCATTTCGAAGCTCTCATCAACGGCTACTCAGGTATGTGAAATTCAAGGATGGTATGAATCTTGGGGAATGATTGAGAGTACATGACCAAGTGTTCCAAAGTTACCCCGGTTTCTAAGAAAAAATACATACTTGTCAGGACTCTACAAAATCGGAACTTCGTGGAAATACTCCAATGTAACAATGGATTCGTCCAGATATGTGTACAGACGAGTGGAATCTAGCTCGGCTACCTCGAATTGGACCTACTGAAGTTGGAACCACACCACTTTTTCCGAGAGACTGTTTGTTGGGTTGAAAACGCACTTATGAAGAAGTCAGCTTGTGAAAGGATTAATAGCTGATGGAGGCCCTCGCGCCGATGCAAAACATTATTTATGCTTGTCCCAAGTGGAAGGAACCGGTATCAAGGTCTCAGGATCATCTGCCTAGCCAACTATGCGTGATAACCACTCTTTCATGGGTTGTTCCAAAGTTACCCCCCGTGTTCCAAAGTTATCCCGGTTGACGGTATACAGTGTATACCCCGAAATAGGTATGTAGCGTGGAGTTTATAATTTCGAATGATGACCTCGAAACAGTTTGTAACGATTTTCTGAGTTTGTAACTCACGTGAAAAACGAGAATATTCAGCGTTGCCGCAGTAATGTTTGAAGTGTAATGTTTAACGCTTAATCGTTACACCAAATCTTTACATTGTGTATTCTGCTACGTTATCGTTTGAGGTATTCCCAAGCTGCCTTATTGTTGATTAATGATCATAATTTCTCTACGTGAGAAGTTGGGGCAAGGTGATCATCACTTGATGCAGTGTACTGTGCTTGGCTGTGTGCTGTGTCGCGGCAGTGGCGGTGGCATCATATAAATCAGATTAATCTTTTACTGAGACAACCACGCAGTGTTGTTGTCGGTGTTATTTGTGATTGTGTGTCTGGGCTGGGGCGGCGCAGAGGCACAAGTGCAGTCGAAATATGTATGGCGTGATCAAGCACGCCTCAATTGCCGACGAGCAGGAAGCCGCTGCCTCGGTCGATGCAGCAGATGGTTATCATGCCGCGTGGTAGCAGAAACGCCGGCCACGATGCGTCTTCAGCAGCCTCTCCTTGCTGTCGATACTTTGTAGTGCAGATTTGGTGGGTTAGTCTGAGTGTGGCGAGACATGTTTTCGGTGCATCGAGAGCATGAACCGCGATCATCGTGTGCGAGCAGGATGATACCATGATAAATTTTGAAGTCCAAGTGATGTTCATGTTGCCAGTCGCCACGTGTGTATCGGGCTGTTTGTTTTGCGTACGCCCTTTTCCAGGTCTGTGATGCATGGAGATCACAAGTGTGGTGACTGGTCTGAGGCTGAGAAGTGAGTGTCGCTGTATATCAAAATCCTTCTGTATTTTGCGATTAGATGCTAATGTGTTCGCGTGAAAAAACAGAGGCGGCATATCTGCGGTATCTCGTCGGCTGCTATTGAACATCACTTGCATTCTCGTAGGAGTCGCTGCGCTGCATCATTGAATGATTCCGTAGATAGTATTATTAGTAATTTTGGAGAATAGTTCTAAGATGGAGGGAACCTACAGACTTGTTTGTGGGTACCAAAATCCCTTGCGTTGCGCATGCGTTGTTTGAATTGCGGAATCGTCTCAATGCAACATGTGGATTGGGCCGTCGGTTGCTGTGGCGGCGTGAATATGAAGACAGCATACTTGGTGCTGATCGGGTTGTTTGCAGTCAGACGAGAAACTTCCATTCTGAATACGTTAGAAGAAAAAAAAATGACCAAATCCTCGGTCGTGTGCGCTTCACTCTCGAGTCAGCCTGTTACGCTAATCAGAAGCAACTGATGAGCATTAGTTGTGCTCCTCCTCCATTGACGAGTGTAACGTGAGTCTCTATTGGAAATCAACATTTGGCGTGTAAATTAGCCGATTCAATTCGTTCAATGATAGAATTCATCCGAAATCTATTGGTAAGTAATGGTGATTGCGAGCAGTATCACTCTCGAGTCGTTCTCAAACTTGGTCACTGTATAATATTCAAGCACATCCTAGCCATGGCGAGCTACATTCCCTCACTACCTTTCCATTAAAGCTGATGTTGTGGTCCCTATCACGCGAGTGCGAGAGATCAGCGTTGTCGAGGCAAGTAAATGCAGTCGATACTCGCGTGACTCGGTGAGCTTGAACTAAGTTTTAATCCGACTGAAAGAAACTCCCGAAATCCCGACGGGATCATCAAGTGTGGGTCAAAACAAGTGACCAAAAAAAATTCCACCGTAAGCCGTTGGGCAAATTTCGAATCAGATGACTCTCAAGTTTCTAAAAACAGAAAATGTGGTAGAAATACAGGCTCATAATCATCAAGTAACTCAACACACGATCTAATAATGCTCAATTACTTACAGAACACTCTCGTTCTATCAATCCTCTCACGAAAACATACAGAACAAACACGTGGTTGAGTCTTGAGATGCCCGAAGAGGAGGTGTTTAGATATAAATCGCCATAAAATGAATGTTTTGAGGATCATAAGGATATACGCGGAGGATCATCAACTTATTCACTTTTTGATCTTCCCACACATGTATTAACTCAAAACTAAAGAATTTTCCACAAATCATACTCATGAGCAATCATACGGAACGTAGTGATTCGTATGATTCGCGCTTAGTACTTTGATTACTCGTGCCAATCGTCATATATAGACTCCGTACTGATAACTCTGACTCTTCATTTACAATCCTATGATGAAGTTGTAACGAGCTGAAGAGCTAAAACTGAAATAGTTGAAACTGCGGAGTCATCTGGTTCGAAAAATCACGAGACTTTGCGTATGGCATGGCTCATCTCCTTGAATGTTGTTGGCTCATCTCCTCGTCTGATTGCATACGCCGATGTAAAGTGGACTCGCGAGCGCGAGCGACCCATATTCTCAAGGAATTCGAAGCTCACGTACTCTAAATTTGGATAACATCTTGTGTGCAATCAGAATCTTGTACTCTTCAGCCTCGCGTACGCGGTTATGTATCTCAACCGCGCGAGAATACCCATGTAGTACGATAGACATCTTAGTTGATTCGGGTACGTAATCGTGAAGATGGCTCGCGTGCACGAGCAATCCGAGACTCGCGTACGCGATGGATAGTTGACTCGTGTGCGCTAAGTTAGTTGATACATCTTGCGCGGTTTCGGCGTTTCCAACTCGTTAGCCACGCGTGCGCTAAAATGTATCTCGCTCGCGCGTGAATACCTATGCAGCGAGATAGACATATCAGTTGATTCGCGTACGAGAACATGATGATGCCTCGCGTTCGTGAACGATCAGAGACTCGCGTACGCGATGTGAGTACGATTTCCTATGCAATCTAAGCGTCATTCTGCAGATCAAGACTCGCGTGCGCTAAATCGGCATTTCCTAGCGCGCGCGAGCCTTATCTTTGGAGGCATAGATTCGCTCAAGTTGCGATGGTTCTCGTCGACGCGAGATTTTCCCACTTGAGCTGCGCAGCATTCGTTGGATGATTCCCGTACGTGATAAGTTCGCAAACGTCTTATGCACGATCAGCATCTCCTCCTCGTTAGCCTTGCGTGCGCAAAAATGTATCTCGCTCTCATGTGAATACCCACGCATCTCAGTTGATTCGCGTACGTGAACGTAATGATGCCTTACGTAGAAGGAGTGAATAAGTTCTTCTATGGAATCAAAAGGGTCACGGATGCTATGACGCAGATCATGACTCGCAATTGATTCCTTCTCATCGTCTTCAGCAACACTCTCTGCTATCTGGGAATTAAGGAGCCGAAGACGAGAACTTGGGTTCGGGATTGGATGATTCGATCCTCGAGCGGTAGTCGACGCTTTCTGCAATAACATTCTTCCCAACGTGGAGAAAAGAAATATCCGGATCCGATCTAGAATTTTTAGCGCTCCCCATCTTCCTTCTTCCGAAGAACCCTCTTTCTAATGACAGAAGTACAGGTACTGACGGCGACTCGTCTCCTGATATTGGGAGATGCGCCCAGATCACCGGATCCTCGAGCGGTAGTTGACGCTCTCCACAATTCGATGCGGTGCGAAAATTCTGGGTGTTGATGGAATCCCAGAGCAATTGATCCTTCACTCGATTCTCTTCCAACATTCCCTGCTATCTAGGAGTTGAGGAGTCAATGGCGATCGATATCTAGAGATATATATTTGCGAAAAGATGACCCGACCCTCGAGTGGTGGTCGACACTTCCTACAACTCAAAGCAGCTGTAAGGATTTGCGGATTCGATTCGAACTCCAAACCAATTGACCGCTACTTTCTTCCATTCATACCATTTTTGTCATCGTGGATGTTGGGAAGTCAATGGCGATCGATATCTAAGAATAGAGCTCCGCGAGAAGATTACCTGACCCTCGAGCGGTAGTCTACGCTCCCTAAATTTTGAAGCAGATGTAAAAAATTGCGGTTTCGAATCGAATTTCAAACGAATTGAACGCTTTTCTCTTCGACTCACGCCATTTTTCTTAACGTGGATGTCGAAAAGTCAATGGCGATTGATATCTGAGAATAGTGCTTCGCGGGAAGATGACCCGACCCTCGAGCGGCGATCGACGCTTCTTACAATTCAAAGCAAATGTGAGGATTGCGGATGCAGATTGAACTTCAAAGAAATTGATCGCTCCTCTTCTTCCCCGACGTGGATGTGGAAAAGTCAATGGCGATCGAATTCTAAAATAGTGCTTCGCGAGAAGATCGCGCGATGTTCGAGCGGTAGTTGACGCTCTCCGCAATTTGAAGTATATGCTAGCATTATTGGATTCGAATCAAACCTCTAATCCATTGACCGCTTCTTTCTTCCATTCACACCATTCTCTTCGAAGGAGATGTCGAAAAGTCGATAGCGATCGATATCAGAGAATTGAGGATCCCGAGAAGATGATTCAATGCTCAAGCGGAAGTCGACGCTCTACGTAATTCGTAGCTAATGTGAGAATCAGTGGATTCCGATCGAACTCCAAAGCGATTGATACACTTTCTTCTTACATTTTTTCCTTCGCATACCCAAAAACCATTCGCACGGGATTTCGGCAGGGTACTCACAAACGAGTCTGTAGGTTCCCTCCATCTAAAAATTATTCTACACTATTACTAATAACACTGTCTATGGAATCATCCAATAATGCAACTGAAGCGCAGCGACTCCAACGAGAATCCAAGAGATGTTCGGAAGCAGCCGACAAAATTCCGCGGATCTGAGAAAAGGCAAACGATGAACAAACACACACATGGTGACTGGCAACATGAACATCACATTGACTTCAAAATTTATCATGGTATCATCCTGCTCGCACACGATGATCGCGGTTCATGCTTTCGGTGCAGCGGGAGCGTGTTCCACCACACTCACACTGACCAACCAAATCTGCACCACAAACTATCGACAACAAGGAGAGGCTGCTGAAAACGCATCGTGGCCGCCGTTAATGCTGCCACGCGGCATGTTGACCATCTGCTGCATCGGCCGAGGCATCGGCTTCCTGCTCATCGGCAATTGAGGCGTGCTTGATCACGCCATACACAATTCGACTGCACGTTTGCCCCGCGCCGCCCCCGCCTAGACACACAATTACAAACAACGCCGACAACAACACTGCGTGGTTGTCTCAGCAGAAATAAAATTAATTTAATTTATATGATGCCACCGCCACTGCCGCGACACAGCACACACCGGGAACAGCCAAGCACAGTACACTGCATAACGTAATGATTACCGTGCCCTACTGTCATATACAATTTCCCATTTAGATGTGTAATTACATGTCTGTCTTCATCATATTAAGGTTGTGAAGAAGGATATGGGTATGACAGTAGAAAGGTGGTTAAACAAAGACGTGAAATAAGATATGGAAAGAAGGGTCAGAGAATGGCCCCCTTCCATCTAATGAAATCCCACGAACTTTGGGACGTGTAAATGTACGTACATTTTCACTTCCGATCAGATGTGAAGTTACATCAGCCTAACTCAAAATTGAAGAAACTATTCGGGAGAACGTAATTGAGAGTATTACCAGCCGGTGATTCTAGAGGAGGGAGGATCATGCCCTACTGGAAATAGGTGACCGTCAGAGTGGCCATGAAATTCTTTGGAAAAGATTGGTCCCATAAATGGGCGCTCCGACGGCCACCACACGCACGCAATATGGCCACCGTAGAAGATTAATAGGATGAAACAAATACAACTCGTCGATCATGAAGTGATTAGCAAGACGTGGATGATATTTTGATTCCGTTGGGATGCACTTCTTGGAAGCAAAATCACTCTTCGAAATTCATGGGAAATTTTGAGAATTCATACTGTCTATCATTATCCTGGTTACGATCCAGAAAATTCGAGGAATTCCCGCAATATTCTAGGCATTGTATTTACCATATTCCTTTTCTTGCGGAGTGACAACTATTTTCAAGAAGTTTCGGAGAGATTTAAGAATTGATTATCTACATATTCATTCCGGCAAAGTCCTAGAAAATTTCGAAAGATCCCGCAGTTGCAAAGATATTGATTTCACAACGTTATTTTGGCAAAAAGCCGGAGGATTATGGAATTTTTTAAAAAATCTTAGGGATTTATCTCTCATATGTTCATCCTGGTGAGGGTCAGCTAGATTACGAAAATTTCTGAGAAGTGTAAGGAATCCATCTTTCATATTTTCATTTCGGTGCGAGGAAATCCTCGAATTCTTGAAAAAAATTGAGAAGCCAATTTCATACATTCTTATTCCGGTGATACGCGGGAAGAGTTTAAGACTCTTGCTCAGTCATAAGCTGCAATAGATCATCCTCAACCGAGGTTTACTCGCCGCACTAGGGGGCATTACCGCACTAGGGGCCCTACGTAGGATCGGTTATTCAATATACTTGTACTCACCATATCAGCTTTGCCTTGTGACTGCTGTTTGACCTGGATATTCTTGGCCTAGTGTACACGCTCCTGCTACGCCGCTATTCTGTGTCTTCTTCATCTTCTAAAAATATTTGGTCAACGCGTGCGCCACAAAATCGCAACGACTCATGCTTCATGTCATTCACCCAAAAAGAGCCGTTCTGCTCTAGTCAAGGTGCCGCGTCCGATGAGAACCGGGATAAACTATTTCGAATCTTTGAGCACGCGCCCGAGCTAAGTAGGCGTGCTTGCCTCGAGAGAACAGACGCAATCGCCACGTAGTCCCGTCCGCGTAGACCTTTTCATTCGTCTGTCACGTACAGCTGTATCTCACAAAATACTGGGTCAAAAGTGCCCTCCTCGAGTTTATTATGATCTAGAAATAGAATGATGGAAGTGACAGGAACGTGGGCGTGTTTTGACAGTGACTCCTATAGGTAGACTCGGTTTGAATTTCTGTATGACGGATGAACATAAATGTCTGCGCGGACCGGACAAACGGTCAAGTTGATCAGCCACATCACGCCTGTTTTTTTCGAGGCGAACGGGCCTACTCAGCTCGGGCGAGCGCCCGAGGAATCAAGTGAGTTTATCTCAGGTTTATTCGGACGCGGCACCCCAACTGGAATGGAGCGGTTTCCTCTGCAAAAATAGCGTGGAGCATGAGCCGATGCAATCCTGTGGCGCACGCGCGGACTAGAAATTCTCCAGGTGATCAACAAGATCCAGACTAGGAGCGACGCAGGAGCGTCCACTGGGCCTACGATTTCCGGGTTGAGCAGCAAGTACAAGGCAAGACTGATATGGTGAGTACAAGTATAATCAATCACCGAACCTACGAGTGTCCCCTGAAGCGGTTGAGGCGAGTAATCCTCATTCGAGGATGATTCATAGCAGCTCATGATTGAGCAAGAATCTCAAGGTTTTCCCGCGTTTCGCCGAGATGAAAATGTAGAACATTGTCTTCTTAATTTTTCTCAAGAGTTCGAGGATCCCCCCGCCACTCAAAAAGGATATGAAAAATTGATTTCTTGAACTTCTTGAAGATTCTCGGAATCTTCTTGACCTCCACCAGGATGATCATGCGAGGAAAAATCACCAAGACTTTTCAGAAATTTACAGGAATCTCCGGCACTTTGCCAAAATGATAATATGAGAACAGAATGCTTGAAACTGTGGGATCTTACGAAACTTCCTAGCACTTCGCCAAACTAGAAGTATGGACAATGAATTTTCGAACCTTTCCAAAACATCCTGGAAATCCCTCTCACTCCGCAGAAATAGAAGTATGAGAGATACGATATCTGAAATATTGCATGAATTCCCAGGGTGTCTATCAGAATCTTTGCAAGGCAGAGAAGGACTTTCTAAGGACTTTTGAAGGATCAAAACCGGACAATGTAAGGACTTGGTTTTGGACGCTACATGCTCATCGACTGCCCAAATACCATTCTTGAATCAACTATTGACTATAATTTATGTAATAACTAAATTTGTAAGTGTCTTTTTTTTCTTATTTCTCAACTACTTTGAGAAGTTATTCTGCAAGACATTATATTGCTTGCCTCCGAATTCCGAATTAGTAAGGACCTAGCCATGCAAATAAGGACTTTCTAAGGACACAAGGACTTTTCAAATCAAATAAGGACATTCTAAGGACTAGAAGGACTGGAAGGACCGGTAGACACCCTGATTTCTCAAATTTTCTGGCACTCAACCGAAATAACAATATAAGAAAATGGATTCTCCAAATTCCCCAAGAATTCTGAAAATCCTTTTTTTTCCAAGCAAAGCATTCCAATGGAGCTAAACTATCATCCACGTCTCGCCAATCAATTCTCGATTGACGGGGAGTATCTCTTCTATCCCACAGATTCTTCACGGTGGCCATATTGCGTGGCGGCCACCTACAGGGCCGATTTTTCCCAAAGAATTCCATGTTCGCTCTCGCGGTCGCTTATTCCCAGTAAGGCGTGATCAATCCTCTCTTTGAGTCATACCGCTGAAATCACTTTCAATTACATTCTACCAGATAGGTTTTCAATATTTTGAGTTTGGCACATATAATTCCACATTGTTTTGGACGTCAAAGATGGATGTATATCTACACGTCCGAAAGTGCATGGAATTCGATGAGACGGAAATGGGCCACTTCCCCACTGTCATATCCATATCACTTTTCACGAGCTGGATATGGTGAGAATGGACGTGTAATTACACATGTAGATGGAAGTGTGATTGTATATCACAGTTTTCAGCAGGGTGCCCCAACCCCTAACGTAGAGGAATTATGATCATTAATCAACAGTAGGGCAGCTTGGGAATACCTCAAACGGTAACCTAGCAGAATACACAATGTAATGATTTGGTGTCCTCGATTAAGCGTTGAGCATTACACTTCGAACATCACTGTCGCAACGCTGGAAAATCTCGTTCTTCACGTGAGAGTTACAAACTCAAAAAACTATTACAAACTAATTCGAAGTCACCAATCGAAATTATTGACTTCGCGCTACATACCTTCTCCGGGATATGGGCAAATCTCAGGAACTATGCGATTTCGACTTTGAAATTTCGAGAATTTCCAGAATGGCAGCACACCTCCCATGAACTTTTGTTTGGTCCAAGTAATGTTCAAACAATGATGAATACTTGCGTAAAAATTACATTACGTAGATTACGTAACAAATACTTGCGTAAATCATTTTGGAGCTCCGCCGTGGATTTGTGAGGGAGTAAAAGATTTTCCCATGTATTTGGATGGGACCCTCATATTCCCGTAATTCTAATTGGCTCATGTGTATGTGGATACATGGCATCCTCGGTGTTGGAATGGAGGGAAGGAGATAAGTTCAATAGTTCACAGTGTCTTCTGAAGGTCTGTGGTACAAAATGAAGATGTGCCTCAGACGCCAAAACGCTCATTTTCGTAATTTGTCAATCCTCCTAAGCCTCGCGTCACGACCGAGATCAGGCTGTAGAAGGGGCGATTGTCATAGTCATTCCTTGAGGTACAAATATCAGTTTACACGTGGTTTCAATCCCAACGCAATCGAAATTTTCGTGTGCTACACGAGAAACGATTTTTTTTGACCCCATTTACGCAAGAATAACTTTTCTCGTTTTGAGCCGCATCGTCGTGCGGAATCGAGCCCACTATCGTTCTTGAGCTAGATTTGTAGGTTTTTGGGTGTAGAATAAGATGTCGTTTCTACCGATACGAAATATTCCCCGAATGCTGCATCCATTAGAAGAGCGATACAGGGAAAAATGTAAAATCGGAGTTCGCTCCAACGAATCATCGCCACTCTGACGCATTGATAGGCATAGCCTCGAGTAAGGATTATATGTTTTCATATATTATAACCCATCACATAGCCAATTTTCAGACCGATCGGTGAACCACCCCGCCTGTGGCGAGCTAAGGCGTGAGAGAATCATGGCCCTGTTCGGTCGAAAATTGGTTTTGTCACGGAGAAGCGTCTCCCAGTACCTTTCGATAGCAAGGAATAGACTTCTGAATGATGCAGAACTGTTGAGTATAAGTGAATCTTCAAAATGATCTAATGCGAGCGACGGAAAAAACGTGACTGTTCTTTTGACAACGTGAAAAAAGGCCTGTTCGGCCAAACCGCATACTTCGTGAGATTTGCCCATATACACTAATTGTGTAACAAGTTGTGTGTGTATATATATATATATAAGGGTGTCCCATATTCCCCAAACTCCGCCAATCCTTCCTCCCCCCATTTGGATGTCTTGTATATGATGAAAAACCAGGAGATAAAAATTTTCAGACCCCTAGGAAGTGATTGAAAGTGCCGCACAGAGCATCAAGTTTCGAATTTCGACTAAAAAATTACGTTCCCCGCGACTTTCTTGTTCTGATGTTCGAGCTTGTATGAGTTAGTGTTTGGGTCTAATCAACGATCAAGGATACATAATTCGACGTAAAATTCTGCGCCTGGTCTCAATTCATCGTTATTCTTGGAGTGCGGAGACACCCAGTATGTCAAAACTCATTTTTTCCGCCGAAAAACAGATTTTAGTACGTTTTTCTCGTCTGTTCCAGATATATCGGTCGCTCTGGACTCCAAATGTGATACTCAAAACCATCTCAGAGTCCACAGCGACCGATATACTCGTGACTGACGAGGAAAACGTACTAAAATCCGTTTTTTGGCGAAGAAAATAAGTTTTGACATACTGGGTGTCTCTCTACCTCAAGAATGAGGATGAGTTCGAATTGAGCAGAAAATCCCACGTATATCCAGATGGTTTTAACTATTACAAATGAAGTCCAAAGCGACCGATATATCCGAAACAGACGAGAACAACGTGCTCAAATTTGTTTCTCGGCGAAAAAAATGAGTTTTGACATACTGGGTGTCTCTGTACCTCAAAAATAACGATGAATTTGGATTCGGCGCAGAATTTCACGTCGAACGATGTATCCTTGATTGTTGGTTAGACCCAAAACACTACCTCATACGAGCACGAATATCAGGACAAGAAAGTCGTGAAAAACGTAATTTTTGAGTCAGAATTGGAAACATGATGCTCTGTGTGGCACTATTCAAATTTTTTCCCCCTGGTTTCTTATCATATAGAAGACATCCGAATGGGGGGAGGAAGGGTTGGCAGAATTTGGGACATAAGGGACACCCTAATATATATACACACTAGGGGGGTGGGCGATCCCCTGCTTGCTTCGCTCACCAACCCCGCACCTCGATCAGACGAACTCATCAAGCTGCCTCCATGAAATTCTCTTCAGAAATTGAAGATCATATTATTACATGACTCGGCTAATGCAAGCTTGTTTTGATCAACGGATCTGTTGATGAAGGCGAGGCCGTAGTCTGCTAGATAGACGGAAATCCGTTCGGAGGACAAGTCAATTTTGACTCGACCAAATCATTTGGGATTGCACGTGCATGTGTAGAATGCATGTCTAGATGGCGATACGGAGCCAAATATGTCAATTTCACTGAGAGAAAGGGTCCAGATGAGGTTTACTCGAGATTCACTCATATTCTGCCGCTCATTAGCAGGCGACGTTTGTGTATACTTTGCCTGGACACTGCCTTGAGTGGAATTGACATATCTGGCTCCGTAGCGCCATTGAGACATGCATTCTCTAGATGTATGTGAAATTCCAAGTCATATGGCCCAATAAAATTCGACTTATCCTCCGAACAGATTCAGGGCTACATCCAATATGGCGGCGGACTACGGCCTAGCCTTAAGTGACATACATCGCCGGTCAAAAGTTTCGGGACTCCCAAAATTATTTCTTCCAATTTTCTGAGTGGGAAAACCTCCTACTCGACCGAAGACGATCTTATCAGTGCTCATCTGGAAGGTCTTTCTACGTAATTCAGGATGGCATTATTCATTTTTACCTGTACAAATTTGGCTCTTCCCAATTTGAACTTGAAAAAAGTGTCAATTTCGATGACTTCTGGAAGAATCTTCCAGCTTGGGTAACTCAAAGGTACAGGAATATTCTGGACTGGGTCTTAAAAGACTTGGAAGTACAAGTCTGAAGCTTCATAATCCGTTTTCCAACATCCTTCTACGTTACCCCCTTTCTGAGCTATGACATTCCTCTGAATTCTCCCTAAAAAAGTGGCACCCTATTTAGAGAGTGACAAAGAATTTCACTTTTCGGGGCATGTTCCAAAGGTTCCTCGTTCTCTTGATCATAATATAGAAGGCAGATACCAGGATCAGAGATTATATTCCCCTCAAAATGCATTCCTCGATCTTTTCCGAAACTTAGTGTTAGTTTTTGCGAAAAATCTCGCTTCACTGGAAACTTTATAGCTCAGAGTAGCGGTAACGTAGGAGGATGTTGAAAAACGGATTTCGAAGCTCCAGAATTGTACTTTCAGGTCTTCGGAGATCCATTCCCGGAAATTCTTGTACTTTTGAGCTACCCGAGCTAGACGATTCTTCGAAAAATCATCAGAATTGGCACTTTTTCGAGCTGAAATTGGGGAGATCCAGATTCATACTGATAAGAATTAATGATGTCATATCGAAGTACGTAAAATACGCTGCTAAGAGAGATTAGCAGGAAGCTTCCTCTTAGCGAGATCTCCGATAATTTAGCAAGAATATAATTCTTCGAGTGACAATTTTCCATTCACTCTTCTATACATCTTTTTTAAGCGACTTCGACATTGGGTGGATGAAATTCGTTTTCAACCAATTGATAAGAGTGATGGGGGAGTACATCTCGAATTAATTGGAAGGTGCATAGATTAATTATGAGAGGAGATATGAGAATAAGAGGAAATTTAGATGGGATTTTGTCGACTTACTTTTACGAGATTGCTTCTTAGGGGAATCCAGATGGTCTAGAGCAGGATTCTTTCGGGCAAGATATATCGTTTGGTTGATGCGGAATTTAAATAAAGTTGGTGTGAAAATGATCAAAATGGAATTTTTTGTAGAATTGATAATTTTTCGAGGATAAATTGAATTTAAATTACATTCCCAACAATTTAGAAAGTTGCGGTATTAACCAATTCATCCAAGATGCTGAAAAAGTATCTCTCTAGTTCATGAACAGGTGTATAGAAAAGTTGTAGAAGGATATATGAGACCTCTTTGGGTAAATATTCATGCTTTGGTTGAGACGAAATTCCGATGAAATTGGCTTGAGGATGATTAACATGACGATTTTGGTGAAAACTTCAGTTTTTGTGGAAAGGAACTCCAATTTGATAACGGATCGATAGTTGAGCTGAAATTCGGTATGAACCAATTAATGAGGAATGTTTGAAAAATATCTTGTAAGCAGAACTTCAAGGTAGTTGAAAGTTTGGTAAATTACTTGTAAAGGAAGATAAGGGAGAAAAATGGATAAACGGAATAAATGTTTTATTACTTTTTGAGTTATTTTCCCAAGGAAGATTGTTAGCGGCATTTAGGGAATCTAAAGTATATTTTTCTCAACAATATGTACCGTTTGGTTGAGAAGGAATTTAAATAAAATTGGTTTGAGGATGAATAATCACGATTTTGGTGGAAATTTCAGTTTTTGTGGAAAGAAACTTCATTTTAATCGTGATTTACAAGTTGAACTGAAATCCCGTATTAATCAACTCATGAATAATGTTCGAAAAATGTGCATTTAGGTCGATGAAAGTTTGGTAAATCACGTGTGATGGAGGATAAAGGAGAAATTTGAATATTGGAAAAAAAGGTTTTATTATTTTCTGAGATATCCTTTTGAGGAAGCTTGTTAGTGGAAATTGGGGATTCTAAACTATATTTTTCACGCCGATATGTTTCGTTTGGTTGAGACAGAATTCCGATAAGATTGATTTAAGGGCTATTAAAATGAAGATTTTGGTGAAAATTTCAATTTTTTCCAAAATATCGAGGTTTCAAGGGATTAAATGGAATTTTGGTATTAACCAATCGATAGATCATGCAGGAAGAATAATAGTGTAGGTTATCAAAATTGAGATACATGAGTCATGAAGAAAGATGGGAGGGAAAAATGAATATTAAGAAACATTCTCAATTATCTCTTGAGTTATTCTTCAGAGGGAGCTTATTAGAGGGATTTGGGCCATCTAGTCTGAGGTTTCTTGGATGATATCTATTGTTTTGATGAGACGAAATTTGGATGGGGTGAAAATTCTGATTTTTTCGGAAATTTGAGATCTGTGAAGATTGAATAAAATTTCGGTATTAACCAATCGATAGATCACGCAGGAAAAATCATAAATAAGGTGACTCAATTCGTGGTGAGACCATGTTAGAAAAATATATTTGTGTATTAAAAGTCGTTGTAATGTATGAGCACCAGCTGTTCGAGCTGTGCATATGTGTATGTGAGTGTGCATCCCTGCATAGTGCTGCCACCACCGCATGATACCGCATGCCCATATGTAAGAGCGCCTTGAGTGAGCAGAACGTACTATACCACCGTATAAGTAAGACCCCTTATCCTAGAGTCTTGTACTCCAAAGTTGTAGTTACAAATAAATAGTTATATAGTGAAACTGCGTGCTATGGTCATTTAGTACACAACAATTGGCGACGAGGATAAAAAGTAACAAAAAGAGAGAACTTATAGCGTGAGAAAATTTCTCCAAGAGCCGGCCGGAAAAGACAAAGGTTGATATATGTCCCGACCGCGTGCTCCACGCTAATAGAAAGGGGATCTGAAGGAAGCAAATGTCATCTGGACCGTCATCATTAGAATCGTGAGAAAAATCAGGTCATCTCGAAAATACTATTGTTGACCTCGACTCTACCAGTCAAGAAATTGACGAAGAACATCCAAACGCCTCGACACGTGCAGCAGCCGTAGCAAGTGCGAGTGCAAGTGAAACAGAAAGTAAGGGGAGAGCGAGCGAGATAGAAGGTGCAGAAAGAGTGAAACAGGAAACAGCAAACAGTACCAACATGGCGGCCAAAGCATATATAGGACACATGAATGAATTTGACTCATCAACTGACGACTGGTCCTCGTGGCAGGAGAGACTAGAGCAGTACTTCGAGGTGAATGAGATAACCGAGAAGAAAGTAGCGTTCCTTCTATTGCTGATAGGCAGCAAGGGATACGCGTTGATGGAAGAGTTATGTGTTCCAGATGAACCAAAGAAATTGGATTACAAAACGCTAACAGAAAAAATGTCAGAACATCTTGAGCCAAATCGAAATTCACTTGGCGAACGGTATAAGTTCAAACACTGCTGACAAGAGAAAGGAGAAACAGTGAAAGCCCTTATTGCAGAATTGAAAAAAGAAGCCATGCACTGCAAATTTGGACCGAACATGAAAGAAAATCTTCGTGACCAACTGGTCTACGGTATTGCGGATAAAGTCACCAGAACCAAATTTCTATCACAAGCCGATAAACTAACATACGACGAAGCAGTTCAAACTGCACTTGCTCAAGAGACTGCCAACAGAAATGCAGATTCGATGGAAGGAACAGCAACACAGCCGACGCCAGTCAACTCGATCAACAATCATCGCAGCAAAAACTCGACGTTCAACAAGAAAAGTGGTATTAAGGATCGGTGTAACTGTTGCGGTTATACCAATCATAAATCAGGAGACTGTCGTTATAAGGATCATGCGTGTAGAAAGTGCAACAAACAAGGTCATATGCAATGGGTCTGTAGAAGTGAGGGTGAGCAAAAAAGTGATAGAAATGAGAAAAAAGGCAATAATAGTAGAAATGGCAATGGCGCTCGTAAACGTTCAAATCACTCTGATTTGCAAAATTATGTAGACGATGTAGAATCGGATGAAGACGATTTGAGCGAAGAATTTAAGAATCTTTATTTTGTTGAAGAAGTGAAAAAAGTCGATTCAGTGGACGCGGTTAAACCGGTTTATTTGAAAGTCAGAGTCCAAGACTCGTTAATAAATTTTGAGGTTGACACTGGATCACCCATTACAGCAATTTCTCTCGACTATTTTCGAAGCAAAAGAGAGTTACGTAGTTTGGTAGTAGTAAAAACGGGAAGACAGTTCACGAGCTATACGGATGCTCGAATGATTCCAGTCGGGAAAGTTAACGTAACTGCAAAATGTCTTGGTAAGATGAGGAAATTAGAACTTTTCATTATGCCAGGAAAAGGTTTACCTCTTATTGGAATGGACTAATGAATGTGGAAAGGCATTAAAAAATGCTAAATAGGCTTTAGTTTCACATGAGGTTTTAGTACATTATGACACAAAATTGCCAGTAAAAATTACTTGTGATGCTTCACCATTTGGGATTGGAGCCCAAACAAGTTCCAGATATATTATTACCTTTCAAGAGACGTGAAAGAGAATTGACACTTGAAAATGATTAGATAATGTGGGGTCACAGATTAGTAATTCCAGTAACTTTACAAAATGATCTTTTGAAAGAACTACACATTGCTTATATGGGAGTTGTGAAAATGAAAGCACTTGCTCGCTCATACATTTGGTGGCCAAAATTGGATGATCAAATAGAAAATCATTGCAAATCATGTAACTCATGTCTTACACATGCAAGCAATCCACCAAGATCTTCATTGAATGTATGGAGTTGGCCCGAGGGACCTAACAGCAGATTACATGCTGACTTTTGTGGTCCCATTGATGGTAAAATGTACCTCATAATAATAGATGCCTATTCTAAGTGGATAGAGGTTAGAGAAATGAAGGACATAACTACGAAAAGTACAATAGAGGTATTCAGAGAATACTTTGCATCATGGGGCTTGCCTCTTGTTTTAATAACTGATAACACCGGCACACAAAATAAAAAAAAGTATTTGTACTTTTGACCAGACCTACTGTTCTTAATGTATTTTGGTACGCTGAATCCGAATCCGAGGTCGGTTTGGCCTGACTACTTCTTGTTCTCGAGAGAATCGTGCTATTCTGCACTATTTCCACGATTTTCATCGAATTTTTCACGATTTTCTCGAAACCAAGAGGTAGTCGGGCCAAACCGACCTCGGATTTGGATTCAACGTGCCAGAATACATGAAGATAAGTGGGTCTGGTCAAAAGTACAGATACTTCTTTTTTGTATGCCGGTGTAATGTAACACCGGCACACACACACAAAGAAAAAGTATCTGTACTTTTGACCAGACCTACTTTTCTTTATGTATTTTGGCACGCTGAATCCGAATCCGAGGTCGGTTTGGCCCGACTACCTCTTGTTTTCGAGAAAATCGTGCTATTCTGCGCTATTTCCATATTTTTCAGGATTTTCTCGAAAACAAGAAGTAGTCGGGCCAAACCGACCTCGGATTCGGATTCAGCGTGCCAAAATACATAAAGGAAAGTAGGTCTGGTCAAAAGTACAGATACTATTTTTTATTTTGTGTGCCGGTGTAATGGACCAAGCTTTTGCTCAGCCGAGTTTCAGAAATCCATGTCCAATAATGGCATCTCACATCATAGAACAGCTCCATATCATCCAGCTTCGAATGGTCTTGCTGAGAATGCAGTCAAGACATTCAAGTCAAAATTCAAGTTCCTATTACAAGAATGTAGGAACCGTAGATAAGCACTGGCCAAATATTTATTTCATTACAGATCTACGCCTCACTGTACTACTGGAGTGAGTCCATCAGAATTGCAAGTAGGTAGGAAGTTTAGAAATAGATTCGATTTATTAAAGGCTCAAGTTGAAGATAGAGTTGAGAAAAAACAAAGTGACCAAGAAAAATATTTCAGAGGCAATAGGAACATTAGCTTTGACCAAAATGAAGTTGTTATGGCAAAAGATCATTCCACTGGAAATTGGAAACAAGCAAAAATAATCGATAAACACAGTCCTGTAACCTACACTGTTTGTACTGATGATAATAGAGTGTGGAAAAGACATACTGATCAAATTAGATCTTGTAACTTAGAACTGAATGAAATTGAAGCTAATCGAGAGCCTTCGAATACCAAATCAATCCATCCAAAAAGTCATACTTCTATAATAGAGTCTGATTCTGATAACACAAATATAACTCAAAGTACAGTCAATGTAACTTCTCCAGTGGATCCCAACATTCCTGATTCACCTAAAAGTCATAACAGTCAAAGTAACGTAGAATCACTTCCAAAGAATAAATCCATTGAACAGATTCATGTTCCTCTAAGAAGATGCACCAGACAAGTCAAACCAAGGCAATTATACAATGTGTAATAGAAATATTAGAATAGAGATGTCGAAGCTATGGGTGGAGGAATGTAATGTATCAGCACCAGCTGCTTGAGCTGTGCATATGTGTATGTGAGTGTGCATCCCTGCATAGTGCTGCCACCGCCGCATGATACCGCATGCCCATATGTAAGAGCGCCTTGAGTGAGCAGAACGTACTATACCACCGTATGAGTAAGACCCCTTATCCTATAGCCTTGTACTCCAAAGTTGTAGTTACAAATAAATAGTTATATAGTGAAACTGCGTGCTATAGTCATTCAGTACAGAACAGTCGTCATTTGAATACTTTTGCTTGAAAGAGCCCATGGATCAAATTTGACTGGGAGCCGTGAGTTGCCAAATGTCTGGGCTCTCAGAACTTGGCTGCTGTACAACTTGGAGAGAGCCAAAAGTCGATAAGGTGAACAGTAGAAGAGAAAGCGTGTCCGGTATAAAACAAGGAACACACACACACACATACAAACACGGACAAAGGGGTGCAAAGATGAGTCTCTGGGAGATTAGGAGGGCCATTACGGAGAAAAGTGTCACCTACAATTGATAGATTTCGGCGAGAGGGAGACAATGGTCTAAGGCTTTTTTAGATGAAAAGGACGTTTTTGCAGAGCATGTTGGTTCTTATGAGGAATTTGATCAAATTTTCGTTGGGGTGAAAACAAAGTTTTCTCTTTCAAGAAAGCAAGAACCTTTTGAATGAGCCCTGATATGATTCTTTTCGGTCAAGTGGAGCCTAAGTAGTTCCACTCACAAAATTGGAAAGGAAAATTCGGGTATCCTGAAATTTTTGACCGGTAGAGTAGATCAATATCGGATGACTCAAATCCGATCTATGTACCTTCAAGGCACCTCGCGATTTGAGTGTTGCAACTTGATAAATTTTGATGGGATTTCAAGTACATGAAAAAATGAGATGAGGAACGAAAGATTTGTTCCTGACCCTCCGCTAGATGTTGGTGTGTTTTGTTCTTTTCTCCAGATCAGACTCTTCAGGAGGGCTGAAGATATCCGAGGAGAGGTTGGCCCCGACGTCACCTAGCCTGAGTGACTTGATGGTCATGATTTTGATGAGACAACAACTCGCGAGTGGCTGCAAGAGCCCTCGTGTAACAGATAAGCCCGATCGAAATCATGACCATGAAGCCACATAGGCTAGGTGACGTCGGGGCCAACCTCTCCTCGGATATCTTCAGCCCTCCTGAAGAGTCTGATCTGGAGAGAAAGAACAAAACACAACAACATCTAGCGTAGGGTCAGGAACAAATCTTTCGTTCCTCATCTCATTTTTTCATGTACTTGAGATCCCATCAAAATTTATCAAGTTGCAACACTCAAATCGCGAGGTGCTTTGAAGGTACATAGATCGGATTTGAGTCATCCAATATTGATCTACTCTACCGGTCAAAAATTTCAGGACACCCGAATTTTTCTTTCCAATTTTGTGAGTGGAACTACTTAGGCTCCACTTGACCGAAACGAATCATATCAGGGCTCATTCAAAAGGTTCTTGCTTTCTTTAAAGAGAAAACTTTGTTTTCACCCCAACGAAAATTTGATCAAATTCCTCATAAGAACCAACATGCTCTTCAACAACGTCCTTTTCATCTAAAAAAGCCTTAGACCATTGTCTCCCTCTCGCCGAAATCTATCAATTGTAGGTGACACTTTTCTCCGTAATGGCCCTCCTAATCTCCCAGAGACTCATCTTTGCACCCCTTTGTCCGTGTTTGTATGTGTGTGTGTGTGTTTCTTGTTTTATACCGGACACGCTTTCTCTTTTACTGTTCACCTCATCGACTTTTGGCTCTCTCCAAGTTGTACAGCAGCCAAGTTCTGAGAGCCCAGACATTTGGCAACTCACGGCTCCCAGTCAAATTTGATCCATGGGCTCTTTCAAGCAAAAGTATTCAAATGACGACTGTTCTGTACTGAATGACCATAGCACGCAGTTTCACTATATAACTATTTATTTGTAACTACAACTTTGGAGTACAAGGCTAAAGGATAAGGGGTCTTACTCATACGGTGGTATAGTACGTTCTGCTCACTCAAGGCGCTCTTACATATGGGCATGCGGTATCATGCGGCGGTGGCAGCACTATGCAGGGATGCACACTCACATACACATATGCACAGCTCAAGCAGCTGGTGCTGATACATTACATTCCTCCACCCATAGCTTTGACATCTCTATTCTAATATTTCTATTACACATTGTATAATTGCCTTGGTTTGACTTGTCTAGTACATCTTCTTAGAGGAACATGAATCTGTTCAATGGATTTATTCCTTGGAAGTGATTCTACGTTACTTTGACTGTTATGACTTTTAGGTGAATCAAGAATGTTGGGATCCACTGGAGAAGTTACATTGACTGTACTTTGAGTTATATTCGTGTTATCAGAATCAGACTCTATTACAGAAGTATGACTTTTTGGATGGCTTGATTTGGTATTCGAAGGCTCTCGATTAGCTTCAATTTCATTCAGTTCTAAGTTACAAGATCTAATTTGATCAGTATGTCTTTTCCACACTCTATTATCATCAGTACAAACAGTGTAGGTTACAGGACTGTGTTTATCGATTATTTTTGCTTGTTTCCAATTTCCAGTGGAATGATCTTTTGCCATAACAACTTCATTTTGGTCAAAGCTAATGTTCCTATTGCCTCTGGAATATTTTTCTTGGTCACTTTGTTTTTTCTCAACTCTATCTTCAACTTGAGCCTTTAATAAATCGAATCTATTTCTAAACTTCCTACCTACTTGCAATTCTGATGGACTCACTCCAGTAGTACAGTGAGGCGTAGATCTGTAATGAAATAAATATTTGGCCAGTGCTTATCTACGGTTCCTACATTCTTGTAATAGGAGCTTGAATTTTGACTTGAATGTCTTGACTGCATTCTCAGCAAGACCATTCGAAGCTGGGTGATATGGAGCTGTTCTATGATGTGAGATGCCATTATTGGACATGGATTTCTGAAACTCAGCTGAGCAAAAGCTTGGTCCATTACACCGGCACACAGAATAAAAAATCGTATCTGTACTTTTGACCAGACCTACTTTCCTTTATGTATTTTGGCACGCTGAATCCGAATCCGAGGTCGGTTTGGCCCTACTTCTTGTTTTCGAGAAAATCCTGAAAAATATGGAAATAGCGCAGAATAGCACGATTTTCTCGAAAACAAGAGGTAGTCGGGCCAAACCGACCTCGGATTCGGATTCAGCGTGCCAAAATACATAAAGAAAAGTAGGTCTGGTCAAAAGTACAGATACTCTTTCTTTGTGTGTGTGTGTGCCGGTGTTACATTACACCGGCATACAAAAAAGAAGTATCTGTACTTTTGACCAGACCCACTTATCTTCATGTATTTTGGCACGTTGAATCCAAATCCGAGGTCGGTTTGGCCCGACTACCTCTTGGTTTCGAGAAAATCGTAAAAAATTCGATGAAAATCGTGGAAATAGTGCAGAATAGCACGATTTTCTCGAGAACAAGAAGTAGTCAGGCCAAACCGACCTCGGATTCGGATTCAGCGTACCAAAATACATTAAGAACAGTAGGTCTGGTCAAAAGTACAGATTCTTTTTTTCATTTTGTGTGTCGGTGTTATCAGTTATTAAAACAAGAGGCAAGCCCCATGATGCAAAGTATTCTCTGAATACCTCTATTGTACTTTTCGTAGTTATGTCCTTCATTTCTCTAACCTCTATCCACTTAGAATAGGCATCTATTATTATGAGGTACATTTTACCATCAATGGGACCACAAAAGTCAGCATGTAATCTGCTGTTAGGTCCCTCGGGCCAACTCCATACATTCAATGAAGATCTTGGTGGATTGCTTGCATGTGTAAGACATGAGTTACATGATTTGCAATGATTTTCTATTTGATCATCCAATTTTGGCCACCAAATGTATGAGCGAGCGAGTGCTTTCATTCTTTCATTTTCACAACTCCCATATAAGCAATGTGTAGTTCTTTCAAAAGATCATTTTGTAAAGTTACTGGAATTACTAATCTGTGACCCCACATTATACAATCATTTTCAAGTGTCAATTCTCTTTCACGTCTCTTGAAAGGTAATAATATATCTGGAACTTGTTTGGGCCAACCATTTTTCATGAAATTTTTGACTGAACTTAGAATTGGATCTTTGTCTGTTTCTTGTTCAACAAGTTCTATTGACAAGGTATTTAAATTTTCTGACACATAATTCAAATATGTCTATTTTTGAACAAAATTGTTAACATTCTCAATTGGAAATCTAGATAAAAAATCTGCACTTGTATTGGTTGATCTTTTGATGTAATTAATTCCATGATCATATCCACTTAAAAATACACCCCAACGCTGAACTCTATTAGCAATTTACACCGCCGAGATCGGCGTAAATATACCATGAGTAACACTAATTTCATTCCGGTTGAGCGCAATTCCTTGATTCCATGAACGTTGATGTACATGAACCTGCAATAGGTCGATTTCTTTGTTTTCGCGCGAGTAACATGATAAGTTTATCGGGGAGTCCCTCTAGAATACGCTGAAGAGTGTATGAGCTTAAAAACGTGAGTAATGATTTCTCATCGAAATGGAGTGACAGATCGTCCAATGCGTTGTGACGAACAAGCCGTCACAGCCGAAATTTGTAAAATCTCTCTTCGCCGTCTCGAGCCAGCGACCAAGGAGTTCAAGTATTGACCCCAAATACTTCTCTTTTGTTGAGGGCTGGCTCGAGGGGACGACGGAGGCAAGTGACGGGGAAGATGGACGAGATACTGTGGTGCAGGCATGCCTACGCATAGGCAGCCCTTCCTGCACCCCGGACAGCAGCTGTAGCCGCACACTAGGCTGCCACTGGGACGAGCAGCCGACGGACCGCGATCTTGACAGCTGGGCGACCCGGAGGGCCTTCCCAGGGCCCCGGAGCCCTGTTTGGCCCCTACGACAGCCCTCCTCGGCTCATATCCATGCTGCTCCTCGACACCATGCCCCGGGGCATGTGTGTATACGCGGGGTAGGTTATGCACCCGGTGCCACACACACACACGACATGCACACTGTTGCAGGACACGAAAAGATGGTGCGGACGGCACGCGGGGCCCGGGTGACGACGACAGGATGCAGCAGACGGGTGGCCCTCCTGGTGCTGCGCTCCCCGGGCTGCCAGCCATCTAGGCATTCGCCCCGTCCGCTGCAGCCCGGGGCAGCGAGCATGCCTGCAACAATGGGGTTATGTACCCACGTACCACCTGATACACAAGTACATCGTGTACCTGGTGTATCGCACACCCGCGCACCATTGGAATAACAATAGGATGGCCACCCACCGCACGGGTGGGCCTCGGGTGACCCAGCAGAAGATGGCGGTGACGGAAAGGCCGGTGCACGCGGCAAGAGCAGACAGCTGACTGGCAGTGGACGAGATGTGGCGGCGCTGCGGGCATATAAATCCGGGCCACACCCGGGCGCTCGTGGCCAAAAAATCCGACGGACGACTACCTGGACAACGGCCACTGGGAAAATTTGGACTTGTGGACGACATTTACATGTACTTAGGGTTATGCACCCATGAGTAGGTTGCACTGGGACTATGTACAGTATATATATATATAGATATACTGCGGCCACGCGGACTCGATATCATTATGCCATGGGCGGCTGCGAGTATATATAGATATACTGCTGCAATACGAACTAGATATAGATATACACGGACATGTATAAGGACTATACGAGGTGAAAGCGTGGAGTTGCGGCAAGCGCGAGTGCGCGATGCCTCCGCGTGTATTTTAGCGGTGCATGCGCGTGAGCGGGACAGAATATTCTCTGGGTGGAGGCATCAGGACCGTAGATACTGCAACTGATGCGTTTGCAGTGAATTTCGTACAATCTGAGCTACTGTATGGAACACGTATAGTGGATTGGACTTGAATTTTTGTTGGAGTTGGCGCTGCTCGTGTTCCGGTAAGATTGATCGGACCAATCAGAGGGCTTGACTTCAGTGAAGACGAAGACGCGGACTTGGTGAAGAAGAAGCAGCCATTGTGTCACTTGTGGATCACCTCTTGTGCCCGCCACACGCACCAGTCGCGCCCGCGAATAAAATTCGGAGCACGTGCCCAGACGCGAGTCCCTCAAGGAGTCAGTGTTGCCAGGACAAGGAGCTCAGGACCTAGTGGACCAAGGGAGTAACAGTTGGACTCCAAAAATATTCGAAGCAGCATTAAATTTGGACGAGGAAAGATACGCCAGCCAGGACGATGGCAGCTAACGGAGAGTGGTTTTGCTAAATCTTTTTGGATTCTCTCGTCGGGAGTGCGCTAAGAGCCTCGCGCGTGCGGAGGGCAAATCGTCGTGCTCGCGGACTGGACAGACTCCTGGAGGGGCTGGTGCACTGCGTGTTCGTGGACAAGACGTCCCCAAGTGACGTACGCGCGTTGAGAAACTGCACCAGCGGACCCGGAGCAGCAACCGCGTCGCGTGTAGAAATTCGGAGCAACGATTTAGTGGAGTTTTGGCGCGTGCTCGTAGACAAGACGTCTTGGAAAGACGTGCGCGCGACAGAGAATTCGTGTCGGGGACAGACCTCCTAAAGGAGGCGCGCGTGAACGAGGACGTAGTGAACCTTGGACGAATTATAGCTGGTCTAGGAGCCAGGTGCGTGATCGTGCACCTGTTGCTCGAGCGCGTGGGACGAGCGAGCATTGGAGCACAAGCCATTTTGGGTGCTTGCCGTTGCGCGCGCGTGGCGAGGGCTGCTGAGCGGCCATTTTGGACAGTAGAATTTTGGAGCAGATAAATTTGTGAGAAATTGTTCGTTATCGGAGCAAAGACCGGACAAGCTGCACTCTACGGAGTGCAGGTAGATTTCCGCGAGTGACTGGACGGAGTGTGGCCTCTTTTCGTTTAGTGAATCTTTATTATATTTCACAGGTGAATTTGAGAGACATTTTGAGATTTGATGTGATTGATTGATATTATTTGGACAGGTATTAGAGTCATTCGGACAAATGTCGGTAGTGAATCATATGTGGAAATTCATGTATCGTCCGCGTAGAAGCAACGTAAAGAATAGAGGCCAAATTATTCATTATCAAATCGGACTGATTATTTATGAGCGTGCGCCCTCCTTCCCCCTCTTTATTTTCAGGGTGAAATCACGGTAGGTGTTGCTGAGTAGCGGAGAAGCTGAATTTGACGGAGTCGTTTCGCCGTTCGCGCGCGTATTGCCTGCGATTCTAGGATCAGAGTCCCGTTGAATATAAATTAGTTGTGATGGTTAAAACACCACGTCACAGCGTGTCACGGCTGAGTACATCGATGTCAATCTTCCTGGAAGGAAAAAATCATAACTTTGCATCATAAGAAACATGCCTGCAAACTTACAGAACCTGCCGTGGTACGCTGAAACCATGAGAGCTTAACGAATTTTGGGAGTTGGGCCGAGTGACACGTCGTTTTGTCGATTTTCGGGTATTTTCTCGCACTTGAGCGGCTCTTGTACCTATCCACATCCACCAATCCACTTCAAATTTGGTGTCCACTTCCATGACATCCGAACAAAGAAAATTTGACTGACTAGGCCTCACTACACGTCACACAGCCTAAATGATGGTGGAGTTACAGCAAAAGTCAAAACTTTCTGGAATTTCCTCATATACTCCATTCGCTCGATGTGAGCTCTTTGTTACAAATACCCTATGTTGGCTAGTGCTGGAGGAGCTCGACCGTAGATCCTCCGACATTCATAACAAGTCACAAATTTCGTTTGATGAGATCCGAGGATGTACTGAGTTTCTTTTTGACAAAACGATCTTCCAGTTTAACAATGAAATATACAAGCAAATTTTTGGCAGTCCAATAAGATTACCCACTCCTACGCTTTTTGCAGACATTTTAATGGATGATTCAGAAACTCCATGCCTCCGAAAATTGAAGAACGATTTCCAATGCGTACCTCTCTTCCACTATAGATATGTCGATGACACTCTAATGTGTGTGGAAAAAGAGCATGTGGATCTGGTTTTCAATGTTTTTAACGGTTACAATGAACATTCACAATCCAAAGAGCGTCCGGTGGCTCAGTTAGTTAAGTGTTGGGGAGCGCTTAGTCGGCTGGAACTCGGGGCGCTCGAGCGGCGCGGGTTCGAATCCCGGTCGGGTCAGCTCGGAATTTTCCTGTGTGGAGGGGAATTTTTTGGGTGATGTTCCCGGTCGGAATAAGAATCCTGCGTTGCTAGTTACACGACAAACAACACCCACATAAACTACACCACAAAAATTCTGAATACTCATAATTCCTGAGTGCTAAGAAAAAATTCCGATTACTCGCGCATTGCGCAAAAAAGCCCGTTGATGGCCGTAACAGAAGCGGGTCCTCAAGGCCCCCACCTGGGATGCCAATAATACACACACACAATTCACGCACGAAATTAAAAGATACAATGACCTCAATTCCCTAGACATTCTGCTGATCAGAGAAGATGATAAGATTATCACGAATTGGTATCAAAAGCCGACGTCATCGAGCAGGATTTTGAATTTCAGATCCAACCATTCGATGAACCAAAAAAAAAGAACATTGTGTTCGATTCAGTAGACAGAGCCGCTTTTCTGTTACATAAAGAATTCCATTCGCTGAATTTGTCTCTTATGGAACAACTTCTCTCAGATAATGATTATCCCAAAGATTTCATTGATGAATGTATAAGAATCAGAATGCAGGGCTCGAAAGATCGTACGAGCAGAGCAGAACAAGTACGTTGTAACCAAATCCTATATGCTGACCAAAACAAAGTTTGTATTCCATATCATGAACGTTTATTTCAGAAATGTCATGCTTCGTCCAAACGCAACGTAAACTGATTCCTCATATGAACCTATTTTCTCCTGTAGTGTGACTTGAATCTCTGTTCAATTTGAAGTGAACATATCGTGTAGAAGGCATCGATATGTGACTGCCATGATTTCGCAAACTCACGTCCCGCGTGGCCGGGATAGTTCAACTCTTTACGTATGAAATTCCGTGGCTCGCGCCGCTTCCAGCTCTCTCTTGACAACCGTCGAACAGCGCGCACGCGACAGGATGTAGCCTCCCGCGCAATGAGAAGCAGCTATTCTAAACGTCAGTAAAATAACACAAAATCAAGGTCTACGTGTTCTTCATTCATTGAATCCACAAACCTACGCTATATGAATATATTCTGGTCCTCCGAACCCGGATACACGCCGAAAAGTGCAGTTTACATTAATCTACGGAAGTGTAATTGAGAAGGTATCCGTGAGCCCGGCGGATTGCTGAGTCTGCCGCCGAATATAGTAAGATTATACCTATGCAATATTACAATTCCTGCTGGAATTTTCACATCCTCCAAGGTGGAGTCTACGAGAACAGCAAATGACTGGATACTGTGCCCATATCAAGGACGTGGCACAGTTGTCATCGTGTCTTATTCCAATGCAGCTCAAATCGGAGCAGTGAGACATCACCATCAAGCCCAAACTGCTGACGATGCTAGACCGATGAGGTCAACTACACCCATATTGAGCTCATCACTCGCTCACATTGACGACGAGTGCAAATACGAGTGAGATCGTTCTGATTCAACGTTCTTGAATTCTTTGATGCGTATCCCTATGACGGAAATATCACTCTACAAGCTATTGTTGAAGCATATTATATAAGAGCAATCCTCAACGTACTGACTTCCCACCTCATCCATGGCGCTCTTCGATTTGTGGTTACCCTGCATAAGCAATGACGCTAGCAAACGCATTTAGCCAAGAATGAGTCGAATTTCAGATCCATTTCAAGTTCATGATTCATTGCTGATGATACCCAGGTCTCAAATTCACTTTTGTTCCCAAATTATATCTCCTAGATTTTCTTGGATCGAATGATCACAACGATCAGAAGATTAGTACAAAAAACATCTTCCAATTCGGCACTCCCTATAATGGTTCGATCAGTCATGAGGACGTCTTTGGCTAAGATGCTCTTAGAAAAACTTGTCGTTTTGCATCTATTGAGAGTGGACGAAATTTCCAATTCTTTTACCAATCTCAAGAAGAGAGGAAAAAGGGGAATGACCACTGTTGGGGTTGAAATACGGGTTTCTGAGATACAAGAGTGGTTCGCCGAGATATTAAGAATCCATGATAGAAATTAAGAAGATATAATTCTTCGGTCTTTGCGAGTTAAAGTCAGCAGATATTGCTGACGTTTTTGGCGTCAATCGAGAATGGATTTTACTCCACTCTCGATCAATGCACCTTAAGAGCCTCGTATGGTTCCGAGGATGCATCTAAAGGATTTTGATGGAAAGGAATGAAAAGTAAAGATGAGAAATGAGGAACTTTATGAAAAATTTGGATTCTACGCTGATATTATGCGTGTTTCGCCCTTCTCTCATTGCTCGGGCTTTTCAAAGTGGTGGAAGAGCCCGAGCAATGAGAGAAGGGCGAAACACGCATAATATCAGCGTAGAATCCAAATTTTTTATAAAGTTTCTCATTTCTCATCTTTACTTTTCATTCCTTTCCATCGAAATCCTTTAGATGCATCCTCGGAACCATACGAGGCTCTAAAGGTGCATTGATCGAGAAGGGAGTAAAATCCATTCTCGATTGACGCCAAAAACGTCAGCAATATCTGCTGACTTTAACTCGCAAAGACCGAAAAATTATATCTCCATAATTTGAAATTCCCGCGAGTGATAAATATGATATTCGATCATATCGATCGAGTGTCAAAATTAATCACATAAATCCATGATAGAGTTATTACTCATGGAGACTCCACGTTTGGAATGGTTATGTCAAAAAAATACTTCCGCTGAGGCAGAAGAGATGTATATCGATGCTCTCAGCGACTTCAAGGATTTTCTCATCAATGAATCCCATCTTAACGTGAGGAGCGCTAGCTTTGATGATGAAACCACTCAAATTGTCATGTGGGACTGCGAAACTGCTCGAGAAGCACTAATGAGAATCCAACCCTTTGATGGAACATTCAATGATTGGCCAAAGTTTCGAGATTCATTTACCGCATTTGTCATCGATTGTAAATCATACTCTCATACATTCAACCTCTATCATCTCAAAGCTCGAGGGTGATGCTGCTATGCAAATTCAAGGTATACCTCTCAAAGGAGGTAACTTCCAACGAGGTTGGGGTGAACCGAGTAAACTGTATGAGAAAACTCGCCACATGGTCAATGTGTAACGTGGCGGGCATCAGCGGGGGGAAATTTCCTGAGAAGCTAAGCCCACCCAACGCTACCTCATTTATTTGGGCCGGATCAGGTCAGGGCCAGGCACCCCGCGCCACGAGGGGCGGGACAGTGGGGCAAATTGGGAGCACCTGAAAATCATGAAAACATTCTGCGGACACTGTATATATACATCGTATCGAAATAATCACTCTCCAGATTACGAAATTACAAACGGAATTTATTGCTATTAGGAACTCTCATTTCGAGGCACGCAAGCCAATAAAACTAATATACAACGCCATCTGTGGCGGATCTGTGCATCTAACGTCTATAAATCGTTCAATAAACTCACTGCAAAAATATCTCGAAATTCACTTTAGACCGAAAACGCCCGTATACACTCGTTCGAAAAATCACTGCACCACTTTGTAGCAGAAATGCCCATATACACGGTGGGCGGAGCTAACTTGAGGGGTGAAAGCTATTCCCCAGCTGGCGGGCCCGTCCCTCTCCAACTCTCCGCGCCTTCGTCTCCGGGATTCGGAATTAATACACAAAATGGCCGTGACAACGACCGGCGTGGCCTAGCATGGCCAAAACGTGCAGGTGAATATTGGCACGAGGAGTTGGAGGGACGCGGAGACGACGCGATGGGTCGGCGGACAATGGCGACACACCGCGTCGCGAGCTGGGGAGTAGGCCACCCGGTAGCCCTGGACACTACTCTCCGCCCGGGGGGTCACGATGAGGGCGGATGCACCCTGGGGAAGACGTAATACCACTCACCGCGTAGGTCTATGTCGTCCGGAAGCTCACTGCGATAGCTCTACTGCTGCGCTGTTGCTGCTCTGCTGCTGGGGCTGCTTGATTTCGACGCTGCTGCAGCTCTCTCTCTCTCTCTTCAAAATCTGGTAGTTCTGATTGGCTTGAAACCAATCTGGGTGTTCCACAGGGATCCGTTCTCGGGCCTTTACTCTTCAGCTTATATGTTAATGACCTACCTGGTTTGCTAGACGGAAAGTCGGTATATCATCTATTCTATGCGGATGATCTTCAAATTTATCTCCAAGTCGAGAAAACTAAGATCAAGGAAGGCATCACTCGGCTGGGAGAAGTAGGACGACTAATTGCTGAATGGGCCAGAAATTCCGGCCTGCGTCTCAAGGCTGGCAAGACCAAGGCAATCCTCTTCAGCTCTGAGAGGAACATCAAAGATCTGAAAAGAACGGACTTGCCAAAGGTTGAGATACAGGAAGGAAAATTCATTCCGTTCAGCGATACAGTCGTGAGTCTTGGTGTTACACTTGATAGTGAACTGACGTGGAAGCCGCACATCGACCAAGTAACTAAGACAGTGAACAGAGCCCTTTACGGATTGCGGTTTTTTAGGGCGTGTATCACCAGACCTCTCCGAATTCGCCTAGTCGAGTCATTAGTTCAACCGCATTTAGATTATTGCACAGTCGTGTACCTCGACGCCACGGACGAACAGCGGCAACGGATACAACGACTGAGCAATTCATGTGTGAGGTACATTTTTGATCTTAGGAGAGACGAGCACATCACCCCGTTTAGGGAGCGTTTAGGTTGGTTGCGTACTGATTCGCGGAGAATGTACTTCGCAGCTCTGTTAATGCATAAGATCATGCATTTAGGAGAGCCTGGCTACCTAGCTGCGATGTTCACCAGGTACCAATCTGAACGCCCCGCACGTGGTAATGCAGAAGAGCGGGTACTCAAAGTTCCCAATATGAGACTTGAATATGGAAGGAGATCTTTCCAGGTTCAATGTGCTCATTTTTGGAACTTTCTGCCTCCGGGCTTTCGGCAGCTGGGGAAAACACCCTTGTTCAAAGAGTCCTTGAGAGATTTCCTATTAACAAAGTCTCCTCAGAGGATTGATCCGGAGAAGCAGCATTACTTTAATCTTTGATGGGCTAGGGCTTTGTTCCTTTGCTTTCTATCTCTTTTTAATTGTAAGTGACCTTCTGTCACCAGACTGAAGAAAAACTGTGATATTTCCGTGAACCCATGCCCTTTATCTCATTTTCTTTCAAGTGAAATCGTAAAGTGTATGACTAGTCACAATTTGTGATATATCTATCCTTGACCAAATTATTTCTTAATATGATTTTATCGGAATATTGATTAATTGTATATATATATATATATATATATATATATATGTGACACATATGAAAATATGTAGGTGTATCTTGTCGTATGACGAATAAAGGATATCTATCTATCTATCTATCTATCTCTCTAGCCCAGTCCGGGTCACCCTCCAATAGCTGGGTACCCTGGGCGAGATGTGGTCGTGTGGGGTGGCAACGCGTCAGCACACGCTAACACAAGTCTTGGCACTAGCACTGGGTTCACCCACACACACACGAAACGTCTCGTGCACCCGCGGCGCGATCACTGGACCCGTCCTGGGTCGCTACTCCTGGAGCACGCGGCGAATTTAAGGGCACGATCTACAGGGAAGTCTATCTAGGCCGGCAGCCATCCCAAGATTGCCGGCCCACATTAGTAAACATTTCACGTCTGCTCAAACAATTTTTATTACTCTGAAAACGTGCGATTTCGGAATGTTTCAAGGGGGGAAATTGTAGCTTTTGACATGCAGAATCCGAATCCTTTTCCCTCGAAGAGCCTCTCCAACTCATACGCCCATGGCTAGCGAAAAACCGCAAAAATACTGCAAAAACAACAGTATTAAGGGTTTAACTCAGAGGGGAAGCAATTTGAGCAAATTTTCATGAGGAACAAAATTGTTTCATTTTTCAATACAAAATCGATGGTATGGTTGATTTTCCTGAAAAAGCCAATTTTTTTGGTTTTTTCTCATTTTGGAGGCTTTTCCGCCCGAATTTCGGAATGCACATTGCGGCAATCGAAAGAGCGGAAAATTTTACGTCGAAATATGTATTCGAAAAATTTTCTCTAAATTGACCCAGTGTGACGTGAACTCGAAAAAAGAAGCGAAAACCTAAAAAACGCTTGGGAGACCACAAAAAGCTCTTGTAGCTCAAAAAAGAAGCAAGTTACGCAAATTTTGATGAGGAACAAAGTTATTGCATTTCTTAGTATAAATTAGGCATTTTATCTGGTTTTCCAAAAAAAGCCATTTTTGGGGGGTTTTGGCCACTCTTGAGGCTTTTTCAGCCGGATTCCAAAATTTCGACTGCGGCAATCGAAAGAACAGAAAATTTTACGTCAAAATATGTATTTCAAATTTTTTTCACATCCACCCTGATTGCCGAGAACCAGAGGAATGAAGAAAAAATGGGAAAAAAGGCATGGGAGACCACAAAAAGCTCTTGTAGCTCAAAAAAGAAGCAATTTACGCAAATTTTGATGAGGAACAAAGTTATTGCATTTCTTAGTATAAATTAGGCATTTTATCTGGTTTTCCAAAAAAAGCCATTTTTGGGGGGTTTTGGCCACTCTTGAGGCTTTTTCATCACTCGTACTCCGCTCAACTGTTGCATACCGCTCATAGTGGATGGAAGGAAAATGTTGAGAAACCCATTTCAATGTAAAATTTTTTGCTCTTTCGGTTCCCGCAGTCGAAATTTTGGAATCCGGCTGAAAAAGCCTCAAAAGTGGCCAAAACCCCCAAAATATGGCTTCTTCTGGAAAACCAGATGAACTGCCTGATTTATACTAAAGAATGCAATAACTTTGTTCCTCATCAAAATTTGCGCAAATCGCTTCTTTTTCAAGCAACAAGAGCTTTTTGTGGTCTCCCAAGCGTTTTCCCCCATTTTTGCTTCATTCCTCTGGTTCTCGGCAATCAGGGTGGATGTGAAAAAAATTTGAAATACATATTTTGACGTGAAATTTTCTGTTCTTTCGATTGCCGCAGTCGAAATTTTGGAATCCGGCTGAAAAAGCCTCAAGAGTGGCCAAAACCCCCCAAAAATGGCTTTTTTTGGAAAACCAGATAAAATGCCTAATTTATACTAAGAAATGCAATAACTTTGTTCCTCATCAAAATTTGCGTAAATTGCTTCTTTTTTGAGCTACAAGAGCTTTTTGTGGTCTCCCATGCCTTTTTTCCCATTTTTTCTTCATTCCTCTGGTTCTCGGCAATCAGGGTGGATGTGAAAAAAATTTGAAATACATATTTTGACGTGAAATTTTCTGTTCTTTCGATTGCCGCAGTCGAAATTTTGGAATCCGGCTGAAAAAGCCTCAAGAGTGGCCAAAACCCCCCAAAAATGGCTTTTTTTGGAAAACCAGATAAAATGCCTAATTCATACTAAGAAATGCAATAACTTTGTTCCTCATCAAAATTTGCGTAACTTGCTTCTTTTTTGAGCTACAAGAGCTTTTTGTGGTCTCCCAAGCGTTTTTTAGGTTTTCGCTTCTTTTTTCGAGTTCACGTCACACTGGGTCAATTTAGAGAAAATTTTTCGAATACATATTTCGACGTAAAATTTTCCGCTCTTTCGATTGCCGCAATGTGCATTCCGAAATTCGGGCGGGAAAGCCTCCAAAATGAGAAAAAACCAAAAAAATTGGCTTTTTAAGGAAAATCAACCATACCATCGATTTTGTATTGAAAAATGAAACAATTTTGTTCCTCATGAAAATTTGCTCAAATTGCTTCCCCTCTGAGTTAAACCCTTAATACTGTTGTTTTTGCAGTATTTTTGCGGTTTTTCGCTAGCCATGGGCGTATGAGTTGGAGAGGCTCTTCGAGGGAAAAGGATTCGGATTCTGCATGTCAAAAGCTACAATTTCCCCCCTTGAAACATTCCGAAATCGCACGTTTTCAGAGTAATAAAAATTGTTTGAGCAGACGTGAAATGTTTACTAATGTGCGGCCGCGGAAGCGCGGCGCGGCTTCCTCTGGCCCGCGCAAGCGCTGCGCCGCCCGGCTTGGTGGGCTGGAAGGTGCTGCCACCACGCTGGTGGCGGGAGCCATCAGCCCGTTTGAAACGTCGTTGTCGTCTTCTTCTCGTCACCTCGGGCACCTCAACAAAAAAGTATAACACACGAAAATCAGACCCTGATTTACTTTGCCCGAGGTGGCGACGAGAGCTTCTGTGGGCGAGCTGGAACGTGCTGCAACGTTCCACGTTGCATTACCCCCGGCTCCTCCCCCTCACCCTCCTGGGTGAGAAGAATTCGGAGTGGTCTCGTCCCGCCCACATCCACCCTCATCGTTACCTCGGCGGAATCATCATACATTGCTACACCGGTCAAAAATCAAAATCAAATCTATCAACTAGTCTTAAGGGCTAAATCAACTCGAATTCTCAAATCAAAGGGGGCAGGGTTCTCTAACTACTAGGATCTGGGTTCGGATACTTGGGAAAGAAGGATATCAAAGTTTCTCTTACTTGGCGGATTTCTTCGGCTCTGTTGAGCCTGGCGGATTCTGTCGGAGAAGGCCGCATACATCTGTTCGTGTACTGACTGCGGCATGGTGACTGCTACGGCGACCAGCGCCCGGAACTCTTCCTGGTCGCGGGGGTCATGGCCGCCATCAGCCGTGTCAGACCCGGAATCGGTATGGTTACGCTGGCCGGAGCCGAGCTGTTGACGGCTGCAGCAGCGATGTTGGGTGGTGGCGTGGCTGAGACTGTGGTGAATATGGTCCTTGGGGCTGGTACCGGTGCCACTGTGGCGGGTGGGGGGTCTGGAGCTGAGGTGGAGACCAATTCCATTCGGAGTTGCCCTGCGGCTGGTGCTTCGACGTGCCTCTCTTCCGGTAGCAACGGGAACGGTCGGGGTAGAGTTGTGGTTCTCTCGGCTCCGCTGTCCCGCACGGGTGGTAGCGTATGTGGCCTGCGCAGGAACCGCACGGGCTCTCCTGTGTCCATGGTGGCGCTGCCAGGTGGTGGTGTAGTCGGTGGCCTGGTGGGTTCCCGCTCGTCCTGATGCCTCGTCGTGGCGGATGGTGGTGGAGTTGAGGGGGGTTGAGAGACAGCGGCGGATTGATTGGGCTGTTCCCTAACCCTCTCGCTCTCCATGGGTGCGGGCTGCATTTCTGGCTCTTGTGGCGGGCGGGTGACAGTCGCCGACGGGCCAAAACGAGCCTCGTGAGCCGGACGACCCTCCCACAGCGTATATGCCGCGACACAGCGCGGACAATTGTGGGCAGCTACCCGGCGCCGACCGCGATTAAAACAGTGAAACCACGGTCTTGGAGCCGGGCAGCGTGTTGATATATGGCCACTCTTCCAAAATCGGAAGCAGGTGTGTGGCGGCGGGTCGTCCTCGTCCAGAGGCAATGCCTCCAGCCACTGGAACCGCGTGCCTCTTCTTATTGGTCCGGGCCTTGTCGTCGGGGTGACGATTCTCCTGGGCTCGGTGCTCTGTTGCTCCAGTGTCGGTGGTGTCGCGGTGGCCGGGGGAGATTGGTCCTCCAATCGTGCCAACCGGGCCGCTTCCTCGGCGAGGCGATGAATCTCCTCCTGCAATGGGTCCGCGGGGCCTGGTATAGCTTGGGCCAAGGTGGCGGGTCCCGGAGGTGGAGAGTAGTCCCGTTCCGCGGGTGCCTGGTAGTCCACATGATCCTCCAGGGTCATGTGGCGATTGGGGTTGCGTCGACGGCGTTTAGAAGAGTCGTCGTGACGCAACATCGGCTCCTCTTGCCGTTGTTGATGCTGTACCTGGTGGCGCGGGCGCTCTGGTTCTCTGTGTCTAATAGACAAACGTTCATAATCACGTTCCATTGCGCGTCGATTGTCCCTGGCTTGGATCCGTTCCCTGCGGATCTGCAACGCGATTCCTGGAGTCCACTCCGATCCGGTCCGTGTACGTGTCCGTTTGCCTCTGTACGGCTGGGGGTATTGGATGGGCTGGTCCGGGCGGAAAATTCGGGCCGCCTCGTCCCTCCGGTCCAGGTATCCTTGCCAGCCTCGCTCGGGATCCCAATTTTGACGCAGCTGGAGCTCGACGGCTGTTTCCAACTCACGTCGTTCTGAGGCCGGGAGGTTTGGTGGAGCGATGATGAGCGAGGGTTCGCGGAACTCATCGGGTGCCGCGGCTCCAGCTGCTTCTCCACGGGCGGTGGAAGGGATCGGTCGGGGTATTGATCTCGGTGGAGTCGTGGTGCGGCGGACAGATGGCGGAGATGGTGGCCACTCGAACTGTCCGGGGTCCACTTCCTGCTGGGTTGGAGCACCCCTGGGCTCCAACCAATCTTGCAGCTCTTGTTGAGCTCTAGCGGAGTCCGCCACAGGATCCGAGCCGGAATCCAGGGTCGGTTCCGCTTCCTCCGTGAGCGCTGCAAGCGGTGCTGCCGCCGGTGGACAATGCTGAGTTGGGGCTTTAGCACCCACTGGCTCGGGCCTCACGCGGCATCGTCTCTCTCGCAAGCGTCTCTCCACCGTCGGGGCGCGCGGAATCGCTCCTAGGTGGCGCGACGGTCCACCGATGCTGGGAGGCGCTCTGTCTTCACGTGGAGTAAGCGGACTGCTGTTTCCGCTGTCTCGTCCCTCTTCCTGCGCTGGCTGTGGCTGCTGTAGTTCTGCTCGACGGGGTTCCGGAGTGTCTCGCGAGGAGTGGTCGTCGCTCAGACCACTGTCTGACGTTAGCGGTCCACGACTTCCACTCCTCTCGCGAGATGCCCGGCGAGCCCGACGTACCTGGGAGTTTGACCTCCAGACTGTCGTTGCCTCCAGAAGGTCGTCGGGTCTCGCGATGCTCCGGAAATCCTCCGGGCAGGGTGAGCAGCTGCGGTCTCGAGACGGATCTTCTGCCATACCTGCAAGGAAGCAGAACAAAAAAAACTTTCTCATTACTCTTCGTTGAGGCGGATGGCGGAATTTCTACTCATGCGTCTAGCCAGTCTTTCGGGGAGGGATCCAACGTTTGAGGTGGGATATGTGGGTTGGGGCAGTCCGTTGGCCAGTGGGTCCCTCCATTACGTAAACGACCGTAGATTTGACTTCTATGGTCAGCGGACCCTCGTATTTCGGAGCTAACTTGGCGTTGAACCGATTCGCGGCGTTAGACAGGAAATGCGTTCTCCTTCCCACTACGTCTCCCACATTGAACGTGAAATTCTTCCTACCCTTGTTATATGTTTCAGCTTGCTTTGCTCGACTCTCGGCGTTATGGCGGACGACTAGTTCCCGCAACGCGTCTAAACGTTTCATTCTATCCGTCCAGTCTTGGACCCCCATCTTCTCGATCAATTCTTCACCCTCCAGTTCGCGACGCAGGCTTTTTACTGGAGTGGGATGACGTCCGAAATTGAGAAACGCTGGCGAGACTTTCGTGCTGGATTGCACTGCGGTGTTCATCGCATGGCGGAACTCCTGGGTGTGGTCATCCCAATTGCGGTGATCATTCTTCACAAATTGAGAGATCATTGTTTTGAGCGTCTTATTGGAACGCTCCGTTGGATTGGCTGACGGCCAATATGGTGGCGTCTTGACGTGACGTACTCCGTGTTCTTCCAACATGGCGTCTACAATTTTGTTGTCGAACTCCTCACCATTGTCGGATAGAAAGTACAGTGGCGTCTCCCAACGAAACAGGATCAATTCATCAATCGCGGCGGCTACCTCCTTCCCCTCGACGCGTCTTAATGGTTTTACTTCCACCCAGCGTGTGAACAAGTCCTGTATGACCAGCAAGTACTTGAACCCCTTTTTGCTCGGCGGAAATTCCATTAGATCGGCGGAGATGACGGACCATGGTCGCTCGACTACTTTGTTTCCCATGTGGCCAAGCGGGCCTGTTTGGGGCATTTTGTATTGTTGGCACAATTGACACTCTTTCACGGATATTCTCGCATCTGTGTACATGCCTTGCCAGTAGTAATCTCGAGCTAGTCGATCATACGTTTTTTCAATGCCCATGTGACCCGACGAGGCGAGGCAATGAGCTCGCTCTAAAGCGTCACGTCTCCTATGGACTGGCACGACAAGTCTCCATTTTTCTTCCGGAAATGTGATTGGATCCAGAAGCGTGCTATGGCTATGATGATAAATCAAGCCATTCACCTCCCTCCAATCCTTGAACTGGTCCGGATTCGCACGAATCTTCTCGGCCAGCTTCAAGTATTCGGAATCCTTCTTCGCGTCTTCGGCGGAACATTGTATTTCGGTTACCGTCGGATCCACGGCATCTGTCGTCTCGTCTGCTACTTCTGCTGCTCCGATTTCGGCGTCTTCTGGCTCGTTCATTCGAGAAAGGCAATTTGGCACTTCATGGAGCTTTCCACTCCGGTGTATCACCTCGAAGTCCCAATTCTGGAGTTCGAGTGCCCAGCGAGCGAGACGCCCAGTCGGATCTTTCAGATTTTGGAGCCATTTTAGGGCACTGTGATCTGTTATCACTTGAAATTGGTACCCCTCAATGTAAGGTCGTAGTTTTTTGATCGCCCAGACCACCGCTAGCAGCTCCCTCTCGCTGACCGTATAATTTCGCTCTGCTGGCGAAAGACTGCGGCTCAGGTAGACAATAGGGTGCTCACCGTCTTCCCCTTCTTGGGTCAGCACGGCTCCCAAGCTATAGGCGGATGCATCGGTCTGTATGGCGAACATTTTTGAGAAATCAGGTCTAGCGATCACCGGGGCGCTCGTCAAGGCCTGTTTCACTTTATCGAACGCTTCTTGCTGTTCTTCGCCCCATGACCATGGCGTATCTTTCCGAAGAAGCTTCAGTAACGGTACTTTTATTTCGGCGTCATGGTCGATAAATCTTGAGTACCACGTCACCATCCCCAGGAACGATCGCAGTTGTCGCAGGTTTCTTGGCGGAGGGAATTCCCGTACGGGCGTTACCTTCCGGGCGGAGGCCCTCAGAGTCCAAGATAAAGCCTAGATAATTCACCTCGCCACAGCGAATTTGACATTTTTCCGGATTCATCTGGAGTCCGGCATCTACAAGGCGCTCCAACACTATCTTCAGGTATTTTTCATGGGCTTCGTACGTGTCTGTCGCAATAATAATATCGTCTAAATACACGAAGACAAATGGCTCTAGCTCTGGGCCTAATATTTCGTCGATCATGCGCTGCCAGGTCGCGGGTGCATTACAGAGCCCGAAGGGCATTACGCACCAGCACCAGGAGCCGACGCCTGGAAAGCTGAAACAGGTATACTCCTGGCACTCCTCCGCTACTCGGATATGATGGTACGCGCTTTTTAAATCTATCTTTGACAGGTACTTCGCCTTCCGCAACTTATCCAAGATGGAGTCCATGTTGGGGAGGGGGTACGTGTCCTTCTTCGTCTTCTTATTCAAGTCTCGATAGTCGATGCAGAAACGGTAAGTACCGTCTGATTTCCTGATCAACACTGGAGCACTGCTCCAAGCACTCTGACATGGGCGAATACGCTTGAGACCGTACATGGCTTTGACCTTCTCCCTAGCAATCTCGAGCATCTTGGGAGAGAGGCGTCGCGGGCGGTGGCGGACAGGAGTAAAATCTATCAGTTCAATTTTATGAACTCCGCGATCTGTTAGTCCGACTTTGCCCGCTGCCTTGGCGGTCGTTTCACGCACCACTCCTTCTAGGTGGGCTTTACCCCCCTCTTCTACTACTACCAGTCCCGCGCACTCGGCATATATACGGTTTTCCGGTTCTTCTCTTCGACGTCCTACGAAATTTCGGTAATCCCCCTGAAGTACTCTCCATTGCCCATCGGCATTTCGAGAGTCGGATTTCCACGCGTTCATAAAGTCCATTCCCAGAACCATGTTGTACGACGTGCCGTGCACTGCTCCCATCACAATGGTTCGGGAACGTCCATTAATTTCCATAGTCATCTTCAACAGTCCCAATGCTTGGGTGACGTTTTTGCCCACAGCTCCTCTCAACACGCTTCGCTTGTGACAAAGACGCTTCTCGTAAAATTTCGCTATTTTTGGCCCGACGGAGGATACCTGTGCTCCAGGGTCGTACAACGCCATGAATGACTTTCCTCCCAAGATGACCTCGACAAAGTTACGAGGTGCGGCTTGTGCGGCGGGCCCATCTGCAATTTCTTCCTGACTCCAAGTTTCCACTTTCGCCCTGATGGCGTCGTCTGGGGCGTCCCCCATTCGAATTCCCTCTAGGCTTGGTGCGTCGGCGACCGCTGCCTCTTCGTGTCAGGGCGTTTTCAGGTCGGTTGTAGGTATTCCGGTGAGGTGATCAGTCTCACGTTGTCCCTTACCGTCCCCATCCACTCCCTTGTCCACCTCAACAGTGTCACTTCTTCTCGTTGTCAGTGGGTGTTTGCGTATGGCACCCATCGCTGAAGTCATCTCTACTTCGTGCCATTCCCTTGGTGGAGGCGGATTCAAATCAGATTCGGCGGAATTTGCATGATTTCCCTCAGCATACAGGTCAGGCGTTTCTTCGTCGTCGTCGCTAGTCGTCCAGTTGCTTGCTACCAGCCGAGATGGATACGTGTTACCAATCTCGCTGTTGACTTCCCTCTCGGCCGCGAGGGGGTCTGCACCAAGCATCACTGGTGCTTCATCGTATTCGCTCTTCACTTCGAATTTTGGGGAGCAGGAGGGGTTCCCCCCTGCGCTCCCGCGGGTCCGTTTCCCGAGTACTTTAACGCCCATTTGCAATCTGGGCATGTCTTAACTGAATACCCAACCTTGACACAACCTTGACATTTCTCATTTCTTTTCGGACATTCGTGCGAAGCGTGGCCCGTTGCATGGCAAGTATAACATTGCCGGGTTGGACACTCGCGCGAGAGATGTCCAGTTTCGCTGCAGTTGAAGCACGCTCCTCGTGTCGACTGTTCCTGACGTTTCTGTATACTCTCGGCGCTCGCAGGCCTCGCATTCCTCTGCGTCCCAGATGCCCCTGGCATTTGCCAGTACGGGCAGGGCGGAAATCCCCACGGATAGCCCCATGGTCCCGCTTGTGGTGCTGGTGGGGTCGGTGGCGGAGGTGCGGAAGGCGTGGGCGTTGAAGTGCTGGCGGATTTGGTGGCGTTGGTCGTCACTGCACCGGTCTCCGCTGCTGCACCTGCACTCGTCCCATTTTCATTCTTCTTACCTCCCCTTCTTCCTCTTCCTTTGCCCTTTTGGCCGCCATTGGCGTTGTCAGGGTTCGCTGGTGTGGTTGCCGGTGGTGGCTGAGTCTCCGGTGCCTTCGCTTCGGGTTTATTCCCAATTGTCAATCCAGCGACCTGCCCGGTGGCTTCTTCCAACTCGGTGGCGGCCACTTTCCTTGTAGCGCTACTCGATCCTTGGTAGGCCGCCCCCGGGATGCGGGATTTGTCCTGCGATCGCGGAGCTATATATCGCGCGTCCCCTTCCAATTGTTTTTCAAACTTTTTGCCATAATACTGAATCTCTGCCAGCGTTCTCACATCCTTAGTCTCTAAGTATCGACGGACTTCCGGTCTCAAATTGCGGATAACGATGTTAAAAACTACTTCCTCGCTCGGCGGATGCTTGAAATGCCCTACGATAAGGCGGATACAAGTCGGATACGGCGCGATTTGTTCGTTTTTCCCCTGCGTACGGCGATATAACTCCTCCATCAAATCCTGATGGTCGACGTGTCCGACATACTGATCGCGAAACGCTTGTTTGAGGTCTCTCCAGGTCGCGATTCCCCTACGATGTGTACGATACCACGTGCGCGCTCGATCGGTCAATATACTCGGCATAGCTGCTAAGACCTCCGCGTCGGATAGGTCGATCGCTTCCATGCACTCTTTCACGGAAGCTAGAAACTCTTCAGCCTTATCTGTACGGCCCTTCGGTTCCCCGTCGAACGAAATTTTCCAGCTCGCGAACGTCTTTATTACTTGTACAATTCGCTCGGACTTTTTCTGCTCCTTTGAAACTACTCGTTTGCCCTTGGAGCGGGACCTCCTCGACACCGGTGTCTCCATTTCCCATTCGTCGCTGCTAGACGACCCCGAGAACCAGTCACGGCGAGAACTTTGGTCTTTGGCTTGGGAGTGGCGGATTCCGGGCGGAGCTTGCTCCTGCATCAAAGCTTGTTGCGTAGGGCCTGAATCACCATGCATTGGCAGTGTAGTTCTCACCTGCTTCCGGCGATCTTCACGTGGGCGCTGGCGAGTCTCGCCAGCATAAGCTCCCTGCGACGTCTCCTGAATTCTGGGGCCTACCGGCGTCCGGGCGATAGGTGGAGCTTGCGGGTTAGAAGGCACCTGGTTGGTGGTCTGGCTGCCACGCAGGTTCTGCAACCGGTCACGTTGTTGGCGGATATACTCAGCATCGTCACCTGAACTGTCGTTACTTCTTCCCGCTGTCGTTCTCTGGTCTCGTTCCGACTCCGAGTCTCTTACTTCTCGTATTGAAGCTGTAGAAGTCACATGCGGGGGTAGGAACGGAGGCATGAACGGCGGAATGCTCCAGCCTCCCATCGCGGTTGGGTGTGGCAGTGTTGCATTAGCCCATCCGGCGAAGGGCGTGTTCTGGCACATTTGGCGGAAAGATTCGGCAGCGGCGATCAAATTCTGGTAAACGGCTGGCATCACGTGACCCGGTGTCGCGATTGACCCGTGTGAACTAGTTACCGTCGCGGTCGCGGAGGTGTTGGCCACGGTTGTCACATTCGCACTTTGTGTGACCCTAGTTGTCGACGTAACAACCGCGGGATCCTCCAGTTCGTACTCGAAATCTGCTTCAGGTTCGCTGTCGTCGCCCAGTTCAACTCCCTCTATCTCTTGTATCGCTCGTCTAGCCGCTGGCGAGAGTGGACTGGGTTCCTTCGGTAACTCGTCGACCGCGGGGTCCCACGGAACTTTCTCGCTCGGGTTGACTGTCATAAGGTCGTATCGTAGCAAACGGAGTCTCGTCGCGTTGAGAGTGCCCCCTAGATTGAGCCCCGCTTCGCTCAGGCGGGCCATAGCTTCTTCATAACTAAGATTCGCAACTAACTTGGCCGCGCCTACATATCGCTGGTCTTTTCCGAGTATTTCGACAATCTCCGGTGTAATTGTCATCTTCCTCCGTTGACCCTCCGAAGGGATCGACATCGGTGGTTTCTTTCCGACCATTTTCCTGCCCACGCGATGATACTCAACTTGTCGCGGAATAATTCAGGTATTGATTCCCTCGATGGGATAGGCGGATCCCCAAAACCCACTGGCGGACCCTGCTGAGACGATTGTCTCGGCGGACTCCTTGATGAGGTTTTGAATCTTCGACGGAAAATTTGGAAAATTCGGCAAGAATAAGGATACGGGAGTCCCCCTCCACCTCTACTTATTGTTACTATTACTAGAATGGCATGCCATGTAATCAGATGGGGATGGAGAGTCGTGTATCCTGCGCAGGTGTCCGCAATTGGTGTAGGAACGCACTAGCTCCTCGAGTTATTCCGCGCGAGTCGAACAGTGACCTACGACTTTATACATTATTCGACCTAGCTTCGCGATGTGAAAGCATGTTCCGTTGATCTATCCGATGAGAGTTGTGCATATTCTACAGGAAATAGTCCGAAAACCCGAAAGCTACGAAGCATATTGCCCCCAAGACGGAATCGGAATTTTCGGAGACGCCCTCTACCGGCTTGATTGATGGAATAAATTTTTCGCAACGCTTTTCGCAACGAGCAAATTCGTAGGAATCGAGTCGCGTGGTTCATTTACGTAATCGGCGAGAAACCAGTGTAACTTCACTCGACGTCTAAACGGAAACGACTACCGATACAGGGGCTTCACGAGCTTCAGTTTGAGGACCCACATGGTGGGGTGAATCTTAGTCGGATCCCCCGGAGATCAATGGCGCCGAAGGGTGAAGCGGCAGTGCTGCCCCCCTATGGCGGACCGTGGAGTACTCCTCAAGAGCTATCCAACCAGTACCCACACGACGGGTGTTGTCTCAATGGGAAACTCGCGCGCATGGCGGCGCTAGTGTGCACCCCGGTGGCGAAGCGCCCCCTATTGTCCCGGATAGTATTCACAAAGCCATGTCCAACGAGTACCCACACGGTGGTTTTCGCGTCAATAGGGAGCTCGCGCGCCAGGTGGCGCTGGTGTGCGCGACCATGGCGGAGCGCCCCCTAGCGGTCCGAATAGTACTCGCCGAGACGTGTTCAACGAGTACCCACACGGTGGGTTTCGCGTCAATAGGGAGCTCGCGCGCCAGGTGGCGCTGGTGTGCGCGACGATGGCGGAGCGCCCTCTGGCGGCCCGAAAAGTACTCGCCGAGCGGTGTTCAACGAGTACCCACACGGTGGGTTCCGCGTCAATAGGGAGCTCGCACTCCAGGTGGCGCTGGTGTGCGCGACGATGGCGGAGCGCCCTCTATCGTCACGAAGAGTACTCGTCAGGAGCTTTCAATCGAATACCCACACGACGGGGTATTTTACAGACGGGTCACTGTGCGCGAGCCGGGGCGAACGCGCGGCACTATGGGGGTGGGGGTGATGACACTCGTTGACACAGAGTGTTCGGGAGTAGGCGCGCAGGATCGCACGCGAATAATATTAAATCATCGTCATACACCGAGGGCCCGATATTCACCCTAAATCCTTGTAGTACCGCGTCGATGCTCTCACGCGCACGCGCAGTGTCCGCAGGTTCGTTCCGGACACTCCCGGGCGTCAACCGTGATCCTGGCAGGATCGCCATGTAACGTGGCGGGCATCAGCAGGGGGAAATTTCCTGAGAAGCTAAACCCACCCAACGCTACCTCATTCATTTGGGCCGGATCAGGTCAGGGCCAGGCACCCCGCGCCACGAGGGGCGGGACAGTGGGGCAAATTGGGAGCACCTGAGAATCACGAAAATATTCTGCGGACACTGTATATATACATCGTATCGAAATAATCACTCTCCAGATTACGAAATTACAAACGGAATTTATTGCTATTAGGAACTCTCATTTCGAGGCACGCAGGCCAATAAAACTAATATACAACGCCATCTGTGGCGGATCTGTGCATCTAACGTCTATAAATCGTTCAATAAACTCACTGCAAAAATATCTCGAAATTCACTTTAGACCGAAAACGCCCATATACACTCGTTCGAAAAATCACTGCACCACTTTGTAGCAGAAATGCCCATATACACGGTGGGCGGAGCTAACTTGAGGGGTGGGAGCTATTCCCCAGCTGGCGGGCCCGTCCCTCTCCAACCCTCCGCGCCTTCGTCTCCGGAAGTCGGAATTAATACACAAAATGGACGTGACAACGACCCGCGTGGCCTAGCATGGCCAAAACGTGCAGGTGAATATTGGCACGAGGAGTTGGAGGGACGCGGAGACGACGCGATGGGTCGGCGGACAATGGGGACACACCGCGTCGCGAGCTGGGAAGTAGGCCACCCGGTAGCCCTGGACCCGACTCTCCGCCCGGGGGGTCACGATGAGGGCGGATGCACCCTGGGGAAGACGTAATGCCACTTACCGCGTAGGTCTATGTCGTCCGGAAGCTCACTGCGATAGCTCTACTGCTGCGCTGTTGCTGCTCTGCTGCTGGGGCTGCTTGATTTCGCCGCTGCTGCAGCTCTCTCTCTCTCTCTCTCTCTAGCCCAGTCCGGGTCACCCTCCAAAAGCTGGGTACCCTGGGCGAGATGTGGTCGTGTGGGGTGGCCACGCGTCAGGACACGCTAACACAAGTCTTGGCACTAGCACTGGGTTCACCCACACACACACACACACACGAAACGTCTTGTGCACCCGCGGCGCGATCACTGGACCCGTCCTGGGTCGCTACTCCTGGAGCACGCGGCGAATTTAAGGGCACGATCTACAGGGAAGTCTATCTAGGCCGGCAGCCATCCCAAGATTGCCGGCCGGCGAAGCGCGGCGCGGCTTCCTCTGGCCCGCGCAAGCGCTGCGCCGCCCGGCTTGGTGGGCTGGAAGGTGCTGCCACCACGCTGGTGGCGGGAGCCATCAGCCCGTTTGAAACGTCGTTGTCGTCTTCTTCTCGTCACCTCGGGCACCTCAACAAAAAAGTATAACACACGAAAATCAGACCTTGATTTACTTTGCCCGAGGTGGCGACGAGAGCTTCTGTGGGCGAGCTGGAACGTGCTGCAACGTTCCACGTTGCAAATGATCAACTGAGAGCATGCTTCTCTGTTTCTTCTACTCAGGAAGGAATGGCATCGGAATCGAGGAAATTTATCAATCGTACAGTCAACCCTCTAATAGTCCTCAGAATCCTCCACAGAGCTACCGATCATTGGGACGACTTGGTCGTTTTTTTCGATAGATGATCTTCGTCTTCATTGTGGTGGAATGGTAAGTGAATTTTTGTTGATTTTGAAGGACTCTGTGGCGAGGAATTGATGGGAGAATTCCTCGCTTCAGTATAACAGGAACATTGTTCTTCCTCCGACGTTCCGTCTACTTGGTTCGTAGACCTCAACAAGACAGTTTAAGTTGAGACATATGAAATACAAATTTGAGATCAAACGCACTCATTGCGAGCATCGTCCGTCTTTTGTCAAAGCAATAACTTGAGTTCACAGTAACATTCATTTTGACAAAAGACGGACGATGCTCACAATGAGTCCATTTGATCTCGAATTTGTATTCCATATGTTTTAACTTAAACTGTCCTGATGAGGTCTACATACCAAGTAGACGAAACGTCGGAAGACGCACATACAGATTCCCCCATAGGATCCGAAGTCCTTGAAGGAGGAATCTATATAGATGACGTAGTATGAGGTGATCACTCAATTGAAACTGCCTGTCAGAAACAGCTGGAGCTTATCGATATCTGCAAAGTGGGCGAATGCAACCTCCGTGGATGGGTAACTGATGAACAACAATTATTGTCTCAACTCCCAAATGAATTTTCAGCTGAAAATCCTTATAACACCGCCATCAATCGAACTTGCTCCAGGAACCGATTCAGTATTCACAACTCTTGGCCTACATTGGCTACACCATGAAGATGTTCTCAAATTCGAATGTATAGAACCAAACCTCTCAGTGATATGGACGAAACGCACAGTTCTCTCAAAAATTGCTGGCGTCTCTGACCCACTGGGCTGGCTAGCACCAATGGTTATCACTTCCAAAATATTCATGCAAAAACTTTGGATAGTTGATTACGATTGGGATCGAGAGCTCTCAGGAAAGAATGCTAAAAATCCCTCAGTGGTCGAACTACCCGAATGATAGTCGCTCGCATGAATTACACGGATTTTCTGACGCTCCAAAACTTATCATTTGTGCTGTAGTCCATTTCAGAGTTACTTCATCAGGGAATGTTAGTGTGGAGCTTTCAGTGTCACCCATCAAACCTATTCCTTTTCCAAGATTAGAGTTCTGCACTACATTCTACACTACTCTACTAGTTCTAGACGAACTCGTTAGTAATTCGCAATCCTCATTGGAGATTCAAAATCTTCAAGTTTCTGTACGCACTGTCTCGATGGATGTTTTGCATTGGCTCAACGATCATCAATCTAGATGGCCAGTTTTCATAACTAATCGATGTTCCAAGATGATGGATTTCTTGCCAGAGACCCAATGGAAATACATTCGCTCTGAGGACAATCTTGCTAATATGAAGAGCAGAGGTCGTTTTACCGATAATATAGCCGAACTCACGCTGTGGTGAAATAGGCCTGGATGATTATCATGACCCCCTGCGTCACGACCTGAATCAAAATCCGTTTACAGTCATTCACCTATTGATGCATAAACTTTATCCTCACCATTCCCCGCTGCACACGTAACGAAAGAACCTGTTGTACCCAGAGGCTTACTCAACCTTCGCTTGAACATGCTTCGAGCACAATAATCTCATTCACGGGTGATCAATGGGACTGCTAACCATCTCAGATTCATTCCAATTCCGTGACACACCCTTTTTCTGGCTTTGGAATTTCAGATCTGATTCAAAATGGGCCCCGGGCTCAGTTAGCCATCTCCAAGGGAGCACTAACATGTGAAGAAAAGAAACGGGCTAAATTCTCCTGTATCCATACGATTCAAAATTCAGAATATGCTGATGCAATCGAGATGATTCCTAACGATCGGCCCTTGCCAAAGAAAAATGAACTCCGTCAACTCTCTCCCATCATCACTCATGACATGATGGGAGAGGAGGGTTGATTAGAGAACTCGAATCTCACTGTCAATTAGGGATACTCCATCATATTGCCACTTGGACACCCATCCACACATTTGATTCTTTGAAAATTCCACACGCTCACGTGGCATGGAGGCATTCAGATCACTCTTGCGTCTCTCCTCCAAGCATTTTGGATCGTGCGAGGTCGCACTGCAGTGGAAAGGACAATCCACCAATGTCCTGTTTCTGCGCGTTATCGCGCAGCAACATCACAGCAAATGATGGGTCAATTACCAGGAAGCCGTGTACAAGTTTCGCCCCCTTTCTAGAAAATAGGTGTTAATTATGCTGGTTTTATATGCGTACTCACTGCACCCGGGCGCGGTAATGAAGCACTGGAAGTTATATTGCCGCCTCCATATGCATGAGTAGGCGTGCCATACATCGCGAGGTCGTCTCAGACTATTCCTCGGCAGCCTCTGTAACAGCCTTCATCAGATCCATCTACCGCCGTAATCATTGCTCAGATCTGCAGAGCGATCAAGGCACCAATTTTGTTAGAGCTGATCGTGAGCTCGATGTCCTTCCTTCGAAAGCCTCAGCAAAATTCAACTCCACAATCACCGTTTCATCGGGGATAATGACTAATTTGCACTTCAATCCCCCTCCAGCCCTTCACTTCGGTGGTCTTTGGAAGGTGGCTGCAGAATCGGCCGAGCATCATCTCAACCGCGTGGTTCGGGAGAATAAATTGACATTCGAGGAACTCTTTACCTTCCTCCACCAAGTAGAGCAATTTTCAATCCTTACCCTCTCGCTCCCCTTCCGGACAAACCAACTGATATGCGCCCATTGACCCCAACTCATGTTCTGATCCACTCTGAATCATTCATAACTAGCGGTTCTGCCTTGCTCATTAACGCTTGCCCGGCTCCATTCTATCCAGTACAATTGATTTTGCAGGAGAATTTCATGTTATCCCTCGATTCTAATCCAGAAACATACTATGAAATGAATTCAAGTGGCTCCCTCAGAGCTTCCGTACGGATCATTTCAACATTTGCGGAATCAGTGAAGTAGGTACTCTAACACCCACTTGACTTCGATGAAGAAGTTATAAAAGTTGAAGTAATTAAAAGCCAATCAAAACTCTGTATTTCCGGATTCCACATACCGAGTCGCTCATGTGACGTGGTAAGTCTCGAGCTTCCTGCCCGCGCCTCCCCCCGTCACCAGACGATGCACCAAGTGCACCGTCAGCGTTCCTGACGGAGCTTCGCCCGTTTCCCCACCTACAGCGCGAAGTCGCGTCGCGGACCCATCATCGCGGGCGACGGAACACGCCGCGGCAGACCACTCTGACCAACGATCAGGATCACACACACTCTCTATCACCTCAATTATCTCTAAAAGTCACTTATCGATCTCATACTCGTGTTCCTTTCGAAAACTCTTCCTCCCCTCGTTACATCCCCTTTTCCGTGCTAGGTGAGGTGATTTTCCGCTAGTAAAATTTCTTCTCACAAAAGTTAGAAACATTTCCTCTCAAAAATGTTTCAGATACTGCAAAATTCCGTGAGAGCGTCTGAAAAATAGAAAGTAACCACGAGAAGATGAGAGATGAGCCAAGCAGCATCCAGACAAGCCGTGAGGAGTCAAGCCGCAGCCTCAACCAAACCCACGAGGAAAATGGAACAACAACGACTGACCAACGTGATTTGCCTAGAACTGCGAGCAGGGCCAACATCCACATCCCGCCGAGACAATCTTGTACAATGGAGCTGCACAATCAACTCGCAGAGAGGATGGCTATCCGACCATCTTCTCATCGCAACCATCAGAGACTGAAACCATCGATGGGTAAGCAGCTGCGTCAGCATGTCGCGTAGAACGGAAGAACGACCCAGCAACAAGTAATGTAGAACTCCTCTTGAAGTTTATCATGTAACTTTCGCAAGTCTGAGGCGGTCACTGAAGATAATTCGATCCATTCTTTCGAAGATGCATTTGAAATGAGTCTCGAGCCACCGTTTCTGTGCGCTTTGGATACATCAATGTTTATCAAATATCAAAATTGATCGGGATATTCCATAGTATATAGAGACGGACAAAGTCTAAAATTACACTGGATGAAATACCATGCGAGATGATCGAAATGAAACGTGTTGTGATATCCCCGAATATTGAATTCAATACAGCAGAACTGAGCAACGGCTCTTAGCTGCAGCCACGAAGTTGGTCTCAATTCATGAAAATGGATCCAACACTGGGAATGAATCATTATGGAATGTCTTGCAAGGTGGTCTGAATTTTTACCAGTGGATGATGAATTTTAAGGTAGTTGTCCTGTAAAATTAATCAAGAACAGGATGCTTCGTAACAGGTGAGAATTTAGTTCAGGTATCGATGACGATCTGTGCGAAATTTCAAGACAATCGACCGTTTCGAGCCAGAGCCCTAGCCATCAAAAAACCGGGTGTTTTAGTAACAATTAACATTGCGCTTATGGGAGATGACACGTGAAACGGCACTCTTTCGAGTCTCACAATTCATCCCGTCAACAGAAGATGATGGGATCGCAGGAGAAAGAAGGTAATACAAAGATAAACCTTCTCCCTGAATCCGCTCAGGGAGAAGGTTGCGGACGTCAATTGCGGAACGGCTTCCACGGAAACTCTGTTCATGCGCGAATTATCGGCTGGTTCTCACGGGTTTTGACCATAGAAGTATCTCAGCCCATGTTTGCTTGCTTTTTGCTGTGCAGAATTCATGAATATGGGTGTTATCAAAAAGTGAGGTTGGGGAGCCTTTGACTCACGTAGTTACAGGACAACTACCTTGATAAGTAAGCCATTACAAAAAAAATTTGAAAAATGAAATTTTGTCAAGTCTCAAAATTTCACAAAAATGGATGATATTGGGGATATCAAACTCGATTGGCAGCAAATATGGTTATATGTATTCATTGGATCATGTAGAACTCGAAGTAGGAGTATATCGGATCGAACTTCTGTTAATGGGTTCAAACCCCAAAGAGACAACGAAACGGTTCGAAACTTTGCTGAAAGACTGGTATATTTGCATGAGCATTTGATTCATGCCAGACGTGTGCGTGATGAATGGGAGAATCTCCACGAAAATGAAAAATGCGGATGGACACGAAGGCAAAAATTGTAGTTACTCTAGGTTCTTCAATGAATCTGAAAATGGAGTACCGAATGATGCTTCCTTGTGATGAACCTGATTCTTCTGAGAGAGCCATAAGAATGGCTGAGTCTGTCGAGAGGAGTCCGAATCAACCCGTAGGGGGCTTTGGGTGTGATCTTCGGGTTGCATTTCGAGCTTGAGGGAGCGACGCTCCTCCGGACCTGAGCCCTACACCCACATCCATCCACCCTACACCCTACACACAACATACCTACGCCCGCACAAGCACTACTCAGTAATATCAACACGATATAGAATACGCGCCACACCAGCACCACATTCTCACTGGAACCCAGGGTCGGACAGTTTGCGGTAATCAGACCCCGTCCCCGGATCGAGGTGCTGGGGGCCGCCTCTACCGAAGACACACATTCGCACAACTCTACAGTCTGATACTGACACTCATACTCACACTCACATACACGCACTCTCCCACACCCATTCACACAGACACACGCACCCAGTAGAACACAGCACAGCACACTTCAACACAGCAAAACACAGAGTTAAACAGCCCTCCCGTGTTGGTCTGGTCCGGGGTCGGACAGCATGCGATTCCAGGCCCTGGAAGAAGGAGGTGATGTCCAGCATCAACGGCGAGATTTCCCCAAATAAAGCGGGGTCCCATTCGGATCGCCCCATGGGGGGGGGGGGGGCACGATGCAAAGCGGGCTACCAGTGGCACACTCGGCTGGTGGAGTCACGCGTAAAGCTGAAAGTGATGGAAATACGCTCCAGGCAAAGGCAGTGGGAGAAATGAACTAATCCAAGGGAAGAGTAGACCCTACCGCCAGCAGAAAGAGGAAGGGTCTGGGCGAGGAAGCAGAGAAGCGAGTGCTGAAGCAAACCAAGCTTGCTTTCAAGAGCCAACGGGAGATGATTTCGGAGACTGCAGCAGCAGCAAAAGTGGCGGCAGAGAAGCTTCTGCAGATCAACCCTGCATTAACGATTCAGCGCAGGCAACCCAGCAACGAGGTTGTTGATGACGTCATCAATTTGAGCTCAGACGCGAGCGACCCCGACATCACCATACGGTCCCAGGAGAACAAAATAATCCTGACTCCCGGGGTCGGTACGCGCGACGAACGAGTGGAGAAGGGACTGCCTGAAGGGATGGATACTGACCTCACTCCCACATCTGGAGAGGCCGATCAACAGAAGAGTGGGAACAAGACTCCCGACCTCATGGGAAGATGGAGGGACCTGGAAAAGTGCCGACAAGGAACGGAAGAGAAGACTCTTCTTCTCCTCGAACACTCCAGCGTGGTCATAGGCACAGCCGAATATGCCCCTGAAATTTCAGGAGGGACCGAGGCAGACATCGAGGAACTCGAGAGGATAGGTCACGCCCTCGGGAGCCAACTCGCAGCAGAAGAGGCGAAGAGGACTGCCTCCAGGACCACACTCCTCGAAATGGAGGGGACCCTGGAATCGAGAAGGAATGTGCAGCCCTCTGCCACACAGATATCAGCCGCTTCGCAAACCGGTTGAAAGGTAAGGGGGGAGAAAAACCGAAATCACGACCGGGGAAGCAACGCGATTCGAAGAGGGCGCGACGCGGGCATCCATCGAACGGCCATGATACACCACGCTCGACATCGACTCCGAATAGGCCCAAGCAGAGCGAGGCATAGCAGGAGGTGATCTTAGAGACGAACGCAAAAAGGGCAAGGAAGAGCCGTAAGACAAACGACGCCGCCGGGAAGAAGGTGAAAGTGAAGCCGAGGAGAGCAAAGCTCGAGGCCGTCCTAGTCACAACGAACCAGGAAGGACTCACCTACGCAGTCATGCTGCGCAGGATGAAGACGAACGACTTGAAGGACCAAGTGGGCTCAAATGTCACGGGCTTCCGTAAGATCCAAGAAGGCCAAGTACTCATTGAACTGAGGAAGGGCACTGACGCCACCGCTGTCAAGGAGGCTCTGGCACCAGTCGTCCGGGATAAAGGAGCTGTCCACTGTCTTGGGAACAGTATGACTCTCGAAGTGCTCGGAATCGACTTCGATGTCGACCAAAATGAAGTGCGACAGGACCCCGCCGAAGCTCTACCAGAGAAGGAGACGATTGCAGTCAAGTCGCTCCGGGGTGGCTACCGCGGTACACAAATTGCGATCATCTCAGTCCCAACAAGACTGGCCCACCACTTCCTGGACTGGAAAGAGTTCAAGGTTGGATGGGGCAGAGTAGGGATCCGCGAAAAAGGTGTCATTCCACGGTGCTATAACTGTCTTCAGTGCGGCCACAAGACCTCGGGCTGCGGGGAGGAAAAAAAGAGCATCGGAGACCAAAACTCTGCTCCCAAGGCGGCGAACCAAGCCACCTCACCGCAACCTGCAGAGGGAAGCCGAAAAGCGTGAGCTGTGCGTCGATCGGGTCCAAATCTGACCACAAATCTGGCGCAACTGCACTGCCTACCAGAAAGCAAAGAGCACGTACGAACAGAGGAGAGGTCGAAATGGCTCATTTGATCCGAGCCTATCTTAGGAAGAGCGAGGATGCAAATGATCTCCTACACGTTGTTGCCATAGTTGAGGGGATCGATGTTTTAATCATCTCAGAACCGCATCGGAAGCGCGGATTCTCCCGATGCACAACCGATCTCTGGGAGACCGCTGTCGTTCAGATTATGAATCCTACCATTTGTGAGACTGGACCAGCTGCTAGTGGCCGCGGCTTTGCCCGAAAGATCATCGGAGGCACAGTAGTCTACAGCTGCTACTTTTGCCCATCGCACAAGCCCAATGAATTCGAGGATGAGCTGCATGATCTAGAAGGAGATGTCAGGGAATAGGAAGCCTAGAGATAATCGCGGTGAACTCCAACTCCAAGAAACCGACTTGAAGCGGCCACGGTGTCCTTGAACCAACTTTAGATGAGTCGGAAGACCACTTCGCCAAATATTCCCTTGAATGATTATTCAGTAGGGTGCGCCAAAAAAGGGCTTTTTCGAAAATCGATACGCGCTAGCGTGGACATGTTGTGTTTGTACATATAGATATGAAATAGTTATTTACGATACAAGGGACCTAACAGCCTTATTATTACACGGCGTGAAGTTGGCGCCCGAGCGCTTGCGCGAGGTTATTAAGTCTCAAAGTACCAAACAGCTGATTTTGTTATCGGCCAGGAGAAATATCAGCAAGAGATCGCCAGTACTGTCACATCGTCCAGCTGGCCAACCCAAGAAGAGTATACATCACTCCCTCGGAGGCATGAGTACAATAACTGATCCCGCACAACCTCCAAAAGAGAGCTACTGTGCGAGATCAGCTCAAAAAGTGAACAGTGCATCACTTGGAGCGATTTACGACCGGCCGGCAAAACTGAAAAAATTTTCCTACGAATTTCCAAAATTTCCCAAAGAAGTTTGTTGGGGGGGGGGGGGCATCTTCATCATTCAAAGAGTCCTTCTTTCAAATTGCAGCTCAATCGGACGTTCTGTTCCTGAGCTACAGTATGCATCGTAGTGCACCCAAATTACACTCACCGGACCCAGTTTTTACCGCGTGACACTTCACCCGTGTCACAGATCATCGGAATTCATAATACAACACAGCAGGCCACTTCACTACGAACACAGAGCTATTCAAACACATAAAGAGTCACTTTAAACCCCACATCTAGCTCAAGGTCGAGAGAACGGCCGAATTTCCAGTAAAATCGTTCGAAAAAGTAAACTCCAGAATTTTGAAAAATAGAGTCGAAAAACGCAAAGATTGATGCGTATCACAAGCAGATCTGGTAGATAACAACTGGAATCAAGTATTGCGATCATTTTTATTGCTGAAAGGAATTCAGAGAAGCAGAAATCTCAATAGAGGATGTCAGGATTTTTAACGACAATTAGACGAAAAATGCGTGTTCTGACTGAGAAAGTCAATACCAGGACGTGACTTTAGTTCAAATCGCGGTTGTGAACCTTTACTGTTGTGACGAATCTATATATTTGAGTATAATCGAACATCATTAGAAGCGTCAAAAACGAGATTACAGGATTTAAAGAAGGAAAATGTAGGATTTCGACGCGAAATTTGTCGATATGCGAAAACTCAGATTTTTCACGCCAGAGCCCAAATTTGTATGTGTAATTCAAAGAGATAGATTGATCGACATCATACCTTAGAGAAGAACAAGGGCAGAGACCTATGTTTGAATAGAAAAATCTTAAGATCAAGATTTTATAGAGTCCAAAAGTCACTCGAAAAGTTACCGTCGACACTGAAAACAAGTGCATTTTTGACGATAATTCGAACCATTTTGACGACATTACATTTGAAACTGGTATGATCATTCCTTAGGATGGACCTTGGTTGAATCGAAACCGACCGACTACCCGAGAATTATCTCAAATATCTCTCTAAAAATATCCCAAAAAGGCCACAGAAGAAGTTCGAAGCCGAAAGATTGACGATAGTTGCCACAGTATTAATCCTTGCATGAAGCAGGTGTGCAATACTTCAACAGTCGTATCACATTTCCTGTCATGGCCACATATGAAATTCCGACACCTTCCCATCAGCGAGATTGAAACGAGATCCGCCGGAGACAACGAAGGATAAGAACAAAAATAGTAACTTAGCCACAACATCGAACATTGGCATCAAAGATTCTTCGCAGGTAAGTCGAATGTTTCATCATGAATTTACTATAGGGGATGACATATATCAATATTCACCATAGGGAATCCAGCCTGCGCACATCAGCTCTGAGCACCTTCTGCAGGGGTACCAGGTACATTCCAGGTATTTGTTGATGTGAAAATCAACCTGGTAGTAAAAGCAGAAATCAGATTGAAAAGGAAACATTACTTATCAAATAGTAGTGTAACCAATCGAATACATACAAATATCCACGCTCATTTACACTCAACACATACACATTCACACACCCTCACACATACCTTCACTTACCCACATACCTAAACACACCAGCACACATACCCACAAATTTTGCAGAGGAAGGAGCCGATAGTACGATTGATGTAGCAAGCTTCTCGTTTCCATTTGTCACAATTCAAGTTCATGATATTTATTCATTCGAGAAATATATGAATCAGCTTCTTTCATGAACACTTCAGAGAAATTTCATATAGCTACAATTGTAAGGTCTCTCTCTTTATGCCGTCCCATTCATGTGCAGAGCGCGCCGCCTAAGCGGGAGCGTCGAATGTATACGTTCGACGCCCTGCTTGAGGGGACAGACTCTACTATAGTAGAGCCTTTCCCCTCAAGCCTCCTCAAGGATGAACTCCTTCGCTTCAACGCCGCGACGCACTCTGCACATGACTGGAGGGACTTGCAGGGAAGAACTCTATTACGCACGACACCCCTGCGCCTAGGAGTCAATCGTTGGAGTCCTTCTTATCAAGCCCTTCCAGTCATGTACAAAGTGCACCGAAGGAAAAACCCATCACAGCGGATCCGTAACGCGCTCGGCACGTGATTGAAGGGGATCAGGACAGCGGGTCGGAACGGTGAAAAAGTTTTTGGTGCAAGATCATGAGAATATCAATTGGATATGTTTCAGGCTAGTTAGTCCGGCAGCTGCGTAGGTTTCCGTAGGCTTTCAGGGGTCTCCGAATGAACGAAGTTTTTCCCCACGTATTTTGATCCAGGTAAATCCAAATTTCGATGGTGCGAAGTTGGAAAGTCATGCCATAATTTGTTATCAATAAATTCTTATAAACAATCAGAAAGTTGCATGAATTGATTCGGAAAATTCCTTTCCGTATCTTTTGAGCTAGTCTCAGTCGAAAAAGTCTCCTGACATTTTCCGTGAAAACCCCTAGTTTTCCCGCAAAAAGTTTATAAATCTTCCGAAAAGTCCAATTTCGCGATTTTTGAGGGCTTGTAGCGTTGAGTCAAGATATTTTTGTTTATCTGCTTCAGCTTGAATTGCTCCTCTGAGTGTCAATTCAACTCGGAAGAAGCTCAGAAGCCGGGAAAATGCAACTGGTCCATTCAATATCAAAAACAAGCTGACCTGTTTTCGCGGTCTGTGGTGGCCATCTCCTGCCACCAATATACTGTGCTATATGGGCGGTCGTGCTCTCCCGGGTGTCCTCAAAAGAACGAAAACGCTTCCCAAGTACTTTCACCCACTGAGTCCGAATTCTGATGTTGGGAAGTCGGAAACTCATGGAATAATTTGTTATTAACAATTTGATATGAACAATCAAAAGTTGCATTGATCGATCCGAAAAATTTTCCTGCCTTTTTTCGGGCTATTCTGAGCCGAGTTGATCTCTGCATATCTTTCATGAGAACCCTTAGTTTCCCCGCAAAGAATCCATGAAGTTTCAACAAATCCGAAATCCGCGATTGCGTCTCAGAGACGGAAAGAATCTCCTGATATACCATGGCTCAGACTAATGGTCGTGTCTATCATCCCATATCAGTTGAACAGTTTTGATCGATTCCCATATTGGTCAGATAATAACATTTCATTGCATAGCACACTCGAATCTAGATTTGAAATATGCGCATCTCTATCAAGCATGCTGCTGCATACAACTTCCCCGTTCTGACAAGCTCAACGGACCGCGCGCCGTCACTGTGCACCGTTCAAATACGCTGGATCCCTGTGGTAGGTGGCCTGGGATAGAAATTGGGATATCCTTATACACTGACAAGGGGAGCAGCAACCTTGCGGGTCCTGAATCTTGACGGAACTTTGGGAATCTTCTTGTTTGGGTGAGAAATAAGGGTCCCCAGGAGAGTTTTGTCCAATGGGCCTCCTATCCTGACATACAGTCATGGAGATTAGCATTGGCCATATAGGCCCATGTTAACCTTTAGCTGGCACACCTCTGCCAAATAACATAGCTGGCCAACCTGGGTCGATTCGACCTACACCGAAAAATTGATGTTGTAGCTATCATATCGAATCTTTCGACTTGGAAGTTTTTTCGTAGCTTCTTTGATTTGTTTCTGATACGCCAATGTATCCAGATAATCTCTAAGGTCAGATAAAAGACTCCAAGAAATACAAATGTCCAAAAGAGTGCAAAAAATCACTGTTTTCACTTAAAAAATGGTAGACGGCGCAATCTCCATCCAAATGAGCTGAAAATGCAACTGAGTCATCTCGAGATGAGGTCAATCCAAGGAAAAGATAGCGCAAGAGCGGATCTCAGGGAAAAGGTATCCATTCAGATATATTTCGACGCAAAAGTTGAGAATTTTTATTCTCACCATATATGCCAGGATGGAGACCTTCATGAGAAGATAGACCACTAGACTATTCTGTCCTCATATCTACCTGATCTTGAGATAACCCAGTTGAATTTTTGGATCATTCCATTGAGAATTGCGTCCTCTACAATATTTTCAATGGAAAGGCCTTTTTACTATCTGTAATAAGACTAGGCAATGAAAATGCAAATGAACCAAGGCCAATGCTGGTGGTGCTGGCCTCACAAGAAGCGATGTTGGAGATATTGGAGCATGAACAACTTCTACCAAATGGCCTGTCAATACCATCAGATAGAACACCAGCCCAAAGAGGATACATGACGAAACTCAGAAGCGATATGGCACAACATGATGAGGAAAACTCTAATAACCAGGTTAGGATAGAGTTTGTAAATCATGGACCTGCTCTCGTACAAGTGAGAAACTCAGGTGATCGCCTATCTGGCTATGAGCAGCAACGAAACTTTTAGCCCAATGGAGTCATAAACCAGTAACATTTTGACGCTTTATCAGTGGAATGCTAGATTACTGAACAACGAGCTGAGTCTATTAAGATCAAACTTATATCAGTCACAGAAAATACCAGATATGAACATCTTCACAGAAACGTGGCTCAAACCGCGCACATCAAGCTCTGGGCTTGGTCTAACAGATTCCAAGATCTATAGAATGGATAGGAAACGAATATTATTATCTAGAAGTAGAGTTGTTCTCATAGCAACTAAGAGAAAGTTCGTGGGAATCTGCCCTACGAGCAACTCTGCGGCTGCGCCCAGAGAGAGCGTGCGTGTGAGGTATGTGCGTGGTGTGTGTGACTACGAGATCCGCTAATCCGAGGTAGCGCGCCTCGAGGCAGTTCGAGTATAGCCCTGCTTACGATACATTGCGGGCTTGTAACCAATCTTGCCAATGAACCTATCAATATCAAATATATTGAGTGTAGTCACCACCATTATCATCTGGTCCGCCCAACTGTGGAACAAGCCCACTATTACTATATGTTGGGTCGATAGACCCAACCTTCGCTTATACTGGTGACCCCGTTGATTGAAAATTCGGCGGCAAGAACGGTGACCACGTGCATAGGGATCAAGCGGAAGCAGCGGAGCATCCTATCTGCTGTTGGCGCGCATCATCGCGTGGACCACACCGACGCTGCAGCAGCAGCCATCAGCACGCATCGCCCACTCAGGTACATCCTGTGTACCCTCACATCCTCATCTTGGGCTGTCGCATCACAGCTTTTGAGCAGTAGCAGCCTCGAGTACAGGTCAGAGTAACTTTATACGAACCCACGGCAGCAGTCGCTCGGGTCCACCGTGTCGCAAAGTATTGCTTCAAGGACACCGCACGGATTTTTGCCGGCGCGCACGTGTCAGATATAGCAGCTCTCTTCACTCGAGTCTCGCGCGGCACAGCGACACGAGACATTCCAGCGTTGCGCCGTGTGCGGCACAGCGGCACGACGCGTTCCAGCGTTGCAGACCAAATTGTTCCAGCCTCTTCTACCATCTGAGTATACTATTATAATCGAATGAATTTCCCGCTGATCTCGAGTTGAATCGTATGCATGTGTGCTTGAGTGACGTATGTGCGCATGTTACTTATTGAGTGGAATTTTATACGTTAATGTCTAACGACGATATACCTGACTCGCGGAAATTTCTACGCAACGGTGAAGACTATTCTGCGCCGAATTTCTCCGCGACTAATTCACTAATTTCGGAGGATCTTTCCTTAGATTCTACAATCATGACGCTCACTGACAATGGTGGAAATATGGATAATGACAAAACTAGTCCTCCCACTGACCAAACCCCTGCGCAGACTGCTAACTTGAAAACAGAAGTACAGTAAAACCTGTCTAATTCGGGCACCTCCGGTTCCAGTCCGACCCGCCCATAATAGACAGGTGCCCGAATGATAGAGTCTGATGCAAAGTAATAGAAAGTAAGAATTTTGAAAGAACTCATTTCAAACCATACAATCTTGGAATAAATGAAATGCATCGATGAGAACTCGGAACTCTCAAGATGTGGAATGTCAAGATTCATAGTTATTCAGATTCGGGATTTCGAGATTCGGTATGATGGTGATTCGGAACATACTCAGATCGAGGGTCTGCGAACTCAAAACTTTGAATCTGGAAATCTCAAAGGTCGAGGGATCTCTAAGGGAGGCTCAAAGATACTCTCCGTCGAAGTAAGCATCCAATACTTTAGCATTCAAGGTCAGTGACTTAATAGCTGTGAATGATTAGAAATTAGCAGTTGTGAATTTGAGGGTATCGAACAACCCAGATGTCAAAAATACACCTTCAATTGACTCATTGTAATTTTTTGTTAAATATTCAAATATGTAGTTCAGTAATTAATAATCTTCTTAATTCGTCAAACTGACGCAGAACTTAAAAGATGAATGATTTTTGCTCTTCTCAATATGGACACATCTCTTTCAAGCTCGTTCTGAACTTGGCATAAGATTTCGATATGCATACCTGGCTCATTTTGACAACTGAAGTGAGTGCCCTGAATTCACAGGTTCCTCTAACATGTGACATCATATGTTTGAAATCTCTAAAACCGCCCATATTAGGCAGGTGCCCAAATTTTAGAGGTGCTCAAATTATAGAGAAAGAGTAACGTTTGAGCTTATGGAATGAAATTCGGTTCCAAGAGAAAGCGCCCGTAATCGGGAGCTGCCCGGATTTTAGAGGTGCCCATAGAGACAGGTTTTACTGTAATTGCCGCAGTAAGTGAGTCAATGAAAAGTGACCTTCTGAGTGTGATGGCACAAATGATGCAGTCATAATTTGAGGCATTTTCGAAAAAATTAAACTCTCCCCCAGACCCCCGGATGAGGGTACACAAGGTCAGGCCGCGAGTTCGCACGCTATGCTAGACGGGGCACGGTGGAGGAGAACGATGATTCCAAATTCATTCTGGTGCTTCTCGAATCGCGAAATATTTCTCATTCTAATTGTCCGGATCATTCGCCAGCTCGAGTGAATCTGACCAAGGGAGCAATTAAGCTTCTCAAAGGGGTAGAAATTTCGAACCGTGTTTTTTCAGAATTCCCAGTAGGACTGGAAGTGCCTGCTCATATATCCACAGTATATCTGGGTCCCAAGAAAATCCATCAATTGTCTCGTCAGATTGTACAACACTCAATGCAGAATACATGGTAACAGTTATTAATCAATTTATTGATCATCAGAATTGAAGAGAAGAATAATCGTTTCACAAACATTCGAAAACAGAAAAGTGAAGGTCAACAATGTCATGGAATGAAATGATAACAAATGATCTGAAGACAACAAATGATCTGAATGTATCACATGATCAAAATGAACTGAATAATCTTATTACTCAGGCTGGAATTCATCGTCGTTAATCCGAGATTAGGATCAGCGGATTGAGGGCGCTGGGATCGCCATGACGAGTCATTTTACATCTGGGCACAGCGATCGCTGCGCTCTTAATCCGCCGATCCTGATCTCGGATTAACGACTATGAATCCGAGCCTCAGAGGTGCCGCGGAGAAAATTGTATCACTGCTTTCTCCAATTGTGTAGCGTACATTGGGTCTTGATTTTTCTCTTCGATTTCGATAATGAATAAATTGATTCACAACTCTTACTACTATTTCTCCATTGAGTGTTGTATAATCTAATGACTGATAATTCATGAATTCGTTCGGAACACAGATATACTGTAAATATATATGAGCAGTCACTTCTATCTCTATGGAGAATTTTGGAAGAACACTGTTTGGGATTTTTATCACTTCCAGGAGCTTCATCGCTCCCTTATTCAGATTTACTAGAGCTGCAGAATTATTTTGATCAAAATGAGGAACATTTTGTGATTCAAGAAGCATCAGAATACATTTGGAATCAATCCTTGTAATATACTGCGGATGTATCTAATTTTTTCCATCAAATCTACGCATTGATTAAATCAGTTATTTGAAGCGTATTCTTCGAACGAAAACGTTGTGAAATCATTTAATCCATAGAGCGTTCGGGAGAAAAGGTTCCAATGAGCATTCCTCGAAAGAAGGACCTGATGCAATTTCGATGAAAATGGACTTTTGATGTGCTCAAAAAGTGGAACAAAAGTCCATTTCCACTTTCTTATGTCAGTTTTTTGTAACCTATCCAACGTTCTCCTCCACCGTGCGGGACCATCAACAAAACTTCAGATAACGACCGGAGTGCGCCCGTTCTGAATCCGTCCGCTGTCCCATTCGTTCACAATCCACACCAGAGTGCTAATGCATTTAGTGACAATCCTCTAATGGGATTCGACATGACACAAAACCATAATGATCCCTCGAATAGTAGGAATAGAAATATGGCTAGGTTCAGCACGTTGGAATGAACCCCATTATGGGCTCAAAACCCTGTGGCATGGTTTGAATCCTTAGAAATGCTACTAAGGACATTGAAAATTCACACTGACGATGAGAAGTATCTAGCGCTGATGCGAGGACTAGGTGATGCGGCGATGAAAGTAATAAGCATATATTTGGATACTTTGTCAGGGGAAGACAAATACCCATACGTAAGAAAGATTTTGATCAAAAAGTTCTCTGAGCCCCAGGAGGAAAAACTTGACAAACTCGTTGGAAACATGTCCCTTGGCGTGTAAAAGCCCTCCGATTTCGTGAACGAAATGTACAACAAGGGGAAGAATCACCAGACAAAAGACACTGTTCGATTTCGAAAGTATGATTTCTATACGTCATTCAGTTTCAATTCTCAAAATGCAAATGAGATACGGAGAATTTGCGCATCGCACCGTTTTTAGAGATTTTGTATTCGATATTCGTTATATTTCAAATTCATCCAGAACATTCGATACTTTCAACGTCTCTTACTTCCCGGTCTCACGCGCCAGACGAGCTGCCTCGCACTCACGAGTTGTCCGCTGACCGCCGAACCCAAACAATGCTCTAGTTGAGCGATTTGTTATTACGCGCATTTTGCGCCCACGCTCCGCGCCGATTGCCCATCTTTCTCCCAGCTATTTTTCTCTCCTCGTGCCACGTCTTATTCTTTTCAAACACGTGTTTTACACTTCTCTTTACGATTAAAGTGATCAAATTCACATAGATCGTGAGTGTATTTATTTGCAATTCCCGAGATCCCGATAAAGTCTTCCACTGCATATAAAATTCGAGTCCACACAATTTTGCGAGCCTTCGCGCTCAAACATTTGGTTGCAGAGCGTGGTTTCTGTACTCCATGGATCTCCGGGTTGAGGGTTTTCGGGCTCGAGGAGGCGACAATTTCTTCGCGAGTACTTGGTGTTGTGCACTGGGAAACGGGCATTGGTCGCTGGAGAGGCGGCAAAGGTCAGCGGATCATCAACTGCAGGTAGCAGTAGCACTTGGTCCTGAGTTTTAGACCACCTGGCCAAGTCGAGGAGTATCTTTGGCCCAGAAGTCCACCAGGAGGCAAAAGTGGAGCATTATCAAGCGCAAGGAAAAGCGCGCTAATTTTCTGGCATCGTTGCACCCGCTCAGTTGATTTCGGCGGGCTCGTGGTTCCGAGGTTTGCAACGGCGCAGCAGAGCAGCCATCCCAGCTGCAGCTCCAGCTTTGTACCATCGACGTAGATGACGTCATAAGAAGACAGGGAGAGGGTAAGCAGTGACACAGTCGTCGCTCTGCAGCTGACTGGCGAGTTTCAATACTCAATATACCTGTATATGGTAGTCCTTCTCTGTCTTGTTAATTTTCCTCGTCGCCCAATTGTCGGTAGGACGAACAATATACAGTCCCTACCATAAATAATGGTACACGTAGGGTCTCACTCAAACAGTGAAATTCCCAATTTGATTGGTCGGACGGGAATTCTGAAAGAAGGGTTTTCAAGAGCACAAAAAATCTATCATTTCATGGCTTTCGATCATTTTTTACGTGCTTTTTAAGTGCCCGCACACGTGGTTGAAGATCAGAAAAAATTCTCCTTCAATCAATCACCTACAATTTTGACGGGAGCGATCCGATCACAAAAATACTCACGGGATCTTGTAGATCATTTGAAAATCTAGAAATTTGGTACCTTGTAAAATTTTCGTACGACCCTTCCCGTCTGACTTACGAGCTCCGAGAGAAAAATTGTATTATTATAGGGTGCTTATGGAGATACCGAGCCTGGCACCTGTTTAATTTTCTCTCGCTCTATTCTGGGGCAAAATTGGATTTAAAAAAAATCACGGCATATAATTTCGACGTAAAATGATCTCATCTTTCAGAATATTTCATCAGATTTTGTGTAAGATTTGAGGTAGCAACGATTTCTCGAAATTCGATGTGAAAATTGATACATTTCGTGTTTTGCTCCCATAGGTCACATTTCAGACAAAATCTGATGAAACACTGTAAAAGATGAGTTCATTTTAGGTCGAAATCATGTGGCATGATATTTTCTAAATCCAATTTTGTCCCATAATAGAGCGAGAGAAAATCAAACAGGTGCCAGGATCGGTATCTCCATTAGCACCCTATGTTAATACTAAGTTTTTTTTTCGGAGCTCGTGAGTCAGACGGGAAGGGTCGTACGAAAATTTCACAGAGAACCAAATTCCTAGATTTTCAAATGATTTACAAGATCCCGTGAGTATTTTTGTGATCGCTCCCGTCAAAATTGTAGGTGATTGATTGAAGGAGAATTTTTTCTGATTTTCAACCACGTGTACGGGCACTCAAAAAGCACGTAAAAAATGATCAAAACCCATGAATTGGTAGATTTTTTTGTGCTCTTTTATATCCTTTTTCCAGAATCCCCGTGCGACCAATCAAATTGGAAATATCACTGTTTGAGTGAGACCCTACGTGTTCCATTATTTATGGTAGGGACTGTATATATATATATATATAAGCAAGTTCCATACTTTTCAGCGTGTAGATAGCGCACAGCTATTGTTCTCATCAGCTGATGTACAGTATTCATACTGTACTTGTTTGGAAGTGCGCTCGCTAATGGAACTTGGCTTGTAATGTCTAGTTTTTAGATGATGTCACGGACTTGAATAATCAGTCATCGTGCATTCAATTTACAGTCTTCTGGCAATGTTTAGCGCATAGGGTGCAGGTTTCGCCGCATTTGGGTTGTAATTGAATACTTTGATGCACGCATTCTCCGCATATACTGATTATGACAGTACCGACGCAGTGAGCTCGGTTTTAGAGAACTTGTGCCGAGAATCGGGTCGGTTCTCTATTTTTCGCCGAGTGAAATTCGGACGTATTGAATTATGTTGGTGCGTAAGTATTTGTTGGTTTTTGCGGAAGCTGGTTCCAACCTTTGCGGTTGAAATAATTTATCCAGCTCACATGTCTCCGCACATGACGTCATCCGCCCGTTACAGTTACCGATTTTAATACCGATACTCGCGAGTAGTTGAAATGTCGTTGCTTTCACAGCACAATCTAGGGAGTTCGCGACAGAATGCAATTTGAGATCAATTTTTCGGTCAATCAATGAGGCATTTTGATAGCTATAGAGTTAGAAATCTGGTGGAGTTTGGTATTTTGTACAGTAGCTGGTCAATCAAGCTATTGAAATATTTAGCTTGTGAGTTTTTTGCCCCTCGCACCAAATTAAGACTCTCTAATAGTCAAAGTGTTCTCATATATATTTTATTCAGTGAGTGATTAAGTGGTCGAAGAATCAGTGAAGCTTCTGGCTTATCAATATGACAATCTCGTTCATCACGAACTCATATGAATACAACTTTATTACTGATACGAAAACAATGTTCGAGTTCCTTAGAAAATATCGATTCAGTTCGTCATACTGTTTCTAGGAGAATGTCGATTGAGTCATCTATCTTCGTGATAGCTTTGAGTTGAAATTAACTTCTTGTATGAACTACGGTTATGGTGGTGAGAATTTGCGAGTCGGTGATTTTCGAAATCTAGCGTTATGTGTTTAAAAACTCGTAGATTCAATTAGTTTCATTCAAAATTGAGATAGTTATGAGGTTGATTCGTTGGTCGGTGGAGGGTACCCGCAACGGATAGTTTGAACCTGAATCTCTTTGAGTTAGTTTAATCGAGCATTCACATTTGTGGAATGACAATTAAGTACGCCTAAGTGTTGTTAGATGGTCAAACGTTAAAGTGAAATCTTTTCACTTCGGCGACTCGTGTATAGGAGCATAACAATAATAGTGGTTGCTTCGTTTGATGAGTCAGCCGATTATTAGACTAGAACTTTGATCGATCTAGAAGGCTATTCTAATTCGAAGTGGGAGGTTGCTTACTGCATGGTAGTTGACGAGAGAACATCAGCAACTGTCAGTGCTTGTGTTGGTTGGTAAGCGTCGGCAGGTGAGACGTCACGTATGTTGATGTGAATGAAGTTCCCTGTATCGAAAACCTTGTCAGTTGGTTACGGTATCTAACCGTATTTTTACGTCGTCTGGTGAGGCGCCACGTTTTTTCGTAGTTTTTCTTCCCCGCAAGATTTGTTGTCACGTTTTGCGATTCGCAATTCTAATCAGGTGGGGAAGGGAAGAAGTAAAAACTTTCGATGTTCGTGTCCTCCCAAATTTGGGATTGTCTGGTATTAATTTTGATTTTACAATACCTCCTCCAGAATCAGTTGAATTTGGCTCAGAATGTCGGGAGCAATTGCAATCTCCAGCAATTTCTCAGCTCTCGTGGAGGGAGGTGATCAATTGGTTGCCAGAAAATTGATTTGTTCCTTTTTACAGAGCATATGGACGTTCATCATTCTGATCTCGAGGATGTAAGGAACAAAAGATAAACGAAGCCATCGAGGTTGACCATGGATCTACAACGAGGGATACAATGACTCTAAAGGACCTTCCTGGATGGTGGAGGCTCCTGGACTTTCAGCCAAATTCGATGGAGCAATGTGATCTTCACTCTCATAAACTGAGACTACCTTTGGTATTATTAAGAACAAATGGAGGTAATGGCTGTCTGTCTAATTTTTCCAAGGATTTTCCGAGGCCAGATTGGTCAAAGTGGGTGGTGATCGTCGATATAGATCAAATTTTTGCCACTTTGAAAATTATTTTGTTTCTTGCTTCTGCTTCAGAAATTCTATGAAGTTAAATTTATTCCCAACATTGTGCGCTCGTAAATTGTAATGAAATTTCTAGAAGATAATTCAGCCTCCAGATTGTTTCAATATTAGTTTCTCTGAAAATTTCGAATCTACTTTGAGGGTTTCCACTCTCCAAGTTCTGTTTTGAAAATTCGTCGAATTGGGTCTAATAGAATTGGGCTCACTGTATGTGCAGGTTACAAGAAGACGCCACTCGACACTCATGTTACCCGACGTGCAGCAGTACTATTTCAACTCAGGAATTTACCTGCCCAGTTGAGACAAGTTTGGTGCCTGCCAGATTTCGTAATAGTGGACCAACGAAGAGTCATCATTAACAGGATGGAGTTTTCGAGATAGAATTCGGATATTCAAATTTATGATCACGAGATTATATTCTGCGTCACATTACACTACACACTTTCCCCGTATCGGGACTCCGGTGCATCGTGTGACGATCGTTTGCGAAATTTTGGGCACAAATTGTATCGAAATCGTACATCCAAGTAAAATTATTTTGTGATATGTTTTGTTGTATTTACATCTTTTTGGAGTACGATCCGTTCAATCGATAATTCTTCAAGATATATACATACGGTTGATGAATAATTCGTTGAACGGTTCAAAGAGGTCAGTTTGGAACTTTGGGTTTCAAGAAAAATGAAATTTGAGACCGCCAATTCAATATTTTTAGTTTCATGATGATCAATATTAGTCAAATCTTCCGAATCCAATCAGTTACAGTTGATTTGAAGTCTCGTCGACAATATGTGATTTTTTTGGTTGATGGTTCAGGACCAAAGGCGACTCTCTAGGTCTGAATACTGACTATAACCTTCTAGCTCGGTGGATCATGACCTCATGGTTAGACTAGCTATGTGAATCAAATTGCGCCGAGCTAGGATTTTTTAGGATCGACAGAGACGTTTGAATGCGTACCAGTCAGTTATTTGTTTTCATTCAATGTTTTTCGATTCTTTGTGGAAATTGTCTCGATTTCAATTCTGCGAAATACTTAAATTTGTTCAATGGATTCAAAGGCTTTTACTTCATATTACGAGGATATTAATTTTCTCAAATGGATTCATGAACCTTTAGTAGAGTACAACTTGTTGAACTAAATGCTGAATGTCGAATTATTTTCTCGAACTGTAATATTTTGTTGTTTGACCACTGGATGTGATCAAAGTGGGCGGGATGTTCGATTTCGACAGTATGATTCCTGTACGACATTCAGTTCCAATTTTCAGAATGCGAATGAGATCCGGAGAGTTTGCGCATCGCACCGTTTTTAGAGATTTGTATTCGATATTCGTTATATTTCAAATCTCTCTAGAACATTCGATACTCTCAACGTCTCTTACTTCCCGTTCTCACGCGCCAGACGAGCTGTCTCGCACTTATGAGTTGTCCGCTGACCGCCGAACCGAAACAATGCTCTAGTTGAGCGATTTGTTATTACGCGTGTTTTGCGCCCGCGCTCCGCGCCGATTGCCCATCTTTTTCCCAGCTATTTTCTCTCTCCTCGGGCCGCGTCTCATTCTCTTCAAATCCGTGTTTTACACTTCTCAACTGTGTCGGTCCAAGATAGAGGTGTTCGATTTAATTCAAGCCCTTAATTCATTCTAAGAGTAGATGATCACAGCCCGGACCTATAATATCTCTGAGGGTTGCTACAACCAACTGAATCTCATTATGGGGGAAAGACATACCAGTTTGTATGCTTTCATCAAAGAAATTCAGGATTATAATAAATTAAATCGATAACCTCTATCTTGGCTTCGTTGGTTAGAAAGTTGGAGAAACCTAGAAAGTACCATCAACGAACCATATTGTTGATCGGTGAAGTCTCTTCAAATAGTTTGTTGTACAGAAAATAAGGATTGGATCGTGATCTCGACCATCACCCTCGTCTCTATTTTCATCCATTTCTGTCAGTGAGTCTTACAATAAAAATTGATCACCCACAAGTGTACGAATCAGGTAGTTCACCAAGATCTCCAAGTTACTGAGGATTCGATGATATACCTCTTCTACGTGCTCGGACGACAACTTTGCCGATATTTGGTCGGTCAGGCAAACGTGCCAAAATGCCTACAACGCTCCATCGAACATCGAAGGATCGTTTCACTATCGCGCAGATACTCACTCAAGAAAATGTATCTATGAGAAAAAACTGACTTAGAAATAGTTTTTTTTAGAAAGAGAGGGTTTAGAAAAAATACGACGTTGGGATGGACAACAAAATTAATCTTGATGATATACCTTCGAGAGAAGGACCATTAAGTGATTGGAATTGGTAATGTTCCAACTATATGGCATGGTTTTTGCATAAGTCTCACCGATTCTCCAGAGATCGAAGGTTATCTGAAGAATCAATCCGTTCAAGAAAATGAGGAGGATGAAAATGGAATTCTGGGTGTAATTACGAACCTACGTCACAAACTTCATTTATTGTTGTGAAACATGAAAACGGACAAATTGAATCGTACGATCGTGGAGTGGAGCTAGAAAATTGCGGTGACTTACAGAGGAATGCTTAATCATCGAATCAATCAAATGAAATTGAAAAGAATCGTTTCGGAGTTGATTTCATTTAGTGGTCTTCACAGGTTGAACGTACATGTGGAAGTGACGGGTGTAGATGAACTGAAACTGTTAGGTGGTGAAAAGATGGAAATTGAGGGATTGATTTTGGGAAATGAAGTTCATGTTGTGGGAGAGTCTTCCGTCACTAAGAATATTGATTATTGATTTCTGATTCTCGCATATACTGTAAAAATTTTTTGATTCATATTTTTTGGGAGAAATATACTTTTTTTTCGTAACCCAAGCTCACTCTAAATGTTGTAATGATTGAATAGTCTGATTGAAGATAGTAATGATGGTAAGGAATTGATTTCTCGGAACCTGCAAAGGGAAATTGAGGAGACTGAGGGACCTGCAGGGGCTTAGAAAAAATTAGGGGCCTTCGGGGGCCCTCGGAGGCCCTCAGAGGCCCTTAGGGGATCTCGGGGAAATCTCTCAGCCCCTAAGGTAAATATGGAACGTAATTTAGGTTAATTGGTCGGAGGCACTCGGGGCCTCCCTGGGCATTCAAAGCAGTCAAGGGCATTCAGGGGAGTTCAAGGGAGTTTGGAGGAATTCAGGGGAATTCAGAGGAGTCTCATCCTTACTACTATGAGTTAGGGAGAGATATATATGGGTATATTTATCGGTATATTTCGGCAAATCCGTGCGCACGACCCCCGCGGATCTTTTCGCCAATTCTTTACATGAAAGTAGGCACCAAAAATAGTACTTTCCCAGAGTTTCAGCCCCCTAAAAAATTTGTTACGCCCGCTAGATTTTTTCCAAGTTTGAAAGAAGGCCTTTTTTAGCGTTTTCTAAAAAAATCGCCATTTTGACCAGAAACATCGTAGCGAGGCGTGCGAGGTCCCATTTTCTTTGTTTTGACGTCAAATTTTAGAAAAAAAGTATGCAAGACTCTTAAAACCGAATGCGTTCAGTCTACGCGACAATACATAGAATCACTTTTTTCGATTTATAGCCCATTTTCAAATGGATGCTATTCCGATGCATCTGAATCTCCTTTCATCTAACTCAACCAGTTTATTTTGTCTTAAAAAATCCTAAGATTTGCGTTTTTGCACGTTCAAACCGGATGATTTCGGCCCGAGTGATGTCCATTGGAAGATGGTGAGTTATCGAAAAATGACCAATTTGTCAAGCTCGCCAAATCTATTGCCCTCAACCAATCGACTTAAAACTTGACACAGATGTTTTTCCAAGTGTCTCAAACACGTGGGAAAAATTTCGCGCTGTGTTTCGGCCTTCCGTTAGACCTATGGATTTTACAAACACCCTCATTTTTGCGGATTTTCGTGTAATTTTTGAAGCGGTTGCCGCTCTATTCCTGCGCATGCGCACATCTGTACTGCTTCGGGAGTATCCTCAATTGATAGCCCTTGCAATTTCCTACAAACTGACCCCTTGACGAAGTCTCTTTGATGCAACTGAACCAGAGATCTAGAAATTCTAAGGCAAGAAAAACTCGAAGTGCCGAAAGTACCCCAACTCACAGGTTTTCAGGGTGACAAGAAGTGGCCGAGGCTTGCCATTTAGGTAGTGGTGATCTCTTTCTGCCTCAAAATAGCTGGATTTCTGGTTCAGTTGCATCAGAAAGACTTTGTCAGGGGGTCATTTTGGAGGAAATTGCAAGGGCTATCGATTGAGGAGACTCTCGAAGCAGTACAGATGTGCGCATGCGCAGGGAGAGCGCGGCAACCGCTTCGAAAATCACATGAAAATCCGCAAGAATCAGGAGGTTTGTACAATTCATAGGTCCAACAGAAGGCCGAAACAGAGCGCAAAATTCTTCCCACATGTTTGGGACACTTGGAAGAACATCTGTGTCAAGTTTTAAGTCGATTGGTGGAGGGCGATAGATTTGGCGAGCTTGACAAATTGGTCATTCTTCGATAACTCACCATCTTATAATGGACATAACTCGGGCCAAAATCATCCGATCTGGACGTGCAAAAACACAAAAATTAGGATTTTTTGAGAGAAAGAAAACTGGTTGAGTCAGATGAAAAAAGATTCAGATGCATCGGAAAAGCATCCATTGGAAAATGGGCTAAAAATCGAAAGAAAGTGATTCTATGTATTGTCGTGTAGACTGAACGCATTCGGTTTTGAGAATCTTGCATATTTTTTTTCTAAAAGTTGACGTCGAAACAGAGGAAATGCGACCTCGCTACGATGTTCCTGGTGAAAATGGCGATTTTTTTAGAAAACGCTAAAAAAGGCCTTTTTTCAAACTTGAAAAAAGTCTAACGGGCGTAAAAAATTTTTTAGGGGGCTGAAACTCTGGGAAAGTACTATTTTTGGTGCCCACTCTCATGTGAAAAATTGGCGAAAAGATCCGCGGGGGTCGCGCGCACGGATTTGCCGAAATATACTGATCTGACCCATATATAAATAACTGTGGTTAGCCGTTTGAGGATTTTTGCGACACCAACTCAGCTGTTTGAGGATTTGTGGGAACTTTGAGGACCATCCTTAAACTTCCACTTCGTGCGATAGGCCGTTTGAGGATTTTTTTGATCTGAACTATGACGATGTGATCTGGGTTTAGGTTAACTGGGTTTGTATGAAATATTGTTTTTAGCGAAGTATTGTCATCTCCTCGGCGTTTATCCCCCACGAGGGATGGTTTAGTGTTTGAACGCAAAACGAACTCTAAGCAAACGTCTTTCATCTCCTCGGCGGTTATCTCCCACGAGGGATGGTTTAGTATTTAAACGCATAACGAAGTCTAAGCATACGTCTGTTATGACTTCAACATTTTAATACGGAAATGCCATATATACCCATTTTGTGACTCGGTGACTATATATGAGGGAGAAGTCATGAATAGGTTATTAAAAGTCTATATATGGTGAATCTTCAAAAATCCTTAAACGGCTGTATACACGTATATACATATATATATATATATATATATATATATATATATATATATATATACAATTCTGATTTCATTCGAATATATATTCTATTCAAAATTTGACATTCAGGTTTTGAGATTATCGATGCTGAAAATACTCGTATTGGGCATCCAAATGATCTTCGCAAGCGTAGATTACGATGGAATGAGTATTTCGATTTTGCAAAAGAGTCATTCTTTCTATTATCACTAGGCTTTTGGTCGATGGTCAGGGATTTTCCTGTAACTTTAGGTACATGTCGGAGACCATGGGAGAAGATGGAAAGCATAGTTTATAAGTCCCAAAATTCATCCTTGTAGGCTTGGCGCGCTATTTTCGTTTTTAAAGTTTGCAAAAAAGTCGTCTTTTCCATTTCTTGATTGATTTTTTGCGGATGTTAGACCAATTGAAAAATTTTTTTCAAGCCCACATTCCGACGTAAAGAAAGCTGAATTTCACGAAAAAAATACTTTCAAATCTGGAAAAGGTCACCATAATCTCAAGAAAGTAGTTTTTTTGCATGAATAACGTTTTTTCGGCCCTTCAGCCTGATTTTATCTCAAATGCAATATCTTCATCGGATTCCTCATCAAATTCTACGTTGAAAACCATTCTTAAAAAGTTGGGACTCGGATGGGATTGACCGCTACGATTACAACCTTGGAAACAGGGTCATGAAAATAGTGCTAAATTACGTGGTTTTGGAGGGAGACTTATTCCACTGGACAACAAAACTGTGGGTCTTGGATAGTGCATTGACTGGACAATGGCTTCTTTGTGTATTTTTTGGCGTAGAAACCGAATCCGGAGCCAGTTTTGCACCTAGCCATCACGAATTTTTTGGGATCGCGAAATACTGAGCTTCTACAGGACTGCGTTTTCAGCGTTCTTTGCAGATTACGTGGATACATGATGTTGATGGTGCAACGTTGCAGCGGTCTTTGAGCGTACTCGAACTATGATTCCTCACGTATTTTGACCTGCTCAAATCGATGGCGGTACTCTGAGAAAGCTAGGATGCGTTCGAAAAGATGGACAAGCTCATTTTTCGAGTTGCTATCAGCAAAATTTGCTTGATTTTGCAATAAATCTCCGAATGCTCACGAAATCGACCAGGAAGATACTTTCATAACTCACGAGGGCGTATTTTTTTGTTCCCGTGTATACAATGAGGAAGAAATATTTACAATAGCCCTAACATAGACTAGGCCATCGTACATATTTCACAACGAAAAAGGCGTTTGAAGCATTATTTTAGGTGAGCTCAAGCTTCCTCATAATGAGTCGAATTCCGAGTCCCCTTGTCTCAAGTATCTACCTCTTAGATCATCCGAATGATCCCTTTCAATCACACCCAAATGGTGCATCTAACTCCGGATGCTTCGATCCAGCTGCTTTCGGAATTGATCTATTGAAGTGCTCCTATAAGCTTAGGATGGGAAACGATGTAAACATGATAGACTGGATCTTAATGATTTATCGAGGTTCACTTGATATTACCAAAGTATATATCTCCGGGATTCCGGATATCGTTTCATGGTAACAAAACGGATCTACGCAGAAAACAGTTTTTGAGGGCCGGGGGGGAAAATACTCAAGAGTCGACTCATTACAAAGAGGCTTGAGCGTTTTTCAGATAATGCTCAGAACGCGTCTTTCAGAATAATACATGCATATTGGTCCCATCTGTTCTTGGGCTATTGCAAATGACTTTCCCTTATTGTATACATAGAAACGAAGGAAATACGCCCTCGTGAGTTATAAAAGAATCTCTCTGGGCGATTTCGTGAGCATTCGGGGATTTATTGCAAAATCAGGCCAATTTTGTTGATAGCAACTCAAAAAATCAGCTTGTCCATCGTTTCGAACGCATCCTAGCTTTCTTAAAGTATCGCCATCGATTCACGCAGGTCAAAATACGTGAGGAATCATAGTTCGAGTACGCTCAAAGCCCGCTGTAACGTTGCACCATCAAAATCATGTTTCTACAAAATCTGCAAAAAACGCTAAAAACGCAGTTCTGTAGAAGCTCAGTATTTTGCGATTCCAAAAAATTCCTGATGGCTAGGTGCAAAACTGGCTTCGGATTCGGTTTCTACGTCAAAAAATACACAAAAGAGTCATTGTCCGGTCAATGCACTATCCATGACCCACAGTTTTGTTGTCCAGTGGAATAAGTCTCTCTCTAAAACCACGTAACTGAGCACTATTTTTATGACCCTGTTTCTGAGGTGTAATCGTAGCGGTCAACCCCATCCGGATCTTAACTTTTCGAGAATGGTTTTTGACGCAAAATTTGACGAGGAATCCGATGAAAATACCGAATTTGAAATAAAATTAGGCTGAAGGACCGAAAAAACGTTTTTATGCAGAAAAACAACTTTTTGAGATTATGGTGACCTTATCTAGATTCGAAAATATTTTTTTCGTGAAATTCAGCTTTTCTTACGTCGATACATGTGCTTGAAAAAAATTTTTCAATTGGTCTTACATCTGCGAAAAATTATTGAAAAATGAAAAAGCCGATTTTTTTTGCAAATTTTATAAACGAAAATAGCGCGCCAAGCCCGCACAAATGAATCTTGGGACTCATAAACTATGCTTTTCATCTTCTTTTGTCGTGTATAATATGTACCTAATGTTACGAAAAAATCCCTGACCATCGACCAAAAACCTGATGATAATAAAAAGAATCATTCTGGTGGTTTGTTTGTGCTCGAATTGTTGAATTTTGAAATAATGATGGTCTTCTTGTGAATTGGTCGAGCAAGTGGTTTTATTCTCTGAAACGCCAACGTTTCGCCCGTCAAAACTCTTGGTTACGGCGAAAAGTTCAACTTCGCTGAAAACTTGACACATCAAAATATTTTTCAAATATTCAAAAACACGGAACGAATGATTAGATCTGAAGCGATTCCTGATGACCTTTTACGTTTGAACATTATACGATTTGCTGAGAATCCTTCCAAGTTAACACTACACATTCCAGTAGAATATAAGAATCTGTCTAGCAAAATTCAACAAACCAGAATATTTTTGAAAAATCATGACGACATACTTGTCACTAGAGCAGACAAAGGAAATTCCACTGTCATCCTGTATAAATCAGATTTCATAGAAAAAATGGAAATAGCCCTCAGCGATGAGAAATATTATGTACGTCTGAAAAACAACCCGTTTGAAATGTTAGTCAACCGCACCAAGAATTTTCTAGACAAGTGGAACAAAAAGGGAGTTTCCCAACAAGACAAATGTTTTCGAAACGTCACTTCCACATTAGCTGACATGAAAGATACTAATCTTCCAAGAGCATATGGGCTCATCAAAGCTCATAAAAATAACCATCCGATCAGAGTTACAGTATCTGCCCTTGGTGGACCCCTCTATCTTTTTGATAAAGCTCTTTCACGACTTTTCACCAAGCACGTTCCAAAGCCAGAGCACTCTATGAGGAACAGTTTTGAGGTAAAAAAACAATTAAAAGAAAAAGTTATTCGAGCAGGATCAAAAAGCTTTTCCCTGGACGTGATATCGTTATATCCTAATTTGGACCCATCTGTCATTGTATCAGCAGTTAGTGAAAAGTGGGAACATCTAGAACCTGTCTTTGATGGAAAATTCAGCAAGGAAGAATTCTTACATGGCATTATTTTTCTGTTGAGCTCGACCTTTCTTCAGTTTAATAACAAATGGTACAAGCAAATCATGGGTTCACCAATAGGTTTTTGTTCAAGCCCATGGTTTGCGGATCTGGTTCTGGAACGACTAGAAAACCACTGTTTGAACATCCTAAAAAACGACATCCTTCATTATTGTCGGTACGTAGACGATTGTTACGTCACGGGTGAAGGATCCAAAATTGACAGCATCCTGTCCACGTTCAACAGTTACCATCCAAATCTTCAATCCACTATCGAACTTGAAAATCAAAAGAATTCCATCAGCTTCCTAGATCTAAGCATAGAACGTCTTCCAGAGCAAGAGCTGATAACCAATTGGTATAGAAAACCCATAGCTTCGAACAGATCCATTCACTACTTGTCACACCACCCGATGAGCCAAAAATGAGCGATAATTTGTAATCTTGTTGACAAATGTATCAAACTTTCACATCCAAAATATCACAAAGATAAGCTTTCAAAAATTACTATGGATCTCCAACAAAACGGATATCCTGTGGAATTTACAAAAGCCTGTATCAACAAACGTTTGCACCATATTCACAATAGTTCGTCCTCCCGAACAGATCCAATTAGAAAGAAAACTATGAGTCTCATTACAAAAATGTTCTTTCCGTATGTTCCTCATCTTGAGCACCAGCTTCGAGTTATCGCCAAAAATCATGATTCGATCATGATTCGATCCCGATATTTCTGCCATCTCACAAGCTGAACATATTTTCATTAGGGAAGGACAAGCTCAACATCCTCGAGAGAACTAATTGTATTTATAAAATCGATAGTAAAGATTGCGATGCCACTTACATCGGCCAAACCAAGCGACATTTGAGCAAAAGAGTCATGGAACACTCGAGAGATGTAGAGAAAAAGAAGGAAACTTCGGCCCTTGCTATGCATTCTCCAAACACTACACACAAGATAGATTTTGATAACATAAAAATTTTGGACACTGAACTCAATAAGAAAAACAGAGAATTTCTAGAAATGTTATACATCCACTTCCATAAAAACACAATTAATAGAACTCAAGACACCATGTTTTTGAAAATTGCATACAAGTCCATTATTGATAAGATTGGAATGAGAATGAATCAAGAAAGCTAATTTCTAATCGTACGACGCCTGATACATAGCAACCGCGCCACACCAAAACGATCTCTACTCTCGTTCCTACCTTTCAATAATCGTCTGCTTACAAGACGTAAACCTGTCATAGCACTAACATCCTCGCTTGACAGTAAACAGTGAAAAAGTTTTAAAAAGTTCTAAAGAACAAGTACGTATTGGTAGAACACCACCATCAACATCATACTACATTGATTCATTCTCACTCCAAAAAAATTTATTGTTTTAGTGAGCAGTGTTGTGCAATATTTGACCCGCATCGATAAGATGCTAAAATTGTGAATCGACATATATGTAGCCCTGAAGAGGCCCGTGTAGTTTTGACGGGCGAAACGTTGACTCTTTAGAGAATAAAACCACTTGCTCGACCAATTCACAAGAAGACCATCATTATTTCGAAATAAAAAGAATCACTCACACGTATGACATCTTTTTGAGGCTCGTTCTTGAGTACGAAGAGGCCCTCGAAAAAATTTTTCGGTGCACGAAATCGACGTAGAATTGTCTGAACTTTCGGAATATATGATGGAAAATCCCGTTATAGACGATCCTGAAGAGCTACTTCCAATTTTTCCCGAAAAAAACGTTTTCCACTGAAATCGTGCTCAAACGGCAGTTTGACAACCAAATTTGATGAATAAGGCTCCGGAACGTCGAAAAAACGTTTCTCCGGGTCCTAAACCACAAAATTCATGGGTCTGGGGAGTTTTGAAAGACGAATCTGGGCCCAAGGTATCGGCAAAACGAAACAAAGTTGGTGTAACGGCTTTTCATCGTCATGAGACCTCTCACCACGTTCGATCATAATTCTGAGCATCAAATAGCTCCTGAGAAAATATCTTACTACATGTTTCCGACGTAAAATTAGCTGTTCTTTCAGATTCCGTCATCAGAATTGATATCGGATGGCGTTCGAAGCGAGAAAACCCGAATCCTCATTAGAACATACTTTTCTTGAATGAAAACTTCATCTCAAGTCCCGGTCTTCTCGGTCCCAGATTCGTCTTCTACAACTTTTCTGACCCATAGATTTTATAGTTTGAGACCCAATGGAACGATTTTTTCAGCTCTCAGAGTCATATCTATCGATTTTGTGTGTCATAATGCGGTTTAAGCGCGATTTTAAATGGAAGAATCGTCGTTTTCTGTGAAAAATGTAATCTAACCCTCCGCGATCGCCTCAATCGAAACCTTTCATCTCATATTCTAAAAGTCCAGACAATCTAACGTCGATACACATATCAAAAATTTTTCCCGAGAACTTTTCTGTACTCAAAATTGAGCCTCAAAAAGATGCCATAAGTGTATCATTATGGTCGTTAATGAGTTAAACGCCATTTTTAGTTTTTCGGTTGAATTGCTGGTCACTCCACCGGCACTCTCCGACATTTCCTGAAGACTTATGGGAAGATCATACCCGAAGTAAAATTTGAAGAGCTATGATACAATGAGATCATTCATCAATAGCTACGAGTTGGTCGACGTCCGGTAACACCAAATACACATGTTGTATGTGAAAAAATTTCATGATTTCTCATCGTTGGCTGCACGCTACTATCTCACAATGGAATAAAATATCGTGACTTGATAAGGAACGTGGTTGACAATACGATGAAACACTATCCTCCTGAATCCGATAATATCCAGACCTGATGGAACAGAGATTCGCCGAAAGAATCAAAACTTGGTATTTTCAAAACAATTCATTTTTATTTCATCTCGAATTTCGAGCGGAACTCTCATCACGGTAACTCGGAATACCTTCAATTCATCTGTTTCCCATGTCATATCCAATCGGGAATGCCATCATCTGTTACTACTACCCCCCTCCCCCACCTCCGCCTTCCGATAACAGCGAATTTCATTTGATACATATGATCATCCGTCTATTCGAAATCAATGCGATACAGGGAGGGTGGGGGAGTCACTGCGAATTATCTCTCCACATTTTTTTCATAAATGAGAAGATTCTGTTTCACACTCAGAACTCGATGACAGATAACACTTGGTTCCAACTGTTTCCAAATCACCGCCTATATTAATTTTTGCCTATTCGAAAGCCACGGTCTCCACATCTCCTTGATCATAGGCTATATTATTGAGCATGATTATGACTTGCTCCAAGCGTCGAATCTCATAAACCGAGATTTTTATGGTAAATCGATAGTCCGAATCATAATAACAACAATCTTCTCGTTTACGGCGTGAATAGTGTTTCCCGAATATTGTGACTCCCCAATCTCGCGGCACGCTCCACCCTGCTTGTGTTCAATAAACTTTCCCCACTCTTGACCAAAACATACTTCATCATCGAAACACAGCTTGTCAATATTCTGTGCGATGTATAAGCATTCTACAGTCCAAGATTGCGAAGACGCAAAATCAATTCGTTTGTATCATTAAAATCGCAGTTGACAATACCGACTGCACAACCTCGTGTTACTGGGTTACTGCAAGCCCCGCAGTCATATCTTCGAATTTTACCTGTGGTATGATCTACTCAAAAGTCTCCAGGAAATGTCGGAGAGTGCCGGTAGAGTGACCAGCAATTTGACCGAAAAACTAAAAATGGCGATGGACCCATTAACGACCAAAATATGACCAGAATGATACACTTATGACATCTTTTGGAGGCCCACTTTTGAGTACAGGAGATCCCTCAGGAAAAATTTTCGATACGTGTTATCTACGTGAGATTGTCTGAACTTCTAGAATAGGAGATGAAAATTTCCGATATAGGCGATCGCGGAGAGCTAGATGGCATTTTTCGCAGAAAAAGACGATTTTTCCATTTAGAATCGCGCTCAAACGGCATTTTGACACACAAAATCGATAGATACGACCCTGAGAGCTGAAAAAATCGTTTGATTGGGTCTTAAACCACCGAAGCTATGGATCAGAAGAATTGTAAAAGACGAATCTGGGACCGAAAAGACCGGTATTTGAGATGGAGTTTTCATTCAATGAAGGTATGTTTTAATGAGAATTCGGGTTTTCTCGCTTCGAACGCCATCCGATCCCAATTCTGATCACGGAATCTGGTGGAACAGCCAATTTGACGTCGAAACCATGTCGTGCGATATTTTTTCAGAAGCTATTTGATGCTCAGAATTGAGATCGAACGTGGTGAGAACGAAACTTTGTTTCGTTTTGGTCGATACCTCGAGCCCAGATTCGTCTTCCAAAACTCCCCAGACCCATGAATTTTGTGGTTTAGGACCCGGAGAAACGTTTTTTCGATGTTCCGGAGCCTTACTCATCAATTTCAGTTGTCAAAATGCCGTTTAAACACGATTTTAGTGGAAAAAGTTTTTTTTCGGAAAAAATTGAAAGTAGCTCTTCAGGATCGTCTAGAACGGGATTTTTCATCACATATCTCGAAAGTTCAGACAATTTTACGTCGATTTCATGCATCGAAATTTTTTTTCGAGGGCTTCTCTATACTTAAGAACGAGCCTCAAAAAGATGTTATAAGTGTATTTTTTCGTTCGTTAAAGGTTTAAAATCAGAAAAGTAGGTCAAAATGGGCACTATAAGGGCTATCTCTAAATATCCCCAAAGAATGGCTTTCATCTTTTTTTACCCTAAATTTTAGATTTCCGCGCGTGCTCGTGGGGAATTCAAAAATTGGGGAATAACTGTCACCCTAATATATAAGGACGTTCAAAATCTTGATCACAATCGAGCAGAGCTCATTGGATTCGCGCACGACGCGGCATTAATCATTGCCACCGAAACCACGTGGCACGTGGTCTATGTGGCTATCGGAGCTCTGTACCGCATTGACCAGTGGCCTCTTGAGAACGGGCTGAAGCTTGCCGAACCTCAAAGCAAAGCGATGCTAGTCACCAAGAGAAGGAGTTTCGAGACTTCTGTATTCTTCATCAAAGGGAACGACATTCCACCCAAGAGGGGACTCAAGTAGATTGATCACCAACATAGCCAGGTGGATTCGTCCAGCTCAAGGGGAGTTGGATTCTTGGTTGACGCAAACGCTCAGCAAACATGGCTAATCCGGAGAGTACTTGGAGCGGTTCCGAAAGAGGAGGACACCGGTCAGCCCAGTGTGTAATGCCAATCTTGATGATGCGGAGCGTGCACTCTTCCAACGTGTGAACACAGCCACAGAGAGCACAGAATTTGTGGACTCGCCTGGGAATCAAATCTCCCCTGAGAACATAGTGCCATCCATGTTTTACAGCAGAGAGACGTGGGATAAGTTTACCGCCTATATCAGGACAGTGATCACTCGAGAAGAAGAGCGAGAACGGGCACTGCAGCGCCAGGCAAGAGGCGTTGCATAGCAAACATCGACGACTTGGTGAAAAATCATCGACGACGAAATGAGGAGACAAAAGAGCAGAAACGCCGGAGGAGAACTCCCGAAGGCGCGCGATACGCCGCACGGTCGACAATCCTGATTTTTTCCCTCAGATTCTAATATCTCGAGTTTGGTCGAACCTTCTTTCACGATCGAGAAACCAAATTGAAGTCAAGATCATGAGGAATCCGAGGAATATGGTCGCGCTGGTAGGATGATACTTCTCGTTCATCAATTATCATTGCAGAACTGAGTGTCATATGCGAGGTACGCCCACCATGCTCGGTCCAATTCTCATCGCAAAGTCGAACAGTAACAGTAACTTCGAACTTCACAGAAATATTCCTCTTGATTGATTGGAAATTTTAGTGCTCAAATGGATCATTGATGACAGTTTGATATTTGTGGAAACTATTCAAATGTTGTAAGAATTGTTCAGACAAATATCATCAACGATCCACTCGGGCAATGAAACTTTCGAAAAATTGAGAGGAATATTCCTGTGTAGTTCCAAGTTACTATGACTCTTCGACTCTGCGATGGAAACTGGAACAAGTATGATAAACGTACCTCGCATATGACAGTCAACTTTGCAATAATAATTAATGAATGAGGAGCATTACCCGACCAGCGCGACCACATTTCTCGGATTTCTCATGATCTTAGCTTCAATTCGGCTTTTCAATCGTGGAAAAAGATCGGACCAAACTCGAGATATCGGAATCAAAAGAAAGAGGAATCAGAATTGCCAACCGTGCGCTGCCCACCCTGAAGTAATGCTAACGCAATCTCGGAATGGGTTGGTGAGATAGTGGATAGCTACCCAGATCTGCAATGCAAGCGCCAAAATTGCGGGACTGGCGACCAAGGGTTTCAGTCCAAGAACTCACGAGCAGGGATTCATATCCGTTCGAGTCATCGAAAGGTCATGATGGAGCACTTATAGTTTGCCGGCGGGATATTTCCCCGCATCTCTGGTTCATGTCCTGCGGTCAGACTTTTCCCTATATTCCACTTGAAGAAAGAAAGGGGAATATGTCGACATACTGTACTCGAGAGCCATGAAATTCGACTCCACTCTGACGCTCTACTCACATACCTCCTGAACTTGGGTGGAGATAGAGCGACGGGTGTGAGTCTTTAATTCATGGGGACCGAAGTTCTGACAGAACTTTTGCCCTCACAAATTCACAGTAAAGATTGGACGCCTGATCTACGCGTAACGTACCTCAACGCCATTTGGAGACGAGCGGCATTACCATGAAGAACGAACTACTTACTGGAGATTCCATCCCCTGTCGAATTTGGAGGGATGTTGGGCAAAAGCCACCAGTTGATTCCGAGCATAGAATGTCATAATGATTCCTCAAGGAATGATGATATGGAGGTGGATGACGCAATCATGGGTGGACGGAATCCGAGAGTTGAATGCACAAAGACTAAAATGACTATCCAGTTACCCCAAGCAGAGCAGCAAGGCTCTGGCATTTCGTAATCGCGTTGAACAGTCAATTTCAGCTAGTACATGATGAACTCCGTATTCAAGTATGCAAATTCATGCAAGCACATGATTTCTCACATCAGAATCGCTCAAGAATACATCATCCCATATGCAGCCAGCCGAAACATTCCCGATTCGTGAGGGATGTGACGGTTAGTCCATCGGGTATAAAGTTGTGCCGGGATCAATTCGTGGACAACAAGCTGACAACGGATTCTTATGCAGAATTCATCGCTGAATGCGAATCTGGGGAGATCACTCGCGATTTTGGTGGAGAAATTGGTCAGAAAGCGATTAGAAGCTGGTAAAATTTAGTTTTTGGGTATTCGCGGAACGGCAGGAGCGCGGATCTCGAAATGGTTCCTCTGAAAAATGCATCTGACTTCGAAAAGCAAATTTTGAATCGTGTTACGATATGATAGGACGTCTAGTTGTGGCGTAAAGTCGATTAGAAAATTTGTCACGAGTCCTGGGGGAGGGGGACGTCTCGCTGCAGGAGAAAGTTGCATCTTGGGCAGCAGTACAGTGCAGCAGGGCCTGTGCCATTCCTGCATCGCTGGGCACAACGAGCAACGGATGGGAAGTGGCCAAACTTCTCTTTCCATAAGGAGTCATGACAAATTTTATACTTCACTTGACGCAACAACTAAACGTCCTATTTCATCGTAATACGATTCAAAATTTGCATCTCGGAGAGAGGTACAACTTTCAGAGGAACCATTTCCAAATCCGCGCTACCACCGTCCTGCAAATACCCAAAAACTGAAATTTATCAGCTTTTGATCGCTTTTTGATCACTTCCTTCATTGAAATCGCTAAGAATCTCGACAAATTCGCAATCAGCGACAAATTCTGCTAAGGAATTCATTGTCAGCTTGCTGTCTACAAATTGATCCACCTAATGCATTGTAAGAAATTCACATCTAATGGACTAGGTCCTGTTTTGAGCTGAACACGCCAAAGGGGGGACAAAGAATCTTCATATTCATATCCTCTATCCATTTAGGGCACCAAGACATAGAACCACACAATCACAGTCTGTTCAACCTTCCCCCACTCATCCAGGAGAATTTCTACATAGTTGTTGATGTATTTAGATGCGCAATACAGTTCATATACCTAATTTTCTTGCAAAACTCACCTTCTTCAAATTCTTTGATGCCGTTTTCCTCTCTTTTTTATCTTCCGTCGACTCTCCCCTGATCCTAATTGGCAAGCAGCTTTCGGAAACGGATTTGTTTTCCGGAGTTTTTTCGAATCTCTTGTTCTCATGAACGGAAGAATTGATAAGAGTTTGTTGATTGTGCTCAGCTTTACCCTTCGATGATGCATGAGTTCGAATATTCCGGAAGAACTGAAAAGGAAGATCCGTAAGTACTGAGAGCTGTAAGTACTGAGAGCTCCTAAGAGCTGTTATACTCTCCAATCTCCCTGTGTTGAGAGCGGTGGACTCTACACTGCGATTGGGATCAGTATTATAGAGTCTGGACACTATCGGATCAGATTGTGGTGCGACGGAGCGAATACCTTCGACATTCATTCCACGCAGGGCTCTCGACGTACGTCCATATTAGCGTGCTACCCGCAGAAGGGATCCTTCCTAAATATCGTTCTAGGATCTGTGAGATCGCAAGCTAACAAGAATCACATCCACCATTAGGCTATTTCCAAATGAAGTTGTAGAAAGTTGATTCATCAACACTATACAGTTCTCTACCTCAAATTACTCAGACAAAACAGGATTCATCGAGAAAAATACGCAGACCCAATGAGTAGATAGAGCTATGCCGATTCTACGCCAGACACCTGGACATCCCCATCTGATTGAGCGGCCCCACGAAGACGGGGACCTCCCCCAGGGAGTTGCTGTATCAGATAGGAATGCCCAGGGTGGGTAGCCTCGGCATAGCTCTTTGTTTGACCTTGATTTGACACTTTTTCTCATCGGATAGAGCTCCAGGTGTCTTGCCCTGGCCGAGGATGCGAGCGCAATGATGCAATTCAAGGCTAGCAGCCATCTGCTGCAAAAACTCTTTCTCTATCTCTCTCTCTCTCTCGCGCACTTTGTGTATATGGTCATACACACACACCTAATACACATGTCACACATTAAATCTCTACCAGTTTTGATCTTATATATATCGACGAATAGAGCTCCAGGTGACTTGCCCTGGCCGAGGGTGCGAGCGCAATGATGCGATTCAAGGCTGGCAGCCGTCTGCTGCAGAAACTCTTTCTCTCTCTGTCTCTCTGTTTTTCTCATTCTATGTCTGGAGGTGGAATGAAATAAGAATAATGGTTGCATCGATAGCCTTTATTCATCTCCTTCATTACACAGTAGAAAAATCTCGCTATTACTCGTCGGCCAATCATCCTCTTCAACAATGTCAATATTAGATGATTCGATGCAGCGAATGAGCTCTAATTTGTTCATCTCTCCCCCGCACACAATCTCGTTCACTTTACCGAATAATTTACGCAGGAAAGAATATTCAGGCTCAATCTTCCTTGCACAAAGTGCCCCAACATTCTGAATTATTGAGCCTGAGTAGAAATCGTAATAGTTGCCAGTCTTGGAACTATAAAAATATAGATCATTGATCCATAAATCAAGATGCACCACGTTGAATTCAAAGCGAGCACTGTCTACACATTTTTCACACACTTCATCATCATTGTACAAGTTTATACTGATTTTTGACTCTCCTGGTAGCACTTGGAAATCTTTAGATACCCTCCGCCATTCGTACGACTGTAATTGTTCAGTCCTCTTTGTCTTGTTACTACTATCAAGAAAATAATGCAAATATGGGATTCATTCCCCATCACGAGCGCTGGACAGTTCTCAAAAGCGTGTGCAAACGAGCACTTGCTAACAAAGACTGTTTGCGAGTTGCAACTGAGTCGGTATGCTAGTCAGATATCCCCTCTCTGCTAGTAACAAACCACTTTTATTCTGTCTCGCGAGTTTAGTCACGCGCGCGCTTGTGAGATAGAACAGTTGTGTATCAAATCTTGTCGAAGGTGTACCGAGTGGATAGGAGAAGATTATTCGATCGAGTGTGGAGAAGAAGGAGCGAGGATGGATCATCCTTTCGATGCCCAGGCGGTCACGTACCAGGAATACTGCGGAGTGAAGAGAGTATTTGAATGTAAGAACGATCTGATTGCACTAGACCCGCAGCTCAAAGAGCTCGGAAATGTTGACTATTACATACGCTTCAACGATCCTCCAGACGTTCGCAAATTTTGGATTGTCGAAAAAGGAACGGACAAAGTATTGTTTAAAATATTTCACAAGTTTTCTTTCTACGATAACTATGTAAGTGTTGAAAAAGTTGAGAATGATTGCGAAGAAAGATAATAAAAAATAATTCATCGACATTATGTTTTGATTGATTCATGTTAATACGCATTTACCTCTACGGATGGCTGATTTTTTGGTGATATTGCAACGGTTGTCGGGAAACAAAATGAGATGAGAAAGAAATGATGTGAATCCAAGTGACTCGTCTCTCTATCGACCTTGAATCATTTTACATATCATTGGCCTCGAGACGAAAGAAGAAGAAGAAGAAGGTAAAACTGGAGAGAGAGAGAGAGAGATGTAAAAGATTTGAGGGGTCGAGTGTGTATAATAGGACAGTCTTTGCTCTCGAATTCGCAGTTGTGAAAATGGCGAGATCGACTCCGAAGATACCGATTATTCTCACATTAGTTTCCGAGCAGTGTGATAAACTCATCTCAGAGTATAGTGAAGTAAGCAAGGAAGATCTTGGTCAAAATGATCCTGAACGTATCACAAAGCTGAGGAAAAAGTTTTCTTGTCTGATTGAACGTATCTCGGATATTTTGAAATACCCAAAAATCACTTCAGAATGGGCGGTGGGACATAAAGCTCGGCTGGAAACTCTGCACAACGATTTGAAATCTAAAGAAATAAAGTTGGAGAATATACTCCACTCGCGCACAAGATCAGAGTTGGGAGATCTTATCTCCTTCGAGGGGGAGTCAGCCTTCAAGAATCGGATCAGAACCGGGATCGTTGGAAATATTTCATATCGAGACTGCATGCTCTTTCTCAATGATTCTAGACCATTGATGCTGGAATATCTGCGCCCAATCCTCAAGAATTTCAAATCAATCAAAGTTAATTTGACATTCAATGCATATTTCAAGATCAAAGACGAAAACTCAGCTATAAAACATTTTCAAACTCTTTATGAGAATTTATTGTACCCAGCAAAACTGAATAAGTGGTACGACGAATCTCTACAATTTTTGGATCGTGAATTATCAGATTTTGAAGTTTCTGGAAGCGGATGGGCACTGGACGAGATATTGTCTCTGAAAATCAGCGTCGTCAAGACAAACTTGGTGAGTGGATCTGGTAACACTGAGCTGCCCAAATGGATCAGTGATAAGCATGCTGTGGTGAATATAAAAACTGATGATCATTCATGTTTTGCTGGTCAATAATGGCGGCCATATTTTCTCGGGAAAGTTGCTCTTCGCGCCAAAATTCAACGTCCAGTTACCCCCACAATAAAGATTATTCAAAGTTGAAGGGTATAGAGTTCCCTGTGACAATCAAGGCAATACCCAAGTTTGAAAATCGGAACCCTAAAATTTCCGTAAATGTGTACGGTGTTGAGATGAAGAAGTACAAGTTTCATCCGCTATATCTGACCAGTGAAGAGCGATTGATCCATGTCAATCTTCTCTTGATTCAAAATGGTGATCAATATCATTATTGTTTGATCAAGAGCCTGTCGCGATCGATTTCCAAACAAGTAAGCCGTCATGGCCATGGAATTCACGTTTGCAATAGATGTTTACACTGTTTCTATTCAGATTCAAAATTGAAGATTCATCGTGAAAGATGTTTAGCGAAGAACAAATGTGCAATCACGACACCTTCAGACGATGAGAAATACTTGAAGTTCTCGAATTTCTACAAGGAACAGACTATCCCCTACGTGGTTTATGCAGACATAGAAAGTTTGCTGCAAGAAACAAACGAAGAATATTTCATGAAATCTGACGATATCAATCTGAAAAGCTGTATCGATTGAAGGTAGTACAGAATGCGTTCCAGAAACATGTAGCCTACAGTGTGGGCTATTATCTGCATCACGCGTACGATGAAAACAGATGTAAATACGATTTTAAAAGAGGAGAAAGATGTGTCGACTGGTTCGCTCAGCAACTACAGACAATCGCCCATCAAGTCGAGCAAGTATGTATCAGATTATTCTTTCGCTCTCTCCACACATTCTTCTTATTCTACCACTACTAATCGCAACCGATGCTCAGGAACTCAAGAACCCCATTCCACTGGTCATGTCCGAGGAAGATGAGAAAGCATTTCAAAACAGTACTCACTGTCACATCTGTCGTCAGCCTTTCGATAGAGAAAGAGATGGTGATAATCGACCCGTTCGAGATCATGATCATTTTTCAGGTAAGGGAGAATTTTTCGGATCAATATTCGAGTGACATCATTAAATAGACAAATGATTATTATTCCAGGTAAATTCCGGTCAGCGGCCCACTCGCTTTGCAATTTAAATTACAGAAATGTGTATAACATTCCAATAATCATACAAAATGGCGCCCATTACGATCTGCACCTACTAATCAGAAGTATTGCTAATAGCATCCCAGGTGAGGTCAAAGTCATACCTCGCAATACAGAAAATTACATCTGCTTCTTCAAAATGATACCTGGAACTCGGATACGTCTGTCTTTCATAGATTCGATAAAATTCCTGAACGAAAAGCTTGAGACATTGGGGAGCTACTTAACGACTCATCGCGAAAAAATTCTGTACAGTAGTTTTCGCGATCAGATTGATGCAATTTACATGAAAAAAATATGACGGATCAGGAAGTGTTCAAACTTGTTGAGAAAAAATCGTTTTTCACCTACGATCATGTCAATAGCTTCTCGCGATTGAAGGAGAGAAATATGCCCGAACGAGACAAATTCTTCAATATTTTGACGGATACAGATATATCCGAGACCAATTACGCGCATGCTTGTCAAGTGTGGAATACATTTGACTGTCAAAATTTGGGGGAGTATTCTGATTTGTATTTGAAGATAAATGTGTGCCTCTTGAGCGATATTTTCGAAAACTTTCGACAAAACTGCCGAGAAAACTATTCTTTGGACCCCGCTCATTATTGCACACTTCCAAGCTACGCAATGGATGTCATGCTTTCGAAAACGGGTGTAACATTAGAACTACTAACCGATATGGATATGATACTTTTCTTCGAGGCAGGTATTAGAGGGGGGCTTAGTCAAGCTTCTTTGCATTACGCTAAGGCTAATAATAAATATATGAAAGATCACGATCCGTCTCAGCCAACCTCGACAATCGCAAACCTTGACGTCAATAACCTTTACGGAAGGAGTATGTGTTGCAAATTACCATATCAGAATTTTGAGTGAGTCGAGGATGTGTCGGAATTTAATGTGTTATCCATCGATGATAAGTCGGATGTAGGATATATTTTGGAGGTGGATCTCGTCTATCCTAAGGAGCTCCACGAATTACACGCCAGTTTTCCTTACTGTTGCGAGAAACTTGTGCCTGCGAATAGTGTAAACGACAATGAGAAGGCCATGGCTACTCTTTACGATAAATAAGACCACATCTTACATTATCGCGTTCTGAAGCAAGCAATCAAGGCAGGATTGCGCGCGAACATCAAGCGTATACTGAAATTTGATCAGAAAGATTGGTTGGCTAGTTACATCCATTTAAACACTCGTCTGAGGCAGCAAAGCACCGACCCCTTCTCTGCTAATATGTTTAAACTAATGAATATCGCAGTATTCGGTAAGTGCATGGAGAATCATCGCAAGAGAATGAATTTGAAATTAGTTAGACGTTGGAAAGGTAAATATGGGGTTGAGTCTTATGTCTCGCTTCCACAATTCAAGAGAATGACGATCTTCGATAAAAAATTGGTTTCTATAGAGCTATCTCAAACTAGCATACACATGACTAAGCCATTATATGCTGGCCAAACCATTCTCGATCTTTCAAAATATTTGATGTATGAGTTTTATTACGGATTCATGAGAGAAAAATTCAAAGATTATCCCGAAAATTGCAAGCTCTGCTATACTGACACCGACTTTCTGATCCTGAAGCTAGATTCTTGCGATTTTTACGCTGAAATTGTGAAAAATAATAGCGAAAGGTTTGATACAAGTAATTTCCCAATCGACAACGAGTTTGGGATCATTCCGCAGAATAAACGAGTTCTAGGATTGATGAAAGTTGAGTATGGACCCAGAATTATTCGAGAAGCTGTTTTTATCCGATCGAAATCGTACAGTATTCTGATGGACGATGAAGAAGAGGAAAATGTGGGAAAAGGAATGAACAGAAGCGTGCTGAGGAACAAAATCAGTTTTCAAGACTACAAACGTTGCCTATTTGAGAGAGAGTACTTGTACTGCGACCAAAAAATATAGTGTCGAAAAATCACCATTTGTTCACTACTAGTGAGAGAAAATTGGCTATAAACTCATTTGACGATAAACGCGTGACATGCAATGATCACATCAATACTTTTGCTCATGGAGACTTTCGTTTAGAATTGTCATGAAAATCAATGAGAGTTGAATAGTTATGCATTGATTCATTGATGAGAAACCCACCCACCAATTAAGAGCGTCGAGCGCCATTCTCTCTCTCAAGGGAAATAATGACTTGAAACATTTTCTTTTCTTTCTTAGTAGTAGTACCAAGTTTCATTGATCATATGATTATAGTTACACAAAAAGATATTATGTCAGTTTTTCAAATGTTTTTGGATATTTGCATCCAATTTTAAAAATTTCTCAAGAGCATCGCAAATTATTCTCCTGTTATCATCAATTTTTCTTTCGAGGCTCTGATTATTTCGAGGCTCCTTCTTGATTTCATCCTGAAGCGATTCAATGGTCTTTCCAAATGATTTCAATTGATCCTTGAACGTATCCAGCATACCATTCATTGTACTGTCCTTCACTTCTAACTCGTTTCTGGTCTTGGTGATGTTGCTAATTATCTTGGCCTGTCTATCAATCAATTCGTCCATGTAAGCTCGAGTGTCGTTGTATTTGAAATCCATATGGGCAATATCACGATCCAATCTCTCGACCAAACCATTGGTCTTTTGTTTCAGCCCAATTATTTCTGCAGTGAGGTGACCTGCAACGATACGATGAATTCCATTCAACTCATCCTGTATGTAATCCTTGAGATTTTTGAAATCTGAAACAGTTGTTGCACAAATCCTGGAAAATTTTCATACTGTTCCATGAAGTACACCATCTTCTCCTCCAATCCTTCAATTCTGTCATCAATCTTTGAAAATTTCTCCCCAGAAATTCTAGCATGATCAGTGAACAGTTTCACAGAATCGTTCACTTGATTCTTGTAGAATAAATTATCGACTCCAGCTTGCATCAGTTTATCCTTTGCATCTTGTAACAAGCCTTCATTTTTCTTGAATTTCAAATAAAAGCTATCCATTCTCTTCTCGCGATCCTGGTTCTGCTTCTCGATGTTTTGCATTTTTGATACAATGCCATTGGTGAACGATTCAAATTCAGTTTTGAATTCTTCGTGCTCATCCATTGCTCTGGCGTAATAAGCTTTCTTATCTTTGGAATCCGCTGAGAAAAAAGAGGAAAAATAATTTGGTTAGACATATATTCACCATCCGATACTGTAGCACGTCTAGATCGATGACTTACCAATCATTGCATCAAGTATTTTCCCCTCATCCTCCATCTTGTCACCATGTTTCGATGCTGATCCAGATTGAACAAATTGTTTTCTTATCGCACTCGCAATCATCTTCACTTGGTTTTATGGATAGGTCCACCTTCTCACAATCTCAAATGAATAATACCAAGGATCGAAGAAATTCAACATATTTATACTATGTACCCCCTCCTCTTTCAACTCCTCAATTATATTCAATATTTCGTTCTCTAAACTTGTATTGCCTGCTGCTGTAGATCTAATCAGCAATTCTAATCTCTGGACAAGCTCATTAACGTCATTCCAGTACACATAATCAGCCGGAGAAGTGGTATCATCGTGCAGTGTCATTGAATCGTTCCCCCGAACTTTTCCCACCAAAACTCTCAATCCTTTCCCCGAATGGTTAGCTGCATCAGATGTTTTCAGCAACGGTTGGATAATATCTTTGTACTTTGAACCTTTGTTACTCTTAACCCTACTGCCTGGATCATTCCTGATTCGATGCGCTGACGTTGCCTCCAAAATCCTCTTATATCGCATGAGATCGTGCGAGGTGTAGTTTCTGGGCTGTGATTTAAATATTAATTCGAATAGCCCGCGACTTCCTTGGATAGCAATGTTATCATTGAGCAAGATCTTATCATTACTCTTACCAAAATCGAGCTTCATGCAACCAAGCTTTAAGGTATCCCTATCATAGAAAGGACCGTACACCCCATCTATCTGCGTACTTTTTGTGAAGAATTCGGTCATATAATTATGTGACAAAGCTCCCAAATTTTGATGAGAGTAATTGGGATATTGGTTCCACTCATGCGGGTTGTCAACAACTTCTTGCATCGATTTTCTCAGAACGCTAGAGTCTTGCAAGTCTTGAGGAGTTGAAGGTATGCTTAACGAAGAACTTTGACCCAATGGCGAAGAATGTTGAATCGATTCGCGAGAATTTCTGTTTTTGTCATGATTGCGTGCCGCGCCAAATCTTGATGACTTATTCAAATCTCTTTGAGCTAATAAGGAATGTCCGACGCGCGCACTTAGAGGGAGTGATTTGCGAACTTTAATTTGGTTTCGCGAAGACTCCGTCACTTTCTCGTAGTCATCATCATTGTTATCGTAGATATCATCATGAGAACTGTCAGCATTGAACGAACCTTTTTTTTGAGATTCTTCTTTCTTCAATTTTACGTCGTCGCCAAGCTGACTCAGCGCTCGAGTATTGACGACAAGTCTCTCCAACGGTTCAACAAGAGGTGCCGAATTTTCGAAACTCTCACTACGATGTTCGATCTTTCCAGTCTTGAAAGATCGATGTTTTTTTCGAATAATTTCGCTCGTTTTAGCAATTTCTCGTTTCACAATATCATTCTCCGATTAAAGTCCTTTTCTGCATACATTCTTCTTCTTCTTCTTCTTTCTTTTGTCTTGCCTCCGTATCACGCGCTTGACGGGGATGCTTTTCACTCAGACCATAATGACGTTTCATGCGCAACTGACTATCTCAAATGATGATGAACTCATTAATACCTCAACGATATCGTCCTTCATTCAGTGGATCATCTTTGACAATTGTGAGGAATCCATTCTTGTCATTCCAACATGCTGAGCATATTTTTCTGAACTCATTAAAATTTATATCTGAGTTCACATGGTTTCGATATATATGTTTCAAATTCCCCTTATTTTGATTGAAAATCATCAGCAAGTTGGCGTTGTCTCGTATCAGAAGTTTTGGTATGCATGCATGAGACTGACACAAGTAGAAAGAATCCACTTTTGCATGTATACCCATAGAGAAAAACGATGCCACAATGCGTTGGTTCTGACACGAGACGTCATCGGAAATGAAAATGGAATCTGGTTGGGCCTCGTTAGACTGGATTATCTCCGTATTATTTGTGAACGTAAAGTAATTTATCCCATCATCAACTAAATTGTTCATCACTTTCCCCAAGTATTGATATTTTGGCTGATGGATCGACTTGGAATATATGTACACGTTATCAAATGTGAGTCCATTTGGGTTGATGATGAGATTCAGAAGTAGATTAGTCTGACCACTCCCAGATGAACCGATAATTAAACAACGAATCGCACTAGGTAAAAGCTTTTCATGACGTTTGCTCTTCTCAGTTTCTCCCTCTGCCAAAATTAAATCATTTGGAATAGAGTGAGCGTCGCTCTGCTTGACAAATTTCATGGTCGCAAGAGATTCCGACCCCGCCTATGCATGTTTGAACTCGTCAGGGTCTATAAATACCTTATTTCAACGCGCTTGCTCTCCAGTCTTCCGTTGTGTTTCCAACCGGTGACATGTATAGTGTCAATGTCATCGATTCGAGGCAGAGGGTTCATCAATCGAATCATTAATAATCTACCGTTCGAGCTTCATTTGCCGTCTTATAATTACTGCGGACCTGGGACCAAGCTCCAGACTAGGTTAGATCGTGGTGACAAGGGTATAAATCCCCTAGACGACGCTTGCAAGATCCACGACATAGCCTATCATCGTGAAAAAGATCTTGCAAAACGTCACGAAGCTGATTTAGAACTTCAAATCGCTGCCGAAAAACGTGCCGCAAACAGAAGCACCCCTTTTCTCGAAAAATTTGCAGTTTCTGGTGTAGCTAGTGCGATGAGAGCTGAGAGAAAATTTGGCATGGGGGTTGGTAAGAGGAAAAAGGTCAAGAGAGGAAGAAAGAGTAAGACCCCGCGCAAGCAACCCCTGCGCGAACTGTTCCTTGCTAAACGTGGAGGCTTTCTTGTACCTGCACTCACTGCGATTGGAGCGTTGGGTTCATTAGCTGGTGGGGCTGCCAATATTGTAAAATCAGTGAGCACTGTTCGCACAAATCGCAAACAACTAGCCGAAATGATTAGGCATAACAAAGCTCTCGAAGCCAAAGGGCTATATTCGAATCCGCACAGGAGGGGGGGGGGGGTGGGTTGGAAAAAAAACGTCGATGAGCGGGGAAAGAAAGAGGGCAAAAGTGATGGGAATGAGTGGCCGTGAAATTATGGCGGCAGCAAAAAATATTCCACATTTCAGAGGAGTTTTTACGCGCACAAGTTTGCCCAAACCACCTGCGAGATTCAACGAGAATTCCATCGTTAATCTATGCGGGAATGGTGGGGGTACTCATTGGGTGGCAGTGAAAAACGAGGCAACCACATTTCCTACTATGACTCGTTTGGAAATTTAAAACCGTGTTGCGAATTGATTCAATATTTCAAGAAGAGCGATCCCAATTCCCGGATAGTTTACAATCGAAGTCAAGAACAAACCTATCGACAGAGTAACTGTGGGCAATTATGTCTGAAATTTCTCAAAGGAAATGTATGAATATATTTGAGTGTCCAATGTTAATCATGACCATGTTCAGAGAGGGGCTCGAATGTATAATTGAAGTGCCTCTGAACATCCGAGTCAAAATCCGCGAGAATGTATAAGTATAACAGCAGTGCTCCACAGGAATCAGTCATGTCTTACACTTTCATGTTATCGGGTCATTCGTCGATTCTCGAGCACACTCTCTATCCAGCTATAGAAAACGGACAAGGCTACGAATTGAGTCTAATCAATTTCAGCACATTCAACACTATTCCAAACATTGACGCGACTAACAACAAATTTTATTACGGAAACGGACAAGTGTTGGAGATTCCAGTCGGTTCGTATGAACTGACCGATCTTGAAGAGTACTTGCGTTCAGCTATCTCTCTACGGGCCGGTGTTGTGGTAGTTAGCGCGAACGAGAAACTCGCAAACAGAGAAGGAAAATACCCGATAGCGATCAGGGGGAATAGAAATACATAAAAAAACCGAATTGTTCAGTCATCTTGACATTGATTTCTCCAAGCCAAATAACATAGGAGCCTTACTCGGATTTTGTAAGAAATCTGAATCTGGTGTGATTTTAAAATCGAAGCAGTGGCATGAGTCCACTTATCCAGTAAATATCATCAAAACTAATGTTATTCGAGTTGATTGTAATATAGTCACAGGTTCATACTTGAACGGGAAGGAGAGCCACAAACTTTTCACGTTTTCACCGTCGGTACCCGTGGGCTATAAAATAACTATAGTCCCTTCTTCCGTGATATACCTTCCGATTCGAGCTAGCACAATACAGAATATCGTTATATCAATCTGTGACCTGAAAGGGGACATTGCGAATTTTCGCGGGGAAGAAATTACACTAAACGTTCATTTGAGGAAAAAGAGGAGGGAATGATCATATATAATACAGCTTACTCAACTCAAGCTCTCATTCGCAAACGAGTTCTACCAAGAGCCAAACCCATCTCGTGCCTAAGGAAAAGTGACGTTCGTAGTCAACGCAACGTATCTTTTCTGCGATCGCTTGGTTTCAGTTCGCAAATATGGCAGCAATGGCAATCGTGGGAAATCCGCTTGATATTCTCACTCGACCTCAAATGGATGAGAGCATTACAAAGAGAGACGTAAGATTCTATTCATCTTACAATTTAATGAATCTGAATTTGAATGACGAAATCAGGATCGTTATGAATTCAAACGATTTATACTTATTGCCAAGTCAAAGCTATCTTTACATCGAAGGCACAATAGATTTCGAAAATAAAGACCACATTGTGGCTGTCAATAATTTTGTCTCGTATTTATTCGACGAAAACCGCTATGAACTCGGTGGCGTAGAAATTGATGGAATAAAAAATGTTGGTATAACGTCAACTCTCAAGTATAACTTGTCACTATCACCTCAAGAAGAAGCTTCTGCGTCGAGTGAAGAGTGGGATTCGAATAATTTTACCATAGATCCGGGTCACAAGTTCAATTTTTGCCTACCTTTGCACAGACTCTTGGGGTTTTGCGAGGATTACAGGAAAATAATCATCCACGCGAAGCATGAATTGATCATGATTAGAGCCAAATCAGACAATAATTGTTTTGTTGTCACAAAAGACAATTGCAATCCTGTCGTGAAGTTGACTCGAGTACGGTGGTGTGTTCCACATGTCATTCTGAATGATATAGTCAAATTGAATATGCTTAAAATTGTGGAAAAAATGCGTTTGTACCGATTCACTTTAGACCTTGGGACTTGATCGAGTGTCCAATGTTGCAAGAGACTGACAAGCAAGTGTGGGCAGTAAAATCCACAAATCAGTTGGAGAAACCGAGATACGTGATACTGGCTCTACAGACTCTGCGCAAGAATAATAAAAAATCGTACGCAACGCGCTTTGACCATTGCAAAGTTTCAAACGTGAAACTTTTTCTGAACTCGGAAATCTACCCATACGAATCGATGAATATCGATTGGACATCGGGAAAGAATACTTCTCTTCTATACCAGATGTACAAATCATTCCGGAGATCTTTCTATAATACCGCGGATGATGTGATCTTATTCAAAAGGAACGATTTCGAGAGAAACTATCCCTTCGTCGTGATTGATTGCTCGCGCCAGGTCGAGTCCCTCAAGAATGCTGTAATAGATATTCGATTGGAATTTAATTGCACTGGGAATATACCCAAGGATACATGCGCTTACTGCTTGATTCTACACGATAAAATCATAGTATAGTCCGATGACCAATATTGTGCACAAAGTAATTTGAATCGGTCTGAATTTGTATCATCTAGGAGCATGAAGAAGGAGAGGGATCAGAAGAAGAAGAAGAAGAAGAAGGAAACGAGATATCTTTCGATCGGTTTGGCAACCCAGAATCCCCGCTATTTATAGCACATACAGATCAACAGATTGACATCGAACCAACATCGATTTCGAGGGATTTGTCACCGGTGGCAAAACTTTCATTGTGAAGGAAGCTGCTATACTCAATTATGCTCGCTATTGTGATGGAGATGAAACTGGATTGGCTCACTATTTATTCGATCCACCTTTCGAATTCGCAGACTTGTCATGGAGGGATTCTCGGAGGGCGCGATACGCAACCAATTATGAGCATAATTTGAAATGGAGCAAAGGAAATAAACTTTGGTTCTCGAAAAATGAACTGATTGGAAGAATCTGTGAAGGGGCTTGGTTAACAAATAGAGCAACATGCGTTTACGTCTCTTCAGAAGAAAAAAAGCGCTGGCTACAGACTATTCTGCCAATATTCTTTTTGAATAACCCAGTTCATTATGAGGAATATATACACCGAGCGTGATTTTACCTTGATGGATTATTATAGCGACGATTACGAATATTCAGATTGCCCTTATCATGATAACACTCAATAGAAGTGTGCTCTGAGAGGTGTACAGTTTATGGCATATCTTGGGTATGATATGGTGTCAAAGGCAGTTCAATAAATCACTCAAAAGAGAGATATGTGTACTTTATGGATTGAAACCCCCACTTTTTTAATCACATTCTACCAATCTCACGAGGTGGGTATAAAAGACGAAACTCATCCGATTAATGTCAGTAACACGATGAATATAGATCAGTTTGGAAGTTCCACAGGGGCGGGGTTGGGATTCTCAACGAGACAGCTTTGACGAATCAGAGATTGAAACTCGGAGAAATCGAAGTGGAGGTGAATAGTTTGCGAGATAGATTCCAAAATTTTGTGAACGAGACTGATGCAAACTTTCGACAGAGAGACTCGGATCATGAAAAAAGGTATACGAATCTGAGAAATGGTATTCAAATAGCGATGCAACAGCTCAAAGAAAATCAAGCGATCATACTCGATTTACAACAGTGGCAGAATCGAGAGCTGAAAAAAAATGAATAAATACAGTCGGGAGAAGATCCAACTTGTTCGAGAATTATATGCGCCAGCTCTACTCAATTATTCTCGTCGACGAGTCGAAGTAAGGAATGTTAATGACTTGTAGCACATGGATCTGGCGCAGGGGCGGATACAGGGGGGGGGGGGGCGATAGGGCGATCGCCCCCCCCCCCCCAAAGCCTCTTTTAAGTACCTTCCGCCCCCCCCCAAACGCTCTCTGTTAGTCTCGAAATTTTTGAAAAATTCAAAAGAAAAATCAGATACTTAGTCATTCATTTTCCTAGCGGATTATGCGATGAGTCATATCCTCACTGAGCCACTATACTATAATGACTGTGGCTGTTCCAACGACGCAAAATATCTATAGCGTTCACCTGCGCAACTTTGAGCAGAGCTTATGGCTTATGCCAGCTGATAATGACACTTACAGTACGTCGTAAATCTCGAGCACCAGTCAGTGTTTACAACGGCGAGTAGTCTTCTAAATAAAAAGAAGTTGACGGTGCAGCTTAGTGTCGTGCTTTTGTGTGACTTTGTGCGATTCGTTTCATATCCTTATTAGAAGATGAGTAATTCTTCAACATCAAAAAGTACGAGGAAGAGAAAGATCGAAGTAGATAATCAGCGAGATGGGAAACGCTCCAAACTAACTCACTTCTTCCCGCGCCTGAATGAAAAAGACAGAAGCTCTTCGCTTGCCGGTAAGTCTGTAAAGACAACTTTGAATTTTTATCAACAAACTAGCTTCAGACTCACTCAATGCGACGCACATCGAAAATTTCTTCTGAATATTTTCTGAGCGAATACAGAATTGCACCGGATAAAATGTACCATTTGTCAATAGACGTTGCAATCGATGACCACGCAGATGTAAATAAAGAGAACATCGAAGATGTCGAGAATCCACAACTACATGGCCGCGAAATCACACACAGTGACTGCCTTTCTCATCGAGGTAATGCTGTCTTTGATTGCCCTTAACCACATACTAACATATACCACATACATATACCAATTCATATCATCGAGAAGAATTTGCTTTGAATCGAGTGTGTAGGAAATTTGATGCAGTATAGCCTCATGATTATCGAACCGCTATTTCTAGATCAGAGCACGTTGGAAGCAGCCTCTCCTTTGCGTGATCCCGGATTTCAGCACACAGAAAATATGCCGAAAAATGCCTCCACATACGACATTGGTGATTATCTCGGAGCAAAAATTGATGACTCTACGAGAAGAGGTTTGCTAACAAATCCATGGGTCCCACCTCAAGGCTACAAATTTCCATGTTCAGAACATGTAGAACAAGGTCGAACGGAGAGGCGGTATGCAAAGCATCAACACTTACACGCTTTCGATTGGCTGGTATTTTCACACTCTAAACAGGGCTGTTTCTGCAAATACTGTACATTGTTTGTGAATGCGAGTCTAGGAGGCTACTGTAAGAACGTACCTCTGAAAAAATTAGTTACAGAGCCGTTGAATACTTTCGCCAAAGTTCTAGGCTCATCGGGAGATCTGTTGAGACATTCAATAACCGAATACCACGTTAATGCCACCAAATCTGCAAAAGACTTTCTGAACAATGTAAATGACCCGGAAAAAAATATTGTAAATCAAATCAACACTCAGAAAATTGATCAGATCAGACAAAATAGGTCTCGACTCAAATCTATCATCAAAACTGTCATATTTTCGGGACGAAATAATATCGCTTTCCGCGGTCATAAAGATGATGGACCTCTTGACTTTGACCCTACCTCGAATCAAAGGAATTTCAAAGAGCTTCTGAAATTTCGAATAGAAAGTGGGGGTGCTGAGTTGAAAAAACATCTCGAAAGTTGCTCTTCCCGTGCGACCTATATAAGCAAAACTTCTCAAAACGATTTGATAGACTGTTGTGGAGAGGAGATCACCTCCAATATAATTCTTCGAGTCAAAAAATCAGGCTTCTGGAGTGTTATTTTCGATGAATCCCCAGATATTGGCCTGATTTCACAACTAACGATCATTTTGAGGTACTTGTATGAAGGTATCGTTCGGGAAGATTTTGTCAAGTTTGTAGACCTATTCAAAGAAGCTCGCAGATTGAACAATTCATCTGGAGAGATTGATTTTTCTGAAATAAAAATCACTGGTTCTTGTTTGGGATCGATCGTGGTTCAAACTCTGATAGATTTGGGTTTAGATCTATTCAGAGGCGTAGGGATTACTTCAGATGGCTGCTCTGTGAATGTATCTCCAACTTGTGGAGCCGTTTTAGTGGTGAAAGAAGGTTGCGTTAACTCAGTCTACTCTCCATGCTACAGCCATATTCTTAATCTAAGCATTGCCAAATCTTCCTCAGTTCGTCCAGTTCGGAATTCTGTTGCAAGTATGAAAGAAACTATAAGCTTTTTTAAAGCATCGTCAAAAAGGAATGATATACTGAGGCTTCTCCTCGGTAAAATACTCACAGGGTTATGCGAAACGAGATGGGTGGAACGCCATGACGGAGTATTGCAATTCAAAGAGCTGCTACCTGAAATCATCTCTACTCTCGACAAAATTTCTTTGTGGGGCGACTCAAACACTTCGTCAAAAGCTAAATCGTTGCGACTCGCTCTACTTGACAGTGAATTCATTGTTTCAACATTTTGCTTATCGGAAATTTTGTCTTGCACTCGATCTCTTAGTTTATTTTTCCAAAAGAAAAACATTGATGTCAAATCAGCCCAGAACCTTCTCGAGGATGTAAAATTACTTTAAATCTAAAACGTGCTCAATGTGACGTCCAATTTGCGTCTTTATTCCAAGAGATTAAAAGTGTGGCAGAAGAATTGGAGGTAGACATTGGAATGCCAAGAATATGCGGAAGGCAAAATCATAGGGGAAATCATCCAGGGCCGGCTTCCGAAACTTATTACAGGCGGTCAATCTACGTGCCCTTGCTTGACAGCGTCATTCAAGATTTAAATGAGAGATTCTCACAAAGTACTCTCGAACTTTATCATTTATTCGTCCTTTTGCCGAATAGACTCTTTCTTGATGACGAAACTGCTCTCGATTATTCAATTTCAGTTATAGTTGATAAATATAGTGTATTTTTTGATATGCCTGCTAATCTTCTCCTTCGCATGCTCAAATCAGAGATGACAGTGTGGCACATGAAGTGGCAGCGAGAGGGATATGATGATACGCAAGGGGCGATCCACGTTTTGAACTCATGTGACAAAGATGTCTTCCCAACGATACATACATCACTACGGATCTTTATTACGTTGCCCTATACATCAGCTAGCGCAGAACGGAGTTTTTCGACACTAAAACGCTTAAAAACGTGGCTCAGGTCCACTATGGGCCAGGACAGATTGGTAGGACCAGCACTCATGTACATACATCACGATATTCCGATCGATATCGAAAAGGTTTTGGATAGGTTTGCTGCGATGCGCAATCATAGATACGATTTCATGTAAGGATCGAATCTGATCTGGTATAAGATGCGTGTCGATGACTTTTCATTAATTTGACTAGATTCCAAGAGGAAACTCTATATTTTATGTTGGTTATCAAGATTTTTGATTCATGTTCTCAACTGTCATACCATATAACTGTCAAACCAATAAAAAGTTTTGTGAATTCAGATGACCATCTTTTTCAATTGCTATGGGGCTACGTGTGGTGTGTGTGTAAGGAAGAGTGTGTGACATATGCATGAGGGCAAATGTGTGTATATATATATATATATATATATATGCACACAGGTGCTGTCTCCTTTTATCGGTGACCGCCCCCCCCCCCCCCAAATTCGATCTCTGGATCCGCCCTTGATCTGGCGGTCATGATACAGTATGCAAAACTCAATCAGAATTACAAATATATACTGGTTGTTGTAGATGCATTCTCCAAATTCTCTTGGGGGGACGCTGTAAAAAGCAAGTCTGGTCCAGATGTTACGAGAGCCTTCGAAAATATTCTCAAAAGAGCAAATCACGTGCCCAAGAATTTGCAAGCCGACAAAGGCCAAGAATTCCACAACCAGACTTTCCTGGCTCTTGTCGAGAAACACAGGATCAACTTTTATTACACGTACAGTGTGACTAAGGCGTGTATCGCGGAGAGAATGATTAGGACTTTGAAGGAAAAATTGTTCAAAGTTTTTGCCCTACGTGGTTCTTACAAATGGATCGATGTACTACCAGGCTTGCTGGACGAATATAATTACCATACAATTCATCGAACTATTGGTATGGAACCCGCCAAGGTCTGGAAAAAATCTCGGAAACAGAAAAATATCATCTCAAAGCTCCTGTCAACAGTGTATTGTCGAAGAAATACCGCTGGGAAGCACGAATTCAAAGTAGGTGATGATGTGAGAGTATCAAAAAACAAATCAGTATTCGATAAATCTTACACAGGCCGTTGGGGCACAGAAATATTCAAGATAGTTAGAGTTCAAGATACAGATCCTGTGACTTATTTACTTCAAGATAGCGATGGTGAGCGAATAGCAGGAGCATTCTATCAGCAAGAATTGGCTCACGTAAAAGATCCGAGCGTGTATCTTGTCGAGAACATCTTAAAACAGAAGGGGGATCAATATCTCGTCCAATGGCTCGGTTTACCGGAAACTCAAAATTCTTGGGTTAGTAAAACGAATCTAATCTAAATATCACATGCATCAAATTTTGACTGCATACATTTTCCTATCCAATGATTTGTCAATCCATTTTCATATAATTCTTCTTTGCTCGACACAAATGAAATACATTATCCTACCCAGGAGAAGAAAAAATCTGCAACGCTCCTATTCAGCAAGTAAAATAATACATTGGGGCCAATGCGTCTCATGGAGCAAGTGATTATTCCCAACAGAAAAGATGTGCACGGATGCATCCTTCTGTCGAATTTGAATATCCGAGCTTGGAAATTATGTGCAAGTCTGAGTGATTGTTTCACATTGCAAAATATAAAGCGTTAGCACGTCACAAAGCATCCCAGGACGTCGATCATCCGCCACTTTATGATCTGATCAGATTCTCCCCACTGACCAGTGTCACCTTGTTCATATATAAGATCGCGAGAATACCTTTCACATGAATCGCGATGTCGTGGCAAAGAGTGAATCGGGCGGGTAAATTCGCGCCCACAGTAAAACTCAATACCTTTAGCACAAAAATTCGATATCGCGTTCTGCAGGGAAGATCATTGATAGTGGCTGGGGCGATAGTCTCGCGCTAACCCTGTGCGATCCGACTAGTAAAAAAAAGAAGAAATTTACAGAGTACGCGCTCAAGTGCACTTTAGAATCGATATCCGAAGATGAAGAACATTACTTGCGTAAACTCAATAAGAAAGGTGGCACAACGCATTGTAGATACAGTCCGATCGGGAAATATAACAGAATTAAGTTCTACGACACTGTAGACGAGGAATCTGAATCGAGTGATAGTGAGGAGGAGGAGGAGGAGGAGGAAGGGGAAGAAGAAGGAGAAGAGCGAGTGACTATCGATCCAGGAACATCTCCAAAGCAAGAATAAAGTTATGGATTCGGGTTGTTGGATCAAAATCAAGGATCATTACCACCATCACTGGCCCATGTTCTGCCCATAACAAACGTGAGCGCATCCAACACCAACACAGCATCCAGGAAGAGGAGATTGTCGTTCTCGGATATCCCTACACCACCAACGCAATCACCGAGGAGATCTATGACCGACAGCGCTGGTTTTAACGAAGAGGAGGAGGATGACTATACTTCCGAGTATGAGGATGAGGAACGAGAGACGTATAACATTGAAAAATCATCGAGTATCACGATCAAAACGAGGTAAATCATATTTTTGCTCATAAACTTGATAGAAAGAGCAAGTATGCTCATGGACATAAACTCGAGTCTAATATTGCTTCTTTATTCTGTCCAATTTCATAGCAAAAAGGAGATGAAGCATGTTAGTGAGCTGATGAGAGCTTGTCGGCAAACTATTCGAGTCGAAGTTCGAATGCTGATAAATGAAAAAGATTCCTCATTGGAGATAAACTTGAGAAGTGGTCGAAAAGGGTTAACATTAAGCAGAATGACATGGGACAAGCTTTCAGAAAATTTGCTAAGCCTCAAGAATGATAAAGACTGTGAGCAAAAATTATTGTCTGGTCATAATATTGGGTCGAACATTACTAGGTATTTTGAGAAAAGAATGTACTATGAAAGAATAACCTTAGCTCATGAAAACTGTGAGATTTACTCTACTTTGGGAAATTTCCTGAATTTAACTGCGATGGACAGTTTCATCGAGTCAAAAGTTAGTGATTACATAGAATCAGATTTGAATCTGTCCAGAACGTTCAAATCTCTCAGAAAATTCTTGGAAAAGAGTGCAAGAGATAAAAAAATCAATCTCGACGATAAAATGCAAGTCATAAAGTTCTTGAATGATAGTCATAGAAACAATATGTCAGAATAAAGCGTCATAGCCAATTGCTTAGACGACATTTTATATAACATCAAAATAAAAATGAGAAGAGGACGATAAATATGTCCATAATGAGTGTTGGATATTTACAAATTCTACATATTGATGGTGTTGGTGGTAGTGGGTAAAATATGTATCAATGATTCATCATATCATGTATATCCGAGTGTTATTCTAGTCATAATTGATGAAGAATCTCATGTATATGACAGTAATTCAATAAAGCCGGTTGTGATCCGTCTAGTCCATCAATCAGCTTTTTCAGTGTTATAAAAAAATGAAAAGGCTGAATGATGGATCGAAGGGACGCAACAAATCAACGAGAAAAGATGCGAGTACACTGGCTGTGAACATTGCACTTCCAACTAAAAAACTACTCTCGCTTACATTTCTTCGACCAGTCTATCTATTGAGTCAGGAATCTAGAAAGATCAGCCAGAAGATATGAGAGAAAGAGGAGAACTTATTCGAAAACTGAGAAACAAGGAGAAGGCTACCTCTTACCTTGTTCACTCTGGGCATGTAATATTCATGGTTTATTAAATGCACTTAGTGAGCATAGAAAGAGGTAGTCCCGAATCACAGCAAGAGGAGGAAAAGTCACCTGTTAAATTCCTAAAATTCGTCTGCAGCAAATCTCTTACATGATCTGGCTCGACCAATGTGAAAATATTTATTTATTGTTCGTCCCAAACCATGATGAGATAGGCAACAGTTTGCATCGAGGAATGAGAGTTTCCGAGGTGAGCAGAAAGAAGAGAGAGAAATTTTGCTGCCCAGCGAGAAAAAGCTTCCGTCGCATGGTGAGCTCGATCGCTTTCAGGTATATTTGACTGCTGAAAAGACCAAGAAAAGATATTCAAAGCGACCAGCTCCAATACACCACTTTTGTCTCGTTTGTTAATACAATTCAATCAGTCATTGGTGGTGTGTGGACTATGGGAGCCCATTCCATCGCGATACGATTCGAGCATCTGGGATAATTTCCATCTGCTTGAAATGCCAAGGTCTAGTTTCAAGGTATGCACGTTGGTCCATCCGACGGCGGCTGTACTAGATCTCGTCAGTATCCTGCATCCACACGGTGAGCGAACATCGTTTAAGAATGGTTTTACCATTGCGACAAAGTATTGCATACGTTTATGAATGTGAGTGTTTGTGAAAGTGTTTCAATTGCAAAAAAGTGAAAGAGAGTGATTAAGTGTGCTTCCATTCCAGATATTGGTAGAATGGGGCTACCACTTCATCACGGTTTGACAGAAGGTGACTTGCATTCACTAGGTCGCTGGATCTTATATGCTCGCACTACTGGGCGTAACAGGGATGAGTCTTGGAGAGAGCAATTGCAATACCATATCACTTCAGAGTATAGCTGGGGTATAGTCGAAGACACAAGTTTGGAAGAGCGAATATCATGCGTAGAATGCTTAGAGGTGAGTTGATTGCTCTACATTAGGTGATGCACTTTCAGTAATTAAAACACTTGGTCGAAATATAGGAGTTCACCATAACGATGTACAGGGACCCATCCCTGATTGAGCAAGTAGGGCTGAACCGGGAAAGTGGTGGTGGCATCTTTTTGATGCCGCTCTCAGAATACACGGTCGCACCGGTATTCTGCTTTAGATGTGGATTTGTACGTTTAATTTCCTTCAAAATAATTCCTCAAAGTCCGAAAGAAGGAGATGCTAATTCTAAAATTCTGCATGTTAGATCGGCAGTCGCGAATATGTATGCCCAGGCTTAATAATGGGCTTTGATCACCACCAAAGAGTCCGCGACAGCATCCCCGTTAATGATTATTTATATGAGGGAGAATGAATTGTCGATCAAACTCGATGCAGAATGGGGCATGTGAGTACAAAAAAAATCGGTCATCCTTTTCGACTAAAGTAGTATCTCATTCTACGAATATTTTGACAGGCTGTCTCGTATACCATCCTTGAACACGAAGATAGATCATTTTATCCGCAAACTGATGCTTTTATTGGATGCAGATCCATTTTCACGATGGAAATCCCATCACTTTTGCCATGGCGCACCTCATTAACCTATGCATTAAAGTGTCCGTGTCATGCCGGATTTTTTGAAATACTGATAATTAAAAACCAAGTATTTTCAATTCTTGGAGCGCAAGATGAGATGCGCCGGGTCAATGTACATCCAAATCTTGACGATGATAACGATGATAATGTTGAGGCGCAGTATGACATACGTGAGAGGGATATATTCGAGTTACTTGGAGACGATGATGGTTATGATGGGGCATCATCATTATCATCATCATCATCATCATCACCCTAAGAAAAACACATCTTCGATTCGGTGTATGAAGTAATATATTCATATTATTCATCAAGTATCATAATAATATAACCAATTTGTCAGAATAGAAAAAATTTGGAAAAATTTTAGATTATCGGTGAATGGTAGATCAAAATCTTGAGTTCAGTATTCGGAGTAGAATACATTATTCGTCAGCGGCCATCATGGATATGCAGATGATTCAGAATACATTGTTTTTTCGAAGCCATGATGGGTATGAAAATTTATTCTCTCAATACTACTGTACCAAATCGAGAACTTTTCGACATAACCACGAGAGCGCAACTGAAACTGCACTCACTCAAAAAATAATCATCAAATTGGCACCATTTTCCTCCAAGATAAACATCATAATGAGGCAAACTTCTTTGATCGGCCTCTGCTGCACTCGCCCGCATTGTAATGTTATCCATTTCATTTATATATTTAGTGATGGCTTATCGCCATCACTGAAGCCGAAGCCGATCGCAGCTAACTGTGAACAAATCTGCACCATATCTATCCAAAGGTAAACTTCTTTGGTCGGCCCGCATAATGATAAATGAGCCATCATTAGTGCTGCGGTCAAGCGTAGCTATCTGTGGAGCTTCTCCGATCGGCGCGCATGGGTATGAATATATTATACTCGCGGGATCAGGTGTGGGCTGCAGCAAGGTGAGCTCAAGAATTATGTATGCTTTAACGTCCCAGTATCGAGATGCCGAAGCACTGCTTCGGCATCTCGATACTGGGATGTATTCCGCACGTGTAATCGAGTCAAATTACCAATTTTTATCTGTATTTCGACAATGGTGGAGTGAATATATATATATATATATATATATATATTGCTGGTCTCTGGTTGCGTATATATATATGAATATTTCAAATTGAGAAGTATTGGTTCATCAAAGTTGTAATTTTAAAGGAATGATTAAAGTGCGTTTGGATTTGGAATGTCTTATAATACTGGATACTTGAAAGAATAAAATAATTTATCTGATTTCAAATAGATATTAAAATCCAGTTATCTTATGGCTTTTAGAAAAGAATGAGATAGAATTACAGAAGTGATAGATTCTATTTTATTCAAATCAAGTTATAAAATCTTGGTCAGAAATAAAAACTTATCGTCTAAATATAATTTGAATAGCTTAACCTAGGCGCACTTACAAGTCTATTTGAAGGAATGATGATTCTTCAAGGCAGGAACGTATAAGCAGGGCGAATTCGTAGCTGGCCCTTATGCAGCTGAGGCGGGTATCGTCGGCCTACTTTTCGACGAAGAGCGAATTCGGAGCTGGCCCTTGAACAGCTGAGACGGGTATCGTCGGTCTACTTTCCGACGAAATTAATCTGACTTATTGGTCCGCACTTTTTCGAACTTTGCTTTGTCGTGTGTTTTCTAGGCACACTTGGGCAAAACGGTACGTGTCTCAAAGACTCACAAAGCTTTACTAACTGAATCAAGTCAGTGACTAATCGAAGAATCAATTTTGATGTTCGAATTTATACGTGTGGACACGAGCTAATTTTGATGACTTGAAGTAATTTCGAAACTGTCCTCTTTAAAATTGATTTTGAAATTGACTTACTTTTAAAACTGTAACACTTGTAACACATGTGTTACACCATTCATAAGATGTGTGTAACTCGGGTGTTACACTTGTAACACATGTGTTACACCATTCATAAGATATGTGTAACTCGGGTGTTACACTTGTAACACATGTGATACACCATTCATAAGATATGTGTAACTCGGGTGTTACACTTGTAACACATGTAATTTGGACTACGGCAATTTTGCTGATTGCATCTTGACCTGCTTACACATTCCTGCTGATCAAGTTAAAATAATATTTCTCCATGTTGAGAAATATTATTTTAACTGTTGCGTCGTCTGGGACGCCACACCTCCCATGTTAGTCCATTCTCGTCCCGAGAATGTGGCCTGGGCGGCAGAATTTGGAAAAGGGCATACATAAATTATTTCTATGCTAAGTTCTCTTGAAAACAAATTTTTCTAGCTGTGGATGATCACAATGAGTTTTTATAAAATAATGGATGGGACTTTGATGCTTGTACATTTCGGGAATATTCGGACTTGAGAATATCACACAATATTAGTGAAGTTGTGTGCATGTGTGTGTGCGCATCTATGGAGGTGTATGTGTGACTGTTCTGTCGAGGTTTATTGTTGTTATTGTCTGACTTTTCATACACTCGAATTCGCTAACCTCGAATTTTCTTATGCATGAATACTCAATCTGGCTCTTACCGCAGCCCTTGCACGGTAACCACCTCGTTGGGTGTTCGTTGTGGTAATGCCTACACAAATAACACCAGGGGCGTTTGAGTTTTCCGTTTCTTTTATTTTCCCTATGTTTTTGGGTTCTCCGCCACTGATTTGCTCTCTTCCTCTCCAACTTTTGTTGTTCGGAACTTCCATATGACAGGTAGGAGGTCGTAGTTTCTGGTTCACTAATATCGCTATAGTTATTATCCATGGCCCCGTTAGGTTCATCTTCCGGTCCTTGCGATCGAGTGCGAGCTGCAATTTCCTGCGACACGACGATAAGCGGATCAGTATCCGTCCTCTCCTCTGGGTGCAGTGGGAGCAAGATGTCCGGAATTGATGAATTGTGGACTTAAGATTTTTGAATATCTTTGATAGTGATGAATTCATATTGTGGCGTGTCCTCATTGCTTGAGTGTGGTCTACAGATGATGTATTGCGACTCTGTTAGAGGGACATCACTCAATATTCGCAGACGGGGTACTTGTAGCGCTTGTTGTTCGCTTGTGCCCTGTGTTGGGGACCGAGCCATTTGGGCATCCGTATCGGGTCGGTCTTCTCTGTTCGGTGGTGTTACACTCGACGTCGTTGTCGGAGAGCCATGCGGTGCGGCGATGATGGGAAGTATTGTAGGTAACATACTCACTGTGTCGTCCGCTATGCTGGCTGCGCGCGCCGCGTGTAACACATTGCCACCTGGGTTTGTTGCAGCGGACGTTTGTGGGCTTTCGTCGGATAAGTGGGGCAGCGACGTTCCGGAGATGGAAAATATTGCCTGTAACATACCGGTGGCGTCGTCCGCTAGGTTCGCCGCGCTCGTCGTGGTTGCTTTTGGAATATCATCCGGCGCGTGGTGTGGTGAGGGGGGCGGCTCTGCTGTAACTTGTCCCCCGCCTGTTGCGCGTTGTAACATCATGTTACACACACTCGGGGTAGAGGTGAATTGTTCACGAGGGGAATTTAGTTCACTAACACTTGTATGGCGAGTTCTTATGCCGCGTGTATAGGGTTCCCCGATTGTGCAATCTATCATATTTTGTACAGAAACACCTGCGTCTCTCACCACATGAGTCGTTTGGGTCGTTGCTTGTCGAGTGTCGGTGGGCACATCGTCGTGGGTTTGGGTGGCGGATGATGAAAAAGGCAATAATAGGTCCACTCTCTCATCGTTGTCGTCGATGCCATACAGGTTTAGGAAGGCCCTGTACAAACCCACCGACTTTTCCATTCTGTCGACTTTCATGATAAGGTCCTGTCGTGCGGCAGAAAATGACGCTTTTGCTATCCTCACAGCCTCCTGGTTGCTTTCTAAGAGGTTTTTGAAGTTAACATTCAAAATATCAAGGTGGCTCTCCATTTTACTGTAATTTACGCGCACGAGGTCTTGAATACTGATAGGATCATTAGCGCTATGTTCATTATAGATTCCCTCTATATGTGTCGGTAAGTGCTCTGCAGAAATTCTTCCCAAAAGGCCATGGTGGCGCCATCTCTTGGTTGCTCGTTGAACTGCGGTAATTGAATGTGGCGCGAAAAAATTGAACAGGCTATCCTAGTGTAAAATGTGTCAGTGATGTATTCTGTGTGTGAAGGGAATAAATTATGTTCGATTTGTGTACATTTGTTACACGAAATAATATATATGTATATATTAACGTTCCTAATACATATGGTTTTTGCAAATATATACTAGAGTTCCTGATAGATATGGTATTACAAATATATAGAGTGTTATTCATATATGTATATATGTATATATATATATATATATATATACTAACGTTCCTAATAGGTATGGTTTTAGTAACGCTTATAATAGATATGGTATTACAAATATATATATATTTCTCTAACGCCTATTCCTGGGACGCTATATTTACGCGATACTTTGCCGAATTCTGGGACGCCCGAATCAAATAATACCGATTTCTGGGACGTCAAAAAAATACCAGAATTGGGCAAACTTCATCTGCAAAAAGTCCTAGAAAACGGGAAAATTCCAAGTGAGTGATGTCTAATTCCCATTCCTGTTTCTGGGACGCAAATTTCGCTTTCTGGGACTTTTTTATACATAGATTGCCATTTTCCGGGACTTCCTCATCCATCGATTGTCGATTACGGGGACGTCCTAGAAAGCGGGGAAGTGTACATGAAAAGTCCCAGAAATCGAAACGGGCGTCCCAGAAATCGGAAAAAAGCTCCCAGGAATCACAGAGGAGGTCCGTGGAGTCGGAGAGATTGTGAAAATGAATTGTGGCGCTGCATAACGACACAATTATGCATTGTGAATAAACGAGCAATATCGAAAAATTTCACCGGGTGGAATTTCAACTCTTTATCTTAGAATTTGGGCCAATTCTTTGCGAATTACTTTCAAAACTTGTAAATCAATGACTCCATGAAAATTATGACTCCATGATGTCAAATCATTCATTTCGGAGCAAGTGCTCGAGCTATATGTGATATATAGGAAAACGATGAGAGTTGTGTTAAATAGTTGAAATTAAAGTGAGAATGAAATTTGAATAAATGAATGAATCGCAACAGTATTTCGCCGTATTTTCCGACGCCCCACCAAGCGGGTGAGACTGAATCATGAGCGACAGATCGACTCGAGAAGACGCAGTCGATCAACTTCCAGCTTCCTTAAATGGTATGTTCTTGAGAGTTCACTCACCCCAGATGAATCTGCGTAATCCAATACAGTATTCGGAATTCTCAAATATCAGTCAATCTTTCAATAAAAAATTGAAAAATCCAAAAAAAAATCCCTTCGTGATGCAGCCACTATGAAAGTGGAGCCTCGAGGGTCGCAGTTTGACATTTGTCAAGCTGTGATCGCCGCCTGAGCGCGGCGATTAAAGTGGCTCGAAAGAACGATAAATTCATTCATTAAATGTAATTCATCAAATCGAGCGATAGAGTCAATATATCGATGAGATCTACCTTATCGGTATAATTTGAATATTACAATGGCCATGGTTCCTTGATTGGCCGCATTCGAAAGATTGACACAGAGATGAGAGAAGGCTTCCTCCAGCGTGCGAATTCGTAATCGCCCCGTTAGTCTAGTGGTCTAAGGCGCCGGTCCGGAGAACCGGAGATCGCGAGTTAAAATCTCGCCTGGGGAAGAATTTTTTCATCTCTCGGTCAATCTTTCAATAAAAAATTGAAAAATCCAAAAAATAAAAATTCCTTCGTGATGCAGCCACTATGAAAGTGGAGCCTCGAAGTTCGCAGTTTGACATTTGTCAAGCTGTGATCGCCGCCTGAGTGCGGCGATTAAAGTGGCTCGAAAGAACGATAAATTTATTCATCAAATGTAATTTCCAAATTTTTCCAAACTTAGCAGAAAACATGCTCATCCGAGCTACTGCAGTACGCTTCGAGTGTTGCTCGTAGTGATGCACTGTTTGGGTAGAAAAACTCTACTTGATCTGAAAATGATCCCACACCTTTAAATTTTCACGTTTTTCAATCAGTGTTCCCGCACAGTGAGTAAATGTTCATGAGCATGAAAGTTCAGATCACTGGCTATTTCATGCATCACCCACGCAGATGCTACTGCAGGACAAGTTTACGTGAGAGGGTGATCTGGACTATCATGCTAATGATTATTAACTTTTCCTACGGGAAAATTAATAGAAAAACGTGTAAGTTCAAGAGTGTGGGATCATTTTCAGATCAAGTGGAGTTTTTCTACCCAAACAGTGCTTCACTACGAGCAACACTCGGAGCGTACTGCAGTGGCTCGGATGAGCATGTTTTTTGCTAAGTTTGGAAAAATTCGGGAAGGTAGAGTTCTTCTGATCGCGGATTCTGTGAGTAGAATTTCTGCCGCATCAATCAGTCCTCTTGGATTTTCTATAGCTCAGAAATTCGGTGCCGGGGCAGCCGGGGTACCTTTGCCCCCGCGGGCCATACAGCACGAAGTTTAAAGAGATGGGTACACATAACCGAGCTTTGTGACAACGAATTTTTTTTCGAGAAGCGAATATCAGCCTACGAATCAATTCTTTAGACAAGTCATCATGCCAGGCCTATCTCTACTTGTACATTCATCAACGGATGGGTTAGATGTGCCAGAGTGTAATCGTAACAAATCCTACTTCTGTCCGCGAATGTATATTATTGGAGATTATAGGAAGATCATAGGATGAATTGCCTGAAGACAGTTTTCGGGCATCAAAAGTGGCCATCTCCGGAATGGAACAGTGAAAAAGCAAAATTCCAGTCACTCCAACTCGTCATGACCATTCCCCATATAACATTCTCACCAGTAGGATATCTGGTTCTGAGGAAATTCGTGAGGGGAGTCTTCATGACAGGCCATCCCTGCGAGGACATTCATCAACAGGGTGCTCGGATGTGCAAGAGTGTCGACGTAAAGAATGCTGCTCCTGCCTGCGGATGGATCGCAGATTGAATGTCTTGCGGGCAATGCTTCTGCCTGAAAAATGACTGTCTTCAAAATGGATCAGTAACAAAGTGAAATCCCGAGGATTCCAACTCGTCATGGCCATGACTGATATTAATTCCTCGGAAGGAGGAAATCTGCTTCCGAGAATTCTCTCATGTATTCAAGTTAGAGAAGTCGTCATGCCAGGTCTATCTCTACGAGGACATCCATCAACGGATGGGTTAGATGTGAATGAGTTCCATCGTGATAAATCCTGCTTCTGCCCGCGAATTGATGAGGGAATTGGCCTTCTGCATTTTTTCTGACCCCCTCAAATGGATGTTTGGCAAATTCGAGCAAATTGAGATAAGCATTGTGCAATTGAAAAAAAAATTCCAAAAAATGTTTTTTATCTTGCGCAAACTGTTTGAAAGTCCGATGACTTGTGCCGTGTGACGTCACAGGGATACAGTCGTCGACTGCTGCTATTCTATGGCACCTTGCATTTTCCTCGGCCCGCCGAAGGAAAGGTTTGTCAAATACGAGCAAATCGAGATGAGTATTGTGCAATTGAACGACAAACTTCTAAAATTTTTTTCATCTTGCGCAAATGGTTTGAAAGTCGAATGACCGCTACCGTGTGACGTCACAGGGATACAATCGCCGCTTTTCACACAATTTGCACAAGATGAAGAAAGTTTTTGGGAATTCTTTTTCCAATTGCATAATACTTATCTCGATTTGCTCGAATTGGCCAAACCTATTCCTGAGGGGGTCCGAAAAAATGCAAAAGGCCAATTGATGTCCTACAAGCGATTCTTCGGCAAACGAGGTGAACATCTCCGGAATGGAACAGTCAAAAAGCAAAATTCCGATTACTCCAACTCGTCATGACCATTCTCGAAATCAAGATTCTCGAAAAAAGAATATCAGCTTCCGAACCAATTCTTCTGTCAAGTCATTATGCCAGGCCTATCTATACATAAACATTTATCAACGGATGGGCTAGATGTGTAAGAGTGTATCTGGGACAGAGCCTTCTTCTGTCCGCGAAATGATTATAGGATGAATTGTCTGAAGACAGTTTCCGGGCATCAAAAGTGACCATCCCCAGAATGGAACAGTAAAATAGCGAAATTCCGATTACTCCAACTCGTCATGACCATTCTCGGAATCAAGATTCTCGAAAAGAGAATATCAAATTCCTGATCTATTCTTCGAACCGGTCATCATGCCAGGCCTAACTCTACATGAACATCCATCAACGTATGGGTTATATGTGTAAGAGTGTATCCGTGACAAAGCCTACTTCTGTCCGCAAATGGATTATAGGATAAATTGTCTGGAGACAAGTTTCGGGCATCAAAAGTGACCATAGACAGAATGGAATAGTAAAAAAGCCAAATGCCGATTACTCCAACGCGTTATGACCATTCCCGTAACAAGATTCTCGTGAGGACCATATCTGCTTCGGAAACGATCTCCACAGCTGTCATCATGCAAGGCCTATCTCTTCGACTATACTTCTCGAAGGATGGGTTACATGTGCAAGAAATCAACCGTGACTGATCCTACTCCTGCCCGCGAATGGATCAGGGAATGGTCTATCCGTAGACAGGGATTGGGCTTAAAAAACGACCGGCTCAGGATGGATCAGTGAAAAGGCGAAATTCCGATCACTTCACTGCGTCATGACCAATACCGATACGGATTCTTCGGAGAGAAAATATCTGCCTCCAAGACAATACGTTACAGAAGTCATCATGCCAGGCCGATCTTTACATAAACATTCATCAACGGATGGGTTAGATGTGCAAGAGTGTAACCGTGACACATCCTCCTTCTGTCCAAAAATGGATAATAGGATGAATTGTCCGAAGACAGTTCTTGAGCATCGAAAGTGACCATCTCCAGAATGGAACAGTGAAAAAGCAAAATTCCGGTCACTCCAACTCGTCATGACCATTCCTGGAATCAAGATACTCGAAGAGAGAATATCAGCCTACGAATCAATTCTCCAGACGAGTCATCATGCCAGGCCTATCGCTACATGTACATTCATCAACGGATGGGATATATGTGTAAGAGTGTATCCGTGACGAAGCCTACTTCTGTCCGCAAATGGATTATGGGATGAATTGTCCGGAGACAAGTTCCGGGCATCGAAAGTGGGCATAAAAGGTTACCATCTCCCGAATGGAACAGTAAAATAGCGAAATTCCGATTACTCCAACTCGTCATGACCATTCCCAAAGTCAAGATTCTCGAGAAGCGAATATCAGCCTACGAATCAATTCTTTAGACAAGTCATCATGCCAAGCCTATCTCTACTTGTACATTCATCAACGGATGGGTTAGATGTGCTAGAGTGTAACCGTGACGAATCCTACTCCTGTCCGCGAATGTATATTATTGACGATTATAGGAAGATCATAGGATGAATTGCCTGATGACAGTTTTCGGGCATCAAAATTGACCATCTCCGGAATGGAACAGTAAAAAAGCAAAATCCCGGTCACTCCGACTCGTCATGACCATTACCGATACAACATTCTCACAAGGAGGATATCTGGTTCTGGGGAAATTCGTGAGGGGAGTCCTCATGACAGGCCTTCCCGACGAGGACATTCATCAACGGGAGGGTCGATGTGAATGAGTCCCAACGTGATGGATGCTACTCCTGCCTGCGGGTGGATCACAGAATGAATGCCCTGCACGCAATGCTTCCGCTCGAAAAATAACCATCCTCAGAATAGATCAATGAGAAAGTGGAATTCCGAGGACTCCAACTCGCCATGGGCATCACCGAAACAAATTTCTCGGAAGGAGGAAATCGGCTTCCGAGAATTCTCTGATGTATTCAAGTCAGAGGAGTCATCATGCGAGGTCTATCTCTACAAGGACATCTATCAACGGATGGGTTAGATGTGCAAGAGTTTCACCGTGATGAAACCTGCTTCTGCCCGCGGATTGATCAGGAAATAGATGTCCCACAGGCAATTCTTGGGCATGAAAGGTTACCATCTCCCGAATGGAACAGTAAAATAGCGAAATTCCGATTACTCCAACTCGTCATGACCATTCTCGGAATCAAGATTCTCGAAAAGAGAATATCAAATTCCTGATCTATTCTTCGAACCGGTCATCATGCCAGGCCTAACTCTACATGAACATCCATCAACGTATGGGTTATATGTGTAAGAGTGTATCCGTGACAAAGCCTACTTCTGTCCGCAAATGGATTATAGGATAAATTGTCTGGAGACAAGTTTCGGGCATCAAAAGTGACCATAGACAGAATGGAATAGTAAAAAAGCCAAATGCCGATGACTCCAACGCGTTATGACCATTCCCGTAACAAGATTCTCGTGAGGACCATATCTGCTTCGGAAACGATCTCCACAGCTGTCATCATGCAAGGCCTATCTCTTCGACTATACTTCTCGAAGGATGGGTTACATGTGCAAGAAATCAACCGTGACTGATCCTACTCCTGCCCGCGAATGGATCAGGGAATGGACTATCCGTAGACAGGGATTGGGCTTAAAAAACGACCAGCTTCAGGATGGATCAGTAAAAAGGCGAAATTCCGATCACTTCACTGCGTCATGACCAATACCGATACGGATTCTCCGGAGAGAAAATATCTGCCTCCAAGACAATACGTTACAGAAGTCATCATGCCAGGCCGATCTTTACATAAACATTCATCAACGGATGGGTTAGATGTGCAAGAGTGTAACCGTGACACATCCTCCTTCTGTCCAAAAATGGATAATAGGATGAATTGTCCGAAGACAGTTCTTGAGCATCGAAAGTGACCATCTCCAGAATGGAACAGGGAAAAAGCAAAATTCCGGTCACTCCAACTCGTCATGACCATTCCTGGAATCAAGATACTCGAAGAGAGAATATCAGCCTACGAATCAATTCTCCAGACGAGTCATCATGCCAGGCCTATCGCTACATGTACATTCATCAATGGATGGGATATATGTGTAAGAGTGTATCCGTGACGAAGCCTACTTCTGTCCGCAAATGGATTATGGGATGAATTGTCTGGAGACGAGTTCCGGGCATCAAAAGTGGGCATAAAAGGTTACCATCTCCCGAATGGAACAGTAAAATAACGAAATCCCGATTACTCCAACTCGTCATGACCATTCCCGAAGTCAAGATTCTCGAGAAGCGAATATCAGCCTACGAATCAATTCTTTAGACAAGTCATCATGCCAGGCCTATCTCTACTTGTACATTCATCAACGGATGGGTTAGATGTGCTAGAGTGTAACCGTGACAAATCCTACTCCTGTCCGCGAATGTATATTATTGACGATTATAGGAAGATCATAGGATGAATTGCCTGATGACAGTTTTCGGGCATCAAAATTGACCATCTCCGGAATGGAACAGTAAAAAAGCAAAATCCCGGTCACTCCGACTCGTCATGACCATTACCGATACAACATTCTCACAAGGAGGATATCTGGTTCTGGGGAAATTCGTGAGGGGAGTCCTCATGACAGGCCTTCCCGACGAGGACATTCATCAACGGGAGGGTCGATGTGAATGAGTGTCAACGTGATGGATGCTACTCCTGCCTGCGGGTGGATCACAGAATGAATGCCCTGCACGCAATGCTTCCGCTCGAAAAATAACCATCCTCAGAATAGATCAATGAGAAAGTGGAATTCCGAGGACTCCAACTCGCCATGGGCATCACCGAAACAAATTTCTCGGAAGGAGGAAATCGGCTTCCGAGAATTCTCTGATGTATTCAAGTCAGAGGAGTCATCATGCGAGGTCTATCTCTACAAGGACATCTATCAACGGATGGGTTAGATGTGCAAGAGTTTCACCGTGATGAAACCTGCTTCTGCCCGCGGATTGATCAGGAAATAGATGTCCCACAGGCAATTCTTGGGCATAAAAGGTTACCATCTCCCGAATGGAACAGTAAAATAGCGAAATTCCGATTACTCCAACCCGTCATGACCATTCTCGGAACCAAGATTCTCGAAAAGAGAATATCAACTTCCTGATCTATTCTTCGAACCGGTCATCATGCCAGGCCTAACTCTACATGAACATCCATCAACGGATGGGTTATATGTGCGAGAGTGTATCCGTGACAAAGCCTACTTCTGTCCGCAAATGGATTATAAGATAAATTGTCTGGAGACAAGTTCCGGGCATCGAAAGTGACCATAGACAAAATGGAACAGTAAAAAAGCCAAATGCCGATTACTCCAACGCGTTATGACCATTCCCGTAACAGGATTCTCGTGAGGACCATATCAGCTTCGGAAACGATCTCCACAGCTGTCATCATGCAAGGCCTATCTCTTCGACTATACTTCTCGAAGGATGAGTTGCATATGCAAGTGATCGACCGTGACAGATCCTACTCCTGCCCGCGAATGGATCAGGGAATGGTCTATCTTTAGACAGGGAATGGGCATAAAAAACGACCAGCTTCAGGATGGATCAGTAAAAAGGCGAAATTCCGATCTTTTCATTGCGTCATGGCCAATACCGATACGGATTCTTCGGAAAGGAAGTATCTGCCTTCAAGACAATACGTTACAGAAGTCATCATGCCAGTCCTATCTCTACATAAACATTCATCAACGGATGGGTTAGATGCGCAAGAGTGTAACCGTGACACATCCTACTTCTGTCTGCGAATGGATCATAGGATGAATTGTCTGAAGACAGTTCTTGGGCATCGAAAGTGACCATCTTCAGAATGGAACAGTAAAAAAGCAAAATCCCGGTCACTCCAACTCGACATGACCATTCCCGTAACAAGATTATCGTGAGGACCATATCTGCTTCGGGAACGATGTTCACAGCTGTCATCATGCAAGGCCTATCTCTCCGACTATACTTCTCGAAGGATGAGTTACATATGCAAGTGATCAACCGTGACTGATCCTACTCCTGCCCTGAATGGATCGAGGAATGGTCTATCTGTAGACAGGGATTGGGCATAAAAACGACCAGCTTCAGGATGGATCAGTAAAAAGGCGAAATTCCGATCACTTCATTGCGTCATGACCAATACCGATACGGATTCTTCGGAAAGAAAGTACCTGCCTTCAAGACAATACGTTACAGGAGTCATCATGCCAGTCCTATCTCTACATAAACATGCATCAACGGATGGGTTAGATGTGCAAGAGTGTAACCGTGACCAATCCTACTTCCGTCCAAAAATGGATAATAGGATGCATTGTCCGAAGACAGTTCTTGGGCATCGAAAGTGACCATCTCCAGAATAGAACAGTGAAGAAGAAAAATTTCGGTCACTCCAACTCGTCATGACCAGTCCCGATACAGCATTCTTACAAGGAGGATATCTGGTCCTGGGGAAATTTGTGGGTGGGGCGGTCTTAATGACAGGCCTTTCCTACGTGGATATTCATCAACGGGAGGCTCGGAGGTGCGAGAGTTTCATCGTGATGATTCCTGCTTCTGTCTGCGGATTGATCAGGGAATAGATGTCCACAGGCAATACTTCGGCAAACGAGGTGAGCATCTCCGCAATGGAACAGTCAAAAAGCAAAATTCGGATTACTCCAACCCGTCATGACCATTCTCGGAATCAAGATTCTCGAAAAGAGAATATCAACTTCCTGATCTATTCTTCGAACCGGTCATCATGCCAGGCCTAACTCTACATGAACATCCATCAACGGATGGGTTATATGTGTAAGAGTGTATCCGTGACAAAGCCTACTTCTGTCCGCAAATGGATTGTAGGATGAATTGTCTGGAGACAAGTTCCGGGCATCAAAAGTGACCATAGATGAAATGGGACAGTGAAAAAGCAGAATGCCGATTACTCCAACGCGTTATGACCATTCCCGTAACAAGATTCTCGTGAGGACCATATCTGCTTCGGAAACGATCTCCACAGCTGTCATCATGCAAGGCCTATCTCTTCGACTATACTTCTCGAAGGATGGGTTACATGTGCAAGGAATCAACCGTGACTGATCCTACTCCTGCCCGCGAATGGATCAGGGCATCATCTATCTGTGGACAGGAAATGGGCATAAAAAACGACCAGCTTCAGGATGCATCAGTACAAACGCGAAATTCCGATCTCTCTACTGTGTCATGATCAATACCGATACGGATTCCTCGTAAAGAAAATATCTGCCTCCAAGACAATACGTTACAGAAGTCATCATGCCAGGCCTAACTGTACATGAACATTCATCAACGGATGGGTTAGATGTGCAAGAGTGTAACCGCGACACATGCTACTTCCGCCGCAAATGGATCGTAGGATAAATTGTCTGAAGACAGTTCTTGGGCATCGAAAGTGACCATCTTTAGAATGAAACAGTAAAATAGCAAAATTCCGATTACTCCAACTCGTCATGACCATTCTCGGAAGCAAGATTCTCGAAAAGAGAATATCAACTTCCTGATCTATTCTTCGAAACGGTCATCATGCCAGGCCTAACTCTACATGAACATCCATCAACGGATGGGTTGTATGTGTAAGAGTGTATCCGTGACAAAGCCTACTTCTGTCCGCAAATGGACTATAGGATGGATTGTCTGGAGACAAGTTCCGGGCATCAAAAGTGACCATAGATAAGATGGAACAGTAAAAAAGCAGAATGCCGATTACTCCAACGCGTTATGACCATTCACGTAACAAGATTCTCGTGAGGACCATATCTGCTCCGGAAACAATCTCCACAGCTGTCATCATGCAAGGCCTATCTCTTCGACTATACTTTTCGAAGGATGGGTTACATGTGCAAGAAATCAACCGTGACTGATCCTACTCCTGCCCGCGAATGGATCAGGGAATGGTCTACCGTAGACAGGAAATGGGCATAAAAAACGACCAGCTTCAGGATGGATCAGTAAAAAGGCGAAATTCCGATCACTTTACTGCGTCATGATCAATACCGATACGAATTCTTCGGAGAGAAAGTATCTGCCTTCAAGACAATACGTTACAGAAGTCATCATGCCAGTCCTATCTCTACATGAAAATTCATCAACGGATGGGTTAGATGCGCAAGAGTGTAACCGTGACACATCCTACTTCTGTCCGCGAATGGATCATAGGATGAATTGTCTGAAGACAGTTCTTGGGCATCGAAAGTGACCGTCTTCAGGATGGAACAGTGAAAAAGCAAAATCCCGGTCACTCCAACTCGTCATGACCATTCCTGGAATCAAGATACTCGAAGAGAGAATATCAGCCTACGAATCAATTCTCCAGACGAGTCATCATGCCAGGCCTATCGCTACATGTACATTCATCAACGGATGGGATATATGTGTAAGAGTGTATCCGTGACGAAGCCTACTCCTGTCCGCAAATGGATTATGGGATGAATTGTCTGGAGACAAGTTCCGGGCATCAAGAGTGACCACAGACAGAATGGAACAGTAAAAAAGCAAAATGCCGATTTTTCCAACGCGTTAAGACCATTCCCGTAACAACATTCTCGTGGGGACCATATCTGCTTCGGATACGATCTCCACAGCTGTCATCATGCCAGGCCTATCTTCTTCGACCATACTTTCCGAAGGATGGGTTACATGTGCAAGAAATCAACCGTGACTGATCCTACTCCTGCCCGCGAATGGATCAGGGCATGGTCTATCTGTAGACAGGAAATGGGCATAAAAAACGACCAGCTTCAGGATGCATCAGTGAAAAGGCGAGATTCCGATCACTCTACTGTGTCATGACCAATACCGATACGGATTCCTCGTAAAGGAAATATCTGCCTTCAAGACAATACGTTACAGAAGTCATCATGCCAGGCCTATCTCTACATAAACATTCATCAACGGATGGGTTAGACGTCCAAGAGTGTAACCGTGCCACATCCTACTTCTCTGAATGGATCATAGGATAAATTGTGTGAAGACAGTTCTTCGGCATTGGAAGTGACCATCTTCAGAATGGAACAGTGAAAAAGCGAAATCCCGGTCACTCCAACTCGTCATGACCATTCCTGAAATCAAGATTCTCGAAGAGAGAATATCAGCCTACGAATCAATTCTTCAGACGAGTCATCATGCCAGGCCTATCGCTACATGTCTATTTATCAACGGATGGGTTGGATGTGCAAGAGTGTAACCGTGACACATCCTACTTCTGTCCAAGAATCGATAATAGGATGAATTGTCCGAAGACAGTTCTTGGGCATAGAAAGTGACCATCTCCAGAATGGAACAGTGAAATAGCAGAATTCCGGTCACTCCAACTCGTCATGACCATTCTCGGAATCAAGATTCTCGGAAAGAGAATATCAACTTCCTGATGTATTCTTCGAACCGGTCATCATGCCAGGCCTAACTCTACATGAACATCCATCAACGGATGGGTTGTATGTGTAAGAGTGTATCCGTGACAAAGCCTACTTCTGTCCGTAAATGGATTATAGGATGGATTGTCTGGAGACAAGTTCAGGGCATCAAAAGTGACCATAGATAAGATGGAACAGTAAAAAAGCAGAATGCCGATTACTCCAACGCGTTATGACCATTCCCGTAACAAGATTCTCGTGAGGACCATATCTGCTCCGGAAACAATCTCCACAGCTGTCATCATGCAAGGTCTATCTCTTCGACTATACTTTTCGAAGGATGGGTTACATGTGCAAGAAATCAACCGTGACTGATCCTACCCCTGCCCGCGAATGGATCAGGGAATGGTCTATCCGTAGACAGGAAATGGTCATAAAAAACGACCAGCTTCAGGATGGATCAGTAAAACGGCGAAATTCCGATCACTTTACTGCGTCATGACCAATACCGATACGAATTCTTCGGAGAGAAAGTATCTGCCTTCAAGACAATACGTTACAGAAGTCATCATGCCAGTCCTATCTCTACATAAAAATTCATCAATGGATGGGTTAGATGCGCAAGAGTGTAACCGTGACACATCCTACTTCTGTCCGCGAATGGATCATAGGATGAATTGTCTGAAGACAGTTCTTGGGCATCGAAAGTGACCGTCTTCAGGATGGATCAGTAAGAAAGCAAAATCCCGGTCACTCCAACTCGTTATGACCATTCCTGGAATCAATATACTCGAAGAGAGAATATCAGCCTACGAATCAATTCTCCAGACGAGTCATCATGCCAGGCCTATCGCTACATGTACATTCATCAACGGATGGGATATATGTGTAAGAGTGTATCCGTGACGAAGCCTACTTCTGTTCGCAAATGGATTATGGGATGAATTGTCTGGAGACAAGTTCCGGGCATCAGAAGTGACCACAGACAGAATGGAACAGTAAAAAAGCAAAATGCCGATTTTTCCAACGCGTTATGTCCATTCCCGTAACAACATTCTCGTGGGGACCATATCTGCTTCGGATACGATCTCCACAGCTGTCATCATGCCAGGCCTATCTTCTTCGACTATACTTTTCGAAGGATGGGTTACATGTGCAAGAAATCAACCGTGACTGATCCTACTCCTGCCCGCGAATGGATCAGGGCATGGTCTATCTGTAGACAGGAAATGGGCATAAAAAACGACCAGCTTCAGGATGCATCAGTGAAAAGGCGAGATTCCGATCACTCTACTGTGTCATGACCAATACCGATACGGATTCCTCGTAAAGGAAATATCTGCCTTCAAGACAATACGTTACAGAAGTCATCATGCCAGGCCTATCTCTACATAAACATTCATCAACGGATGGGTTAGACGTTCAAGAGTGTAACCGTGCCACATCCTACTTCTCTGAATGGATCATAGGATAAATTGTGTGAAGACAGTTCTTCGGCATTGGAAGTGACCATCTTCAGAATGGAACAGTGAAAAAGCGAAATTCCGATTACTCCAACTCGTCATGACCATTCTCGGAATCAAGATTCTCGAAAAGAGAATATCAAATTCCTGATCTATCCTTCGAACCGGTCATCATGTCAGGCCTAACTCTACATGAACATCCATCAACGTATGGGTTATATGTGTAAGAGTGTATCCGTGACAAAGCCTACTTCTGTCCGCAAATGGATTATAGGATAAATTGTCTGGAGACAAGTTTCGGGCATCAAAAGTGACCATAGACAGAATGGAATAGTAAAAAAGCCAAATGCCGATTACTCCAACGCGTTATGACCATTCCCGTAACAAGATTCTCGTGAGGACCATATCTGCTTCGGAAACGATCTCCACAGCTGTCATCATGCAAGGCCTATCTCTTCGACTATACTTCTCGAAGGATGGGTTACATGTGCAAGAAATCAACCGTGACTGATCCTACTCCTGCCCGCGAATGGATCAGGGAATGGTCTATCCGTAGACAGGGATTGGGCTTAAAAAACGACCGGCTCAGGATGGATCAGTGAAAAGGCGAAATTCCGATCACTTCACTGCGTCATGACCAATACCGATACGGATTCTTCGGAGAGAAAATATCTGCCTCCAAGACAATACGTTACAGAAGTCATCATGCCAGGCCGATCTTTACATAAACATTCATCAACGGATGGGTTAGATGTGCAAGAGTGTAACCGTGACACATCCTCCTTCTCAAGATCATGCATTTAGGAGAGCCTGGCTACCTAGCTGCGATGTTCACCAGGTACCAATCCGAACGCCCTGCACGCGGTGATACAGAAGAGCGGGTACTCAAAGTTCCCAATATGAGACTTGAGTACGGAAGAAGATCATTCCAGGTTCAGTGTGCTCATTTGTGGAACTTTCTCCCTCCGGGCTTTCGGCAGCTGCGGAAAACATCACAATTCAAGGAATCCCTGAAAGATTTTTTACTAACCCAGTCTGCGCAGAAGATTGATGTGGAGAAGAGGCATTATTTTAATCTGTAATGGGAAGGGCTCTTCCTTAATTTAGTATTTTTTACATGTGACCTCAGTCACCCAATTGGTGATCTATATAGCTGTGATATTAGTGCGAGCCCTTACCCCTCTTTTTATACTTCTAAGTATGCACCCTGACTAGTCACGAATTGTGATAATTATTGTCCTTGACCAAACCAGTAATTGACTGAAACTATCATCATTATTTTTGTTGTACATATATTATATTCATTCTTATACGTGTTATTACATTTTAACGGGCATATGTAGGTGTATGCAATTGTATTTTTTGTCTTCGGACGAATAAAGGACATCTATCTATCTATCCTTCTGTCCAAAAATGGATAATAGGATGAATTGTCCGAAGACAGTTCTTGAGCATCGAAAGTGACCATCTCCAGAATGGAACAGTGAAAAAGCAAAATTCCGGTCACTCCAACTCGTCATGACCATTCCTGGAATCAAGATACTCGAAGAGAGAATATCAGCCTACGAATCAATTCTCCAGACGAGTCATCATGCCAGGCCTATCGCTACATGTACATTCATCAACGGATGGGATATATGTGTAAGAGTGTATCCGTGACGAAGCCTACTTCTGTCCGCAAATGGATTATGGGATGAATTGTCCGGAGACAAGTTCCGGGCATCGAAAGTGGGCATAAAAGGTTACCATCTCCCGAATGGAACAGTAAAATAGCGAAATTCCGATTACTCCAACTCGTCATGACCATTCCCAAAGTCAAGATTCTCGAGAAGCGAATATCAGCCTACGAATCAATTCTTTAGACAAGTCATCATGCCAGGCCTATCTCTACTTGTACATTCATCAACGGATGGGTTAGATGTGCTAGAGTGTAACCGTGACGAATCCTACTCCTGTCCGCGAATGTATATTATTGACGATTATAGGAAGATCATAGGATGAATTGCCTGATGACAGTTTTCGGGCATCAAAATTGACCATCTCCGGAATGGAACAGTAAAAAAGCAAAATCCCGGTCACTCCGACTCGTCATGACCATTACCGATACAACATTCTCACAAGGAGGATATCTGGTTCTGGGGAAATTCGTGAGGGGAGTCCTCATGACAGGCCTTCCCGACGAGGACATTCATCAACGGGAGGGTCGATGTGAATGAGTGTCAACGTGATGGATGCTACTCCTGCCTGCGGGTGGATCACAGAATGAATGCCCTGCACGCAATGCTTCCGCTCGAAAAATAACCATCTTCAGAATAGATCAATGAGAAAGTGGAATTCCGAGGACTCCAACTCGCCATGGGCATCACCGAAACAAATTTCTCGGAAGGAGGAAATCGGGTTCCGAGAATTCTCTGATGTATTCAAGTCAGAGGAGTCATCATGCGAGGTCTATCTCTACAAGGACATCTATCAACGGATGGGTTAGATGTGCAAGAGTTTCACCGTGATGAAACCTGCTTCTGCCCGCGGATTGATCAGGGAATTGATGTCCCACAGGCAATTCTTGGGCATGAAAGGTTACCATCTCCCGAATGGAACAGTAAAATAGCGAAATTCCGATTACTCCAACTCGTCATGACCATTCTCGGAATCAAGATTCTCGAAAAGAGAATATCAACTTCCTGATCTATTCTTCGAACCGGTCATCATGCCAGGCCTAACTCTACATGAACATCCATCAACGGATGGGTTATATGTGCGAGAGTGTATCCGTGACAAAGCCTACTTCTGTCCGCAAATGGATTATAAGATAAATTGTCTGGAGACAAGTTCCGGGCATCGAAAGTGACCATAGACAAAATGGAACAGTAAAAAAGCCAAATGCCGATTACTCCAACGCGTTATGACCATTCCCGTAACAGGATTCTCGTGAGGACCATATCAGCTTCGGAAACGATCTCCACAGCTGTCATCATGCAAGGCCTATCTCTTCGACTATACTTCTCGAAGGATGAGTTGCATATGCAAGTGATCGACCGTGACAGATCCTACTCCTGCCCGCGAATGGATCAGGGAATGGTCTATCTTTAGACAGGGAATGGGCATAAAAAACGACCAGCTTCAGGATGGATCAGTAAAAAGGCGAAATTCCGATCTTTTCATTGCGTCATGGCCAATACCGATACGGATTCTTCGGAAAGGAAGTATCTGCCTTCAAGACAATACGTTACAGAAGTCATCATGCCAGTCCTATCTCTACATAAACATTCATCAACGGATGGGTTAGATGCGCAAGAGTGTAACCGTGACACATCCTACTTCTGTCTGCGAATGGATCATAGGATGAATTGTCTGAAGACAGTTCTTGGGCATCGAAAGTGACCATCTTCAGAATGGAACAGTAAAAAAGCAAAATCCCGGTCACTCCAACTCGTCATGACCATTCCCGTAACAAGATTCTCGTGAGGACCATATCTGCTTCGGAAACGATGTTCACAGCTGTCATCATGCAAGGCCTATCTCTCCGACTATACTTCTCGAAGGATGAGTTACATATGCAAGTGATCAACCGTGACTGATCCTACTCCTGCCCTGAATGGATCGAGGAATGGTCTATCTGTAGACAGGGAATGGGCATAAAAACAACCAGCTTCAGGATGGATCAGTAAAAAGGCGAAATTCCGATCAGTTCATTGCGTCATGACCAATACCGATACGGATTCTTCGGAAAGAAAGTACCTGCCTTCAAGACAATACGTTACAGGAGTCATCATGCCAGTCCTATCTCTACATAAACATGCATCAACGGATGGGTTAGATGTGCAAGAGTGTAACCGTGACAAATCCTACTTCCGTCCAAAAATGGATAATAGGATGCATTGTCCGAAGACAGTTCTTGGGCATCGAAAGTGACCATCTCCAGAATAGAACAGTGAAGAAGAAAAATTTCGGTCACTCCAACTCGTCATGACCAGTCCCGATACAGCATTCTTACAAGGAGGATATCTGGTCCTGGGGAAATTTGTGGGTGGGGCGGTCTTAATGACAGGCCTTTCCTACGTGGAAATTCATCAACGGGAGGCTCGGAGGTGCGAGAGTTTCATCGTGATGATTCCTGCTTCTGTCTGCGGATTGATCAGGGAATAGATGTCCACAGGCAATACTTCGGCAAACGAGGTGAGCATCTCCGCAATGGAACAGTCAAAAAGCAAAATTCGGATTACTCCAACCCGTCATGACCATTCTCGGAATCAAGATTCTCGAAAAGAGAATATCAACTCCCTGATCTATTCTTCGAACCGGTCATCATGCCAGGCCTAACTCTACATGAACATCCATCAACGGATGGGTTATATGTGTAAGAGTGTATCCGTGACAAAGCCTACTTCTGTCCGCAAATGGATTGTAGGATGAATTGTCTGGAGACAAGTTCCGGGCATCAAAAGTGACCATAGATGAAATGGGACAGTGAAAAAGCAGAATGCCGATTACTCCAACGCGTTATGACCATTCCCGTAACAAGATTCTCGTGAGGACCATATCTGCTTCGGAAACGATCTCCACAGCTGTCATCATGCAAGGCCTATCTCTTCGACTATACTTCTCGAAGGATGGGTTACATGTGCAAGGAATCAACCGTGACTGATCCTACTCCTGCCCGCGAATGGATCAGGGCATCATCTATCTGTGGACAGGAGATGGGCATAAAAAACGACCAGCTTCAGGATGCATCAGTACAATCGCGAAATTCCGATCTCTCTACTGTGTCATGACCAATACCGATACGAATTCTTCGGAGAGAAAGTATCTGCCTTCAAGACAATACGTTACAGAAGTCATCATGCCAGTCCTATCTCTACATAAAAATTCATCAATGGATGGGTTAGATGCGCAAGAGTGTAACCGTGACACATCCTACTTCTGTTCGCGAATGGATCATAGGATGAATTGTCTGAAGACAGTTCTTGGGCATCGAAAGTGACCGTCTTCAGGATGGATCAGTAAGAAAGCAAAATCCCGGTCACTCCAACTCGTTATGACCATTCCTGGAATCAATATACTCGAAGAGAGAATATCAGCCTACGAATCAATTCTTCAGACGAGTCATCATGCCAGGCCTATCGCTACATGTCTATTCATCAACGGATGGGTTGGATGTGCAAGAGTGTAACCGTGACACATCCTACTTCTGTCCAAGAATCGATAATAGGATGAATTGTCCGAAGACAGTTCTTGGGCATAGAAAGTGACCATCTCCAGAATGGAACAGTGAAATAGCAGAATTCCGGTCACTCCAACTCGTCATGACCATTCTCGGAATCAAGATTCTCGGAAAGAGAATATCAACTTCCTGATCTATTCTTCGAACCGGTCATCATGCCAGGCCTAACTCTACATGAACATCCATCAACGGATGGGTTGTATGTGTAAGAGTGTATCCGTGACAAAGCCTACTTCTGTCCGTAAATGGATTATAGGATGGATTGTCTGGAGACAAGTTCAGGGCATCAAAAGTGACCATAGATAAGATGGAACAGTAAAAAAGCAGAATGCCGATTACTCCAACGCGTTATGACCATTCCCGTAACAAGATTCTCGTGAGGACCATATCTGCTCCGGAAACAATCTCCACAGCTGTCATCATGCAAGGTCTATCTCTTCGACTATACTTTTCGATGGATGGGTTACATGTGCAAGAAATCAACCGTGACTGATCCTACTCCTGCCCGCGAATGGATCAGGGAATGGTCTATCCGTAGACAGGAAATGGTCATAAAAAACGACCAGCTTCAGGATGGATCAGTAAAACGGCGAAATTCCGATCACTTTACTGCGTCATGACCAATACCGATACGAATTCTTCGGAGAGAAAGTATCTGCCTTCAAGACAATACGTTACAGAAGTCATCATGCCAGTCCTATCTCTACATAAAAATTCATCAATGGATGGGTTAGATGCGCAAGAGTGTAACCGTGACACATCCTACTTCTGTTCGCGAATGGATCATAGGATGAATTGTCTGAAGACAGTTCTTGGGCATCGAAAGTGACCGTCTTCAGGATGGATCAGTAAGAAAGCAAAATCCCGGTCACTCCAACTCGTTATGACCATTCCTGGAATCAATATACTCGAAGAGAGAATATCAGCCTACGAATCAATTCTCCAGACGAGTCATCATGCCAGGCCTATCGCTACATGTACATTCATCAACGGATGGGATATATGTGTAAGAGTGTATCCGTGACGAAGCCTACTTCTGTTCGCAAATGGATTATGGGATGAATTGTCTGGAGACAAGTTCCGGGCATCAGAAGTGACCACAGACAGAATGGAACAGTAAAAAAGCAAAATGCCGATTTTTCCAACGCGTTATGTCCATTCCCGTAACAACATTCTCGTGGGGACCATATCTGCTTCGGATACGATCTCCACAGCTGTCATCATGCCAGGCCTATCTTCTTCGACTATACTTTTCGAAGGATGGGTTACATGTGCAAGAAATCAACCGTGACTGATCCTACTCCTGCCCGCGAATGGATCAGGGCATGGTCTATCTGTAGACAGGAAATGGGCATAAAAAACGACCAGCTTCAGGATGCATCAGTGAAAAGGCGAGATTCCGATCACTCTACTGTGTCATGACCAATACCGATACGGATTCCTCGTAAAGGAAATATCTGCCTTCAAGACAATACGTTACAGAAGTCATCATGCCAGGCCTATCTCTACATAAACATTCATCAACGGATGGGTTAGACGTTCAAGAGTGTAACCGTGCCACATCCTACTTCTCTGAATGGATCATAGGATAAATTGTGTGGAGACAGTTCTTCGGCATTCGAAGTGACCATCTTCAGAATGGAACAGTGAAAAAGCGAAATTCCGATTACTCCAACTCGTCATGACCATTCTCGGAATCAAGATTCTCGAAAAGAGAATATCAAATTCCTGATCTATCCTTCGAACCGGTCATCATGCCAGGCCTAACTCTACATGAACATCCATCAACGTATGGGTTATATGTGTAAGAGTGTATCCGTGACAAAGCCTACTTCTGTCCGCAAATGGATTATAGGATAAATTGTCTGGAGACAAGTTTCGGGCATCAAAAGTGACCATAGACAGAATGGAATAGTAAAAAAGCCAAATGCCGATTACTCCAACGCGTTATGACCATTCCCGTAACAAGATTCTCGTGAGGACCATATCTGCTTCGGAAACGATCTCCACAGCTGTCATCATGCAAGGCCTATCTCTTCGACTATACTTCTCGAAGGATGGGTTACATGTGCAAGAAATCAACCGTGACTGATCCTACTCCTGCCCGCGAATGGATCAGGGAATGGTCTATCCGTAGACAGGAAATGGTCATAAAAAACGACCAGCTTCAGGATGGATCAGTAAAACGGCGAAATTCCGATCACTTTACTTCGTCATGACCAATACCGATACGAATTCTTCGGAGAGAAAGTATCTGCCTTCAAGACAATACGTTACAGAAGTCATCATGCCAGTCCTATCTCTACATAAAAATTCATCAATGGATGGGTTAGATGCGCAAGAGTGTAACCGTGACACATCCTACTTCTGTCCGCGAATGGATCATAGGATGAATTGTCTGAAGACAGTTCTTGGGCATCGAAAGTGACCGTCTTCAGGATGGATCAGTAAGAAAGCAAAATCCCGGTCACTCCAACTCGTTATGACCATTCCTGGAATCAATATACTCGAAGAGAGAATATCAGCCTACGAATCAATTCTCCAGACGAGTCATCATGCCAGGCCTATCGCTACATGTACATTCATCAACGGATGGGATATATGTGTAAGAGTGTATCCGTGACGAAGCCTACTTCTGTTCGCAAATGGATTATGGGATGAATTGTCTGGAGACAAGTTCCGGGCATCAGAAGTGACCACAGACAGAATGGAACAGTAAAAAAGCAGAATGCCGATTTTTCCAACGCGTTATGTCCATTCCCGTAACAACATTCTCGTGGGGACCATATCTGCTTCGGATACGATCTCCACAGCTGTCATCATGCCAGGCCTATCTTCTTCGACTATACTTTTCGAAGGATGGGTTACATGTGCAAGAAATCAACCGTGACTGATCCTACTCCTGCCCGCGAATGGATCAGGGCATGGTCTATCTGTAGACCGGAAATGGGCATAAAAAACGACCAGCTTCAGGATGCATCAGTGAAAAGGCGAGATTCCGATCACTCTACTGTGTCATGACCAATACCGATACGGATTCCTCGTAAAGGAAATATCTGCCTCCAAGACAATACGTTACAGAAGTCATCATGCCAGGCCTATCTCTACATAAACATTCATCAACGGATGGGTTAGACGTTCAAGAGTGTAACCGTGCCACATCCTACTTCTCTGAATGGATCATAGGATAAATTGTGTGGAGACAGTTCTTCGGCATTCGAAGTGACCATCTTCAGAATGGAACAGTGAAAAAGCGAAATTCCGATTACTCCAACTCGTCATGACCATTCTCGGAATCAAGATTCTCGAAAAGAGAATATCAAATTCCTGATCTATCCTTCGAACCGGTCATCATGCCAGGCCTAACTCTACATGAACATCCATCAACGTATGGGTTATATGTGTAAGAGTGTATCCGTGACAAAGCCTACTTCTGTCCGCAAATGGATTATAGGATAAATTGTCTGGAGACAAGTTTCGGGCATCAAAAGTGACCATAGACAGAATGGAATAGTAAAAAAGCCAAATGCCGATTACTCCAACGCGTTATGACCATTCCCGTAACAAGATTCTCGTGAGGACCATATCTGCTTCGGAAACGATCTCCACAGCTGTCATCATGCAAGGCCTATCTTCTTCGACCATACTTTCCGAAGGATGGGTTACATGTGCAAGAAATCAACCGTGACTGATCCTACTCCTGCCCGCGAATGGATCAGGGCATGGTCTATCTGTAGACAGGAAATGGGCATAAAAAACGACCAGCTTCAGGATGCATCAGTGAAAAGGCGAGATTCCGATCACTCTACTGTGTCATGATCAATACCGATACGGATTCCTCGTAAAGGAAATATCTGCCTTCAAGACAATACGTTACAGAAGTCATCATGCCAGGCCTATCTCTACATAAACATTCATCAACGGATGGGTTAGACGTCCAAGAGTGTAACCGTGACACATCCTCCTTCTCAAGATCATGCATTTAGGAGAGCCTGGCTACCTAGCTGCGATGTTCACCAGGTACCAATCCGAACGCCCTGCACGCGGTGATACAGAAGAGCGGGTACTCAAAGTTCCCAATATGAGACTTGAGTACGGAAGAAGATCATTCCAGGTTCAGTGTGCTCATTTGTGGAACTTTCTCCCTCCGGGCTTTCGGCAGCTGCGGAAAACATCACAATTCAAGGAATCCCTGAAAGATTTTTTACTAACCCAGTCTGCGCAGAAGATTGATGTGGAGAAGAGGCATTATTTTAATCTGTAATGGGAAGGGCTCTTCCTTAATTTAGTATTTTTTACATGTGACCTCAGTCACCCAATTGGTGATCTATATAGCTGTGATATTAGTGCGAGCCCTTACCCCTCTTTTTATACTTCTAAGTATGCACCCTGACTAGTCACGAATTGTGATAATTATTGTCCTTGACCAAACCAGTAATTGACTGAAACTATCATCATTATTTTTGTTGTACATATATTATATTCATTCTTATACGTGTTATTACATTTTAACGGGCATATGTAGGTGTATGCAATTGTATTTTTTGTCTTCGGACGAATAAAGGACATCTATCTATCTATCCTTCTGTCCAAAAATGGATAATAGGATGAATTGTCCGAAGACAGTTCTTGAGCATCGAAAGTGACCATCTCCAGAATGGAACAGTGAAAAAGCAAAATTCCGGTCACTCCAACTCGTCATGACCATTCCTGGAATCAAGATACTCGAAGAGAGAATATCAGCCTACGAATCAATTCTCCAGACGAGTCATCATGCCAGGCCTATCGCTACATGTACATTCATCAACGGATGGGATATATGTGTAAGAGTGTATCCGTGACGAAGCCTACTTCTGTCCGCAAATGGATTATGGGATGAATTGTCCGGAGACAAGTTCCGGGCATCGAAAGTGGGCATAAAAGGTTACCATCTCCCGAATGGAACAGTAAAATAGCGAAATTCCGATTACTCCAACTCGTCATGACCATTCCCAAAGTCAAGATTCTCGAGAAGCGAATATCAGCCTACGAATCAATTCTTTAGACAAGTCATCATGCCAGGCCTATCTCTACTTGTACATTCATCAACGGATGGGTTAGATGTGCTAGAGTGTAACCGTGACGAATCCTACTCCTGTCCGCGAATGTATATTATTGACGATTATAGGAAGATCATAGGATGAATTGCCTGATGACAGTTTTCGGGCATCAAAATTGACCATCTCCGGAATGGAACAGTAAAAAAGCAAAATCCCGGTCACTCCGACTCGTCATGACCATTACCGATACAACATTCTCACAAGGAGGATATCTGGTTCTGGGGAAATTCGTGAGGGGAGTCCTCATGACAGGCCTTCCCGACGAGGACATTCATCAACGGGAGGGTCGATGTGAATGAGTGTCAACGTGATGGATGCTACTCCTGCCTGCGGGTGGATCACAGAATGAATGCCCTGCACGCAATGCTTCCGCTCGAAAAATAACCATCCTCAGAATAGATCAATGAGAAAGTGGAATTCCGAGGACTCCAACTCGCCATGGGCATCACCGAAACAAATTTCTCGGAAGGAGGAAATCGGCTTCCGAGAATTCTCTGATGTATTCAAGTCAGAGGAGTCATCATGCGAGGTCTATCTCTACAAGGACATCTATCAACGGATGGGTTAGATGTGCAAGAGTTTCACCGTGATGAAACCTGCTTCTGCCCGCGGATTGATCAGGGAATTGATGTCCCACAGGCAATTCTTGGGCATGAAAGGTTACCATCTCCCGGATGGAACAGTAAAATAGCGAAATTCCGATTACTCCAACTCGTCATGACCATTCTCGGAATCAAGATTCTCGAAAAGAGAATATCAACTTCCTGATCTATTCTTCGAACCGGTCATCATGCCAGGCCTAGCTCTACATGAACATCCATCAACGGATGGGTTATATGTGCGAGAGTGTATCCGTGACAAAGCCTACTTCTGTCCGCAAATGGATTATAAGATAAATTGTCTGGAGACAAGTTCCGGGCATCAAAAGTGACCATAGACAAAATGGAACAGTAAAAAAGCCAAATGCCGATTACTCCAACGCGTTATGACCATTCCCGTAACAGGATTCTCGTGAGGACCATATCAGCTTCGGAAACGATCTCCACAGCTGTCATCATGCAAGGCCTATCTCTTCGACTATACTTCTCGAAGGATGAGTTGCATATGCAAGTGATCGACCGTGACAGATCCTACTCCTGCCCGCGAATGGATCAGGGAATGGTCTATCTTTAGACAGGGAATGGGCATAAAAAACGACCAGCTTCAGGATGGATCAGTAAAAAGGCGAAATTCCGATCTTTTCATTGCGTCATGGCCAATACCGATACGGATTCTTCGGAAAGGAAGTATCTGCCTTCAAGACAATACGTTACAGAAGTCATCATGCCAGTCCTATCTCTACATAAACATTCATCAACGGATGGGTTAGATGCGCAAGAGTGTAACCGTGACACATCCTACTTCTGTCTGCGAATGGATCATAGGATGAATTGTCTGAAGACAGTTCTTGGGCATCGAAAGTGACCATCTTCAGAATGGAACAGTAAAAAAGCAAAATCCCGGTCACTCCAACTCGTCATGACCATTCCCGTAACAAGATTCTCGTGAGGACCATATCTGCTTCGGAAACGATGTTCACAGCTGTCATCATGCAAGGCCTATCTCTCCGACTATACTTCTCGAAGGATGAGTTACATATGCAAGTGATCAACCGTGACTGATCCTACTCCTGCCCTGAATGGATCGAGGAATGGTCTATCTGTAGACAGGGAATGGGCATAAAAACGACCAGCTTCAGGATGGATCAGTAAAAAGGCGAAATTCCGATCAGTTTATTGCGTCATGACCAATACCGATACGGATTCTTCGGAAAGAAAGTACCTGCCTTCAAGACAATACGTTACAGGAGTCATCATGCCAGTCCTATCTCTACATAAACATGCATCAACGGATGGGTTAGATGTGCAAGAGTGTAACCGTGACAAATCCTACTTCCGTCCAAAAATGGATAATAGGATGCATTGTCCGAAGACAGTTCTTGGGCATCGAAAGTGACCATCTCCAGAATAGAACAGTGAAGAAGAAAAATTTCGGTCACTCCAACTCGTCATGACCAGTCCCGATACAGCATTCTTACAAGGAGGATATCTGGTCCTGGGGAAATTTGTGGGTGGGGCGGTCTTAATGACAGGCCTTTCCTACGTGGATATTCATCAACGGGAGGCTCGGAGGTGCGAGAGTTTCATCGTGATGATCCCTGCTTCTGTCTGCGGATTGATCAGGGAATAGATGTCCACAGGCAATACTTCGGCAAACGAGGTGAGCATCTCCGCAATGGAACAGTCAAAAAGCAAAATTCGGATTACTCCAACCCGTCATGACCATTCTCGGAATCAAGATTCTCGAAAAGAGAATATCAACTCCCTGATCTATTCTTCGAACCGGTCATCATGCCAGGCCTAACTCTACATGAACATCCATCAACGGATGGGTTATATGTGTAAGAGTGTATCCGTGACAAAGCCTACTTCTGTCCGCAAATGGATTGTAGGATGAATTGTCTGGAGACAAGTTCCGGGCATCAAAAGTGACCATAGATGAAATGGGACAGTGAAAAAGCAGAATGCCGATTACTCCAACGCGTTATGACCATTCCCGTAACAAGATTCTCGTGAGGACCATATCTGCTTCGGAAACGATCTCCACAGCTGTCATCATGCAAGGCCTATCTCTTCGACTATACTTCTCGAAGGATGGGTTACATGTGCAAGGAATCAACCGTGACTGATCCTACTCCTGCCCGCAAATGGATCAGGGCATCATCTATCTGTGGACAGGAGATGGGCATAAAAAACGACCAGCTTCAGGATGCATCAGTACAATCGCGAAATTCCGATCTCTCTACTGTGTCATGATCAATACCGATACGGATTCCTCGTAAAGAAAATATCTGCCTCCAAGACAATACGTTACAGAAGTCATCATGCCAGGCCTAACTGTACATGAACATTCATCAACGGATGGGTTAGATGTGCAAGAGTGTAACCGCGACACATGCTACTTCCGCCGCAAATGGATCATAGGATGAATTGTCTGAAGACAGTTCTTGGACATCGAAAGTGACCATCTTTAGAATGGAACAGTAAAATAGCAAAATTCCGATTACTCCAACTCGTCATGACCATTCTCGGAAGCAAGATTCTCGAAAAGAGAATATCAACTTCCTGATCTATTCTTCGAACCGGTCATCATGCCAGGCCTAACTCTACATGAACATCCATCAACGGATGGGTTGTATGTGTAAGAGTGTATACGTGACAAAGCCTACTTCTGTCTGCAAATGGATTATAGGATGGATTGTCTGGAGACAAGTTCCGGGCATCAAAAGTGACCATAGATAAGATGGAACAGTAAAAAAGCAGAATGCCGATTACTCCAACGCGTTATGACCATTCACGTAACAAGATTCTCGTGAGGACCATATCTGCTCCGGAAACAATCTCCACAGCTGTCATCATGCAAGGCCTATCTCTTTGACTATACTTTTCGAAGGATGGGTTACATGTGCAAGAAATCAACCGTGACTGATCCTACTCCTGCCCGCGAATGGATCAGGGAATGGTCTATCCGTAGACAGGAAATGGGCATAAAAAACGACCAGCTTCAGGATGGATCAGTAAAAAGGCGAAATTCCGATCACTTTACTGCGTCATGATCAATACCGATACGAATTCTTCGGAGAGAAAGTATCTGCCTTCAAGACAATACGTTACAGAAGTCATCATGCCAGTCCTATCTCTACATGAAAATTCATCAACGGATGGGTTAGATGCGCAAGAGTGTAACCGTGACACATCCTACTTCTGTCCGCGAATGGATCATAGGATGAATTGTCTGAAGACAGTTCTTGGGCATCGAAAGTGACCGTCTTCAGGATGGAACAGTGAAAAAGCAAAATCCCGGTCACTCCAACTCGTCATGACCATTCCTGGAATCAAGATACTCGAAGAGAGAATATCAGCCTACGAATCAATTCTCCAGACGAGTCATCATGCCAGGCCTATCGCTACATGTACATTCATCAACGGATGGGATATATGTGTAAGAGTGTATCCGTGACGAAGCCTACTTCTGTCCGCAAATGGATTATGGGATGAATTGTCTGGAGACAAGTTCCGGGCATCAAGAGTGACCACAGACAGAATGGAACAGTAAAAAAGCAAAATGCCGATTTTTCCAACGCGTTAAGACCATTCCCGTAACAACATTCTCGTGGGGACCATATCTGCTTCGGATACGATCTCCACAGCTGTCATCATGCCAGGCCTATCTTCTTCGACCATACTTTCCGAAGGATGGGTTACATGTGCAAGAAATCAACCGTGACTGATCCTACTCCTGCCCGCGAATGGATCAGGGCATGGTCTATCTGTAGACAGGAAATGGGCATAAAAAACGACCAGCTTCAGGATGCATCAGTGAAAAGGCGAGATTCCGATCACTCTACTGTGTCATGATCAATACCGATACGGATTCCTCGTAAAGGAAATATCTGCCTTCAAGACAATACGTTACAGAAGTCATCATGCCAGGCCTATCTCTACATAAACATTCATCAACGGATGGGTTAGACGTCCAAGAGTGTAACCGTGCCACATCCTACTTCTCTGAATGGATCATAGGATAAATTGTGTGAAGACAGTTCTTCGGCATTGGAAGTGACCATCTTCAGAATGGAACAGTAAAAAAGCGAAATCCCGGTCACTCCAACTCGTCATGACCATTCCTGAAATCAAGATTCTCGAAGAGAGAATATCAGCCTACGAATCAATTCTTCAGACGAGTCATCATGCCAGGCCTATCGCTACATGTCTATTCATCAACGGATGGGTTGGATGTGCAAGAGTGTAACCGTGACACATCCTACTTCTGTCCAAGAATGGATAATAGGATGAATTGTCCGAAGACAGTTCTTGGGCATCGAAAGTGACCGTCTTCAGGATGGATCAGTAAGAAAGCAAAATCCCGGTCACTCCAACTCGTCATGACCATTCCTGGAATCAAGATACTCGAAGAGAGAATATCAGCCTACGAATCAATTCTCCAGACGAGTCATCATGCCAGGCCTATCGCTACATGTACATTCATCAACGGATGGGATATATGTGTAAGAGTGTATCCGTGACGAAGCCTACTTCTGTTCGCAAATGGATTATGGGATGAATTGTCTGGAGACAAGTTCCGGGCATCAGAAGTGACCACAGACAGAATGGAACAGTAAAAAAGCAAAATGCCGATTTTTCCAACGCGTTATGACCATTCCCGTAACAACATTCTCGTGGGGACCATATCTGCTTCGGATACGATCTCCACAGCTGTCATCATGCCAGGCCTATCTTCTTCGACTATACTTTTCGAAGGATGGGTTACATGTGCAAGAAATCAACCGTGACTGATCCTACTCCTGCCCGCGAATGGATCAGGGCATGGTCTATCTGTAGACAGGAAATGGGCATAAAAAACGACCAGCTTCAGGATGCATCAGTGAAAAGGCGAGATTCCGATCACTCTACTGTGTCATGACCAATACCGATACGGATTCCTCGTAAAGGAAATATCTGCCTTCAAGACAATACGTTACAGAAGTCATCATGCCAGGCCTATCTCTATATAAACATTCATCAACGGATGGGTTAGACGTTCAAGAGTGTAACCGTGCCACATCCTACTTCTCTGAATGGATCATAGGATAAATTGTGTGAAGACAGTTCTTCGGCATTGGAAGTGACCATCTTCAGAATGGAACAGTGAAAAAGCGAAATCCCGGTCACTCCAACTCGTCATGACCATTCCTGAAATCAAGATTCTCGAAGAGAGAATATCAGCCTACGAATCAATTCTTCAGACGAGTCATCATGCCAGGCCTATCGCTACATGTCTATTCATCAACGGATGGGTTGGATGTGCAAGAGTGTAACCGTGACACATCCTACTTCTGTCCAAGAATGGATAATAGGATGAACTGTCCGGAGACAGTTCTTGGGCATAGAAAGTGACCATCTCCAGAATGGAACAGTGAAATAGCAGAATTCCGGTCACTCCAACTCGTCATGACCATTCTCGGAATCAAGATTCTCGAAAAGAGAATATCAACTTCCTGATCTATTCTTCGAACCGGTCATCATGCCAGGCCTAACTCTACATGAACATCCATCAACGGATGGGTTGTATGTGTAAGAGTGTATCCGTGACAAAGCCTACTTCTGTCCGCAAATGGATTATAGGATGGATTGTCTGGAGACAAGTTCCGGGCATCAAAAGTGACCATAGATAAGATGGAACAGTAAGAAAGCAGAATGCCGATTACTCCAACGCGTTATGACCATTCCCGTAACAAGATTCTCGTGAGGACCATATCTGCTCCGGAAACAATCTCCACAGCTGTCATCATGCAAGGTCTATCTCTTCGACTATACTTTTCGAAGGATGGGTTACATGTGCAAGAAATCAACCGTGACTGATCCTACTCCTGCCCGCGAATGGATCAGGGAATGGTCTATCCGTAGACAGGAAATGGGCATAAAAAACGACCAGCTTCAGGATGGATCAGTAAAACGGCGAAATTCCGATCACTTTACTGCGTCATGACCAATACCGATACGAATTCTTCGGAGAGAAAGTATCTGCCTTCAAGACAATACGTTACAGAAGTCATCATTCCAGTCCTATCTCTACATAAAAATTCATCAATGGATGGGTTAGATGCGCAAGAGTGTAACCGTGACACATCCTACTTCTGTCCGCGAATGGATCATAGGATGAATTGTCTGAAGACAGTTCTTGGGCATCGAAAGTGACCGTCTTCAGGATGGATCAGTAAGAAAGCAAAATCCCGGTCACTCCAACTCGTCATGACCATTCCTGGAATCAAGATACTCGAAGAGAGAATATCAGCCTACGAATCAATTCTCCAGACGAGTCATCATGCCAGGCCTATCGCTATATGTACATTCATCAACGGATGGGATATATGTGTAAGAGTGTATCCGTGACGAAGCCTACTTCTGTTCGCAAATGGATTATGGGATGAATTGTCTGGAGACAAGTTCCGGGCATCAGAAGTGACCACAGACAGAATGGAACAGTAAAAAAGCAAAATGCCGATTTTTCCAACGCGTTATGACCATTCCCGTAACAACATTCTCGTGGGGACCATATCTGCTTCGGATACGATCTCCACAGCTGTCATCATGCCAGGCCTATCTTCTTCGACTATACTTTTCGAAGGATGGGTTACATGTGCAAGAAATCAACCGTGACTGATCCTACTCCTGCCCGCGAATGGATCAGGGCATGGTCTATCTGTAGACAGGAAATGGGCATAAAAAACGACCAGCTTCAGGATGCATCAGTGAAAAGGCGAGATTCCGATCACTCTACTGTGTCATGACCAATACCGATACGGATTCCTCGTGAAGGAAATATCTGCCTTCAAGACAATACGTTACAGAAGTCATCATTCCAGTCCTATCTCTACATAAAAATTCATCAATGGATGGGTTAGATGCGCAAGAGTGTAACCGTGACACATCCTACTTCTGTCCGCGAATGGATCATAGGATGAATTGTCTGAAGACAGTTCTTGGGCATCGAAAGTGACCGTCTTCAGGATGGATCAGTAAGAAAGCAAAATCCCGGTCACTCCAACTCGTCATGACCATTCCTGGAATCAAGATACTCGAAGAGAGAATATCAGCCTACGAATCAATTCTCCAGACGAGTCATCATGCCAGGCCTATCGCTACATGTACATTCATCAACGGATGGGATATATGTGTAAGAGTGTATCCGTGACGAAGCCTACTTCTGTTCGCAAATGGATTATGGGATGAATTGTCTGGAGACAAGTTCCGGGCATCAGAAGTGACCACAGACAGAATGGAACAGTAAAAAAGCAAAATGCCGATTTTTCCAACGCGTTATGACCATTCCCGTAACAACATTCTCGTGGGGACCATATCTGCTTCGGATACGATCTCCACAGCTGTCATCATGCCAGGCCTATCTTCTTCGACTATACTTTTCGAAGGATGGGTTACATGTGCAAGAAATCAACCGTGACTGATCCTACTCCTGCCCGCGAATGGATCAGGGCATGGTCTATCTGTAGACAGGAAATGGGCATAAAAAACGACCAGCTTCAGGATGCATCAGTGAAAAGGCGAGATTCCGATCACTCTACTGTGTCATGACCAATACCGATACGGATTCCTCGTAAAGGAAATATCTGCCTTCAAGACAATACGTTACAGAAGTCATCATGCCAGGCCTATCTCTACATAAACATTCATCAACGGATGGGTTAGACGTTCAAGAGTGTAACCGTGCCACATCCTACTTCTCTGAATGGATCATAGGATAAATTGTGTGAAGACAGTTCTTGGGCATTGGAAGTGACCATCTTCAGAATGGAACAGTAAAAAAGCGAAATCCCGGTCACTCCAACTCGTCATGACCATTCCCGAAGTCAAGATTCTCGAGAAGCGAATATCAGCCTATGAATCAATTCTTTAGACAAGTCATCATGCCAGGCCTATCTCTACTTGTACATTCATCAACGGATGGGTTAGATGTGCCAGAGTGTAATCGTAACAAATCCTACTTCTGTCCGCGAATGTATATTATTGGAGATTATAGGAAGATCATAGGATGAATTGCCTGAAGACAGTTTTCGGGCATCAAAAGTGGCCATCTCCGGAATGGAACAGTGAAAAAGCAAAATTCCAGTCACTCCAACTCGTCATGACCATTCCCCATATAACATTCTCACCAGTAGGATATCTGGTTCTGGGGAAATTCGTGAGGGGAGTCTTCATGACAGGCCATCCCTGCGAGGACATTCATCAACAGGGTGCTCGGATGTGCAAGAGTGTCGACGTAAAGAATGCTGCTCCTGCCTGCGGATGGATCGCAGATTGAATGTCTTGCGGGCAATGCTTCTGCCTGAAAAATGACTGTCTTCAAAATGGATCAGTAACAAAGTGAAATCCCGAGTATTCCAACTCGTCATGGCCATGACTGATATTAATTCCTCGGAAGGAGGAAATCTGCTTCCGAGAATTCTCTCATGTATTCAAGTTAGAGAAGTCGTCATGCCAGGTCTATCTCTACGAGGACATCCATCAACGGATGGGTTAGATGTGAATGAGTTCCATCGTGATAAATCCTGCTTCTGCCCGCGAATTGATGAGGGAATTGGCCTTCTGCATTTTTTCTGACCCCCTCAAATGAATGTTTGGCAAATTCGAGCAAATTAAGATAAGCATTGTGCAATTGAAAAAAAAATTCCAAAAAATGTTTTTTATCTTGCGCAAACTGTTTGAAAGTCCGATGACTTGTGCCGTGTGACGTCACAGGGATACAGTCGTCGACTGCTGCTATTCTATGGCACCTTGCATTTTCCTCGGCCCGCCGAAGGAAAGGTTTGTCAAATACGAGCAAATCGAGATGAGTATTGTGCAATTGAACGACAAACTTCTAAAATTTTTTTCATCTTGCGCAAATGGTTTGAAAGTCGAATGACCGCTACCGTGTGACGTCACAGGGATACAATCGCCGCTTTTCACACAATTTGCACAAGATGAAGAAAGTTTTTGGGAATTCTTTTTCCAATTGCATAATACTTATCTCGATTTGCTCGAATTGGCCAAACCTATTCCTGAGGGGGTCCGAAAAAATGCAAAAGGCCAATTGATGTCCTACAAGCGATTCTTCGGCAAACGAGGTGAACATCTCCGGAATGGAACAGTCAAAAAGCAAAATTCCGATTACTCCAACTCGTCATGACCATTCTCGAAATCAAGATTCTCGAAAAAAGAATATCAGCTTCCGAACCAATTCTTCTGTCAAGTCATTATGCCAGGCCTATCTATACATAAACATTTATCAACGGATGGGCTAGATGTGTAAGAGTGTATCTGGGACAGAGCCTTCTTCTGTCCGCGAAATGATTATAGGATGAATTGTCTGAAGACAGTTTCCGGGCATCAAAAGTGACCATCCCCAGAATGGAACAGTAAAATAGCGAAATTCCGATTACTCCAACTCGTCATGACCATTCTCGGAATCAAGATTCTCGAAAAGAGAATATCAAATTCCTGATCTATTCTTCGAACCGGTCATCATGCCAGGCCTAACTCTACATGAACATCCATCAACGTATGGGTTATATGTGTAAGAGTGTATCCGTGACAAAGCCTACTTCTGTCCGCAAATGGATTATAGGATAAATTGTCTGGAGACAAATTTCGGGCATCAAAAGTGACCATAGACAGAATGGAATAGTAAAAAAGCCAAATGCCGATTACTCCAACGCGTTATGACCATTCCCGTAACAAGATTCTCGTGAGGACCATATCTGCTTCGGAAACGATCTCCACAGCTGTCATCATGCAAGGCCTATCTCTTCGACTATACTTCTCGAAGGATGGGTTACATGTGCAAGAAATCAACCGTGACTGATCCTACTCCTGCCCGCGAATGGATCAGGGAATGGTCTATCCGTAGACAGGGATTGGGCTTAAAAAACGACCGGCTCAGGATGGATCAGTGAAAAGGCGAAATTCCGATCACTTCACTGCGTCATGACCAATACCGATACGGATTCTTCGGAGAGAAAATATCTGCCTCCAAGACAATACGTTACAGAAGTCATCATGCCAGGCCGATCTTTACATAAACATTCATCAACGGATGGGTTAGATGTGCAAGAGTGTAACCGTGACACATCCTCCTTCTGTCCAAAAATGGATAATAGGATGAATTGTCCGAAGACAGTTCTTGAGCATCGAAAGTGACCAATTCCAGAATGGAACAGTGAAAAAGCAAAATTCCGGTCACTCCAACTCGTCATGACCATTCCTGGAATCAAGATACTCGAAGAGAGAATATCAGCCTACGAATCAATTCTCCAGACGAGTCATCATGCCAGGCCTATCGCTACATGTACATTCATCAACGGATGGGATATATGTGTAAGAGTGTATCCGTGACGAAGCCTACTTCTGTCCGCAAATGGATTATGGGATGAATTGTCCGGAGACAAGTTCCGGGCATCGAAAGTGGGCATAAAAGGTTACCATCTCCCGAATGGAACAGTAAAATAGCGAAATTCCGATTACTCCAACTCGTCATGACCATTCCCAAAGTCAAGATTCTCGAGAAGCGAATATCAGCCTACGAATCAATTCTTTAGACAAGTCATCATGCCAGGCCTATCTCTACTTGTACATTCATCAACGGATGGGTTAGATGTGCTAGAGTGTAACCGTGACGAATCCTACTCCTCTCCGCGAATGTATATTATTGACGATTATAGGAAGATCATAGGATGAATTGCCTGATGACAGTTTTCGGGCATCAAAATTGACCATCTCCGGAATGGAACAGTAAAAAAGCAAAATCCCGGTCACTCCGACTCGTCATGACCATTACCGATACAACATTCTCACAAGGAGGATATCTGGTTCTGGGGAAATTCGTGAGGGGAGTCCTCATGACAGGCCTTCCCGACGAGGACATTCATCAACGGGAGGGTCGATGTGAATGAGTGTCAACGTGATGGATGCTACTCCTGCCTGCGGGTGGATCACAGAATGAATGCCCTGCACGCAATGCTTCCGCTCGAAAAATAACCATCCTCAGAATAGATCAATGAGAAAGTGGAATTCCGAGGACTCCAACTCGCCATGGGCATCACCGAAACAAATTTCTCGGAAGGAGGAAATCGGCTTCCGAGAATTCTCTGATGTATTCAAGTCAGAGGAGTCATCATGCGAGGTCTATCTCTACAAGGACATCTATCAACGGATGGGTTAGATGTGCAAGAGTTTCACCGTGATGAAACCTGCTTCTGCCCGCGGATTGATCAGGAAATAGATGTCCCACAGGCAATTCTTGGGCATGAAAGGTTACCATCTCCCGAATGGAACAGTAGAATAGCGAAATTCCGATTACTCCAACTCGTCATGACCATTCTCGGAATCAAGATTCTCGAAAAGAGAATATCAAATTCCTGATCTATTCTTCGAACCGGTCATCATGCCAGGCCTAACTCTACATGAACATCCATCAACGTATGGGTTATATGTGTAAGAGTGTATCCGTGACAAAGCCTACTTCTGTCCGCAAATGGATTATAGGATAAATTGTCTGGAGACAAGTTTCGGGCATCAAAAGTGACCATAGACAGAATGGAATAGTAAAAAAGCCAAATGCCGATGACTCCAACGCGTTATGACCATTCCCGTAACAAGATTCTCGTGAGGACCATATCTGCTTCGGAAACGATCTCCACAGCTGTCATCATGCAAGGCCTATCTCTTCGACTATACTTCTCGAAGGATGGGTTACATGTGCAAGAAATCAATCGTGACTGATCCTACTCCTGCCCGCGAATGGATCAGGGAATGGACTATCCGTAGACAGGGATTGGGCTTAAAAAACGACCAGCTTCAGGATGGATCAGTAAAAAGGCGAAATTCCGATCACTTCACTGCGTCATGACCAATACCGATACGGATTCTCCGGAGAGAAAATATCTGCCTCCAAGACAATACGTTACAGAAGTCATCATGCCAGGCCGATCTTTACATAAACATTCATCAACGGATGGGTTAGATGTGCAAGAGTGTAACCGTGACACATCCTCCTTCTGTCCAAAAATGGATAATAGGATGAATTGTCCGAAGACAGTTCTTGAGCATCGAAAGTGACCATCTCCAGAATGGAACAGTGAAAAAGCAAAATTCCGGTCACTCGAACTCGTCATGACCATTCCTGGAATCAAGATACTCGAAGAGAGAATATCAGCCTACGAATCAATTCTCCAGACGAGTCATCATGCCAGGCCTATCGCTACATGTACATTCATCAACGGATGGGATATATGTGTAAGAGTGTATCCGTGACGAAGCCTACTTCTGTCCGCAAATGGATTATGGGATGAATTGTCTGGAGACGAGTTCCGGGCATCAAAAGTGGGCATAAAAGGTTACCATCTCCCGAATGGAACAGTAAAATAACGAAATTCCGATTACTCCAACTCGTCATGACCATTCCCGAAGTCAAGATTCTCGAGAAGCGAATATCAGCCTACGAATCAATTCTTTAGACAAGTCATCATGCCAGGCCTATCTCTACTTGTACATTCATCAACGGATGGGTTAGATGTGCTAGAGTGTAACCGTGACAAATCCTACTCCTGTCCGCGAATGTATATTATTGACGATTATAGGAAGATCATAGGATGAATTGCCTGATGACAGTTTTCGGGCATCAAAATTGACCATCTCCGGAATGGAACAGTAAAAAAGCAAAATCCCGGTCACTCCGACTCGTCATGACCATTACCGATACAACATTCTCACAAGGAGGATATCTGGTTCTGGGGAAATTCGTGAGGGGAGTCCTCATGACAGGCCTTCCCGACGAGGACATTCATCAACGGGAGGGTCGATGTGAATGAGTGTCAACGTGATGGATGCTACTCCTGCCTGCGGGTGGATCACAGAATGAATGCCCTGCACGCAATGCTTCCGCTCGAAAAATAACCATCCTCAGAATAGATCAATGAGAAAGTGGAATTCCGAGGACTCCAACTCGCCATGGGCATCACCGAAACAAATTTCTCGGAAGGAGGAAATCGGCTTCCGAGAATTCTCTGATGTATTCAAGTCAGAGGAGTCATCATGCGAGGTCTATCTCTACAAGGACATCTATCAACGGATGGGTTAGATGTGCAAGAGTTTCACCGTGATGAAACCTGCTTCTGCCCGCGGATTGATCAGGAAATAGATGTCCCACAGGCAATTCTTGGGCATAAAAGGTTACCATCTCCCGAATGGAACAGTAAAATAGCGAAATTCCGATTACTCCAACTCGTCATGACCATTCTCGGAATCAAGATTCTCGAAAAGAGAATATCAAATCCCTGATCTATTCTTCGAACCGGTCATCATGCCAGGCCTAACTCTACATGAACATCCATCAACGTATGGGTTATATATGTAAGAGTGTATCCGTGACAAAGCCTACTTCTGTCCGCAAATGGATTATAGGATAAATTGTCTGGAGACAAGTTTCGGGCATCAAAAGTGACCATAGACAGAATGGAATAGTAAAAAAGCCAAATGCCGATGACTCCAACGCGTTATGACCATTCCCGTAACAAGATTCTCGTGAGGACCATATCTGCTTCGGAAACGATCTCCACAGCTGTCATCATGCAAGGCCTATCTCTTCGACTATACTTCTCGAAGGATGGGTTACATGTGCAAGAAATCAACCGTGACTGATCCTACTCCTGCCCGCGAATGGATCAGGGAATGGACTATCCGTAGACAGGGATTGGGCTTAAAAAACGACCAGCTTCAGGATGGATCAGTAAAAAGGCGAAATTCCGATCACTTCACTGCGTCATGACCAATACCGATACGGATTCTCCGGAGAGAAAATATCTGCCTCCAAGACAATACGTTACAGAAGTCATCATGCCAGGCCGATCTTTACATAAACATTCATCAACGGATGGGTTAGATGTGCAAGAGTGTAACCGTGACACATCCTCCTTCTGTCCAAAAATGGATAATAGGATGAATTGTCCGAAGACAGTTCTTGAGCATCGAAAGTGACCATCTCCAGAATGGAACAGTGAAAAAGCAAAATTCCGGTCACTCGAACTCGTCATGACCATTCCTGGAATCAAGATACTCGAAGAGAGAATATCAGCCTACGAATCAATTCTCCAGACGAGTCATCATGCCAGGCCTATCGCTACATGTACATTCATCAACGGATGGGATATATGTGTAAGAGTGTATCCGTGACGAAGCCTACTTCTGTCCGCAAATGGATTATGGGATGAATTGTCTGGAGACAAGTTCTGGGCCCCAAAAGTGACCACAGACAGAATGAAACAGTAAAAAAGCAAAATGCCGATTTTTCCAACGCGTTATGACCATTCCCGTAACAACATTCTCGTGGGGACCATATCTGCTTCGGATACGATCTCCACAGCTGTCATCATGCCAGGCCTATCTTCTTCGACTATACTTTTCGAAGGATGGGTTACATGTGCGAGAAATCAACCGTGACTGATCCTACTTCTGCCCGCGAATGGATCAGGGCATGGTCTATCTGTAGACAGGAAATGGGCATAAAAAACGACCAGCTTCTGGATGCATCAGTAAAAAGGCGAGATTCCGATCACTCTACTGTGTCATGACCAATACCAATACGGATTCCTCGTAAAGAAAATATCTGCCTCCAAGCCAATACGTTACAGAAGTCATAATGCCAGGCCTATCTCTACATAAACATTCATCTACGGATGGGTTAGACGTTCAAGAGTGTAACAGTGACACATCCTACTTCTGTCCAAGAATGGTTAATAGGATGAATTGTCCGAAGACAGTTCTTGGGCATCGAAAGTGACCATCTCCATAATGGAACAGTGAAAAAGCGGAATTCCTGTCACTCCAACTCGTCATGACCATTCCCGAAGTCAAGATTCTCGAGAAGCGAATATCAGCCTACGAATCAATTCTTTAGACAAGTCATCATGCCAGGCCTATCTCTACTTGTACATTCATCAACGGATGGGTTAGATGTGCTAGAGTGTAACCGTGACAAATCCTACTCCTGTCCGCGAATGTATATTATTGATGATTATAGGAAGATCATAGGATGAATTGCCTGATGACAGTTTTCGGGCATCAAAATTGACCATCTCCGGAATGGAACAGTAAAAAAGCAAAATTCCGGTCACTCCAACTCGTCATGACCATTCCTCATACAACATTCTCACAAGCAGGATATCTGGTTCTGAGGAAATTGGTGAGGGGAGTCTTCATGACAGGCCATCCCCACGAGGACATTCATCAACAGGAGGCTCGGATGTGCAAGAGTGTCGACGTGATGAATGCTACTCCTGCCTGCGGATGGATCACAGAATGAGTGTCCTGCAGGCAATGCTTCTGCTCGAAAAATAACGTCTTCAGAATGGATCAGTAAGGAAGCGAAATTCCGAGGACTCCAACTCGTCATGGCCTCCGGTAAGATCCATGAGAATAGTCAGGCCTACTGCTATAACGACATCCATCAATCAACGGGGGCAATTAGCAGGAGTTCATCCGTCTTGAATCCTACTCATACCGGTACATGGATTAGGAAACGAGTTGTCTGCAGATGATTCGTGGGCAAAAGAGATGACCATCTTCACAATTGAACGATAAAAGGAAGAAAATCCGATAGTTACGACTTGTCACAACCAAGAACGATAACATATTTCGTAAAGAGAATATATACTTCCAATTTAATCCTTCAGAGAAGTCATCATGGCCGGCCCACTGCTTCGACGACATCCATCAAGGGACAAGTGCAATTTGAGGGAGTGTAACCGTGACAAATCCCACTCTTGCCCGCGAATGGATCAGAGAATGAATTTCCTGCACGCGATTCATGTGCAAGAAAACTGACCTCCTTTAGAATGGATCAGTAAAGAAGCATATATCCGAGTACCCTACTCGTCATGACCATCACCGATACAAGATTCTCGTAGGGAAATATCAGGTTCCGAGAAAATTCATTAGATAAGTCATCATGCCAGGCCCCTTCTCTACAAGGACATTCATCAACAGATGGGTTGGATGTGCAAGATTGTCACCGTGATGAATCCCACTCTTGCTCGCGGATGGATCAGAGAATGAATTGTCTGTAGAGAATTCTTGTGCAAAAAAAGTGATCATCTCCAGAATGGATCAGTAAAGAAGCAAAAGTCCGAGTACTTCAACTTGTCATGACCATTACCGATACAAGAATCTCGTAAGGAGAATATCTGCTTCCGAGGAAATCGGTTAGAGAAGTCATAATGCCAGGCTTATCCCTACAAAGACATTCGTCAACGGATGGGTTGGATATTCAAGAGTATCACCGTGACAAATCCTACTCCTGATCGCGAATGGATCAGAGAATCAATTTTCCGTACACCTTTATGAGGCAAAAAGTGACCATCTGCAGAATGGATCAGTAAAAAAGCAAAAATCCGAGTTCTCTAACTCGTCATGACCATTACCGATACAAGATTCTCGTAAGGAGAATATCTGCTCTCGAGGAGGTACATTAGAGAAGTCATCATGCCAGGCCTATCTCTACCAGTTCATCCATCAACGGACCTGTTAGATGTGCAAGATTTTCACCGTGACCAATTTTACTTCTGCCCGCGTATGTTCCAGAGAATGAATTGTCGGTAGGCAATTCTTGAGCAAAAATGTGACCATCCTCAGAATGGAACAGTAAAAAAGCAGAAATCTGATTACCCCAACTCGTTATGGCCATTTCCGATACAAGACTCTCGTAAGGAGAATATTCGCTTCCGAGAAAATCCGTCGGATAAGTCATCATGCCAGGCCTATCTCTACAAGGACATTCATTAACAGATAGGTTGGATGTGCAAGAGTGTCACCGTGACAAATCCCACTCTTGCCCGCGAATGGATCAAAGAATGAATTGTCTGTAGAGAATTCTTGTGCAAAAAAAGTGATCATCTCCAGAATGGATCAGTAAAGAAGCAAAAGTCCGAGTCCTTCAACTTGTCATGACCATTACCGATACAAGAATCTCGTAAGGAGAATATCTGCTTCCGAGGAAATCGGTTAGAGAAGTCATAATGCCAGGCTTATCCCTACAAAGACATTCGTCAACGGATGGGTTGGATATTCAAGAGTATCACCGTGACAAATCCTACTCCTGATCGCGAATGGATCAGAGAATCAATTTTCCGTAGACCTTTATGAGGCAAAAAGTGACCATCTGCAGAATGGATCAGTAAAAAAGCAAAAATCCGAGTTCTCTAACTCGTCATGACCATTACCGATACAAGATTCTCGTAAGGAGAATATCTGCCTCCGAGAAAATCCATCAAGAGATGTCATCATGCCCGGCCTATCGCTACGAGGACATTCATCCACGGATGGGTTAGATGAGCAAGTGAGGATTGTCACGAATGCTACCGGCCGGTACATGGTCAGATAATGGTCCAGCAGACTCTTTGTAGGCGACAAAGTTCCGCATCTTCAGAATCGAACAGTGAAAGAGCAAGAATCCGAGTCCTACGACCCGTCAAACCATCTTCGATATGTGGTTCTCGACAAGCAAATGTCCGCTCTCGAAGAAATCCACTGGATAACCTCATCATGCCATGCATTACACTACAAGGACGTTCATCGGTGGACGAGACAGGCATCCATTTGTAGAATTCCGAAGAATACCAGTATTGATTATTCCATGAATATTCCGATCATTGCTCAATTGTCTCCTCCAATATCCATCTTTTTCAATCGTACTTGATTACAATCTTCGGATCTTACCTCGTTTGCTCCGAAGGATCAATTGAGTGAGTTCCTGAGAGATACTCTCCCAAGCCCGTGCCTCATGAAAAAGGCATTATATTAAACTCAGGCATGAGATGAGTACCAAGTCTGATGATTTCCTTACAAGTTTACTCCTTCCGAAGTTTTGAAATCTCTTGTTCGTGTTACATACCTCAGCAATGAGTCTGAGGAAATAATTCCTCGCGTCTTTGTAAGTCGCATTTCGGAAACCAGATATATATTTCTTTGGTCCTCATGTTCCAACAAGTTCTCAAAAAAAGATACAGAGGGAAAAAAGTTGTGCATTCTGAGATTTCCATTTTTCACTGTTTTTCATTAATATTAAGTTTAATACTCAGTGTCGATGGATTGAGTCGCTATTTCGAGTTTTTTCCATGCAGTATCATCCATCTCATATCTCTGAACAAAATTTATCGGGTAAAGCCGATTGGGTTCGAAATTTGAGGTCTTTCCGATTTAGAAGTCCAATATTTTTGGAAAAATGCACTATGTGGCTCCAATCGAAAAAATTCAATACCATTGAAACAAAGCGAGACGAGGCAAAATACTAAATTACGTGTCCCTTCATCTTGTTCCTAGATGTATATATTTTATAGCTGAAGTGATCCAAAATTTGAAGTCAAATCCACTGCAAGATCTTACATGGAATCAGCCAACAGCGAAGAAGTTGATATCTTTGCAGAAGTCCCCGGGTTGATCTCCGACATTCTCTTAATCGTTCTTTCTCTGTCTAGGCCTCGACGAATTTCGTAGAGTTTCTGGAATTATAAGGATCTAGACACGCGGAAAGGGGGGGGGCTGGGTTAACTCTCACCGATAGGCACGGCTATTTTCAGCAATCCCGTGCTTTTCAGATGGAGTCACATTTGTGTGAGTACTCACTGAATTTGGCGGCCGGGGTACCATGGCTAGACCCGCTGATTGTAGACTCCTCCTATTCCAATACGGAGTGGACAGTATCCAAGCTCCTTACTTGCAAACGGCGGCAAAAGACCTCTATTACTCTATTCGCTGTGGGAAGTGTGATTTTCAGTGCTTCCAGTGGTGGAAAGTGACAATGCATGCCGCATGGGTAGCAGTTCAACGCATTTAGGGTGGGCTTCGATCTTCACCTGCATTTAGTTGAAAAAATATGTCTAGAAAGTGGCAACAGTGTGCGAGAAAATTGAAGGGTTTACGAAAACGGAGAGTTTGAGTCCTCGTGAGCCCCAATCTGAGCAGAATTGAGTAAACTAAAGCGAGTTGAAATTTCGGCGTATGCTTCTTGCAAAATGCACAGGCGTTGCGGCCGCCGTTCAAGCCATGTGTTGCTGCCACAGTTCACTCCAATATTTTTCTTTTTCGAGGTCTGAGTCTTCTCCAATATTACTTCGATTGACATGCAAGATATCATGATGAATATCAAACGACTTTCTCGCTTACTCTCACTAGATATGAGCGACGGTTTTCTCAGATACAAACAGAAAACCCTATAACACGCCAGTGCTGCACATACCATTTCTGACCTCTCTTTCTGAGAAAACCATCGCTTAAACCTGGTAAAAGTAAGCGAGAAAGCTGTTTAATTTTCAATCACGAACATTTTGAGTCATCTTGCATGTCAATCGGAGCATTGTTGGAGATTTCTCAGAGCTCAAAACGAGGAAAGAATTGGAGCGAGCCCAGGTAGCAACGCATGGCTTGAGCGATGGCTGCGATGCCTATGCAAAAAGCATAGCATAGTTTGCTCAATTTTGCTGGGATTGAGGATCACAAGGGTTCAAACTCTTCGTTCCTGTAAACCCCACAATTTCCTCGCATACTGTTGCCACTCCCGAGCTATAGATTTTGAGTTTAATGCAAATGAAGACCGAAGCCCGCCTTAAACACATTGAACCGCTTCCACCGCAGGCATTGCTGCTTGCCACCACTGGAGGTGCTGAAACTCACACTTTGTATGAATGGCTCGACGGCTCTTCCATACTGAAGAATGACTCTACACGCATTGCAGCAGGAGGCTCTTATGCTTTTCGTCCCTCACCTGCAACCTGCTTCATCGTAACCAGACTCATGAGCAGGACTGGAGTTGCAGGTGGTGCCCTGGATGCTTGGCGATGAAGTGCTTATGCGCTCTTATATATAGTCATCGATCTCTTTTGCCGTCGACTGCGAGAAAGGAGCTGGATCTGTCATCTATCTATTGCGCATGTGTGGTATTAACTATCCCACAACTTCCTATAGCGAATGAGAGCGCACAAGCACTCCATCGCCAGGCGTCCAGGGCGCTACCTGCAACTCCAGCCTCTACTGATGAGTTCGCTTACGATGAACCAGGTTGCAGGTGGGGTACGAAACACACAGAAGTCTTCAGCTCAAGCGTGTTGAGTACTCATTCGTAGTAGAATCGCGTTTAACACAAAAAATCGATCCTCGGAGAAAGACGAATGACATCACGACGGAGAATGTCACTCTTGTAGTTGACTAGAATAAGCATGACTTTCGATTATTCGATTCAGTTGCTGAAGACGGAGCTTTGATCACTATTAGGTAATTAGTTCAAACCTATATGATAAGGAGGCGCAAGCATCTTAGCAATTCCTACTAGATAGGTTTTAGTGAGTTACCTGATAAAGTTCGGAAAAGGACAAATTCATTGTCAATTTCAAAGTTATAGCTACTGAACCTGTTTTTTTAATGAAAAATTCCTAATTATCCAATGTTGAACACTGTGCTTTATGGGAAGCTAACCATCACAGAGCCAGATCTCGATATTTTTCTGTTGTGTCGTGCACAGATATTTTTTGGACATGTATAATCTATCGATCAACAGAGTAAAAGATCAACATGCAATCTTCCAGAGCACCTCTATCCAATTCAATCATCAAGCTTCCTATTTTTGGTTTTTCCGAGATGATCTCAAAGAAACTTGGCCATAGAGGCTCGAGCACAATTTTCGAAGACATCTCGACCCCTGAGAAGACTAGCAACGCAGAAGTTTGCTCCGTTGTGGAGAAAAAGTTTCAGGATCAGGATTATACGGCGATCGACCCTTGATGCAGTGAAAAGTGCGCCTCCGCGTTATTCGTTGACTCGATTGAGATGAACGAGGAAATCTAGCATGCTCACAGCAAAGTGTGGATTGGTGTTTCCACGAGAGTCGACTTCCACGTTAGCGTCTGACCCGAATTCTATCACCCGTTGCGACTGACGATTATGTTGCTCATGAGGGCCAGCCAAAGAGGAGGAAAACGCGAAACGATTTCAATTTCTAGGCTCATATCTCTTGACGCCCAGGTTACTTCTAGGATTCGGCCAGGACTATTTGGCCGATCATCACATTTAAGTCTACTGGGTGGCCCACATCTATTCCTCGACATTTTTCTTACTTACTGCATGACTCAGTTCTGATGAATGATTATACCTTGTAATACTTGCCAGGAAATCTTAATCGTTTGGAGTGACGACTGCATTCGGTCTTCTCTTCCTGTCTGGTTCTTGCATTGAGTGGCATGTATAATAGCGCTAGCAGGTTCAATCTCCACAATAGTTCACTAATCCGAGCGGGGTAATCAGAACTCAACGATATTCGAGCGATTCAGGCTGCTTGCAGGCTCCAGCGCACTCAAGTTAATTGTCTATTAATTTTTGTAATCGAAAAAATATACAGCCAGTGTCTGCATACATCACTCAATATACTTTCCTCACCACGATCACATGGGAATGCAACGACTCTCGGACAAGTCATTCGGTACAGACGTCTGACTATCTTGGTCATTTGATGAAAAATTTACTTGAAATGCTATTATCTCTACTGGGAACCATCCATCATACTTTGCTGCGACGTGGAGAAAGAAAAGTTCTGTCTTGCAAGCATAAGTCACGGCGGTCATCATAGCGAGGCATGCCAGGCTTGGGAACCTCAGACGAAGAGAGGGGCAATAAATTCGGAGCAGCCAGGTATTTGCCTCGTATATGTTTGAGCTAGATGTACGGCACAACTCCGATTGTTCGGGATATATATCCCACATATATAAGTTACAATTTCTCATTTTCTGGGATATATAAAGAATATATGTAGCGTCCCAGAAAACCCTAATATCTACACAAAACGTCCCAGAAAACGTGTCATATCATAGAATATTATATATTATCGACTTCTGGGACGGTATATATATTTTTAATATGAAATATATGGTTAATATTTTTCGTCCCAGAAATCGGTAAATTGTAAATATTTCCCATTTCCGGGACGTCCCAGAAATAGTCAAATTAGAAGGAAGCTTTCTGGGACGGCCCAGAAATCAAAAAGCGGCCCAGAAATCCGCAAACCATGGTTGTGAAAGTACCAGAAATAGACGTTAGAGAAATATATAAGGTATTATTCATATATGTATATTCTCATTGTATGAATGTACAGGTATATATTAATGTGAAAATTTCTTTTTGCCTACAAATTATGAATTTCAATTGTTTATGTATACTCTCCTTATATGAGCGTATATATTTATTAACTTGAAAATAATCTTTATATTAAAATAATTCTCATTAATCGCGTGGAATTCTGGAGGTTAAACGTTTGATACTGATTGTTAATAATAATGATATTTTTTCAAATGCGGTGTTTACATTGCTAAAATGGTTTCTATTTTAAGAGATATCTCGAAATTTTATCCTCGTAAATGACAACAATTCTTTAAAATTAATTCTATGATATAACGTAAATAAGATCAGCAAAATATTGGATACTTTTGTGTACGCAGTTCAATATTGTCCGTTCTTGATAGTGATAATCGGGTATATATATACATATGCCATTTTGTGTGGCTATACAGTATCTATATGTTACAGCTATTTGATCTACAGATTTAATATTATTTCCAAGATAATTATTTCGAATTCGATGGTTGTAATGGTTGACAATTTTAGTTTATTAAATAAATTGAAATTCATAAATAAGAAAACATGTATATATACATATATATTATAGAAAAAAAATTTTCTTAAATCCGTTCATGTACTTAGGACCATGTTTCAAGAATCGAAGTCGTAATTATGAGGAAACTATCTTGAGCTCTTGCAATCCAGGTATCGAGATGTCAATTCGTTTTTTTTCGAGAAATCGAAATTGCGCTGTCGAAAGCCGAAACTGCATTGCTGTTAAAATATTGCAACGGTCAAAAATTTAGGTGTCAGCGAATTCCATCCAAATGTCTGCAGTGAGGTGTTAGATGTCAGTCTATTAACTGTCCTTCTAATATACTTCAGTCGCAGTTCCAGTGTAGGTTGCGAAGGTGAACCTTGTCGTGCCGATCTCGAAAAAAAAAAAAAATTTCCAACAACCATGGAAGCTGAAAATACGTACCGATTCCCACTATTGGCTCGCGCCCGTTGGGTGAATGTGAAAGCGATTACTTCGAAATCAGAATATAACGTGTTATCAGTGATTTTAAATTAGGATTTTTTTTCTTTTCAGTTTGAGGATTGGGTGGCTATGAGGAGGCACAGATCGATGAACAAGAGTCGCGTGGCCCAGGGGAGAAATCCCTTGCCTTATATTCGGCGATTGCCACGCCGTTCCTACCAGCGCATTTGTGTAAGTGCTAGATGATGGATTAAAACGAAAGAAAATGGTGAAGTCGTCGTTGTAACGATGATTTTTCCTTTTCCTTGGAATTACAGTTCGATAATTGGAGGGTTGTGAGGGCCTTACGTCGAGCCGACCGTCAGAGGAACGAGCTGTTTGCTATGGGGCGGCACGAGGTTTTGGTAGCGGCTACTTGGGGCCGAGATTTTTCTGACTTGAATGCCCAGGATCCTGACTTTTTTGGGCTCAGGCGACTATTCTTTCACGAACTGATTGAGTTCCCCGGGAGGGATGAATCATGTAGACGATTCACCGGATGTTGTCTATGTAGACAACATCCGGCGGAGGTTTGGAGTGACGCGGCGCGTGGTGAGAGTGGACTTCTTATACCGTTTTCGCCCGCTCTTACGGCCAAAGACTTCGATGTGCATAATATGTTATACGTAGATTCTCTGTTGTGGTTAGGAGTTTTATTTGATCGTTGGCTATTTGGAAAATATGACCGGATGTTTTACTGAACGATAATGAATGTGGCTCTCACTAAGGTTAGTACCATTGAATTTGTTCTAACTCATGAAAATTGTGATTTTAAGGCTGTTACCGTATGTTACCGATGTAACATTAAATTACCGCCACAGACCCCCACCCCGCACATCTTGCTGTGCAGGTAACACCATGTTACCTGTTACAGTTTGCTGTGCAGGTAACACCATGTTACCTGTTACAGTTTGAGAAAATGAATGTCTCTTCCCCTCGTGTGTCTTAATATGTTCCCCAGGATAATTTCTCAGTTACGGGTAATCGATTCCTTGAGTGGGGATATCAATATCCGTTGAACGGGTCGTCGGGGTGTAAATAAATGAGATCCCTCGAGCGTTTGTTTGCGGGTTCGCGACTGTTATCAATGACCGGCAGTTCATAGGACTTGGTCGTTCAGGTGGTGGCTGTTGCGGCCTAGTTACAGGTGTAATATTTTCCCATGATTTGATATCCAATTTATGTGTTTTTGTAGAGTTGTCGAAATCGTCTTTAATCTTTTTGAGTTTCAGGCAAATTTCAAGTTTCCTTAGGGCGATGCAGAGTAGTATCGCAATAACGATCGTTAGGAAAAATGAGACGTTTAGATGATTGTGAAAAATTCCTGATATTCTTTTACGTTGGCTTATTGCCCGATATTGCCTTTCTATCTCATTCAAAGCGATTGAGTTGCCACCAGATAGCCAATCTTCGACGTTTTCTGATATTTCATGTTTTTTGTCTTCCATTGCATCTATTATTGATTTCGAAAGTAAATGAGTCATATTAAGATGAAATTCGGATTCGTAAGAAAATGTGAAGCCTAGCGTTACCTCATTGATTCCATGAAGTGTGAAATTAACGGCGTGAGCTGTGCATTGACCATTAAGTGATAATATCCCTGTACCATTGAGGAGGAATTCATCTGTGGTTCCTTCTATGCAAACTAATTTCATTCTGATAATGTTTGTTGTAGAAAATAGCCATTCTTTAGTAGAACGAAGTTGAGTAAAATATGGTTTTTCACCCGAGCTTAAGATATAGTCACAGTCATTTGGTCTATTTGGTACAGTTTTTAGTAGAAATTGAAATTCACATGGATTGTCTATATGACTTGAGAATATAGGTTCTACGGCTTCGCACAGGTTTGTGACATTTCTCTTGATGCAATTTTGTATTTCTTTCCCATGGAAGAGTATAAAAGATCGGAAATTCTTTGATACAAGAATATCCGAGAATCTTGGACGGATTGATATGAAGGTGTTATGGTTCTTAAGATCTTCCGCGAAAATGGGGAGACTATGGATACGATAATGTGAAAATTTTGTTACGTCTGCTAGAGGAAAGGTTAAGGTGACTATGAATTTCTGATTATGTACGTATACAAAAGATTTTGAGATGGAAAATAAGTATTCCGGGGTGATCAATTCTTTGTCTCATGGGAGCGCATGCCTACACTTGTAATTATTTACGTCATGTAATATATTTTGAAGTTGGTCGTGACTGAGCAAGAGAGGGCGTAAATGTCCTCTTGCTGTCGTTTCAATGGCGTGAATTAGGGTTTTATATGACGAGATGTAATGGAGCAACGCCATTTCGAATTCTGTGGCCCATATTTCTATATTCTCTCGCAATGTCACAGTGTCAATTGCGTTCGAGGAGGAAGCCAGATTTTTGGACAACATTATGTATAATTTTTCAACTTGATGATTTTGGAAATTCATGGATTTATGTATGTTATCAAGTTCTGATCTGAGTACATGGGTCCGTTCAGAAGCTAACAAAGAGATATTCTGATTTCAGTCGTAAAGATCGTTCACTTGCTTTGTTAAGAGCTCTCGGTCATCAGCGTCCATAGTTCCAAATAACTTTCTATTAATCCAACCAACTAATTCTAATGGAGCTCCCCTTCTTTTTACATTATGACCGTTCAAGTTATTAGGAGGGGACACGGATGGTAAAGAGAAAAAATCTGTCAGGTCTTTCTGTAACATTTCAAATGAGTGCATCATAGCGTCTAATTTAGATCGTGGAATCAATTGGTCCCAGTCGGGAAATTTGTTCGAGCACCTCTGTCTCATGGAAAGTAATTGTCTCTCTTTCCAATCATTTTTCTCTATCATATTACTACAGTCTATGGTTATTGAAATTTTCCATTCGGACCTTATTATTTTACCTCCACCGACGTACTCATAATAAATACCAGGATTTGCGACGATAGGCCTAATCATATGCGTCGTGTTTATGACACCCAAAATATACACAGGGCAAGTGGTGATCCATGAAAGAATCCAGAATAACGTGTTGCAGGATGTCATAGTTGCACCTGTAACAACCAAGATACATATGTTCTCGTTAGCAAAATGCTCGCTTTACTTTATCTACGTGTTTCAAAAACCGTTTTCCTGTAGCTGATCCTAACAATATATTGTTGTTTCGATGAACTTCTACGACTTTGAATTTCCCATTGAAAAATTTGTCTAATTTGCCTTTTCTAGGTTCTAATAAAACAAAAACTTCCATTCCTACTCGCAGGTCTTTTGATTTCGTCTTCTTATCGTATTGAATCTTGGTTTTCTCTTTCGAATCTTTCAAATTGTCTCGAGCAACTCTCTTTATTTCGGCAAGGGTTTTCATGAGCTTACATAAATAAGAGTTGTATGTTTCTAGTTCAAATTCGTCGGGGTATTTGTCTATGGTACGAGCCTTACGCCCATAGATAATTTCGAAAGGGCTGAAACCAGTGGAACTGTGAACCGAGGTGTTATATTCAAACATTGCGAACGGCACTACAGTGTCCCAATCTAAATTCTCAGTTGCTTTTAAACGTATGTGGCTACCAAGCATAGCGTGATGCGTTCCAGTGAAGCGTTACCTTGAGGGTGACAACTAGTGGTTGTTATGAGTTTAATGCCAAAAATCTTTGCAAGTTCTTCAAGTAACCGATTTTTGAAGCTGGTACCTCTATCACTTAAGATTACTCGGGGGACTCCAAAATTAGCTATGAGATGACGGGCTATAGTATCAGCGATGGTGATAGCTCGAATGTCAGGCAAAGGGACTGCTAGGCAAAATTTAGAAAGTTGACATTGCATAGTCAAAATGTGTTTGTTATTTGAAGAAGTAAGGGGTAACGGCCCCACCGTGTCAATGGCTACTTTTGAGAAGACTTCTAAAGGCGTGTCAGATATGATCATGGGGACTTTGGTCCGGATTCCTATCAGTTTTTGTTCCTGGCAAACAGAGCACTTGCTGATGAACTCTTCAACGACCCGCTTCATTCCGTTTCAAAAATATCTTTCTCGAATTCCCCGGTAGGATTTTCCAGGCCCGCGATGTCCACCAAATAAACTCGAGTGGAAGTCTTCTATTATAGAATTTATTTTTTCAATTGGGGGAATAATGCAGCTTCCATAACAGAATGTTATGGTCTGCGAAAATTCTCTTAACTCCTTTCCAAAAGCATCTTTTACTGCTGATTTTGGTAGTTTGTCAGTTAACTCTCCTACCCTCCCGACTCGAAAAGAGTGGACATCCGATTTTTGTACCAACTTAGAAAGATTTTGTAAACACGTTTTCAAACTAGACGGAGTTATCGAGCTACTACTGCTTTCTGAGACGACTAAACTATAAATCAACAGGTTGCGACTGTTATCAACAATTACATCTCCTACTTCTAAATTTTGCGATTTCAATTTTTCTGGATCGATTGCTCCAATATCTCGGAGCGATTTGTTGTTTGAGGAGGTTATTTCACAATCAGCTGATATAAAATGTACAATGTTGTCTTTAATGTAAAAGATGCATTCTCTTGTCGACAATGTGTTCAATGTCACGGGCTCTTTGTAGTCTAAGTCAGGTTGTATAGTGGATCCCATTTCATAATGGTTTTCCTTACTTTTATTAGGTATGGTTGAGGGTACAGGAGTATTGGTGTTCTTCACGGGTGATTGAGGCGAGGGGACAGTGGTAATAGGTTGATTCTGGGTAGGTCTAGGAGAAAAATCTTTTGCAGTTAGTTCCCTATCTTTTGGAAGCGGTGAGTGACGTTTTGTTAGTGAGGGGCACGAATCAGTCTCAGGGTCACTGTTTTCCTGGGGTATGGTGCTTAAGGTTTTCCAGAAACTCGGTAATCTGTTTCTTTTACCCCCGGAAAGTGGAAGGGGGGTGGATTTGGCAAAAGATTTTCTGGAAGGTGACATTTTCGTCCTCATAGCTTCAGGTATTGGAGTAGTTTCTGGAGGAATAAACGACTCTGCTACCCACTGTTCTACTATATCATTAGGTACAGGTTCGTTCCCTAGATGAGCTGGTAACGACGAGGTGGAGCCCGTAGGTGAAAGATCTAGCTGTAGGTCGGAAAAAGTCAGGTGAGTAGGATCTTTGTCTTCTCTTCCGTCATCCCACCAGAACGTACCTGGTTCGGATGGAGTCTGTTGTAAGTCCTTGGACCATCTTTTAGTTGATCGAGCGTCGGGTTTGAATTCATCGTCAGAGGATGAAGGAGAGGAGTCAGGGTCATTTATTATATGATGTGCAGAAGTTTTATTATCAAGGATTTTCGAAATAGGTGGCTGGGGGATTTTAGATTCTGAGGATTTCGAGGTCGCGGAGGCTGGAACTGCATCTGTTCCAGTGGTCTCAGGGTCATCATTGGTGGAAATAGTATCAGTGGAAGATGAGGATAGGTGATCTTTGTCTTGGCTTAGTAGCTCGGGCAGGAAGGACCTGTTTTTGGAAGGAATAGGAGGTTCTTCATGTTCGGTCTCGGACTCCGTCGAGTCACTACTGGAGGTTCCTGAAGGGCTTTTATCGATAGTGGAAGGAGTGATCGCGGGGGAAATAGCAGACGGGGCCTGCGAGTCCACGCGTAGTTTTCTTTGTCTCAACCGCTTGGCGATAGTGCTGCCATCGAGATCCCCCTGGCTTGCAGACATGTACTCTGGCCGTTCAGGGGGCTCTATTCGAGACCCCTTTTTCCTGCCGCGGTTGATATACTGGGCTTGAGAAGATGTGGATGATGAATCGGAGTTGGTTCTATTTCGAGCATTGGCTGCCCTTTGTAGGGATGTTTCCGTTGGTTTGGGGATGATTGGTAGGAGTCTTGCCGAGGTTTTAGACGAGTCTGAATCACTTCCATTGTAACCTTCAGAAGAGGTGCAAGAACAGTGATAGGTGGGAGGAGGAGGTGAAGGCTTGTCAGAAACTGTAATATCTACGGGGTTTCTGGAAAGGGAGTCGGCATTGTTATTCAGGCGGCCGGGTTTGTATTTGAAAACATAGTTATAACCTCTTAGCTTTGCTCTCCAGCGGTTCAGTCTACTCATGGGGTCCTTAAGGGATTCTATCCAGGTCAAAGGCTCATGATCGCCATAGATGACAAAGGGTTTACCGTAGAGAAAGTGGCGGAAGTGTTGAACCGCGCTTACAACCGCGAGACATTCTCTTTCTGCCTCCGAGTAGTTCTTCTCGGCTTTGTTCAAGGATTTTGACATATATGCTACGGGTTTTTCTTGGGGGGGGGGGGGGGGGCTCACCTTGTGAAAGTACAGCTCCGATAGTAATTGGCTAGCCCTAAGAAAGATTTTATATCTCGAGGAGTTTTGGGTGTAGGGAAATTTCTCACGGCATCTAATTTTGCAGGGTCTGGGTGTACTCCGCGTGTGTTAATCACGTGGCCGAGATATTTTACCTCCGGGGTTAAAAACTCGCACTTCTCCGGGTGAAGTTTCATGCCGGCCTTCGACAACCGTTTGAACTCTTCTGTAATTTTGTCCATATGAGATTTCATTGTTTCTGAGAAAATCAAGATGTCGTCCATATAAATGAAAATTTCAATACCTTGCAACCCAGACATTATACTATCGATAGCCCTTTGAAAGGAAGCTGGAGCGTTACAAAGGCCAAAGGGCATAACTACCCATTCAAATAATCCGTACGGCGTTCTGAAGGCAGTCTTAGGGCGATCTTCAGGGTCAACCAAAATTTGATGAAATCCATTAACGAGGTCGCAGACCGTAAAATATTTTGCTTTCCCAATTAATTCTAAAATCTCTTGGATGTTTGGCAACGGGTACGCGTCAGGAATGGTTTTTTCGTTCAGTTTTCGACAGTCAATTACTAATCGGTAGCGTTTCTTTCCATCGAGACCCGGTTTTTTTCGGAACAATCCAAAGAGGGCTTACCCACGGACTATTTGATGGTTGGATGGATTCGTCCTGAAGTAATTTTGTGACTTGTTCCCGGACCTCTTGGTGAAGGGCTGGTGGATACCTATACTGCTTGGAAGCAGTTGGTCTATTATCAGTAGTGGGAATTTGATGACGGAATCGAGTCCGGGGTGGTGAGTCGCCGGGTAACATGAACAAGTAAGGGAATCTCCGGACAATTCTTTGCAAATTTTTCCTTCCGTGGACACAATGGTGAGAACGTAATAACATTTCTGTTATGATTTTAACACGTTCCTTCTTTGATAACCTTTTCATTGGTGTTGTTGTTTCGAGTTCAGAATCAAAATAATCTTCAGAATCTTCTAAATCATAGGTATCTAATTCTTGGGGTGGCACTTCGATTGTAATATCTCGATGTAATGTGTTAGTAGCCAGGGCATACGCGACACCATTCTGGACTTTCACCGCCGCTTCACTTAAATATATACCCTTCTTTGTGTTGACTCCGGGTAAATAACGATCACCGTCCGGCGTTGGTTTTGTGGGTACTATTCTTACTGGTGCTTTTGAATTAGCGGGAATGATGAATTTATAAATATCTTGCGTGAAAATTGGATCCGTCTCGATGCCTATTCCGTAATAAGGTATTTCTGTCCAGGAGTCAGAAAAAGATTCTGTTGTTACAGGTGTTACAGGAGTTACCGGTGTTACGGGTGTTACCGGTGTTGCAGGTGTTACCGGTGTTTCTTGGATTAGTGGATGAAACGCACAGTCAGACGGACTATAGTGCACGGAAGGGTTGGTGAGCCATGGTGAAGGTTCAGTGGGGAAATCCAGTGAAGGTTTTCCAGGTAAAATGATGGCGTCCGTCATGGGATGAAAGAAAATTTCCTCATCATTATCGGTTTCGTTCTCATCGTCAGTGGAGTCAAGGTTGGGTTTAGGGGGCAGGAAAGGAATAGGGCTGTCTCGATTCCCTTCCAGGGAAACAAAATTATTGTAAAACAATATCCAAGCTCCATAATTTCGAAAATAGTTGGACCCCAAAATCATATCGTATTTCACGACACATTCGGGAGGAAGGACGTGTAGCCGGATTCCTTTACCAGATATGCAAGTTTGAACGACTCCTAACGTAAAAATTGGATCGGCGGAAACTCCGGTTACCCTGATGATACGGGATACGTCCATTTTCACTTCGCGTTTCAAAGATGTTAATCTAATTGTGCAAATGTCGGCTCCTGTGTCAAGGTACACAAGCCCTGTTTGGGATTTCAAGATGTCATGATCAATCTGGACCATAGGACCTATTCCTGGACTCTTGGCTGTGTGTAATCTCCTACATTCATGATTTTTATTTGGAATTGCACAGGCTTGCCCGCGGTCATCTCTTGACTGCGGGCAGGCTGGGAGTTTAAATGCTGAGTTTCAGTAGGTTTTGGACGAGGAGGCTGATTTGGAGCGTTATACTGAGGCCAATTCCTGTTTCGTGTGTCCGAGTCCATTTGATATGGGAAAGGCGGGAAATAGTTGGGATACATTGGTGGTTGATAAGGATAAGGATAGAATGGATGATATCCTTGTGGAGGATAAGGAGGGTATTGGACAGGTGGGTAACTTTGGTACGGAGATCGGGGCCGATAAGGGGAGTTAGAGCGATTATACGGCGAAGTAGGACGTTGATAAGGAGAGTTGGGTCGAGGAGAACGAGAATTTGGTCCACCATTTGTATCAGATCTTCTTTCTGGCGATTTAGCGGAATACCTCAGGTTGGGATGTGCTATTATTCTCCCGTCCTGATCATACCTCAAAGGGGGAGGGCCAGTAACGTCGTTTTTGTCGTAATGGTGCGTTACACTGTTCCGATCATACATTCTCGGATCATTCCGGTCTAAAAATGTAACCTGTTTTGGTCTACTTGTTATTGTCGAGGTTTTGAGGTCGGCTCACTTCATCTGGGTTCTGGCTAGTTGTGTATTGTAATTCCGGGTTACTGATATGGAGGCTTATTGCAAAACTTCCTGCTTTTTCCGCGGATTCAAGAGCTTGAGCCATAGTCTTAGGAGATGAAAAAATAATGGCGCTTCTCATGCTATCCGGTATACCTTGAATGAACGCGTTCAACCCTGATACTTCTAGCTGGGTTCTGTAGTCTACGTCATCACCGATTCCGTCCACGGTACTTTTCAAGGCCGCTATTGCTCCCCTTATGAACCCTTTTATTCGATTATGAAATTGTCGCGCGCTTTCATTTTTTCTCATTCTGATATTCATAATTTCATTGACATAATAGTCGTACGGTTTCCCAGGGGAGAAATTTAGTTTCAGGATCTCTTCCAGTCGGTCAAAAGTTTGAATGCCCTCGTCTCTTAGGCATTTCCGAGCATCTCCCCAAATTTTAGTCAGTAGTCCTCGTAAAAAGTCTTTTTTCTTCGAAACTGGTATAGTGTCTTGAAAGTTTTTGACGTCTTGTATGAAATCCCCTAAAGGTGTAGTCCCGTCATAATCTCTTATATTTTCAAGAGCAGCGCGTACAATACCGGATTGCGAGGAATCTAATAGAGAATCACATAAGAGTTTTAAATGTTCTTGATTGTCTATACCTCTTAATGTAATATGATTCCTTAAAGCTTCTTCCCGAGCTTTGGGGTCGTCTATGAGATTGAGTTGGCGAATAGATTCATTTAGGTCGTCCATGATAAGATACTGAAGTTGAGTTGGTGTGACCTTTGAAATATGGATGGAATAGTGGTGTCTAAACAGTAACGGTCAGACTAGCGCGAAATACAAAAAAAAATGCGATCTCGACACCTGGATTGCCCGAAAGAAAGTGGTCAAGCTGATGAACAGGAATAACCAAGTGCAACTATAACTGTTCCCCACAAGGGATGTCAAAATAATATGACCCGAGCGGAGGGCTCGGGGTAACAAATAAATTATTTGAGTTCGTGTGAACAGCTTACGGGCGGACTGCCCAGTTGCACTTACCTATTCTCTGTTATTGCGTTGAGGCTTCCGACTGGATGTATATATATATATATATTGCTGGTCTCTGGTTGCGTATATATATGAATATTTCAAATTGAGAAGTATTGGTTCATCAAAGTTGTAATTTCAAAAGAATGATTAAAGTGCGTTTGGATTTGGAATGTCTTATAATACTGGATACTTGAAAGAATAAAATAATTTATCCGATTTCAAATGGATATGAAAATCCAGTTATCTTATGGCTTTCAGAGAAGAATGAGATAGAATTACAGAAGTGATAGATTCTATTTTATTCAAATCAAGTTATAAAATTTCGGTCAGAATTAAAAACTTTTCGTCTAAATATAATTTGAATAGCCTAACCTAGGCGCACTTACAAGTCTATTTGAAGGAATGATGATTCTTCAAGGCAGGAACGTATAAGCAGGGCGAATTCGTAGCTGGCCCTTATGCAGCTGAGGCGGGTATCGTCGGCCTACTTTTCGACGAAGAGCGAATTCGGAGCTGGCCCTTGAACAGCTGAGACGGGTATCGTCGGTCTACTTTTCGACGGAATTAATCTGACTTATTCGTCCGCACTTTTTCGAACTTTGCTTTGTCGTGTGTTTCCTAGGCACACTTGGGCAAAACGGTACGTGTCTCAAAGACTCACGAAGCTTTACTAACTGAATCGAGTCAGTGACTAATCGAAGAATTAATTTTGATGTTCGAATTTATACGTGTGGACACGAGCTAATTTTGATGACTTGAAGGAATTTCGAAACTGTCCTCTTTAAAATTGATTTTGAAATTGACTTACTTTTGAAACTGTAACACTTGTAACACATGTGTTACACCATTCATAAGATGTGTGTAACTCGGGTGTTACACTTGTAACACATGTGTTACACCATTGATAAGATATGTGTAACTCGGGTGTTACACTTGTAACACATGTGTTACACCATTCATGAGATATGTGTAACTCGGGTGTTACACTTGTAACACATGTAATTTGGACTACGGCAATTTTGCTGATTGCATCTTGACCTGCTTACACATTCCTGCTGATCAAGTTAAAATAATATTTCTCCATGTTGAGAAATATTATTTCAACTGTTGCGTCGTCTGGGACGCCACACAGGGATTTGTCTTACCAATTGATGAGGCACGCTTGCCCGTAGCGAAAGTGATCATTAAACAATGTCGCCTTGAATCGAGACTGAAAATATCAACTCCAGGTGAATTCATCCATATACATTAACGTGGGCCAAAAAATGGAAAATATTTCAAATCGTTACGCTCGAGTTCACAGTTTTTGCCATTTTGCGCGTGCTAGAGGGAAAACTTTTTTGCGGTTTCCTGAATGAGGTTTTCTGATGGAAGAGCACTGAGAATTCCCAAATAAGTAGGTTTCTTTCTCCTTTGTATGACTTTTGTTGATCGTCCTCATGTTTTTGAATATGGAGGACAAATTCCTCGAAGATCAATGAGAACTGAAGTTTACATGTTTTTTCCTCTCTTCTGCGTTATTTTTCAAACTGATCGAATGAAGCGGAGGGTGTCCCCGTGATCTTAATCATCGTGCCAACCATCATTTCTTACGTATCCTCGCACGCAAAAACCGAATTCGCGGTCTACTCAAACGTCAGAAATTAAGGTTCTTTGTAAATCGCGAGATAACGATCCTAATAAAAAATCGCACTTTTTCGGAAAACAACTAATTACGTTAGAATTGGTATCTTGGGAGAACTCCCGCCTAATAGTAGATCCAAAATATTACCACACTCAAGCCCACTTCTTCTTCATTCCGGCCTGCTGAAGACGATCCCGGTAGTTTTATGGAGCTTGCATGCGTCAAATTGAGATATCAAGCAGATGATGATAGACAATATTCGTTCCATGCTTATATTTATTGCCTATCCTTATACACGGGCTGCACACGTCGGTCAACAGTACCTCTTCACTAAAATCTCACGAGCAGTTCCTCTTCAATTGAATCTCACGCATGATAGGGCCCTAAAACCATCGGGATCGTTTTCAGAAGGCCAAAATGTATAAGATTGAGTAGTGTGCTTAAGTGTCGTGATATTTTGGATCTACCAATAAGCGGAAGTACTCCCACACATACCAATTTCAAAGTTATTGGTTGTTTCCCGGGAAACCCCGTTTTTTGCAAGGATCAGTATCGCGCAATTCACAAAGGGTCTTGCTCTTTGAGGCTTGAGTGGGCCACGAATTCGGTTTTTACGTATAATAGTACATAAGATGATCACGGAAACGTGCTCCGCTTCATTCAATCAATTTGATAAATAATGCAAGAAAGAGTGGAAAAAACCTTCATTTTCAAAAATCTTCAGGGTTCTTGTTCTACCAGGAACCTCATTTTCAGACCCGCGAAACAATTTTTCTTCCCCTCCGTACAGGATGGCAGGAATTGTCACTCCAAGCGTAACAATTCGGGAACCAAAATCGACCAACCATAGCCACCTTCCCTTTCTGCTTCTGCTTTCATTCATTAATTCATTCATTAATTCATTCATTAATTCATTCCAATTTGATGCCATTTCCATTGGGAAATTATCGATTACGATTCGACCATCCAATTACTCGTCGATGGAAAAACGTATGTGGCTCTCACCGCGAAGGAAAATTGCCTACCCATAGAGTTTGAAAAAAACCAACTCCTTTGGACATCCATGACAACCTTAACGCTCCCATCCTGAAGTGTAATTTCTCATTACTTTGACCTCACAATCTAGGGACGTTATGAAACTATGATGAGTCCTGAAATGCCATTCCTCAAATTGAATACAATCGTTTTGATGGAAGGACAACAGAATTTCGAAAACGGTAGAGTGATTGGAGAGTATTCCGATTATATGTGAATTATTTTTGAGACTCTATCCCATATATCATCTACAATTGACTGTGAATTCATTATATGAATGGATGACACGTTAGTCAGCTAACTCGTAGTATGCATGGCTAATTTGCCTTGTATCAACCCTTCAAATATGCAGGCCATCACAGCACTTCACTGATTTCCTGCGTTCGTTGGTGTCATCACGTATTGACTACGTGATAATTACATAGCAGGACACAACACGATTCAAGGTACGTTGAATCGGACCAGCTGCACTCACGGAGTCCATCACATACTCGTCCCGTACCTGTTACATGCTGGTAACTACTGCCTCATGGTACCCCATGACCCGCTTTCAGAGTCCGTCACGTACTCGTACCGTACTTGGCTCATACACGCATTTACTGTTACGCGATTCGCTGAGTGAGGGCTCCAGAATCCGTCACGTTTTCGTACCGTACTTGGCTCATACACGCATTTACTGTTACACGATTCGCTGAGTGAGGGCTCCAGAATCCGTCAGGTACTTGTACAGTGACCGTCACATACTGGCAACTACCGTTGCGTGCCTTTGGAGCGCCTCTCCAAAATCCATCACATACTCATTCCGTACTGTGTAGGTAGCAGCAATTACTGCTGCGAGTAATTCCAGGTACGAGCCAGTACGCGCAGCTATAAGCCGAGTAGCTACAGTATGGAATATTAGCCATTTCTCCCTCGGGCCTGACACCTTGAGTGCCGAGGGACATGACTCTGAACTTTCAATCGATTGAGATGATTGAAAATCGAAAAAAAAATTTTTCGTTGCCGCAGCCAGATGCACGATTATCGTTTCGATTTCCACTCCGGGACGACGAGTATAGATGCCTGAATTTTTTCCAGCCTCATTGGTGAATGCGAACAACCCTTATGCGGGGGTTGAAAATCGAAAAAATCACGGCGGCGCTGAACTCCATAATTTCCCTGGTGAAGTATCCCGGGACCGAAATCACCATCTTACCCGGCTAGACCCTTTCGAAATGGCCATTAAAATCAGAAAATACGCTGCTAAAAGAGATTAGCAGAATGCTTTCTCAAGTCAAATGTATGAAATCGAATATTCATTTATCGATTATCTGAAATTCGAAATATTATGATTTTTTATCATATAATGAGGATGATTTTATACTTTCATTCAAATTTTATTGTGGAATCCTCTCACATGTTCTCTACTATTGTATCCTCAAATAATATCAAATATAAATAACTTATTTAACCGAAAAAATTTTTTGAAAAAAAAATTCGAGGGGGAACGGAATAATATGTCTTCATAGGTAACACGAAAATTCGAAAATGCTTCGATAGATCATTCTTAAACTCTGTTGGTGGACTCCAAAGACTCTTACGCTAAGGCCAACGGATTTTGAGCTTTATCCGATGGGTATTTTTTGACTTATAAACTTTTTTTTGACGAATTTTCAATTTTTTTTGCAAAAGCATATTTAGAAAATGATTTGGAATTCCTAGTTCTACTCGAAAAAATTCTCAGAGACGTAATTCTGATGTCTCTTGAAGTGCTAAATCGATTGTTAAGGCGATGCGATCACCATGCAAGCTGAAAATCATTCCCAACTTTCTCCGATTCTGTTGCGATTTGGGTTAAACGACGAGCGCACGGATATTTGTTATCATCCAACTTAGATTTGTCTGCTCTTCGTTGAGCCCAAATTGCAATAGAATCGGAGAAAGTTGGGAATGGAAATGTGCGTATATTATAGGTTAGGAGGTCCCCGTGGCCGAGTTATTCCCACTCTTCTCCGATTCTCTTATGATTTGGGCTAAGCGACGGATTGAGGAATACAAGCTGTACAATAACAAGAATTAGACAACTCGTCTCACACTTTGAATCATCAAACTTTTTATATGAGGTGTATTTTCGAGGTCCACGGTCGCGGTGCACGGTGACCGCATCGCCTTAATACGGAATTTTGTTGAGATGTCATTATCATGGTCTTAGAGACCAGTGTAAGAAGGAGTACAGGGAAGCTAGAATAAAGTGGGAACAAATTAGAATCGTGTATTAACCGATCAATTCAGCACCTTGAGAAACCTCCATATTGAACAATTCAGATTTTCCAAGGCAGGAGGGAATTTTATAAATAGTCTCAGAGATATGGAAAAACGACAATTTTTCAGAAAAAATTTCATAACTCAGGGAGTATTGGTTGGAGGGGGGGGGGGTGACAAAATCGTGGCATTCCCATCTACGGATGTTCCCTCATATAGATGCAAAATTTGAAGGGGGTTGGTGAATACATTGAGAAGTTGTGCTGAGACATAGAAAACAAAATATATACACACTTACACAGACACGGTCAGAGGGCTCGAAAAATGGGGTGATAGTAATTTTCCAAGGCATTATCAAGGGAAACTGTTACCTACAGTCGATAGATCTAGCAAAAACGAAGAGGACAGTACAATTCCCATGTATCCAAGAGCTTTATTGGGGGAGAAAAAAATTTTTTGAAAAAAAATTCGAGGAAAAATGGAATAATATGGCTTCATAGGTAACACGAAAACTGAAAAACGCTTCGATAGATTATTCGTAAACTCAGTGGGTGGATTTGGAAGACTCTTCCCCTGAGGCCAGTGGATTTTGAGCATTATTCGATGAGTATTTTTTGACTTATAAACTTTTTTATGACAAATCTTCAATTCTTATTGAAGAAGCATATTTTAGAAACGATTTGGAACTCCTAGTCCTTCTTAAAAAAATTTTCAGAGACGTAATTTTTGATATCCATTGAGGTGCTGAATTGATTGGTTGATAAGAATTTTCGTTAAAATGTCATTATCATGGTGTTAGAGACAAATGGAAAAGGAGTACAGAGAAGCTAGAATAAAATTGGGAGAAATCAAAATTGTGTATTAACCAATCGATTCAGCACGTTAAGAAACCCTTATATCGAAGGACTCATATTTTTCAAAGGAGGAGGAAAAATTATAGATAGTTTTCAAGAGATGGGAAAATTAGAAATTTTCAGTAAGAATTTCTTGATTCGGGGGATAATGGTCGGAGGGTGCTGAAATTGTAGCGTTCCCATCCACAGATGACAACGAACATGTGTGCAGAATTTGGAGGGGATTGGTGAAAACAGTGAGGAGTTTTGCTGCAACATAGAAAGGAGAATATATATATACACACACAGACACGGTCAGAGGGCTCGGAAGATGGGATGATAGTAATTTTCCAAGGCGTTATCAAGGAAACCTGTTACCTACAATCGATGGATCTCGGAAAAACGAAGAGGACAATACAGTTTTCATGTATCCAAGAGCTTTCTTGGAGGAGAAAAATACGCTGCTAAAAGAATTCAGCAGAATGCTTTCTCATTGCCATAGAAGAAGTCAACTAATCTCATATTATTCACTCGAAAATTCGAATACATTAATATGTTACATTAATCAATGCTCCTCATGAAATTTTTATTAAAATATTTATTCATCCAAAATATCAAAACGTCTCCTAACCATGATCCATAACATGAGATATTTTTTCGAATTTCTTTATACTGACTTTCTGTAATATCAATTGGTAAACATCCATGATCCTTCATTTATCTTTGATCTTCATCTTCAACATCAATCAAATCCACAATATCCTCCTCAATGTTTTGTTCTTTACTATCTTGCTCTAATTCATCGTCCTGTGTTTGACATTTTATTATGTTAACAGGTTTATGTTCTGATGAATATGACTCGTATACATTGAAAAGGGAATGAATCGGTTTGAAGAAAATCAAGTAAAATTGAGTATTTTTCTACAAATTAGTTATTTGAAGAATAAATTATGGAGTGTAAATTTCAATTTGCAGTAGGTGGAACAGAGTGATAATAACGTGAAGGTCTTTATAGATTTTCATTAACGCGAGGAATTGATTGATTGATACAAAATTTTGGTAAAAAGGTGATTATGTTAGGAAAGAAAGCAATTAACTGTCGGTGAACGTGGAAATTGGGATAAAAATGTATCATTTGGAACGCAAAATTTCGAGATCGATTTGACAAAATCTTTTGAGACTTTGTAGGTGTATTTTAAAGACTGTGACGATGATGCCAGTGAATTTTCAGCATGATCGCATGAATATTTTTTGACTGTTGAATTTTTTTATGAGAAATTCGAAATTTTTCGGGAAGAAGCAAATCTTATGAATGATTTGTACTTCATTTGACTATATGAAAAAAATGTCAAGGAAGTACTTTAGATATTTTTCGGCGTGCTGGATCGATTCGTTGATACAGAATTTTGGTAAACAGGTGATTATGTTAGGGAAGGAAGCAATTAACTGTCGGTGAACGTGAAGATTGGAATGAAGATGTATCATTTGGAACGCAAAATTTCGAGATCGATTTGACAAAATCTTTTGAGACTTTGTAGGTGTATTTTAAAGACTGTGATGATGATGCCAGTGAATTTGAGCATGATCGCATGAATATTTTTTGACTAGTGAATTTTTTAATGAGAAATTTGGAATTTTTCGGAAAGAAGCAAATCTTATAAATGATTTGTATCCCATTTTACTACATAAAAAAAATGTAAAGGGAATAATTCAGAAGTTTTTCGACGTGCTGAATCGATTGTCTGATACGGAATTTTGTTAAATTGTGATGAGAGAGGTTTTATAGCCCAACGAAAGAGAGGTGTGTAAAAGATATAATAAAATGAGCTTCAATCAAAATTCCGTATTAACCAATCGATTAAGCACGTCGAGAAACGCGTAAATCAACAGCCTCAGATTTTTTGAGCAGGAAGGAGAGAATATTTTTAGTTTTTAAGATGAAAAAAATTATACATAAATGAAAAAAATTCATAAGTATAAAAATAATCATCGGGGGGCACTCAAAATCTAGCATTCCCATCTAGAGACGCCTCCGAACATGGCATAAGAATTTCAGGACGATCTATCAAACCAGTGAGAAGTTTTGCTGAGCGATAGAAAACAACATACATGCATACACACACACAGACACGGACAGAGGGCTCGAAAGACGGGGTTGTAGTAATTTTGTGAGGGGTTATAACGGAAAACTGTGACCTACATTCGATAGATTTCGGCGAAAGGAAGAGGACTGTACCAATTTCATGTATTCAAGAGGTTCACTGGAGGAGAAAAAAATTTTTTTAGGAAAAATTTGACGAAAATTCTGCTGGCACCAAATGAATGCTTCCTCTTTTGAGAAAGCAAAATTTAAAAAAAAAATTCGAGAAAAAATCTACTACCATCAAATGAAAGATTCCTCTTTTGAGAAAGCAAAATGTCAAACTGTCCACTGCGAAGGCTTTCTCAATAAGTCTTGATGAAATTCATTTCTATCTTCTCCTCCCAAAGTTGAGATGTGAGGGATGACCCGAGTGAAAATCATACATTTGGGAATAAGTGTCGCCTTGACAACCATGGATCCTACAGGTTCCTATGTAAAAATAATTATGTTTTCGAGCCATTCCGGAGCATTTCAGCCAGAGCCGGCATCAGGGGGGTCTGGGAAAAATCCCAAGATATTTTTCCCTGTTAGTACCAAGTTTAAATAATACGAAAAAATTCTTGTGAAATTTTTTCGAAGCCCCCCATGGGCCCGAGGGCCCATGAAAGACCTAATTCAGGCCCCTATTCAAGCCTGTTTTGGAAGAATTGTACCTCCGACTAGACTCAATATTTTTGGACGTAATTGGGCGCATTTTTTTCTCAAGACTGGTACATTCGGAAAAAGAATTGTCCAAGAGCGATAACTGAGCCTAGCAACTTCTAGGAGCTACTTGCTCAGAGCGCATTTTAGCGATTTTTGGGCTTCCTTCAAAGTCATCTAGCTCCCTTTAGACATGAGATAATCGACTTTTACCAGTGGTCATTTTTAGGTCTTGAAAGAAGCTACAATTTGACCAGTTGTAAAAGTTGGTTATCGGACTTTTCATAGGAGTTACAGTCGTTACAAGTTGAGCAGTTTCGTAAAAATTCCAAACTTTAAGCTAAATTTAAAAATACGCTGCTAAGGGCCTCGACAGAAAGTGCGCACTTCCTCTTTTTCCCCCGTGGAACTAGCGCCATTGTTCCCCCGTGGCGCGCAAAGGAACTACTGCGCCTATGCTTATACACGGAAGGGGAAGAAGCGAAAAGGAGAAAAAGAGAAAGTTCGCACTTTCTGTCGAGGCTCTAAGAGAGATGAGCAGGATGCTCCCTCGAATCAAATTCATGAACTCAACAATTCATCTATCGATTATCTGAAATTCGGGATATTATAATTTTCCATTATGTAATGAAAATGATTTTATACGTTCATTCAAATTTTATCATAAAGACCCGTTCACATATACTCTGATATTGTATCCCTGAATGATATCAAATACGAATATATTAATTACCCTAAAATATAACCCGAGAAAAATTTTTTGCAAAAAAATTCGAGGAAAAACGGAATAATATGTCTTCATAGGTAACACGAAAACTCAAAAACGCTTCGATAGATTATTCTTTAACTCTGTGGGTTGATTACAAAGACTCTTACGCTGAAGCCAGTGAATTTTGAGCATCATTCAATGAGTATTTTTTTACTTATGAATTTTTTTATGCTAAATTCCTAATTTTTATTGAAGAAGCATATTCTAAAAATGATTTGGAATTCTTAATCCATTTTTAAAAAATTTCCAGTGACGTAATTCTGATGTTTTTTGAGGTGCTGAATCGATTGGTTGATACGGAATTTCATTAAAAATGTCATCATCATGGTCTTAGAGACAAGTGTGAAAAGGAGTACAGGGAAGCTAGAATGAAGTGGGAAGTAATCAAAATTGTGTATAAACCAATCGATTCAGAACCTCGAAAAACCTCCATATTGAACGAGTAATATTCTTCAAGGCAGGAGGAGAGGACCCCGCTCCGAGAGATAGGATTTTGGCTTTCGGTGAATTTTGTCGGGGAAGAAATATGTTGTCAAGCACAAAATTCTGAACAAAAATCAATGGGCTCGAAGACGGAAAATGGCTAGTTTTTTCAGTATAAATCAAATAAATACCAATAAATGGGAGGTTATGAGGTTATCTAGAACAACAACAAAGGCTTGTCTGCAGCGTTTGAATTTGAATTGAGAATGTACAATTTGAGTGTGATGTAGCCACGAGGTCATCACTTTGGTAATTGAAACATTTCATCTGAAACCTTCGATGCAGAAAGCAAATAAATGCATGCAAAGAAAAGGATAATGCGCGATTGACAAAGAAATCATAACGGCTTGTATTCTCAACAATTACATTTCATTTCAATGAATATAGAAGCTAACGCTGGAGCTGGATCATAAGGCTGTGCTGACTCGATGCAACAAGTACATGATCTTGAGAGCCCAGATATGGGGCGGGAGCGGCTTTTTGACATCAAAATCATCGGATAGCATGAGGCTCGCGCTTTGAATAGTTGATAAAAGGTGTCCGATAGTGCATGGCTGCAATCAAGATATATGGAATAAATCAAAATTAATCTTGGGTCGTGTGAGACTAGTGTCTGCCAAATATTTCGAGGATATGGAGGTCGAATCTCATATTGCCGTATCTCCAGATCATATCGCGTAAGAGGCTGCGGGGTCGAAAGCAAGCGACTATCAAAATCGAGCTCGAAAAGTCGAGTGGAGGGTGTTTTTGAGGTATTTCAAGGTCGCTGAACACGAATATGACATTGCCTTGGTTCCTAATCATGTTGCGTGGGCGGCTGCGGAAGCGGAGGCGCGAATTGACCGAGATCGAAGCTTGAGACTTGAGTAAGGGTGTTTTTGGGGTATTTTGGGGTCGCTAAGCACGAATTTGAGATCGTCCAGCCTCCAAGTCATGTTGCGTGGGCGGTTGGGGGAGGGGGTGGAGTAGAGGCACAAATTGACCAAGATTGGAGTTCGAGAGTTGAGTAAGGGTTGTTTTTGGAGTATTTTAGCATCGCTAAGCGCGGATTTGAGATTACACAGCTCCCGGAACGTGTTGAATGGGTGGCTGGAAGAGCAAGGACGCGTGTTGAACTAGATAGAACTGGAAGAGCCGGCGGGGGGGGGGGTCCTTGATATCTCGAGATCACTGGACACAAATCTCAGATCACCCAGCCTCAGAACCGTATTACGTGGGTGGCTGTGATGGTGAATTCGATGTAGTTCCCTGACAATGATAATTTCCTGAGATAGAATCTGACCAGGACTGTAAGCCGAATTAAGGCATCGGGACCAGACCACGAGCATACGCCGAGTATCTTCATTGACCGAGGGGTCGAGCGATATCCTGTTGATCGGAATTCCGATTCACTAGGTATGTAATCACAATTTTCGATCACGGAATAGGCTACAAATAGTTTCAGGCGTGAATCTGCGAGAAAGTGGTGATTGTCAGGAGATTTGACCGTTAAATCTCTATTCTGGCCATCTTCACGAGCAGGATCTGATTGCATGTACCGAGAGGCACGATGACCAAACAACGCCCAGAATCAACACGTGATCCAATAGCCTAAGGATCGGAAGATATCCCAGGACGTGCGATTCTGAAATCTTAGCTCTGTGGCAAAAAACTCAAGAATCTACCTGACTCTCACTCAAGATTTTTGATCACACGCTGAGATTTCAGGATCACACTCCCTAAAACACCACTCCATCAAGCTGCTTTGAAATCGTGCTCTGGCCACGGTCGTTGTATTGTAGTCATGCTTCTCGCAGGATCAGATGATACTCCCTGTGAAATCGGCCAGATTAGTGAATCAGCTCTCAAATCTCCTTGCAGTCACCGCCCTCCCATAGATTCACGCCTGAAAAGATTCATAGTCCATTACAATATCAAGAATAGTGATCGCATAGCTAGAGGATCGTAGTTTCAATCCCTAGAAAATTGCTCGATCTTTGGACCACCAAACACACTCGGCTTAGTCTCGAGGTATAGTGACAGATAAGAGGTTTATTCGAATATGCTGGTTGGAGCGCTCCGAACTCTGGGATCTCTCTCTCTCCTTCTCTTACTCATTGCGTTCGAGAAGAGAGGTTCGGGGGTAGGAGCGCTCCGAACTAGCATAATCAGGTGAATCAAATGTGAGTCTTCCCACGATTTGGGATCAGATTTCATCCGTGGGGATGTCCAGATTCAGCAAAGGAACACTCGAATCTCCTACCCGTCAGTATTGAGTAGTAGATTCACGTCCGCCAATGTATTCGAATCGAATCCTTCTCGAGATTTTCAACCACATAGCCAGGATTTCAAAATCGGACGTCCGAGGTTATCTCCCGATCCCTAGGCTATTGGATCATGAATAGGCCACAAATAGTTTCAGGCGTAAATCTGTGAGAGAGTGGTGACTGCCAGGAGATTCGAGAGCTGAATCTTTATTCTGGCCACTTTTCCAGGCGGAGTCTCATCTCATCATGCGCGAAGCATGACCACTTCACAACGACCATGACCAGAGCGTGATGTGATAGCAGCGGGATTGGGTAATGACTTAGGGAGTGTGATACTGAAATCTCAGCTCTGTAACCGAAAATCTTAAAAAGCAGTCGATTCTCATATATTGACGGGCGTAAATCACGCATACCACGAGCCTAAGCCAACTGTGTTTGTGGGATGGAGCACCGTGCAATATCCTAGGGATTCGAACTCTGATCCTCTAACCATGTGATCATAATCCTTAATGACGGGATGGACTACAAATCGTTGCGGGTGAGAATCTACGAGAGGGTGATGACTGCAAGAAGATTCAAGCGTTAGATTTCTATTTTGACTGTTTTCACGAGCGAAATCTGATCTCATGTACCGAGAAGCATGGTGACCATACAACAACCCAGAACTATTACATGATCCAATAGCCTAGGGATCAGGAGATATCCCAGGACGTGCGATTATGAAATCTTGACTCTGTGATCATAAATCTTGAGGAGGAGCCTATTTTCATAGATTTACGGGCGTGAATCTACTTCTCGATAGTAACGGTTAGGAGATTTGAGTTTTTCCTTGCTGAATCTGGACATCCCCACGGGTTGAATCTGATCCCAAGTGGTGAGATGACTTACGTTATTCGGTCACCTTACCACGAACCTAAGCATAGTGTGTTCAGTGGCCGAAAATTCGAGCAATATTCTGGGCACGGGAACTACGATCCTCTAGCTATGTGATCACAATTATCGATAACGGAATGGACTACAAATCTTTTCGGGTGTGAATCTAGGGAAAGGTGTTGACTGCAAGGAGATTCCAGCATTAAATCTCTATCCTGGCCAACTTTACAAGCAGAATCCGATCTCATGTATCGAGAAGCATAGTGACCATACAACGGCCCAGAACCAACACGTGATCCAATAGCCTAGGGATCGGGAGATAACCTCGGACGTCCGATTTTGAAATCCTGGCTATGTGGTTGAAAATCTCGAGAAGGATTCGATTCGAATACATTGGCGGACGTGAATCTACTACTCAATACTGACGGGTAGGGGATTCGAGTGTTCCTTTGCTGAATCTGGACATCCCCACGGATGGAATCTGATCCCAAAACGTGGGAGGACTCACATTTAATTCACCTGATTATGCTAGTTCGGAGCGCTCCTACCCCCGAACATCTCTTCTCGAACGCAATGAGTAAGAGATTGATTGATTGATTGATGTCCTTTATTCGTCATAAGACAAAATATAACCCACATATTTTCACATATGTTGCATAATTCTAGAAATAATTGAGTATTCAAAAATTCAAAAATAGAAAGAAAAGGTGTGAAATATATATAACACAAGCGATTTGGTCAAGGACAGGTACATATCACAAATTGTGACTAGTCATTACAATTGCGAATTCGCGTATGTCTAAAATCTGAGAGCATGGGCTCACAAAAGAGAAAATATCACAGTTTGCTTCAGTCAGGTGACAGAAGGTTACGTAAAACTAATGGTAAGCTAAAAATAAGAACCCAAGCCTATCATAGATTAAAATAATGCTTCTTCTCCACATCAATCTTCTGAGGAGTCTGTGTCATCAAGAGATCTTTTAAGGCCTCTTTAAACAACGATATCTTCCCCAGCTGCCGAAAGCCCGGAGGGAGAAAGTTCCACAAATGAGCACATTGAACCTGGAAAGATCTTCTTCCATACTCAAGTCTCATATTGGGAACATTGAGTACCCGCTCTTCTGTATCACCGCGTGCGGGGCGTTCGGATTGATACCTGGTAAACATCGCAGCAAGGTAAATCATTGACATATGAGCTGAAGAGTAAAGGCCCGAGAACGGAACCCTGTGGAACACCCAGATTGGTTTCAAGCCAATCAGAATTACCAGATTTTGAAGTGAATTTTTGGGTGCGACCTTGTAAGTATGATTTTATCCACAGAAGTGCCGATCTCGAAAAGCCAAGATTTCGAAGATTACTCAGCAGCTTAGATGGTGATATCGTGTCAAAAGCTTTACTAAAGTCAAAAAGAGAGGGAGAGAGAGAGAGATCCCAGAGTTCGGAGCGCTCCGACCAGCATATTCGAATAAACCTCTTATCTGTCACTATACCTCGAGACTAAGCCGAGTGTGTTTGGTGGTCCAAAGATCGAGCAATTTTCTAGGGATTGAAAATACGATCCTCTAGCTATGCGATCACAATTCTTGATATTGTAATAGACTAAGAATCTTTTCGGGCGTGAATCTATGGGAGGGCGGTGACTGCAAGGAGATTTGAGAGCTGATTCACTATTCTGGCCGATTTCACAGGGAGTATCATCTGATCCTGCGAGAAGCATGACTACAATACAACGACCGTGGCCAGAGCACGATTTCAAAGCAGCTTGATGGAGTGGTGTTTTAGGGAGTGTGATCCTGAAATCTCAGCGTGTGATCAAAAATCTTGAGTGAGAGTTGGGTAGATTCTTGAGTTTTCTGCCACAGAGCTAAGATTTCAGAATCGCACGTCCTGGGATATCTTCTGATCCTTAGGCTATTGGATCACGTGTTGATTCTGGGCGTTGTTTGGTCATCGTGCCTCTCGGTAAATGCAATCAGATCCTGCTTGTGAAGATGGCCAGAATAGAGATTTAACGGTCAAATCTCCTGGCAGTCACCACTCTCGCAGATAAACGCCTGAAACTATTCGTAGCCTATTCCGTGATCGAAAATTGTGATTACATACCTAGTGAATCGGAATTCCGATGAACGGGATATCACTCGACCCCTCGGTCAATGAAGATACTTGGCGTATGCTCGTGGTCTGGTCCCGATGCCTTAGTTCGGCTTACAATCCTGGTCAGATTCTATCTCAGGAAATTATCATTGTCAGGGAACTACATCGGATTCACCATCGCAGCCACCCACGCAATACGGTTCTGAGGCTGGGTGATCTGAGATTTGTGTCCAGTGATCTCGAGATATCAAGGACCCCCCCCCCCTCGCCGGCTCTTCCAGTTCTATCTAGTTCAACACGCGTCCTTGCTCTTCCAGCCACCCATTCAACACGTTCCGGGAGCTGTATAATCTCAAATACGTGCTTAGCGATGCCAAAATACTTCAAGAACAACCCCTACTCAACTCTCAACCTCCAATCTTGGTCAATTTATGCCTCTACTCCATCCCCCCCCCCAACCGCCCACGCAACATGACTTGGAGGCTGGACGATCTCAAATTCGTGCTTAGCGACCCCAAAATACCCCAGAAACACCCTGACTCAAGTCTCGAGCTTCGATCTCGGTTAATTCGCGCCTCCGCCCCCGCAGCCGCCCACGCAACATGATTCGTGTTCAGCGACCTTGAAATACCTCAAAAACACCCTCCACTCGACTTTTCGAGCTCGATTTTGATAGCCGCTTGCTCTCGACCCCGCAGCCCCTTACGCGATATGATCTGGAGATACGGCAATATGAGATTCGACCTCCATATCCTCGAAATTTTTGGCAGACACTAGTCTCACACGATCCAAGATTAATTTTGATTTATTCCATATAACTTGATTGCAGCCATGCACTATCGGACACCTTTCATCAACCATTCAAAGCGCGAGCCTCATGCTATCCGATGATGTTGATGTCAAAAAGCCGCTCCCGCCCCATATCTGGGCTCTCAAGATCATGTACTCGTTGCATCGAGTCAGAACAGCCTTATGATCCAGCTCCAGCGTTAGCTGCTATATTGATTGAAATGAAATGTAATTGTTGAGAATACAAGCCGTTATGATTTCTTTGTCAATCGCGCATTATCACTTTTTTTGCATGCATTTATTTGCTTTTTGCATCGAAGGTTTCAGATAAAATGTTTCAATTACCAAAGTGATGACCTCGTGGCTACATCACACTCAAATTGTACATTTTCGATTCAAATTCAAACGCTGCAGACAAGCCTTTGTTGTTGTTCTAGATAACCTCATAACCTCCCATTTATTGGTATTTATTTGATTGATACTGAAAAAACTAGCCATTTTCCGTCTTCGAGCCCGTTGCACTTTTTGTTTAGAATTTTGTGCTTGACAACATATTTCTTTCCCGACAAAATTCACCAAAAGCCAAAATCCTCTCTCTCGGAGCGGGGTCCTTTATAAATAGTTTTCAAGATATGGAAAAATGACGATTTTTCAGAAAGAATTTCATAACTCAGGGAGTGTTGGTTGGGTGGTGCCAAAATTGTAGCGTTCCCATCTACGGATGCTACCAAATATGGATGCAAAATCTGTAGGGGAACGGTGAAAACATTCAGGAGTTGTGCTGAACTCATTGTGAAGGAAACTATACTAGCTATCGGTTAAAAAAAACGTCCGGAGACGCAGATTTCGGAAAACGTGCCTGCGGAGCATACGTGAATGACTAAATCAAAATTGTTCGGAAATTCTGGAATGACCATTGAATCAGAACAAAATATCAAAAGGGTTACCATGAATGCTGTTTCTATAACTCTGAAAATATTGCTTTCCTCTTTGCTAACCCTTAATTTTTGAGCCCCTTTGATATTCGAAGGGTGTCCCGGCCAAAAATCGAAAGTTGTGGAATACGCGAGAACGTAATGGGAATTATTTAGAAAATTGACTCATTTTTGGTCGGAAATCTCGGAGGTTGGAATTTGGCGTTTGCACTGAGAAATTATTTCCCGACTTATTCCGATGTCACTTGCTCTATCACTCCAAAGGAAGACATTATCTGAGAATCCTCAGTAATTGCTTGGGTACGAGAGTTACGTGGATGCAGGGTTGTCATGACGGTGCCAAAAACGATTTTCAACCCCCGCATAGGGGTTGTTCTAATCCATCAACGGGGCTGGGAAGAATGCAGGCATCTATTTCCGTCTTCTCGAAGTGAAAATCGAAGCGATAATCGTGCATCAGCGATCCAGAGAAACCATGAATTTTTTCGATTCCAAACCCCCGCATGAAGTTGTTCGCATTCACCAATGGGGCTGGAAAAAATACAGGCATCTCTTTCCGTCATCCCGAAGTGAAAATCAAAGCGATAATCGTGCACCGGCGATCCAGAGCACCGCCATGAATTTTTTCGATCTTCAACACCCGCATAGGGGATGTTCGATTCACCCATGGGGCTGGAGAGGATTCAAGCGTCTGTTTTCGTCGTCCCGGAGTGAAAATCGGAGCGATAATCGTCCACCGGCCATCCGGAAAGCCGACGTGAATTTTTTTGATTTTCAATCACCGCATAGGGGTTGTTCGCGTTCACCAATGGGAATGGAAAAAATTCAGGCGGCTCATCCCGTTGTCCCGAAGTGAACATCGTAGGGATAATCGTTCACCGGCGATCCGAAGCGGCGCCGTGGATCTTTTTGACTTTCAACCCCCGCACGGAGGTTGTTTGCATAGACCAACGGGGCTGGAAAGGATTTAGGCATCTATTTTCGTCGTCCCGGAGTGAAAATCGAAGTAATAATTGTGCATCGGCGATCCAGGGCAGCCATGAATTTTTTTGATTTTCAACCCCCGCATAGGGGTTGTTTGCATTCACTAATGGGGCTGGAGAAAATACTGGCATCTCTCTCCGTTGTCCCGAAGTGTAAATCAGAGTAATAATCGTGCACCGGCGATCCAGAGCACCGCCGTGAATTTTTTCGATTTCCAACGCCCGCATGGAGTGGTTCGCATCCACCAATGGGGCTGGAAAAAATACAGGCATCTCTTTCCGTCGTCTCGGAATGAGAATCGAAGCGATAATCGTGCACCGGCGATCCGGAGCGCCGACGTGGATTTTTTTGACTTTCAACCCCTGCACGGGGGTTGTTTGCATTCACCAATGGGGCTGGAAAGAATTCAGGCATCAGTTCTCGTTGTCCCGAAGTGAGAATCGGAGCGTTAATCGTCCACCGGCCATCCGGGAAGCCGACGTGAATTTTTTTGATTCCCAATCACCGCATAGGGGTTGTTCGCGTTCACCAATGGAACTGGAAAGAATTCAGGCGGCTCTTCCCGTTGTCCCGAAGTGAAAATCGGAGAGATAATCGTTCACTGGCGATCCAGAGCGGCGCCGTCAATTTTTTGACCTCCAACCCCCGCACGGGGGTTGTTCGCATTCACCAATGGGGCTGGAAAGAATTCAGTCATCTATTCTCGTCGTCCCAAAGTGAAAATCGGAGCGGTAATCGTGCACCGGCGATCCGAAGCGCCGACTCGAAATGTTTGATTCTCAATCACCGCATAGGGGTTGTTCGCGTTCCCCAATGGGACTCGAAAACATTCAGGCGGCTCTTCCCGTTGTCCCGAAGTGAAAATCGAAGTGATAATCGTGCATCGGCGATCCAGGGCAGCCTTGAATTTTTTGATCTTCTACCCCCACATAGGGGTTGTTTGCATTCACTCATGGGGCTGGAAGAATACTGGCATCTCTTTCCATTGTCCCGAAGTGGAAATCAGAGCGATAATCGTGCACCGGCGATCCAGAGCATCGCCGTGGATTTTTTCGATTTCCAATCTCGCAAAGAGGTTGTTCGCTTCCACCAATGGGGCTGGAAGAAATTCAGGCATCTATATCCATCGTCTCGAAGTGAGAATCGAAGCGATAATCGTGCACCGGCGATCCGGAGCGCCGACGTGAAATGTTTTATTTTCAATAACCGCATAGGGGTTGTTCGCGTTCCCCAATGGGACTGAAACAAATTCAGGCGGCTCTTCCCGGTGTCCCGGAGTGGAAATCGAAGCGATAATCGTTCACCGGCGATCCGGAGCGGCGCCATGAATTTTTTGATTCTCAACCCCCGCATAGGGGTTGTTCGCATCCACCAACGGGGCTAGAAAGGATTCAAGCATCTGTTTTCGTCGCCCGAAGTAAGAATCGGAGCGATACTCGTCCACCGGCGATCCGGGGCGCCGACTTGAATTGTCTGATCTTCAATCACCGCATAGGGATTGTTCGCGTTCACCAATGTGGCTGGAAAAAATCCAGGCATCTCTTGCCGTTGTCCCGGAGTGAGAATCGGAGCGATAATCGTGCACCGGCGATCCAGAGCATCGCCGTGAATTTTTTCGATTTCCAATCTCGCATAGAGGTTGTTCGCTTCCACCAATGGGGCTGGAAGAAATTTAGGCATCTATATCCGTCGTCTCGAAGTAAGAATCGAAGTGATCATCGTGCACCGGCGATCCGGAGCGCCGACGTGGATTCTTTTGCTTTCCAATAACCGCATAGGGGTTGTTCGCGTTCCCCAATGGGACTGAAACAAATTCAGGCGGCTGGTCCCGGTGTCCCGGAGTGAAGATCGAAGCGATAATCGTTCACCGGCGATCCGGAGCGGCGCCATGAATTTTTTGATTCTCAACCCCCGCGTAGGGGTTGTTCGCATCCACCAACGGGGCTAGAAAGGATTCAAGCATCTGTTTTCGTCGCCAAAAGTGAGAATCGGAGCGATACTCGTCCACCGGCGATCCGGAGCGGCGACTTGAATTGTCTGATCTTCAATCACCGCATAGGGATTGTTCGCGTTCACCAATGTGTCTGGAAAAAATCCAGGCATCTCTTGCCGTTGTCCCGAAGTGAAAATCGGAGCGATAATCGTGCACCGGCGATCCAGATCATCGCCATGAATTTTTTCGATTTCCAATCTCGCATAGAGGTTGTTCGCTTCCACCAATGGGGCTGGAAGAAATTCAGGCATCTATATCCGTCGTCTCGGAGTAAGAATCGAAGCGATGATCGTGCACCGGCGATCCGGAGCGCCGACGTGGATTCTTTTGCTTTCAATAACCGCATAGGGATTGTTCGCGTTCACCAATGGGGCTGGAAAAAATTCAGGCATCTCTTGCCGTTGTCCTGAAGTGAGAATCGGAGAGATAATCGTGCACCTGCGATCGGGAGCGCCGCCGTCAATTTTTTGACCTCCAACCCCCGCACGGGGGTTGTTCGCATTCACCAATGGGGCTGGAAAGAATTCAGGCATCTATTCTCGTCGTCCCAGAGTGAAAATCGAAGCCATTATCGTGCACCGGCGATCGGGAGCGACGCCATGAATTTTCTGATTCTCAACCCCCGCATAGGGGTTGTTCGCATTCATCACTGGGGCTGGAAAGAATTAATGCATCTATTCTCGTCGTCCCAAAGTGAAAATCGAAGCGGTAATCGTGCACCGGCGATCCGAAGCGCCGACGTGAAATGTTTGATTCTCAATCACCGCATAGGGGTTGTTCGCGTTCCCCAATGGGACTGGAAAACATTCAGGCGGCTCTTCCCGTTGTCCCGAAGTGAAAATCGAAGTGATAATCGTGCATCGGCGATCCAGGGCAGCCTTGAATTTTTTGATTCCCTACCCCGCATAGGGGTTGTTTGCATTCACTCATGGGGCTGGAAGAATACTGGCATCTCTTTCCATTGTCCCGAGGTGGAAATCAGAGCGATGATCGTGCACCGGCGATCCAGAGCATCGCCGTGAATTTTTTCGATTCCCAATCTCGCAAAGAGGTTGTTCGCTTTCACCAATGGGGCTGGAAGAAATTCAGGCATCTATATCCGTCGTCTCGAAGTAAGAATCGAAGCGATAATCGTGCACCGGCGATCCGGAGCGCCGACGTGGATTCTTTTGCTTTCCAATAACCGCATTGGGATTGTTCGCGTTCACCAATGGGGCTGGGAAAAATTCAGGCATCTCTTGCCGTTCTCCCGAAGTGAGAATCGGAGCGATAATCGTGCACCTGCGATCGGGAGCGCCGCCGTCAATTTTTTGACCTCCAACCCCCGCACGGGGGTTGTTCGCATTCACCCATGGGGCTGGAAAGAATTCAGGCATCTATTCTCGTCGTCCCAGAGTGAAAATCGAAGCCATTATCGTGCACCGGCGATCGGGAGCGACGCCATGAATTTTCTGATTCTCAACCCCCGCATAGGGGTTGTTCGCATCCACCAACGGGGCTAGGAAGGATCCAAGCATCTGTTATCGTCGCCCGATGTGAGAATCGGAGCGATACTCGTCCACCGGCGATCCGGAGCGCCGACTTGAATTGTCTGATCTTCAATCACCGCATAGGGGTTGTTCGCGTTCCCCAATGGGGCTGGAAGGAATGCAGGCATCTATCTCCGTCGTCTCGGAATGAGAATTGAAGCGATAATCGCGCACCGGCAATCCGGAGCGCCGACGTGGATTCTTTTGCCTCACAGTAACCGCATAAGGATTGTTCGCGTTCACCAATGTGGCTGAAAAAATCCAGGCATCTCTTGCCGTTGTCTCGAAGTGAGATTCGGAGCGATAATCGTGCACCGGCGATCCAGAGCATCGCCGTGAATTTTTTCGATTTCCAATCTCGCATAGAGGTTGTTCGCTTCCACCAATGGGGCTGGAAGAAATTCAGGCATCTATATCCGTCGTCTCGAAGTAAGAATCGAAGCGATAATCGTGCACCGGCGATCCGGAGCGCCGACGTGGATTCTTTTGCTTTCCAATAACCGCATAGGGATTGTTCGCGTTCACCAATGGGGCTGGGAAGAATTCAGGCATCTCTTGCCGTTGTCCTGAAGTAAGAATCGGAGCGATAATCGTGCACCTGCGATCGGGAGCGCCGCCGTCAAGTTTTTTGACCTCCAACCCCCGCACGGGGGTTGTTCGCATTCACCCATGGGTCTGGAAGAAATTCAGGCGGCTCTTCCCGTTGTCCCGAAATGAAAATCGGAGCGATAATCGTTCACCGGCGATCCGGAGCGGCGCCATGAATTTTTTGATTTTCAACCTCCGCATACGGGTTGTTTGCATTCTTCAATGGGGCTGGAAAAAATACTTTCATCTCTTTCCGTCGTCCCGAAGTGGAAGTCAGAGCGATAATCGTGCACCGGCAATCCAGAGCACCGTCGTGAATTTTTTCGAATTTAACCATGCATAGAGGTTGCTCGCATTCACAAATGGGGCTGGAAAAAATTCAGGCATCTACTTTCGTCGTCTCGAAGTGAGAATCGAAGCGATAATCGTGCACCGGCGATCCGGAGCGCCGACGTGGATTTTTTTGATTCCCAATCACCGCATAGGGATTGTTCGCGTTCACCAATGGGGTTGGGAAAAGTTCAGGCATCTCTTGCCGTTCTCCCGAAGTGAGAATCGGAGCGATTATCGTGCACCGGGCTGCGGCAAGCGAGAATTTCCTTTTTCTCGATTTCCGATCATCTCAATCCATCGGAAGTTCAGAGTCATCGAGGGACAGAGATAATCAGGGATTCATTATACTCACTGCAGCCGAATGATGCAAACGGCTGAAATTAAGACTCTTAGCTGGGGTAGTTTTCGATGCAGGAGCTTGCAATTGAGTGTTTCTTCCGTCTGTTGAGATAACAGTGGTTGCATGACGTTTCGGGCACACATTCACACTTTCTGCGAGAACATTGGTTGATGCCGGAGCTTGCAGTCGCAATTTCCCTCCGCCTGTTGAGGTAGCAGCGGCTGAATGAGCTTCCGGGCAGGAATTGGCCCTCGCTGCGAGAACATGGCATAATGCCGGTGCCTGCAGTCGGGAATTCTCTCCGCCTATTGAGATAGCAGTGGCTGCCTCATTCGTGCAGAAATCCGCATAAGCATTGGGAACATTCGATGATGCCAGAGATTGCGCGAGCGTGCTCCGTATTTCCCCTGGCAACTCCGTCATCACCAGAATTTGTTGCTGAAAATTTGTATTAGCTATTAGGGTATGAGATAACATCGGAGCTTGCGGATGATGATTAATTGTATCAACTTACCCTCTTTGGGCTAGTATTCGGCGAAGCTTGCAAGCTCTACCATGGCCGAGAAAATGCACCACTGGGGACAGCAGTCACCTCGCGAGCTCATGAATGCTATAAAAACAGAGAATCTATCAGCCTCAAATAATTGAGAGAATAGAGATACACCAATGATTTGATATGGATTCTTATCCTGGATCACCAGCTGGACAGATATATATGTATAGCGTGACCTAGGAATTTCATCGTGACATATCGGACGCTTTGGCAAAACAAATTTCCATCTTAGGAAATATTCATCTCAATCCAAATGATTTTGACCGATAAGAGTATAAATAACTAACCGTGTAAAAGACCGCAACATCATGACTGGAAGTTTTGAGTTCAAAGGGAATAAATACTCGGCGGAATTCGACTTAATTCCCAAACTCACAGATCGATAGAATAAAAATGGAACTATATTTGGGCAAAAGTATACTTACCTCCGCCATTGAAAGGAAAAGCAGCTGTGCAAGAGAACTCACCACACAACTCCGTTTTCGAGTCAAGGGCCCTAGGTTAATTGGTTTGTTGATGAGCGTGGGATGTAAACAACACTTCTGAGCCATAGGTGAACACCCGCGGGATTTCTTGGATTCTTGGAAAGCCGTTCGATGATTTCTCGTCTTGGCGAAACGGCACTGAGCCAAAAACTTCGATTCGGCCTAGCCACAAAAATCCGTTACTTCTCAATAACCTCTATCCATTGTTGTGTTTACATAACAACAGAATTTTGTCTGCACGCACGTGTTGGAGTTCAAATTAAACATATTCCCGGAATGCACTGCAATGAGGGTCATTCGAGATTTCATTTAATTGCACAGTAGACAAAAGTCTTGATAGTTCGGAATGTGTTGAAAATTTTACGGTTGGACTAGCTACGTTTTATTTTTGAGAGAATAATTAATAACTAATTAAACGAGTGAAATTTTCTGGAGTTGAGGTGCTAACAAAATTGTGAAGAATAGTATTTGCGGAACGTATAAGAGGTTCTCCGCTTCTGTGGCTCAGCCCGAAAACCAATCGCTCAGAAGCGAGCTACAACCTCATAAACCCGGTGCGAAAACTCTTCTATCTCTCGTCGGGGCGACTATATTAGTAGATTACGCAACGGAGTGCATACGCATTCTTATAGTCACCCGGCTTTAAAGTCCTTTTCCACCCTTGATGAACCCACATCCACACAATGAATGGTCGTTTCAAGGCGACATTCGGGTTCGGCGACTGATAGAACCCCTACGACGATGTTCTTGTATCTCATTCAAAGTAAAAAATCTCAGCGAAGAATAGTGTGATTTGTAAGCACGTGATTGTCATCGTTTTGTATTGTGATCGCACATGTTCGACTTCAACGAGCGTTCGACAAAACTTCATGGATCGATGAATTGTCGGTAACAACACGAATCGAATAATCAGACTGGTTGCCATGGACACGGCTCGGCCGTCCGCCGCCCAGCGAAATGAGGACTCAGCGAAATGTTCAAGAGCCATTTCTCTGGTTTGAGCGATATTCTCGTGGGAATCGGAAGACGACTGAGAAAAAATTGATACTCCTTCCCTCAATAATGGGGAATAAGATTATGGCGATGCCTCAATGTCGAGAACAAGAAAACACCGGCAGTCAGTGGGACGTGGATTCATCGTATTCGTTATCAAAATTCTCACACTCTGATTGCCATCATCTATTCTTACTGCGTGAATCTGTCAGTAAACTCTCACTCAATACAGATTCTGATGTCACTCTACTGTTTTAAATTATATTCTTGAGAGGATTGGAGCACGAATTGAAGCAGGAATGAGGCTTCCTCGCAATTGATGACAAACCAGAATATGTCAATGTTCAGTAGGGTGTCCGTTATTTCCCAAGTCGAACTCAAAGCTTAGCACGCCCCCTACATCATCTCTTTATCACTAAAAAATGATAAACCAACCGCGACCGGTGTTGAATTCGTTCTTTAAACCGTGCCTCTGGAGTCACGGACTCTTTTCTGTGGATCGATCAACGTAGCTCATTTGCAGCGTTCAAATTCTCGTGGCTACCGGCCACGAGCACCTCAATACGAACAAAAATTTCTCCTGAGATACAGTTTTCATTGTAAAATCGTCTGCCAAAATCGAATCCATCGTTGTTTTCTCACTAGGCAGTTCTCCGGATTAGCTAATCGATGTTTTTCGATGGAAAAATGTTATTCTCTCCGGAAAAAATCTAAAATAACCGCTAGCTCCGACTTCCGGAAAGCCGTAAGCATCTTAGAGAGCACATTTCTCACGTGAAATCGTGTGCTGAATCCAAATTTATTGTCAGTTTCAGCCTAGAGAACTCACTAGATTGACAAATCAATGTTCTTCATCGAGGTGATTGTGTTTTCCCCGCAGAAAAACTCAAAGAAGGGCTAGAACTGTCTCGCTGAGAGCCACGAGCGTCTCTGAAAAATTGTTCTCTTCGTAAAATTGTGTGCTGGATCCGAATATATTGTTAGTTGCAGCCTCGAGAACTCCCCAGATTGACTAGTCAATGTTTTCCATCGAGGGAATTGTGTTTTCCCCGCAAAAAGTCTCAAAGAAGGGCTAGAACTGTCTGTGAGAGCCACGAGCGTCTCAAAAAGATTATCCTCTGGGTAAAATTGTATGCTGGAGTCAAATTTATCGACAATATCACTCTCAGAAGCTTTCCAAATTGACTAATCAGTTTTTCCAATGAGATCATGTTATATTCTTCACGGGAACTCTGAAATAACCGCTAGCTTTGACCCTCGAAGAACCGTATGCAACTCAAAAAGCTCATTTCTCACGTGAAATTGTGTGCTGAATCCGAATTCATTGTTAGTTTTAGCCCGCGTGAAAATTTTTTTGTTCATATGGAGTTTCTCTGAACTCGATGTTCTGAAAAAGTTTATTCGAAGAAAGAAAATGAGACTCTCCCGCACTTGACGGAGCAACATTTCCTGAACTTGGAATCACTTCTTCTGAACTTCTACAAAAGTTTGATGGAATTCATAAATAGTTCCGCCAACTTCATATTCGGGCTATTTTTTTGCCTCCCAGAACTGCCTCTTTTTAAAGACTCATCCATGGGGGTCCACTGATGGTACGCATAAGGCGCAAGAGAGGGAGAACAACTTTGATGACGACTCAGAATATGACTAGCTGGCCTCTAAATTACCAATCTCGATTAAATCCAACACGAGGAGATAAGGTTCGAATTGACAATGTACCCAATGTCATTTCACTCCCGTATTGCTTGCATTGCTCGAGCCAAATTTGTATCTGATTTTCCCAAGAAAAGCTCTTCTACTCATCGGTGTCCGACTGACTCATATTGCTTTCCCCCAAGTCGATCAATCTTGCGTACCTGCAAATTCTCCCCAGCATCTTGCGAACAACGTAAACCTGAAAACGGATAAGAAAGAATCACAGCCGCATTTTTTAAAGAGATGATATTCCAATTTCCACCGCAAAACTGATTAATCAGCTGTGTAAAGCTCGGAAGCGAAAAGATTTAGACAAATCATTTAGGTTATGGAAATTTTCTGTTGCTCTAACATATTTCCAACTCAAATTTGAGACGGATAAATTCAACTTATCTGATGTCTGTTCTCCATCAAATGGATCTTTAGCCCGGCCACGCGTCTATTTTGGTGATTCAGAAATGCATGCAAGAGTCTGATGAAGAATGTTGACTTGATCGGTTCCCTCTCTCTGCGTCTCTTTGTGTCCCAAAATCTGAGTGGCAGACAGGCGTTAGAGTCACCTCTCGCGATGAGCTTCACATCGTCAACTCGGTCGATAACAATGCAAGGAAAATGTATCAAGTCCGCACTTTTCATCAGATTCTTGCATGAATTTTTGAATCACCAAATTGACAAGTGGCCGAGCTAAGGATCCTTGATGGCGAACAGACATCAGATGAGTTGAAACTTTTTAGAGCAATAGAAAATTTCCATAACCTGAATGATTTGTCTAAATCTTTTTGCTCCCGAGCCTTACAAAGCTGATGAATCAGTTTTGCGATGACGATTTGAATATCATTATCTCTGAAGAGATGCGGCTGTGATTCTTTGTGGATATTTCTCATCTGTGTTCAGGTTGGCTCTTTCCGCAAGATGCTGGAGAGAATTTGCAGCTAGGCAAGATTGATCGACTTGGAGGAATGCGATATAAGCCAGTTAGACACCGATGAATAGGAGAGCTTCTTTTGAAAAATTTTCATATAAATTCGTCTCGAGCAATGCAAGCAATACGCAAGTGAAATGACATCGGGTACGTTGTCAATTTTAAGCTTATCTCCTCGTATTGAAATCAATCAAGATCGGTAATTTAGAGGTCAGCTAGTCATATTCTACGTTAACATCACAATTGTTCTCCCTCTCTTGCGCCTTATGCATGGCATGAATGGACCCCCATGGATTGGTATTTAAAAGGAGACAATTTTGAGAGGCGAAAGAGAGCCCGGATATGAAGTTGGCAAAACAATTGACGAACTGTATCACACTCCTGTGGAAGTTTATGAGAAGTTTCTTCAAGTCCAGAAAATGTTCCATCTTCAAGTGCGGGATACTCTCGTTTTTTTTGTTCATATAAACTTTCTCTGAACATCAAGTTCAGAAAAACTTCACATGAATAAGAAAATTTTCACGCGTGAGCCTAGAGAACCCACTAGATTGACTAATTAATACCGGATCAGTTCTTCCAAGTATCATTTTTTGAGGTCATGGGAACATAGGAAGCAAAATTAAATGGGCAGATCGAGGGGATTGTGTTTTCCCCGCAAGGAATCTCGAACAAAGGTTAGAACTGTCTCTCTGGAAGCCGTGAGCATCTCAAAAAGATCGTTCTCCCCGTAAAATTGTGTGCTGAATCCGAATTTATTGTTAGTTTCAGCCTAGAAAACTCACCAAACTGACTAATCGATGTTTTTCATCGAGAAAATTGTGTTTTCCCCGCGAAAAGTCTCAAAGAAGGGCTAGAATTGTCTCTGTGAGAGCCACGAGCGTCTCAAAAAGACTATCCTCTGGCTGGAATTGTATGCTGATGTCAAATTTATTGACAATATCACTCTGAGAAGCCTTTCTAATTGGCTAATCGATTTTTCCAATGAGGTTATGTTGAACTTCCCACGGAAACTCTGAAATAACCGCTAGCTCTGACTCCCTGAATGACGGAGTTATCACGAACTAGAATCCTTCATGTGAAATTGTCTATTGGATTCCATTCTGTCACTCATTTTATCCCACAAAAACTTTCCGGATTAGTTGATCGAGATATCCAAGCGATAAAACTGAATCCCCCCTAACCAACATCTCGAACATGTCCTCAATACTTTCGGATCCTGGAGCAACTTAGACGGACAAAAGGAGATATTTCTGTTTCGTGACAGTAGAGCTTCGAGTTCCAAGCTGTCACTAGATGATACAAGACGACTATTGAGAGTTTTTTTGTTCATTGTATTTATTCATGCCAAAGTTTGGTTTGAGGCACCAATGGCCATCAAAGCGACTAATATTGACCTGAGTCTCACAGAAGACCTGTACGAATTCAAGAGGACCCTTCCTGATGTTGATAATGTAGCTCTGAGAGAAATCCGTAATCATCCCTGGTATCTCGTTCCCGAGACTAGTGCCTTATCGTTTTTGGACAAAAATTTGCCGATTCAAACGAAGATAAAGATGGTGGAAGCTCTTCAAATTGATGTAGGAGTTGAACGTGAAAGTCCCAAGAAATTGATCGTCAACAATGGAAGTGATTTGGATGTTCTGAGTGGCAGGGACATGGATTCTCTTATCAATTCTTATTCCTTGCGGTTCTTCGAGTGTTTTGAGATCAGAACAGACTTTTTAATGTTAAGTGTTGAATCGTGGGACAGTGACCCTGACTTTCTGGATGAATTAGAAGTAGTGCGCCGATTAAGGGTTGTGAACGATACAGCTGAACGGGACGTAAAATTGACCGAAAAATATACCAACAGGACAAAAGATGAAGATCTGAAGCAAGCTCTGCTTCTAACCATTCTACATTATGAGAGAGCTTATCGTGATGCAAACAAGCGTACAGTTGTAAAAGAAATAAACAAGATGGAGGAGATTGATAAACCTATTATTCTACATGATTAGTTCTTTCCTAGGCGCCTAATCCCGTGAAGGATTTCATTGGATCACCTCATCCTGTCATACTTCCTCAACACGCCTGAGCCTTCACTCAGAATTGAAACGAATCTCATCTCAATCGGGAATGAGAGTGTCTCGAATTTCACCAGAATAGCTTCCATTACGAATGAAAGCGAGACGATCACCAGAATGGCTCAGAATCCCCATTTATATCTTGATGCTCGAGCGCTTGAGTACAGACGATTCTGTTTTCTCGCTTGGATACCTCGACCAACTAATCTGGCAACTTTTTTTGGGATAGAATTAGTGACAGAATGGAATTCGATAGATGATTTCACATGAAGGATTCTAGTTGGGGATGACTACGGCTCTCAGAAGGTCAGAGCTAGCGGTTATTCCAGAGATTCCGTCAAGAATATGACATAATCCCATTGAAAATATTGATTAGCTAATTTGGAAAGATTCTCAGAGTGATATTGTCGATGAATTTGACTCCAGCATCCAATTATACCCAAATAATAGTCTTTTTGAGACGCTCGTGGCTCTCAGAGAAACCGGTCTAGCCCTTCTTTGAGATTTTTTGCGGAAAAAACTCAATTCCCCCGATGAAAAACATCGATCAATCAATCTCGTGAGTACTCTAGGCTAAAACTAGCAATAGATTCGGATTCAGCACAGAATTTCACGAAAAGAACGATCTTTCAGAGACGCTCGTAGCTCCCAGAGAGACAGTTCTAGCCCTTCTTTGAGATTTTTGGGGGGAAAACACAATTTCTTCGATGAAAAACATTGATTAGTCAATCTAGTGAGTTCTCTAGGCTTAAACTGAGAACGAATTCGGATCAAGCACACAATTTCACGTGAGGAATGAGCTCTTGGAGATGCTTACGGCTTCCCGAGAGTCGGAGCTAACGGTTATGCTAGATTTTTCCTGGAGAAAATGACATTTTTCCATCGAAAAACATTGATTTGCCAATCTGGAGAATTGCCTAGTGGAAAACTAACGATGAATTCGATTCCGGCAGACAATTTCACATTGAAAACTGTATCTCTTTGGTTCGTATTGAGGTGCTCGTGGCCGGTAGCCACGAGTATTTGAACGCTGCAAATGAGCTACGCCGAACGATCCACAGGAAAAAGTCCGTGCTCTAGAGGCACGGTTTGAAAGTCGAATTCAACACCGGTCGCGGTTGGTATATCATTTTATGGTGATAAAAAGACGATTCAGGGGGCGTGCAAAGGTTTGCGTTCAACTTGGGAAATAACGGACACCCTAATGTTCAGGTCTTGAACGCGTTGAAATTACGAGAATAACTAAGACTACAGTCGATCAACGCTGTCATCGAAATTCTCATCTTGAGATAGACATGTTCAGTTTTCCCTGCGTGAATCCAGCTGCGCACGCATAGACAAAGCAGATTCAAGAGTCATTCCTCTGGCCTAAGCGATATTCTCGGGGGGATCTGAAGACGAATGAGAGAAAATTGATACTTTTCCACATGAATGGGAAATAAGATTATGACGATGCCTAAATAGCGGAACCGGGGAAACACCATGAGTCAGTGAAACGAGAATCCATCATTTCTGTTATCACAATTCACATATCTTGATTGCGATCAGCTATTCCATATGCGCAAATTTGTTAATAAACCCACAATCAATACAGATTCGAATGTTACTTTACTGTTTTGAGTGATATTCTTGAGAGAATTCGAACCAAAATTCGGGGGAATGATACTTTTTTGCAACCGATGACGAACAAAAGAGTGTTAATGTCTAGGTACTGAAAGCATTGATTCAACAAGAATCACTGATGCTACAGCTAATTTCTTCGTCATCGAAGCTCTCATCCTCTGATAAGGATGCGTGGTTTTCCCCGCGTAAAGGAGACTCCTACAGAGAGCAGATTCAAGAGACGTTTCTCTGGGTCGAGCAATATTCCCGTAGTAATTTGAAGACGACTGACTAGGAATTGTTATTCTCTGTCATTTCATGGCATATCATTCCAATTATCCTAGTACGTAGGCATTGGCATTTGGTTGGCACCAACTGCGATAAAAAGGCATTATCCCTTAGATTTGTACCCAAATTCTTCCGAAAAAACCATTCAAAACAGTAGAGTGACACTAGAATCTGTATTGCGTGAGATTTTACTGACAGATTCACGCAGAAAAATAGGCGATGGCGATCAAAATGTGAGAAAACAATGGATCCACGTCACACTGGGGCCTTATTCTCATATATTTTTCCCGCGGCGGGGTGGGAGAAAATCCAGCAGTTTCCAATTTTTCCCACTCTACATTTAGTAAACAAACTAGTTTTTAACGTTCATTGCTACGAAAATATCATCCGAATATACTTCATGGCGTATCCTTCCAAACCCCCAAACATTTTTCAACATCACGCAATCCTCAATTAGGGTCAAAACTCATCTCAACAAGATATTGGATCACTTTTCGATCACAATCAAAGTGACAGGTTAGTAAGCGGAAATGTTGTGGTCTAAAAATGATTCAATCTCATGTTAAGATGACTTTTCGGCCAATCTTACAATTGTGTGGTGCTAAAAAATATTCGAGGGTTCGGAAGGATACGTCATCAAGTATATCCTCATGATATTTTCATGGCGATGAATGCTACAAACTAGTTTGTTTACTAAATGTAAACAAGGCGGAAATTGGAAGTGCTGGGTTTTCTCCCACCCCGTCGGGGGAAAAATGTTTTAGAATAAGGCCCCTGACTCTCGGTGTCTCTACAGTTTCGCTATTTATGCACCGCCATAATCTTAATCTCCATCTATGTAGAAAAGTATGTATTTTTTCTCACTTTCCTTCATATTTCCACGAGAATATCGCTTAGGCCAGAGATATGACTCTTGAATCTGCTTTGTCCATGCGTGCACTGCTAGATTCACATGGGGGAAATTGAACTTGTCTATCTCAAGATGAAATTTTTGATGACAACGATGATCGACTGTAGCCTTAGTAATTCTCGTAATTTCAACGCGCTCAGTACCCGAACATCGACATATTCTTGTTCGTTATGAATTGCGAGGAAGCCTCATCCCTGCTTCAATTCGTCCTCAAATTCTCGCAAGAATATCATTCAAAACAGTAAAGTGACATCAGAATCTGTATTGAGTGAGAGTTTACTGACAGATTCACGCAATAAGAATATATGATGGCAATCAGAGTGTGAAAATTTCGATAACAGATACGATGGATCCACGTCCCACTGACTTACGGTATTTCCACGACATTTAGGCATCGCCATGATATTATTTCCCATTATTGTGGAGAAATATCAATCTTTCCTTAGTCGTTCTCAGATTCCCACAAAAAAATCGCTCAAGCCATAAAATGACTCTTGAATTTCCTTCGTCCATGAAAGCACTGATGGATTCACGTGGGAAAAATAGCGTATGCCTATGTCAAGATGACAATTCTGATGACAAAGATCATATACTGTAGATTCACCAAGTTCTATCATTCTTACGCTTACAACCTAGACATCGTCACTCTTCTGTCCGTCATCTATTGAAAAAGAATATCATTCCCTCGAATTTCTGTCCAAAATCTCTCAAGAATATCATTCAAAACAGTGAAGTAACATTCGAATCTGCATCAATTGTGAGTATATTGACAAATTCGCGCGGATGAAATAGCTGATCGCAATCAAAATGTGTGAATTCTGATGACAAATATGATGATTCCCGTCTCACCGATTCACTCCGTTCCTACGGTTTCACCATCTAGGCACCGCCATAATCTCATTTGCCATCAAAACTGAAAATATATCAATCTTTCTCACTCGTCTTCCAATTTCCACGAGAATATCGCTTGAGCCAGAAACATGACTCTTGAATCTGCTTCGTGTATGAATGCACTGATGGATTCACGCGGGAAAACTGGCGATTGCCTATGTAAGAATGAGTAGTCAGATCACGAAGATGATTGACTGTAGTATCACCATTTTTTGTCATTCGTGTTATGGTCTCGGTACCTAGACATTGTCACTTTTTTGTTCGTCTTCGATTCCGAAAAAGTATCATTTTTTGTTGGATTGGTGTCTAAATTTTCTCAGAAATATGACTCAAAGCTGTGAAAAGACACGAGAATCTGTATTGAGTGAGACTCCATTAAAAGATTCACGCGTGAGGAGTATCTGATCGCAATCAAAACATGTGAATTTTGATAACAAATATGATGGATTCACGACTCACTGTCTCACGCTGTTCTTACGATCTCTCTAACTAAGCAATGCCAGAATTCCATCATCATCGATCTCGAAAAAAGCTGACTTCATCAAATGAGTTTTCAAATTTTCCACGAAAATATTTCTCGAAACAGAAAACCCATCCTCTTATTCGTTTTGTGTATAAAGTTGCTAATGCACTCGTGTAGATCTAAATCTAGATCAAGCTCAATCTTGAGACGCAAGACCGGATTACAATGGTGATTCATCCATAAGTAGAATATGGGTAAAAGTTATGGTGGCCTGAACATCTGCTCTCTGCATTTATTTAAATAACGCAACTCGAGCAGAAGGGCCCTCCAAGCATTTTCAAGTAGAAATCAGTTCGAACTCCACGCGATGTGATCATATCCTCTGTGAACCCCTACCGAGCGCGAACATTAGCAGAGGCGTGTTTACAAAACGCCATAACTTCACACTCGCGCATGACGCTGCCAAATGCAATAAGCAGTTTTGGCAACGATTGTGGCATTATCTAAGATACACTATACTCCGGACAGCAGGATACGAGCCCACGACACCCGGACGACGTGTCAGACGGTGCGATGAATCTCCGCCCTATCTGAGCTCCTACAGGAGGTCGATTGCGATGTCCCGTGACGCTGACACGCTCGCGGAGATCAGCGTCATGCAGCGTCATGCGAGTCATCGAGCATTATGCTACAATACCCGGCTGTTGGAATGAGCATGGCGCTGGGCCGAGACGCGCACGACGCTCTCTCGTCATATCCATGACGCTCAAGCACGGCGTGAAATGAATCATTTCTAGCGATTTTCGATTTCGATCCTCTAATTCTACCGAGCACCAGGAATTTCCGAAATATTTTTCTAAGGTTCTTCACACTGTGAACTTCATCCCCGAATTCGCTGGTAGGAGGGTGTCCTATCACCCTGTATGTGGACATCAGGTCAATGGGGAATGGAAATATCAACGACTGATTCTGAAGATCACCAATTTCTGTCTGAAATTCATGTACGTTATTGACGAGGTTCTGATCCAGGAAAATAGATATCTCATCGCTACTATGCCAAGAATATGATGATTATAATACAGACAAGAATCAAATCTCTTAAAAAAGCTAAACTTCATCCTCAACACTCGGGAATGAGATGTGAAAGTCACTCTAACAATTTATCATATATTTTCGAGGCAAAGACGTATTGTTCACCATTTGTTCAAACTCAAGTTTTCACAACGAAGCGAGCCTGGTGTACACGTGTGTGTACAGACTTTACACGCACGGCAATTCTATATGCTCTCACTCGCCGCGACCGGGTTTATGGCAATAATTTCTATTGCCTCAGAGATATACAATGACTATCAATCCGATTTTTAGACCTCATTCCCAAGTAAAGAGAACCATTTTCGGCTTTTTTGAGAAACAGATTTTCCAATCCGATTGATTGGCATGAAAGAGCAACTAATAATCAGGTTCTTGGTAGGAGAACGATGCGATTGTATTCAACTCAGACCAAAGAAAGGGATCGCACCAGAATTTTTGGTGAATCTTCAAAACTCAGCCCACAGAGCCGACTTGAACATGTGTCCTTATATGTGTGCACCGGTCAGAAGAGGTAAAAACCGAGAAAAAGTCCATTGATGGGTTGTATTCGATGCATTTGTTAGGGAAATCGTTACCGAGTTTAATCAGTATTCTGGCAGAAACTATTTGAAAAAAATCTGCTCCACTAGAGCCAAGGAAGTTCATCTTTTATTCGAGAATCGCCACGAAGAATCCATTGAAGCTGTTGAACGTTCAACAGAATCTTGTGAACATCTTCGGTACCAGGAAAGTTTTTCTTGCGGACGGGGAGAAATGCTACTCTTACGAGGGTATGGATGGGCAAATGACAAAAACGGAGGAACCAAGTTGACGTTACAACCACGAAGAGGCCGGCACAAGAATCATGGTTCACTTGCATGAATGTCTTGCTAGTGGAGGAGTTGATATCAAGGCATCTGATTCTGATATCCTGATCATCTTGCTCGGAAATCTTCATCTCTATTTGAATCGTGAGATTTATATGACAAGCAAAGCTCCCAGTTTGCAAAATTTCAATCGAATCAACTGCTCAGACTTGGACATGAAACTTGGACCAGAACTACCGCAATCTCTTCCAGCCTTTCAAACATTGACTGGCTCTGGTTATCAAGCCCCTTTTTTGAAAAGGGAAAACTCAAGCCTTTCAACACTTTGATAGCATCACATCAGTATCAGGAGGTTTTCCAGAGTCTGGAGAAGCCAGATGACGTTAATGACGTAAATAAGGTGGAGACTGTGCAAGAATTCGTTTGCGAGATATATGGAATAAAGGCATGCAATAGCGTCAATTTTGCAAGAAGTTTAGGATTCAAAGAAGCCTACGACATCTCGGAAGTTGATGAACCTTCCTTGAGAAGACTTAAATCTTTTGATTCAAGTTTAATACCACGATGCTGGAGAACTTTGAAGGACAAAATCTTGAAAACTATATACGTCAGCAACAGGTGTATGAACGCTTTTGTAGCTGACTTTCGGAATCACAATTCTGAAGCTTGCGGATGGTCAGACAATGGTGATAACTTAGAAATTGTTTGGTTTGATGGTAAGCCTTGACCCGGAAGAGTGATTGATGTAATTCATGATAAGATGGCACTGATAAGACGAATTGTGCGGATGATGATGAAGAAGATGATTCTGAACAAAATCCTGGTGAATCCGACGACGAAGAGTCGTAGATGTGTGACTCATTTATATTCACGTTTAACGAACGATATTCAATTAACAGTTCTGTTCCATTCCCACAATGGTGAATCTCCTGCCCATGGGTCCAGCTCTACGCTCTCGATATCATTTCCAATCAAAAGCTGGGTCAATTCTCTTCCAAACCTATTGCCGAAGTCGATTTCGTCGAATAGTGGGACACACAGCTGCCATAGAGTCCTTGGAATTATGAGAAGGCCACGTTGGGCTCACAGATTCCATTTTTGACTTCCTTGTTTTGATTTGAGTGGCTACAAATCAACTTCCAGTGCATCAAACAGACCTCTACTATAGGTCATTTCGAAGGAAATTTTGAGGGATATTGTTTCAGAGTAGTTTCAGGTCACCAAAATCTAGTGGTTGTGCTGGGGAGGCTATTTTCTGTTCGTAAAAGTGCCTTGGGAATGCTTTTCGAGGTTCTGACGACTAGTAAAGTCTTAGATGATTCTTAGAAAATATATTTTTCATGTAAAATGACTCGGAAAACACGATCAAGATCAATAAGCTCACTAAGTAGTTCTGGCTTCATGAAAAATCATTTTCTACTTTTCTTGACATTTTTACGAACGGGAAAGATTCCAGAGAAGCCAAATCTCAGAAGATATACTCCAAATTTTTCACGTGTACGTTAGAATAATATCAATCGACAAAAGAATTGGATACGCTTTTTTTGGGGGGGGGGAGGGTTAAAAAAGATATGGGCTACACCGTAAATCAAAGTTATTTTGAGTCTGGCAAGTACGAGAACGGCTCTTAGAAGTCTTTGCAGGGAGTAAATGGGTAGGTTTTTGACTCTCCTTTCAAATGCCGTGAGCCGAATTGCGATCGGTGAGGATGGTCGAAAGCTATATGCAAATTGCCGAGGCAATGTTTCAAATCTTGGATTCCTGGCAATGACACTTATATAGACCTGGGTGATGCTGAAAGATTTTCTGGTCCTATAAACTGTCGAGACTATCTTTTTCCATCACTATGAGACGGGGCAAAATATATGGAGGGATAAAAAGGTGGTCGGAGGAAACCTTGCCGAATTAACGGGGAATTACTCATAGATTTACCTCGCGATCGCTCATTTTTTTCATCCAATAATCACAGGATGGACGTTCCTAAGGGAGAGGAGCGGTTATGATTTTTATCTTGCGGGGAAAATGTCGAATCTATCATGGGTTTGACATGGAGAGAGGAATATCTGAAGGGCATGCTCTCAAGGTTTAAACTCACTCTTAGAGCACCGTGGAATCACATCTTCTATCGCCGTGGGATCTGTGATGAACCATTCTCACTGTCTGATCGGAATCGGCGATAATACATCTCCCTTTATCCATCTCAACTGAAATCATTCCGTGGCGATTGAGCGAGTTGAACACAGGAATCTTTAATAATACCCCACCTTCCATTGTTACCTTGAGAGTCGACCTTGACGTGGTTTTCACTACTTGAAGAAACCAGGGTCTTTCGTTTCCATTCACCATCAACAGTAAAAGGTAAGACTATTATAACAGTAAAAGGTAAGGCAACTAGGATATCCGCAAACGATCAACAGTGTTTCTGAACGAGTTCCGGCTAACTTCTTGTAAATAACGATGAGAACACTTACTCCTTCTCGCAACAGCTTTGGACGATGGAGAGTATTAGAGTTCATGGTCAGGATACTCTCACAGTCCCAAAGATACTTTTGCGCTCGATCTCGAGTGATTCTTTCTTCATCGTTCATATCCTCGAAGGACGGATCGTTACACTCCTCCGGAGGAAGGGAATCTATCTGGTCTCCAATCTTAGTGCTGCAGTGTTCTTCCTACATAATGGAAGATCTTCATACAGTAAGATATTAATTTAATCATCGACTCCGGACCGACTTTCATTGGGAGGATGTACGTTCTCTTCAACAATTGAGTGGATTTGAATCGAGATATGGAATGGACTGGATAGACAATTTCCGGTCTGAAATGTCCACCCCAGGATGACATGCTTCTTTTCCAAAATTTCTGTCATAGAAACCAATTCTGGGACCGGTTCTGTACTTACACGTCAGGATACACTCGAGAGCGGAGTTCCCAAAAAATATCGATTTTGACGTGTTTTGCGAGTCCTTTGAATTGAATACCTTGGGGGTGCATCCTTGTGGAGAGTTATGAGCGTATAAAAATCATGAGTTTTCACGTATTCTTGGATAGAACACGATGATGATGGTACCGGAGGGCTGAAGTGTGTTTGAATTCAGTGACGAGCTGATTTCCCATCTGGTCCCAGTAAAATTCGACCGATTCCGACATCGGGATGCTCATAGAATGAAGCTACGACATCTGCCTCGAGCTCACAAGAACGTATTCCCTTCATTCTCGTGTATACATTGAGGAGGCATTATTCGCAACAATCCAAAGATGAACAGGTCGAATGGAGCAGCATTACTTGGGGCGTTCTCTGAGTTAGTCTCAAATATTCCTGCGATCAATCAAATGTCGAGTTCTTGTGTTCCAATTGCCTCCAAAACTACTAGCGTAATTCGATTTTCCCAAATCAAAAATATCCCATAATGCAACTTTCCAAAGAATTTTTAACCAGAATATCATTTCAGAAATTAATTTCCTCTAGAAGATTATCCCGAAATTGGTTCCCGCAATACACAATTGCCAAGATATATCATCCAGAAATGATTTCCACAAGAACTATATTCCCAACAATACTTTCGAAGACCTGAAAAAAAATCATTGACAACATCACTTGTAGGGCCTCCGCGATACGAGAAGAGACGAGGAATGACTCCTCTCGCTATCGTATCGAAAATTTCCACCGCATCTTGATCGTGATCCCATTTTCGGCGAGATCCTAGGAACGATCACATTCTCGTCTCGGTGTATTCTCGAGCTCGCCGAGAAATCTCACAGAGATTATATTAGACAATGAAGATACATTAAAAGACGTTCAATTTTGAAACATTGATCAAGCCAACTAATGACTAAACCTCTTATTTCCATAGACTTTCCTTCCGTAGGCAATACAGCAATCTGCTTTTGATCTATATACCAACTCTCGATCGATGTACTAAACATACCGAAATACGATGTATACTTTGTGAACACGCTGGACAGATTCCAAGTCCGCAGTCGTGTGCCGTTACTGTGTGGTGCGGTCAGTGTGAAGCAAGATGAATCAAAACAAACGTGCTCGAGTAGAGAAAGAAGACGAATCTCGTTACTCCCAAGAAAGATTCAAGCCCAGTGATAGGTCATCATCTGATGAAGTCAAGGATTCAAGTGTTGTGGGTAAAAATCGGAGCTACATGAAATATGACCAATATCGGGAGGTCGATGCTGTGTGTCTACTTTGCTCTGTTGACGATAAAGGGAATCGAAAAAAAAAAACAGAAAAGGTCATTAAAAGAACAGATGGGAATACCACAGGACTAAAAAGGCACCTGAAAGTGTATCATCCAAAACAATTCTTGGAAATTTTTGGTGGAGATCCAAAGGAAGTATCTTCTCATAGTTCGTAAACGCGATGATGGATATATTTTCCAGTTCAAGAGCCCATCGAGTGATTTTGACCATTTTGTAACTTGCTGGCTTACGATGAAGAATTCAGCTTCCAATTTTTTTGATGATGAGTTCACTCAATTATTTTTTGCCATGCTGAACTCCAACATACATATGCCCAAGAAGACAGCAATGCAGGAGAAGGTTTTGGCAGAGTGTAAAAAAATGCGCTCGAATATCATTACAATATTAGAGAAGAATGAGTCTGCCATTGGTTTCACAATGGATGGGTGGCCATCAAAACAATGCCGATCGTTCTACGGCATAACGGCTCACTTCATCGATGAAAATTGGAATAAGGATTCTGTTGTATTGGATTTGATCGCTTCAGGAGGAAAAAATACAGGTCAACAAATCGCTAGCTTCTTCTTTGGATGTGTGAGTTACTATAGGATAAAACGCAGAGTAGCTGGTATCACTTTGGATAATGTCCCCGCCAATGCAATGGCGATGAAGGAGTTGGAACAGCTGATGCATGATGTATGTATGTATGTATGTATGTATGGTTCTTTATTTCACCTTGGCGTAGGACCCCGTCTGGTGTTTTTGAATGATACAAGTGTATTATTATGAACGCTTAAAACCAATAAACAATAATGGCAAATTACAATAGTGCATAAGGTATTAAAGAAGTGGTGATCGACAGAAAACTGAAGTCAGTCATGCAATGTTGCATGCAAAGTCTAATTAACGAAATTAGGTTGCGACTCCGTGATTGACAATCTAACGCAAAATAAGTAACAGTGTTTAGTAATTCAAATAGTCGTGCTCAACACCATCAAAGGTAATTCTTAATAGTAAAAGAGAACTCTCTGTAATGAGAGGTGCAGTAGAAAAGTGACGAGTATTCGTTTATTTATTATTATTTTTTCTACACCAAGTGCAATAAGTTCATATCAAGAGTCTGAGCTGGAGGACCTTCATTGACAATTCTCTTGTTCCAGTCTGAGACATCTCGAGAGAGGAATTCGAGTCGAAAAAACTTCTTCATTGACTCACATTTGTCTACATCGAATTCGTTGATATTGACAGAATCGAGGAGCTTCGATGATTTAATCAGAAATGATTTATCCCATGCAGTAGTATTGGATCTAAGAACTGGGAGTATTTCTTTGGGATTTCTCTCAGATCTCCTTAGATCTACGTCAATGCCAAGTCTAACGAATTTATCAGACAAGTAGTTGGAAATCCCGGTGGCGAGTGTTTGGTATGCTGAATTGCACATGAGGTACTCACGTCTTCTAGTGACTGACATCCAACCAAGATTGAGACGGTGGGGAGTGACATGTGCTTTTCTACGCAAATCACCAACAACAAATCGCACACATGCATTCATAGTTACTTGGAGTTTTGTATTCTTTGTGGCATCTACACTGTCGTAAACTAGCGACGCATAGTCGGAATGGGGGAAGATAAGGGTCTGCACCAGTTCACGTCTTAAGTCGCGAGAAAGTGCGTTTCTATAAAACTTTAGGGAATTCAAGCTAGAGTATACTTTCGGAATCACGGATCTCACTTGTGATGCCCAGGTCAAGTTTTGGTCCAAGATAACCCCTGAATTTCTGACTTCAGTGACAAAGTCTAGCTCTAGTCCGTTGATTTTAATCTTAGGGATGCTATTAAAGTCGATGCGAGCGACCAATTCTTTGGTTCCAAGAACTATAACTTTGGATTCTTTTTTTCGTCCAAGATGAGTTGATGATGTTCAGCCTAGTTTGCCATTGCCAGGGCATCATGATTCAAGTGCTGAAGGCCATTTAGTAAGTCCTCAATGGCACAATGCAAGAAGATTTGAGAGTCGTCCGCGAATACAACGCACGCCGTGAACCTTAGGACATTAGGTAAATCATTGATGTAAATGGCAAACAAGAGGGGTCCTAAGATGTTCCCTTGGGGGACACCAGAGGCAGCACGCAAAAAGTCTGAGATTTTCCCTCCAGAATCAACAACAGCTTGCAGGCGATCTGCTAGGTATGAATAGTACCAGCGGATAACTCTGTCTGATACATTGAACCTTCTTAATTTCTCCAACAATAACTCATGTGGTATAGAGTCGAAAACCTTAGAGAAATCGAAGATCATTAGAAGAGTGATTTTACGATCTTCCATTGCTCTCCTAAAATCATCCATTACGCATAAAAGAGCTGTTTGGGTGCTGTGACCAGGTCTGAAGCCAGCTTGTCGCTCATATAATAAGGAATTCGATTCGAGGAAATGTGACAGCTGAGCATGGACTAGGCGCTCGAGAATCTTGGGAAGTTGAGGGAGTTAAGCTATGGGTCTGGTGTGAGACGGAGAGGATGGCATTTCACATTCAAGAAGTGGAAGCAGGAGAGTTTTCTTCCAGGGGGTTAGAAATAATTCATTACTCAAGCTATAATTGCAGAGATCAGTTAGTGGTAAAATGATGTGCGTAAGAGCAAGTTTCAAGATTTTTGCTGACAGTCCGTTGTAACCCCACCCTTCCGAAGAAGCTCTCCGGAGAACTTTAGCAACCTCGTCTGGGGTAACTTGGCGAAAGTCGAAGTAGTCTGAATGCGGTTGTTCAATGATTCTTAGATGAGCAGTGATGGTTAGAGGCGTGGCTCGATTTACGACAGAGGCATAGTAATCGTACTGATTTAGTCATCAACTAAATCAGTACGATTAAGTTGATGACTGCTGAAAAAATTGAAGGGAGACGATGCTACTCGTTTGGTTATTTGAAGTTTTTTCAGTTCGTGCCATTTGGCATTCAGACTATTAGCAGAAGATAGAGATTTCCTAATGTAGATGTTCTTGGCAGTGTCTAAGTGGTTACAGACCAATGATCGCAAATACTTGAAAAGGTGGTGATCTTCAGGAATTCCTGAGCGTCTAGCGATGGCAAAGGCCCTGTCATGCTCCTTCATTTTGCTCGAAATTACTGGTGTGACCCAGGGCTTATTCTTTGATGAGATTGTCAATGTTCTCAATAGAGCAATTTCATCGAAGGTTGTGATAAGAGCTTCGGTCATCTTCTCTAATCTCATATCAATGTCCACTTGAGTGGTCATGGGATCTGACACTGGGTTGTTCGAAGTGCTAGTGAAAAAGGTCAATTAAAGTATCGGAAGCAAGACCAAATGGGATGAATTTTGATGATAAGACTTGGGAGAGATCTGCACGGTTTGTCTTTCTCAAGCTACGGGATTGGATATTTTTGACCGAAACTACGGTTTTTGGAATTGAGAGAGATATCTCAATAAAGTCGTGCCCAGCTATGAAAGGGGAATTCGATCTTGTGAATTTAGTTACTATCTCAGGTGCATTAACAATAAATAAGTCAAGACAGGTGTGAGAAGAGAAGTCATCTGATTGGATATGGTGAGTTTGGTCGGTCGATACTAGATGGAGGTTCAGGGATTCAAGCTGTTTCAACAAGTGAGAAGATTTGGGATTGATAGTAGAGGCATCCATGTTGAAGTCGCCCATGATTATTACATGCTGATAGAGGGGCAAGAAAGTGGCTAAAACATTGAAAAATTCAATGGGGTAGGCTTCTGGAGGACGTCTATAGAGAACGGCACATGGAATCTTTCTAGAATCAATTAATAGTCCAGATAGAAGAAACTCTGGTTTGTTGTCAAATACAGTCTCAGACTGGGCAAGAATTTTGACGTTCATGCAGTCTCTAACGTAAAGCCCGACACCACCGCCTTAATTGCCGTTTCTATCTGTTCTAAAGAATTTGAATCCTTCTAGTGGAAGATAAGCGTCGGAATCTTCAGGAGATAAAAAGGTTTCGGATATGCCTGAAATATCAAAGGCAGCTTGATCCCACTTTTCTTCAAGTAGGGCAGAATGAGTGGAGGAATCTAAGCGATTTATGTTGATGTTACATATATGGAGATCACTTAGAGAGGTTTCATGTGACGACCGACCCTCTAAATTTCATTCATCCATTCTTGAGTTATGTGGGGCCGAGGTATCTACGGTTGGACGGGTTAGTCTCGGACGTAATTCCTTAATATCTGAGGTATCCTTGATGAGGATTAACCCAGACTCACGAGTGTCACGCATGAAGACGATCATATTTTTAACAAGCGGGTATGCATAGTTGAGAGTCTTGCTAGCTTTTCTCAACAAAGAATAAACTGATCGAGGATACATTCGATTCATGAAAATGCGTGTATTACCGCCGGTACCAAAAATCAATTGAGCTGTCTTCTCTTTGAGCTTGATCGCGTTACGTAAGACCATTTCGCGGACACTACCCACCAACCTGACTACAACAGCTCGATGAGTATCATTATCCTTTGCAGGCCATTCTCTATGATCCAAAATAAGATTCCAAGCTGATCAGAGGCCGATCTCATGCAATATTTCGACAGCCGATTGAATTGAGGGGACGTTAAGTTCCCTCGGTATTCCTGGGATTTTGATTTCATTATCGTCGGATTGAGGAAGTGCTTGTAAGATACAGTCATTCTTCTTTCCAATCGCTTCGAATCTCTGCTCATTTGCCGCGGTCGTGGCTTTGTAGTCACTTAGAAACAGCTGGTGCCATTCAGGCGCGCTCGCTTCAATCTGTTCGCGGTGAGCCCGGAGTTCTATCGCTCTCTGAGAGAGAGTAGGCGCCATGGTTTGATACAAGATTGAGCGCGCGACTTTGTTAGCTCGAGTAAGTGAGGTCGGCGATGGCGACGATCGTTGTCTCTTACCCGGTGCGATGGGGGGAGATGATGGTGTAGAATTCGAATCAGATGGTTCCGCGCCGATTTTTGTTGTTGATGACGTGGGTTGTATGGGAGCGCGGGTGCTAGCAGCTGATGTGCTTGTAGATTTGAGCACGGGAGTTGGCGAATAGCTCATGGTTCCAAGAGAGGTACAATCATCACAGCGGTGGGATGACAAACCGTTTTAGTATGCTCGGCTATGCAGACCGAGCGACGAACTTTATTGCACTGGGCGCAGCGTTGGCGAAGATCCACTTCAGGCGGTATGGATTTCTTACATTTGGCACAATATTGCCTTGGCATGCCGCGAAAGAAAACTGAGAGCAAATATTTAGAAGACGCACAACTTAACTCGAATATGAATCGCTTCTCGCTCAGTCTAGCACGATCGGATTAAAATAGGCATGAAGTAAATGAGGCGAGAAGGAGACACAAAGGGACTCTTACACAACTGTAGCCTTACTCGTAGAATGATTGCTGAGCACTAAAGCACACTTTGATTGTAAATACCAGGAAAGCCCATGCTCGCAAGATGCGGATGTAAAGTACTTTAGATTGATGGTCGAACTTGAAAATCACATTACAATGAGCACTCACATTTACGTACTTGAACAAGATGGATGTGCGAGAAAAAGACACTGTAGCACTAAGCGATGATGGAGACGTCAATTTTCGTGGGTAGATATCGATGCACTGGAGCACAGGTGTCATTGGAGACTTGATGATAAAATCTCATATGAAATCTAGATACTGAGTCGATGCAAAACTGAAATTGAGGCTGTGTGATGCTCACCATTGAGAAAATGATGCTGTCTCGCATCGCAAGCACTGGCCAGCTAATATAGCGCCCACATGTTGTTGCTGCCACGTGAGTTTCATCAGGGAAATTCCTCGAACCCTGGCTCATAGGTCGAGCTACGGCTTGAAATACTCGACGAAGCGAGAGACAGCGGGTGGAGAAATGCCTGCAACAAGTATGCATCCTAGAGAGAGTGAGAGAACGGGTTAAATCTCGATTCTAAGCAGTATCAGTATAAAGTACGTCTGATGCTGACTACTCGCCGACAGGAAGTGATGACAACATCAAGTTCGACAGTGAGGATAAACATTATCGATGCTTCGCACACATTCTGAATTTAAGCGTACAGGATGTATTGAAACTTCTTAATTCTCGCGATGAAGAATTTATTTACTGCGCCAATTACGAAAGTGAAATTGGAATCGATTCGCTAGGAGATGGAGAGCCGCATTGTGGAGACATGTACTCAAATATTTTAGAGAAAATTCGCATCAAAAATGAGAAGATCAGAAAATCCGAGTCTCTATTGAATGAGCTGGAGTCTTTTTGTAATCTAGTAGAAATTCAATTTACAGTACCAATCATGGATGTTTGTACGCGATCGAACTCCACTTGCGATATGCTAGAGCTATCGTCTTCATTGAGACCGGCTCTTACAATGATTTGGGATAATTGTGATGAGTTGATGAGATATGAGATACTTCGCGGTGAATGGGGTTTGATTGAACGTATTTGCGACATCCTCAAGTATTCCCGCCAAGTGAATGACATCGCATCCGGTGAGATCAAAGCTAATCTGCCAGAGAATGTGATTTATCTCAATATGATGGTAGATCAAATCGAAGAGATCATGTTTGAATGAGACAAAAAAGGGGAAGAAACCGAGGAAGATAAAAAACCCATCAACGCTTTCCGAGCAGGCCGTGATAAATTAATAAAACACTATGAGAAATGTAACTGGATATATGCTATCGCTTTGATTCTAAACCCTCGGCATAAAGTTTCAACATTTGATTTGAGTGCGTGGGGCCTGAGGTGTCGATTTCGATGGCCCCCCGAGTGTCTGCTGGCCATAATCGGGTGGCAGCGCCGTTTCGGGGCATGTCCATTTCCTGTATCCGACTTATATGTCTGATGAGACCATTTTGAACATGTATGCAGAGTGACGCAAGATGGACATCTCTAGATTCGGCCTGAGAGGTCGATTTCGATGGCCCCCCGAGTGTCTGCTGGCGATAATCGGGTCGCAGCACCATTTTGGGGCATATTCAACCCCCAGATCCGACTCATATGTTTCAGAAGACCATTTTCAACATATATGCAGAGTTACGGGAGATGGACAACTCTAGATTCGGCCTGAGGTGTCGATTTCGATGGCACCCCAAGTGTCTGCTGGTCATAATCTGGCCACAGCGCCATTATGGGACATGTCCATTCTCTGGATCCGACATATATGTCTAGGAACATCATATTGGTCATCTATGCGGAATAACAGAATATGGACATCTCTAGATTCGGCCTGAGGTGTCGATTCCGATTACCCTCAAGTGTCTGCTGGCCATAATCAGATCGCAGCGCCATTCTGGGACATGTCCATCCTCTAGATCCCAGACATATGTTTGGGAACATCATTTTGGTCATCTACGCGGAGTTACAGAATATGGACATCTCTAGATTCGGCCTGAGGTGTCGATTTCGATCACCCCCAAGTGTCTGCCGGCCATAATCAGATCGCAGCGCCATTCTGGGACATGTCCATTCTCTGGATCCGAGATATATGTTTGGGAACATCATTTTGGTCATCTACGCGGAGTTGCAGAATATTGACATCTCTAGATTCGGCCTGAGGTGTCGATTCCGATTACCCTCGAGTGTCTGCTGGCCATAATCAGATCGCAGCGCCATTCGGGGACATGTCCACTCTCTAGATCCGAGCAATATGTTTGGGAACATCATTTTGGTCATCTACGCGGAGTTACGGAATATGGACATCTCTAGATTCGGCCTGAGGTGTCGATTTCGATCACCCCCAAGTGTCTGCCGGCCATAATCAGATCGCAGCGCCATTCTGGGACATGTCCATTCTCTGGATCCGAAATATATGTTTGGGAACATCATTTTGGTCATCTACGCGGAGTTACAGAATATTGACATCTCTAGATTCGGCCTGAGGCGTCGATTTCGATGGCCCCTCAAGTGTCTGCTGGCCATATGCGGGTCGGAGCGCCATTTTGGGACATGTTCATTCCCTGGATCCGACATATATGTTTGGAAAGATCATTTTTGACATGTATGTGGAGTGACAGCGAATTGACATCTCTAGATTCGACCTGAGCTGTCGATCTCGATGGCCCCCCAAGTGTTTGCTGTTCATAATCGGGTCGCAGCGCCATTCTGGAGCATGTCAATCCCTCGAATCCTCCTTATATGTTCGAGGAGACCTTTTTGAACATGTATGCAGAGTTACGGAAGATGGACATCTCTAGATTCAGCCTGAGGTGTCGATTCCGATGGCCCCCCAAGTCTCTGCTGGCCATATCCGGGTCGGAGCGCCATTTTGGGACATGTCTATTCTCTGGATCCGACAACATGTCTGGGAAGATCATTCAAGACATGTATGCGGAGATACAGAGAATAGACATCTCTAGATTCAGCCTGTCATCTACGCGGAGTTACAGAATATTGACATCTCTAGATTCGGCCTGAGGCGTCGATTTCGATGGCCCCCCAAGTGTCTGCTGGCCATAGTCGGGTCGCAGCGCAATTTTGGGACATGTCCATTCCCTTGATGAGACATATATGTTTGAGAAGATCATCTTCGACATGAATGTGGAGTGCCAGCGAATTGACATCTCTAGATTCGACTCGAGCTGTCGATCTTGACGGCCCCCCAAGTGTCTTCTGTTCAAAATCGGGTCGCAGCGCCATTTTAGAGCATGTCAATCCCTCGAATCCTCCTTATATGTTCAAGAAGACCATTTTGAACATGTATGCAGAGTGACGGGAGATGGAAATCTCTAGATTCAGCCTGAGCTGTCGATCTGGATGGCTCCCTAAGTGTCTGCTGGCCATAGTCGGGTCGCAGCGCAATTTTGGGACATGTCCATTCCCTGGATCCGACATATATGTTTGGGAAGATCATTTTTGACATGTATGTGAAGTGACAGCGAATTGACATCTGAGTGATTCTGCGAGAAGTGTTAACTTTGAACCTCGAAAATGTCCGGAGGTAAAATTTCGTCCATTCCGAACTAGCGATGGTCAAGTATACCCTCTTTGGTACCTAAAATGAGATACTATAAGGGGCACAAGTGATTTTCAGTTCCTGAAAAAACTACAGCTGATTTATTGATTTCGCGTGCCACGGAATGTGACACAAAGCAGGAAATACGGCATTTTGAAGCGCTTGATCCACTCTGTGATTCATTAGCTGATTAAAACGTCGTCTAAGTGTGTAGTTTTCATGTGCTGAAGTCGCAAACATGATAATCTGATCGAGGGAGATCATGAAAGTGAGCGTGGGAGTTATTAATTGAGGATTTATGGAGGGGTATTGGGGCGCTATTTCACAGTCTCTCTAGCTCCATTCGGAACTCTGCATAAAAAGTTGCGTAGCTATTACGAATCTTGATGGCTCGAAGCGGCGTTTGTCAGTCAAAATGTTCTCGATGATTCAACAAGTTTTTATCCATCTTAGGTGGGAATCGGTTTATTGGGAGCTTATTCATTGCCGTCTCGAGCAAAAAATGCACCCGAGTGTTTATTCGCAAAGTTGAACATGGTGGGCTTGGGCACAGTGCCAACTCGCGTGTACGAGATATTTCAAAACATCGGGTCGCAGCGCCATTTTGGAGCATGTCAATCCTCTGGATCCAATATATGTGTTAGAGAAGACCATTCTAGACTTGTATTCAGAGTAACATGGGATTCACATCTCTAGATTCGGCCTGAGGTGTCGATTTCTTTGGCCCCCAAAGTGTCTGCTGGCCATAATCAGGTCACAGCGCCGTTTTGAGAAATGTCCATTCCCTGGATCTAACATAAATGTTCGGGAAGATCATTCTGGACATGTATGCAGAGTTACAGGAAATTGACATCTCTAGATGCGGCCTGAGGTGTCGATTTCGATGGCGCCCAAGTGTCTGCTCGTCATAAACGGGTCGCAGCGCCATTTTGGGGCATTGTCACTCTCTGGATCCGACTTATATGTTTGTGGAGACCATTTTGAACATGTATCAAGATTCACAGAGAATAGACATCTCTGGATTCAGCCTGAGGTGTCGATTTCGATGGCCCCCCAAGTGTCTGCTGGCCATAATCGGGTCGCAGCGCCATTTTGGAGCATGTCCGAGCTCTGGATCGAAGATATATGTTTGGGAACATCATTTTGGTCATCTACGCGGAGTTACAGAATATTGACATCTCTAGGTTCGGCATGAGGTGTCGATTCCGATTAACCTCGAGTGTCTGCTGGCCATAATTAGATCGCAGCGCCATTCTGGGACATGTCCATTCTCTAGATCCGAGACATATGTTTGGGAACATCATTTTGGTCATCTACGCGGAGTTACAGGATATGGACATCTCTAGATTCGGCCTGAGGTGTCGATTCCGATCACCCCCAAGTTCCCGCCGGCCATAATCAGATCGCAGCGCCATTCTGGGACATGTCCATTCTCTGGATCCAAGATATATGTTTGGGAACATCATTTTGGTCATCTACGCGGAGTTACAGAATATTGACATCTCTAGATTCGGCCTGAGCTGTCGATCTCGATGGCCCCCAAGTGTTTGCTGTTCATAATCGGGTCGCAGCGCCATTTTGGAGCATGTCAATCCCTCGAATCCTCCTTATATGTTCGAGGAGACCTTTTTGAACATGTATGCAGAGTTACGGAAGATGGACATCTATAGATTCAGCCTGAGGTGTCGATTCCGATGGCCCCCCAAGTGTCTGCTGGCCATATGCGGGTCGGAGCGCCATTTTGGGACATGTCCATTCCCTGGATCCGACATATATGTTTGGGAAGATTTCTCTTGACATGTATGTGGAGTGACAGCGAATTGACAACTCTAGATTCGACCTGAGCTGTCGATCTCGATGGCCCCCCAAGTGTTTGCTGTTCATAATCGGATCGCAGCGCCATTTTGAAGCATGTCAATCCCTCGAATCCTCCTTATATGTTCGAGGAGACCTTTTTGAACACGTATGCAGAGTTACGGAAGATGGACATCTCTACATTCAGCCTAAGTTGTCGATTCCGATGGCCCCCCAAGTGTCTGCTGGCCATATGCGGGTCGGAGCGCCATTTTGGGACATGTCCATTCTCTGGATCCGACAATATGTCTGGGAAGATCATTCTGGACATGTATGCGGAGTTACAGGAAATTAAAAACTCTAGATTCGGCCTGAGATGTCGATTCCGATGGCCCCAAGTGTCAGCTGGATATAATCGGATCGCAGCGCCATTCTGGGGCATGTCCATTCCCTGGATCCGACTTATGAGTTGAGAAGACCGTTTCGATCATGTATGCAGAGTGACGGAAGATGGACATCTCTAGATTCGACCTAAGGTGTCGATTTCGATGGCCACCCCCCCCCCCCCCCCCTCAAGTGTCCTCTGTTCATAAACGGGTCGCAGCGCCGTTTTGGGGCATGTTGATCCCCTGGGTACGACATATATGTTAGGAGAGACCATTTTGGACATGTATCTAGAGTTACAGAAGATGGGCATCGCTAGATCGGGCCTGAGGTGTTGATTTCGATGGCCCCTAAGCGTCTGCTGGCCATGATCGGTACAAGCGCTATTTTGGGGCATGTCCATTTTCTGGATCCGACATATATGTTCGAGAAGATCATTTCGAACATGTATGCAGAGTTACAGAGAATAGCGTCTCTAGATTCAGCCTGAGGTGTCGATTTCGATGACCCCTAAGTGTCTGTTGGCCATACCCGGGTCGCAGCGCTATTTTGGAGCATGTCAATTCCCCGGATCCTTCTTATATGTTCGAGGAGACCATTTTGAACATGTATGCAGAGTTACGGAAGATGGACATCTCTAGGTTCAGCCTGAGGTGTCGATTTCTTTGGCCTCCCAAGTGTCTGCTGGCCATAATCAGGTCACAGCGCCATTTTGGGAAATGTCAATTCCCTGGATCCAACATAAATGTTTGGGAAGATCATTCTGGACATGTATGCAGAGTGACAGGGAATTGACATCTCTAGATGCGGCCTGATGTGTCGATTCCGATGGCCCCCAAGTGTCTGCTCGTCATAAACGGGTCGCAGCGCCATTTTGGGGCATTGTCATTCTCTGGATCCGACTTATATGTTTGTGAGGACCATTTTGAACATGTATCAAGATTCACAGAGAATAGACATCTCTGGATTCAGCCTGAGGTGTCGATTTCGATGGCCCCCCGAGTGTCTGCTGGCTATAATCGGGTCGCAGCGCCATTTTGGAGCATGTCCATCCTCTGGATCCAATATTTGTGTTAGAGAAGACCATTCTAGACATGTATCCAGAGTAACAAAAAATGGACATCGCTAGATTCGGCCTGAGGTGTTGATTTGATGACACCCCAAGTGTCTGCTGGCCATAATCGAGTCCCAGCGCAATTTTGGAGCATGTTCATTCTCCGCATTCAATATATGTGTCAGAGATGACCATTTCAGACATGTATTCAGAGTAACAGGAAATGGATATCTCTATACTCGGCCTGATGTGTCGATTCCGATGGCCCCCAAGTGTCTCCTCGTCATAAACGGGTCGCAGCGCCATTTTGGGGCATTGTCATTCTCTGGATCCGACTTATATGTTTGTGGAGACCATTTTGAACATGTATCAAGATTCACAGAGAATAGACATCTCCGGATTCAGCCTGAGGTGTCGATTTCGATGGCCCCCCAAGTGTCTGCTGGCCATAATCGGGTCGCAGCGCCATTTTGGAGCATGTCCATCCTCTGGATCCAATATTTGTGTTAGAGAAGACCATTCTAGACATGTATCCAGAGTAACAAAAAATGGACATCGCTAGATTCGGCCTGAGGTGTTGATTTGATGACACCCCAAGTGTCTGCTGGCCATAATCGGGTCCCAGCGCAATTTTGGAGCATGTTCATTCTCCGCATTCAATATATGTGTCAGAGATGACCATTTCAGACATGTATTCAGAGTAACAGGAAATGGATATCTCTATACTCGGCCTGATGTGTCGATTCCGATGGCCCCCAAGTGTCTGCTCGTCATAAACGGGTCGCAGCGCCATTTTGGGGCATTGTCACTCTCTGGATCCGACTTATATGTTTGTGGAGACCATTTTGAACATGTATCAAGAATCACAGAGAATAGACATCTCTGGATTCAGCCTGAGGTGTCGATTTCCATGGCCCCCAAGTGTCTGCTCGTCATAAACGGGTCGCAGCGCCATTTTGGGGCATTGTCATTCTCTGGATCTGACTTATATGTCTGTGGAGATCATTTTGAACATGTATTAAGATTCACAGAGAATAGACATCTCTGGATTCAGCCTAAGGTGTCGATTTCGATGGCCCCCTAAGTGTCTGCTGGCCATAATCGGGTCTCAGCGCAATTTTGGAGCATGTTCATCCTCTGCATCCAATATATGTGTCAGAGAAGACCATTTTAGACATGTATTCAGAGTAACAGGGAATGGATATCTCTAGATTCGGCCTGAGGTGTCGATTTCGATGGCCCCCTAGTGTCTGCTCGTCATAAACGGGTCGCAGCGCCATTTTGGGGCATTGTCACTCTCTGGATCCGACTTATATGTTTGTGGAGACCATTTTGAACATGTATCAAGAATCACAGAGAATAGACATCTCTGGATTCAGCCTGAGGTTCGATTTCCATGGCCCCCCAAGTGCCTGCTGGCCATAAACGGGTCGCAGCGCCATTTTGGGGCATTGTCATTCTCTGGATGCGACTTATATGTTTGTGGAGACCATTTTGAACATGTTCCAAGATTCACAGAGAATGGACATCTCTAGATTCAGACTGAAGTGTCGACTTCAATGGCCTCCCAAGTGTCTGCTGGCCATAATCGGGTCCCAGCGCCGTTTTGGGGCATGTCGACCCCCTGGATTCGATATGTTCGTTAGGAGAGACCGTTTTGAACATGTGTGCAGAGTTATGGAAGATCGACATCTCTGTATTCGGCCTGGGATGTCGATTTCGATGGCCTCTTAAAGATTCCTGGCTATAATCGGATCGCAGCGCCATTTTGGGACATGTCCATTCCCTGGAACCGACTTTCATGTTTGAGAAGACAATTTCGAACATGTATGCAGAGCTCCGGAAGATGGACATCTCTAGGTCCGACCTGAAGTGTCGATTTCGATGGCCCCCAAGTGTCTGCTGGCCATAGTCGGGTCGCAGCTCCATTTTGGGACATGTCGATTCTCTGGATCCGAACTATATGTTTGGGAAGATCATTCTGGACATGTATGCGGAGTTACAGGAAATTAGAAACTCTAGATTCGGCCTGAGATGTCGATTCCGATGGCCCCAAGTGTCAGTTGGACATAATCGGATCGCAGCGCTATTCTGGGGCATGTCCATTCCCTGGATCCGACTTATGAGTTGAGAAGACCGTTGCATCATGTATGCAGAGTGACGGAAGATGGACATCTCTAGATTCGACCTAAGGTGTCGATTTCGATGCCCCCCCCCCCTAGTGCTGCTGGCCATAAACGGGTCTGAGCGCCATTTCGGAGCATGTGCATCCTCTGGATCCAATATATGTGTTAGAGAAGACTATTCTAGACATGTATTCAGAGTAACATGGAATGGACATCTCTAGATTCGGCCTGGGGTGTCGATTTCGATGGCCACACCCCCCCCCCCCCAAGTGTCCTCTGTTCATAAACGGGTCGCAGCGCCGTTTTGGGGCATGTTGATCCCCTGAATCCGACATATATGTTAGGAAAGACCATTTTGGGCATGTATTTAGAGTTACAGGAAATTGACATCTCTAGATGCGGCCTGAGGTGTCGATTTCGATGGCCCCCTAAGCGTCTGCTGGCCATGATCGGTACAAGCGCCATTTTGGGGAATTTCCATTCTCTGGATCCGACATATATGTTTGAGAAGATCATTTCGAACATGTATGCAGAGTTACAGAGAATATCGTCTCTAGATTCAGCCTAAGGTGTCGACTTCGATGACCCCCCAAGTGTCTGCTGGCCATAATCGGGTCGCAGCGCCATTCCGGAGCATGTCCATTCTCTTGATCAAGTATATGTGTTAGAGAAGACCATTTTGGACATGTATTCAGAGTAATAGGGAATGGATATCTCTAGATCGGGCCTGAGGTGTCGATTCCGATGTCCCCCAAGTGTCGGCTCGCCATAATCGGGTCGCAGCGCCATTTTGGGGCATGTCCATTCTCTGGATCCGACTTATATGTTTGAGACGACCATTTTAAACATGTATGCAGAGTTCCAGAGAATAGACATCTCTAGATTCAGCCTGAGGTGTCGACTCCGATGGCTCCTCAAGTGTCTGCTGGCCATAATAGGGTCGCAGCGCCATTTTGGGGCATGTCCATCCTCGGTCGACCATATTGGCAGTGTAGTCCTCGTTTGGAACACGAATCAGGAGAAGAAATGTGTGAACGGTCGCGGAAAATTCTTTTGTCAATGATCTCTGCAAAATGGAATTATTCTCATTCAACAGATTGGGAGTAATCATCTACCCGCAGTAGGGCGCCCGATGGGCGCGGGTGGAGGGGAGAATCTATCATGACTACCCTGGGGTGACACTGTAGTATCGTTTTGCATGGGAGCTGATCGTTTTCAATTCATTGTGAGCCTTGGAACTGGAAAATTTTGTGTCCACGTTGTGAATGATGTTGCTGGATGGAAGTACAGTGAGGGAAAAATAGTTTCATGCTTCAGATTGTGGGTCAAGCGCGGCATCATACAAAGTTATGGAGCAACTCATACTGACCTTATGATACGAAACAACTGTGGATGTGAGGGCAATTGTGTCTTCCTATTCATGACTTAGAGTGAAACATCCTTCGACATATTTACCGATGAAAATTGAAACAGAGGGGAAATCTATAATTTTATCCGCTTGTGCCTCCTTGGAAACCCTGGAGTCGTGCAAGCGTGGTCCCCCTTGCCAAGCTGGTTCATTGTTTTCTGTGAGAATCATTCAGTTTTGACTCATTGATTGTCAGTCCCATCTCATTTCAGTTTTCATCCAAGAATGTCTCTTGGCTATTCGGAACTCTTCCATCACACAGGAAGACTTACCGGTACTGCTCAGCTCTGATGAGAGTTTCTCGTGAAGTCAAGTACGTATTGAGACATTGAAGGATTCCCAACTCCTCTCTTTCGGAGACTCCCAACTATCTTCTTGTTCTGCATTGTACCGTCAGTCAAGTGATGTCTCTGCCCATGAGGCCTCTGAAAAATTTTCTTCTACGTTCTGTTCTCAGATGAAATTCGCCTCAATGAGTGAGAGTGAGATTCTATAGGCATGTATTGGAAAATCTCAAATCTCCGCACTCTTTCTCTACCACGAGCAACTTACATTGGTTGTGAACAGTACTATTAAATCTCCCGTTCCACTGAAGGTATTCCAAATAGATGAAAGACATTCTCACACTGGAACTATAAAGAGAAGATACTGAGTCGAAACTGAATGATACTCACAAAAAACAATGTACCAGCTTGGCAAGGAGAGCCACGCTTACACTACTCCAGGGTTCCCAAGAAGGCACGAGCGAATAAAATCACAGACCTTCCCCTCTGTTTTAGTTCTCATCGGTTAATATCACGAAGGATGTTTCACTCTAAGTCATGAAGAGAAAGACACAATTGCCCACACACTCACAGTTTATTTGTATCATAAGGTCAGTATGAGCTGGCCCATTACTTTGTATAATGCCGCGCTTGACCCACAATCTGGACCATGAAATCATTTTTCCTTCACTGTAGTCCAGTCCAGCAACATCACATACAACGTGTCCTTGAATTTTTCCAGTTCCAAGGCTCACAATGAATTGAAAACGATCAGCTCTCATGCAAAACAATACTACAGTGCCACCCCAGGGCAGCCATGATGGATTCTCCTCTCTCCCCGCGCCCCTCGGGCGCCCTACTGCCGGTAGATGTTCACTCCCAATAAGTTGATTGAGAATGTTTCCATCTTGCAAAGATCATTGAAAAAAGGATTTTCCGCGAACGTTCACGCAATTCTTCTGTTCATTCATGTTTCAAACGAGGCCTACATTGACAATATGGTCGATCGAGTCTCCTCTGTAGCCCCCCACTCCCGGGTGGTTTTGCAATCCTATGCAAACTCAGCCTCCAACTCGAGAATTTCCAAATCAGCAATGATCATCAGAGAAGTGATTTTCGTGATGGTCCCTGAAATTCTCCACTATGCATTATTCCGACACGCGAATCTCACAGCCGGAACATTCGCTTGAGTGCCTCGGGTAGGCCAACGCCCCAGGGTGCAATTGCGATTTTCCACCGAGTAAGCTAATGATTCCGTGATGAACTATGCGAACTATGAAATATCATCATTCGACAGATCATTCCTGATATTTTCTGGATTTCTCCATAACACATATATTCTGAATGAGCATCACAAAGCCAAAACAGTCGCTCAAGTGCCTCGTGTAAGCCAACGCCTGCGGGTAGACGGAATTTCGCTCCGAAGGAGAATATGGTTCGATTATGAAACATCCGAGTCATGGTATATCATCATATGAGGGGTGATTCCTGATATTCGCTCGATTTTTCTATGACAGATATATTCTGCACCAGCACCACGAAGCCAAAACACTTGCCGGAGAGCCTCGTGGAGGTCAACGCCCGAAGGTGGATTTGCGATTCTCCAGACAGTAAATTGACCGGTCGATGAACCATCCAACTCATGGATATCATCGTACGAGGGATGATCTGTGGTATCTCCTTCCTTCCATTATTGCAAATATATCCTACACGAGTACCACAAAGCAAAAACAGACGCTCGAGCGCTTTTTGTAGGCAACTTCTCGAGGGTGGACCAGCAAATCTCCACTGTCAAGGGGGACACCAACCTTGCGGGGCCTGGATATTGATGGAACTTTGGGAATCATTCCGTTTTGGTGAGAGATGGATGTACCCAGAGGGTTTTGTCCAATGCGGTTCTGTCCCCCCTATCCCAAGATACAGCTATGGAGATGAGCATTGTCCACATGGGTCCATGTTGAAAGGACTCATATATAGATATACGCACAATCCTAACCTCCATGACGGTATCTCAGGATACGAGGCCCATTGGACGGAACCCTTCTGGGTACTCACGGTGCTCAGAAGAGGACAATAGGCTGAACAAAATTGTCACCATAAACTGAACACGTGGCGATTTACTACTTTGCCCAAGGATCAAAATCCCGTTTCAACCGAAACGGAGCAATCTCCTCTTTTGAAATGCGAGCTTGATTCGTATTTCCACGTGTTAATCAAATGGGGCTGTATCAGCTCTTTTACTTGTCAAGACCATAACAACTCCCAAAGCTCATAACTCAAACGTATACCAATTATTCCCAACGTACTTGAGCTCATTCTAAAATTGAAAAAATGATCTGGAGTGAGTTTGATTTCGACAAACTTGAGTCGGGGAACCTAATTTTGGATTGATAACCGAGATTTCCTCTTCTAACGATTTGAGACTCTTCGAGCACCTAACTCCTGAGATAGCTCAAGTCTACCGTGTTGAATTCAAGCTCACAGTAGCTCATCTGTAAGGCCTTTGTATAAGCTTCAAAATAAGTTTAAGTATGTCGGAAAATATTGAGATTTATTGATTTCATGGGCTTTGGGAGCCAATATTGTCTCAACAAGTATGTTGCTACAAAAGAGCTCGATTCGATCAACACGTAAAAATACGAGTCAAGCTCCCATTTCGAAGGAGGAGATTGCTCCATCTCGGTTGGAACGGGATTTTGATCCTTGAGCATAGTACTAAATCACCACGCGTTCAGTTTTTGGTGACAATTTTGTACAACCTATCGTCCTTTCCGGAGCACCGTATAACTTCATTTATCACCAAAACAAGAAGATCCCCAAAGTTTCGTCAAAATCCAGGACTCGCAATATTGGAGCTCCTCTCATGAGTGAGCCTGTGGTTCGATGAAAAACTATCCAAAACCTGGTATATCATCGTATGAGCGATGATTCCTGAGATTTTCTCGATTTCTATGGAGACAATATGTCCCACATGAGCACCACGAATCCAGAACAGTCGCTCGGGCGCTTCGTCCAGGGCATTTCACGAGGATAGACACGCAATTCTCCCCCAAATGAGCCTGTGGTTTGGTGAGGAACCATCCAGAACCTGGTATATTATCATCTGACGATTGATTCCTGATAATTTTTCGATCTTTCTATCGCGAATATATCCTATACAAAATCCACGAAGCCGGAACAGGAGATCGTGCGCTTCGTGTACGCCAATCCCCTAGGAGAGGCCAGAAAATCTTCGCAGAATGAGTTCGTGAATCGGTAACAATCGATCGAACTAATGGAATATAATTGCATGAGGGACAATCCCAGATATTTTCCGATTTTTCGATTGCAAAGATATTCCAAATGAGGGCAACGAAGCCGAAAAAGCAGCTCGAGGGACTCATGTTGGCCGTTTCCCAAGGGTGGCCCAGCAAATCTCCACTAAGTGAGCCAGTGGTTCGATGGGAGACTATCCAAAACCTAGTATATCATCGTTTGATGGATGATTCCTGATATTTTCTCGATTTCTATGTTCAGAATGTATTTCACGTAAGCACCGAGAAGCCAGGACGATCGCTCGGGCGCTTCGAGATTGGCTGTAAGCACAATATATTCTGTGAAGCATCTTGAATGGTGAGGATATAAACGTTACCGAGTAGTGTTGGAGTCGCAGGACCCACAAAATCCATCAAAATTTCCTCGAATGGTACTACCGCTGAATCTGTTACGACCATGGGTAATCTAGTTTTGACCTGAACAAGTTCATCTGTTTGACAGTCTGGACATGCTCTCGCAAATATTCTCACATCTTCTTGCATATTTGGCCAATAAGATTCGCTTGCCAGTTTACTATAAGTTTCCGCTATATTTTTGTGGCCTCCGATAGCAGATGCATGATATTTTTTCATGAATCGGGCACGATCTTCGGTAGGTGGTACTGATGAGTTCAATTTAAATGATGTAATCTATATTTGACATTTCCGAATAATACGGTTACATTGTTCCACAAGGTGAGGCCATTGATCCTTGCTCGGCATAACGAGATCTCGAATTATTCCTACTGACTTTATTTCCATCTTACTAGGTAATGCTCTGAGCGTTTCGAGTGTTGGCGTAAGGTCTGGTCTTAGCACTTTTGAATACGGTGTACCTTCTATGACCATTCCAGAAATTTTCTTATCTCTGTGATAACAGATTATGATTACTCAAATTGATTTCCAAAACTCATGTTGGTATATATATGCTCGTGCGGCAAATTCAAGTATTGGTATGAATTCTGAGATGTACACTCACTGGACATCGTATCTGTCCGGGCATTTCGCGGTTTTTCTGCCGTCAAGTTGGCGCTTGTACGACGATGATTTCAGGCTGAACGCCACCGCAGGCGCGGTCGGAGCTTGCAAGTTTGAACGGCATACTTGTTTTTCAATCGAAATATCTTGCACTAATAGTTAAGTGGTTTAACATGCGTGTTAATGAGTTGAAATAGGCTATATGAATTTTAAAAATTTCACATTTCGCAGAAAATGTTTGCCAAATGTGCATAGGCATGGGTTAGGTGTGTTGTAGCATTTCTGATGAACGCCGTAAAATATGTGTCCCCCTCTCAAATAATGATGAATTTTAGATGGATGCTAAAAATGTTTCCTGAATTATTTCAGTAAATGACCGCCCAAAATGTGCTGAGAGTTCGGCGAGGTTATGTTTACTTGCTGGGAGCACGCTACAGCAGCCACTCGTCGCCGCGGGCCGGTCGCCGGTGCACGTTTCTGCAGTAGCAGCAGCTCATACCAAGTATTATTGAGAATTGAGGAAAAGCGCAGAAAATTCTTTGGTCAGGGCAAACTCTGTAACCGTTTCGTGCGCGCTCGTGAAATTTATCCATTTCTGTAAGGTGAGAAGTGGAGCAGACCAGGCAGTCACGTCTTTTAGGTTATGGCTTCCGAGTTTTGCGGCCGCACTTTCTATCATCACCGGGTCAAGAGAATCTTGATGATCTTGGGCACGTAGTGGATGGTGATAAACGGTAAACTGTGTCCTTGAGGAGGAGAGAACATCGACGCAGAGTCCCCGAGTGTGGCTTCGGAGGAGCTGATCATACTCTCAACTCCACATTCTCGTGAGCGCACATTCTCTTGCTGTGCCTGTGAGGCAATACAGCTGCAAGGTAGGTACCCCACACTGCCTCACAATTTTGCAACAAATGTCTTAACCATTGAATTTGTTTTACTCATTGTAGATCCGCAGGATAACATATTCAATGATAACACAGTACTGGGCCCTAACTTAAGTCAAAACTTATTTTGAACAGCTGAGGGAATATATTGTAATTAGTGAGATTGAGTATGAAGAGCCATCCATAATTAGCCCAAGACTCGAGTGACGCAGGACCACAACTTTTTAACTGGGACATTTTGTAAACCGTATCTGTAAATAACGCAGCAAATGATCATGATTTTGTGATTATGCAACCAACTAGGAAGGGGAATTGTAGTGGTAGGTGAACATAATTGCTCAGATGCAGTAGACTCAGCATTAATATTGGGATTTATTTTTTCAGATCCATGAGAACCCTGCTGTACCCTTCATGTCCAGGAACAGGATTCAAATTCCAGGGTATCTCATCAGTCGGAATACCCTAGTTTGCGTAATCTCCAGTTTCATTCCTCGTAGTCACCCGCTGCTTGGTGTGTGTGTTGGATGAGCCATCATTTGTCTGGTTCATTTGTTAGCTTGGCACAAACCTACAAACAGCTGAGACCTCAAAATCAACTTCTGCAAATACAGATAAAGATGTTCAATGGGGCAGTTATTTGGTTCAGCGTATCTTTGTCGTTGGCTCAGCTGAATGCTGTTGAAGATCAGGTGAGTGTTTCTACTGTTCATGGCTTTTCCACATTGCTCAGTCTGTCATCACGAGTGTCCCCAGCTGATGATGTGAATAAGTGTGCTCGATGAATTTTCATTCATAAGCCTACTTGATATTTTTAAATGAATGATAGGGTTAGTTGTTAATTTTGTTCAGTCTATAGATGACTGAAAAACTTGAGCCAATCTATTTTGTTGGTAGAGCTAAAATATCTCTAAAGTTGTATAGTAGTGTAAGCGCTCAATGAGAATTGCATGTGGTATTTGTAAAGACTGAGTATTTCATGAGTTCTTCCTCACTGATTATCAGTATCCACCTAGTAAAAATTATTACCAAGTTCAAGAGCGAGACCGACGGTCTGACGAGGATGACCGTTTGATTCAACGGCGGCTCAAGGGTTGTATCCTGGTACTTGAGAATTTTGCGGCAACGGCTTGCTCAAGTCAATTCTGTGATCAAATCGTTAGTTTCGTACCCAACTACACGCTGCACCATGTATCCAAGTTCAACGAAGACGTCGTGCTGAGAATTTTGCAATGCACTGACCTCTTCTTTGCCGTCAACTGCAATCCATCTCTCCAGTGACGGTAAAGTACTCGCGCAATACGTCTCATGAGTGCTTCATCGAGCAGTTGAGTCTCTATTTCGCCCCAAAATTGTTTCAATATCTCAATTCCACAGACCATTATACTGATTTCTCAAAGTGATGTTAAACTGCAGTGAGTTACTTGATGATGAAATTTTTGTATTTTCGAACTTTATCGTATTCGAGTAAGTTTGAGAAATTCAAGTTCAAATGATATCCGATGAAAATTCTCATGTTAAGGAAACACTGCCAGTTTTTCATGCAAATGAAATGGCCCATCGATTTAAAAATTCCAAATCACTGTAAAAAGTTGACGTGAAGCTCAAGGAATCATTGAAAATATCTCACATAAGACTGTCAGGGTGTGAAATCCATGAAAATATACTGCAAGCCTCTGCAAAGTATATTTCAGGAATATAATTATCTAGTTTTCTGTCAATTCCTGAATATGTATTTCTCGTATGGGTATAGCAAAATTGCCACCTCGAAATTTTCCATGTAGTAATGTTATTAGGAGATACAAGTCTACATCATCGATAGAGTTTGCATCAAAATGATCATTTCTTGATTACATGCTGTGACAATTTTCATCGGTCAAAAATTTTCTCTCACGCAGAGGCAAGAAAAGCATCATGCAATGTTTTGATATTATATTCTAATCATGGTCGATAAAGCAATCTACTTACTTTGCATACAGAGCTGAAATACTGCGTTATATTACTTGATCATGACATTTTTCCAAGAATCTGAGTTTTTATGTGAAAGCAAGTTCAAGAAATTACAGCTGGGGCAATTTCTCGTTGAAAATATGAGAAATTCCCAACAATTCTGAGAAATTTCACTAATTCGTCATGGTGTCGTGTTATCAGGAGTTGTGAGGCTTTATCATCAATATACTTTGCAAAAAAATAATTATTTCTTGATTATATGCACTAATATCATGTATCGATCCAAAAATTGCTTTGACGCAAAGACTAGAAAAGCATCATGTAATGATTTCATATCATATTCTAATGTTCGTCGTTGGAGCAATCGACTGACTTCATATACAAAACTGAAATACTGCGGTCTATTACTTGATCATGACGTTTTTCCAAAAATCTAAATTTTTTATGTAAAAGCAAGTTCAAGAAATTACAGCTGAGGAAATTGCTCCTTGAAAGTCTGTTAAATTTGAAACAATCCAGAGAAATTCCAACAATCTGTCATGATGTCTTGTCATTAGGAATTATGAGGCTTCATCATCAATTTAGTTCGCATCAAAATCATTATTTCTTGATTATATGCACTAACATCATGTATCGATCCAAAAATTTCTTGGACGCAAAGGCTAGAAAAGCATCATGTAATATTTTCATGTGATATTCTAATCATTGGCGTTATAGCAATCTACTTACTTTGTATATAGAGCTGAAATGCTACAGTCTATGACTCGATTGTGAGAGATTTCAAAAATCAAAATGTTTTATGTAGTAAGTCCAAGGAATTACTGATCGATACAATTTTTCCTGGCAAATCTGATATATGTTAAATACGTTGAAAATTTCTCGCAAGACTACAAGAGACTCATGCGTTTCTTGCAAGTGGACCTAAAAAATTAACGCTCAGCTCTTGACATTAAATTTTTAGGATTCAAGGGGTCGTCACTTGATATTTTTATATGATATTATAATATCAAGCCTGTATGCCATTTTATACTCGTGTGATTTTTACTGACCGTGAAGCCGTCTATTTCCATTCTTCATACAAGTGTGAGGGCCACACGTGTATCTATGTTGGTTGTATTCCTCTGATACAAAATTCAAATGTGTGAGATGAAAATTTCTGAAATCTTATAGCCCCAGTTAGTACTCGAACCTCATAACTCTTCACAGCAGTTTGTCATGCTTCTTCATCAAGGGCTTTTCTCTGAGTTCACATCGATAGCTTGGTAATACAACACTATTTTGATATTCGAATGAATCTAACTTGGATATATCTGTGAGATATTGTCAAGTATATCCTGAGTTGAATAATGAATTGTTAATCTCACGTTGATTGAAGTGTGAGAGATAAGTTTGTTTGAAGAATTTTTAAAGGAAATTGTTTTTCTTCAGTACTTTGAATTTTGAATCAATTTCCACCTGTGAAAGAACTCATTTTACCAAATAAAATAATCTGAGAATTATTATAAAGTTATAATAATCTTTTATAAACTGATTACTTGATATGCTCACAAAAAATCATGCACAATTCAACTTTTGGTAATTAATCATTTCTAGAAAGTCTTGAGAATTTACAATTGATCGGTCAAGGCTATATAAATATCAATATCGCATTTCAAAAAAAGACCATATTTGGAATTGCTTGGAACGCTTCGTAGCGCTCGAGAGCTTCAGGTCGTAGCCCAGCTGCGGCGATCATTCGGTTTTCAATACATCTTTGGATGTAGAAATATTCTCCTTTCATCAAGCGCCATGTCTCTCGTGTGGTGAACACTGTGAATTCATGGTTATTCCAATGTAAACTCAAGGATACTGATGATAGTGATAATGATCAATATAATAACACAAACTCACATGGTAGATCAGAGAGTGCCGGATCCCCGCCTGTCGCGTAAATGTGGAGTGCTTTGATCATCTCTCTACATAGGCATTTAGGGAAGCGTGGTGATCTCGGTACCATTTCTATTTCCTCCCTAAATTCTGCCAAAAGCAGTGGCTATTCATTCATTATTCTGTGGCGTAACCATGTGATCCTTGCTTCCGGATGCACATTCATCCTGCAACAAAAAATCGCGACACGAAAAATATAAGCTTACGTGATTTTGATGAAATTTATATAAACATATCACTATGGAACATGATTGAGACAGAGAATTTTTGAAAACCCGCGTCAATGTGCTGCATTCGGTTTGCATCGCGTTTCAGAAGCCAATTAAAAAACATAGACTTTTCGAAATGAATACTTATGCAATACACATTTACTTACTTGATAATCATTGCTTTGATAGAGGGGTGAATCTTCTATACAGCTTGTCTCAGCAGCGAAAGTTCCTGATCTCGCACAATATATAAATGTGATGATCCGAACACCCGTGGTGATACTGCAAGCTATAAGCTAAGCGGGTGGTTAGAGACTGTCACCGCTGACGTCTCTCTGCAATAATGAATATATTTCGATGCCCTTTCTGCTCCCGGCACATCAAGTGGTTGGCACGGTGGCGTCTCTCCGCGATCTTCAAAAAAGTCTGGCGCCTCCTCGTCTTTTTCGTGGAGCCGTGCGGCCACGCTTTTTCTCCGAATGGCCGAAACAGTACGAGCAAATGCACTTGAATGAGCTTTGAAATTTCTAATAATAATCGTTCATCGTATGGGGCCTTTATATAATTGTCGTCTCCGCTGTAGATCTCCTTACAGTGTGAAAATCTTTTGATCTTGTGAAGAAATTCTGCTAGATGAAATCCAAAGATTTTGACGATATGAGGATATCTACAGCACCCTAAGGCAATCGTATCAAGTTCACATACGATGAGCGTTTTTTTATTTGAATTTGAGAGCTCATTAGAGTGTATTAGCTTGTAATGTTTCAGTCTGTTCAAAGACGGCAACTGCTCTTTTCTCAGCAAATTTCGTTGTGACCTTCGATTACTTCTGAATTAGTACGATTACTCGTAGATCCATTTCTCCGATACTCTGAGTTTGCTAGGACTTGGTAGTCACAGAGTTTCTTCCGGCGGCGTATCTCGATCATTTCGGGCGTTGAGGACTCAAGCATGAAACTCGCGTTCTCGAGTGTGTTTCAGGAGGACGCATGAATTTTCTCTTATATTTTGAGTTCCTGAATCCATTTCACAAGGTCGTCAGAACACAACTCCTGGCGTTCTGAGTCATGGATAATGCACAGTGTGGAATTATGGTTTTGTCACAATAACCCTCGGCAAGATGCATTTTCAATAAAAATTTCCAACGGGCAAGTCCGCGAAGGGGGTGTAAGACTCGTTACGCACTATCAATTCAAGATAAAAACAAGGACTTCAATACAATGAAAAATCGATCGCTGTCGTAATTGACTGAATAAATCGTAACATTGATGTTGCAGCCTCACAAATCTCAATTTTTCATTTGGCTACTGCGAAATTTGCAAAATGCGAGCGTTACGGTTGTCACGCACACGAATTGTCGTTCTTAACTCATATTTTTCATTATTGTCAGATTAAAATCAAGATATTCGAACTTTTGATCGAGTTCGTACTATCTCTGGAGGATGTGAGTGACTTTGGTGAGATTTACAACCTGAATCTTCCCATCCACTCCCTAAAATAAAACTTTAGTCTGTCAATATTACGGTTCATTTTTTCGAAGACTTGACAAGAAGACCATGTGCGTAAAGCGCAAAATCTACTACAGGAACGTACCGACAAGTTTCCCGAGTTAACCAAGCCCGGGCGAAGATTTGTGCGAAAATCTCATCGAGGACCGCTCCGGACGTTTGATACGGGCCCACATAGGGCGGCCGGCCGACGCATCGCTACCAGAAATTACCTCTATAATCCTACAAGCCTCTTATCGCTAGAGCCGCCCTCTTTTAATGTGCAGTGAGAGAGAGAGAGATAAAGCCCTCGATTCTCAGATTAAAAAAATATTTCGATGTTGCGAATCGCCCGAGACCGCACTGCTAATGCACCGACACCTGGTAATTTGCTGCGAGAATAGCATTTTTACACAAATTTTTCCCTCCCTTATTATACAAGCTGAAAGGGCGTACTTAGGTCGATAAGTACTGCGCTATTTTCATGAAAAGTTTATCCTCCTAGAGAAGCGCTTGGTTGCCTGCAACAAAAAAAATTGAGCTGTGCCCCGACACCAAGAATTCCTTACCTTGCCCGCTTAGCAGCTCGTTGCACTGTAACTAATTGTGCCATCACTGTGACGTGACTCGGTGAAATTTTGTAAAATTTCGCACACATAATTTAAGACCACTACCTTCATGAAATGAGAGTTTTGCGATCATTTCTCGTGACAATTGTATATATTTCAAAGCTTTTGAAAAGCTCTAGAGAAGCTTTCAAAAAAGCTTGATGAAACCAACTGTAACTTTCGATAATGCGCAAAGAACGTTTCATGCAATTTTAACCCGCTCATTTATAGGTAACATCGTGTCGAGCCGAATCCTGTCAACATAACTGTGCTCTTTCTCCTGGATTCGCCAACACTGATGAATCTTAGATGAGCTAGGTATCCTTGGTATAACATCCATTGATTTGAGAGGCTACAATTTTCAAATAATGTTTTGATTTTCAATGATTCTGACTTCCATGATCATCACGGGGAAACCGGTAGCTTACGATAATCGTGAGTGCGAGATTTTTCTTTCAGACGCCTATCTGACTCCGTATTAAGATTTTGTTGTGATGTCCCACATCAACCTTCCGAAAGAAAGTCGCACAGCCTCAATGCAAGCTCATCTTCAGCCGAGCGATGAGATGAGGTGTAGAACACGGTGAAAGTTGAGTCGCATCTGGCGCGAAATTTCTCACTGTTCTGACGAGCGACCGGAAGAGGCAAACACTCTACGAATTCAGAGAGTTCGAGAGATTAATATCCGTCGATCGAACGCAACCAAGAATTCGCCTCTTATCTAAGATTCATCAGCGTCGTCGATTCCATACAAAAATGCACAGTTATTTAGACAGAATCAAGCTCGACACGATGTCACCTGGAAATAGGTGGGTTCGAATTCCATGAGAACTTTTTTGCACATATTTGAATCCAGATTATATTTTATCATGATTGTTCAAAAACTTTTGTAAAGCTTTTTCAAGCTTCGCAAAAGCTTTTTGTGAGTTTCAAAATCCATGCCGAATCCCACCTTTACACCAGCTTAAATAAAAACTCAAAGGATATATCCAAAATGTATACCATTCCCACCCGTAAAAGCGTTGGCAAGAAATGCAAGGAGATCGTACTATTAATCCACGTTTCCACCGGTTTCGATGCCGAGATGTCCGCCGCGAGCGTGATTTTCGAAAAGCGAGTAAATTGTCATTTTCTCACTGCAGCAAAACTTCAAAAGAAAAAATCTTTCGGCAGGATCGAAAACATGTTGATCTTGAAGCTTTAGATCGAAGGATGCTATGAAAAATGTCATAAGGTATGCATCGCGATGGTTTGATGAGGCGTCATCAACTTGGATTTTGTACTCTTCAGCGCTAAAGAAACAAAAACGAAAAATTTTGCAACTCTTGTCTTGTTGCATCATTTGATATGAATCTTTAATATTACTAAGATAGGGAGCCGACGATGAAACTACGCTTTTTGATTTCACCAGTATTTGGAATCTGAGAAACTTCCTCGCGTGTCAAAAATCATGCTCGCTTTGGGAATCCTGGCACTGAAACCCGTGAAAATACTGAACCTTGAATATGTTAAAAAATAGAGTGATTTTTCTGATCCTTTGGTAATGTTTCTCATTGCAAAACTGTCAGTCCATAGTAGCAGTGCTCTTCGGCTGTGTGCTTGCGAAAATTCAGATCATTCCATTGAGCCATCTCACAGCGGCGATCGAATTCATTTCAGTGAACAAGTTGCTCGATTGAGCAAGGTATAAGTAATCACCTCGGTGGCGAGGCACGGCTCACTATTTCTATTTTCTTAGTAAACACGATCAAGCGCATTTGTGGGAAGATAATGTGCTTTCAAACATGGTTCAAGTGTTACCGCCCTGAGTACGGCCTCACAACTTCTATCAAAAGAATACATACATAATAGTTTTGTTGTATGTGAGGTGTGCTGAAAATATTGTGGTAAAATGAGGCGATACTATGCGGCGCGCGGCCGGTGAGAAATGCGTGAAAGTTGCTGTCACTGCTTATCGATTTGATGAAATGAGTTGTGAATTTTTATACTTATTCCTTGACACCACCGCTCGCAAACTGGGTAAATTTGACATATAATGGAAATTGATATATTTTTTACATTATTGTTCATCACAAGTTTAATCTTTAACGTGCAAGTGAAATCCTTAGGTTTTCAATCATATCAAGAGCCAAAGCGAGTAAGTTGTTCAGAATTGTGTTATGGATGCTAGTGTATAAATAAATTTGACAAAGCAATATTAAACAAATTACCGTTGTTTTTGTGTCGGGATCTTGAACGGCTGCTGACTTCAAGCCTGAATTCACAACCGTTCGCAATATAATGAGAATCTAATATCTATTAATTTACTCTACTAGCGTAATGCCTCGCGTTGCTCGGCTTGTAAATGTTTCCGATAGGCGTATTAGTTTTTCAAAATGCTCTTCCAAATCAAATGAGAGTACGTTTTTCAAAAATTTTATATATTTAGTTAAGCGGCGGTTTCTCACATGGGTCTGAACTCATAAAGACCATGAAAGTTATCATTATATAACTCGATATGTGAAAATGGTACAGAACATATTTTCATTTGATTTAAAAGAGCATTTTGGTGAACTGATACGCTTCTCGGGGACTTTTACAGGCCAAGCAACGCGAAACATAACGCTAGTGTTTAATTATAAAAATACGGAAGTTTTCTATCGGAAATTCAGAAATATGATGTTGTAAAATATCGTTATGCTCAAATAAAGTGATTTCTAGTAGGCCAAAGATATGTACATCGATTTGACGTGAATTAATTACTCAGTTGGTTACAGAGATAAATATACAAGTGACACTCAAAATTTTCATTCTGGGCATTACTTCGTACTAAGATCAATATCACCAATGTCACCTGCTTGAGCCCATCGCGGATACACGTACTCTTTGAAGTTTAGCGAGTGTAAGAACAGTCGACGCAGAAAGAGGTGAGCTGCACAATATCATCGTGGACATTCACATCTGGAGAAAACATCGTAAGCGCAAATAATTCCATCAATAATTTGATTACTCGTTTTTCTAAAATCGATAGAATTGTGGAAACAGGAAAGTCGAAGGTGTTCGAGTGATTCGAATAGAATAGGAACATGATGAATAGAGAAACAGAATTTTCTCCGAGCCTTCAGAAAAAAAGAAAATGTGAGAGATGAAATTTTTCCGGGCTTCGACAAAACAAATATATAAAAAATGAAAATTCAAAAATTTCTCGGGATTTTGAAAAAACAAAAATATAAAAAATTATTTTATTTTTCAAAATATTTTTCCGGAAATTATCGAAATTTCCCACCGTGAAGCACATTCTGAACTTGCCTTCATTCTTCTTAGTCTCACTTAGAGGAACGCTCAAACATACGCGCTCTCTACCAGAGCCACAGTCGTCTCCTCGCTGCCTTCAAAAACACATACGCGCGCGAGAAGCATCAAACAACGTGACACAAGAAAAGGAAAGGGGATTCTTAGTGATGCGCGCTCTCTCAACAGCCCGCAGTCATCTTCTCAAGCCCGTCGCGAACACACGTGCTCATAGAAGTTGAGCGAGTATAAAAACAGTTGACACATAATGAGGTGAGCTTGCAGAATATTATCGTTGACATCGACATCTAGGAAAAACATCGTACGGGTAAGTAATTCCATGAATAATTTGATTAATCGTTATTCCTGAAATCAATATAGAACGAAAATATATTGGATAGAAATTCGGAATTTTCTCCGGACCCTCAATAAAAAGAAAATGTGGAGAATGAAAATTCAAAATTTTTTTGGGATTTTGGGAAAACAAAAATATAAAATTGTTTTTCTTTCAAAAAATTTTCCAAAAAATTTCCAAAATTCCCCACTCTGAGGCACAGCCTGAACTTGTCTTCATTCTCATCAGTTTCAGTCACAGAAACGCCCAGGCATTCGCGCTCTCTACCGGAACCACAGTCTTCCCCTCTCCGCCTTCACAGACACAGACACGCACCGAGAAGCATCATGACACCAGAAAAGGAGAGGGGATACTTAGTGATGCGCGCTCTCTCAACAGTTCGCAGTCTTCTCCTTGTGCCCGGCGTAAACACACGTACCCTATGGGGTGGATAGAGCAGGTATAACAAGAGTCGACGCAGAACGAAGTCAGCTTGCAGGATATCATCGAGGACATCAACATATATAGCAGACATCGTAAGGGTAAGTGATTTCAACAACAATTAGAAAATCCATTTTTTTGGAATCGTTGAAATCACAAAAACGATAACGTCGAGAATTTCAATGATTCGAATGAATTAGAGTAATGATAGATGGAAATTCAAAATTTTGTCCGGGGCTTCGACAAAACAAATAAATAAAAAGTTAACATTTTCCGGGATTTTGAAAAAACAAAAATATAAGAAATTGTCTTTCTTCCGAAGAATTTTCCCATTCTGGAGCACATCCTGAATTTGCCTTCATTCTCCTCAGTTTCAGTTAGAGAAACGCCCAGGCATTCGCGCTCTCTACCGGAGCCGCAATCTCCCCGTCTCCGCCTCCACAGACACAGACACGTGCCGAGAAGCATCATGACACCAGAAGAGTAGAGGGGATACGTAGTGATGCGCGCTCTCTCAACAGTTTGTAGTCTTCTTCTTGTGCCCGGCGCAAACACACGTACTCTATGGGGTCGAGCAGGTATAACAAGAGTCGACGCAGAACAAAGTTAGCTTGCAAGATATCATCGAGGACATGAACATACATAGAGGACATCATAAAGGTAAGTGATTTCAACAACAATTTAGAAATTCATTTTTTCTGGAATCGTTGGAATTAAGAAAACCATAACGTCGAGAATTTCAATGGTTCAAATTAATTGAAAATATGATAGATGAAATTTTAAGATTTTGTCCGGGGCTTGACGAGACAAATATATAAAGAATAAAAATCCAAAAATTTTTCGGGACTCGGAGAAACAGAAATATAAAAAATTGTTTTTTTTTTTCAAAAAAATTTTCCCAAAAATTTCCAAAATTTCCCACTCTGAGGCACATTCTGAACTTGCCCTCATTCGTATCAATTTCAGTTAGAGAAACGCCCAGGCAGCTCTCTACCGGAGCTGCAGTTTTCCCCTCACTGCCTTCACAGACACACCCGCGCGCCGAAAAGCATCAAACATCGTGACACCGAAGAAGGAGTGGGTATACTTAGTGATGCGCGCTCTCTCAACGGCCCGCAGTCATCCTCTGGAGCCCGTCGCGAACACACGTACTCTATGAGGTTGGGCAATCATAAGAAGAGTCAATGAAAAATGAAGTGAGCTTGCAGAATATCATCGTGGACACCAACACCCATAGAACGTGAGAAGGGTGAGTAATTTCTCCATTAATTCAATTACTCGTTTTTCCTGGAATCGTTAAAGTTACGAAAACATATACGTGAAGAATCTTTAATGATTTAAATAGATCAAAGATATAGTGAATAAAAACTTAAGTTTTTGTCCGGGGCTTCGCAAAACGAAGATATAAGGAATAAAAATTCGAAATTTTTACGGGATTTTGAAAAAACAAAAATATAAAAAATTGATTTTTTTTTTCGAAAAATTCTCCCAAAAATTTTCGAAATTTCCCACTCTGGGGCACATTCTGAACTTACCTCCATTCTTATCAGTTTCAGTTACAAGAAACGCCCAGGCATTCGCGTTCTTCACCGGAGCCAGAGTCGACCCCACGCTGCCTTCAAAGACGGACATAGGCGCCGAGTGAAATCAAAAAACGTGTCATCGAAAGAATAAGATACCATTGGTGATGCGCGATCCCTTACCAACCCACATTATGGCTCTTGACACAGTGGTGAACACACGTACGCTAAAGACAAGATCCAATCCAAGAAAATTCTATGTGAATAAGGACGACTTACAAAATATCATTATGGACATTGATATCTACAACTCAAGAGCGTAAAAGTAAGTAATATCTATCAAATCATAGTTCTTCATGTTCTCCGAATTCGATAAACATACCAAATATAAAATTCAAACCTTTTCCGAGATTTTGTAGATTCAAGTGCATAATAATATCAAGAAATGAATTGAATCCCTATGATTCCAAACAAAATTGATAAGTTACCTCCAAAGACAGAATTTTCAGGCTCTGCCATTCTAATTCTCTATTTCCCCCTCCATGAGAATGTCTTGCTATATTATGAAATTCAGTTGGATTAACATCTAATTCACCAAATATGACACCAATGAAGAGTTTCATTTCAAACTTTGCTCTATTATTCCACAGGCATTCAAAAATCAATCGTGAATATCGCACAGCGGAGAATTTACAAGACGGTTTCAACTCAACGTGTTACACCCGTTCCAGAAAAAGTAACAAGATCGGGACTACAGTAAAATGACATGGATTCAAGCACGAAAGGATAACGATACTCACATAAAACAAGGGAATTTATAACACCTCTGGAATCGAATCAACTTCCGAAGACATCACATGTGAGTTACATGTATCAACCCGTGTCACTTCACATTCTAAAATATCTGTAAAAATTCAATGAGATATAGCTCCATGGAAATTTTTTGAATATTATGATTCTATAAAATCGTCGTCAGAACATTAGATTGATTAGTTTTTCATAAAACGTAAACAAATAAGAAAATAGCATTTACTATTCTACTGAAATGGCATGAATGGTATCTCACCAATGTAACCTTGATTTCACGATCTAATTTGAGACTAATCTTAATTACGAAAAAAATCGATCCATCGTCCAACACTTTAACGAATAATTCCCAACAATACACATCGTTTACATATCCAAATGCAATCGAATACATTCACGAGTTGCAACAGAAATGTATGATGCCATGGCTCACATAGAGATCGAGACTATCATCTCTGAGATCGACAGATTACAATTTTCTGTTGCCAAGCTGCTGTAAATGTAGGGTATTCTCATTCAAAATTACAACACACTTACACCACTCTTCAGAAGCAAGTTGCTGGATTTCCTCTGATCTGAGCGCCGCTTTGGTCCCGACACTGGTAAACCAAACCGACGGGTCAGTCTCATATGATCATGTCTCCTTCAACCTCTGTGATGAAGAGTTACATGTACACTGAAACAATGTACACGAACCAATTCACACTCAATTCCACTCCATATCACACAACGAAAACGATAGATCGATATTCCTGTTCATTTCAATAGAATCTTCACCAAATATCACGAGTTGTTATAAATTATAGATCAAAATATTGTTGGAATTAGTTCGTTCCTAGAATCGTATATTGAATATCAATGATTTCATTCATATATTCGTTCATTATTGAGTATGATAAAAAATTATCATTCATCGATGTAGTGACTTTCGTGCACGTTTCTCAGAATTCAATCTTTTGTTGTGACGACTCTCCTTCAATTCGTACAATAACTAATTTTGTTAACAAGATGGCGACATACGCTTCTCATACGATTGTATAACATAACTCAATCTATTTTAAGACATCCAAATGTAAACCTGTAACTAGAATAATGTATGATGAGACTTTAGTTTAAGATATCACGCTACGTACTCTACATGTAATTATGTCCAATGTGAAATGTATCAATATCTGAATCTCCCGAAACTCGATAAATAAAATCAAATGGTTGGGGTAATGTCCCCAACCATCCCCGTGTCGATTCATTTATCATAGAATAAGCATTCGAAAAAGAATACAACTCATCAAATGAATTTTTCCGTACAATCTTCAATTGTACTTTTTTTTAATCTCAAGCTGAAAAATATTCTATTCATGATGAGATTCATACAAATTTTCAAAAGAAGCATATTTGAAAATTTTCAATATATTGAGAATTTCTAAGTACTAATTCCAGCTTAACTTGAATCAATTCAAAGTCATCCGAAAAAATATTTATGAATCCACTATCACTCGACAAAGTAAAATCATTCTTCTAATTTCATCAAAAAGTAAATGCATTCACGTAATCTTCATTAACAAGATCTATGCTTCATTCATCCTCGTCATACTTACTTGAAACTATCACACCACACTTTTACAAGTTGCAACAGCACATAATGCCTTGGCTCATATGGGAGTTGGGTTTCTCATTCCCGAGTGCGACAGAGTGTGACTCCCTGTTGTCCAGCTATTGTAAAACAACAACGCAACACTAACACCACTCTTCAGAAGCATGTTGCTGGATTTTCTCTGATCTGAGCGCCGCTTTGGTCCCGACACTGGTAAACCAAAGCGACGGGTCAGTCTCATCTGATCATGTCTCCTTCAACCTCTGTGATGAAGAGTTACAATTTTACTCTTAACATAAAACACTCCCCCGTTTCAACTCAATTTCACATCATGAACAAAAGACGAGGATGATGAATATTAAAATCATTACGTCGAATCAAAATCTTCTCAAAAATTCAAATCTTTCAACGTAAATACTAAAGATAGTATGGAAACAAAAAGCTCCCCTAATAGTAATTTTATAACAATTGTTCTTGAATGATCACGTATCAGAGACCATCACAATACATCGATTCGATTCTCCCCTCACGAATGCATTGGTCAAATGATATTGGATTCATTCACAAAAGTAATTTTGAATGCCTTAAACATTACCATCGCTCAATGTAAATTATCGATTTCTAAATCTAATGCAGATTAGTTGAATCATAAACTGGTGAGAAAAATTCTCTCAACCACTCCCCCAAATGGAATTACGCCCTTTAAGGTAAACATACAATTTTCAATTGTGCATTCTTTCAATATCAAGTTGAATAATATTCTATTCATTATGAGATATATACAAATTTTTAAAAAGGGCATAATCAAAATTTTCCAATATATTAAGAAATTCCAAGTACTGATCCCTGCTCTACTTGAATCAATCCAGATTCATTTAGAAAAATATATATGAATCTACTATCACTTGACAAATTAAAATCATTATCCCAATTTCATCGAAGAGTAAGAGCATTCACATAATCTTCTCTATCAGGATCTAATTCAAAGCTTCTCTAATGACATTAATTCAACTCATCCTCGTCATACTCACTCAAAACTACAACACCACACTTTTACGAGTTGCAACAGCGTCACATAATGCCTTGGCTCATATGGGAGTTGGGTTTTTCATTCCCGAGTGCGACAGAGTGTGACTCCCTGTTGCCCAGCTATTGTAAAACAACAACACAATACTAACGCCACTCTTCGGAAGCATGTTGCTGGATTTCCTCTGATCTGAGCGCCGCTTTGGTCCCGACACTGGTAAACCAAATCGACGGGTCAGTCTCATCTGATCATGTCTCTTTCAACCTCTGTGATGAAGAGTTACAATTTCACTCCATGAACGAAAGACGAGGATGATGAATATTAGAATCATTACGTCAAATCAAAAACTTCTCAAAAATTCAAATCTTTCAAATACTAAAAATAGTATGAAAATAAAGAGCTTCCCTGATTAGTGAATTTCTAACAATTGCTCTTGATGATCGCGTAGCAAAAACCATCACAATGCATCAATTCAATTCTCCCCTCACGATTGCATCAATCGAGTGATATTGGATTCATTTACGAAAGTCATTCCTAATAGTCTATACGATACCCTTCCTCAATGTAAATAATCTATCCCTAAATTCTCATCAAAATCACTTGAATCATAAACTGGTCAAAAGAGTTCTCTCAACCACTCCCCCATATGAAATGACGTCCTCTAATATCAGCATGCGAGATAGACGTAAACCGCTTCTCACTTCATATTTTCATAAGTTCGATTTTCAAAAAAACGGTTAATTTCTCCTCCAAATAGAAATAAATTCAAAAACTCCAAAGTGTTACGTAGTTTCACACTCGGTATGAGTAGAAATACGAAAATTATCATCTTCAAAGTCAAATCAAAGATTCCTCGACTTCATTCAGAAAAGTTTCAGAAATTTGAAATCCATTCGTATGTATCATATATTCAAAATCAACGAAATAACAACCTCTCGATCTTTAACATTCCATCACTTTGTCAGTACGATTCGACTTCATCGTCACTGTATTACCGATTTCATTCGAAATCAACCAATACTCATGCGGATCGATCTATCTCCAACAAAAAATTAAAATAAAAACCATTAAATAAAGCTAACTCGAACACCAAAGTTACTTCACATCTGAAAGTGAGGCGGCCTTGACAACCGTAAAAAGTTACTCGGCTATCTTCGATGTTGAAAATGGCGGTGTCTCGAATTTTCTGATACGTTTCACTAAAATACGCCATAAAATAACTCCCAGCATGCACTTAATACGAAAATATATAAACGAAACACATAAAAGTCGATTGCTCCTAACCTTCGCCAACGGATTCGGAAGCTTGAGCAGTGTTCGAAAGGGCTCCGTGAGACCGATCAGCGACCGATCACGGCAAGAATTAGCAGCAAATCGAATATATAATATCAACGTATAAATAAATATAAAAAAATCGGAAATACATATAAAAAACTCAAAAATACGTCAAAAATACGTAAACGACATTCAAACACGCGTTCTATACATCGCGGAAAAATCTAGGGACATTTGACCTGGTCTAGGGACTTTTCGTGCCGCCAAGTTGGCAACACTGATTCGATTTTATGTTGGCAACCCTGATATAGGGATTCCCTGGGGGAATAGGCACCTTGTGTCTCTTAATATACTCTATTACTTGATTCAATCACAATATTTTCAATAATATCATTCAAACATTTTTGAACAACTTCACCTCTTTTGAACTCAATACCCATTGCCTCTTTTTTTAAAGAGACGCTTGTGATTGAACAACCCGTGAAAATGTATGAATTTTTATGATTTCCCATTTATTCCCAGTTCTTTTTCCATCATAAATATTTTACTGTACGGAAGAAATTCTGTCAAAGAATATGTATAAATAAACTACCCAGATTATTTCGTCAAGTAACTTAGTAGTATAAGAATTTCGAAATATTTCGTCTCAGGCACGCTCTGCGGCTAGGAACGACTGGATTCTGTCGCGGGTTCATGCCCTGACCACAAGTTTTTCATTTCCGACTGTGCCATTCGCCAGCAGATGCGTATAATATATTACGAGCTTTTAACATACATGTCACATTTTATCCGAGATAATATTACTCCATTGGTGGTGAATGTGTATGGCTTTGATGGCCGAAAAAACTGTTGTTTCTGGATGAGATAATGAACGAGAAAATGAAACGAATAAATAGTGATTATCATCATTATTCAAAGGGGTAAATCTGTCTCCCTCCTCAATTAGCGATAAGGGATAATACGTGGATTTGACAGAGACTTAGATGGCCGTTGCTGTCGTAGAATATGATACTAACGTTCATATTCTCCGCAATAATTGACAACTAAAAATGATAAAGTTACTTATTTGTTTTCAGGATTTCTGTGTAAATCGTCGCGCGCTTAAATCCAATTTTGCGTTACACTCACGCATTGCATATTGCTCTAGTATTATTCACATTAAACCATTCCCACACTATAAAGAATTGGTTGAATTTTCAACCAACATTTCAACCAGCTGTTTGAATCTTCAACAGATCGGTAGAATTTTTCTTCCAACCAGGTGGTTGAATTTTCTCAAACAAGTTATCGCAATCTCAGTCCCGTCGATCAGAATTCTAGGTTAAACAACGTACCGGCGGTGATCTTATCCGGATGGGTGACCACCAGTCGAAGTCTGCCACGCCTAGGGTACGTGAATAATACCTCGACCACTGTAGTAGGGGTATATATACAGGATCTATGAGATTGGTCAAGGGTTATCTTTGGGCGACATGTTCCGGCGGGGCAAAAAAAATTACTCAATTTCTTCTTGTGAACAAATAAGGAAAAACATCTGCACTATCCACGCCAGTTGCTTTGGTTAGAAAACCAGATTCAGCAACGTTTTCGCGATTCATTACCCGGACTGGTCGTCGAATGAGTAGGGCTGCCGTCTTATCTAAACAAGCCCATAATCTATAATCATCTGTCAGTCTCGCCCGAGCGATTACTAATCTCAATGATGAATCGGGAAAACTTTGCTTTACCTGCATTTTTTACCGAAAACGCTCGCGCAGCCAGTGCTGGACATCGTTCATATTTGTCGATGAGAAATATGAGGATCCGGGGACCACAATCTACTAATCTCGCTGAAATTTTTGACGGTTGCGAATTCACTGCCTTCCAGTATAGTTTATGAAACTTGAAGCTTTAACTAACATTTAGTGACAATTATCATGAGATTCAAACAACGTGAATCTTATTCTATCATTAAAATCATTGATCGATTGAATGTTTCCGAATCATTTTGAAAATTTAGCGTCAAACTCAATGAATCAATGTGAATATCATACATGGAACTTTGACAATGTCAAATTCATCAAAATATAATGGAAGCCTCCGTCGCCTGGAATTCAATGATTAGGCCCAAATAAATCTCTCATTTTCAGTGAAAACCTCAAAATATATATTTTTCGAATGGGCACAGACAAGACGCGACGTAACTATTGTCATGTTGTGATGTTATTAAGAATTACAAAAAATTAAATTGAAATAATCACAGGCCTAGTAATACTTGTGTAATGATAAGGTGTGACAATTTGTGAAACTTGAACTGCAATTTTTATATAAATACGTGTTTTTTCTATGAATAAATGTATGCATTAGTTATTGAGCAGTTCCAAGTGAAATGAATGGTCGATAACATGATGCTCCGGATCATCAGCGCATGATTTGCCACTGATTATACACCTCAAAATATGACAAACAACCAATCGCTAGGACACCGGAACTTATTTTACGCAGCTGGTGTAGAGTTGACTCAACTTTTGCTTTTCTTTATGTCAAAAAGTGATGTCATTTTTTCACTCAAATATCTCAATTTCAAAAACGAAGGAAGATATCAACACGCAATTGAACGCATTTGCAATAAGAGACAAAAACCTATCGAAATATGTTTTTAAACATTTTTTGGAAGTAATTGGGCTCATATATGCGGAATTACGTGAAAAAAACTAAGCAATTTTTTGTCTGAAGAACAATATCACATATAATCAGGGGATAATCATGCGCAAATGATCCGGAAAACCATGTTCCATCGACCAGTTGTTTCACGTGTAACTGCTATATTGATTTTCTGAAATTTAACAAAACTGAAAGAAATTGAGAATACTTATAACGAAATATTCAAACAGGAAGAAGTGTTACTCCGAGTGTGTTCGAAACTTCATTAATTTATGCGTTGTCCTCCTGCGTTGATGATGGCCTGTAGCCTCCTTGGCATTGACCTTGCAAGTCTTTCGATATAATCTCGGTTTCCATCCACCAATTCCCAACTGTCTAGGACTCTTTGATGGAACACGTCATGTGCAACACCCGGCATTGGCCTCCAGTTCCTTACTGTCATACTCCACACGTTCTCGATTACATTTAGCTTTGGTGTTCAAGGCGGTATTCTTATCCTCAGCAGCTGAGGATGTCGCTCATACCATTCATTTACAATTCGTGCAGTGTGCACCGGACTGTTGTCTTCTATGAAGGAGATGAGCCTGCCATCTGGATACCTTTCCAAAATATCAGGTATGAGGTATTGATCAAGCAGATTGATATACCTCTCGGCGTTGAGTCTACGATCGATGTAGACGATTCTACCTCGTCCAAAGGCAGATACCCATCTTCAGTAAGCTCTTGTCCTCCTGCCGCTCATATGCTGGTATATGAGATGGTCAGGATCATATCTGTGATAATTCGATATAGTTAGGTTGAATTTAACGTCCCAACACGTAACTAAAAGTGAGTAGAGGGTTTCCGCAAAACTTTGTATTATCGAGATCGTGAAATGAAAAAAACATTTTTTCATCGCTCACCTATGGAATGGGTTCCATATAATCCTCAGACCTTGGAAACACATTGAAAAAGTGGGGCAACTTATTTTGAAGTCAACTGTTCAAAAACCAAAAATGCGGAATTCGACTTTTACAACATTTCTGAACCAACTTCAGTCGAGTCGAATCTAATCGACTGTCATTATTGTCTAGATAGTTGTTGGAGACTATACTTTGCCTAAATCGACTCTAGGGTAAATTTTATCATGAAATTATCCAAAATCCGACGGAAATCTCCAAAATCGTATCGCCATTTGTGTCTAATTCGAGGTCTAATTTCAATTCCTGCCGTATACTCTAGTATTATTCCGTTCATATTTCAGCTGTATTCCTGCTGAAAATAAATCCGTGGGAACCCATGGGATCTCATGGGGTCGTATGGGGTCCCATGAGATCCCATGAGATTTCATGGGACCTAACCCTGGGAGAATATCCAATCTTGGAGGCGTGTAGCGTATCAATTTTGACCACAATCGACCAAATTTGACAAATTTTGGAAGAGAACTGGCCCAAAATTTGTATACTGCTCGTCTCGGATATCAAATTTTCCAAGTGTCAAGATTAAAAATTTTCCCAAGGCCAGGTCCCACGGAATTCTTTACAGCAAGGATACTGTGTAAACATCACAAAATTTGCTATACCTCCACATTTACAGACTTATTTTGCTTACCATCGAGATCCAATAATTTTTCGTTAGCTTCTCATCATAATACCGATCGACAGTTGCACGTCAAAAAAGGCAATCATATCCCTCTTGTCATGAACCGAAAAAAAAAATACGTTCCAAACCTGTGCCTTGCGTCTGCCGAGTAGGCCTTCCCGAAACGAAGTTTTTCAAAGGCAGTGGCGCGACTATTTTATAAGTTTTCGAGACGTGCAAAATTCTTCTGGATCGTGGCATACTTAGAAACCAAACGGTAACACATTCGTCCCATTTTGAACATTGAAATCTCCCCCTCTACATCCTCCATTCCGGACAGGGGATTTCATGATTTTAGCAAACCATAGCTAGAGTACATTTTTTGCAAAAGACAGAGTTACACAGGCAAATGAGGGCTGCAATCATAGCCAAAGCTAGGCACGACTCTGAATCGATTTCTTTCAGAAATAAAATTATAAGAGATGAATGTATAATTTGATCAGAATATTGGAGGGTAACCTATTTATGGTACAGCACTATAAATTTGAAATGAGATTGAGGTTCGCACTAGAAACACTGCATAATCGTTGCTTGCGGTCTGCTGTTGACAAACCAAAAAGCTGTTCAGCGAAAGGTAATAGAGTATGTCTTGGATGATGGCAGATACCTACTATATGATGCCACTTTCTCAGGTACCAAGAGCTCAGAAAATCCGTGGAACACTGGAGTTACACAATACTTGAAAGTTTTACGGAAACCCTCATAAGTAAATACAAGTATGAAAACGAGTCTCCAATCTCGAGCGTAAGCGGGCCACGAATTGCAGACATGTCGACGATTTTTATTCCACTTTCTGAATTGATTTTATGGTCCAACTAATGAACTCTTCACTCCCTGTGGGTTCAAAGAAATTCTTTTCATAGTGTTTTTAGGAAAAAAAGATCAATCTTTTTTGAGTGAAATGGGGGTAGAAATGTAAATATGCTTCGAGAATCTTCTTTCCAGGTTACAGGCGCCCCCTATGAGCGAAAACCTGAAAAACAGGTGAAATTCAATGCCTGAAAAACCCCATTTTCCAAAGAATCTGAAAATTTTCATTTTTAAGTAAAATTGCGTGTTCTCCCAAAAGAAAATGGTCCCGATCTGTATTTATGGATTCCACCCTTTCTTGCAATTTCATCAAAATTCCCAGCCCCTTCGGTTGAAGAATGGCTTCTTCTGCGCATGCGCGGAATGTCTGCTGATAGCGATCACATTGATAAGCCAAGGAAAATTCCTATGAAATTACTATTTGGCAAAGTTAATTTGATGCACTTGGCCCAAAGTTACATCACATTAATGATGCAGCATGCTCAAGGTGCGTAAATCGCGACTAGAGTACAGGTGTCGTCATTTTTTCGACCCTGTCGCTTTGGGCGCAGTGCATCGAATTGACTCGGTCAAGTGGGCATTATGAAGGAAATTTCCTTAGCTTTTGAATAAAATTGGGTTAAGCAGCGTAAACTCCTGCGCATTCGCAGAAAAATAAATTTTTCAGCCGAAGAGGCTGAGAATATTTATGACACGTAAAAAACAGCGTAGAACCCAGAAACACAAATCGGGTATACTTTTTTCTGGAAAAACCCACAATTCCACATCAAAATATGTATTTCCAGAATTTTAAAATATTTGATTTTTTAGAAATCACATTTTTTCTGCTCTTCACTTTTTTGCTCATAGGGGGCGCCCGTCATTCCAGAATAAATTCTTCGAGGCATATTTCGATAGGCTTTCTATTCCGAAGAGCTTTAGAATGCCACCATTCCCGCGATTGTATCTTGCGTAAAATTGGAACTTTGAGCATTTTCTTGATAAAATATTGATATTGTTCCATAAATACACTATCTCCTATAAATAATATATTCTCCAGGAAAACAACATTTTGTTTGGACCCACCACAGGAGGGAAAAGTTCAATTTGTGGACCATACAATCGATTAAAAATGGCGAAAAAAGAGTTTGAAAGATGTTTGCAATTCGTGGTTCGCTTTTGCGCGGAATTACTCATATAGTCTCTGCACGTTCTCAATTAAAATTAGAGGTTAAGCGTGCTTCGTTAGTGTCGTTGGAAAACTAAATTTCTTAACGTTACATGTAACATTGGGAGATAAAAACCTGTGTCCGTCGAGTCTCCAAAGTCTGATAAGTCCATCCTTGTGTGACGTGTATACTTTTTCATCCATGAAAATGCCAATGTCCCAAAATTCAGGGGCTCGAGCCAAATGCTCACGTGAAAAATTAACTCCCTGTTGAAGATCACCAGGGAAGAAAGCTGGCTTCTTCCTGGGTTTGCGACAACGATAGCCTTCCAATTTTAAAAATCGGCGAATGGTTTTCTCGTCAACGCGGAGGTTGAGCCGCTGTGGATAAGCAAATATGGGAAACCAAGGGTCTTCGTCGACGAGATTTATGATTCGGTCGCAATCATGTTCGGTCAACTTATATCTGAAAAACGAAATAGACAAGGTGCGGTTATTCGCAATGTATCGGTTGAGCAATTCGCGCATTTTGTCTATTATAGATAAATACCATGTAGGCCAGCAATTGTAGCACTTCAACTGTGCATAGTTGCCATAGCGTGGTTCTATTTTTTCCGAAGTGGGACATCGTGTAGAACATCGTAAAATAAAATTAAACAATTTTTGGCCTGTGCAGAATATTGCAAATGGCAAATACTGTGCGATTCTGCGTTTTTTTGCATTATTTCGCTTGCGATCCTGTGGTTTTCATATTCATATTGTTCTATCCGATACCATGTTGTAGGCAAAGGATTTATCTATATAAAAAAAAAAACTAATCTCCGTACATAAAATTAGCAATAAATGCAAAATATGAGGAAATTTTCTTCGATTTCTCATTTTGAGAAAAGTCAACGGATTGAAATATCACTGCTGGAGTATATGCTGGAGCACCCCCATCTCCCATATCCATAAGAAAGTTGAAGTCAATCCATTTATGAACGACTGAGCTATACAATTCGTTTATCCAAAGATGTTGTTTCTTGCAATAGCTGCAAAAAAATGTTATAAAAAATCTGATCGGCACCTGGATCCCTCTACTACAGTGTTTCATCATAAAACTGGTCTGTTTTCCAAAACAAACCCGGTCTGGAGCCATTTGTTTATAAAAATTGAAAAATTGACTTTCTGTTTTGCATAGGGGCTGAGAATACGATAGATATTGATCCACGCTTTGCTGCATCATATCTTTTTTTTTCGTAAATTTTCATAAGCAAAAACATCCCTCTACGACCTTTTGATTCGGGGTACCGATTTTGCTTTAGAAATCGATATTGTTTAAACAATTGAATATTAGAAGCTCGATTTTGGGGTAATTTTAAAGGAAAGTCTGAAGGCCGTTATAGAAGATATTTGGTACACATACCTCATCTCATATTTCCTTCATAGCAATTGAAAGTTGATGTCCAATTTCGTTTTGATCAAAAATGGTTCACCATTTCTCGGGAAGGCGCGGCGGGGGTACTTCCGCAACGGCGAGCCGCGGCTCCGCAGAAAGCGCAACCTTGAAACTCAGCGCGCGAATTTTTTGACGATATTTCAGGTTGTACTGAAGCAATTTTCGCCATTTTTTCCCTTAAAATAGGGTAACCTCTCGGATAAAGAACAATAGTGAACATTACAAAACGATCAGGTCATTCATTGCATGTGTATACCCAATTTACTAATGAAATTAATGGCCTGATTCTTTCGAAATTCACCTCATCGTTATTCTTCCCAGAAACTACCTCGTTGTAAAAAAAGAATGGTGGAAATTGCTTCAGTAGAACCTGAAATATTGTCAAAAAATTCGCCCCCTGGAATTTGAAGGTTTCGCCTCGGCTTCTGCGGAGCCGCGGCACACTGTCATGGGAGTACCCCCACCAAGCCGCCCTGTATCACTTCTCATCGAAACGTAGTTGGGAGTCAACTTTCACTTGTTATGAAAAATATATGGGATGAGGTATGTATAAAATATTGATTTTTAGAGGAAAATCGGAGCCCCCGACTGTAAAGGTCGTAGACAAGTGTCTTTTTCTCAAAATTTAGGGTAAAAATAGTACAATATGATACAGAAAAGAGTGAATCCATATCTATTTTGCGCTCAGGTCCACATGCAAGAGAAGAAGTGAATTTTTCTATCATTATGAACAAATGGCTCTAGGACGGGTTTGTTTTGAAAAATTGCACAATTATATCATTCCACATTGTAGTAGGGTGTTCCAGGTACCCACGAGATTTTCTAAAACAACTTTGGTACGCTGTAAATTTTTTGGCAGCTATTGCCAACAACGAACATTCTGGATGAACAAATTGACCTTAATTTTTTTATATAGAAGTAAAAGAAGACTATATGCTCTAGCAGTGACACATCTATCTATTGACTCTTCTCGAAATGGAATTTCAAAGAAAATGTCGTTATTTTTGCCTTTATTGCTAATTTCATTCACTACGATACAAGATAGACAGATGAATTCCTTCTGAATATATAGAGAATTACATTGTCTATGACGTGGGACCAGACAGAACAATTTGAATTTTCGAGAAGAGAGCTGCTTGTTCAGATGAATACTTATATTGATGGCTTAGAGTAAAACGGGGGTGTGAGAAGGAGTAAGAGTAAAATGAACTACCCAAAAAAATGTTGTGATGAGAAAATATGAAAAAATGTTTTGCTGGAAAGACCTATCAAAAATGTTTGCGATCATAACCATAACAAAAAAAATGTGTATGAAAGAGTTAGTGATAAATGTATGGTCGAAGAGAACTATGTGAAAATTGTCGATTTCATCAAATAACTTTTAATTAATTTTTTCTTACAAGGGCCAATGTGAAAAGTTTCGAAAATATACCATCTATGCGTTTTTGGTTGAAAGTGAATATTTGTGAATCATTTATCAAACTGAACGGAACAATCTCAAAAAAATTCATTATATACATACTTGATTCCATCGAAAAAATCATATATAGTTCATTTTGACACAAATATTTCCAGATAGTTTGCCGCAGCAAAAAATATAAAGCCATAGTTAGTCTGAAGTAACATTTTATATATCTTTTTTCTCTGAAATTAGAACACTCCACATAGTTTCCTTTTATGGGAATTGGTTACATATTTATTCTCAGCCAACAATTCAGAGCTAATTTCTTGCTTTATTGAATGAACGTATCTATACAACCCATTCTAAATGTCGCACTTGAGGGTGGCTCATTTCAAAGACGGATTTATAGATAATTCCTTCTACGACAAATTTTTTGATGAATTATTTGACTCTCACCTTCTCAGATACTTCTTTTTTACTCTGGGCTACCAATATGTGAAAAAAAAATAATAATAACAATAAAAAGTTAGCATAAATGGTCCTGTAGAGTAACTTGAATTATCGTTATTTGTTATTGTTCCAGCACAGTGTTCTGAACAAATTACCAAAATTCTTCCTCGTTATTGTATGAATATCGAACAGTGAAAAAGTAAGTGACTATTGTGAAAATGTTAAAACTTTCAAAGTTGTCCAATTTCCGTGATGGTGAATGAGATAATGCGCTGAAACACCATGGTTGACGAGATAAAAATCATTAAATACCGTTCATGAATGCGGTTGTGTCTACCATCGACCAGATTTTCTCCATGTCCCAAATGCGCCAATCTATCTCTCCACCACTGCAACGTCCTTGGATTATATCCCAGTTGGCGAACGATAACTTGATCATCGAGCCCAGCTTCAATCAAAGCCTTCATTTCGGCCAGATTCTCTCGAGAAGGTCTAAACGCCATCGTAAACCTACAAAAGGTGCGTTCACGATAGCGTGATGAAAATTTTATACGTGTTTTGCTCATTTATCCTGGTAATCAGAAAACACATTCACGAAAAAATTCATTATCGTTCCTTAAGAGACTTGATCAATTTTCATAGTGAAAAAATTTGTTTGCCTTTTGCAATTTTTGTTACGAAAGTATTTTCTCACCAGAGCTATGACAACAATCGAATTCTACATGCGATCGATTATCACATACTCACCTTAGAGACTCCGGCTCGTATATACACAATGCAGCAAAAATCGCATCCAGCAGCCTTTGCAATAATCTTAAAATTAGCTACGTAGCCTCTCCTCAAGATAACTACACTGTGAGTTATGGCATCACACAAACAACTTGATATTATGACAAAAATGACGCAGGCCCTCCCCCAAAAAAGAAAAAAATTGCATCGCGATGCATAGAGGTCAAGTGATGCAGCGAGGGCATGAGCCGCCGGCTGCATGCTGCACCGGTCCGCCATCGGAGCGCGCAGTGGTCAGTGCCAGTCAGTACGGTGCGCAGCAGTGCAAAGATAGGACGTCGCTCCGTAGATCGTATCTCGTCGTTGTGCCGCAGAGGACTACAGAGAAATCGCACCTTTGGAGGACGTAAATGCATATCAAATAATGGTCCAAGTCTCCAAAATCGTGCGCGATTTCACAAATTGTTAACGCAAATCTCTGTTTGTGTCATTATTCTTCTATCCGCGCGCGTTTTGCGCCCCGCCGCTTTCGCGTGGATGTGTGCGGAGCTCGATTGCAGGCATTATGAATCCGTCGGCTTTTATACACGCATTCCATCGTTCAATCATAACAAATCAATTGTATGAATTTCGAAAATTGTACGCGATTCCACGATTTGGCACAGTGAACTGACTTGTTGCGTTATTTTTCGAGTAGCGCGAGTGTTTTGTTCCCTCGACGCACCGTTGTAGACGCGTGCGGTGCCAGACATGTGCCGAGCTCGCTTGGATGCATATATGCATTTGTATCGGCAACATCTGCGATAAATGTGTTTTAGGCGCACGCAACCGCTCGTTGGTTGTCATCGGTTGGTTGTTTGATTTTTGCCTCATTCATATGATTATGCTTTGGACGACTCCACAGTGAGGTTCCTAGTGAGAGCCCGTTGTGGTATTGGAAGGGGGGGGGGTTCCATACAAAGATTCTGTAGCCACGTGCGCGTGTTTAGTTAACTCGCGTGCAGTTATCGGTATATATATATATATAAACTCATCTATACAGTACTTATGACGACCGACAGTATAGATACCGTTGTTACACTTATCAATATGTTATGACGACCGGGGGTTAAAACAGTGATTTTACGTTCAAAAACTAAACCATCCCTCGTGGGAGATAACCGCCGAGGAGATAACAGTTGTTCTGCTTAGACAGTGGTTTCGCGTTCAAACACTAAACCATCCCTCGTGGGAGATGACCGCCGAGGAGATGACAGACGTGTGCTCAGACTCCGTTTTGCGTTCAAAACACTAACCATCCCTCGTGGGAGATGACCGCCGAGGAGATAACAGAAGTTTTCTGAGACAGCCGTTTCCGGTCGTCATAAGTCATGTATACGTAAAGAAAATTTTGGTCGTCATAAGTAGGTATATTTGTAAATGTTATGACGACCGGTCGTCATAACCGAAAATGTCGTCATAAGTGGGTATATTTGTAAAATTGGTCGTCATAAATGTCTATAACTAAAAATATATATATATATATATATATATATCAGTGCCCATTCATCGCCCAGGCAAAATTTCTTGGTGGCGGGGGGGGGGGGGTCGGCCCCCGTGGATCCGCTCTTGTTCATTCATCACTCATATGGATGGCTATCATATATATAAGTCTCATATATAACTCTCGTTTATGTCCAGGTCTCGATCGTTTGGAGATTTGAAAATGTTTGATATCGAACCGTTCCATGCTGGTCCTGAAGCCAGATACCTAAATCTTCGAGACGGCATACTCCGACATATTGACGAAGTCTTCGAGGAATTCGAGGAGAGGGTTGAATCAAACTTTCTCGAAAAAGGTGTAATCGGACCAGAGCTCACCGGAGAGATGTATGCATCATTGCACCAAAAAGTGAAAACGAGGGATTGGACTCTGGCTGACCTACGCAGTAAGCATCAGAATCTATCGATATCACAGAACTTTAATTTTCATCGATGAGATAATAAATAAATTTTTTTTTTCAGTCGAAAGCTTGAAAGAAGAATGGCATCGAATGAAAGATTGATTCAGGTTCCTGCACACTTACGCTCGTTATCCTCCTATCAAGGTGTATCCACACCAAGTTCCTCGTCTTGAGTGGAGAACATTTGTAGAGTTGATGAGGAAAGAAAGGTTGATCATGTTTTAAATTTCGAGGAGTGCATGCTGTTTGCTCTAATTTCATTCAATTTCTTTGATTCAAATTGTATATGTGTTTGATTTTTTAGACAAATGTTGCAAAAAATATCTTCAAGTCATGCAAATCAAATTGGAATTCATCTACGCTCTACAATGAAAGATAACTCAGCGTATATTCCTTTGATTGGAGTAATGCTATGCAACTAAATAGTAATTAAATAGTCAAATGAAATGTGTTCATTCTCTCACACGAATATCAAATGAGCTATTGATTTAGAGCTATGCGATAAATCTACATGAGCGTAAGCAGACTTCAAGTATAACTGCACTTTAATAACGAAGACATTATTACAAACTCGTCAAATATGTTCTAACATGATATTGTTGCTCAAATGATTGTATGTATGTATTAAGGCAGTATGCGTGCCATGTCAGATTTCTTTGATTTTCACTAGAAATAATATTCAATATATACTAGGTATTCCATAGGATAATATTTGGTGCTTTTTTAATTAATAAACTTGTGTCACACAACTCTTGTGCTACTTTCGAATATTCATTTCTAGCTCTCGAGGTTTCTCTTTCCATCAACAATATTGAGTAGATTCTTATTCAATTTAGAATCAAATTATCTTTGTTTGTACTAAACAGTTGATTAGTTGTTATTCATGCTCACACGTATAAACTTTTCTATAATTTCTCATCTTTATCAATTCAAGACTTCATTCCATAGCAAGGAAACTTTAATTGGCATGCAACTAGTGTCATCGGTAGCTGAGTTGAGCTTCAAAATTTATCAGTCTCATACACAGAAATGCTTGAGTACAACATGAAGTAATGAAATGCTAGAGAAGATTAATGAAATATGCTTTGAATCAAATATTGGACATAGCGCTAAATGGAATCATTTTCCCATGTGGTGATCTTTACGATTGTTGAACTTTATAACTAATGTGAGTCATGTAATAATTATTTTCACTTGTTAGGAGAAAAGTAACTTATCTCTGTGATGTTCAAGGAGCCCATTACAATCACAGTCTCATTTCAACATTACACCTAGTTCAAAATCTGACTCAAATAGCCTGCCTACAACTTTGTCACTGCACTCATCATCTTGCTCACTCCTAATTTGCAGAGGAATTAATCATTGTGTAGTAGCTTGGAATGTCCTTGTGGAAGTATTATTAGAAGACAAAGCTTCTCGTAACTTCGATGACTTGTTACCCAATGAGCAGTAAAACATAGTTGGACCTAGGCAAAACTAGACGAAGTGCTTATTCTTTTTCCGTAGGTGTATTTTGACAACCTATACGTTGTGCCGGGAGTTTTGATTTTGGAATCAACTGCAATTTAGCATCAGAAAAACTACAGTCAAATTACAGTAAAAGTTCAGTACTCAGTGATAATCGTGTGCGGTGCTATCTTTTCTAAATTTTAGCCTTGTATTTTGAAATTACGAGTATCTACGAACTTTACATACACTTTTGCTCTGGAAAATCCTAATTCAGCTGAATGAGCCAAGGCTCCCTAATTCATCCATATTGTTCTCTGAGGCAGCTTTGTAGGCAATTTGAAAATGTCAATTACCACAAAAACTTTTGAATAAATTGTTGGATAAAATATTACTTTCTCGTGGGTAGGTGTGTGATGGTAAACGTGCCACATTATTGAATTATTATGTGCATATATTATGCAATAGAAAATTGGGAAAACCCGAGAAGGGAGCATTCTCTTTGGACCGGGTAGAATTTTTGTATACCAAAAGTGTGTCGCTTCGAGCAAGGCTTAAGACGCACCAGGATGCGTGAATTGAGCTATTTTTTGGATAACTCAAAGAAAATGAAAAAAAGGTAGAATTTTTCCCTTGCGGATTCGGGAAGTAGAATTCCCGGTGCATCGATCTGTCTTTTTGGATTTTCCATAGCACACAATTTCGGTGCCAGGGTACCGCAGTCCATCTTGGAGAATTTCGCGATTTTTTGCAGGGATTGATAAAATTTTAGTGGAAGCTACTCGAAAACTCAGCTTGGCATTTCTCTTGACCAATTAAAAACCTCTGCCACGGCTGCTGTGTACTCGTTGAGTTCAACAATTTCCATAACACTGCACTGTAAAAAATTTTTTCGAAAAACTTCAACGAAATGGTTGAAGTTTTCATTCAACCAGTAGTTGGACGAGAAATTCAGCCATCAGTGGCTGAATGAAAATTCGAACCGCTGCTTGGATGAGAAGTTGAACCAGTTGAAAATTCGACGGCTGTAGATATGATGAATACCCCGCCGGTGGGATGGATACTTGGGCAATGGTCTCTGAACAACATTTTTGGCTAAAAAATAAATATTGTATCATGTTTTCATGTGAACGAATGAAAAAAAAACCATCAGCGATGGCCGCGCGAGCTTCAGTGGTTTGAGATTCGGGTTAAGCAACGTTCCGGCGATTCTGGATCTGGATTGGTGACGGTCCGGCTGAGGCTGCCTCACTGACTTTCGCGGAAAAATTTGCCGACTCTTTTAAAATGAGTATTATACGGGAACCATGAGATTAGTAGATTGTAGTTCCCAGATATCCATTTTTTCCATCAACAAATAGAAATAATGACTAGCGCCAGGTGCGCGAGCGTTTTAGGTGGAAAAGTTGCAACATTTTTCGTGTTTGTATCTTTAACGGCTGAAGAGTACAAAATCCGAGTTGATGCCGCCTCATCAAACCATCGCGATGCATACCTTATGACATTTTTCATAGCATCTTTCGATCCAAATCTTCAAGATTAACATGTTTTCGACCTTGCCGAAAGATTTTTTATTTTGAAGTTTTGCTGCAGTGAGAAAATGACAATTTACTCGCACTTCAGAAATCACGCTCGCGGCGGACATCTCGAAATCGAAACCGGTGAAAACGTGGATAAATAGTATGATCTTCTCGCATTTTTTGCCAACGCTTTTACGGGTGGGAATGGTATACATTTTAGATATATCCTTTGAGTTTTTATTTAAGCTGGTGTAAAGGTGGGATTTGGCATGAATTTTGAAAATTGCAAAAAGCTTTTGCGAAGCTTGAAAAAGCTTTACGGAAGTTTTTGAACAATCATGATAAAATATACTCTAAGCTTCAGATATGCGCAAAAAAGTTCTCATGGAATTTGAACCCAACCATTTCCAGGTGACATCGTGTCGAGCTTAATTCTTCCTAAATAACTGTGTATTTTCGTATGGAATCGACGACGCTGATGAATCTTAGATAAGAGGCGAATTTTAGGTTGCGCTCGATCGACGCATATCAATCTCTCGAACTCTCTGAATTCGTAAAGTGTTTGCCTTTTCCGGTCGCTCGTCGGAACAGTGAGAAATTTCGCGCCAGATGCGGCTCAACTTTCACCGTGTTCTACACCTCATCTCATCGCTCGGCTGAAGATGAGCTTGCATTGAGGCTGTGCGACTTCCTTCCGGAAGGTTGATGTGGGGCATCACAACAAAATCTTAATACGGAGTCAGATAGGCGTCTGAAAGAGAAATCTCGCACTCACGATTATCGTAAGCTACCGGTTTCCCCGTGATGATCATAGAAGTCAGAATCATTGAAAATCAAAACATTATTCGAAAATTGTAGCCTCTCAGATCAATGGATGTTATACCAAGGATACCTAGCTCATCGAAGATTCATCAGTGTTGGCGAATCCAGGAGGAAAAGTTATGTTGACAGGATTCGGCTCGACACGATGTTACCTACAAATAAGTGGGTTAAAATTGCATGAAACGTTCTTTGCGCATTATCGAAAGTTACAGTTGGTTTAATCAAGCTTTTTTGAAAGCTTCTCTAGAGCTTTTCAAAAGCTTTGAAATATATACAATTGTCACGTGAAATGATCGCAAAACTCTCATTTCATGGGAGTAGTGGTCTTGAATTATGAGCGCAAAATTTTATTTTATTTCACCGTCACGTCACAGAGATGGCACAATTATTCACAGTGGACGAGCTGCTACACGACCAAGGTATGGAATCCTTGGTGGCGTCGCACAGCTCAAGTGTTTTTGTTGCAGGCGACCAAGCGTTCTCTAGGAGGATAACATGTTCATACAAATATTACAATACTTATCGCCCTAAGTACGCTATTCCACCTTGTATCAAAAGAGAGGAAAAAATCTGTGCAAAAAAATGTGATCCTCCCAGCAAATTGGTAATAATAATATCATATAAAAATATCAAACAATGAGCCCCTGTGTATTCTAAAGATTCCATGTCAAGAGCCGACGTTGACTTTTTAGGTGGGCCTGCACGGGAGTTCCGGCATCCCAGGGTGAGTGCCTCCACGATAATGAAGTCTCTCTTTCCTTCCCAATCTCGAGGTCGGTCCAAATGATCCCTGGAGCGAGGGAAATAGAGTACACGCCAATATCAGTTCAGAATAAGATGATTTCAACCCGTCTCCCAATATCCCGAAATTTTATATGTATCCTATCCACATTCCTGCAACCAACGACATTTTCCGTGGCCTGGGTCAGCCGTGGAGCGATCCGCGGTCCACATAGGGACCCGGGCGCAGTGGGGAGTAGCCCCACGGCTCAGGAGGTAGGGCGAAAGTCATTCCCCGGAGCAGAGACTAGCACTCTCTCCTCGTGTGGAAGGGAGTAGAGTGTCGATGACCCTCCCTAGGAGGAGGTTCGCGATACGCTCTGGCCAGCGTCGATAGGTTTGAACGAGTCCGAAACTCGTCGTTCCCATCAAGCAACGCGCGCAGAGTACTTCACATCTCTCCCGGATGTAGCACAGCCATGAGATCGCTTGAGACCAGACAATCATGGAAGGAAGAAGGGGGGAATATATGATTCCCGGTGAGGCAGCAACTTCCCACTATGAACAATTTCATCTGAATTACCGTTCTCAGCTCCGGTGAATCTTGCATACCGTACTGAGGCGTGTAAATTCACAAGCAGCTCGTGAATTCCATTACCAGCCGGTGATGAATTTCGAACTCCAAGCAATTTCGTTCAACTGGAGCGTATGAGCTACTTAAAGGCTCTCCTCTGGTGAATTTGAGTCTTGGAGTGAGGTATATTGAACCACGATGATTCCGGCAAGAAAGAATGATCCGTGCGAGGCCGAAATTCTCCTCTCAAGACCGAAACAATTGTTCGTGGAGGAGTTTTCTATTTTAGTGATGCATGTGCGTAGCAAACCAAAATCTGGACCCGCGCAAGCTCAGTTGGCTGAAATTTACAAGCCTGAGCAAGGGGATTTCACAGAAAATTTGACAGGGCTGGGACTGGTTTCCAAGAATTACCGCATTTGAGCCTGGTGAATTCACAAGCATTTCGTCAAGTTACGAAAAATGGATGAAATTCACCTCGCTTGGAGCTGTGTTTTTACCGAACAAATTGGTAAATTCACACAACAATTACTTTCAGTGCGCACATACAGAGAGTCAATACTCTGCCAAATAAGTCAGTACCCCAATACTCGGGGTGAGTCGATCTCCCCATACATACGATACGGCAGATTGCTCAAGCATGGGATGATGTGCTTTCTCATACCATCAGTCGGAAACTGGATACCCCGTGCCACAATTGGGGTCTTGCATTTTTTTGACCCCCTCAGAAAATGGTTTGGCAAATCCGAACAAATCGAGACAAGTATTGTGCGATTGGGAAAAAAATTTCCGAAAAACTTCCTGACCGTGCGCAAACTGTTTGAAAGTCTACGACTGTATCTCTGTGACGTCACACGGTGCGAGTCGTCCTGAAGTCAAACTATTTACGCAAGATGAAAAAAATTCTTGGTGATTCTTTTTCCGAAGGCACAATACTTGTCTTGATTTGCTCGAATTTGCCAAACCTCATATCGCTTTTTTCTTTCCTTTTTGAACATTGTTCAGAATAGTAGCAGTCGATGACAATATCCCTATGACGTCACACGGTGCAAGTCGTCCTGACGTTAAACAATTTGCGCAAGATGAAAACGATTTTTGCGATTTTTTCTTTCAATTCCACAATACTTATTTCAACTTGCTCGAATTTAACAAACCTATTCTTGATGGGGTCAAAAGAAATGCAAAACCCCAATTCTGACCGTTGTAAACCCCGCCAATCCGAACCCTGGACGTCAGTATTTGTGGAATAAAGGAAAAACAGGGACCCCTCGTTTAAATCACGCCGATGACTTCAAAACTCGAGTGATGATATATATTGTCGAAATTTCACTGGTTTGTGACCACTATGTGATGCAGTGATGAACTTGAACGATGCAGCACCAAGAGGTACATCGGAGTGGAATGAATATACCCTCTCCCGCACCACGGGACTCATACGAAGATCCTCTCAAGTTCTACTGCTCCTAAGTTGTCAGAGGACTCGTATAATGAGCATACTCATGAGATCTTGGTGGGAAATCATGAACATTATATTCCATCTTATCAATATACATGAATAGGTCGGCAGAGTATACCAGTAGAACCGCTGTGAAATCAGAGAGAAATTCACTCACCATTCCAAGTTTTCCGTCAAGAAGCATGGCGCATTCATTTCTCTTCAAGGCATTATACCTGAAAGATGAACCATAATACACGGAGTAGGTAGCATCCGGTATCTTGTCACGGACCTCATCACGTGCGGAATGAGGATGGTCTTCACTGCAGACTTTGTTCTCAAACAGTCCTGTAAGACAGACCACTTCCGTAACGATCAAATACTTATTCTCAGCAGTTGGGATATAGACCGAGAGGCTGGTGAATTTTGGTGTGCAAAACGAATTGTTGTGAATGAAGCAGAACCCAAATAGTGCAATAATCCCTGAACGGTGGGATAGAATCCTCTCCTGCTGGAAAATCGATTGCTCAAACCCAGATCAACGGAGAGGAATATGAGGAAGAGCATTTCGAGGACGTGAAAAAATGCTCACATCATGTGGTTCCTGATTTTTCTCCTAACCCTTCCTGATTGCATGAACAACTGATATAATTCCTAGAATTTCGAGAAAAAAACTCTTTTACTATATCAGTTGCCATTCGGACATAGATGAAGATACAGCTATTTTACAGGAGGCGTCTTAAAGAGCAGAAACGATCCCATTTGCAATAGTTCCTTGATTGTCTTTCACGTCGTGCGAACAAAAGCGTGAGAGCTCTCATAGCCAGATTCTCGAATTTTCAATGGGATACGGGAGGAAACAGCCAAAATGGCAAGGAATTACGGTTCTGGCAATTTTGAGAGCTCTCGCACTTTTGTTCGCACGACGTGGTGAATACTCCACGTCGTGCGAGTCAAAAACCATTGCAAATGTGATTTTCCCAGCTCCTTTAGTGTTCGCTGTAGAATTGTTGTTGTAAATCTTCATCCAAGTCCTGATGGCAGCTCATACAGTAAAAACGCCTTCTTCTCGAAGTCTTCGGAATTATATCAGTTGTTTGTGCAACCAGGAAGGTTTGGAGGAAGAATGAGGAAATACAGAGAGTTAACATCCTTCCCTATCTTCGAAATGCTACTCCCCAAATATCTCTACGTTCATCTCGGCTTGAGGACTAGGGCATCTGTAATGAGATGTTGTAAACAGGTTGGTGATGAAAATGATTTATTTGCGACGTTTCGCCATCAAGGTCAGTAGTATGAGTACCGGTATAGCGAGACATAACAAATGACGTCATCGCTTATCTTATCTTATCAGTGACGTCACGGTGGTGTGGGGCAGTCTCGCCGAGTGGCTTATCTTATCTCTTATCTTATCAGCGCGGTGGTGTGAGGGAGTCGAGCGTCGGGGCTTATCTTATCGCTGACGTCACCAAGGTCAGCGTGTGGCGTAGCATTCTCTTATCTCTATCGGTTAGTGGGTCACGGCGATAAGGAGGGGGTAATGACATTGGGAGCGGCTGGCGTAAGGTCTTATCTCATCAGCTGATGGTGTTTACGCGTTGTTTACAATAAAGGTCATGGGGGTGGGGGTAATAAACAAAAGGTGGGGCCGAGCAGCTGATGGTCCCGCTGGTGTAGCCGTGTGTATAGCTATATATATCGCCACGATATATAGATATACACATTACGGTGTGACCAAGTAGTACTCTGAGTTCACGCAATGTTTAGATTGTTGATAATCAGTGGTCAAGGTCAGGTGGTGGGGGTGGTAAACAAAATATGGGACCGAACAGCTGATGGGCGAGGTCCCACTGGTGTAGCCGGGTGTATAGCTATATATACGCCACGGTATGTATATATATATATATATACACACACCCTATCCCGCGCGTGACACGCACACACTCACACCGGAAGCGCGCCTGCATTCGGAATGCATCACGCGCATTGGCTGCACCACAACTCCTTGTGCAACGCGGATTGGCCCCTGGAAAACTCACCCACCTATAACCGCACTCGACACTCGCGCGCGGGAGGTATCATCTAGTTTGTATGCTTCGAGCGCCGGGTCACTTTATCATAATTGAATTTCTCATAATAAAATTGTACTTACCGAGAGCCTCGCGGTACTCGTGCATCACCTCTTCGAGAATCGGCAGCTGCTCCATCCTCGCCTGGAGAATGTAGTCCCCGACGAGCATAAGGACGTACCGCGACCGCATAAATATGGGATGCAACAGTCCCAACGGTTTCTGAGCAATGTAAAATATTTCCAAACAGAAAACGATAGGATATTATTCCACTGTTCATATCCTGGCCGAGGCGTCAAATGATATGGGTAAGATGATCCGTAATCTAGCATCCGATAAGCTCATCGACAATTATTTTCTTCACGCACGTGTGCTGAAATATTGAGAGTATAATATCTTTGCCGCGTAAAATTTAGAGGGCCGGTTAGGCAGATTACGCGGTACCATGGGTGGATATGATTACCGATGCTCTATTATCGACAGAGGGGCGCTGCGATCGCTCTCTGGCCCAGGATTCAAATATTACAACTATTCACTCATATACGCTGGTATATGGACCAACAGCGTGAGAATATCACCTGACGCTACTATATATATATATATATATATATATATATATATATATATATATATATTTATAAGTTCGGCAGCGGTCTCATGTGCGTGTCATCGACATTTGGCTCACAGTAACCTTTCGATTTGACAAGAGCCAGACGGTTGCTCATAATGAGTACGTTCAATCTCGAATGTATATTTCATATGTCTTAGACTTGTGAGTAAAATTGAGTGGTTTGGCCAATGTGTTTAGTGCAATAATGTGATGTAATATTGATAATATTGTTGGAGAAGCTGTCCCGGAGAGCTCTACCAACCACGTAAACGAAACGTCGAAAGAATGAAAAACTCTTTCTTATATACATAAAAAGTGAGGAATTTTTCCACCAGTTCCTTGCCACCCAGTCCTCCAAGATCGACGGAAAATCTCGATACTTCTTGTACTACATCAAGGACGAAAATTACCAATCAAAAAAGTTAGAGTCAAGTTAGTGCTGATAGAGGTATACTGGCAGCTATTGATGCCTGTTTAGTATTGTGTTCATTTTGATTTATATACATCTAGTTCAGTATGAGGTCATTGTTGAATTTTGAATTCTCGCGCGCAGCCGCCATCTTGTCGTCACAACTTCGTGCTCTTCTGCTATTCAGCAGAATATATATTCCAGCTATATATTTATAATATATTCCAGCGCGCTCGTCGCCTTCCGCGGCTTGCGCCAGTTTCCGCTCAGCAGCCGACCGTGCCACCTCGCTCTGTATCATGAGCTTTATTATATTATAGATCATTGTTTATTTAAAGTATGAGACAAAAAAGTTATTCAGTTCACCTGCTCCCATACCAAACATATGGTCCTTCGAATACCGGATTGGAGCCAGTGAATGAAATTCAAGTCGATGCGAATGGATCCGCATCGACACGAGGTGAAATTTCTGGTGATTAAGCGCGGTCGGATGTCTTCTCGGGCGACCAGCGGCGGCGTCTGCGAGGCCTATCAGCGAGTGCAGTGCTGATATCCTGCCGGAGAACGGGGATTATTCCTCGATTGCTCGTTCCAGAGCATTAGTTCACCGGCAGCAAACGCAAAGTTAGGGCAGCCTACATCGTTCCGATAGGACACAGGCTAACCAGAGAAGCGCGTCGAGGTCTCCAGTCGGCGCACCCCGAGAAGACGGCGGAAACGACCTGGGGATCCAGGAGGGTCTCTGGGCAACGAGAAGGTTCATCGTGGGATTTTTAGGATGAGCTGTTTTCATTGTTTTTTTCTCAAATTTTGAATGATTTATAGAATTCTTGGCTGGTTTCTCTCGCTTAGAAATCAATTTAGATCAATCTCTCATTGATCATTTGATTCAAAGAGAGATATTTTTTGCGATTTGTCGCAATTTTTTTCGGCATTGCTCGGCGTAATTTACTATCATAATCGCGAGCATTCTTGATGATGATGACCTTGATTCTATGCTGAAGTCAACGGCCTTTTTAGCATCATCGGACGAGCGTCGTGTGTGTTAGCCGACGTTGGTGTGTGCTGCCCGGAGCTGAGCTTGACATCTGGCAATACAGCTGACCAGAGTCATCCGCAGCTGTTCATCAGCTGCGCGCTGCTGTTCGTCGGTACTTAGCGTAGCAGCGTAATCGCTGCGTCGACCGCATCGTGTCGCCGTGCAGTCTAGCAGCCAGCTCAACGGTGTTCGACACAGCTTTGCAGCGCACCGCGTCTTTGGCTCCGACGTTCTTCGGCGTGATACATCGCAGCATTGCGGCGCACCACGTTTTCGGCTTTGGCGGATACTCGTCGTGCTTCAGCTGATTCTACAGCGGTACGAGTGAGTCATATGTATTATGTGAGATTGTCGCATTGAATCTTGACTGGGTGCGAGATCAATTTTAGATATCTCAACTCATGGTTTCTGGCTTTCTAACCTCAAAATGTTGAATTCAAGAGATTGTCTTACGTTTTGGGTTGCATGGTAAATAATTGTAAATATTTTTCGGTACGGTTAGGGGGATTCTTGGATCAGTGCTTCCATCAAATCTTTGGTTAGATTTGAGAAATCCCTCATTCTTCGGTTAGTTTTGCCTAATTCTGGCTAGAATTTTGGCATTTTCTACCGGTTTGCTGCAAAGATACTAGATATAGGGCTGTATCAAAGCATTCACATTTGGATTTCAGATTTCTTTTTTTGGTTGAGTGTCGGTTGGGTAACTAACGGTTTCTACGACCTTTCTAAATAATCATGGAGGCGCTCTATGATCAGCAACTTGATTTGCAGGAAAAGATTTCGTTAGCTTACGAAAACTTCAAAGCCAAGGGTCAAGCTAAAATGACCAAGGCTAATGCGATTGTGGGGATAGAAAATCTTTCCTTCCACTACAAAACTTTCTGTTTGAATCATAACAAGATTATCGCAGATTTCGGTGTAGACAAGGAATTAGATTATTTCAAATTAAAAATTGGTGACTTGGTTGAAGAGTCTTATATGGATAATAAGGCTGAGTTACAAGAATTCTTGGATTTGATTGCGGATTTGGATAAGTCTAGCATTGAAACTAACCCTACTGTAGCACCGGCTTCGCGAACAGTTGTAACTCCTGCTTCGTCGTATTCTCTCGCCAAAATCGAAATGCCAACGTTTTCAGGAAAGTTCAACGAATGGGCCAATTTTCGGGATCTTTATAAAAACTTGGTGCATAGAAGGGAGGAGATTCATCCGGTGGTAAAATTCTATCATTTGAGATCCAAGTTACTAGGCCAGTAATTCTAGCTCTGAATTCGTGAGTTTTCGACATGAGTGCCAAAGGACGGTTCTATTTTTTTTCGATGCGGGATACCCTATAGAACACCCCCCCCCCCATAAAATGGAACAACCCCAGGGGTGCGCAAAAAATTACAACAAGAAAATAGTGCGAAATTTTGTACTTTTTTGCGTTATTTCGCATCCCGGGGAGCCGTTATAATATTTGGATCATTTCCCATGGTACTATGTTGTAGGCGATGAAATTCTCTAAATTTAAAAAAAAACCATGGTAAAATTCTTTCCGTAACTCGAGATAATTAGCAACAAAGCTGGAAAATGCCAAAAATTTCCATCATTTTTCATTTTGAGGGAAGCCATAATCGATGTGTACTTGCTGGAAAATGTAGCCCTCATAGAGTACTATATGTAAAAAAAAAATCAGAGCGATCCGTCAATAAATATTGACGCTATTCTAATTGTTCATCCCAAATTGTTGTTTTTTGCAATAGCCGTAAAAATTTTCCACGTGCACTAAAGTTGTCGCAAAAAATCAGAGAGCTTCCTGGAACCCTCAACTATAAGATGCGATCATAAAACCGGTCACTCTGTTACAAAAAATCGTCTCTGGAGCCAATTGTTTATAAAAATCGGAAATTGCCGATTTTATTTTGCACACAATTCCGCGAGTAATGGATATATGGAAAAATTCGTTTTTGGACGTTGTAGTACTAATTCTGCTCTAAATTGAAAAAAAACCATCACTCCACGACCTTTTGGACCGGAGATACCGATTTTCTTTTAAAAATCGATATTTTATAAACAATTGAATATTGAGGGCCGAAATTTGCGGGAAATGGTAGAAAAATGTTCAAAGTTTCATACAGAATGTTTGGTTCACATACCTTGACTTGCGTCCTTGTCTCAGCAGGTGAAAGTTAATGTTTTTTTTTATCTCGCTTGAAAAAAGCTGCAGGGGTGAGGAGTGGGGGTCTCCCGCGGCAGCGTGGCGGGCCGACCAGAAACTGAGCCGCGCTCTTCAAATCCGAGCGCTCGGAATTTTTGACGATATCTCGGGTCCTACTGGACCGTTTTTGATCATTATTTTTTTAAATTTGGGGCAGCTTTCAGAAAGAAACACAATGGCGTATTGATTATAAGGATTTGAACGGCCATTTTGGGTGTATAAGGGGTACCGTGAAAATAAGAGGTTTTGGTCCAATTTTTCCCGTGTATCAACTAATGTTTGTCACAGAAACATTCTGAATCTGTTGAACGTGGATAATCGATAAGGGAAAGCTCCTCGGAAAATTTGAAAATTGTGAAAACTTTTCCAAAAAAAAAAAAAATTTTATTGGAGAGCGGATAATCACCAAAAAAATAAGCAGAGGGAACACCATATCAGTTCTCATTCTGGAAATCCGGAAATCGGGAAAAATTCCTTTTCTGTTTTTCTTTATCACAGCTCATCATAGTGTAGTACGAATAAAAATCTCTCTTGGAAGAATTGGCATCTTATGAATTGTTGGGGTGAAACTTGGAAATATTTCCCGAATTCTGGATTTTTCAGAATAGAAACTGATATGGTGTTCCCTCTGCTTATTTTCTTGGTGATTATGCGCTTTTCAATAGAATTTTTTTTTTTTTCGGAAAAGTTTTCATAATTTTCGAATTTTCCGAGGAGCTTTCCCTTTTCGATTATCCACGTTCAACAGATTCAGAATGTTTCTGTGAGAAACATTAGTTGATACACGGGAAAAATTGGACCAAAACCTCTTATTTTCACGGTACCCCTTATAAACCCAAAATGGCCGTTCAAATCCTTATAATTAATACGCCATTGTGTTTTTTTCTGAAAGCTACCCCAAATTAAAAAAGAGAATGATCACAAACGGTCCAGTAGGACCCGAGATATCGTCAAAAATTCCGAGCGCTCGGATTTGAAGAGCGCGGCTCAGTTTCTGGTCGGCCCGCCACGCTGCCGCGGGAGTACCCCCACTCCTCACCCCTGCAGCTTTTTTCAAGCGAGATAAAGGAAACATTAACTTTCACCTGCTGTGACAAGGACGCAAGTCAAGGTATGTGAACCAAACATCCTGTATATCAAACTTTGAACATTTTTCTACCATTTCCCGCAAATTTCGGCCCTCAATATTCAATTGTTTATAAAATATCGATTTTTAAAAGAAAATCGGTATCTCCGGTCCAAAAGGTCGTGGAGTGATGGTTTTTTTTTAATTTAGAGCAGAATTAGTACTACAACGTCCAAAAACGAATTTTTCCATATATCCATTACTCGCGGAATTGTGTGCAAAATAAAATCGGCAATTTCCGATTTTTATGAACAATTGGCTCCAGAGACGATTTTTTGTAACAAAGTGACCGGTTTTATGATCGCATCTTATAGTTGAGGGTTCCAGGAAGCGCTCTGATTTTTTGCGACAACTTTAGTGCACGTGGAAAATTTTTACGGCTATTGCAAAAATCAACAATTTGGGATAAACAATTAGAATAGCGTCTCGCGATCCGTCAATAATATTTATTGACGGCTCGCTCTGATTTTTTTTTACATATAGTACTCTGTGAGGGCTACATTTTCCAGCAAGTACACATCGATCCATTGGCTTCCCTCAAAATGAAAAATGAAGGAAATTTTTGGGATTTTCCAGCTTTGTTGCTAATTATCTCGAGTTACGGAAGGAATTTTACTATGGTTTTTCTTAAAATTTAGAGAATTTCATCGCCTACAACATAGTACCATGAAAAATGATCCAAATACTTTAACGGCTCCCCGGGATGCGAAATAACGCAAAAAAGTACAAAATTTCGCACTACTTTGTTGTTGTAATTTTTTGCGCACCCCTGGGGTTGTTCCATTTTATGGGGGGGGGGGGGGTGTTCTATAGGGTATCCCGCATCTAAAAGAAAATAGAACCGTCCTTTGGCACTCATGCACAGTTCGAAGTCTAGAATTACTGGCCTATACAGGGTGAGGCATTAGATCTCATAAAATCCATTGATCTCACGGCTGAAGAATACCCACGAGCCTGGAAGGAACTGTGCGATTTTTATGAGAATAAGCGGAGACTAGTCAGTTTGACTTTAAATTCTTTCTACTCTCTAAAACAAATGAAAAATGAATCGTACGCTGAATTGGAAAAACTTCACTCTGGAACTCTCGAAACTTTGAATTTTTTGAAAAGTCTAGATCGTCCGTTGAAAACTAATGGTGAAGATCAGTTTGTATTCACGACTGTTTCGAAATTTGACTTAGTTACAACAAAGGAATGGGAAAAGCACTTGGGCATCTCCCATGATCCTCCATCTATAGAGCAATTGGAAGCTTTTTTGGAAGAGAAATTAGCCCCGTTAGAGTCAATCCAGAGCAGCATCAAGCCGAGCTCTAGTAACCAATCGGGAAAGAATTCCAATTCAAGCAAAACTAATTCTATGGCTACTTTTTCGGATTCTGAGTCTTCCAAAAAGGTTTGTCCGTGCTGTTCGCATAACCATCATCTATCGCAGTGTGATGCTTTTAAGGTTAAAAGTAAGACCGATAGGAAATTGTTTGTGATTGAGAAAAGGTTATGTTCCATTTGTTCTGGTCAGCACAGTGCTAGGTCTTGTCGATCCAAGACATTTTGTAGAAAGTGTAACGGGAGACACCACACTTTCCTTCATTCGGATATTTCTAAGCCACCAACCGATTCTCAAACTGATGATAAGACGGGTTCGGGTCTTTCGAGCGAAGACAAGGGTTCAGGAACGAATCAAAAATCTTCCTTCGAATACGCATTCAACGGTCACCACTTGTCTAAATTCGGTAGACAATCCGGGTTTTGTGCTCTTGCCCACAGCAGTAGTGAAACTTATATCAGCTGACGGATTTGAATTTTACTTCACAGCTTTGATCAATCACTGCTCGCAATCCTCTTTGATAACAGAGAATGCTTGCCAAAAATTAGGAATAAAAAGGATGAAATCTAAGGTTCAAATCAAGGGGGTTGGCGACCTTAACACCGGAATTTCGAGGGGTTTGGCCAATTTCACGGTGCAACCCAGATTTTCCCCTGATTTCAGTTGTGATGTGCAGGCTTTCATTATTCCTAAGGTTTCTGGTTATAAAGCCTCTGTTGCAACGGGTACGGATAAATAGGATCATCTCAGGGGACTTAATTTGGCTGATCCCAATTTCTTAAAAACGAGATCAATTCATATCTTGCTGGGTGCCAAAGTTCATGCTCAGATTGTGCTTGATGGGGTGAAAAAGGCAAACGTTGATCTGTCTAATCAACCTATCGCGACAAACACAGAATTGGGTTGGATAGTTTCTTCTAGTGTCGGTCAGAACTCAGAATCTTCTCCATCTTATCTTCATTTAGTTGATAACACAGTGTTAGAATCGATTCTTGAAAATTTTTGGAAGCAAGAAGAAGTCGGAACGGTCGGGAAGAAGCTCTCTGAGGACGATCGCAAATGCGAAGAACATTCTCAGGAAACCCATTCACAAAATTTTAGCGGTAGATACATAGTTTGGTTGCCAGTGAAACAAGAGTTGATGAAAAATTTGAATTTTAAACTCGGCGATTCTTACTCCTCTGCTCTTTAAACGCTCTATTCCATGGAATGGAAATTCTCGAAAAATTCGGAGTTCGAATCGAAATATAAGGCTTTCATGCAAGAGTATGAGGATCTCGAGCATATGGAAAAAGCTTCAAATTTGTCGGTAGGAGATAAGAACGGTTGCTATATTCTTCCTCATCACGGAGTGCTTCAAGGCTCCAAAAAATTACGGACGGTATTCAACGGTTCAAATAAGGTTCATGGCACTTCATTGAATGATCTACTTCACACTGGCGAGAATTTGCTACCAGAGCTGGTGGATCTAATAATGAGATGGCGTCGGTATGAATTTGTTTTCGTGGCTGATATAGAGAAAATGTTCAGACAGGTTTTAGTCGACCCCAGAGATGGTCACTTGCAGATGATCTTATGGAGGAAAAATCCGGATCTGGACGTCTTACTCTATTTTCTCAGAACGATCACTTACGGTTTAAAATGTTCACCTTATCTTCCCATTAGGGTTTTGAGGCAATTGGCTGAGGATTATGGGTATCTATTTGCTTCAGCAGTTAAAATCATTGAGGATGAATCATACATGGATGATTTTATGTCGGGGGGAGAGACAGTAGAAGAAACTCGTCAGAAACAGGTGCAATTGATCGAAATTCTCAAGGTAGGCGGGTTCGAGTTACGGAAATGGGCGGCGAACGATGCTCAGTTGATCGAAGGAATCCCAGTCGATCATAGAACTCACGATTTGGCTACTTTCGAATCTGATGATTGTACCTCTATTCTTGGTCTATCTTGGGCTTCAAGAGAGGACTAGTTTCATTTCAGTATCGAACTTCAAGGTTTTGACAGTCAAAAGTTGACGAAAAGAACTATATTGTCTCTCACAGCTAAAATCTTCGATCCATTAGGTTGGTTAGCTCCGGTGGTGATCTGGGCAAAGATATTCATGCAATCGCTTTGGCTCTTGAAGTGTGAATGGTATGATGTTCTCCCGAGTGACTATCCAAACCAGTGGTCTGAATGGTACGGAAAACTTGCCGATTTGGAGGAGATTAGAATACCCAGATGGATCGGATATTCGAGCCAAGGATTGAAAATTGAGTTGCACGGGTTTGCGGATGCTTCTTCGAAAGCATACGGTGCTGTTATTTATTTGCGAATGATCAGGAACGGACGGGTAGCTGTATCGTTGCAGTGTTCTAAGTCAAAGGTAGCTCCGATCAAAACAATAAGTATACCTCGTCTAGAGCTTTGCGCGGCGTTGTTATTAGCAAAACTCACTGATCGTTTCATTGAAATCATGCCTATGGAGATAGCATCGATCCATCTATGGTCGGATTCAAAAGATGTTCTGTATTGGATTAGAGCTATGCCAAATCGGTGGCCAACTTTTGTTGCAAACCGATGTTCTTTGATTCAAGAGTTGGTTCCGCAAGGTCATCGGCATCATGTCAAATCACAGGATAATCCAGCAGACGTAGTTTCTCGAGGGTTGAGTCCAGAACTTTTGTCGTCGTTCGAGCTTTGGTGGAATGGTCCGTCGTTTTTGTCGGAATCGAGTCATCCGTGAACTACTGAAGCAGAGAATGTGCAAGTTAAGCCTCTTGAAGAGAGAAATTCTTCCGCTTCTCATGCCACTGCGTTACAGTATACGGATGATTCCTTTCAAAACGAATTGTTGACAAGGTTTTCTACAGCAACGAAGCTCTTTCGTGTTACAGCGGTTTGCCTTCGCTTTCTGACGAAGCTTAGCTATCGTCTCAGCGAGAAAACTAGTGAGAGAATGAGATTTCTGCACTTGAAATTCATTGATTTTGAAGTGATTTCAGAGGGTTTATTGAGACCTGGGGAGTTGAAAAATGCCAAATTGTTATGGGTATATATAGAACAAAGAAATAGCTTTGGTGACAGTTTCAGGTTGCTGGAAAATGATAAAGAACTGAAGGATTCAAACTTGTTGAAGTTGAGACCATTTTTAGATCAAGGTCTCCTGAGAGTTGGAGGCAGACTGCGACATGCGCTTATGGATTATGCTGCTAAGTACCCGCTGATTCTGTCCTGCCGGAGCCCTTTGACAGAGCTGCTTGTGAGACGAGCTCACTTGAATTCTCTCCACGGTGGTACGCAGCTCACTTTATCCAGTCTCAGAAATCAGTACTGGATTCTGAGGGGTCGACAAGCGGTAAAAGTTCTGATCAACCAGTGTACGGTATGTCTACGATGTTCAGCAAAAATGTCAACTCAATTGATGGGAGATCTTCCCAAGGTTAGAGTCACTCCGGCTTATCCTTTTGAGCATTCGGGAATGGACTTTGCAGGTCTATTCAAAGTACGATTATCCAGAAGTCGTGACAGAGGGACGATGAAGGCTTATGCTTGTATCTTTATCTGTCTTAGCACAAGAGCTATTCACTTGGAGGCAGTGGAAGATTGTTCAAGTGAGGCATTCATGGCCGCGTTCGAGCGCTTCACTGCCAGACGCGGACATTGCAGCAAATTGGAGTGCGACAATGATTTGAATTTTGTTGGAGCAGTCGCTGAGCTGCAACGTCGCTTTGATGGAGCTTCGGCAGAATTTGAGGACATAGTTGCGGAACTGAGCAATATGAAGACGGAGTTCAGATTCAACCCACCTGCGGCACCGCATTTCGGAGGAATCTGGGAGGCTGCAGTTAAATCAGCTAAGCACCACTTGAAAAGGATAGTTGGTGACCATCTCCTTACTTTTGTAGAAATTTCCACATTGCTGTCGAAAATTGAAGCATGCTTAAACTCAAGGCCTATTTCCCCTCTGAAAGATGATCCCTCTGATTTGTCTGCGCTGACACCCGCGCATTTTCTCATACAGAGACCATCGTTTATAATTCCAGAGCCAACCATACCATCAGCGCCCATTCCAGTCAATAAACGATGGAGGTGGATAACTCAGATGACTCAAGATTTCTGGGAAGTGTGGTCCAGTGACCACCTACAAGCGCTGCAAGGAAGGCACAAATGGTCAAGGCCTTCCAGGGCCTATCGAGTGGGTGATGTGGTTCTACCACGCGACGATTGTAAACCTCCAGCTGTCTGGCCCTTGGCAGTAGTCACATCAGTTTTTCCCGGCAATGGACGCAGAGTTAGAGTAGTTGAAGTCCGCACAGCTACATCCAAGTTCAGAAGACCAGTAGTCAAACTTGTGCTTCTGGTTCCAGAGTCTTCAGACGAAGAAAGTGATGAGATTTAAATTCTCTAATAATGGACAATAAGTGATTAGTTATAAGGTTGGAGTTTTTGTTTTCAATATAGTCCACGGTAAACTTAACTCCACATATCAGTTGAAATTCGAGTCATTTTCCAAGTAGTATGGGTGTCTTGGCAGGTCAAAAGCACTGAGTTGGTGTCTGGCGTGTATGGGAGCACAATACGGAATTTAGAGCCAATTGCGCGGTTGCCATGGGCGTTCATCTCTACATGGAATGGACGTTCCTCCTTTTGGGACCCGTTCCCGGGTGGCCGGAACTTAGTATATTTTTTGATCTGATAAAGTGGTGTTAAGATTTTACTAAAATGCAGGCTTGATTGTTCGATTTTCTCCTTGATTATTGTAACAATTTGAGATGATTGAACGATTTTTCTTGAAGGTTCAGCTAAATTCTCCTTCGTATTTTATGTTCGAATTCCGTTCTATTTGATGACCCTTCATCGCATAATTTGATTCTGATCTACTTTTGATTATTCATCTTGTAGGTTACTTTACACCCCTTAGATTTTTGTTGTGCAAATCTCGCAATTTATCTCTGATAAATTAGCTGCCAAATGGCTCTGCATGGATCTTTAGTTCAAACTAAGTTGAAAATCCAAATCTTTATGCTCCTATTATGACTTTGAATATTTATTATTTTGGATTCTTCATTGATTCTCAACATTGAGATCATGAATAATACTTTGTCAAATGGAATTATTTAAGTTTCTTGAATGTATCGAATCGAGGTCGGCGGAATGTTTAGTATTGTGTTCATTTTGATTTATATATATCTAGTTCAGTATGAGGTCATTGTTGAACTTTGAATTCTCGCGCGCAGCCGCCATCTTGTCGTCGCGACTTCGTGCTCTTCTGCTATTCAGCAGAATATATATTCCAGCTATATATTTATAATATATTCAAGCGCGCTCGTCGCCTTCCGCGGCTTGCGCCAGTTTCCGCTCAGCAGCCGACCGTGCCACCTCGCTCTGTATCATGAGCTTTATTATAATGTAGTTTCTTGTTTATTTGAACTATGAGACAAAAAGTTATTCAGTTCACCTGCTCCCATACCAAACAATGCCCATTCAGTAGTTTGTTCATGTGATAGGTTTTGGAATAGTCAGACTGCCAATTTATATGAGGTAGATTGAAGTCACCTAGAATGATGAACTTATGACTAAATTTTGAAGACAACTCATCCAAGCCTTGTGGAAATTCCTGGAAGTGGTCGGCTGGTGATGAAGGCCTGAAGAGAGCACTGACGATGATATAGTTCGTAGAACCCAGGATCTTGATGGCCAGGTATTCACCACCGATGTTCTCAACGAGAATCAAATTAGACTTGATACTTTTCTCGGATGCAATAATTGTACCACCTCCTCTGCCTGATACTCCATCAGCTCTGAATATTCTATAGCCATTCAAGGTGGAACTGATATCTTGAGTTAGCCGAGTTTCAGTTATGCATACAATATCAAGAATGATTGATAACTGAAAGAGATTACATTCAAACTCTCTATGTTTATTCTCAATACAATGTGCATTCTGGCAGTAGAGAGTGAAACTTGATTGCTTGGTAGATGAGTATTGAGAAGACTGACTATGGTAGACAAGGTACTTATTCACTCGAGAAAAGATAGAGTATTAATGGGGTTTCTACGCCTCTTAGCTGTGTTAATCAGATGAGGGACATCATAATAATGTTTGATAGCCAGGGGTTCCTGAGGGTGAGCTGTATTATGAGCATCTCATGCTGAGGCTAGTTGCTCATGAAGGGTTTGCTGGACTAAAGTATCATCAGTACTGAATTTGTAATTAACAGGTAGTTCTTCACTTTGAGATATCGCTTTGGAGACTCTATCCCTGGATGGAGTCTCCAAATTAAGAGTGGCACAGATAGAACGTATCCTGTTAGGGTTTGGATTGCCCATTCGTTTGATTGAAGCACCAGTCACATCCATATCACTAGAGTCCTTGAATATATCACAGATTTTAACTTCATGACAATAGTTGATGTTCGCTTCGGGATTTGGGCATCCTCGTACACCTTGCAGAAGGAGGTTACACTTCCTGGATTCAATATTTCTCAATTCATAGTGGACTGTTCATGGAAGTTCTGCTAACTTTGGAGAGGCATTTGTATTTATCCGTCTAATCCTGGAGTAAATGTCAGTTATTCGAGCTCCACAGTCGCTGACTCTGGAGTTCAAGGCTTCAATATTCTCTGTGAGAGATTTTATAAATTCATTTGTATTAACGTTGATGATATTGTCTTGAGCAGATAGTTCAGGTCTTATGAATGTTTTGAGATCAGACATACTAGAGGGTAACTTCGGATCATCTGTTTCCATACCATTTTCACCAGGTCTTATGGTGGATGACAGTATACCTGCAGTATTTACTTGGGAGTCATTTAGCTCTATCATTCTAGCTGCACATTTACCGCAAGTGTTAGAAGTTATGGATCCATTATCCCTATGTACTTCTGCAAATTTGGCTTCCTTAGCACAACTTGGTGGTGGTCTCAGCTACAAATAATATGAGGAAGCTTAAGAGTTTCCTGAGTATCGCGATTTGACCAGTTACAACGATTCATGGCGATGAGCACGTGCCAATTGTTTTTTTTTTTTTCATCATTCAAAGTGCAATGAAGCCAAGGTACGCCCTAGAATAACCCCGCACGTTTCATCATTCCTCACAACCAAACCACCAAGCGCATGAATGCTTCACATAAGTGCATCGGCCGGGAAAAAACGCTCGGGTGAGCAATGCAATCGCTCGCAGAAATCGAAGCGAGACGCGACGTGGCTCCTCCATCTTAGCCACATGCCGCTTGCACGAAACGGAGCGTTGCGTTTCAGTTACGCACGAGCACCAGTGCTCAGAGGGTTGAAGTGCTGATGTCGGTCAAATTGGTGCGTGCATATTCCATCCTGACTACGACATTTATCACTCAAGTAGCGAGGGGCTACCTTGAGATATAGACGCCTGCTCGATTGTGTGTGTGTGCCTGTTCGCGTATGTGTTGAGCAACATGAGAAGCAGACAAGGAAGCTTGTTGCAGCGGCAAAGCAAGAATTCTGGCTTGCCCACCGTCGTCGCAGCACCAACACAACAACATTGTCATCAAATTGTCGTCCATTTGTGCAAGTCGACGTGTTGAGGAGCAGCATGGCTGCTCAACCACCGACCGCATGGCATATCGGAAAAGAGTTAGCGGCCAATGCGATCTTCCTCTATCCCACGCTTCGCAGCGTCATCGCCTGCGGCAGCCAACAACGTCACCCTGCAGTAATGGAGTGGTGCTTGAACGACGACGACGTATGTATGGCGGGTTGCCGTGTAATAGGAGCATTGTCTGCTTCCATTGCGCTCTCGCCATGCCAACAAAAACAGGTGGGTTCATTCCACTCTATTTTTTAACTCTTCCGAGCTGCAGAGTCTCGTAGAATCCCCGTGTGAGCCGTGCGGCGAAAGTAAAGGTGTGTGCGTGCAGCATTTAGTTCAAGTGGGATAGGCATCCCCGACTACCAACTCGCTGTTGCGAGTGGGAGAGTCATGCAGCTTCGAAGAGTTTATATGTATAATGAGCTTGCACGTGGCAACTTCTTTATCGTACCTATGCTACATGGAAGTATTGCATGGCTCGTTTTCATAGCACTTTGGGAGGTCAAAAGTATCTGCTCGCCTTCTGTACCTCACCGTAAATCGCTTTCCGGACAACTTCTTAGAGCTAACGCTTATTTCTCACAATCACATCAGATCTTTGTCGCATTCGATACTTGTATTAGTTCGATCATCCGATGCTATCAGTAACACAGATCAGAATTCAGTTTTGTCATCGGCCTTTTGGATCGCAGAACATATTGCTGCAGAGATGCCCTCCACACATCTTCGGTTCTCTCACCTCAAATACAGCGATATTTATTTCTTATGTGCCGGACTGAGAGTTTTCGTATCAGAGTTGCACGAAACGAGCTATCTCTGCAGTACCTGAATCAGCGGCCGCAGTGCCCTATTTGCTATGTCCAAGTGTAGGGTACGGCTTCTCCGTTCCCCTTACTCTGTGGCTCTCTCTCCCCTCACTTGCCTTCTCCCCGCATCTCCCGGCATGCGCCAGCTCGCTGCGTCGAGCATTAGATCTTCCTGGCCCTCGGCCATGTACACATATATTCGAATACATAGCTTTATATTAAACTATGGTGTACATAACCTTACTTTACACCCAAATCACTGGTCACAAGTGACTTAATAAATAATTGTGGAGCCTCTAGAGCCCACAACTTGGTGACCCCGACGTGATATCGTTGGTCATTTGTGCATAAGTGAGTGTAAAAATATTTTTTGTGATAATAAAACAAAAAATGAGTGAATCCAAAAGACTCACTCGCCAGGCTGCAAAACAGCTAGGGATACAAATCCCGGCGAACCCAGAAGACGCAGCTGCACTAACCCAAATGCAGTCAAGAAATCAGCAACAGGTGTTGGATCCAGATTCAACTCGTATTCAACTCGAGCAGCAGTTGCAAAAGCAACATAAGGAACTCGAGCAACAGTTGCAGCAGCAACGAATAGAGAATGAACAAATGATTTTAATAGACCTTGATTTGGATCAAGGAGCCTCATCACCGACTCTTGCTGATAAAGGGGTAAGTCCGTCGCTAAACAATAGTGTAGCGAATTCGCACGTGGTCGAAGTAGAATCACAGTTAAAAGCTACAGCAAAATCATTTGAGCCTTCAACAAGAATTGGAGCATCACATAATAATGTGGAGCAGTCAGTGAAAAACATTTTTCAAAATCCAGAGCAACTTTACAGCATGTTTGTGGAATTCTTAAAAGTTCAAGGGCAACAATTCTAAAACTGTTCGCCCGGCTCTGAAAAGATGGCTGTTTCCGGCCAGACCATGTGTGAAGGCGATCTGCCTACTCAACCTAACCCTTTCGTTCAACAAAGGGATATACAAGCGTGCAGCACATTGCGCGAGGTGTACTACACACCGACAGCGAGCATACCGAGTCCCGTGTTGCAGCAGACGACGCCAAAGCAGCGCGCGCACTTGGACAGCGAGAGCGCGGTAGATCAAGCAGCGCCAGAGTCGCTGCCGTCAGCTGCTGCCCCCCAAGTAGGGGAAGCTTCTCCCGCGGCTAGAGCTGCCACAGCTGCACACCCACCCACCAGCAACATGGTGGGGATAGCTCATCAAGCTCAACCCGGCTATACTTTCACTCAGCCGCACATACAGCAGCCACAATACGTTCCATATCACGGCCCTTACGTGCCGTATGGGAATGTGCCATATTGGCCTATACCAAACGTCGCGGCTGACTCTCAAGCGATTCAACCTAGAGAAAAGAAATACTTCATGCCTAAGCTATGGGCGGATAAGCCGGTGGCATGGTTTGCTGCGTTGGAGGATCAGTTCTCCGAGAATAACGTCAAGACCGACTCCAAAAAATTCACCCTGCTACTCCATTATCTGGATGGACAATTTATAACCGAAAAAATCGGGAACTTGATTGCAATGACACCTTTGGGCAACAAATATGAAACCATAAAGGAAGCCGTTCTTGATGAATTGAGAGGCACTGTGAGCGAAGCTTATCGCAAGCTCATACAAACGAAAATAGCCCCTAATCAAAAACCGTCCCAGTTTCTGGAACAAATGAAGTCTGCCAATACAGACTTGAGCCCGCAGTTTATAAGGGATTTATGGAGTACGCATCTGCCGGCACACGTGCGTTTGACACTAGCTAGCATGCAGAATGCCTCTGATGAGGAGGCAACGCGTGCTGCCGATAGTGCGGCAGAATTGCGCGCTGATGCATTCCAAATCAACGCGATATCCAAGCCCAAAGATGAGACCAAATCTCTAACGCAAGAGGAAATCCTGGTAAAAACTCAGGAACAATTGAACGACCTTACGAAGAAGGTAAAGAAAATTTCTCGCCGCTCTAGCTCTCGCTCCAAATCCCCATCGGCGAAAGACAAGGGTGGTGACCAGCGCAAACTCAAGCACCCGGGGACAACCTTGATAAACGGTAAAGAAATTTGTTGGTATCATGATAAGCATAAAGAAACTGCACATTTCTGCGGAGCACTGGAAGAATGCGAATGGACAAAAAACTAGTGGCGTCGCTCGAATTAGCGGCGATCGGCGACGCACATGCGTTCCGCCGCATTTTCTTACCAGACTTGGAGACTGGAAATTTATATCTAGTCGATTCTGGAGGAGACATCTCGGTCATACCTGTGACCAGTGTGTCTAAAAAAAAAAAAAGTCGCTGACCACAAATTATTCGCGCCAAATGGGACTGTAATCCCATCTTATGGTGAGCGTCATGTAACTCTCGATTTAGGTTTCAGAAGACCACATGAGGGATATTTCCATGTAGCAGATGTCCCGTACGGTATCCTAGGAGCAGACTTCCTAGGACGTTGGCAGCTGGTCCCCGATATCAGTACCTGCACCGTCATGGACAAGGAGACCAAATGGGTCCGAAGAGGACACGCAGCTCCTGCAACAGTACATGGAGTTTCTGTCATAGACAAATCGAGTAAGGCTGCGCCAATTCTTGCAGATTTTCCTGAAATCACAGGAGGTCCGCGGGACATCAAACCGCGTGTTAAAGCCAAAACGCTCCACTACATAAACACTGTTGGACCGCCTATTGCTGCTAGGCCAAGACGCCTCCCACCAAAAAAGCTGAAGATAGCTCAAGAACTATTTAAGCAGATGATGGAAGATGGTGTCGCGCGCAGGTCAAAAAGTCAGTATGCAAGTCCACTACATATGGCCCAAAAAGCAAATGGCGAATGGCGCCCGTGTGGTGATTACAGAGGTATAAATGCCCAAACTGTCCCAGACAAATATCCAGTGAAAAACTTTCTGGATTTGAGCAGAGTAGTTCGAGGTAAACGCATTTTTTCCAAACTTGGCTTAAAAAAAGCATTCAATCAAATAGACAATCCACCGGAGGACATACCAAAAACAGCGGTGATAACTCCATTTGGTTTATTTGAATTTTTGAAAATGATATTCGGAATGATGAATGCTACACCAACTTTTCAGAGACATATGGATGAAGTGTTTCTTGGTTTAGAAGATGACGTTTTCTGCAGTATTGACGATGTCTTAGTGGCATCAAAAGACGAAGAGTCCCACGAAAAAATCTTGAGAATAGTCTTCGAAAGATTGCGTGACTATGGGTTGCGGATCAATGCTGACAAATGTGTATTCTTCGTTCAGGAAATAGACTTCTGGGGCCATCATGTATCAGAGAAAGGAGTAGAACCATTGAAAAACAAGGTAAAGGCTGTTCTCGAATTCGAGAAACCCAAAACCTTATCAGATCTCAACAGGTTCATGGGAGTAATCAATTACTACAGGCGGTTTGTCAAAGACGCTGCCACTGCCCAGTCCCCTTTATACAAGCTGCTCCAGGGGGTCAAGAGAAAAGACAACCGTCCTGTACCATGGGACGAGGAAACAAACGCAGCTTTCGAAAGATGCAAGCAAAATCTTGCAAATGCAACGCTGTTAGCTCATCAAGACCCGGAAGCACCTCTGCGCATATCTTCAGACGCATCTGCCATGGCCATGGGAGCAGTGCTGGAGCAAAAGGTCAATGATGAATGGCAACCTCTTGGATTTTTCTCTAAAAAATTCAACAAAGCGGAACGAAATTACAGCACATATGACCGTGAGTTAGCAGCTTTGTACCATGCTGTAAGATTTTTCAAAGGAATGATTGAAGGTTGCGAACTACAACTGCGTGTGGATCAAAAGCCAATCACTTATGCATTCGTGCAGAAAGCTGACAAGGCTTCACCGCGGCAACAGAGGCACCTCAGCTTCATCAGCGAATTCTGCACTGACGTCAGATACGTGAAAGGTGAGGATAATGAGGTGGCAGATCCTCTATCGCGTGCAGCAGTGGACGCCATCAGAATGCCCTCAATCATAGACTTCAGCCAACTGTCCCAAGCTCAGAACGATGATGAGGAATTACAGCATCTTTTTCAAAACAAAGATAACACATCGCTCAAGCTGCACAAACTAAGCCATGGTCCGGATCATCAAGGTATCTATTGCGACGTGAGTACAGAAGATATTCGACCTTACGTACCCGTTGTTTTCAGAAAAAGAGTATTTGATGCACTGCACGGACTAGCCCATCCTGGCCCTAAACCTTCTGTTAAAATCATCTGCCAGCGATATGTCTGGCCCAGGATGAACAAACAGATAACCAAATGGACCAAAGAATGTGTGCCATGCCAACGTTCCAAAACCGCACGCCACAACGTGCTCCAACCAAAAGCATTCAAAGAACCAGATCAGCGCTTCGATCATGTGCATATAGATATTGTGGGACCTTTACCTAGATCTCAAGGGTATGAGTACTGTTTGACAATGATTGATCGTTTCACGCGCTGGCCAGAAGCAATTCCAATCAAAGATATCACAGCACAAACAGTTGCAGATGCATTCTACACGCATTGGGTATCTCGATATGGAACTCCAAAAGTCATTACGCATGATCAAGGTTCATAATTTGAATCAGCTCTCTTTGCAGCACTGGCAAAAATGATAGCGAGTGACAGGAAACACACAACTCCATATCATCCTACTGCCAATGGAATGATTGAGCGCTGGCATCGCACTGTCAAGGCAGCCATCCGCTGTTATGCATCACAAGACTGGGTGCCACTTCTCCCACCAATACTGTTGGGACTTCGCAGTGTTTACAAGGAAGAATTGGGAGGCTGTCCAGCTGAATTTCTCTATGGAACAAACTTGCGTTTGCCAGGAGAGTTTTTCACACATGAAGACCCGCCTATGGATCCTCAATCGTTTTTGGAGCCACTCCGACTTCATATGCGGGAGATACGTCCAGTTCCAGCTGCACATCACTGCAGAAGGAAAGTCTTCTGGTACAAAGACCTATATACTTGCTCACACGTGTTCATGCAAAAAGGAGCAAAGAACACTTCATTGGATCAGCCGTATGCAGGACCATTCAAAGTCATACGCAGGATAGACGACAGAGTTTTTGTAATTGACGTCCAAGGTCGGGAAGTAACCATCAATGTTGAGCGTCTGAGACCAGCACACATAACTTTTCCAGAGCTAGAGCAAGCAAACTCCACACCATTCTCAAATGATCACAGTTATGCTAGAGCTCCGTTGTCGTCCAATATGTTACAAGCTCAGCCATCAATAAGTTCTCAACCTCAGTCTGTGGTATCAACGAATGCTCGGAATCCTGCAACGAGCAATTCATCTTCATCAGTTCCTGTTCCAGTTCCTGTTTCCAGCGGCGCTACACGTAGCGCTCCTCTACGTACTTACGAAAATAAGAAGAAGAAAGTGGCGTTCAAGTGAAATGTTATCATTCAAGTGCTTTTGAATGCAATAGTGTATTGTGGTGCTCAGTGACATACCCAAAAAAGAAAAGAAAATAGAGACTGTAAGCGAATATTTCCATGACAAGAATATGATTTCCCGACAAAGAATCCAAAGGCAATTCAAAGTTTTTCATCGTCCTATCTTCAATCTAGCAAGTATAAAGTCATTTTAGATTCTTAAGGTGCTATAGCACAACCAAATACCTCAGTGGTCAGACGGTTCAAAATTTGATTGTTTTCAAATGAAAATATTTATTTTGTACCTAAAGTTACCAATTTGAGATGCATTCACCACGTACTTAACGTGAAGTATTTCCTAAGTTCAGTATTTCCAAAGAAATAGCAGCTGGAAAGTTGTATTCCTGGAACTCAATGATGTTCCTGACCAAATATTCCTAACAAAGAGTAATTTTTAACAAAGATCAAAAAATCTTCGGGCGAGTCATTTGAAAAATACAACAGAGAAAGCGTAAAATCGATTTTGTGCCTCTTGAAGTTGTAGAAGAAATTTTCAGGTCAACAAGACCGCTTGACAATGTTCAAAATATTGTCTTTCAAATAATTTTCCCCATTGCCTTCACTGAGGGGGGCCTGTGTAGGGTACGGCTTCTCCGTTCCCCTTACTCTGTGGCTCTCTCTCCCCTCACTTGCCTTCTCCCCGCATCTCCCGGCATGCGCCAGCTCGCTGCGTCGAGCATTAGATCTTCCTGGCCCTCGGCCATGTACACATATATTTGAATACATAGCTTTATATTAAACTATGGTGTACATAACCTTACTTTACACCCAAATCACTGGTCACAAGTGACTTAATAAATAATTGTGGAGCCTCTAGAGCCCACACAAGTTGTTTCCGAGCGCCGTCTAGCGGCTCTGCCACGCATTTGAGAACGGGGGCCCAAGAACACGACCGAGATATCACACACACACACACACACACACACACTCACACTCACTTACACGCAAATGTCGCGTCACCTTGTCGACCCATTGTCGACAACTCCACATGATTTTTTTCTATAGATTATTTGAATCTATCGCTCAATAGAAATTTCAATTAAGAAATGTGACTCTATCGTCATTCGAGCTCATCATCGGGCTATGCCGATGGATACACTAAGGCTTGAATTGAATATCGAGCACATGGACCTTCATGGTACCACTTTTTTCTATGGTCTCCAAATGAAGGGTTTTTCCGACAAGCGACAAAGAGAGGAAAAAATTCTTCCCAGGCAAGATTTGAACTCGCGATCTCCAGTTCTCCGGACCGGCGCCTCAACCACTAGACCACCGGGGCGATTGCGGATTCACACGCTTAGGGAAGTCTTCTTTCTGTCTCTATGTCGCTTTTCAAAGGAGGGGGCCAGATTTGAAACCATGGCCAATCTGGATTATGGATCATTTGAATCTATCGCTCAATAGGAATTTCAATTAAGAAATGTGACTCTATCGTTATTCGAGCTCATCATCGGACTATGCCGATGGATACACCAAGGCTTGGATTAGATATCAAGCACATGGACCTTCATGGCACCACTTTTTTCTATGGTCTCCGAATCGAGGGTTTTTTTTCGAAAAGCGACAAAGAGAGGAAAAAATTCTTCCCCAGGCGAGATTTGAACTCGCGATCTCCACTTCTCCGGACCGGCGCACAGTGGGGCCAGGACATCTTTCTAGGGCTCAGCGCCATGCAAATTCTTATCCCATCGCCGTGTCCGAGATCGGACGGTATTCTGATGACTGAGAGCAACATTCCTCGTTCCCGGACATAGCAATAAGTTGAGAATTTGCGTGGCGCTGAGCCCTAGAAAGATGCGCGGGTCTCACTGTGCGGCGCCTTAACCACTAGACCACCGGGGCGATTGCGAATTCACACGCTGAGCAAAGTCTTCTTTCTGTCTCTATGTCGCTTTTCAAAGGAGGGGGGCCAGTTTTGAAACCATGGCCAATCTGGATTATAGATTATTTGAATCTATCGGTCAATAGGAATTTCAATTAAGAAATGTGACTCTATCGTTATTCGAGCTCATCATCGGGCTATGCCGATGGATACACCAAGGCTTGAATTAAATATCAAGCACATGGACCTTCATGGTACCACTTTTTGCTTTCTCTAAAGAGAAAGCTTTGTTTTCACCCCAACGGAAATATGATCAAATTTTTCATTAAAGTCAACATATTCTTCAACGAAATCCCTCTTATCGAAAAAAGCCAACGGCCATTCTCTTCCTCTCGCCAAAAGCTATCAATTGTAGGTAACACTTTCCCTCCTTATGTCCTCCCAAATCTGCCAAAGACTCATCTTTCCACCCCATTTCCCGTGTTTGTGTGTGTGTATGTATGTATGTTGTTTTATATCGGACACGCTTTCTCTTTTACTACTCGCCTTATCAACTTTTGGCTTTCTACAAGTTGTAGAGAATCCAATTTCTGAGAGCCCAGTGATTTGGCACCTTTCGGCTCCCAATCAAATTTGATCCATGGGCTTTTTCAACCAAAAGTGCTCAAATTTCAACTTTTGATACATAAATATCTTTTTCTCACACACTCTCTCAACAAATTGAGTCACCTAAACTATGATTTTTTCTGCGAGATCTATCGATTGGTTAATACCGAAATTTCATTTAATCTTTACAGATCTCAAATTTTCAAAAAAATCTAAATTTTTACCAAAAATTTCTTTTTGAGCCTTTTTAAATCCACCGCATCCAAATTCTGTCTCAACCAAGTAATAGATATCATCGAAAAAATCTAAGACTAGATGGCTCAAATCCTTCTAAGAAGCTCCCTCCAAAAAATAATTCAAAAAATAAAGGAAAATTTTCCTTAATATTCAATCTTTCCTCCTACCTTCCTTCATGACTCATTTATCTCAATCTTTATGACCTAAACTATGATTTTTTCTGCGAGATCTATCGATTGGTTAATACCGAAATTTCATTTAATCTCTACAGATCTCAAATTTTCAGAAAAATCAAAATTTTTACCAAAAATTTCTTTTTGAGCCTTTTTAAACCCACCGCATCCAAATTCTGTCTCAACCAAGTAATAGATATCATCGGAAAAACCTCAGACTAGATAGCTCAAATCCTTCTAAGAAGCTTCCTCCAAAAAATAATTTAAAAAATAGAGGAAAATTTTTCTTTATATTCAATTTTCCCTCCTACCTACCTTTATGACTTATTTATCTCAATCTCAATGACCTAAAACTATGATTTTCCATGCGAGATCAATCGATTGGTTAATACCGAAATTCCATTTAACCTCTACAGATCTCAACTTTTTGAAAAAATCAAAATTTTTACCAAAAATTTCTTTTTGAGCCTTTTTAAACCCACCGCATCCAAATTCTGTCTCAACCAAGTAATAGATATCATCGAAAAAACCTAAGACTAGATGGCTCATATCCTTCTAAAAAGCTTCCTCCAGAAAATAATTCAAAAAATAAAGGAAAATTCTTCTTCATATTCAATTTTTCCTCCCACCTTCCTTTATGACTCATTTATCTCAATCTTAATGACCTAAACTATGGATTTTTCTGCGAGATCTATCGATTGGTTAACACCGAAATTCCATTCAACTTCTACAGATCTCAAGTTTTCAAATAATCCAAATTTTCATACAATTTTAGGATCATGATGGTCTGGTGATTCTAATTATCATCATATGACGCTCGGAGAAAGCTTTCTGCTAATCACTTTTAGCAGCGTATTTTCCATGGTTTCCAAATGGATGGGTTTTTTTCGAAAAGCGACAAAGAGAGGAAAAAATTCTTCCCCAGGCAAGATTTGAACTCGCGATCTCCAGTTCTCCGGAACGGCGCCTTAACCACCAGACCACCCGGGCGATTGCGGATTCACACGCTCAGGGAAGTCTTCTCTCGACCTCTATGTCGCTTTTCAAAGGAGGGGGGCCAGTTTTGGCACCATGATGAATCTGGATTATAGATTATTTGAATGTAATTAAGAAATGAAGAAAGAATTCACACGCTTGGGAAAGTCTTCTCTCTGTCTCGGTCTCGCTTCTCAAAGGAGAGAGGCCAGTTATGAAACCATGGCCAATCTGAATTATAGATTATTCGCATCCATCGCTCAATAGAAATTTCAATTAAGAAATGTGACTCTATCGTTATTCGAGCTCATCATCGGGCTATGCCGATGGATACACCAAGGCTTGAATTGAATATCAAGCACATGGACCTTCATGGTGCCACTCTTTTCTATGGTCTCCAAATGAAGGGTTCTTTTCGAAAAGCGACAAAGATTGAATGATCGTTTCAAATAATCTATAATTCAGATTGGCCATGGTACCAAAACTGGCCCCCCTCCTTTGAAAAGCGACATAAAGACAGAGAGAAGACTTCCCTAAGCGTGTGAATTCGCAATCGCCCCGGTGGTCTAGTGGTTAAGGCGCCGGTCCGGAGAACTGGAGATCGTGAGTTCAAATCTCGCCCGGGGAAGAATTTTTTCCTCTCTTTGTCGCTTTTAGAAAAAAAGACTCCATTTGGAGACCATAGAAAAAAGTGGTATTATGAAGGTCCATGTGCTTGATATTGAATTCAAGCCTTGGTGTATCCATCGGCATAGCCCGATGATGAGCTCGAATAACGATAGAGTCACATTTCTTAATCCACATGATTCTCTTCCTCCAGCCCTCAATTTTCTCCAAATCCAGAGTGATGTGAACCCGTTGAAGACTCTGCAATCGGTTTCTAAGCTCCGAGTCAAGCTAACATATGACGAAATTCGTAAGTATTATTGAATGCCTATAGGTTATGAATCTTTGCTCCTCAAGCAGCAGTTTGATCTCACTAGAGAAACTACGCTCACGTTGTTTCAAAACATAAGCTGCTCATGTGACTGGATGGAATGCGGCGTGAGATATAGAGACGAACCATCAATCGACAGGCAAGAACACATCAGCTGTTGTCAGCTGTCGCGGCTCGCGATCCCCTTCCAATCACCGTTCTCCGTCGCTGGCCCTCGTTTTTCGTGTCGTGTTTAGCTACCGCGAGCTCTACAGTCAGGATCCTTCTCGATGAATATAGGTGGACACAGCGAATACATATCCTAGTCCCAGAGATTACAGGTTGAGCTATTCTAGGCTGATCAGGCTTGCGGGAGTACTGATTTAGACGATCGTCATGGTTTTTACATTCCGCTATATTTCCTGGTTATTATGGCAACGAGCGAGAGACAGATGAGGAATTGAATGAGGCTCACGAACCACTTCGCTGATTTCAAGCAAACGGGTCGTTGGAACATGACGCAAGCCTCCTGTTTACTTCGCGTCAAAGACTTGCAAAGATCATGGATGGCTCTAGAAGCCGACCAAAACAAGTTGAAGAATGGCAAGGGGGCGAACTCAGCGGACAACTGTTCCACCAGCGACATCTCTCCTCAACTTGGAGGAGCTTATCATTCCAATATAGGCCTTCATAATGACCACGCTCCGCAACTTCAATGGTATGCTGCAGGGCTGGCCACGCCAGCGCCACCCGAAGGAGGCGACACAGATGCTTTCGCTCTCGCTTTGAGGAAATTTTCAAAAATGAAACTGCCTACTTTCCTTGGAGATCTTGCGGAATGGGCAAAATTTCGGCTCTACTCCGCTGAGATGATGGTAGAGCCCGACCTGCAGCCAATCGCTGAAATGCATCATCTTCGCCGGGCTCTTGAAGAGAAGGTTGCGGGATCTCCTCAAGGGAGGTTGCTCGTACCGGTATGCATTTTGACAGAGCTTGGAAAGATCTTTCAAGGACCGTTTCGATGATCATGATTTGTAGATCGCGGTATTGATCACAAAATGATCAGCCATCAGAGGCATGACCAAGATGATCAGCCATCAGAAGCATGACCAATATGACAGCCGAAGAAATGTGCCGTGGACGCACAGCCATTCAAAATATGTTACAGGCTCTCAAAGCATGAGAAAGTCCGATCGAGCACTGGAATCACATTACCGTCTTTCTAACGGCTAGCAGGTTAACCCCAGGAGTGCAACGCAAGTGATAGAATCATGTTGCTAGCTCTGACGATCCTCAACAGTCACCTACGTTCGACGAGCTTGAGAATTTCTTGGAGACAGAGAGAGAGGGGCTGATTCAGTTGGGGAGTGCCAAAAGCTTCAACAACGCCCCCTCTACCGAACCCTCTCCGGAAAGCAAGCCAAAAGCTATTCAGATCAGCCAACCAAGGTAGACCGCTTCTCATGTGGCCAAACCACAAGCTGCTAAATCCACTGACAAAACCCCGGTCATTTCGTTTTTCATGCAACGGACCCCACTACATTGTTATATCTGGAGACTTTCGAGCAAAGTCACCAGCATAGCGTCGAGCGCTCGCTGAATTGAAGAATTTGTATTCCAATTGTCCCCCTTCTAGACATGGAACTCAAGATGGCAAGGATGTCTATCGTTGCGAGTCTTGTACCGGTAGACATCACACGCCAATACATTCTCTCTTGTATGGGGGCAAAACAAATAGCTAACAACAGAGCAGTTCCGGCTCACCCTTACCACCTGAGCGAGCTGGATCTGGTACAGCTTCGCACGACATGTCACTCGTTCCGCGAGCAAGGTGTCTGCGAGCCAAAGCTGACAATGCGAGCTTCTCGGCTCCAGCAGCGAGTATGTTGCTGTCTACTGCTGTGATCCAAGTCCAAGGCGTCAACGGAAGATTTGCGCAAGCACTTGCCCCCGTCGCGTCGATCCTGGATTGCAATTATCGTTCATCACAAAACAATTGTGCTCAGTGCTGAAGTTGCAGAGAACAAGCGTTGATATGCCGGTCTCTGGACTGGTGGACCAGAAAGATGCCGTTTGTCACAACATGGTTCAAAGTTCGTCATATCACACTTGAAATCGGACCATGAATTATCGGTAACTTCTTTTGTTATACCAATGATTACAAATTATCAACCTCTCGTAGGGATCGCAGCGGCGATCTAACTCTCGCTGATCCTGAGTGACATCAATGTGTCGGCATCGACGTACTTTTGGGTGCAGCTGAGCATGCTGCAATCGTCGAAGGAGGAGTTTGTCGTTCTGACATCACTGGAACTCCGACAGCTTCGAAAACCCCACTCGGCTGGACTGCATCTGAATCTGCATCTCGAGGTCAACTTCCATCGTTGGTGTCTCTCAACAATCCGTTGGAGGACACCAACCTGAACAAGCTGGGACGTCGATTCTGGGGAGTCGAGGAGCCTCCAGGCTCATCTACGCATCTCACAGACGATGGACGTTCCTGCGAGGATTTCTATCAGGTCACACATTCACGTAGGGCAGATGGTTGCTTCGTGGTAAGATTACCCTTCAGATCATCTATTCCGTCCGATTAGGGAAACTTTTTTGACATGGCCGTTGAACGGTTCCATAGTCTAGAGATGCGACTAACATCAGCGTCGGGTAGTGCCTGATAGTGTGCGCGTACTCTGCACCTGATGAGTCATCTTAACGCCGCACTATCGGGCGACGAGATGCTACCCGCGTTTGGAATCATTCTTTCAATCTTTGCCAAATCTCTATGTTTGTTACTCCACTATCTCAAACCTTCCCATCAAAATCCTTCAATGCAACTTCGTATTTGAACGGAGCTCGAAGGTACACATACTCGAAGATATGATACATTTAATTAAGTAGTGGAGCTATGAGAGTTCCAGATACACCTTCTGCAATCAACCTTCATCATCAGCGTATCTTCTCTCCTAGGAGACGATGACTCTGTCAATCTATGATCAACGAGCACTCTCCCAACCTCTGGGTTAGTAAGACGATCTCCAATCAGCACCCACTTAACATCCAGTAGACAAACATCATCCAGAGATCTCTCACAGGTCGAGTATGCCCCGCGCGCGCAATGAGCACAGCGCAAATGTATATCTATATACGCGTATCGCGATGATACGACTATATAGGTGTACATCGACTGTACAAATGTTTCTGCATCGGTCTTGATGCGGGAAAATAGTGTCCCTAGCAGTCTCGCCTCTCGCATATACAGACTCTCAGGCGCAGCAGAGCTCTCTCTTCCTTTCCTCTAGCGCCTTTCTCTCTCGGCATTTAGATGGAATACGATTGAGGTATACACCTGTGTCGTGCGCAACGGAGCTCTCTCTTTTCTCTCTCCAACATGCCTCCTCGTTCAGTTCAACTCTGTGGTATGGAACGATATAAGCATACATCTTCGATGTGTGTGATAGAGTTGTTGCTCTTCCAACTATTGAGACTACATGTTTTTTTCTCTCTAAGAGGAATATAAGGAAAAATCTGATGACAGGCTATCCCTAATGGATCTCCCACCGGCAGACCATAAGCGCTTCCATTTTGCTCACCCGGTGAACCGGATGAGCATGAATCCAACGCCCGTAAGCCCTGGGGGCTCAAACCTTCTGCTCTCAGCCCTACGATGTTGTCAAGCCATCATTGCAGGACTGGGGGCAGCTAACCACTATCTAACTAACCCACCCCGGAACCGCGTTAGCATTACTTCAGGGTGGGAGGCGTATCGCGCGCCATGGAGCGTTCCTCTTTGGTGCGTCCACTCTTTTGTCTTCTCCCTTCGTCGTCGTTGATCACTTTTCAAGTGGTCGTTGTTCGCTATGCAGCGCCCCTTGCTTGGCGCTGCAATGCCCATTCTCGCTCTTCTTTCCGGGTAATCGCCGTCTTGATATAGGCGGCGATCTTATCCCATGTTTCTTTGCTGCGGAGCATGAACGGCACTAGATTCTCAGAGGTGATCTGATTTCCAAGCCAGTTCGCGAGCTCCGCTCTCTCTCCAGCTGTGTTCATGCGCTGGGAGAGTGCATGCTCCACATCGTCCCAGTCTGCCACACACATCTGACAGACCAGGGTCTTCCTCTTCTGGAACCGCTCCAGGTACTCTCCGAAGCAGCCATGTCCACTAAACGCTTGCTTCAGCCAGTAATCCAGTTCTCCGTGAGCTCGATCGATCCACCTGGCTATGTTGGGGATCAATCTTCGCGTCCACTTCCCTTTCGTTGAGCTCTCCTACTCTTTTTGCCACTCTCCGACGGTCTCCCCCCTCTCGACGTCTCGTATAAGGGCCTTACGAGTGGAGTTGAGCACGACTCCATCGCTCTTAAAGGTTTCTTGGCGTTTCCATACCCGCACTCTCTCGGTTACAAGCAGGCGAATAGGTGGTGTACCCACAAGTACACAGGCTGCGTGGTCGGATACCGTGCAATAAGCGCTGATCGTCCGTAGCGCGAAACGCCGCTGGACTGGACCTAGCTTTGCATCGATAACGGACCCTCTAGCTACCTGTCCCCAAATTGGTGCACCGTACAGCATGATGGAACAGCTCACGGTGCTGAGTAAGGCTCTCCTGTGTGGCTTGGGGCCACCAATGTTTGGCATGAGCCGCTGAAGGGCGCCACCGACCCTGTCCGCCTTCAGCGCTGCTTCTCTGGCTTGTGCTCCGTAGCTTCATCGGTCATCAAACCTAACCCCGAGGTACTTGAGTTCCCTCTTGAGTGGAATCTCGTACCCGTTGATCGAGAACACGGGAGTTTCGAGACTCCTCCTCTTGGTGATCAGCATCGCTTCGCACTTGTGCTCGGCAAGCTCCAGCCCGTTCTCAGAGCCATTGACCAATGCGGTAGAGGGCTCCATTAGCCACACACTCCACTTGCCACGCGGTTTCGGCGACCACGACTAATGCCGCATCGTCCGCGAAGCCAATGAGTTCTACCCCATCTCGGAAACTCATGTTTAGGAACTCGTCGTATTGCGTGTTCCATTCGAACGGTCCTGACACGGATCCTTGAGCTATCCCTGCAGATATTTCCAGCTCAACCCTTCCCTCATCGGTGTCACATACGAGGACTCTGTCACGCAGTCCATCGCTGATGACTGCGAGCATGTAAGGGGGGACTCTTCCATCTAGGGACCTATGGATCCGTTCCCAGCTTGCTGTGTTGAAGGCATTTTCCACATCCAAGGCACAAAACCCTCCTCCTGGTTGGGGAGCCATTGTATGCGCTCTGTGGACTCTACATATTATATGTGAAACTACATGTTATATATACATTGAGTATGCGGAGTACAATAATTATGAGTTGCATTTGATCGATCAATGAATTTTTAATCATAATCAATTGTATTGGTCCAAGAGTTTAGGCGTGTGGTGAGTTCCCATAAGTATATTAATGAAGATATTTCGACACATTTCCTCTATATTCCAAATTTTTATTTCCAGTAAAGATCGATACATAACCTTCTTGATTACCGAAGATGAATTTTTCCCATGGTTCAGTTACTTTTTTGTTAGAATGAAGGAAAAAAGAAACACATAATTTCCTCCCATAACCTAAATGATACGTAATATACATTCTTCTCATAGTTCAGTTACTTTATTGTTAGGAAAGAAATACATAACCTGGATTCCATAACCTTTATTATACTCAATAATAATACTTCGAATTAATCATTTTTCTTTTGCTTCTTCCGCATGTATCTTCTATCTTCCTCTCCATATTCCAATTCCTCAATCATTTTCACAGCTTCGATCATAGCAGAATCTCAACGATAGCTTAGAAATTCATCATCTCTGAAACTCTTTTTACTGATACATTGTTGATCTTCCAAGTAATCAATTATTGATAATCGATCGGATATTCCGTATACATCTTCCATTCGCCCCTCAATAACTCTCAAAACAACATTTGTCATCACATTTTTACGTAATTCAACATTGGTATCGTAATTCAAGTATGCTAAATTGATTAGATATTCATTCGATATAAGACAATAGAATCGGTTTTTTGTGGAGAATATAGTGAATTGGTCAACGTTGAGGATCATAATTCTATGTGAAGATATTGGTTTATATGTTAGATTGATTTCATACTCAACACTCCCAATCGCTATCTGCTTAAAATCTCCATCTAGTTTTTGTATTACACTCATCATTGTTTGATAGATGACAATGATCTCCAGCCATTGATTATAATCTAATCATCTTACGGTCACCGCTGATAGTGATGCTGAATGGTTCACCTTCATCACCAGCCGTGTTAATTCTGAGAATGTACTCTTTCTTGCATAATTCGAAGTATTTTAACTGATTTGATCTCTTGATTATTAAAATCATTAAAGTTTCCAAAAGGTGAGGAAAGATCAAATGTTGCTCTTCTTGAGTAAAATATAAAATACTCACTTAGGTTTCATTATCAAAACTTGACCACTTGGTAGGATTGGTTCGAGAGGAGTGTACGATTGTCCTATTTCGTCATCTGATATAAGTCACAAATCATAATTTTCACTTGGATCTTTGAATCCCATTCCCGTCCGTTTCCTAGCAGCTTTTTTCTCATGTTATATGGATTCTGGACTAGTTGATGCAACAGGTTCAGTGTTTTAAGTCGGCAAATTCATCTTTTTTTATAGTATTTTGCGTATCCCCTTGGATGAACTGAATATTGGAAGATGATATTCCATTCTGTGGGACACTTAGATCCATAACCTCTTCAGTTTCCATCTCGGCATTTATCATTTCTTGCACGGGATTTTCACTGGACATCTTCGAATTCGATAGTATTATACGATTCAAATGGAATGAAACGAAGGAGTGTTTTACCAAGTTTGAATTTCCTTGTAGAGTACTCTTCGTTCCTTGAAAGTTGAGCTGAGGTTCCTTTTGGAGCAAGGACGAAATTTTCTTCTCCGGAATGAGGATCCTTCATTCTCAATTTTGATCTTCTTCCATATTCGATATCTATAGGAATGAGCGAGATATTATACTGAACCAAAGTTCTTCACCTACCGTCTTTAATGCAACAGTCGGACTTGGTTAGCGGGAGTGAGAGTGAATGGTCGAATTTAGGCTATTTTCGCGGTGCAAATATTCAAGTTTGGACTTGAAAAGTGTCAGTCGATATGAAGAAACTGTGAAAAGTGTAGTGGACATTCAATTAGAGACGTTTAGTCAGTAGGTCGAGAGGTTTAAGCAAAAAGTGGAGGGACGGGTGGGTTTAAGGTTAGGGCGTAATGAGGCACGCGATGCTGCAAGGGGAACCAAGGATGGGGGACTACACAAACACGAGGAATTTTAGAGGCAACAGTGTGGAAAAGGCAGAGGACAAAAATTCAAAGAAAGGAGGGATTCTGAAAAATCAGCTTACGCTGGATAAAGTATTTCTTGAGAAACGGGTTACAGTGACAGAGAATGGAAAAGAATCGAGACTGCAGGCGAAAATAAAGGTATTACAGAGTGGGGAACGTTTAGAACGGAGAGACAGGGTAAGTTGAGAGAATTAGCTAGGGGAATAAATAGTACTGAAAAACTGAAAATTGATATCGATTCGCAGATGACAGATTCTGAAGAGAAGTTAGATCGTTTGATGAACTACTTTGCAGTGCTGGAGAGAGAATGGAGGGAAGCTCGGTCGGTAGGGACGGATGGCGGTTTTAGCGAATGCGATAATGAAGCAGGGGAAGGTGGCAGCACAAACATACGAGCTAACTCGGTCTGGAGCCTGAAAAGTGGGAAGAGTGCAGGAAGTTGCAGGGGCACTTTTTCTGAGTTAGAATTGAGAAAAATGGAAAGAATCATTACAGACCAAGTGAAGAAAGACAGATTTTGCGACACTGTAATAAAAGGACTTGAAACTGGAGTCTGGAAGAGGTAGTCGAAGCATTGTTTGAGGAAGCGTTGAAAATACAGGTGAAGACGGAAAAGGTATGGATGGATGAAAATGTCATAGTGGTGAAATTTGAGAAGCTTGAAATAAAACAAGAAGTAATGGCGAAGATGAATTTGCTTAGAGGCATCAAAACTTTCATAGAAAATGATCTGTCATATGAGGGCAGGAAAAGGCAAGAAGGAATGAACAGACGGGTGAGAGGAAAGGAGATAGAAGGGTGGAATCTGAGAGCTGGAAAAAGCAAGATCTTTTGCAAGGGAAGATGGAGTAGATGGGAGGAAAAAGCGAAAATAGGAGAAGACATGCATAGAAGTAGGAGTCGTGAGGTAGGAAACAACGGAGAGGTAAACTACGATTGGCTCAGAAATGTAGCATAGGCACAAAGGAGAGGGAATCGAAGGTAGGAAGGCGTATAGGCAGAAGGGAATTTTTGTTTTGGAATATAGCTGGGCTCTGGAGCAAGGATCTAGAGTTCTGGGAGTACCTAGAAACTGTAGACTTCGTCAGTTTGTCAGAGACATGGATAGAAAAAAAGGATCAGAATAAACTATCGAGTGTACTACCCAAAAGCTTTCACTGGAGAATCATTAAGCCAAAAGAGAGCATAAGGAGTGTAACTTGGGGGCAAGATGGGTCAGGGATAATCTGGAGCATCCACCTGAAATACTAAACCCACCCCGCAGTCACCTCATTTATATTAGGCCGGATCAGGTCAGGGCCAGGCGACCCGCGCCACAAAGGGCGGGACAGTGGGGCAAATTGGGAGCACCTGAAAAACGCGAATGTATTCTGCGGACACTGGTAGAATTCGTTCGACACAAATAATCACTCTCAACGTTCAGAAAAATATAAACGGATTCATTGCTATTAGAAATCGCATTTCCCGACTCGCAGGTCGATAAACCTATTCACAACGCCTTCTGTGGCGAAAACTGTCATAAAATCGTTCATTTGTCCAATAACTCAAAGAAAATCACAATATCAAAAAGTCACTTTACAGCGGAAACACCCACGTGAATTGTCTCGAAATGATTCACTGCACTGTTTCGGCGGAATCACCCATATACATTGTGAGCGGAGCTAACGCGAGGGGTGGGAGCTACTTCCCCAGCCGGCGGGCCCGTCCCTCTCCAACTCTCCGCGCCTTCGTCTCCGGAAGTCAACATTATTACGCAAAATGGCCGCTACAACGACCTGCGTGGCCTAGCATGGCCAAAACGTGCATACAAAGGTGAGCACGGGGAGTTGGAGGGACACGGTAACGACGCGATGGGTCGGCGGACAAGAAGGACACACCGCGTCGCAAGCTGGGGGGTAGGCCACCCGGTAGCCCTGGACACGGCTCTCCGCCCGGGGGGGGGGGGGGGGGGTCACGACAAGGGTGGGTACACTCTGGGGGAGACGTAAGGCCACTCACCGCATCCGTCTACGTCGTCAGGGTGCCCGCGAAATAGGCTGAACTGCTGCGTCGCTGCTGCTCTGCTACTGGGGCTGCTATAACCCTGCTGCGGCTGCAGCTCTCTCTCTCTCTCTCTCTCTCTCTCTGCTATCTTTACTTGTATAAGAAATAGTGTAATTTGACTTTCTACGCACCTTGCAGTGCTTCAAAATGACTAGTTGCTTAATGTGATAATACAATCTCCTTGACCAAAACGACAAATTTCATGAATGTGATATATATTTATTATGAGTGACATATGTACCATATCTAACGGAATTTTTAATTTTTGCCTCTGAGCAAATAAAGGATATCAATCAATCAATCGATCAATCTCTCTCTCTTAGCCCAGACCAGGTCCCCCTCTAAGAGCTGGGTACCCTGGGCGAGATGTGGTCGTGTGAGGAGCCACGTGCCAACAGATGCTGGCACAAGTCTTGGCACTCACACCTTGTTCACACACACACACACACACACACACACACACAAAACTCCTGGTTCACCCGCGGCGCGATCACTGGACCCGTACTGGGTCAAACTCCTGGAGCACGCGGCGAATTTTACGTACACGAGGTACAGGGAGGTCTCTATAGGCCGGCAGCCATCCCAAGATTGCCGGCCGGCGACGCGCAGCGCGGCTTCCTCTTGCCTGTGCGAGCGCCACATCGCCCGGCTGGATGGGCCGGCAAGTGCTGCCACCAACTCGGTGGCGGGAGTTGCTGGCCCGTTCGAAAGTTGCCTGTAGTCTCCTCCTCTCATCACCTCGGGTAAACCTCGGAAGAAAAGTTGGACGTAAAAGATTAGTCCTAGATTTACTTTGCCCAAGGTGACGACGAGGGTTTGACGAGAGGAGACGAAAAGCGTGCTGCAACGTCCACGTTGCAGGAGGGCGGAGCTAAGGGAATAAATTATGGGATATCATGGGAAAGGCAGGAATGAGTGGAGGGTTGGTAGAGAGATCCAAGGAGCTATATCGCGGAACAAAGGTGAGAGTAAGGGTAGAGAACAAATTAACGAAAGAGTTTTGGACAGGGTAGGGTTTGAGGCAAGGATGTGTACTCAGTCCACTTCTCTTTCGTATCTACATCGCAGAACTAGCAGGAGAATTTGAGAGGAGGAACGTATGGGGGATCAAAATCGACAATAAAAGGGTTTGGTCATTAGCATATGCTGACGACTTAGTCCTGTTAGCTGAGAGCAGAGAGGCAATGCTGGTGATGCTGAGTACTTTGAAAGTTTTTTTGAAGGACAGGAGCTTGATTTTGAGCATATCTAAAACGAGAATGTTGGTACTCAACAGAGGCAAAAACGGAAAGAAGGAAATTTGGAAGTGGAACGAGGACAAGATCGAGGAAGTCAGGGTTTTCAAGTATTTAGGATTTGTTTCCAACTGTGAGGGTAATTTCAAAGATCACATCGCAGACACGCAAAGGAGGGGAATCTTAGCAGCGAAGGAAATGAGGGGTCTTGGAGGAAGGTTTGCGAAAAACGATTTTCAGAGAAGAAAAGAATTGTCCGATCACCTAGTCAGGAGTGTCATGAAATATCGGGTGGAAATCTGGGGATGGGAAGAGAGGAAGGAGTTAGAAAGAATACAATTGGATTACTTTCGGTGGGTACTAAAGCTGGATTCCTGCACTCCAAGGTATCTACTCTACGAGGAAACCAAGATGAATGAACTGCACATCCAATGGGCCAAACAAGCGTATAGGTGGAAGAGTAGCTTAAGAGAATTAGAAAACGACAGACTAATCAAGAAATGTTATGTCGAAAAGGAGAAGGGCGAGGGAGGAGAGTATTTTAATGATGCGAGGGTGAAATTCTTAAGTAGTGTGGGGCTGAGTCAGTGAAAGATCGAATCAATGGAACTTTTTGAAGAAGACGTAGAAGGAGAGATAGATAGAACGTACAGAGATATTTTCAATCAGAATGTAAACAGGAAAAGCAGAGAGGCTAAGTATAATGCAAGATACGGAGAGCGGAGAACCGAAAGAATACCAATGTACCTAGCTAGTCCTTATTTATTACCTACTTATTTACTTTATTTGCACTGAAATGTCTTGGACAAAAGGGTAAAGCATGTGTGGCAGTGGTGTATCAGATACACATCCTTCGTCGAAGGGCAAAAGAGTCAATCTAATGTTCGCACTCTCACAAACTTTGATCCTTATATTTCTTACTCATCAGGAAATGCAATCATTGGCATCAATTTGGAGTGATGTAGCTGCATCCACAATTTAAAAAGAAGGTGTATACAACACAACCCTTCCATGCAGAACTAGATGACTCTGAGGTTATGGAGGCAGACATAGATAAGATTCAGGTTAACTTGTTATACTGAGCTATTTGAGATTACGATGGCCTTATGATTGGTTTAGAATTTGTTTGAACACTTCTTTGTTTATGAATACCACCCAAACGTCGCAAAAACCCTCGTACAAAGTGTCAAATTTGCTGGGTACAAATGCATCTGGGAAATGAAACACCCCTCTCACTGTTCCATAGCTACGGACATCTGAGCCAGCGCGGTACGTGATATGAAACACTGTTATCTTTAGAAATTCTCACTGAAGCAAAGCTCAAATCAATCAGATATAGAGAAAATAACGTCTCATCAATCATTTTGAAACATTTCTGCACGGCTAATAGTTGGTAAGTTCATTTACTAAGGATAGTCCATCAGACACTTTCATGCCCTGTGAACGGTTAGACCGAGCAGTAGATTGCAAACGGGGTCGCGGATCAGCTTCAGAGACAATTTTTTAATGAAACACTCGTTATGGAATCGTAAATCTTTCGAATGAGTTTGCGCATATCAAAGGTTGATCTTAGAATGATTACTCAGTGTCAAGATGTGAAAGTTTTTCTGGGAAAATCGATTTTCACCATGTGTCCCATACATACTCACAGTGTGCCATACACCCGGACGTCTACCTTACTTGATGAATTATCAGGATTTTCTGATTCCAGGCTGGTTTCAGACAACACCATAGTACCCAGACAGCTCTACTGAAACCATCCGATGACATCAGAATAGGCATAGACAGGAGGGAGATCATACTGCCATTACTATCCGACTTGAGCAAAGCTTTTGACACAATCTCACCAACGAAACTACTGAGAAAACTACGACATCTTGATTTCTCGAGATCAGCACTCCTGTGGATCAAATCATATTTACAAGGTCGCACCCAAGTAGTTAACTCCAAGAATGGAAATTCTGATTGGCTCGCAACCAATCTGGGTTTTCCACAGGGATCCGTTCTCGGGTCTCTGCTCTTTAGTTTATACGTCAATGATCTACCTGGGTTACTAGAAGGAAAGTCGGTTAATCATATCTTCTACGCGGATGATCTTCAAATTCATACTCAAGTAGAGAAGAAGGACATCAGAGAGGGAATCGCTCGGTTAGAAGAAATAGGCACGGTGTCTTTGAAACAACTTTAAATGAGTCGGAAGACCACCTCGCCAAATATTCTCTTGAATGGTTGTTCAGGGCTCAAATAACATCTTCCAACTGTTTTTAAAATCGCCTACATTAGAATTTTCAAATAAATCAACTTTTATGATTTTTTTTTTCGAAAAAATTGTCGAAAAACGACTTTGACGCGCTTTGGTGATGATAGACGCTCAGTTATACGCTTCAAATTTCACAAAAATTTCGTCTTAAAGTGCAGATGGTTCATGACACTCTATCCCAAACGATTCGCAATGTAATACGTATAGAGGAAGAGATAGGCTTCGTGAGTTGTGACTAATGCTTGGCGAGAGTCAGATGGCGAATATAGAAAGGTCCACCTATCTATATTGGGAAATTTGTCGTCTGCTCACGGCTCTGTCTTCCTCTTACTCACATTGGTCCTAATAATATGAAGACAATGCCTTGGACTCTCGGCAAGGTCCTCATCGCGCAACAAAAGCTCTCTTTCCGGTTCTGGAGAGCTTGCATGTATGTCATACCTGCTCCACATCTCGCATTCGAGTGGAGGGAGTAGCTCTATCGTAGTTTTAAGATGCCATGTGCTTGCTTTCATGAAGAGAATCGACTCAAATTTTAGGTATTGTGCATGAAAAAGGAGGTGGGAGTGCGGAAGCTGAAAAAAGACATGAAAGACTGCTCCAAAAATGTTCAGCGATTGACCTGCAGAATGATAAAGTACCTTCATCTATATGTCAGACATAGGTAAGTCGGATAGGGCAATCTATCATTCTGACCGTCAATTGCTGAACATTTTTGGAGCAGCCTCCCATGTCTCTTTTCAGCTTCTGCACTCCCGTCTCCTTTTTCACGCACAATACCTCAAATTTGAGTCGATTTTCTTCATGAAAGCAAGCACATGGCATCTTAAGACTACAATAGAGCCACCCCCTCCACTCGAATGCGAGATGTGGAGCAGGTATGACATACATGCAAGCATTCCAGAACCGGGAAGAGAGCTTTTGTTGCGCGATGAGGACCTTGCCGAGAGTCCAAGGCATTGTGTACATATTATTAGGACCAATGTGAGTAAGAAGAAGACAGAGCCGTGAGCAGACGACAAATTTCCCAAGATAGATATGTGGACCTTTCTATATTCGCCATCTGACTCTCTACCCAAGCATTAGTCACAACTCACGAAGCCTATCCCTCCCTCTATACGTAATACATTGCGAATCGTTTGGGATAGAGTGTCATGAACCATCTGCACTTTGTGACGAAATTTTTGTAGAATTTGAAGCATATAACTGAACGTTTATCATGACCAAAGCGCGTCAAAGTCGTTTTTCGACGATTTAAAAGAAAAAAATCATAAAAGTTGATTCATTTGAAAATTGTAACGTAGGCGATTTCAAAAACAGTTGGAAGATGTTTTTTGAGCCCTGAACAGCCATTCAAGAAAATATTTGGCGAGGTGGTCTTCCGACTCATTTAAAGTTGGTTCAAGGACACCGTGTAGGGCGACTCGTCGCTGGGTGGGCCGATGGCTCCGGCCTGCGTCTCAACGCTGGTAAAACCGAAGCAATCTTCTCCTCTTCTGAGAGGAATACCAAGGATCTGAAAGGGATGGACTTGCCAGATGTTGAGATACAGGGAGGAGTCATCATCCCTTCCAGCGATACAGTTGTGAGTCTTGATGCTATCCTTGATGGTGAATTACCGTGGAAATCGCAAATAAATCAAGTGACAAAGAAAGTCAACCGAGCTCTATACGGTTTGCGACTTTTCAGGGCATGCATCACCAGGACTCTACAAATTTGTTTAATCGAGGCGTTGGTCCAGGCCCACCTAGACTACTGTACTATCGTTCACCTTGATGCGACGGACAAACAACGACAACGAATACAGTGACTGAGCAATGCATGTGTGAGATTCATTTTTGATCTTAGGAGGGACGAGCATATTACTCCGTTTAGGGAAAGATTGGGCTGGTTGCGTACTGATTCGCGGCGAATGTACTCTGCAGCCATTATCATGGACAAGATCATGCATATGGGAGAACCTGGCTACCTGGCTGCAATGTTTACCAGGTATCAGTCCGATCGCCCTTCTCGGGGTAATGCTATATAATGTCCAATGTGCTCGCCTGTGGAACTTGCTCCCCTCGGGTCTACGGCAGGTTCAGAAAATTTTATTGTTCAAGGAGGCAATCAAAGACTTCTTGTTCGAGCAACCTCCACAGAGAATTGATGTGAGCGGGATGCAACATTTCAATCTTTAAATGACCTGGGCTTTTCTTATCTGTTCTTATATCCTTTTCTTTTCACTAAGAGGATTACCCTTCATACATGACTTTGCGTCACGAGACTCATACATGACAGATATTTTTTGCGAGCCCTTGTCGACGTTATTGTATTGTAACCTATGGAGTATTCATCCTCGGTGCTATTATTTTATTTTTAGTATCATATGACTATTCACGAACTTTGATTATCCGAGCACATACTTTTTTGTGTTGAATCAACTTATACTCTGAGTGAAAAACATGAAAACATCTATTACATGTGATCACTGCTCCGTTATGTTTAGAAATTTGCATGGAAATGAGTCTTGACAAGTTGTTCATCAAGCAGGGATGTACATTTTTATCATCACATTCTAGAAGTAGAAGATTGATATGATTGACTTTTTCAATATCAGTCAAATACAGAGGGTAGAATTTCTTCTTTTCAACTCCGTAAACATTCACGGAAATCGATCTATTCATACGTTCAAATTCTGGGATGGATTTTAACTTCATTGTGAATTTAATCCCTTTGAATTTCAGATGATTTTTATAATTGAGATACGATGATTTGGAAAACCGTTGTTGTTTAGTAGGAAAAATCTCTCCTATGATTGCGCCAGCAAAACAGTTATCGTCCTGTATGTTAATATTTATCACAGCATTCTTATTCTTTATCCATTCTGGAAGTTCTATATGATGGGTTCTACGCGAAAGCAACCTACGGAAAGGGGTCATCTCTCAGATTTTTTTCTAACCTCTTTTATTCGATTCTATGGCCCAAAATAGGAACTTTTGACCACCTATGGGGTCCAAAAGAAATTTTACCCCTCCGGTGCACGCATATCCGTCAAAAAAGGTGGAATTCATCGTGTCAAAAATGATGCCTTTTATTCAGTGAAATGCAAAAATCTCGAGTTCTTCGATAGCTATCGACTTCCGGGTTACGGCATCTGGAAGGTCATTAGAAAACTTATCGGGAGCGCTATCGAAAAAATATTTTTGGCGAGTAATGGGCCTCCCAGAGCTAAAAAGATGTTTTTCACTAAAACGTTCATTTCTCAAGTAGCTATTTTTTTCAACCACATAATCGATGTAAAATTTGGCGTTCTCCCAGGAAAAATCGGTTTTAGAGTGTACCTACGCGATCCCATCAACTTATAAGCCATTGTTTAAAATTAAATTCTTTTTGGTATTGGGGTAGTGTCAATTTCTGCGCATGCGCACAAATTTTGACTTTCGGGACTACTTTTAATGGAAAGCTGACGTAATTCCCTTCAAAATGACCCCTTGCAAAAGTCAATTTGATGCATTGAAACTCGAGATCTAGCTGGTCTAAAGAATGAAAATATCCAAGGTACCAAATCCGTGAACCCGGGGCCTCTTTAATGGCCCTGAAAAACGCGGATTTTGAGTCGGAGTGTTCCAGAGTTGTGAACATGTATTTTTAGACGTAGAAACCGAATATGTGATCATTTTCGTCGCCAATCTCGAAGATTTTTCAATAGACTCAAAAAACTGAACCGAAAGTAATGCGTTTTTAGGCTTTCAAAGCTAGTCCGGAGTCCCCGCAAAACCGCAACCAGACACGCACTGGCGTACTCCGAGGTTGCAGCTGCATCCTATGATTCTGAGAGCGGTATTATTGTTTATACGCTTTCGTTGGTAATGAATGTGTTATTCAGATACTAGGCCACCTGTGAAATCTTATAACACGATACCATGCAAAGTTTCATAGCATTTCATTCATTACGAATCGAGAAAAGCTTGAAGGCAATTTTTTGGTGGGACAGAGCGCGTCCGCGACTATTCCGATTTATTCCTCAATAACATAACAGTTCCGGCCAATATCAGATACTAGGCCCCCTGTGGTTTGGAATTCCCTATTGAATGAGCCCTCCCACGTTCAAAAATTCTGAATCCAGCTCGCGAAAACCTTGAACTAGTGAGAGCATCGACCAGGATACGTAGCCGAGCGGCCCGAAATGCTAAGATTTTCCCGAGATATCGGAAAAATTTCCGGTTGTGTGACAACTCATTCAGTTGGAAGTTTTATGGTGTTTCTTTTGACTCATCCTGTTTGAGTGGGAAATGTGTGGTTGAAATACTATGAGGCAAGAAAGTGGTTCATAATCTCCCATCGCACATGCAGTACGACCAAAAAGCCATCTATCGGGCAAAATGTCCGGATTCTCTACGGACTAGCCTTAACATACATCTGATATGCATGTGAGATCAGATGTATGTTGAAAGCCTAAAAACGACTCATTACTTTCGGTTCAGTTTTTTGAGTCTATTGAAAAATCTTCGAGATTGGGGACGAAACTGACCATAAATTTGGTTTTTACGTCAAAAATACATGAAAAACACATGTTCACATCTCAGGAACACTCCGACTCAAAATCCGCGTTTTTCAGGGCCATTGAAGAGGCCCCGAGTTCACGGATTTGGTACCTTGGATATTTTCATTCTTTAGACCACTAGATCCCAAGTTCCAATGCATCAAATTGACTTTTGTAAGGGGTCACTTTGAGGGAAATTACGTCAGAATACCGAGAAGGATTGAATTTTAAACAATGGCTTATAAGTTGATGGGATCGCGTAGGTACAATCTAAATCCGATTATTTCTGAAAGAACGCAAAATTTCACATCAATTATGTGATTTTCAAGAAAAAAAAACGGCTTTTCGAGAAATCAACGTTTTAGTGAAAAACACTTTTTATAGCTCTGGGAGGCCCATTACTCGCCAAAAATATCTTTTCGATAGCCTTCCCGATAGGTTTTTTGATGACCTTTCAGATACCGCAACCCACGAGTCGATAGCTATCGAAAAACTCGAGATTTTTGCATTTTACTGAATAGAAAAGCACCATTTTTGACACGATGAGTTTCGACTTTTTTCACGGATATACGTGCACCGGAGGGATGGTAGGTCGCTTTCACGTGGAACCCATCACATATCAGTCTCACGAAAATAAATAAATTCTCCTTTAAATAGATAATCAATAATTCTCGGTTTGGTCAAGGACAAGGTATATCACAGTTCGTGAATAGTCATATGATACTAAAAATAAAATAATAGCACCGAGGATGAATACTCCATAGGTTACAATACAATAACGTCGACAAGGGCTCGCAAAAAATATCTGTCATGTATGAGTCTCGTGACGCAAAGTCATGTATGGAGGGTAATCCTCTTAGTGAAAAGAAAAGGGTATAAGAACAGATAAGAAAAGCCCAGGTCGCTTAAAGATTGAAATGTTGCATCCCGCTCACATCAATTCTCTGTGGAGGTTGCTCGAACAAGAAGTCTTGAATTGCCTCCTTGAACAATAAAATTTTCTGAACTTGCCGTAGACCCGAGGGGAGCAAGTTCCACAGGCGAGCACATTGAACATTATATAGCATTACCCCGAGAAGGGGGATCGGACTGATACCTGGTAAACATTGCAGCCAGGTAGCCAGGTTCTCCCATATGCATGATCTTGTCCATGATAATGGCTGCAGAGTACATTCGCCGCGAATCAGTACGCAACCAGCCCAATCTTTCCCTAAACGGAGTAATATGCTCGTCCCTCCTAAGATCAGAAATGAATCTCACACGTGCATTGCTCAGTCACTGTATTCGTTGTCGTTGTTTGTCCGTCGCATCAAGGTGAACGATAGTACAGTAGTCTAGGTGGGCCTGGACCAACGCCTCGATTAAACAAATTTGTAGAGTCCTGGTGATGCATGCCCTGAAAAGTCGCAAACCGTATGGAGCTCGGTTGACTTTCTTTGTCACTTGATTTATTTGCGATTTCCACGATAATTCACCATCAAGAACAGCACCAAGACTCACAACTGTATCGCTGGAAGGGATGATGACTCCTCCCTGTATCTCAACATCTGGCAAGTCCATCCCTTTCAGATCCTTGGTATTCCTCTCAGAAGAGGAGAAGATTGCTTCGGTTTTACCAGCGTTGAGACGCAGGCCGGAGCCATCGGTCCACCCAGCGACGAGTCGCCCTACACGGTGTCCTTGAACCAACTTTAAATGAGTCGGAAGACCACCTCGCCAAATATTCTCTTGAATGGTTGTTCAGGGCTCAAATAACATCTTCCAACTGTTTTTGAAATCGCCTACGTTACAATTTTCAAATGAATCAACTTTCATGATTTTTTTTCAAAATTGTCGAAAAACGACTTTGACGCGCTTTGGTGATGATAAACGTTCAGTTATATGCTTCAAATTCTACAAAAATTTCGTCACAAAGTGCAGATGGTTCATGACACTCTATCCCAAACGATTCGCAATGTAATACGTATAGAGGAAGGGATAGGCTTCGTGAGTTGTGACTAATGCTTGGGTAGAGAGTCAGATGGCGAATATAGAAAGGTCCACATATCTATATTGGGAAATTTGTCGTCTGCTCACGGCTTTGTCTTTTTCTTACTCACATTGGTCCCAATAATATGTACACAATGCCTTGGACTCGAGATGTGGAGCAGGTATGACATACCTGCAAGCTCTCCAGAACCGGAAAGAGAGCTTTTGTTGCGCGATGAGGACCTTGCCGAGAGTCCAAGGCATTGTCTTCATATTATTAGGACCAATGTGAGTAAGAAGAAGACAGAGCCGTGAGCAGACGACAAATTTCCCAATATAGATAGGTGGACCTTTCTATATTCGCCATCTGACTCTCGCCAAGCATTAGTCACAACTCACGAAGCCTATCTCTTCCTCTATACGTATTACATTGCGAATCGTTTGGGATAGAGTGTCATGAACCATCTGCACTTTAAGACGAAATTTTTGTGAAATTTGAAGCGTATAACTGAGCGTCTATCATCACCAAAGCGCGTCAAAGTCGTTTTTCGACAATTTTTTCGAAAAAAAAAATCATAAAAGTTGATTTATTTGAAAATTCTAATGTAGGCGATTTTAAAAACAGTTGGAAGATGTTATTTGAGCCCTGAACAACCATTCAAGAGAATATTTGGCGAGGTGGTCTTCCGACTCATTTAAAGTTGTTTCAAAGACACCGTGCCTATTTCTTCTAACCGAGCGATTCCCTCTCTGATGTCCTTCTTCTCTACTTGAGTATGAATTTGAAGATCATCCGCGTAGAAGATATGATTAACCGACTTTCCTTCTAGTAACCCAGGTAGATCATTGACGTATAAACTAAAGAGCAGAGACCCGAGAACGGATCCCTGTGGAAAACCCAGATTGGTTGCGAGCCAATCAGAATTTCCATTCTTGGAGTTAACTACTTGGGTGCGACCTTGTAAATATGATTTGATCCACAGGAGTGCTGATCTCGAGAAATCAAGATGTCGTAGTTTTCTCAGTAGTTTCGTTGGTGAGATTGTGTCAAAAGCTTTGCTCAAGTCGGATAGTAATGGCAGTATGATCTCCCTCCTGTCTATGCCTATTCTGATGTCATCGGATGGTTTCAGTAGAGCTGTCTGGGTACTATGGTGTTGTCTGAAACCAGCCTGGAATCAGAAAATCCTGATAATTCATCAAGTAAGGTAGACGTCCGGGTGTATGGCACACTGTGAGTATGTATGGGACACATGGTGAAAATCGATTTTCCCAGAAAAACTTTCACATCTTGACACTGAGTAATCATTCTAAGATCAACCTTTGATATGCGCAAACTCATTCGAAAGATTTACGATTCCATAACGAGTGTTTCATTAAAAAATTGTCTCTGAAGCTGATCCGCGACCCCGTTTGCAATCTACTGCTCGGTCTAACCGTTCACAGGGCATGAAAGTGTCTGATGGACTATCCTTAGTAAATGAACTTACCAACTATTAGCCGTGCAGAAATGTTTCAAAATGATTGATGAGACGTTATTTTCTCTATATCTGATTGATTTGAGCTTTGCTTCAGTGAGAATTTCTAAAGATAACAGTGTTTCATATCACGTACCGCGCTGGCTCAGATGTCCGTAGCTATGGAACAGTGAGAGGGGTGTTTCATTTCCCAGATGCATTTGTACCCAGCAAATTTGACACTTTGTACGAGGGTTTTTGCGACGTTTGGGTGGTATTCATAAACAAAGAAGTGTTCAAACAAATTCTAAACCAATCATAAGGCCATCGTAATCTCAAATAGCTCAGTATAACAAGTTAACCTGAATCTTATCTATGTCTGCCTCCATAACCTCAGAGTCATCTAGTTCTGCATGGAAGGGTTGTGTTGTATACACCTTCTTTTCAAATTGTGGATGCAGCTACATCACTCCAAATTGATGCCAATGAATGCATTTCCTGATGAGTAAGAAATATAAGGATCAAAGTTTGTGAGAGTGCGAACATTAGATTGACTCTTTTGCCCTTCGACGAAGGATGTGTATCTGATACACCACTGCCACACATGCTTCACCCTTTTGTCCAAGACATTTCAGTGCAAATAAAGTGAATAAGTAGGTAATGAATAAGGACTAGCTAGGTACATTGGTATTCTTTCGGTTCTCCACTCTCCGTATCTTGCATTATACTTAGCCTCTCTGCTTTTCCTGTTTACATTCTGATTGAAAATATCTCTGTACGTTCTATCTATCTCTCCTTCTACGTCTTCTTCAAAAAGTTCCATTGATTCGATCTTTCACTGACTCAGCCCCACACTACCTAAGAATTTCACCCTCGCATCATTAAAATACTCTCCTCCCTCGCCCTTTTCCTTTTCGACATGACATTTCTTGATTAGTCTGTCGTTTTCTAATTCTCTTAAGCTACTCTTCCACCTATACGCTTGTTTGGCCCATTGGATGTGCAGTTCATTCATCTTGGTTTCCTCGTAGACTAGATACCTTGGAGTGCAGAAATCCAGCTTTAGTACCTACCGAAAGTAATCCAATTGTATTCTTTCTAACTCATTCCTCTCTTCCCATCCCCAGATTTCCACCCGATATTTCATGACACTCCTGACTAGGTGATCGGACAATTCTTCTCTTCTCTGAAAATCGTTTTTCGCAAACCTTCCTCCAAGACCCCTCGTTTCCTTCGCTGCTAAGATTCCCCTCCTTTGCGTGTCTGCGATGTGATCTTTGAAATTACCCTCACTGTTGGAAACAAATCCTAAATACTTGAAAACCCTGACTTCCTCGATCTTGTCCTCGTTCCACTTCCAAATTTCCTTCTTTCCGTTTTTGCCTCTGTTGAGTACCAACATTTTCGTTTTAGATATGCTCAGAATCAAGCTCCTGTCCTTCAAAAGAACTTTCAAAGTACTCAGCATCACCAGAATTGCCTCTCTGCTTTCAGCTAACAGGACTAAGTCGTCAGCATATGCTAATGACCAAATCCTTTTATTGTCGATTTTGATCCCCCATACGTTCCTCCTCTCAAATTCTCCTTCTAGTTCTGCGATGTAGATACAAAAGAGAAGTGGACTGAGTACACATCCTTGCCTCAAACCCTACCCTGTCCAAAACTCTTTCGTTAATTTGTTCTCTACCCTTACTCTCACCTTTGTTCCGCGATATAGCTCCTTAATTCTCTCTATCAACCCTTTACTCATTCCTGCCTCTCCCATGATATCCCATAATTTATTCCCTTAGCTCCGCCCTCCTGCAACGTGGACGTTGCAGCACGCTTTTCGTCTCCTCTCGTCAAACCCTCGTCGTCACCTCGGGCAAAGTAAATCTAGGACTAATCTTTTATGTCCAACTTTTCTTCCGAGGTTTACCCGAGGTGATGAGAGGAGGAGACTACAGGCAACTTTCGAACGGGCCAGCAACTCCCGCCACCGAGTTGGTGGCGGCACTTGCCGGCCCATCCAGCCAGGCGGTGTGGCGCTCGCGCGGGCAAGAGGAAGCCGCGCTGCGCGTCGCCGGCCGGCAATCTTGGGATGGCTGCCGGCCTATAGAGACCTCCCTGTACCTCGTGTACGTAAAATTCGCCGTGTGCTCCAGGAGTTTGACCCAGTACGGGTCCAGTGATCGCGCCGCGGGTGAACCAGGAGTTTTGTGTGTGTGTGTGTGTGTGTGTGTGTGTGTGTGTGAACAAGGTGTGAGTGCCAAGACTTGTGCCAGCATCTGCTGGCACGTGGCCCCTCACACGACCACATCTCGCCCAGTGTACCCAGCTCTTAGAGGGGGACCCGGTCTGGGCTAAGAGAGAGAGAGATTGATTGACAACGAATTTATTATGCCGAGATCCTAGTAGACCGTATGGCAAAAGAAATCACAAAATGTACAAGTATAGAATATAAAATAAAATCATAATAAACAAGTATAAAATATAATAATAAAATCATTAATCAAGTGCAATCAATATTTATGGCTAGCAAGCGCAAAATAAGTTGGCAGCATATTTCATTTCCACTTTATGGTAATTCATAGAGGGAATCATATACAGATTTCAACTAGCAAATCTTCACTCTATCACAATAATACACATCAGACATTCAATTCTGGTTAATGAGTTCTTTTTCATAGTAGTATTCGAAGAGAGCTGACTTAAATGTTTCGATGGGCTTAAGTAGACGTATCTTATTTGGTATCGTTTCCCATTCTTCTATTCCTTGCACTGAAAATGCACCCGTGTACGCCGTTGTGCGAACAGTGGGGACAAGGATTCGCAATAATTGTGTCCTCTCCGAACGCCTGACATTCTCATCTAGCGTCTTGAAGAGATCGCTGAGGTATTCTGGTTTGGATGTAGTAAAGATTTTATACAATTAAACACAAAGGTAATACTTGCGGCGGGTTATTAATGGCAACCATTTCAGCTGTTGGTAATAAGTTTTAAGTGCAGCGTCACAACGTAAATGGTATATAAATCTAACACATGTATTACACAACCTCTGTAGTTTAGTCTCAAGATAACCGGATAAATCATTGAAGACCAAACAGGCATAATCGAAGTGAGGTATAACAAGAGCGTTTACGAGCAGACGTTTAACTTCTGAAGAGAGAGAGAGTGTCCACGGTGTCGGAGTAAATGTAGAACTCCATTAACTTTTGAGCAAATGCTCGCGACATGAGAGTTCCATGAGAGGTCTTGGGAGAATATTACTCCCAAGTTCTTCACCGTGGTCTGCAGAGGTATTACGACTCCATTAACAAGTATCGGAGGTAACGATTGAGGATCCAGTCTCATGTGGTATTGAAAGATGCATACAATATTGCTTTTGTTTTCGGTAAGCTCAAGGTGAGTCCGTTCAGTATCGCCCAAGCAAATATTCGACCCATATCTTCATTAAGTTTGCCAATCGCTTCATGAATCTCTGATGGGTGACACTGTATATAAATTTGCAGGTCATCGGCAAAAAGTATGGCCTTGCAATGTATCAAAATTGAAACTATGGCATTGATGAATATCAAAAATATAATGGGTCCTGGATTTGACCCTTGGGGAAAACCAGACTTATTTGGGAGATACTCAGTACGATTATTATCCTGATCAATGATAGCTTGAGACCGAGCACTCAGATACGAGTGGAACCACTTCAAGGTCTCTACTAAGAAGTTCATTTCTCTCATTTTACGAAGGAGCACGGAATGTTGTATACTATCAAAGGCAGCTTTGAAGTCAAAAAGAACTTGAAGTGTGACAAGCTTGTGCTCAATACCAAATCTAATGTCTTCTGAAACTCTTAGAAGAGCTGTTTGTGTGCTAAGGTTTGCGCGAAAGCCTGATTGAAATGGCGATAGCAATTTATGACTCTCAAGGTGATCAACGAGCTGATGTGTAACGATACTATCGAAAACCTTAGCAAAGTGGGGAAGGTTGGCTATGGGCCTGGTCTCTGCCGGGGATGATGGTTTCGGTACTTTACTCAGAGGAATAACCAAAGATTTTCCCCAAAGATCGGGATATTGACAGGTAGATATAGATAAATTGAAAAGATTCGTCAGATACGGAACCAAGGTACTCTAGACTGACTTAAAGTATTTCAGGCAGAGACCATCGCTACTCATTCTTCTGGATTTTGGGAGACACGAAAGCATAGCTTGGTAAACTGTGATTCCATCAACAGGTGTTAAAGAAAATGATGGAACATCTGATACTACAGGCAAATCGATTATGTCTTGCAATTCGGACAAGGAACAATTTTCATGGCAGCTGGATACTTCTGAGTAGTGGACCATAAGCTCATTCGTGGTGAAACTAGTCAATGGGGACTGATGACCCTTATTCACAACCCCTATCTTACGCAGGATTGCCCAGTAGTTAGATTTACCTGAAGTCTCATTGAAGTTCTTAAGACAGTACTCATTTCTTGCTCTCGCTATTCTTCGTTTCAAGTCTGCTCGTAATGCTCTGAATTGTTCTTTCAAATGAATGTTGCCACTACGTTTTACTTTCGTACCCAATCGATCCCGCTTCTTACACTCTTCTCGAAGCTCATTCGTCAGCCATGGCGACTGACGCTTTCATAGAGATCTTGTTTTTTCCGGAGCATGCGTGTTAAGTACATTTAAGGTTGAGTCTCTAAAAATCTCAAGAAATTCATTCACGTCTGTACATTCTAATAGCGAAGACTCATTGATAGTAGACTGAAGATCATGCGAAAACTTTTCCGCAGAGAATTTAGTGAAATCTCGTGACGTGATTTTTATCTGTTCTTTGACGGAATTTGGCAGTTTATAGTCAATAATGAGAAAATCGTGACCGTTGATGTAGGGCGTTGCGGACTTAGTGAAGTTAAGAATTTTGTCAGACGAATCAGTCAAGATCACACCAATCCACGATTCAGAATTCTCCAAGTGGTGAGTTGAACCAAATGGTACATTATATAGTGAACTTCCATATATCAAATCTAGTAGGTGTGTACTATAATACGAATTAGTTAAGAGATCGGAGTTCAAATCACCAGCAAGAATAATATTGCGATACAGTGGGGATATTTTCTGAAGCTCGACAAAAAAGTTAGTTAGCACGTTACCACGAGGACGGCGATATATAGATCCAAGTAAAAGATTCTCACTATCATTTGTCTGAATTTCTATGAAAAGATATTCGGTCTCATTTATATCATTTATCTTCGAGCAGCCAACGATTTTACATGAAAGATCATCACGGACGTAGCAAGCAACACCACCGCCTTGAATATATTCGCGTTTCCCCGTCTGGGACTTGAGGCCACGGTCATTACGAATAAGTGAAAATTTTGCTATAGATACCATTGAATCATGACAATTCGGGGTTAACCAACTTTCATTGACAGAGAGTACATCAATCTCATGATTTCCTAGAAAGAGGATGACCTCGTCAAGGTTCTTGCGCAATGAAGAAACATTTAAGTGGGCAATTTCAAGCGAGGCACGACGGTGTGGAATAATTTTGCCTACACTATGACTATTGGCGGGAAGTCACAAGATTTTGTCCAAATCAGACTCAGTAAAAATAGCTATACGATCACTGCCATCGTCTCTTCTCACATACAAATTTCCTTTACGCACCCACACATACTTATAGTTGCACTGCTTCGCGCGATCTTTGGCCAATAAACGAAGATTATGTGTAATCTGAGGCACCATTTCATGCAGAACCACTTTGGCTTCATCCGAACACTCAGGAATAACATCACAAACTTTGAGGTCACCAAATTCACGTTTGACTTCAAGAACATGATCACGCACATTTACAGACTTGAATTCAATCACGAAGGAACGAAAATCATCATGACTTGGCGTACTTTGATCATTCAATGAGGGGTTCCTAGGAGGAAGCTTAGGCTTGAATTGACGGATCTCAAGTATATCATTATACAAATTTTCAATGTTCAGCGCTTTCAGAATTGAACGAGTGATAACATTCAAAGGTAGTTTGCATGAGCTTGAGATACCAAATACTTTCAGTTCTGGGCAAGGCGATCCATAGGTGTGTAATTCTTTCAAGTTACTCATCTCATTTCTCAAGAATAAATTCTCATTTTCTAATGAATCAATACGTTGTGCTTGCTGCTGCAATGTGGTTGTGAATTCAGCGACCTCCTCATTCAGACTACGTAGCTGATCATTAGTCTTAGCTGAATTTGAATTTACAGATTTGAACAAAACAGCAAACTGTTGTGCTGGGGTGAAATTCTCCCAATCATCGGGCAAATTTGGCACAGAATCTGCATGGGTATTTGCATCTAATGTCTGAGTATCCATTCCATCCATACTTGATAAATTTTCAGTGCTCGAATTTGATATGTCGTCAGTCGCACGATTATTAGTATAACTCACGCCTCGCGCCTCCTGCACAGCGCGGTCACGAGCAGTCAAACTATGACGCGAGATGCGTGTGAGATCAGTGTTCTGATTACTGCGACGGAGCGTATCGTGGAATGTGCGCACACAACAAAAGTCAGCTGGCTTGTTTCGTATATAACCCAATACACAGCCCGGATGAAAATGGGATTTACACACGGGGCAGCTCCTATGCTGATTCACAATTTTCTTTCTGCATCTCTTGCACGTATGCATCGATGTAAAAGAGTACTCGAATTTACTATATTGACCGTCTCTATAATACCTGACAACAAATATCCAAGTCAATCAGCTGTACAGGTCAGCCGATAAGGCAGAACACATTGGGATACAACACGGTTTCGTAAAAACACGATAGATGGCGCTTCAATGAACTTTTGGTAGACTCGTAATACTTTGAAGCGAACAAAACAAAAAAAAACAAACACACGTCTAAGGAGACTTCTTAATCCACAATGCATTGACACTTGACGAATAAATTTTCAGAAAATGCACTTGATGATGAAACTAACAATAAACCTGGACGACTGTTCGAATTCGTCAGGTCACTCAACTTTCACACGTTTCGACGCTTCTACACTTTCACACGTTTCGACGCTTCTACACTTAAACATCACACACTCACTGCTACTTTTGATGATTGTTCGCCAAGACTTTTGATGATTGTTCGCCAAAATTGCAGCTAGTAGCGCACTGAAAGTGTGTAGAATAATTCCACAGCTTCAGCCAGATTCGAAGTCCATCAAGTGGCATGAATTTTGGCACAGGGTAGCAGAAGAATTGCGTGGCGCCAAGCTCCTTCTCTCATGGTCACATAACCTCCAATTCCAGGAAAAAAATCGCCCAAGGAATTGAGATTTTCCATAAAATTCTCCAATCGCCGCTCCAAGATAACACTTGTGGGTGTACTTTGCAATAAATCGCTTGCAGTGTCCTGAAGAAGAACAAGCCCGAAGGCACTTTGAGGCAGAATTTTTCGAAATTATTGGGAGCGTCCGGTAATACGTGTATTTGGTATACTCACCAGAGAGAGAGAGAGAGAGAGAGAGAAAGAGAGAGAGAGAGAGAGAGCTGCAGCCGCAGCAGGGTTATAGCAGCCCCAGTAGCAGAGCAGCAGCGACGCAGCAGTTCAGCCTATTTCGCGGGCACCCGGACGACGTAGACGGATGCGGTGAGTGGCCTTGATGGTGAATCTTAAGGAGGATCTTTTCGGGAGAATCAACCTGCTTTCCAAGGAATCTCTGGATCCACATATTTTTGTTTTTGAATATGAATTTTGGAATTGACGGATGGTGAATCTCACGGAGGATCTGTTTGGGTCAATCAACCTACTTTCCAAGGAAGGGCTGGATCCCATCCTGTTTCTGAACGTGAATTTTGGAACTCATGGATGTCAAATTTCAATAGATGGATCTTCTGCTTTTGATGAGGAATCCTGAATCACTGATTAGGAATTCCACTTTTGTTGAAAAATGAGTATACTCTTTTCGTCTACATAAATCTTTGTATTCATCTCGTTTTGGGGAAAATGCTGTCTTATTTCCAAATCATTCACGTTTGTGAGCGTGGATATATTGGTTGCAGGAGTATGAATGGTGGATCCATAATGATTTGACAAAATCTGGAATATTTTCAAATCATTCGAGCTAGTCTTCAAGTTGTCTACTCGTGCGCTCGAAAATCAGTGCTGCCAACAAGGAAAAATTACATATGAGAATCTTATCCTAAGTGTCGCCATCTACACTCAGGATGAGCTACTAGTATGAGCCCGCCTGATAACCCAAGAGAGTACCACATCCTCTTAAGAATGCCCTCCAAGGTCGGGAACAAGGTCATTTGGGCTCTTCTACTGTGATCATGAACAACTTTTGTCCCAAACATTTCTCGATAAAATGCTCACTCTTGGAGTTACAACGGTCACCGACAAACAAAAGTTCCATCGTTTTTCATGTTCTTTCAGAATTCGAGGTCAAAAGTAGGTGTTTCCATTCTAAAAACCCCAGTTGACTTCCAAATGACCTTGAAAATGACCCTCAAGGTAAAAAACAAGGCCACCATCGGATGTCTCCCTCAAAATCAAACGACAGATGTTCCAGAGTTTTTCCCGATTCCCAACCATTTCTGAAAAAATGGAGGGGGGGGGTACATACTTTTTGGACACCCTGTATACTGAATGAAGGGAATAAAAACTTCTTGTGGAACCAGAAACTACATGAATCTTTAAGAACAAGTCATGCAAATAAATCCACATTCTCCTTGAATGTTACGAACTGGATTCCCTCTATATACAGTCTGATTCATTAAGTGTGTACATGCCATAACCAGGGTGTAGGAAAAATTTGTATCTTCAGGAAATTTATTCGTAAAAATTACAAAAGATACAGATTTGCCCACTGGCGTAAGCGTTGGAATTTGTTCGAGTAACTTCCGTTCATAATCCACCGCAACCGCGTGTTTGTCAAAAATCGCTTCAAAACCACTCCTTGTTCCCAAAATTCTGTTTATAACATCGCTCAAGGGTTTCGAATACTTCACGAATAATCTCTGCCTAAAAAATCAAATTTAATCGGCTGCACATTGCCGGACAATCCTTTCCTTTGAGATATATCAGTAGATCTGCGGAAATAAGCTCAGAAGGAACCCAAAATAGACGAAGGTTATTAGTGAACTCCTAGGCCCGCAAGATGAGTTTTTTCACTACTGGTCTCATATAGATTGAGGATCAAAGCTCATGCATATAGAAAGTCAAAAAAAATTTTTACGTGTTAAATCCCATAAGAGCTCAGCACGAAATCGCGAATTGGCGACGGAATTGACGGCCATGGCATTGACATTTCGTGTTCGATCAGTGGATACGGATCGGCGATTTTGTACACCAAATACTCACAGGAAGTCGGACGAGAACTTGGATTATCGATGTTCTGACCGTGTCCTGAGATGGCCACGGATTCAACGCTCTTATTTCCCCTGCCATTTCCCGAAGAAGAGCACGTCACCACTTCTCGAAAGTGGAGCGATGGATATTTATACCGCTGCTGTTTGATTGTCTGAAGTGAAAGGATCACAATGTGCCCATAAGGGGATGCTACTAAGTCAGTCAGCAGACCAAAATACGTAAGAAAAAATATCTTTATACGCATTTTGACTGAATCTTACTTCCTTGCTAGATAATCATCCATCTCGTAAATTGGAGATAAATCCACCAAAACACTATGTTTCTTGGGAAATCAGTTTTTGCGATCAAAAAGACATCCTGACGTGAAGGGGCAGCACTGAGCATGAATTCGGTTTCTACGGCGAAAAATACATGAAATAATCATATTCCTCTGAGAAAGACATTCCAGAACCAACATTTTGTTATCCAGTAAATTGAGATAGGCATCAAAGAAGTCATGAACGAATGTTTGATTTTTGCCTTCTACATCACGTCCTAATCGGACCAGGAAAGCTCAAAAAAGGTTTCACAAGAGATCAATCGATAGGTACACACAACACCTCTCAAGTTCTCATTAGGAAATTCGAGTCGGTTGAGACAGTCCAAAGCCATGTGCAAAATGCGGTAGTAAGGTCTCGATTTTAGAATTTCCGGGGAAAAAGCGTACGTAGAGCTATGTTGGGCAAAAAATCTCTTTTGTCAGATACATCATACACCAACATCACAAAACAAAAAAGAATAGTATGGGAATCTTCCGAGAATGATTGCAGAATCGTTGATGAATTGGTGTGGGCATACTCGATTTCAAGTTTCTCCTTTTTCCTCCGTGGTGGTAAGATTTTGTAGGCATTTTGACGTGGCAAAGATAATCTCAGTAGTGCCAAGAGCCCGATGTATATGCATCAGACATGGTCTAATACCGGGGCATACAAAAGTGGATAGATGTAGATTTTGTGATGAAGAAATGATACAGCAGTTGACAATTTGTTTCTCACGTATCTTCACTATGTCCAACCACTGGAATCGACATCTTGAATGTATTTCAGATGTTAAAACATGGAGTAGATCTTATTGAAGAAAATCGGTACTTTTCATACATTCTTAATCAAAGTTCGAACGTTCTTTCTCCACTTGAAGATCGCAATCTAAAGTACGCAGCAAAAGCCTTCTTTCAATTTTTGAGCAGATGCCCGTTGAACTTTTCTAGCGCAAGACGATTCCCCCAGAAAATGGATTTTTGGCCAACCTCAGTATGTATCTGATCACGCTGTTGAGTTCAATGCCCTTATAGGAATTGTGGCACACCGGTAGGCAGGGCCCATAGTGTTTTCCCCGGGTTCATCCGTCATCATCACATCCTGATGATTGAACAATTTTGTTCAGACACAGCTGCAGACTAATTACATGGGCTGCGGGTAAACTCTTCTCCACTCCTTCTCTCGGGGCTCCGCGGAAAGATGACGGAAGAGGAAGAATGGAAAAGTGAATGAGAATACGACAATCACTATGGGATGAAACGGCACACACAATATCACAACACTACGTGCAAGCGCTACACATAACCACAATTGCGAAGCAATAATCATTACATAGTAAACGAATGTTCGTCATGCAATGGTTAGAAGGTAAATCATTACACGTGTGAAGTTGACACCCGCTTCCAAGCATTCCAAATGTAATGATTACGAATCCCTTTTCTACCAAAAGTTACAAATTCTGAAAACTATTACGAATTTTTACAAATAAACTTCCTGGAAATACAAATTTTTTCCTCCTGCCTGGTTATGGCATGTACACACTCAATGAATCAGACTGTAATTCGAAGTGATTATCTCCACGATTGATTCTAAATTCCCTATTACATAAAATACACCATCATAAAAAAGTCGTCTCCTGTAAGGTTAACAGCCAGAGTCGATCTCAAACGGACTGTTGTCGAGTAAATCTAGGCCTTGGCTTCGATTCATATCATGATTACTTGGATATTAAAAGACTAAGTGCAATACAGTATCGAAACTGATCCAGCTCTTGAGTTCCAAAAAATTATAATGAGTATGATATAATTGAAATCTGGGAGAATCATCTTCCTCTAGTTTTACCTCTGCAAATTCAATGATGAATTCTTTCTGTTCCGAAAAAGAAAAGAAAATTCAATTCAGCATTGGAACGTAGATTTCCTTGTTATCCAAGATGACATATACTCAATAGTCTCATTCCAGTATGAAGTTGTTAGTATTTGTAGTAAAATATCTGCTCTATGATGAATGAAAAAGTTCATGACAAAAATTTGTCTTCTATTGAGATGAAAATGATATTGGAATACGATTTATACTTTTGTGAATATCATCATTCACTAGATGTCCTCACTCCTGAACAGGGTTTTTAACGAAACGAAACATAACGCGATTTTTAATTTTGTTTCGTTCATTTCAGCAAAAACAAAACGAAACAGAATTATTTTCAATTATGTTGAACGAAAACAAAACTAAACGAAAACCAAATCCGTCTTTCTTTCCATGAACGAAACTAAACAAAATTATTGCAATTTAGTTTCGTTGAATATTGTTTCTCAGAATTTATGTTTCGTTCAGTTTTGTTTATTCACGGGATAAACAAAACTCAATAATTTTGTTCAGTTTCGTGAATGAACGGAATTCTGTCGAATATGTTTTGTTTTATTTCTCACAAACAAAACATAAACGAAATAATTCATAATTATGTTGCGATAAACGAAACCAAACAAAACTCTGTATGATTATGTTGAGGGTAAACGAAACTAAACATAAACAAAATGTCATTAAGCGAAACGGAACAAAAATATTTTTGTTTAGTTCAGTTTATTGAGAACTTTGCCCCGACGAGATCGTAATTGAACGCGGCATTTTTGGGTTAGAGTGATGGAAAAAAATTGTCGACACGTTGTGCGGAAAAGTGTTTTTCCCACACCAATTCTCCACTTTCACGAACAGTTTGTTGAAAAACACAGTTCGATACACGGATGTAAAACCTATTTTTTGCATCCTCGTCTTGATTCCGACCTTTGACCACGGCTCAAGACGCAAAACCATCACTCGGACGCGAAAATAGTACATTACGTAACAAGGGAGGAAAGTGCGTTTTCCGCACGAGTTTCGTGACGAGTGCGGGAAAGAACCGTTTTTTTTATTCTCTTTCCCACACCGACGATGAAAAAATAGTATTTGACACTCGGGCAGGGTGGTTTCACCTTCCGAGCGATGATTCCAACCCTCGCCAAGGCTCGGGCCGGAAAAACGTCGCTCGGGCCGCGGAAACCAACATCCCCGCCTTTTTATCGAAATCTACTATTTCCGCACGATAAAATATTGACCAGTGCGGAAAAGTTACTTTTTGTTATTCTGTGCGCAAAAATGGCCATTTAGACGCAAGTTTGCGTGTGCAAATAGCGAATTTGCTCATTATTCCGACACCACTGTGTGCAAATATTTTTTCACGCAGTGCGCAAATGAGGCATCAGTGCGCAAATACTCGTTTGCGCACTGCGTGAATGAAGAACAGTGTGCAAATGAGGCATTTGCGCACTGTGCAAATTTCGTTTGCGCACTGGACTCGAGTTGTTTTCTGATCACTCTATACCATCATCTATCTATATATCATCATCATACATAATTGTAAAGAATATCTAACTTCGATCTTTCGAGCACCAGCGACAGTTTTGAGCAACGTGGTAACATACTATATGGGCGATAGAGTTTTTCTGATACATTTCTCAGAATTTTTCTTCAGTCGGGGGGCTCCGCTCCCTGCACCCCCGCCGGGGCTCCGCCCGTGGACCCCGCCGGGGCTCCGCCCGTGGACCCCGCCGGGGGCTTCGCCCCCTGGACCCCCTCCTCCACCCTCCTGTGACCCCGCCATGCCACGTTCCTCTGAATGCTTGAGATGCATTGATAATTTGTTGTAGGTGATGCTTCGGTCACTCCTGGCTACTGTCAAAATTTCTCAGAAAATCGTCATGGGTCCCAAATAGTTCAAATGAAAATGGTTCATAATTTGTTTGAGGAGGAACAAGAACTCGGAAAGTTCGTACACACCAACGCGGAAAAGGAACAAAGTCCGTCAACTCTCGAGATGACGGCCAACTCTCACAGCATCACCTAATTCTTTTATGTGTTTTAGGAGGCGGGTTACATTTTTGCTCACAGAAATAACAAAAAATATCGTAAGCAACTCGGGCGCCGACATTTGCGCACTCGTCCCCGCAACTCGTGTGCAAACGTTCCATTTGCGCACAGTTTCGTCGTTCACGCAGTGCGTGTGCGTAAATGGGGCGTTTGCACACTCGTTGCGGTGACTCGTGCGCAAATATCTGTTGGCGCCCTTGTTGCTTAATATACTATTTTGCAACAGTGTGCGCAAAGTTGTAAAAAAATAGGACTTCTCTTCATTATTCACAGTGCGAGAAGTAATGCGTGAATGACTTCTCGCACAGTTTTACATTCACGCACTGGTCGAGTGTGCGTAAATGTAACTTCTCGCTCTAATGCATTTTCATTCACACACAGTTCCAAAATATGATGTCACGTCATCCCTCTGAATTTGGCCTTTCTTGGAAACTTTGTTTCCAAGATAATCTTGCTCGGACAGTGGTGCATTTAATTACAACTTCGCGCACAGTTGCAAAAAATAGTATACGCAACACGTGCGAGAAGTTTCCGCACACGTTGCCAACTCGCGCGAGAAGTAACATTCACGCACTCGTTTGGCAACTTGTGCGGAAATTGACCTTCTCGCACTTGTTGCGTGATATACTATTTCATTACTCCAACCTAAAAATGCCGTGTTTAAATAGGATTTTAGGGTTCTCGTAATGAAAAAATATATCCGCACCTCGCTTGCAAGCCCATTTTGGGCACTGGAGGACATGTCTGTCCTACTGCCCAAAATGGGCTAACGCGCTCAGTACGGAAATATACTATTTCCGCAAGCGTCACGGAAAGAGTGCGGAACACTTTCGCCCGTGTTGCGTATACTTTTTTTTTGTGCTGAGTGCGGCAAGCTGTCTCGTCTGATCAAAAATAAATTGAATGATCAGACGAAAGACAATCTAAGCTCATTCGATAGACCGAGGGCCAGCCGTAGGGTGGCCTTTACGTAGATCTTTGGAGCTGAAAAGATCGAACATAATCGAGGGTAATCTGGTAGATCAGCGGAGAGTCCTAACTCGAAGAGACGATCCGACCTCAGAGTTTGTGTTCAGATGGTTGATTCGAGTCGAAAATACATGCTTTGGAGCAGATGATTCCATTTCTTTCCTTTCTTTGTGCTATCCAGTATTTCACAGAACGATTTTTGAGGCCCTGGATATGACATTCCCCCCTTATGATCGCTGGCAAAAATAATGGAGGTGACTTAGAATTTTCGCCGCATGGATTCAATCTATTCCCACCATGTCAAAATCCAAATAGTAGATCCAAATAGTAGATTTCGATTTCGATACATTCGACTCGGGCGGGAATGTTGGTTTCCGTGGCCCGAGCGATGTTTTTCCGGCCCGAGCCTTGGTCGGAATCACCGCTCGGAAGCGGAAACCACCCCGCCCGAGTGTCGGATACTATTTTTTCATCGTCGGCGTGGGAAGGACAATCAAAATAACAGCTCTTTCCCGCACAGACGATGAAAGAAATAGTTATATGGCTAATTTTTTGAGCTTTTCCCGCGACGGGATTTGGTTGTTTGACATGTTTCCTTTCAACTCTACTTGTCACGAAGTTTTTCAGACTAAATTTGGGTCATGCTGTTGTTATTTTAACGAAATTCCTCATTTTTAGAGGAAATCTCCTGATAAGAGAGATATGTATGGCTTGAAGTCTACTCTGAGCATTCGGGGTTACAAACTATCGAAAATAAATCGGTCATTATTGTATTTTGAGAGATTAATTCGGGCTAACTCACTATATCGATCACTTCGATGGTAGCTCCATGAGAATCCGTGGAACCTAAATTACTGTAGTCCGAGGAAGCTATATTTTGACTCTTACTATTTAAAATTTTGAAAATAATTCGTTTAGGGATTGACGTGAGACTCAATTACCAACTGTCATTCAATAGAATAAGTGGCCAAAAGTTCGAATGGAGTGGTTTGCAGCTCACTAGTCAGAATAGGGCCCTTACTCGTTCCGTGTCAGTTTTTGCAATAGTTCTCATATACAAAAATTGATGTAGAAGTCAGTAATGAGATTAAAGATTGATAATTCATGTTCGGAAGAATGAACGATTTTCAGATTACTTATAGGACCCTGTTACATTTATTCAATAGTTCTTGATAGAATTTTTTCTACAGTGTTGGAGACACCAAAACATCGGAAAATTGCAAAAAAATTCATTCACGTGAATTAGTGAGAGAGTTTTTGCATTATATGTGCAACAGGTGTCAGGTACTTGCTCATAATACCGATAGATTCATGATCCAATTCCGTAGACTATTTGTAAAAGCCACGAGAAAATGAGTGAGGTAGTGCTTCCGGAGGGTGCGCGGAGGCGGGGCGTGGTCCAGGGGGCGAAGCCCCCCACATGGTAAAAAATCCTGATATAAGTGCATTATATTTGAATAAAACTTCAACTCAATTTTGAATAATTTGATTTTGATACATATTTTGAAATGAAATGATCCATCTACATCCTTTTCAGTCTCACTCGATCTCAAATTTGAGCTACTAATAATCATAAAAAAGTCCAAAGAAGCAAAAAAATCTGTAAATCATGACCCATCATATGGCAAATTCCAAATCCATGTTATCTCAGGAGATACTCAAATTTCAAAGCAACTCAAAATGGGATTTTCAATCATAATTTCGACCGTAGAGATGTTTTTCGATGAGAATACAGTAGATTCCGGCTATAATGACCCGGATATAATAAGAATTCGGTCATAACGAGCGGAAATTCTGGCAAAATTTGGTTTCGGCACCGGCTATACCGAGCAAATCGATGTGGAAGCCGTTCAACTATGAGTTTGGGAGCCTAAGACTAGAGGTGAATACGAGTATCAATGCGAATACGCATGCAGTATGATTCTATAAGTGAGCGAAATGGATAGATTGAATACAAGGAAGAGACTTATGAAGATATAATTTTTCGGTCTTTGCGAGTTAAAATCAGCAGAAATTGCTGACGTTTTTGGCATCAATCGAGAATGGATCTCACTCCACTCTCGATCAATGCACCTTGAGAGCCTCGTATAGTTCCGGGGATGCATCTGAAAGATTTTGATGGAAAGGAATGAAGAGTGAAGATGAGAAATGAGGAACTTTATGAAAAATCTGGATTCTACGCTTTATTTTCGATTCATCTTTACTCTTGATTCCTTCCCATCAAAATCCTTTAGATGCATCCTCGGAACCATACGAGGCTCTAAAGGTGCATTGATCGAGAGTGGAGTAAAATCCATTCTCGATTGATGCCAAAAACGTCAGCAATATCTGCTGACTTTAACTCGCAAAGACCGAAAAATTATATCTTCATAATTTGAAATTCCCGCGAGGGATAAATACGATATCCGATCATATCGATCGAGTGTCAAAATTAATTATATACAAGGAAGAGACATTTCATGACGAGTACAACCTGGTAAACTTTGACGCGAAATAAAAATTTCTCAGCTACAATTTTTCAGTTTTCCATCATTTGTACTAGTCCATATTTCATCTTGCGGTTCATTCAATTTATGACAAATGCGAATTCCTAAATATTGTATTCCATACCGCTATGTGGATTAATGCACATCTACGTCATTGTCGTCCTGTCATCGTATTCTGAATGTTTTAGTTATTTGAAATCTTGATGAGAGAGACTTTACAAACTCAAGATTAGTTTTTTCCACCCATCAAGGATACTTGTAACGGAATCATATATAACGAGCTTCTTTCTTCGGTCCCTTGAAGCTCGTTATAACGGAAATGTTTTTAATCGAGAGAAAAATGAGAATCTCAATATCGAGAGAAGCTATATCGAGAAAAATATTCACCCCTGGATCTAGGATCGAACTGGGAACCGTCTTCTTGCCGAGAAGATGCTCTAACATCTTAGCTATCTGGGTCTCGACATCACGTCTCTATCTCAATCTAATGGTAATGCAAACTGTGATAAACAAAACAACTTGAAGAGTATTCAAATATCGCCAACAAGTCAAGAAATTTACAAAAACTAGCAAAATTTGGTGGTCATCATAATTTTCCGATGATAGATATCCGTTCTGCGTTCTTTCCTAAGAAGTCATTTTTCCGCACGGCTCGTACTTTTTTGCACTCAATTCCGCACGCAAAACTGTGCGGAAAGGTAACTTTTCCGTACAGGTTTATGCACGCAAGCACGAAATAGTACGTTTCGATACAAGGGTGGAAAACTTTTTTTTCGCGTCCGAGTGATGGGTTTCCGGCCCGAGCCGTAGGCGAGGGTCGGAATCATTACGAGGGTGCGAAAGATGAGTTTTACATCCGTGTATCGAATACTATTTTTTGACGAACTGTGAGAGAAAGTGGAAAATCAGTGCAGAAAAGTTACTTTCTCGCACAGTGTGTCAAAAGGAGTTTTTCCACCCTTGTATCGAAATGTACTATTTTCCACCCTTGTATCGAAATGTATTATCTTTGCATGAGACATGAAAATGAGGACCTCATTGTAACTGGAACCACGTGTAATCTGATTTCTACTTCAACAGGAATGTATGTAAAAATCGCCTCTGTCATATATCCATCTCAGGAGTAATGCGAGGCTGACAAAAATTGAGAATTCACAAAAACGTACATTTGAGTAGGTGAGGAGTTCCTTCATCTTGTAACAGGGACCATTGGGAACCCCTATAAACTGTCAGAATCCCCCCTGTTCACTTTTCTGACGCCGGGGACAGCTCATTCCTAGGATAAAGTATACTCATCAGAATAGTTGTAATACGAGGTTCTTATTTGAATACTTCAGAATATCCGTTGTCCACGCGAGTGTCATACCATTGTTTGAGTACTAACTAATCGATGAAAAAGTTATCCGGAAATGTCGTATCAGATTAGAATATCTCGAATTTGCCAACCAGTATCTCTCAAATGCCGAGATTCGCCCATAAGACCCTCACCCAAAGAACTAAAGCTCCTGCGAATAATGATACGTATTGAATGAAGTGTGCTGTTGAGGCGATCGAGCACTCATAGTTTCCACCTTCAAACAATGATAGATGTGTGCAAATGAAGTGAACTAGAAGAATGATGAAAAAAGAAAAAAACATTTTGTTTTGTTTCGTTTAGTTTTGTTTAAGGGAAAAACAGAACAAAATAGTACAATTTCGTTTACGTTGACGATGAAGAAAACTAAACGAAACGATATGAATGAGAGAACTGCATGAACGAAACTCAACGAAATTATGCGAGTTTTGTTTCGTGTGATATAACGTTGAGCCCTTATGATTACGTTTAGTTTAGTTTCCCTCCAACATAATCAAAAGTAATTGTGTTTACGTTTCGTTTCCCAAAAACAAAATTCAACGTATTCAAAATGCCAGAATTTCGTTTAGTCTTGTTTATTGATATCAAATATGAATAATGTTTTGTTTAGTTTCGTTTATCGTCAACGTAAACGGAATCATTTCGTTTCGTTTCGTTCATTTGCTAAACAAAACGAAACAAATCGAATATTCCGTTAAAAACCCTGCTTCTGAAATCTACTCAGTAACAAACTCCTATGAATCTTTCATAGGAAAAGTCCTTCATTTCGGTTTGATGAAGAGTAGAAGGGACACGATGCAAACTGCAATCTCATGTGGGTTTCACTTTCAAACTTCAGCTAAGCATACTCAAGAGATACAGACCTATTATGTAAAATGTGCTTGGTTTTGAAAAATGTTACCTGGAATCTCCATAGACATAGAAGTATAGACTGCCGGTCCCGTATCTTTGCCGTTGACATCGAGGCTTCCCAATCAGAGTGAGAGAGACGCAACATAGCAATCGCGTGTTAGAAGCGTGAGCCTTGGAGCATGCCGTCTCTCTCACTCTCACGAGAAGATCTATGTCTCGATGACAACGGCGAGTATAGGGGACCAGCAGTCTATACTTCTAAGTCTATGGGAATCTCATGTGGGTTGTACTTTCGAGCTCCAGCTAAGCTTATTCAAGAGAAACAGTCATATCATGTGAAATTTGCTTGGTTCGAAAAAATTTGAACTGTCATTTTATGTGATTGAACTTTCGAACTCCAGGTAAGCTTACTAACGAGGTACAGTTATAATATGTCAATAAGTGTGGTTTGAGAAAATGTTAATTTCAATGTCATGTGAGTTGTACTCGCGAACTACAGCTGAGCAGAGGTTCATCACAACAATTGATTTTGATTAAAAATTCTAACTCCGCATACTCGATGTATATATAACATGTAGTTTCAATAGTTGGAAGAGCAACAACTCTATTACACACATCGAAGATGTATGCTCATATCGTTCCATATCACAAAGTTGAACTGAACGAGAAGGAATGTTGGAGAGAGGAAAGATAGAGCTCCGTTGCACGGGAGAAAGAAAACGAGCTCTAATCGACGCGTCTCTATTTCGCTGTGCGCGCACGAGAAACGAGAGGAGGCGGGAATAATATATATGTGCACAAGTAAGAGAGGGGCGCTACGAGCTCAGCTTGACGAACGCAATAAGTTCTAGCTGCCCGGATTTTTTCCTGGCGGCAAAGAATTTTGCCTCGCTCTACGCATATATACCTCTGGGTACACCGGCGAAATGATGTATTCTCCGAGCACCGCATCTCTTGCAACGCGCGTACATGCATGGCAGTATAGAGGAGACCGGGCGGAATTGGATAGGAGCAAATTCGAACAAGCTAATAAAGCTCGGCCTTATCCGCATAAATACATTTTCAATACCTTTTCAAGAAATTGTCGGCATATATTAACCTGATAAGAACTCTGTCCCATTCATTTTATACAGTATGATCATGAGCAGAAGAGTTTCCGAGAGAATTTAAAAACCTCGCTGATTCATTGAATTTTACCGGTCCAAAAAAGCCAGAAATCGAAGATTGTCTCATGAACTGAAAAATTGCGTATCTCTTTCACAGAGAGGCTTAGGTCAAAACAGGAAAATCCGTATCTCATTATTCTGACCCGAGAATCACATGTTTTTGAGCACGGAAAATGCGTTTCATCGACCTTCATTTGCGGCCTGGTCTGAACTGGATTGGGTCAAAATACATCATGACACGAAGATTTCAAGCTGTTCTGGGTCGAAGTTAATATGATTGGAGAACCGGGTTATCGTAATTTAGTGGATAAAAACGTTCGGGGGCATTTTTGAACAGATTAGACGGGACGAATCTGGACAATGGTGAATCCTATGTTAAATCGAATACTCTCTGAACTGAGCTATGAATATATGGTGAGGAACTCTGCCATAATTTTGAAAAGTACTGAGGGTGAAGATCAATATAAAAACATGATGGGATGGCAATTTTTGATGTGATTCTATACACTACGTGTATGATATTCGATATGTGGTTTGTTGGTAGTCTAGTTTCTCAACAACGAATATTTGTAAATACATTCATTCCGATTACAGTTACCACTATACAACAGTTTTATATACGATATCTCGTGGCAATAAGCATTTCCTGATTGTTCCTATACGATAAATATGGAAGTGTTGTTGGCATCAAATCGTGAGAGCACGGCAGGGCTTTTGAAGCAGGAGACACACACAATTTATATAAACTGATGACTCGTTTATTTAGGACTCGTTGATTCGTAGACTCGTAGATTCAATAGGCACAATAATCAATATATACAATAAGCACGATATACACAGCGGAAAATTCGTTGAGGTTAACTGGCGGCGTGACTGCACTTGAACAGGGCTCACAACGAAGTGATGACAGTCGTGGGGCGGCGTAGCAACCAAACCGTTCCGTTGTTCAACAAAAGACGCGCGCTCATTTGAATATATTCGTATGGTTCTATTTAGTTGTATAAGTATATTTCCAACACTCCCTCCCTTATACAAATCTTTGAATCCATATGAATGTAAAGGCCTTTGAATCTAAAGAAAAATCATTAAAAAATCTTATAATTGAATCGTTGTAAACACAATGCTGTTTAACTGATAAGAAAAATATTTGAACAACAAGTGGTCAAGTGAAATAAAGGATCGTTTACATAGCCTTGAATTCTAATAAGCATATCAGTTCTCATTATGATAATTGTCAGAAGAACAAACTTAAATTTCTAAACACTTGAAAATATCTTCTTATTGTTGTTCGTCACCTGTGAACATATAAGAAAACAAACAACACATATTAAGATTCAATTATTTTGATTCATGATTCATAAAGATTCCAGACTCATTTCTATCGATTCTTTGGATTCTTTGTAATCTTACGAGTAAGATATTCATGTGATTCATAAGGCAATGGTTTAGTCATAATATCAGCAACATTTTCTTTTGTTGCAATCCATTTGACTATAATCTTTCCTTGTTCAACACATTGTTTTATGAAATCACCATGTGTTTCAGCCATATGGACTCTATTCCCAGATTTTTCTCTTTGATTCAATTTCTTAGTAATTTCATCAATTGATTCGTCGAAAGTTTTTAGCTTATGACTACCATCCATTTGAGTGCAATTACCGGCAGATTGATTATCACACCAAATTGTGACTGGATATAAAGTCTTTCCTAATGTATATCGAATCGATTTATCTATTGAGATGAGTTCTCGACAAGCTTCACTCATAGCTAGATATTCTGCTTCACAAGTTGAGAGAGTTACATATTTTTGTTTGTAACTTTTCCAAGCGATTACATCCCCGAACAATTTAATAACATAACCTCCAGTTGAAGTCGAATCATCACAATCTCGAAAACTAGCATCAGTTAATGCTTCTAAATTTTCACCTAAAGATGTAAAAACGATTCCTAGATTCTTTGTTCCTTTGAGATACCTAAAGACTCTCTTAACATTTTTCCAATCAGTTTCAGTTGGATTACTCTGTTTTCTAGCTAGAAAATTTACAGCAAAAGCAATGTCAGGTCGAGTAGCTACTGATAAGTACATCAAACATCCAATAGCTTCTCTGTATGGTACTCTTTTTGATTCTTGATTCGTAATCGTAATTTGAGATTCGTTTGATTCAATTTTACTTTTCTTATTTTTGTTACTCACTTGTCTCGTTATCATAGGCGTATTTTGAGGATTGGAATCTTGCATATTAAATTTTTCTAGAATCGTTTGAGTGTACTGAGCTCGGTGTAATAGAATCGTTCCTTTTTCAATATTTCTTTCAATATTCATACCTAGGAATAGTTTGGGTTCACCAAGATCTTTCATTTCAAAAACTTTGCTCAGATGTGATTTCACATACAATAATTTGTTTGAATCGTTACTTGCAACTATCATATCATCGACATATAAGAGAACAAGTATCATTATTCCATTTTTCCTCCATGTAAAAAGACAAGGTTCGTGTAAATCATTTTCTAAACCTAGTGCTTTCATTTCCTTTTTGAATCGTTTGTTCCATTTTTTAGGACTAACTCTCAAACCATACAATGATCTTTCGAGTTTACATACTTGAGTCGATAGAATATTTTTATCAACCTCAAGACCTTTTGGGATTTCCATGTATACTTCTTCATCCAAATCTCCATTCAAGAAAGCTGTCTTAACATCGAGTTGACAAGCTTGAAGTTGATATTTATTTATGATAGCAAGAGTTGCTCTAACTAGAGATAACCTTGCTACTGGAGCGTAAGTTTCCTTTAGATCATAAATATTTTTATCTTTGAATCCTCTAATAACTAATCTAGCTTTATATCTGAAGTTATCATTTGATTCTATCTTTCTTTTGAAAACCCATTTTGAATCTATAATATTTGCTCGTGTACCATCATTCTGAGTTTTAGGTCGATCAACTAAAGACCACACTCGATTCTTACGCATAGACTCTAATTCTTCGTTAATTGCTTTGATCCAAAATTTTCTTTCAGGAGAAGCCATTGCTTCCTCATAAGACGTTGGGTCTTTGTACACTGAAGCAATGAGAATATGGGCTAAAATATCATCCTCACATCGTTTATCAGAATCATTATAAACCTCACTATAGTTAGCAAAACTAGAATCTTGTATTGGTTTCTCAGTTGAAGTACTTTTAGTATTCTCAGGATGATCAATCTTTCTTTTGGCTTTACTGCGAGTCAAAGGACCTTGAGATGTTTGAATCGTCTTATCGCCTTGATGAGTCGTAGGAATTCTTTCATTTTTTCGAGGTCTGCCTCTTTTTTTATTTTTAGATGAAACATTTACAAGTTGTTTTTCTGGAATACTACTTTCATCATTGACACCATCAAAGTGAATCGAATCGTTGATAGAATCAACAACTTGTTTTGATGATTCAATCGTATCTTCATTTGTAAGTGATTTCTTTTTGTAAATATCACCATAAACTAATTTTTCATTGAATCTAACATTTCTTGATTCTAAAAATTTCCGTGAAGAGGGATGCCAAAATATGTAACTTGTTTCTTTGTATCCTACCAAATAGACTTTGATAGCTTTTGCTTCGAACTTAGATTTTGATTTGTTGACTTTGACATAACTCACACATCCGAATCGTCTAATTTGTTCCAAATGACAACTTGCATTTGGTGCGAATTTGTTGATTGGAATATCATATCCAATAGCTTTGTGAGGAGTCTTGTTATAACAACAAACAGCAACTTCTGCAGCTAATTCCCACATTGAGATAGGTAAACCAGAATCAATTAATAGAGCTAAGATTTTTCTTTGAATCGTTTTGTTGAATCGTTCAGCTGTGCCATTATGTTCAGGAGTATATGGAGGAGATAATTTTGATTCTATATTCTCCTTTTCTAATACTTCTGCAAAATGTCCTCCCATATATTCAAGAGCTTGATCTGATTTAATATAGCAAACTTTCACATTTTCACCTATCAAATTTCGAGCTGATATCAAGAATGATTCTAACGCTTGGCCAGCTTGGTCTTTACTCTTCAAACAATAGACCATTGAGAATCTAGAATAATCGTCTACAAACACTATAATGAATACATTTTGTCCGGGATACGACACAGGACTAATTTTTCCCATAATATCCGTATGAATGACTTCAAGAGGTCTTTGAGCTCTTGCTCGTACTTCTTTGAATGGTAATTTCTCCATTTTTGACATTATGCATACTTCACAGTCTAGAATAGAATCGTCAAATTTTACATTTTCTAGCAAATTCGTTTTCTTCTGAAGTGTTCGAAGATAACCCAAAGATGCGTGTCCCAACCTAGTATGCCATAGTTGTCCTGGATTCAAACTTTTAGAATTTTCACTCGTTTGTTTATCTAGATTCTTATCAATTGAATCATTCGAATCTATCAACGATATCAATTCATCAGAGCTTATTATAAAATTCTTGAGTGAGCTATTACTGGAAAAATTCGTGGTAGACTCTACTGGATTCTGCTGATTGTTGAGAGTTTTCTCTACTAGAACTACATCTTTCTCCCTCCCAATCGAAGAATCAGTATTTATAGATTCGTTAGTAGCTCCCTCCGAAGCTAACGACTCTTCATCGTTATGAATCGTGTTCGACTCTTCTGGTGATTCAAGATGTGATACTATTCGAGCATTACATGAATAATTCTTCAAAGTGGATTCTTTAGAATCATAAGACTCGTTATTTTTAACTTCAAATCGAATAATCCAATTTGGTTTCTTATAAGTACCTTGAAAAAGAATTTTATCTGTAAATTTATTGTAAACTTTGAAGATTTTATCATCTAAATAAATTGAAAACCCTGAGTCAGCTAATTTTCTCAAAGAAAGCAAGTTTTCAGATAAATCTTTAGTAGCAATAACATCAGTCAATCGAATCAATTTTTGATCAGATGTCTCATTTGCTAAACTGAGTTCACCTTTCCCATCTATAACTAAATTTGCAAATTCGTTCTTATTCGCACTCTTAATGATTCCATTTTCTAGTCTTTTAAAATTAGAAAGAAGCATAGATTGATTCACTATATGATCAGTTGCACCAGAATCTGCGATAAAATTTATAAAATTTCGTGCTCGATATGATTTTGAGAATAATTTCTTACCTTCACTCTCACTTTCGCTTTCTTCATCTTCATTTTCGCTTGAATCTACAACCATTCGAGCAGCTCGTTTAAAATTCTTCTTACTCTTTTTCGAATTTTCTTTCTTACTAATTTTGCCTCGATTTTTCTTTCCAGAATTTCTTTTTCGTAGATTCTTACTTTGATTGTTAGAATCTGAGTCTTTATCATTTATCCTAGATATAGAAGGACTCTTACCTCGTCTAGGAGTTGGACAAAGTCCACCCTTTTTGTGAACTGTCTGGCAGCGATAATGTAGCCACTTGTCAGTGTTGTGGAGAGGACAATCAACACCAGCTCTGTGACCTCTCTGACCACATCTATGACAAGGATTAGAATCGTTCTCATTGTAGCTGACTCTATTGACTCTTGAATCATTGCGTTGGTTGCGATCAGATTCGGACTGAAACATGAATGATTTCATTTGATCTATATTCATTCCGATCTTGTTATCGTTTTTCTTTATAAGATTCGTTTGTCTTAAATCTTCATTTACTCCAGAGACTGCATGATAGAATAATGAACTCAATTCTTCATCATCCAAGGGTTTTGACTCGTTAGATAAATTGTACTCTCTCACTAGAGAGTCGAATCGTTCGCAAAAGTCGAATACTTTCTCGTTTCGTTTCATTCGAATTTCATATAACTTCCCTTTGATAGTTACAGGATCTAAATTCAACTCTTTCCTTCTGAGTTCTTGAAGTTTGCTCAGATATTCTTTTGGATCTTGAATGTTAGTGATTCTACTATGATACTTTTCATCAATTCTATTCATGATTATGTCTCTGACTTGATTCTTTCTTCGAATTCTTTGAGTCTCAGTAAATTCTCTAGGATTAGGAGAATTATCGTCAATGATATCTATCAAATCATAACTTCGTAATTCAGACTTGAAATAGTCCAACCATAAATCGAAATTCATTTTTTCAGACAGTTTGTATTTTCTGTCAATATGAATTTTTGATGTAAGTGAATCGTTTGTTAATTTTCCTACGAGAATTGATTTCAGAGTCTCTTCTAGATTCAAAGAATCATGAGTCGTGGTCAAATTTTGTAGGTTATTTACCTGTTCAGTTGGAGTCGTTTGATTCATTTGAATCGTTGAAGAATCGTTGGTTGCACTCGTACTTGGTTGAGTGCGAATCGTTGTAGAATCTTGAGTTGCACTTGTGCTCGGTCTTTGATCAGTGCGAATCGAAGAATCTTGAGTTGCTCTCGTACTTGGTTGACTCGTTAAGGAATCTTGAGACGGGCGATTTATTTGAGAACTTTGTTGACCCATGTTGAGTCTTTTCAATTCTTCAGTCTCCTTTTCAATTTCGGCTCGTCTCAAACGCATCCTTTCAATATCAGCACTCAACTTCAGACTCTCATTCAATTTGTCGACAACTTCACTGGATTTTTCGACCAATTTCTTATGAGTAGTAAGAGCAGAACTAAAATCCCTCGCTGCATCTCTGAATGTAAGTACGAAATCCGTCGAAATGTTGATTGTACCGGGAACATACGTGTTCTGTCTATCTCTTGACGTAGAACCAGTATTCATACTTGTATTTGGCGTTGACATACTCATTGGTCTCGAGTTTAATTCAGTTGGAGTCGTAGAATATTCTTTTTGAATCTTAGGGTCCTTATTATTTGCTGTAAAAAATATTCGTGAATCATTATCTGGATTTTTGATTTGTGTCAGGCCTGACTATTTTGATTCTTAGATTCTTCTTCATAAGTTTATTCATAATCATTTCAAGAAACTTAGAAATTCTTTAACTTTTCACAGCTTACAGAATTTATCAGATGGCTTGATCTAAGAACTCATTTTCATGAACACATCAACACTTAGATGAATAAGAGAAAGTTCTAAATGTGAATCTTACTTTTCTCTTGATCATTTCGAGATTCTTCTACTTCCATCGTTTCAATCTGACGAGCTTCATTTGGATCCACAATAACATCTAAAATGTTAGAGGATTGTTCCGATCCACTCAAGATCTCATCATTTTGTTGAATTTCTTTATCAGCCATCTTAACCGGGATATGAAACAGAATTGAAATGATTCGTAAATATTCGTCCGAGATTCGTATGTTTTCTAGATTCTTTCAGTTTGATTCTTATACCAGATATAACTTTCAATAATGTTTCATACTTCCAAGTTAATAGAAAATGCACTGCGATTTTCAGAAAAACTAAGAAGCAGAAGTTTTGGACTCATTTGCCGCATATGCACTCATATGAGCACCTCTCTAGGATATTAACAAGCACTGCTGTGATAAAATCCAGATTTGGGTTGCGCACACACATATGAGCACTGTAAGCAACTTCGTCACAAACTTCTAAATCAACTACAAAAATTCACCGAACATCAAGTTTCAATTTGTAATTGATTCCCGGAATCCAAATTTTAATTGAACCTAGGAAATTTTATTTCAAATTTCGACCTTAATAAAATCTACCAAAATTCAATAAAATATTTGGATATTTGTCAAATTCTGTCAATTCATAGATTCTTGAATCGTAGACTCTTGACTCATTGAACCGGTGATATGATAACACGAACATCAATGCATCATATATATATTAACATAAACATGAATGCAGAACATTTGCCTAGATATTTCACAAGAAATCGCAGCGATCGCCAATGTAAGCAGCAACATCCCCACGCAACGAGAATACACATTCGAGTGCCCTGGTTAGAAAACCGCGAACATCTACATGTCTTGAGATCAAGCAAAACATGCATCCTACGCGCGTACGTGAGCATCAAGAAACAAGGTTATTGCAGCAAGCCGCATGCTCGATAAATCGTATTCAATGTCAACCGACGAATCACAAAGAATCCCCTTTGAGTCTGTTTACCGAATCGAATCGAGTCGCGATATAAACCTAACCCTAACACACGTAAACGAGAGAGAGAGAGGACGCGCGCGCGCGAGAGCGAGATATCACGAAAACACGTCGTCACCGGTTGGCTTATAGCGCGAGAATATACACGTGCGCGCCACGAACACGCTGTATGATTCGCGATGCAACATGAACTGCAACCTTGATGATGATGCTCCTCCGGGATGTCGATAACCTACTACAATGACAATCACACACGAAACTTGGAAATCTATCAAATTCTACACTCATACGACTCACCGCACTGTCGTATTTATTTATGCTATGCCGGCGGACCATTCATTGGATCTTAGAATCGTACTTGAACTCGGGCTAAATAAGCTCACCATTGAGACAACGCAATTTTGACTCTATTCGCGATCACACACTTTCACTTACCTCGAATCTTTATAGTGTGTGAAATTATGCTGCTCCGAAGCTCTGCTCGGCGATGAGGCTCTGGATCTGTTGAAGATTTGCACTGTTTACGCACTGGAAGCGTGCTCTGGGCCCATAACCTGAGAGCACGGCAGGGCTTTTGAAGCAGGAGACACACACAATTTATATAAACTGATGACTCGTTTATTTAGGACTCGTTGATTCGTAGACTCGTAGATTCAATAGGCACAATAATCAATATATACAATAAGCACGATATACACAGCGGAAAATTCGTTGAGGTTAACTGGCGGCGTGACTGCACTTGAACAGGGCTCACAACGAAGTGATGACAGTCGTGGGGCGGCGTAGCAACCAAACCGTTCCGTTGTTCAACAAAAGACGCGCGCTCATTTGAATATATTCGTATGGTTCTATTTAGTTGTATAAGTATATTTCCAACAAATCGCATTCGATGAATTTTTCTGTGTCACGATCTTGGACTACGATAAAAGCGAAATAGTGACGGCTGAAGCCGAGCGAATGAAATGGAGTATACTGGAAAAAGATTTCCCCGTCGATTCCGTGTATTTTTTCTATCTCGCCGAATTCAACATCTTTTCCATCAATGGCCCCAACAATCATACTGCCATGTGCGTAAGTGAAGTCATTAATTTTGATAGATCTGAAGGATCTAATCATGCGTGATTTTTGGAGATGTACACTGATAGAATCGTTTGTTATTTTAGTGACATATCTATCTTCGAATTTCCAGTACTTGTAGTGCATCAAGCGCGATTGCAATCTTCTTGCAGCACTCACTAGGATACTAATATGAGATGATATGGCCAAGAGAATTGTTTTGATATCACGGTGATTGGATTCAAATCTCAGGGAACTTAATTTCGACAAGGATGCGTTCCGTCGCATTATTCGCGTGTAATGAGTTCCCATATGGGATTCGAGAGTCAAGTGATCATAATATCTGATGAATAATGAGTTAAATTCAGGAATAATATCTTCTAATTGTGCAATGTCTCCCTCAGTCTTCTCTGGGTTGGTCACAATGCTCACAATTTCGCGTGAATTCTTGTATAAACTCCAAATTCGCCAGTCGGAATCCTCGGGAATTCTGTGCCCCACCATCAGGCCGAAGTATCTACAGAAGAAGAGTGACTCACTAGCATTCATTCTTAATTTTTGATGAGTCTTGATATATTTGATATATTCTCAATCTAGAGGCAAAGGTACGTTGGTTGACTCGAATCCGAAATCTGTCGTTTTTAAAATATTATTCATGGAGTCAATATCGATTGCATCGTAAAATATCAAAGTGAGAATGATTTTTGCCATCGTTATATTCGCCGAGCCTTCTATAACGTCATGAATAATGTCGGCACTGATGTGATTACATGCTGAATGACCTAGGATCCTTTCAAACGCACTCGTTTTCTTTAAACCAAGAACGTTCTCTACATTATCATGTCCCAATTTTTGAATGTCCATTCCATTATGCTCTTTGGTGCGGAGCAGCTCATCTTTTTCTCGAATCAAAAACCTAATTTCGTCTGGGCCGGCATAACATATCCTACAGCAATGAGTGTTACTGAATGAGACGACGTACTCTCATACATCCCATTCATTCCCTCATTACCACCCGTTATGAGAGTAAAGACGAAACGAACTTTGATTTTCCGGCCAGCCACAATATATTCCTTTGATTTTTCAACAAGCGCACAAATTTCGTCGATCAGTCTCTCCAATATTATCTCATTGCCATTCAATTTCTGGTCGTTTGTATTGAAAAAATCAGCCACGATCATGCTGTCCAGTTTCGATGCGAAGCTCGGTGGATAACAGGGACATGTCACACTGAAATTTCTCACTGAGCTTCGACCTGCTCTGCTGCCCAGAGCATCTCCAGTATCAATATCATCGAAAAACCCCACTGAAGAGACAGCAACTGTATCACCATCGGGAAGATCTCTTATGAGCTCTTGCCACAGCTCTCCTTGGACAAAATTGGAAATCGATGTCTTGTCAACCATTGAAGTTTCCATACATGAAACGGTACTCTCTAGAAGCCCTTCGATTTCGAATAATTTATCAAGAGAATTCGCAATCGAAATATGAACCATGGTTATTTTTCGATGTTTCAAACTGACTATATCATTTCTGGCTGAAGTTTTTGTAGAGCTACTTATCTCGTAGACTTCCGGCTCAACATACGAACCAAGTTTGGTGAACAGTTTCATTTGTTAGTATTCCGTGTTCAGATGATTGAAAGGATCGTTATTTTTCTTGAAAATTCTGCCAACTTCTTGGAGAACATTCTCATCGAGGATGTGTCCCAGGCTCACAATGATTTGATTCGAAATGAAAGGATTATAATTATTTCTTATGAAATCATTGAATGTGTTGATCATAAAAGTTATATCTCTCTTAGTAAAATTAAAGTGCTGGTAGAGTTCAGCAGCGATTTTCATATTTCATCGAAGATGTCCATGTTTACTCGAAATGTAGTTAGCTGATTAACTGATAAGATACCAACTCATCGAATTTTAACAGGTTAGTCGTGCTGATATAAAGCAACGCCTACTAGATTTCACGTGACGCACTGTAATCCTCCTCTGAACGACCGTAAATGTTACGCTCAGAAGTATATAAAATTAATCGGAAAACGATACTCCAAAACCTCCTGAACGAAGTATGCTATCAACCAGACTGGTTATGCTCGGTGAGCTCACAACAGTTTGCTGTCCGATTTTGAATTCATACAGATACGTCTGTATGAATGGCCATATGTGGATCAAAGCTAAGGAGTATTTCAAATTAACACTGAAGAACGATTTAAATCAAGTGCCCACTGCATCGATAGATGACTTGCATTCGTAGCAAATGTCGTTGATCACAACGTGGGTAGTTTCCAGCAGGGTTTTTAACGCAATATTCGTTTTGTTCCGTTTTGTTGAGCAAATAAAAGAAACGGAACGAAATAATTCCGTTCACGTTGATGATGAACGAAACTCAACAGAACATTATTAATATTCGATATCAATCAACGAAACTAAACGAAATCCTGGCATTTTCAATACGTTGAATTCTGTTTTTGGGAAACGAAACGTAAACAAAATTACTTTCGATTATGTTGGAGGGTAATGAAACTAAACGTAATCAGAAGGGCTGAACGTAATATTACACGAAACCAAACTCGCATAATTTCGTTGAGTTTCGTTCATGCAGTTCTCTCATTCATATCATTTCGTTTAGTTTTGTTCATCGTCAACGTAAACGAAATTGTATTATCTTGTTTTGTTTTTCCCTTAAACAAAACTAAACGGAACAAAACGGAATGTTTTTCTCTTCTTTCATCATTCTTCTAGTTCACTCCATTTGCACACATCTGTCATTGTTTGAAGGTGGAAACTATGGATGCTCGATCGCCTCAACAACACACTCTACTTGATACGTATCATTTGTGACGTGGTGAGTCTCGAGCCTCCGGCCCGCGCCTCTCCCCGTCACCTGACGATGCACCAGGTGCACCGTCAGCGTTTCTGACGGATAATCGCCCGTTTCCCCACCAAGTGCGATGTCGCGTCGCGGACCCATCGTCGCGGACGACGGGCCTCGCCGCGGCAGACCGCTCTGACCAACTTAACTATTCACACACTCTCTCTCAACTATTGAACTCTCATACATAAAGTCACCTATCATTCATTCAACTCGTGTTCTCTCTGGAACCTAGAACCCTCACCACGTTACATCCCCTTTTTGGTGCTAGGTGGGGTTGTTTCCCGCGAGTTGAAATTTTTTTTCAAAAAGTTAGAAAAATTTTCTATCAAAAATTTTTCGGATTCTGCAATTTTGCGAGAGTGTCGTGAAAAAAAAGTGACTGAGAGAAGAGAGTTGAGCCAAGCAGAATCCAGCCGAGCCGCAACCTCAACCAAACCCACAAGGAAAATGGAACACACCATCAACGCTCATCTCGAAAGAAGGATGACCAAATTCAATTCAACTAGCCGATCATCACTCACCCGGCCCACCCGCTCAATCCACGCAGAGTGGCATCAATGAGCACCACCAGCTCGAGAAGATGGCTAAACAGGCTATCTTCATCATCATCGATGGGATCTGGAAACAACGATGGATGCCCAGCTACAACAGCACATTGCACAACGGCGCGTCACCCATGCAGCAGCGCGCTTTACATCAATGCCACGTCGCAGCAATGAGTAATGTACTTCTCAAGTTATGATGTGATTTCGCAAGTCGGTACCAAGAATTTCATTTGACGATCTTTGCCATTAGTATTCAGCATTTATTTAAGACTCAAATATGCCTTTGATTGCTAAGAACACTCCGATGTTCGCCAACATGATTTGATTTGGGAGAGTGTATTATTAAAGAGATATAATCTCTAAAGTGTCATACAAATAATTCCACGTGAGATGATTTTTCGTCAAATCCGTGTTGTGGGAATGATATTATTGGAACAGAACCGATACGGCTGTGCCCATATGAGTTGATTTTGATTTGAACCCAACACGAGATAAAGTTTGTTATATTATTTCTCGACACGTGGATTGATATTTCATATGGTATGAACAGTGAATTATAATTTGTGATCCCAATCGAATCTGATTTTTGGACTGAATTTTGAGTCTTCTAAAAATATTCAAAGATGGACGATATCGAAAAAGTTGAGTTAGAATGGCAGAAGATATGGCTGCAAATACTGACAGGCTTGTTCCTATCTCAAGGTGTGAATGAAACGGTACATGACTTTGCTGAAAGTATGAAAATTTTGCTAAGGACTATGAATTGTGCCTGGTATGATGAGTGTGAGAGCCCTTCTGAGGAAGAAAAATTGATATGGGCACGCGAGGCCGAAAGTCTAATAACGTGGAGATTCTGGAAAAGTTTAAGACAAGAGTATCGAGCGATGCTTCCAAAGGTCGAGCCTGACTCTTTCGAAGAAGCCATTTTCATGGCTAAAGCTGTTGAATATCAATTGAATTACGTCAATTTTCGAGCTGCAATTAATTCACAACGGTACCCAATCATTTCCAGGGGAGAATTCACTTTTGAAATTTCAAAGAAAAGAAACGAAATGACCGAAAATGGTCGCGAGAGAAACTACAAGATCAGAATTGAGAAATTGTCCATATATAGAATCCACGAATATGTCAGACCAGAATTTAGTAAAATTGAGAGGAAAAAGTCAATTAAAGGAGCAAAATTCATCTTAGAACTCGCCCAATTACAGAGACAATTGAAAATAGGACGGGCAGATATATCAGAAGGTGGTGGAAATTTTTTGCACGTTGAAAAAAATCAGATTTGCGATGATGAAATATTCAAAAGTTCTGAAACACATGATCAGCAGAGTTCAGTAGCCGACGACACGCCCAACAAAAAAAGTACGAAATTGGAAGTTTCTGAAGTAAATGCAGGCGTAGCCGTAGAGCCCTGTAAAGAACAGAGCCAACAATTTAGAAAAGTAATTGATACAACCTGTAACCAGCTCAAAAATGCGAAGATGAATGTTGAAATTAAATCGACTGAAATAAGTCGAAAGCTCACTCAAACGAGATATAACGATTTTCCACGATCGAAATCCATCGATCGTCAACTTTTAAACGTGAACGAGACATTAATTTTTGGAGATTCGATTGAAAATAATGAATGCACAAATTTGATTTTGAAGCCAGGTACTGGCAAAGGTCCAGAGCAACCCATTTCTTGTGCTATTAATCATTCAATCGGAAAAAGCAAGTACGGTGAGGAAGTGCATGAAGCTCGTCACGTTATAATCGCTCAAGATAAAATCTCGGAAAATCGCAGGCTTGAAAAGGAACTTGAGTACTTACAGCCCGTTCGCATGGATTTTGATGACATTTTGAAGAGCAGTATCAGCAAAACTTTTCTTTCCGAGATGCATGTTCATGAGAATTATGCGACTCAAAACTGCGGACCTGCTGCAGTAAAAGAACGCCAAGTCACAGAAATTAGAGAGCTACGTGTGCTGGTGCCCTCAGTCACGTCGGCGGTAGTAGCGAGCATGAGAACCAAGCGAGCTCACTCGAATAATGTCACGTCATCGATTCTTTGTAAAATTATTGTTCACAATGTGGGCAGTGAATCAAATTTGATCTCAAACGTATTCGAGTTCGAAGTTCATTCCATTCGACGGATGAAATCATTGCAAAATCCAAAACGGATCGGCGATCAACATCTGTCGCAGATAAAAATCAATTATATTGCCTTTCAAAACCGGCCGCCTCGCGAAAAACCACCATGGCCATCTTCCACCGAGAGAAGCTCCTATCTCTCTTCGCACTTCCAAAGGAGCATTGCGCGATCCGGAGACAATTTTTCGCTCAATTTTTCGGGTCGTTTTTCTTTCAATCAAGAAAGAATTCAGAGAATTTTGGACGGCGTTCAAGCCGTCGATAGCATAACCAGCTAGCCATATATATGATTGAGCATACACTCTAGTTTTGTATTCTAAATCTGAACAGTGTCATGATTGTGTAATTTTTCTGTATAATGAGTGGAACATGTTCCCATTATCTGAAAACCTCTTGAATGTCAAGAAAAAAAAGGCTAACTATACGTAAGAATGAAACGATGTTGTAGTAGGCTTAAGAATTGTCACATGATATGCAGCAAATAGGAACATAGGAATTCGGCAATGCACTCGTCCTCAGCCGTCGTGAAATACTCCGGCCCAGGCACGGGGCATTGACGAACTCCATTAGCTGCGATAATATTGTTAACGTAAAATTTATGGAAAGTTACTACTATTATGCAGAGGTTAATATTATGTCCGTCGAAATTAATATGCAGAATACGGAGTGACTCGCCCTCAGCCGTCGTGAAATACTCCGGCCCAGGGACGAGCCACTGATGAAAATTATTTACCAGATTAGTCAACCAAGCGAATGAAACTTGTAAACCCACATCTTCATGATGAATTACTAAAATCAAATTCATAAATTCCACAGAAACCACATTGTCGACTATACAGGTACACTGTGGTACTGCCGAAGGTTACAAAGTCTGCCAGCCAGTTGGAAATCGATCAGCCTACCACGAGGCGTCTGACTTCCAGGAAACCAAGCCAAAAATTGGGAGTGCAATATTTCATTAAGAAATACATGACCGGAACCATGGTGGAAGAGTGACATTTTTCATATCATTTTCATTTCAGTTTAAAAATTGTTTTATATCAGATTCTACATAACTTTCTCATTAACTGTCTGAGAAAAAAAAAACCCCCCGTAGAGCGAAAATGTACATCGATCGAAACTGCTTGATGATTAACTATTTTACCCTTCGCTCTGTTCAGCAAAAAATCTCAAACCAAGGCCGGCAATCATCTGGATTATCGCGGCGATGAGCCGGGAAAGACGGAAAAGAGGGGATCCCAATGGGTCCACTACATCAGGTGGGCCACATAATGGACCACCCTCTCCCACCCCGCCAGCGCGCACCTGAACCACCCATCACCCCTTGTCGGGCGAGCACATCGTCGAGCGCACCCGCACATCACCTATCACAACGCCCGCCGTCGGACCGAAGCGGACGACGAGCACACAGCGGACAGCGCGCATAAGCGGTCGCAACGCTTGCCGTCGGATCACGACAGGTGACGGATGAACGAGTGTCAACGCAATATCCACGGTCCAATCAACGTAGACTCACCACCAAGGGTGAGCAACATCACGTAAGATCCTCAACGAAGATCCTCAAGGAAGATCATCATCTTACCCCAACGGTATTTATAGTAGTGACGTAGAAATTGCGTGTACCAATTAATTCGAAATTAAACTCATTTATATTTTTTTTTTTTGCACTACACCACCGTTAATGGTTTAGTCAGAAAGCACACGAAAATCCGAAGCTTACTAAAGATTCAGAGTAAAATATTACGAGATAAAAGGCCAGAAGGGCCAGTTTTGACAAAAAAATCACGAAATATATTGTTGAGAACAGTTAGAATACGGATGAGCCAATATGGCAAATCAAATGGTTCGAAGGATAGGTGGGAAAAATTTAGACAGAACACAACACACACATGTCACACAAGTTACACACAATGAGACGACGAAACGACTCACCATACGTGAAACACCTCGTTGAAAAACATCTGCATCGGGTAAAGGTCATATCCCGTTGAACGATAACCGGCCACGGTGCGTCACAGAGAGCTGACAAGGCCAGGTCGCGTTCCGCGGCCACAATCTAGCCGCAGTCATATGAACACGGTCCAGAGAGTGGGCCCGAATCGCGTACCAAAGCTCCACCCGTTGGGCTAGTCAAGGCCCAGCAGTGTAGTATGAACAGCAACCACACACATCAAACACAAGACATAGAACACAGTACACATTAAACTCAACCACACCCGCCGCGAACACTCTCACAAACCGAACAGAACCAGAGAAAATTGAAAAATACCACTGAGCAAGGTGACGAGAACCTGCTCGAAGTGGCTGCCAGATTGGCACTGACGATCATCGTCAACGACGATATTCGACATCCAGAGCCTGGACCGAGTCAGGATCAGAACGGCAACCGTGCGTTGAATCATACATAGTTTCGAAGTATTATAATATACTTACTTTGTTATTGGCAAAGAGAAAAAGTCAGCAAAGGATCGGCAACACTGCCACATACCAAAGCCAGCAAATCTAAGAAGAGTATATAATACTCCCTTGGAGGCTAAATACAATGACTGACCCCGTACAATCTCAAAAAGAGAGTTACTGTGCGAGATCAGCTCAAAAAGTAAACAGTGCGTCACTCGGATCGATTTACGACCGACCCGCAAAACTGAAATTCTTTTTCCCCGAATTTTCAGAATTTTTCAAAAAATTTTGTTGGGCCATCATCCTTATCATGTAAGGAGCCACTCTTTCAAATTTCAGCTCGATCGGACGTTTTGTTCCGGAGCTATAACTTGCACCACAGTGCACCCGAATTACACACGGCAAGACCACTTTTCACCGCGTGACACATCACCCGCGCCACAAATCGCCGAAACTCAGCACAAAACACAGCAGATCACCTTCACTACACACACAGGTACCCAGTCAAACACGTACAGAGTCATTTTAAACCCCACACCTAGCTCAAAGTCGAAAAAACGGGCAAAAGTCGAGTCATTTCGTTCAAAAAAGACAACTCCAGAATTTCGAAAAGTAGAGTCCAAAACCGCATAAATTGTTGCGTATCACGATTAGATGAGGTAGATAACATCCAAAACTAACTGTTTTCATCATTTGTATAGCCAAAAGAAATGCAGAGAAGCTAAAATTTGAATTTGAGACGTTATGAGTTTTCGTCGAAAAATAGCTGAAAAATGCGTATTTTAACTGAAGAAGTCGATATCTCGACATGAATTTTGCTCAAATCACGGTTGTGAACGGTTATTACTGTGACGAATCTATATAACTAAGTGTACTAATAGCTATAAACACCATTAGAAGCCCCAAAAATGAGATCACAGAATTTTAAAGGAAAAAATGTAGGGTTTCGGCTCGAAAATCTTTGGTATGCGAAAACTCAAATTTCTCACCCCAGAACTCAAATTTCGTAGTGTAATTGTAAAAGATAGATTGATTAATGTGATACCTTGAAGTAAGAACAACGACAGAAACCCATGATTGATCAGAAAAATTGTGAGACCACAATGTTATATGGTCCAAATTACATTCAAAAATTTGCCGTCGGCACTAAATATGAGTGCGTACTTTGTTATGTATCGAGAAGTTATGATGAGATCAACTTGACTATTGGTATGAATACTTCTCATATCGTATACTAGTAGAATCAAAACCGACCGACTACCCAAAAATTTTCAAATCACCACAATAGAATGGAAACCCAGAAAAATTACAGTTTCTCGTGAGTAAATCAGAGTATCCAAAAAACCGTCATAACTCGGTCAATTTTGATCCGATTCTAACGTTCAAACGCTTAAATTAAAGGTCTTTCCAAGGACTATCTGACCATTTGATTAAAAATTCCCAGAAGAAGCAGATTTTGAAAATTGTCACAGTGCAAAATTCACAATTTCATCTTTCGAGAGAACCATTTGCCATGTTTTTTGAACCAAAACTCCATGTAATAATTGGTCCGAAAATATTATAATATTAGAATCGAAATGAGATTTAAAATCATCTCAAGAAAGAAAAAGTATTTCTTGCGGCTGATGGAAAATGATCCCACAGCTGCAAGCGATAAAAATTTCTCAATGCGATAGCCAACTATAGCAGTATACAGCTATATATAGTATACCTATTGTATACCAGAGAAGCGAAGGAACGCATAAGGAAGGACCGATAGAAATAGTCGAGCTCTTTTCTCAGATCATTATTGAGCCAAATTTCGGATTTAACAAATCTCACGTTTTAAATACCCAACTATGGACAATTATATTAGGTATATTGTTTGTTTATTGTATGATTTATTAATAACATTCTGGGTATTGTTCATACAAAAATGAACTTTTTGGGGGAAAAATACGTTAATCAAATTGAGATATAGAATCTCATATGAATAACCATAGAACTAAGGAACATTGTTTATAAACAATATTGTTTATAACCTTTTTCTTTCCAAACATTTCAATGCTTTCATAATTTTGTAAAACATTTACATCGAATAGAGGCATAGAAACTCATATATTCATACAATTAAGAAGAATAATTGTTCATAATTAATTGTTAATAATTTTCAAAAAATTTTCAGTAAACATATTCATGATTTTTAGGAATTCATCGAACATGTTTTCAACTTTCAAGCGTAATCGTAAAGAAAAAATCACATTTTGTGAAATTAGAAATAAGAAAATGAAATTATTTAAGTCGAAACGATTATACCGAGAGAGAGTTCGCGATAAAAATTTGTATCGTGACACACACAGACAACGACACTCTCGCTCTACCAAGAATCACACATACACTTATACTAACACGTGCTTGCTCGCGCAAGCACTATAATGCAATATATGATCTCAACCATATGAGTTGAAGGCCACTTAAGAGGCCACAGCTGATTTAGATATTGTAATATAGGTCACCGCATCGGGACGATGCGAGTCTCCGGCCAGGCACGCCTGTGACGTGGTGAGTCTCGAGCCTCCGGCCCGCGCCTCTCCCCGTCACCTGACGATGCACCAGGTGCACCGTCAGCGTTTCTGACGGATAATCGCCCGTTTCCCCACCAAGTGCGATGTCGCGTCGCGGACCCATCGTCGCGGACGACGGGCCTCGCCGCGGCAGACCGCTCTGACCAACTTAACTATTCACACACTCTCTCTCAACTATTGAACTCTCATACATAAAGTCACCTATCATTCATTCACTCGTGTTCTCTCTGGAACCTAGAACCCTCACCACGTTACACATTATTCGCAGAAGCTCTAGTTCTTTGAGTGAGGGTCTTATGGGCGAATCTCGGCATCTGAGCGATACTGGTTGGCAAATTCGAGATATTCCAATCTGATACGACATTTCCGGGTAACTTTCTCATCGATTAATTAGTACTCAAACAATGGTATGATACTCGCGTGGACAACGGATATTCTCATGTATTCAAATAAGAACCTCGTATTTCAACTATTCTGATGAGTACACTTCATCCTAGGAATGAGCTGTCTTCGGCGTCAGAAAAGTGAATAGGGGGGGCTTCTAACAGTTTATAGGGGTCCCCAATGGTCTCTGTTACGAGATGAAGGAACTCCTCACCTACTGAAATATACGTTTTTGTGAATTTTCAATTTTTGTTAGCCTCGCATTACCCCTGAGATGGATATATGACAGAGGCGATTTTTACATACATTCCTGTTGAAGTAGAGATCAGATTGCTCGTGGTTCCAGTTTAATGAGGTCCTCATTTTCATGTCTCATGCAAAGATAGTACATTTCGATACAAGGGTGGAAAAACTTTTCTTCGCGTCCGAGTGATGGGTTTGCGGCTTGAGCCGTGGTCGAAGGTCGGAATCAAAACGAGGATGCGAAAAATAGGTTCTAAATCCGTGTATCGAACTGTGTTTTTTGACAAACTGTCCGTGGCAGTGGAAAATCAGTGTGGCAAAGACACTTTTCCCCACAACGTGTCGAAATTTTTTTTCCATCACTCCAACCTAGAAATGCTGCGTTTAAATACGATCTCGTCGGGTCAAACTTCTCGATAAACTGAACTAGACAAAAATATTTTTGTTTCGTTTAATGACATTTTGTTTATGTCCAGTTTCGTTCACCCTTGATATAATCATACAGAGTTTTGTTTGGTTTTGTTCATCGCTACATAATTATGAATAATTTCGGTTATGTTTTGTTTTTAAGGAACAAAACAAAACATATTCATCAGAAAATAGTTTCGTTGACTCCCGTTCATTCACGAAACTAAACGAAATTATTGAGTTTTGTTCATCTCGTGAATGAACCAAACTGAACGAAACATAAATTCTGAGAAACAATATCCAACGAAACTAGATTACAATCATTTTGTTCAGTCTCGTTTATAAAAAGGAAGACGGATTCGGTTTTCGTTTAGTTACGTTTTTCTTCAACATAATTAGAAATAATTTTGTTTCATTTTGTTTTTGCTAAAATAAACGAAACAAAATTAGAAATCACGTTTTGTTTCGTTTCGTTGAAAACCCTGGTTTCCAGGGCCTTCAACGGTCCCCAAAATATGATAAGGGGTTGCGAAGCTGTTATTTGGAGTTTTGAGTAGTCTGCTCGGTGCTCCTCCACAATACTTTTCAGCTCTTCAGCACAGTAACCAGACTGGTAAGAGAAAAGGTCGATAATCCATTCTTTGGTCGAGTAAAAAGCGGACAAATTTAGAACAAAATCTACCTGAATATATCTCACAGAAGACTTTTTCGTGTCTTTTTGTTCCGGTTTCCAATTTGCCTTCTTGAAGACACTGAGATTGAAGCTATATTTCAGGGTCTCGGATGATAGCAGGAACCCGATTGCACTGGTGTTTCCTATGATGAATATGATTCAGGTGAAATTGAATGACATATCCAAGGGGATGATTCAACAGGGCTATGACTCTGACCATCATTATCCACGAGGATTCTATCAATTTGGATAGAGCCACTCGTACCAGGTTTTTGGTGAATGAATTTTGATGCAATTGCTATCTCCACTATAATCCTGGCCACCCTCGGCCAGTGTTTGCGGAGTCGCTCGCAAACATCGGTCTTTTGGGAGTGATCGTCACTCCCTGGTTCGAGCTTGAGTGTACCAATCTTGTACTCGAAGTTCAATAAAGCCAGGAGACAATAACATCATACCATGTAGCGTATTCCGTATTCAAACAAATTCGATTTCCAGCTTCCATGATCCATTCAACTGGAGACGATAATTTTGTAGTATAGACAGCATAACAGTATGGATGATGCGTAACATTCAGAATCTTAATACCGCATTCTCTCATATAGATCCAATACAAGTATTTTTATCTTCCTTGCAGTCAATTTATCCATAACGGTCATTGTCAAAATTATGGAGTATATCTTACCAACTTTTTCCCCGATTTTCTTGCGATAACTTTATACTTATTTGCAATTTCTGTGAAATCCAGATTTTCATATTCCACCAAAGAACGATGTGGAGCTGATTTCAACCAATCTTCTTCCTCATTTCTATTGATGCCTCGCTCTTTTTCTCCAAATTTCGTGAGATCAATAGTTTCAAGGTGTGAAGCTGGAAAAATTAACTGGAGTCAATGATATGCAACGTAATTGAAATTGTTATGTGTACGTAATAAATACCTGGTTTTAAAGATAATCTGTTTTCGGGCACTTTACTGTCCTTCAAACCAACTTCGATAGCAAGTGTCATAAAATAGTCGTGAGCATTCACTAGTTTACCATTTAGCCTTTTTCTCGTCGTTCCGTCCTTTTTCACAGTCTGTACGATTCCAATAAATGCCTTTTCGTTCTTCTCCTCATCCAACAATACATAAGCGTTGTCGTAGAGTTGTGAGAAGACTTCCTCTGTCATTCTGGAAAATCATTATTTTCGGGAAATTGAGATGAAAAAGTAGCATCGCTCCACTGTGACAAACTCTTCACTCCCTTAGCAGTTGACAATGTTGAGAATATGTAAAACCAAGGACTCACACTAAATGTCTTCTACATGCAATTCATCCTGTCTATTAGTGCACATGCCTTCCTAAGAAGGACTCTAAGAGGAATGAATGAATCTGTCACAGCAGTGCCAGTCCAGTGTTATGATGTGATGGCATGAATGAAGCAAAAAATAAATCCATGGTGGAAAAAGCACAAATCCCTTGTCGTTACACGAAACATTCGACAGGATTCCCGAAATTTTGCAGTAGGTGTTGGTCTATAATAATTCTACTCAGATGTTTCCGTAGCAGAACACGATCTTTCGCGTAGTGGTACAGAATGACATGCCCCACAAATGTTTGTTGTGATAAATTAAAAAGAGGCCTCAATTTCTGGACTGCAATTGGAAAATTATGTAGTCTATATGCATCGAATTGTTTTGAGCTACATGCAATTAGAAGCATATTCGCAGTCACTGTAGAACTCATCTATCAAATGGAGCCGTTCATGTTGAGGCACACGTCGAGCTATTTTCTTCGGCGTCATACGCTCGGATCGTCTGGGAGCAATCCTTGGCGAGATACGCTGAGATCGCCTGGGAGTTATCTTTGGTGTAACACGCTGTGGTCGCCTTGGAGAAGTATTTGGTGAAATACCATGCGATCTTTTGGGAGTTGTATTTGGTGAAAGCTGGAATCATTTGGGAGTTTGGAACTGACTGGGCGACTGAGATGGGCTGGAAGTTTGGGACAATCTCGATCTTTGAGATGGGATGAAGCTTTGGGATGTGCTGAAGCTTTGAGATAGAGTACTAAGATCTTTGGAGAGCTGTTCACTATGCTGATCTGTGTCATTTGTAGATGAGGTACTCTTGGGATGCTCAAGAGATATATCTACACTATCTTCCACTCTTCTACGTTTTATCATTTCTGCCTTAAATTTCTCAAGGAAATTTTTCTCAAGTAGACTCTTCGGAGGAAACACTTTGAACCTTGATCCATGACATTGTTAACTGTAACCGAGTTTAAAATGGAAGCAATGTTCATGACTGTTATTCACAAAAAGTTATGGTGAGTTTCAATGTTGCACCTGGCCATACGGAGCCCATTTTATATTCATGGATTAACATTATGCACGGATAAGTGAAACAAATGGAGCTAAGATGATGCTTGAAATAGCTTTTCCGTCATGGGAAAATCGTTTTTGATGTGATGGATGGAGTAGGAGGTTTCAAGACGACTTACATTCCAAGTACTGGATCAAAAGGTTGGTCATACTATCTCCAAGACTCCATTTGCGGAGGCACTCTTTGAGTTCCTCTTCCATATTTCCGGTGACAGCTCTCGAAGGAGGATGAATCAATTATTCCGTACATAAATCATTCGTTTTAGTATCACTAGTTCTTTTGGTCGATAACACTGCTCGACAAAATTTTGGGTCCGAAATATCGCATTGACCAGACAAAGATTTTCTTATGTATTTTTCGACGTAGAAACCGATCCCGAAACCCGTTTTGACCCTACACGTCAGGATTTTTTTTAAAACGCAAATTACTGATTTTAGAAAAAACAACGTTTTTCGGCTTTTTTGCAAAATTTTCAAATTGATGATACCGCCGCTGCTTCGTCCCGATTGGTAGAAAATTATATCAAAAGAGGTTTGTCAATGTATTTTGAACCGCTGAACACGATCCCAGTGGTTTCATGAGGCTAGGATGCATCCAAAAAAAGATATAAGCAGATGAACTGAGTTGCTATCAGCAAAATTTCACGGATTTCGCGATAAATTTTCAAAAAATCGCCAAATAGCCCCAAAACAAGATATTTGAGCTCACGAGGTCGCATTCTCTTCGTTTGTGTATGTACTTTCATGAAAAAATATCAGCAATGACCGTCAGGAAGATGGGTTGAGTGTAGAATCGTTCTCGGGAGTCGCATTTTCTATGTCTTTTAGGAAAAGACCGGACATTTCTTTGTGAGTGGATTCTGATGTCTCCAGCGCATTCGTCTTGTCAACGCACTTATATCAAATGACCATTTCTCAAGTTTGATATCAAGTTTTCAGAATGTTTTCCTAGCCGCTTTCCTCTTATGTAAACTGTCATCCTCGGAAACCAGGAACCAACAGTAATCGGCCAGCATATTCGTATTATTTTTGGTACCATATCTCTTCTCCATCTCGGCTATGTCCTGGTGGAATCTTTCACCATGTTCATCACTCACTGCTCCGAGGTTTTCAGGAAAGAAATCCAAGTGAGAATCCATCATGTGAATTTTGAGACTCATATTCACCCCCATCATCTTGAGATTCGACAACATTTTATCCACCAAAATCTGATGATTCTCCGATTTCCTGTTCCCTAAGAAATTTGTTATGACGTCCTTTATGGACCTCCATGTTTCCAGCTCAATATCTACAAGTCTCTGGTCGAATGTACAATCAAGCATCAATTTTCTGATGTCAGGACCATTCAATACCCCAGCCTTCAATTTGGCCTCACTTATTTCGTTAAATATCTTCCGTAGATAAAGAAATGCTTCCGAAGTCTGGTCCATTCCTTTGATGAAGTTTTTCACCAAACCTAATTTGATATGAAGTGGTGGTAGAAACACTTTTTTAGGGTCAATCAAGGGCTCAGCGATGACGTTCTTTACCCCAGGTATAATCTGTTCTCTTTGTGGCCAATCTTTCTTAATGTAATGTTCGTTCCTCATCCGTGAGTCCCATTCACAGAGAAAACACATATGTTTCGTATATCCCAATTGTAGCCCAAGAACAATGCTGATTATTTTGAAATCCCCGCATAAAGTCCAACCATACCTTCCGTAATTGATTTTGTCTAGAAGATTTTTGACGTTTTCATAGCTTTCTTTAGTCTGGGTGCCGTAGAAAATCGGAATGGAAGGCTTATCATTACCATTATGCAGTAAAACACCTTTTAAGCTGGTTTTGTTGGAATCGATGAAGAGACGCCATTCGTCGGGTACGTGTTGGTATTGGAGTTCGCCAAAGAGACCGTCGATATCACAACAATAAAGATTCCCGTCCTCCTCAGTGAAAAAATCTCTGAACCCTGATTCTCGGCTTCTAAAAGATGTAATGCGAACTCCGTCTTCGAGAAGGTTCATTTCTTTCAGTCGAGAGGCCAAAAGCTCCGCTTTAATTTTCGGGAGATCAAGATCTCTGACTAAATCGTTGAGCCTCTCTTGACTGAAAAGAGTAGGCTCGGGAAGCATCTGGGTCTTCCTCGTTTCCGGTTCGAAACCACAAGAGGAATACTCTGAATTGTTAGACTGACTTCCCGAAGATGGCTGTGAGTCTTTCATCACAACATCTTGATAAGAGACATTTTCTTGCGATGAGACAGAAGACAAGTGCAAAGGTATGCCAGGCACGGGCTTTGTCACTGACGAAACATCTGAGTATTTTATCAAATGTTTAGTTTTTGATGAGTATCCTGATACTTGAGCCAAACAGAAGTGACAATCATACACGTGGTCCCTTGGTTCTCTCCACAATGTGGGCATTGAAAAATTGAGATGTGAGTTCTGTGCCACTAATCTGATCGAACAAGTGAGGCATACATTATCAGGGGTCCAAGGCTTGCTCAAGTTTTCAGGTTTGAACCCAAAATAATTTTCATATGCTTCCTGCAAAGCAGTCGTGAAACTACGCCTTTCTTTCTCAAATGTATATTGGCTACACACAAAGCAAAATTTGCTCGGATCGTTGACGCATCTGTATTGACGAGACATGTTTCCTCTGATCTTCGATGGGAGCTCACCGTATCAGGATCAATCCTAACGTTTCAGGATCACGAACGTATTACCAGTTCATATTCAATAGGAGCGGTAGCATTAGAGTATACAAAAATTTCACCAGCTAACTAAATTGACACGTCGGAGCACTCAAGGGCTAGGCTTGAGCGATTATCAGAACAATTCTGTATAAGGGTCTTAGTTTCGACTCACTTATATTACCAAATCTATTCTTTCCTGATGCGATGTACGGGGATTCGGTATGCCACCTAGCAGCAAGATTCTGAAGCTCAGAATCAGGAAGGCAGCGTGAGAGGGGAGCATGCAGTATCTGCTTGCTTTATCTATGGCGAACGTCAACGGAGCCCCTCCCGAGAACGATTCTACACTCAACCCATCTTCCTGACGGTTATTGCTGATATTTTTTCATGAAAGTACATACACGAACGAAGAGAATGCGACCTCGTGAGCTCAAATATCTTGTTTTGGGGCTATTTGGCGATTTTTTGAAAATTTATCGCGAAATCCGTGAAATTTTGCTGATAGCAACTCAGTTCATCTGCTTATATCTTTTTTTGGATGCATCCTAGCCTCGTAAAACCACTGGGATCGTGTTCAGCGGTTCAAAATACATTGAAAAACCTCTTTTGATATAATTTTCTACCAATCGGGACGAAGCAGCGGCAGTATCATCAATTTGAAAATTTTGCAAAAAAGCCGAAAAACGTTGTTTTTTCTAAAATCAGTAATTTGCGTTTTAAAAAAAATCCTGACGTGTAGGGTCAAAACGGGTTTCGGGATCGGTTTCTACGTCGAAAAATACATAAGAAAATCTTTGTCTGGTCAATGCGATATTCCGGACCCAAAATTTTGTCGAGCAGTGTAATCAAGGACTTTCATGTAGCTTGAGTCAGGTGTTGAATATTATAATGGAGATGGAAAACACAGGTTTTGGGAACCAGAAGTGATCTTGAGTTTGGCGCCCTATTTTCATTATCATAATTCGTAAAAAGTTCGATTCACTCTTCTGATTGATTTCTCATCATTCTCAGGACCGGTGAACACAGCTATTCAGAACCCATATTTCGACGTCGGACAGGTGCATTCATTCTACGGAAGCAATACTTTGAAGCCTGAGGTCAACATAACCTCAGAAAAATCACTTTGATGCAGAAACTGATCTTTCGACCTGTTACACGAATTTCATCTCAAATACAACAACTTTGACGGATTCCTCGTCGAATCCCACGTCGCGGTCTATTCTGAACAAATTGGGCGCATTCTAGAATTGAGCCCATTTGTGGTAGCTGAACCCATTCTGAACAGGGGGCCAGTTCGAGAGGAGGTATAAAAAGGAGCAGAATGAGCAAGAATACGTCTCATTTGGAGATCTGAAAACCAAAATACCCTGGTTGTCTGGTAAAACTGTACAATCTCATAGGAATAGGCCTTTCTCCACCTAGGAGCAAATTAGGCGCACACTCTTTTGATCACGTGAAAAAAAACTTTCTGTGACAACTTTTGTTCTTATTTTGGGAGAATTTGAAAAAGTTCTGGATGGGCTGTTGCCATTACTGATGTCACTTCCATAACGAACCCCTATACGTCACTTTCGGTACACCAGCTTCGAGCTGTTCCTGATTAATTATAAAAACTTCATCTATGTAATATCAATATATGAGTTGGTTATTTGGTCTCATCGATCTTGAAGGACGGTGGGGAACTAAATAAATTCTCAAAATTTCATGAAAGAAATTTTATTGCTACGTTTTGTCCACTAGGTTTCGTGGACCTCATCAGGCTTCAGGTTTGTTATTCTTCAGATCGTCATTATATTTTTGAACGATCTTGTAATAGAGCACAGACATAACGTCTGGCTACTGTCGATACTAGTAAATAGAATGAGTCCTAACTCATATATTAAACATCAAAGACGAAGAATCTGCAAAATTACTGATGGTATGTAGTATCAGGTTCTCAGAATTTATTCTCATACCGCATTTCAACGTCTTTTTGTTTAACAGAATCTCGTGTTGAATTCACTGAGGATCTTACTGAACAAACATCGATATCAACACTTCACGAGAAAAATTGACACATGTGAGAATTTGAGTTGCATCAAAATTGACGTATGTGAGACATTGAGCTACATCCATAGAGATAGTACCAATAGAGGAGGCATGACATGGGGGCTACTGTAAGTGAGCCCGTGACCGCGAGGGAGAGAGAAAGAGGAACGAGTTGGGAAGGCTGTCTCTGTCTATGACGCGAGAGAGGGAGAACCGACTACGAACAGTGGGAGCATGAAAGTTGACGAAAGTGGGAAACAGTGGGAAAGAGCATAAGAGGAGAGTAGCCAGGGGATTTCGTGTCGTGCACGTTGTTAGATGCGCTGCCAATTTGACAGTTGTCACTTTCTGGCAAAGCGACCAAGTGCATCTTGTCGAGGATAAAATTTCCTTCAAAATGGTACAGGTCCCTCCTCGACAAGTACGAAGCTTTTCCAGTATACAGCGATAGAAAGTGAAAAAGTGCAGATTCTGAGCGCCACGTGCGGGCAGTTTTGCTGCGAGAATAGCGTTTTGACACACTTCCCCCCCCCCATTATTCTGATAATGCTCGAAGAGCTTTGCTCTTAAAGAGATACGATTTGTGCCATTTTGAAGAGAATTTCATCCTCTGCAAGATGCACTTGGTTGCTTTGCCAGAGAATGACAACTGTCAAATTGGCAGCGCATCTAACAACGCAACGTTGACGGTCCCGTTCAAATGTATATTCATCACCCCGAGCGCTTTTCGCGCATTATCTGGGCAGGGTTTCCATTTCCCGGGGAACTTGCGAGGACCTTTTTTGTGGGAAATTTTACGATTCACTTTTTCGATCTGATGAAGCTTTCCCGGGAACAATTTAGCGCGTCAAAATATATAGAATAACGTATAATAGATTTTTGAAGTGGCCACGGAAGCCTCAGTGGACGCCTACACGGCCTACACTGCCCTCCGGCTTAGCTTCCCCTCTCCTATGTGACGTCATCACTCATCAGAGAGAGAAAGCATTCCTAACTCGTTCGTCTCTCTCAAGTTGCGCGGTCACGCCGAAAAGACAGGCATGCCCCCTCTATTGGTCCTATCTCTATGGCTACATCCGGGATCACATCAATGAAGTCAAAATATCAATCGTTTCAAGGGCTTATGACTACAGTCATGTTGGAACACTTCCCCATATGAAACTTCAAATTTGGCTCAGTCCCAGGAGGCTTGAGCTTATTCAACCAGAAGTTTTTCTTCGGAATTATTCCTGTACATTCGACCCATCTATCTCTGAGCTAATGAAAATAGTATGAATGTATGAAGAAATACTATGGAGAAGCATTTTCGGCAGCTCACAAAAAAAGTTTTTCGTCAGTTTTGTGGTAATTTGGATGTTTACTGCGATATAGTGAATTCTGCTGGTACCAAGTCAGAAAATCAGCTTGACGATTGTCTCGAATGCATCCTATCCACTTTTCGATACTGTGATCGTGTTTAACACATTGAAATACGAAAACAATCCGAGTTCGGATGCTCTCTGGCTACACCAAAAGAATGTACCATGGGAATTATGTATTTACGGGATTAGCAAGAAACGCTGAAAGCTTTGATCCCTAGAGATACAATATTTTTTGTTCTAGGGGAAGTCCTGTTGTTTAGGTGCTGAACTGGGGTAATATTCACTTTCCACGCCGAAAAATCCCAAAATTGTATAATCCGCTCAATTAACTATTCATGGCCCAAAGTTTTGTTGTCAAGTGTAATAGGTGTCATTCCCGAAACATGTAATTTAGCACTTTTTCATGGACCTGATTGTGAAGTCATCTTTAGAGTGATTAAACTCATTCTGTGAGGAATTTATTCAGTACGATTTCCAACGTAAAATTCGCCGAACAATCCCATGAAGATATCAAATTTCAGATAGAATTTTCCCCAAGGGCTAAGAATCTAGTCTCCTGCATGAAAGTGACTTTATTGAGGTCATTATGACCTGTTCGAGACTTGAAAGTATTTTTTTCCATGTAATTCAGCATTTTTGACGTCAAGAAATGTGTTTCGAATAATTATTAAATTTCCACCCGATCAGTGACTGGAAATATCTAATCGAATTGGACTGAAAGATCCACCCCAAATAGGATTGAAACAAACGTAAAAAATGAACGATGAATTTGGCGTGAATTTCGAGCGAAGCAATTTGTAACTCATGAGATTTCTCATTGTAACTTAATAGTACCCTTGCATTTCCAACTAGAGATTGTAGTTACACAAGCTTTAAAAGAAAAATTTCACAAGGAATCTGATGTTTACGTGACTTCAAACAAAAACGCGAACTATTTACAACGAAGAGTTTCAAATCGTACTTCGTGGAGGTCAGATAAGATTTTCCTGCGAATGTATCATTTCTTATTGCGATGGCGAAGCCTCAAAATCCCCCCCCCCCCCTCCCCAAGGATTTAAGAGTCTGTCATCGCGGGAACTCAAGCCTCCCATTTTGACTAGTGAGCCCTTCATTTTTTAACCTGTTCAAATTTCCATACACGTAATCTATTGGAATATAGTTGGTACTGGAGTTTCTGGTTGTTTTGTCTACACACCATCTCCATTCTTCACCATTAATGGTCGAAATGTCAGTTACATGTGAATACAGTGCGAAAAAGGCTCAGAATGCGAAATCCAAGTGCTGCATTGATATATGTAGTCGGAAATTATGAATTGAAATGATTTCGTCAGTTCCGTGCATACCAAGTTACCGTACTAAAAGTCGACTTATCTGGGTGCTAACAATTTTTTTCATCAGTATATAATGAAAATAGAAGAAATCTATGTGAAGAAGTGATCATGAAAATTAATGCTCTCTATGGACCATTGCGTATATCAAATTTTCCAATCTATACGAAACGACGCGTTTCGGACATCTATCTATGTCCTTCTTCAGGTTAATTAATATTCAAAAATATAGTGAAGGGAAATGGAGAGTATAGCAGCTTAAATAACTAGGACTTATCGGCGCAGATGCGGTGTCTTGTGATCCCCTCTGAGATGGAACCTAGTGCGGATGTTGATGTTAATGGAATCCACAGGTACTTCTTCGGAAATCGGCCGTGTGACCAATAGGCCGAACGGTACCTGGATGCACTGATTTACTCACGAGGTTCTGATCACTGTACACCAAGACGCACTGCACCACAGTCTTTAAAACTTTTTCGTTGTTCTTGGTTAGATTTCGTGTGCGATTTTGTCTCCGGTGTGTGAATGTATATAGCCGAGGAGAAGAATTCGTTGAGTTTGGTGTGAGAAAGATTCGTTCCCTTCAGAGGACGGGTTCGAACTGATCGACCTGTGGTTGCTGTAGACCATCGCCGGGTGTGAATGAGATGTCTTGGTGTGTGTGTGTGTGTGTGTGTGTGTGTGAATATTTGATAAAAAGTGGGGCTCTTGATTGCTGCCTCGAGGTTACTATTTCAAAAAAAAATTTCCATACAAATATGTGTAATACATGCGAGCTACTTATATGTACGATTTGGGAGAGGCGGGTACGTTGCGCTGGCGCCGCGCGTTGCTCATAAAATTTAAAGGTCCAGGAACTCCCGTGTTACTCCATTCTTGAATCTCTTGCTCTTTCTTTTCTATTCTGCCGAAAGATTTTGTTTTACCAGCTTGACAACGGTTATCGAGTCTCTCGATCCGATCAGTGTGCATATGCGTGCGTAGGTGTGTGTGTGTGTGTGTTTGCGCGCGTGTGTGTGTTTGTGTGTAAGAGGGAGGAAGAGAGAACAGAAAAAGACGGAAAAAGAGAGTTTTCACCCTAGAAAGAGATTTTCGTGCCGAGATCACTTCGTTAGGAGATGGACTCGGCTATATACATCCACCCACCGGAGACAAAATCGCACACAAAATCTAACCAAGAACAACGGAAAAGTTTTAAAAACTGTGGTGCAGTGCGTCTTGGTGGACAGTGATCAGAACCTCGTGAGTGAATCAGTGCATCGTACCGTTCAGTTATCGTATAGTGCATAGGTACCGTTCGGCCTATTGGTCACACGGCCGATTTCCGAAGAAGTCCCTGTGGATTCCATTAACATCAACATCCGCACTAGGTTCCACCTCAGAGGGGATCACAAGACACCGCATCTGCGCCGATAAGTCCTAGTTATTTAAGCTTCTCTACTCTCCATTTCCCTTCACTATATTTTTGAATATTAATTAACCTGAAGAAGGACATAGATAGATGTCCGAAACGCGTCGTTTCATATAGATTGGGAAATTTGATATACGCAACGGTCCATAGAGAGCATTAATTTTCATGATCATTATACATTGCTTCTGGACATTAGAGTCAAAGAGACCTATATTACTATGTGAAGAAGTTTTTACGTCAACATCTTCGTTTCTGCGAGCGATTTTACGGCGGAATATCAGTTTTGTACATTCGAATGCAGTTTTCTGCGATACTCCACGACACGAAAATGCGAAAAAATGGAGTTACCATCAACTCCACCATGACCAAACCATGTTTGCATATATTCCAACACATATTATAACTCAATATACGAAAAAGATGGAAAAATTGGAATAGACAAGCGGGGCATCAATTTTCAACTTCTGAATTACCCGGACCAATGCGGATGGATGTCCCGACAATACTTATGAACAACGTCAATCTCAAAATCACATCCCCCAAAAATCGTGCCTCAAAATATTTTAGATGGAGTAACTTAGCGATCAGTGAAACGTAATTGCACAATGATCGGAAATTCCAAATTACTGAGTGATTCCACTTACCCTGAATTAGAATCGATTTTTATCTCGATCGATATGAACGATCGAGACTTTATCGCTCGCGATAAAGACTTAGGAAGTCTTGATCGTTCATATCGATCGAGACGAGAATTGATTCTAATTGTCACCGATTGTCGGCGAATGAACAACCGAGATGAAAACCTTTCTCGCGAGCGGCTGCAAAAGCCCTCGTGTAACATATAAGCCCGATCAAAATCATGACCATCAAGCCACTTTGGCTAGGTGACGTCGGGGGCCTCTACTCGGATCTCTTCAGCCCCCCTGAAAAGTCTGATCCGGAGAGGAAAGACGAAACGCAAAATTCAGCGTAGATTCAAAATTTTTCGATATTCATCTCATTTTTCATGTATTTGAAATTCCATCAAAATCCTTCAAGTTGCGACACTCTAATTACGAGGTGCCTTGAAGGTACATAGATCGAATTGGAGTAATCCAATATCGATCTATGTCACTCAATCAACAGATCCGTTGATTAAAATTAGCTTGCAGTAGCCGAGTAATGTAATGATATGACTTACCTTGAATATTATAATCCTTTCTTCTACGGTATGCAGGCGCAATTGTGGCCCAGGGATGAATTTTTAGTATCTTTTATTCAGACCACGTGCACTTCGTATCACCAATTATTCGCTGATAGAGCGATGCGAGGCTCTCGTGCTCTTGGCGCGAACTGGTCGCCTAGGCGCCATTTACGGCACGAGTGCCCGATAACACCGGACGCTCAACAGGAGATGTGTGAGGAGACCGACACTTGCCGAACGTACCCGATATCGCTCTGACTCTCGGATATACCATCCGCACGCAATACGAGATCTTGCCGCCCGGTAGAAATCCGGGCAGGCAAGACTTTTTCGTGTTGGCCTGCGTGAATCATCTCGCATGCCAGTTTAACTCGTGGTTCCCCTCTCTTTCTCCTGCGTACAGGGCGAGAAAGAGGACGCGCCGATTAGTCATTGCAAAGGTCCGAACCCAGAGGGGTAACCCAGCACCAACCGATGCAGCAAACTTGCGCAGCATCGTGGGAGACCCAGCAGGAGAACCCAGAGTGACATTCCCTCCGGAAAGTGAAGATCCCATCCCGCTCTCCACTATGCAAGAGCTACTCACAGCGGCAAAGAGGCTGCCCAACGGCAAGGCTCATGGCCTGGACGGCATTCCGAACGAGGCTCTGAAACTGGTCTTCAAATACAAGCCAGATTTACTCCTCGACCTCTTCAACATCTGTCTGAGCGCAGTAACTTTCCCGGACAAGTGGAAACGCCAGAAGCTGGTCCTGATACCTAAGGGTCAAGGAGGTCAACGCCCTCTCAGCATGCTCGACAATATCGGGAAAATGTACGAGAGGATGGTGCTCAACAGGGTGGAGAAAGCCTACAAAGAAGGCGGTGGGCTATCACCAATGCAGTTCAGGTTCCGGAAGGGACGGAGCACTGTGCACGCGATCGAGGAAGTCCAAGAACGGGTTCAAGCGTCGGTAGGGAACCCATACCAAGGAAGAGGAGGATTCTGTGCCATCATTGCGTTGGACATGAAGAACGCGTTCAACTGCGCGAGCTGGGAGCGAGTCTATCAATCCCAAGACGTCAAAGTGCCCTCCTATCTACTAGCCGTCACGAGTGACTACATGCGGAACAGGACCCTCGTGTACGACACCGACGAGGGACAAGAGATTCGGGTACTGTCCGCCGGAATCGGACAGGGATCGGTTTCCGGGCCGTTCAACTGGAACACCCAGTACGACAGCTTACTGTCTATCGAACTGCCAGAAGGAGTGATAATTGTGGCTTTCGCGGACGACGCGGGACTCATAGTATGGGCCGTTAACGAGGAATTCTTGGGTAGACGCGCGAACGAAGCGCTGGCCCGAGTCTACGAGTGGATGATCAGCAGGCTTCTGGAGCTCGCTGTCAAGAAGTGCGAAGCAATCGTGGTCACAAGGCGTAGGAAGTTAGACTTACCCCGGTTTTATATCAACAGGCAAGAGATCCCACGGAAGACAGAGCTGAGATACCTCGGTGTATGGCTCGACGACAAGTGGTCGTTTAAGAAGCACATCCAGGAAGCCGCCCAGAAGGCGAGCAGGGTCGGTGCGGCGCTCCAGCGCCTTATGCAGAATATCGGAGGACCCAAGGAAAAGAGGCGCAACCTCCGTAACACCGTCACCACCTCCATCATGCTGTACGGTGCACCCGTGTGGGGAAAGAGAGTAGAGAAGACCATCATCGAAAAGAGAATGGGACCTGTTCACCGGGGAGCGGCCCTGAGGAGTATCCGTGCCTACCGCACCGTGTCAGGAGATGCGGCTTACGTATTGGCGAGTACTCCGCCCATCCACTTGCTCGTCGCGGAGCGAGTGAGGATCTGGGACCGCCAGAAAAAGATCGGAGCCGAACAAGTGCTGACTCCGACAATGAAGGAGATCATCCACGACAACGAGAAGGAGACCACCCTCGAACAGTGGCAAACTGAGTGGGATTCGCCATTTGCGGATGGCAGATGGACGCACCGGTTGATCCGTGACGTAGCCAAGTGGACGGAACGCACCCACGGAGAGATGGACTACTGGACGACGCAGGCACTGAGTGATCACGGTTGCCTCGGTGCCTACCTGACCCGGTTCAAGAAGAGGACATCCCCAGCATGTCAGTCAGGCGGGGACAACTCGCATGATGCTGAACACGCCATGCTCACGTGCAACGACACCCGAAGGGAGCGCGGCGAGTTGGGTGAATGGCTGGGTGCTCAACTAACACCTGAGAACCTCGTCCCGTACTTGATCCGCAACCAGGAGACATGTGATAGAGTCACCGGATACATTGAGCTGGTGATGACCCGTAAGGAGGAGAAAGAAAGGGAAGTGAGGCGCCTCGAAGCAGGCAAATCACAGTGAGTCTGCCGATTCAAACAGAAGAGGTCCAAATTATTCTAGGAGGAATATGATGAACTGAAGAGGGAAGGAAGAAGGAAGAAGAAAGAAGAAAGAAGAGAGAAGACGGAGAGAGAAAATCGAAGAAAGAAGAGTAGGAAAAGGTCGAAGAAGGAGCAACAACACCTGCGAGTCGTGAGAACCGAGCGTCGCTCGAGGGCACACGGGCGCTGGATTCATGCTCATCCGGTTCACCGGGTGGGCAAAATGGAAGCGCTCATGGTCTGCCGGTGGGTTATCCAATAGGGATGTCCTGTCATCAGATTTTCCCTTATATTCCACTTAAAAAAAAAAAAAAAAAAAAAAAGAGAGAGAGGCGCTGGAGAGAGGGAAGAGCTCTGCTGCGCGCGATAGTCTGCACATGCGAGAGGCGAGACTGCTAGGGACACTATTTTCCTGCATCAGGACCGATGCGGAAACATTTGTATAGTCGATGTATACCTATATAGTCGTATCATCGCGATACGCGTATATAGATATACATTTGCCCTGTGCTCATTGCGCGCGGGGGGCATACTCAACCTGGGAGAGATCTCCGGATGATGTTCGTCTACTGGAGGTCGAGTGGGTGCTGATCGGAGATCGTCTTACCAACCTGGAGGTTGGGAGAGTGCTCGTCGATCATAGATTGACAGAGTCATCGTCTCCTAGGAGAGGCGATACGCTGATGATGAAGGTTGATTGCAGAAGATGTATCTGGAACTCTCATAGCTCCACTACTTATGTGTGGAAACCAGCACATAAAGTGGTATCCTGAAGGCATTGCTCTGTACAGCCAAACATCTCACATCCATACCAAAGTATGGATTTGCCGCCAGATCACATACATATATGAAATTTAGTTCATTATCCGATCGCAGTGGGCCGCAACCTGCCCATCACCTTAGTAAGCCCTCAGTTACAATGTTCATCTCGCAAAACCGAGGTATGTTCAGAGTTTGGTCATCCAGACTCTCCATTTGCGGGGCACACTCATCCTTAACTGATTCTCGGCTAGTTGATGGAAAAACGAAGGAATTGTTGTTTTGCAGCGAGGTTTTCATGAAAGGGCCTTTTGAGATTGAAGACGTGGATATGGAAAAAGAAGCCAGGTACGCTCCGAGGAATGCTGAAATCACCCATGAGTTCGTAGTCTTGAAGTAATCAGAATCATTTTAGCCCAAGGATAATCATTGTTCCATTTTTGTCAAGTCATTCCCTATCATTGAGGAGTTCGACAAAAGTCTGGATGATTCGCAATGTGGATCAGAAGAATCGAGTATGCAGAATATTGAATGTTCCGTAGAACTATCCAAGAATGTGATTTTTAGTGAGATTACACGGAAACGACGAATCGCTGGCTTGGATCACAAACCCCGCTTCAGACTCCTCATGTCCATGTTTCAACCCAAAAGAAAACACCCTAGCTCGCAAACAGAGCATTGAGCCTTCAATCTCTTGAATTCAGTATGATCGTCTCGAATGCACTTCTCTCGCTAGATCATGTATTACTTCTTCTCAAATACCAACAATGTTACATCTCCATGGTACCACTTAGGGAATTGGGATGGTGGATTCACTTCGACGGGCACTTCCTCACGGATAACCTTATCGATACTCTCATTGGAATAAACAATCACCATGCGCCATCGACTTCGACATGAGAAGATACAATACAAGAGTTAATATTACGCAGCAAATTCAACAAACTATCGCAGTCCACAGACCTCAAGTCTGAAGGACTGCTAGTCTCCTCTGAAAGGAATTGAGGGCGATCACTGGAAAATGGTCTAGGGAATACTGCGTGGTGGAAATCACAGGAGATGAGCTGATGTGTGCAGACTTGTTGATTGAAAATATCAGGGTATTAAGGTGGTATTTGTGATGAAGTACTCACGATGGTATTCGAGACAGAGCATACCATATGATACTCGTGGTTGTGTTCTCATGATAGTACTAGTGTGACGGTACTCTTAACCGTTCTTGTGATATAGGAATCCCGGTGGCTCTTGTTATGGAATACTCAACGTTGTACCCGTTGGAGAATCATTCAAGGGGGTAACCGTGGTGGAGCACTGACAGTGGTGCTCGATAGAGAATTTGAGTAGTTGTCCTAGGATAAATTTTTCGATCCCAAACCATGTTCGAGCACTTTCCTCCATTTAAATACATGGGGAAACCAAAAGTGCGAAAAGCATTGCAGGTATAGGCAAGAAACGCGCCGGTCACTCCCCCCCCCCTCTCTCTCTACTATGCTATTCCAGCATGGTATTGCTCTACAGATCTCGAGCCATACACCGTTTGGGCACTTTTCCCCATTTAAATACACGGGGAAACCAAAAGTGCGAAAAGCATTGTATGCATAGGTGAGAAACGCGTTGGTTACTTTCCCCCCTCTTTCCCTCTACCATGCTGTTTCAGCATGCACAAATCTCAAGCCATACACCAAGACCGTGCATCCAAGGGTTCCTACAACATTGCTAAAACAGGTCCATATGCTGCTCGAGACATACATATATGCTTGAGACATATGCGCTCCTCCATATGCTAACATATCCGATATTTCGTTCCGCTCGAGGATCTCCGACTCTGTTGCTTCGAATCCCGTTGCCACCACCACCACAGCATCTCCACAACGGGTTCCCACTCTCACTCTATACTCACTCTGTTGCCGCTGCTGCTGCTGCCGCCGCCGCAGTCAATATCATCGTCCTCGCCTCCACAACCAATTCCCTCTCTCCCTCTCGCTCTACACATAATATTCGCTCTACCACAACGAGTCTCTTTCTTCCTTTCGCTTTTGCTCATTCTGTTACAGCCTCATTCTGATGCATATATACTTTGTAAGCCCAACAGCTTGCTTAACTCTTTTGCTGTTGAATAGCAATGTATGAAAAACTTTGTAGCTCGACTGCAGGCAAAGTTTTATCTCGTATGTCTCATGCGTATGTCAATGCCCTCATACAACATCCTACACTTTATTCAGGTCACGTTTGCTGGTAGTTCATCTTCCTCACACTGAGCATAGTCTAGCGAAGCTTCATTTCATAGTTTCAGTTGTACTGCAAGCTACTGTGCGAGTAGTTGCCACAGTCACCAAGCTTTCAATACAATTATGTTTTTCCTAAATTTTTGGCTTTGTTTTGTCATTAATTCAAACCGTGAACGAATCAAGTGAAATGCTCATAGATTATTTACTTATTTTATGTGAATTCATAGTTACGTGCAGTTTCACAATAGGTTCAATATTATATGTTCTTAAGCGATGTAAATCATCAACACGAGCTCAATTGATTTTACTCCAAGATAAACTCGTAATGGAATCTACAAGTGGTACATCTGAGACTGTGTGTTCTCCCAAGCAATCGAAGGTTGGTAGAACTAAACAAGAAAAGTTTATGTTGAACTCTAAGAGTGAAAATGTAGTAGCTTCCAAAAAAGTGCAACTCGGTGAAATATGTGGAAGCGAAACACTTGATACCCATTCTACTCTCAAGGAATTGGAACATGAGGGAGCTCTGCTTAGGGAGAACCCTGATAGATTCGTATTATTCCCCATCAAGTGGCCTATGATCTGGGAACTTTATACACAACACGAAGCTTGTTTTCGGTCTGCTGAAGAGCTTGATTTCTCAAAGGATATAACTGATTTCCAGATAATGAGTCATGGAGAACAGCATTTTATTTCACACGTATTGGCATTCTTTGCCGCGTCGGATGGTATTGTAAATGAAAATTTACTCTCACACTTTTCTCAAGAAGTTCAAATCCCGGAAGCGAAAGCATTTTACGGGTCTCAAATAGCTATGGAAAATATTCATTCTGAAACTTATGCTCTTCTTTTGGATACATATACTCAAGATCCTGTGAGAAAGAGTTTTCTATTCAACGCTATACAAACAATGGAGTGTGTTGCCCTAAAAGCTCATTGGGCCTTGAAGTGGATCAACGACTCATCTGTAGCGTTCGCTGAACGCTTAGTGGCTTTCGCTGCAGTTGAAGGAATCTTTTTCAGCGGTTAATTTGCCAGCATTTTCTGGCTCAGGACGAAAGCAAAAATGCCTGGACTCACTACATCGAATGAATTTATTTCGAGAGACGAGTGCTTACACACCAAGTTCGCGTGTGTGTTATTCAAGTTGTTGAACAGGCAACCATCGCGGGAGCGCGTTTATAATATCATCCATGATGCTGTGAAGATCGAAAAGAATTTTGTTTGCGAATCTCTACCTGTAGCACTCATTGGAATGAACAATAAGTTGATGAGTGAATACATTGAATTTGTAGGGGATTTCCTGCTAGTTGAACTAGGTTTTCCAAAGATTTTTCATACGGAAAACCCATTTCCCTCCATGGATGCAATAAATATTGAGTCTAAGTCTAATTTCTTTGAGAAAAAAGTTAGCGAGTATCAGAAGTGGGGAGTGATTGGAGACACTTCCACGTTCAATATTGATGCTGATTTTTGAATATTATGGAGTTCAAAGCAATACATTACTATATAACCTATAAGGTGGTGGGGAAAACAGTATATGAATGGGTGTTCATAGATATAAACTAATAGTACAGCAATGTATTCCGTAGGAAGAGACGGTGAGGGTTACTTCAAAAAAAGGTTTGATCTCTCTCTCTCTCACTCTCTCTCTCTCTCTCTCTCTCTCTCTCTCTCTCTCTCTCTCTCTCCCATGAAATTTTTCCTTTCTCCCAACAGGTCAACTAGAAATAATCAACGCTCTCATAAATTATGAGCGAGATTACGTTTACGGTGATTCATTCATCCACTATTGTATAGCATATCAATATTTGAACGTCTCACACAGATTTTCAATCGTGTTTAAGCTGACTGGTGGACATTCAATTCTATCAATGTTCACTTACCACAGACTTGATGATGGAATTTTCGAGATTGATGAAAATACGAGTAACTATAATAGATGCTTACCGAAATCATACTACAAAATTCGAAACATTAAAGAAATTGCTGGTTTCATCTGGCATTGCAGACACCACCTCTCAAACATTCAAGTGGTGAACATGAAGAACAGGTAACTCGAGTGAATGGGTTTTTCATTTCTCAATGATGATTACAGTGATTGATATCTTATATTTCCCTCCAATTATTCTAGGTTACAGATTCAACAAGAAAGACAGTTGGAATAGCTCAGTGGGAGAGCGTATGACTGAAGATCATGATGTCCTCGGTTCGATCCCGAGTTCCGACAGTTTTTTTTCTCCTTCCCAATCGTCGAATGAGTTCCACAAATAAGCTATGAGCTTTACCAGCTGAAATAGCTCAGTTGGTAGAGCTTATGGTTAATAATCATGCGGTCCTCGGTTCGAGTTTCGGCAAAATTTTTTTTTTTTTTCTATTATTTCTCTCCTAACATCCATTACAAGTGAAAATATGTGAGATACGTTTGAGTGATCAAATAAAATACTCTTATTCATTTTCAAAAAGTGTAATTTTCTTTTATTTCCCAAACAATTCATAAAAATGATTTCTGATCTATCCAACTATTCATGGATGAAGGAAGGCCCCACCATTTTACGAACGATTTTCCAGCTTTTCTTTTGAGTATTTTCTCCACTAAATAGACATTGGGATCATGCACTTTGGATAATTCTTGCGAGTAAAATTGACCCGATATTGGATCATTTTTATCATCCACCAAATGATATGTAACAGGCCATGCATTATGATTCACTCGAGCAATTTTAAAAATCTCAGCTGTCCAGTTGGCTGTATATCCTTTCGAAAAGTTGGTTTTATACTTTGATACTCGCACATAATCACCCACTTTGAATTTAGATTCTTTCGAGAGATGTGGTTCACTAGCATAGACAGTTTTGAATAATCTCGATTCAATTTTCGACTGGTTGGCGGATCGCTTCCACACCTGTATGGGTTTCATACCAATAGTTCTATGCACATCATTGTGATTATACTGGTGTACCAAGTCCTGTATAATATCAATCCAACGATAGCTCCCTCTCAGTGAAAAGAAACGATATATTTTTCCCTTGATTGTTCTTATAAAACGTTCGACAATTGATGCCTTACAAACTGAATACGAGGAATAATGATTGATATTTCGATCTTCCATCAGCTGTGAAAATGTGGAGTTGTAAAATTCAGTGCCTTCATCGATCTGCAAGTTTTTTGGCTTTCTATGCTCCCTGTCCAAGATTGATTTAAACGCTTCAGTGACGTGTGAGGCTTCTTTTAACTTAATTACAATGCACCATGCATACTTGGAAAATACGTCTATTACAGCGAGTATGTACTTATAATTTTTGTTAACCTTAGCGTAATTGATCATAACCACAATATCAATCTGCCAAGTGTCATCAATCCCTCGTACATCTACTCTCCGACGAAGAAAATTCCTCCTCGCTGGAGCATGTAGCTCCTTAACCAAACGTCTTTTTTGTAAACTGTATTGATCGATAATTGTTCCAGAGATATGTCTACTGCCATCTCACTCCTTCAACTGAGCTCAACGTCCAATAAGATGGTTACTTATACCATATTGTAATGAGAGATAGGGATGTATGGGAGGGGGGTAGGTTTAATTGAAAAGAGTCAGGTTCTTCTCGTGTATATATGTATTTTTTTTATTTATATATAATCAAATTGTGATTCGGGTATATTGATAATGCTTCTATAATGTTTCAAACATGATTCATTTTCGAGATGATACATATATTGTACCGTTCGCTTAGCACATCTATATTTTGAATCATCGTGGAATTCACATGGTGTATAGTTGAATTTCTCAGTAAAGTATCCATCCTGGTTAACGCGACAAGTTTCGAAGATGTTTTTAATCCAATATCTCGATTGTTTTCGGAAAAGATGAGGCAGTTGTCTGCTTAACCATCTTTGTTTTACATCACTCCCAAAATAAATAATATCCATGCGGAAACGTGAACGCGAATATTCAAGCTCATCCAGTAGAGGCGCGAGCATCTCACTCCATGGCGCAGAGCCGGCAACCTATGGGATGTTGTGAACATATGTTCGATGATGAATCATTTGTCCCACATCACTAGCTGATGGTGTTCCGATCTCTGGCGGTGGACCCACTGTATAGTGAAGAATCTTGTATGATGTTGGACAACATTCATACATTTCTTGATCCAGAAGAGCTATTTCTTTTGGAAAAAAATCTCGACCAATGGTATAGCCTTGTATATCAAGATAAAATTTATTAGCAGCCATAGGACTTGCCGCCTCCATTCGACGTTTGAACTCATTTACGCTTACAACATTGAACCACCACGTTTTTTTGGCTGCTGTCTCCTGCTCCTCATCCATCTCCTTCTTCTTCTTTTCCTCCAGCAGTTGTATTCTCCCTCTCTCAAAGCAATTGTCCTTCTCGAATCCTTTCTCAATTTGCTCCCACTCCTCCCGTGAAGGCTTGAACAGAAATCAAATCATCTTCTGAACAATATTTGTCAGTGGGTTGTACTTGACAAGTTTATCGTCAATTATGAGACAGTAGGCTGTTGTATTCTTCGGAATATTTTCTTTGAACTCAAGCTCAACTCGAACATCCACTACTGATGATTTCACCGAATCAGCAGACTCACTAACATCAAATACGAGAATCGGGAATGAATCCTCAAAATTTTGTTTACTAATTGAAACATTGCCCTTGTCAGTGTGATAATAACTCTTCCTAGAGGCCTTAAACATCTCAAATGAGACAGAAGTATTCTTAGCCTTGGAAAAGTCAATGTGAAGATGTTCATAAGGATATGCTTCAGAATTGAGAAAGATTTTTGCATTGACAATCTTGCAGTGATCGAATTTCGACATGTCCTTCTTCTTGCTGTTATTCCTAGCGGTTTGGAAGGCAATTATAACGTATCGGGGTTTCTCCAGTTGAGTTGTGCTCTTAATAGGCCATATTAATTGAGAGGTATTGGGCATTGTTGGAAGTTCACAGAGATCCCAGCTTCGGTATGATAGAAACAAAGGAGTGTTCCTTTCTAGGATTTTGAGCAAGCGAAGTCGAATCAGATCATTTGGATATATATGAGTCATGTGTAAAGTTACAGCAGTTAGATTGATCTGTGGAGCGCTCTCGCCACCCGTTGTTATCACACAATTGTTTTCATTTTTCGATCTGAGCAGTACTATATCATGTTTTGCAAATGCTATAACCCGTCTAAAGTCTTCACAAAAACCAAATATTTTACTGAGTGGAATAGCAAAGTTGAATCCGTGACCAGAGTTTATGGTATAGTTTCCTATATGATGTCCTGCGTTAGTCATAGACTTATCTTCATCCGCAGAAAGTGATACAGGATTTTTCAGACTAACGGTGATGCCAGGATTTTTTGTTGCATCAATAATCACATTGTTAATCTCATAGCGAATCATGTCAAAGAGAAAAAGGAGGAAATCACTTATCAACAGAATACTCTGCTCTTTGTCGAATACAATATTGCCTTCAATGTAGAGATAACTCTCACTTGGGAGCAGAAGACTGTCAGATGAGGATACTGTGATCCGTATCTCATCATTCCGCTGTAGATTCTGAAAATTGTATGGTTGATACTTCCGTACCATTCGTTGTGAAATACCATCGTCCATCACCGGTCTCTCGGCAATATCGAGAATGTGACTACGTCCAGCCATTTTTCTCACTCTAAAGCCTTGTGATTGAAGAAAAAGTATACTCTTCTTCGAGAGAGGGATCCTTCTTCTCACAATAGGTTTGGTCGTGCGTCTCGTTCGAGTCACCCCGCTCAACTGAGCGGGGCTCGTGTTTACTGGTAAATTATATAGGTACATGACCCACTCTCTCACGCAAGTGGAAACGCATAGTAATCTCTTCACCTCTATTATTGATCAAGTTACCGTCCTGATCCAAGAGTCTAATACATATATTACGTATATCGTTTGTGCGCGTTTGTAGATAAATGATATTTTTCGGTTCGACGGTGTATTGTTCACCAATCGGAACTCTACCAGCACTATATTCAAATATGGTGTAACAGGGCTCTCCGTTGTAGAAAGTACCCTTAATCAGATTACACTCCACCCGTACAATATTAACTCGACTAATTTTCACAATGTGGTCAGACTTGTGCCATCTGTAGGCTGGTAGAGACAACCACCTACCAAAACCCAAAAGTTGACCTATATTGTTTGAATTGTAGAAATTAATGTCGTGATGGGAGTAGATCTCACAGTGTAATGTGTTTTTATTAACGCGCAGAAAAATTGGTTTTCCCCTCAATTCTAGTGGAATAGATTTATCATCCTCTCCCTCAGCGTGTGCACTAGATGGAACTCTCAGAGGTATGTGTTCCTGCAAATAGCGTTCCAAATCTTCAATTTCATAAGATCCTGTTGGTATCTGTAGTTCCCGATCACCCCAGTAGAAGGTATTATTATTCCTATCAACATTGGGGATGGCGTGAAAAGTTGTTAAATCAACCAGACCAAGCTCATAGATCTTATTGGGACACAACTGCTCTCTAAGCCTAATGTTCTGATCAATGTGCAATGAGGTGTTTGAGACTGTAAACTGTTCAGACATCTTTCACAAGTGATTTGCAATAAGCAACTGGCTCAAAGTCAATCACGTAACACCTTTTATAACAGATGTTCCCGCAAGAATTTCACACTCAGAGGACCGCAATTACTCTGACGAAAGGTTTGACGCTGACGTCTGTTGTAGACAATTTCACAATCTGGAGAACTCTTCTTCCAATAATCCACCAACTCACGTGGTGGTCTCGAATTTCCAAAACTATTAAAGAAATGAATGAAACGATCTCTCTTTATGAAGGCAACCCAGTGTGCATTACCCAGATTCACTATTGCCGCTTCGTTTTCCCACGCAGGTGGAGGGGGGAGTTCAGTTAGTGAAAATACACCTCTAAAGCGAGGTATGTTGTGAGCTAACCTCAATAGTTAACTCCCCGACGTACCTTTCACTTTTTTCTTCCCCCTCCCTTTCGTTTTTTTGAGATTTTTTTTTCCTCAAACCACCACCATACTGGTTGCTGCAAGACGATGGACTCAACCGCAATCCTCGACGTTTGGCCTCTAATGCAAGATTATGTCTCCTCAATTCAGCCAATTGCTTCTTATTCATGCGCATAGTACTAATGGATTTTGCAACGTTTGCAGCGCCTCCTGCTAATGAACCCAATGTTCCAAGTGCTGCTAGGGTGGGTAGGATTGCTGGTAAAAAACCTCCTTGTTTTGCCAGAGCAAGAGTACGCATATTCACCCCAGCAAAACCCCTCTTCCCCCTCCTTTTCACCCTCCTCAACACAGGCTTATGCTTCTTCAGACCCATTCCAAATCGTTGCTTGGCACGCATGGTTGCTGCAACTGCTTCCGCAGCTAACCTCTCCAAGAAACCTCCTCCCTTTGCACATTTTTCAGCCCCAAACTGAAGGGCAAGATCAGCAACGTGTCGATCCTTGATGTCTTTACTTTTTGCATAAACTATATCATGCTTCATGCAGTAGTTGTCGAGCTCATTCCTACCCCTATCACCTCGTGCAAGCCTCTTGTATAATTTAGTTCCTGGACCACAAAATTGATAGCCTGGAAGATGGAGCTCGAGAGGGAGGCTGTTGATGGTGGAATTGACAAGACCTGCTCCTCGTAATGAATGCATTGATAACACATGTTCTCCATGTCAAACATGGAATGCAACTAAAGCATTGTGGTGTTGGTGTGGGTATTTATACCCCAATCCGAGAATTGATTGAGTCAGTAGTAGTGTGGAAAGACTCATGCAAACATGGAATTCATCAAACAACCCAACAACATTCACATAATTGATGTGGATGTTAACGCTCCCACACAGATTGCTAGACGTCATGGAAAGCTCTTACCCAATACCATCAGAGCTGTTATATGGGGACCATCCAACACCGGGAGAACCCAGCTCGTGATTTCCCTTCTAGTCAGTCCCAATGGCCCCAATTTCAACAACATTTACGTATACTCAAAGTCTCTTGAACAGCCTAAATACAAGTTTCTTGAGAGTGTTATGAAACCTCTCGCTGCTGTGGGTATGAAGTATTTCACGTACAGAGAAAATAGTGATATAATAAAACCCAATGAAGCTTTGAAGAATAGTATTTTCATATTTGATGATGTCATTTTAGATAAGCAGAAAACGATTGAAGAATATTATAGTATGGGTAGACACCACCGAGTGGATTTATTTTATTTATGCCAATCGCATACGCATATTCCGAAACATTTAATTAGAGACCAGGCGAATTTAATCATTCTATTCAATCAGGATGAGGGAAAAATGAGGCACGTTTACAATAATCACGTTTGCGCAGACATGACGTTTGATAAGTTTGAACAGCTATGTTCAGCCTGTTGGGAAGATAACAAATACGGTTTTCTAACCATCTCAAAAGATGATCCAATGGATCTGGGTCGTTACAGACGTAATCTAAATGAATTCATCATACTGAGATCAGGTCAGTCGTGTCTGAAACGTCATCATGGCAAGAGCAATGACAAGCAAGGAAGTGAAGAAAGAGGCGGTGCAGAAAGGGGGAAGGGGGTCAAGAAGAGAGAGAAAAGATGTTGGAGAAAAATTAAAGATTCAAATTCACAAGGCTAGTCAGGCAATTAGAGCGAAGCACTTGGCTCTGAGAGAGGGTATAATGGAAGAGCACATGCTTAATAGAGAGCATTTGAAGCCTATTGTTGAACCTCTGGAAAAACTTTTGACTTTCAAAAAGAAGAGCGATGATGTGGAAACTAGTGTTGAAAGAGAGAAATCATTCAACGATTCAGAGTCTACATTTGGAGCAGGTGAAGATTCTGATGATGATGATGATGATGATCATCATCATAACCAACGGGTTGATGACGATGATGGTGATGATGATGGTGATGAAAAATATGAAGATGTTGAAATTGAGGATGCTGAGGATCAGGATCGTTTATTGAATATACAAGAGATGCCCCGAAAGTCTAGTCATAATTTAGAAGAGTTGAACATACCGGTGATTGAAAGGAATGAGAAAAGCTCACACTTCTGCTATGGAAGTGGGCGAACCTGTCAGTCTTGATCAATCAATAAGAGAAACCATTAGACGTCCAGAACAGTGGGAAGCATATCTCGACTCAACAGAGGGTAACCTCCCCGGTCTAACCACCCAGTACATGACAGAATTCTTTAAAAATCACAAAGAAAATGACCACGTGTACGGTCCGCGATTCGTCATTGGAACAGATGGCAAGAGTGATCTTAGATTCGGCAGAAGTTCTATAAGTTTTGCTAAACACATAGATGAGGTGTATTTGGACAAAATACACTCTTTTCCCGCTAGCAGAGGTCTATTTGAATTAATTTCCAAAAACAAACCACACCACTTTACCAACTCAGATCTCGTACACTACAAGAGATTTTTAGAAATCAGCCTACCACATAGAATAGGTAATGATCCTAAAGGCAGACTCATCGGTTCAATATCATGGAAATATAAAAATATCGTGAGAAACTTGTGTGGTAAGAAACCTCCACCACTAAATGAATTATCGTCATCGGAAAATTCCAATGATGAAATGCGAGGGGAAGGATTGGTGAAAGGAAAATTGAAGCGGGTCATGGACAGAGACGTTATGAGATTTCGCAATAACTCTAACCTAGATTACGTGTACTGGGATAACCCAAACGAACTGGTAGGAAGGCTTGATTTGTTAATGAGGTCATCATACATAGGAAATTCAGGTCTTGAGAATGAAATAAATAGTATACTCGAAGAGTTGCGGGAGGGGGGGTACATTGTATAAAAAGTGTTGCCCTCTGAGACCTCCATCATTCTGTGTTCAGAAGTCACAGAGCATAAAACCATTGAGTAGAAAACGATGGAGTCGCTTCAGAAGGAACTTGAATCTGTGGGTGTGAGCAATGGGGGAACAGCTTCAGCAAGCACTCCATCTTCTCGTCCTGTTGAAGATTCTCATGCTGGAAATTCATCTCATAGTGAAAAAAGAGTATCGCATGAGAAAATGTGGCGTCCCGCCATCCCGAAGTGCCCCAATTACCCAAAGAAGTTGTGAATTGCTGAGTTGCGATTGAGGATTGCTTCTCTTTTGAGTAACCTCTATTTAATTAAGCAATCAGAATTATGAAGACAGGTTGATTCAGCGCATTGTTGTCGCCGTGCGCGTAACCCACAGTAACTCCGAGTTACGCGCACGGCCAAAAAACAGGTCGAATTTCATAACCAAAATCTATAAAAATTGAGTGTTAACAGCAGTTAATCGATCAGTCTTGAAACGTTACTCTTAAACTCACGCGCAGATTTCACCCAAGTGTTGAGCACGACAAAGTAAATTTCTAAGTGAGAGACTGAGTCGACTGAATCCCGCCGCGTATCTCCGGCGTCATCCCGAGAACGAGCTAATCAACCTGTCTATCAGCCTCCAGGATATCTTGACCCGCAGAGCTGGGAATCCTCGAGTAGAATTTAGTATCAACATAATTGTAAGTCTAAGAAAATCTACCATTCATGTTTAGTATATTAAATCTATCATTGTTACCTTTGTATTGTCCAATTCAAAATTAGCATATAGATCGAATTATTCTCAAATTAATATTCATTAATTAAATTGACCTTCTCCCTGATGATTAATATGCATATTTCATTTTTCAAAATTTGAACGATGTATATATATATATATATATATATATATACTTTTCTACATTGTCTACTTGTCTACATTTTTGAATAAGGTGAGTGCAACAGGGCAGTCCACCCTTCAATGTCCAAAAACCCACTCTAAAATAAATATATTTGTTACCCGGACCCATCAGGTCTGGTCATAACATTTTGGCATCCCTTGTGGGGAACATATTGTTGCACTAACTTTGTTCAACTCCTAAATTTACATCCTGCAAAATCGTTCTGCAATATTGCAACATTGTCCTTCTTACTGACTCGACGAACTTGTACTGTGAAACTGACAAATCTCTGTCATATCAAATTCCCGACTCCACATATCACTTCTAGTAACACGTAACGCATATCTCGTAGCTCATAACCCCAAGTGGTGTAACATATAACTCATTACGACCCGAAAACGCAAAATTCCCCAACCAACGATGGCCTTTTCTTCTGGATTGAATAAATCCTTGATGGATATCAACGCCATCGCAGACGCAACTGCACGAGAACAAGCTCTCACTACTTTTCTCAGACAAAAAAAGTTAGAAAATCAGGAACAGTTGAAACTCACCTTCGATACCTTTATCAACACTTCATTGAGTAGTTGTGTGCGCGAAGCTCTAGCTAACATAAAAGAATACGATGGTACCACCCCTCTCAAAGACTTCATCCAAGACATAAAAAATTATCTCGGAACTATTCCAGATAACAAACATCCTGACTTTCTACGTAGAATATTAACCAAGATTAGAGGTGATGCTAGGAAATGTCTCGGAGACGAAAATATACAGACCATTGATCAGCTTGAGGAAATTTTGAAATTGAACTTTTCACCCAGGAAACCTTACGATTTTTACGTTAATGAGATCCTATCAGTTAAGATGAAGAAAAATGAATCTACACGTCAATTTTATAATAGAATCAGAGGCTTGATGAGAGGTGGTATCGCCGCGATCAAAAACGACGTTGAAAGAGAAGCTAGAAATACTGATTATAGACCATCTTTGGAAATTCTCGGTTTGAAGTCATTCATTAGAGGATTGCCAGATAGTGTGCGGAACGGTATCATTTTTATTCCACCAAAATCAATGGCTGAGGCTTTTGAAGCAGCAGAGAAAGCTGAAAGCTTTGCTGTAAGCTTGAACCTTAGTCACGCTGAGTTACATTACACGACCCCTCAACGCCCTTCAACTCCCGAGATAGACAGAAATAAACAAAAACACGTGACTTTCATGGACCGTAACGACCCCAGAATATATGATAGGAACCATATACCACACCATTACGACAAAAATGACATTATCGCGCCAGCGCCGATGCGTTTTGACTCTCAAGGCCGAATTCTAGCTCATCCCAATTTGAGCTATTCATCTAGCCCTATTGAATCAAGAGCACAAAAATCTGACCGATCGAACTCACCAGCTCGTCCAAGTCCACCATATCAACGCCCCACATCACCATATAACCGCTCCAACTCTCCTGTGCGACCTCGCTCTCCTTATCAAAATTTTCCGACTATCCCTTATCCGCAGTTTCCATTTCAATTATTCCACCCCTACTATCCATATCCATGGCCACCCATGTCCCCAGGATATTTTCCCCCTCCTCAATATCCCCCCGACACGTATCAACGGGAAAAACCCTTTGTATCCTCTAATACCCAACAACAGTTACCCAATCCTACTGTCGCCCAGCATTTAAACTCCCAGCCTGCCCGCAGTCAAGATCAGACCGCGGGCAAGCCGGCGAAGCCTTCAATCAAAATAATGAGCGTAGGAAATTACGAACTGCCAAAAGCCCAGGAATAGGGCCGATGATAAAGATTGAGCATGATAGGCTTCTAGCAAATCAGGGTTTAGTGTATTTGGATACCGGGGCAGATATTTGCACCGTTCGCCTCACTTCATGTAGACCTGATATTAAAATGGATGTCTCACGTATTATACGTGTCACAGGAGTATCTGAAGAGCCTATTTACACTCTCGGAGTGATGAAAACTTGTATTTTTGGTAAAGAAATCAGACTCCATGTCCTTCCTCCAGATTGCATAGTAAAATATGACATTATTTTAGGATCAAATTATTTTCGGAAATATGGAGCATGGATATTGTTTGATAAGAACTTAGTGTCATTCGAAGGAGAGAGAGAACACCCCATATCCTTCCTTCCACCCAAACCTAACCTAGATTCCTCAGATGACGAGGAAGATGTCGAACTTGACGAAGAAGAAATTTTCTTTTATCCAATGACGGATGTAATCATTGTCCCAGAAAAACGCCGACTTAATGTTACAGAGACAGACACAACACCTTTTGAGTTACGAAAAAACAGTAACATCAACGTAACTCATGAATCACTCGAGGTAACTCATGAGCCTCAGAACTCAAATGAGTCACACGCTAACGCAACAATCACCCACGACACCCCCACCATGGACTCCGTAACTCGGTCTATATGGCAGGAGCTCCCTTATCAGGACAGTGATGCTAGCGCTGAAACAGCCAATGCAGCGAATATATACTCTGTTACAATACCTGCCATGTCAAAAGTCCCCGTCAAAATTTGGACTGATCTCTCTGACGGAGACGCCTACCTACCTTTTGTCAAAAGAAGAAAGGGGTTCTTTTAGGGAAATGTACTGTTAAAGTGATGAATGGCATATGCTATGCCATAGCCACTAACACGTTAGACAGAGATATCACAGTGGAAATACCTCCCCAAAACTTAGATCAATATGACCTACAACTTTCAGAGGACTGTCTTGATTCTGAACCCGAACCAATAGAACCGACGAAACCATTATCTAAATCAGAGAGAGTCAGGATCATAGTAAAGTTTCTATTGCGAACCCATCATTGTCGTCATGGTCGGAAGAAATTGAGACGGATAGTTCGAAAATCCCATCATATATTCATGTTGCCGGGAGATTTGCCACCAAGAACGAAATATATACATCATATCGTCACTCGAGATGACAAGCCCACCACCTCCAAGCAGTATAGGTACCCACCCACCCTACACAAAGAGATCCGCGAACAAATTATCAAATTACTACAAGATCATTCAATTCAACATTCTAACAGTCCATGGGTAAGTCCCTTATGGATTGTACCGAAAAAACCAGGTCCGGATGGGAAGAGGCGTTACAGGTTAGTCATTGATTATCGTAAGTTGAACGAGAAAACCATTCCAGATGCATATCCGTTACCCAACATTCAAGAGATCCTAGAATTGATGGGAAAATCAAAATATTTCTCGGTATTTGACCTCGTCAGCGGATTTCATCAAATTCAAGTTAACCCTTCTGATCGGCCAAAGACAGAGTTTCGAACTCCGTATGGTTTATTGGAATGGTTGGTTATGCCCTTTGGTTTATGCAATGGTCCAGCTTCTTTCCAGCGAGCTATTGATAACGTAATGATTGGATTACAAGGCATTGAAATTTTCATTTATATGGATGATATACTGGTTTTTTTAGATTCGCTGAATTCTCATATTAAGAAAATTCACAAAGTCTTTCAACGGCTGTCAGATGCTGGTATGAAACTCCAGCCAGATAAGTGTGAATTCTTAACGCCCGAAGTAAAATATCTTGGTCACATCATTGATAGACGCGGAGTTAGACCCGACCCTTCAAAACTGGATGCCGCTCGGAATTTTCCTACGCCTAAAACAACACGCAACATCAAATCATTTTTAGGCCTCGCGAATTACTATCGACGCTTCATCAAGGATTTTTCTAAGAAAGCGAAACCCATGAATGACCTCCTTTCCAAGGGCGTGAAATTTGAGTGGAAAGAAGAACAACAGAAGAGTTTTGAGACCCTCAAACAAGCTTTGTGTGAGGCCCCCGTTCTAATTCCTGCTGATTTCGACAAACCCTTCATTTTGACCTGTGATGCTTCGAACGGAGCCATAGGGGCGGTACTTTCTCAAGGCGAACCTGGCAATGACCAACCCATCGCTTACATATCGAAATCCTTATCTAAAGCAGAAAGAAATTGTTCCGCAACAGAGAGAGAGTGTCTGGCTGTCTTCAATTCCGTTCAACACTTCCGTCACTTTTTATACGGACTCCATTTTACCATCTACGGAGATCACAACCCTTAACCTGGATCGAATCCATCAAGGATCCCATGAGTAGACTTAACCGTTGGAGGGCTAAGCTCAGAGGGTACAATTATACTTTCAAATATAAGCCTGGAGTACAGAATACCAACGCAGATGCCCTTTCTCGCAACCCAGTTGAAACCCAGCCCTCTGATTACCCTCCACCTACGTTCAAAAGTAATGGAGAGTGCTCTTGCTCATCATCTGAGTCTGAAGAGAGTATTCATTCTCATTCGTCCGTAGCATCAGTAAAAATGCTACCCTTACGTCCTAGACCGACAAAGACTTCACAGCAACGAGCTGAAAATGCCCGCAAACAATCAATTTCAGATTCATCATCGACTACATCTAAGGCTCCGCCTAAGCGAGGAAGGAAGAAAGGTTCCAAGATTGAACCTCCGGAAAGACCAACAAATATGTCCGGAGGACAAGGGGATTCGGATGGGAGCACCATCGCCAAAAGACTCAGAATAAGGAAAGGAGGCCCGAGGACTCAAATTCCCATACTGAAGTCTTCGCGAGAAACGCAGAGCTCGTCTGAATCTCTCACCTCAAGTGACGAATCTGAAGCTCAAGAGTTTGACGAACCCCCTATTCCCCAGCGAGACAAATCATTTCTGCCAGATCTCTTGGACAAGGATGAAGAATCCAATCTAACAGACCAGTCATCTAAACGATCTGACACCGAAGAAGGGAGCAATATTAAGACACCAGACGAACAGGGGCTGCCCAACATCATTACACCAACCCAAAACCCAACTTGCAATCAAAAGAAAAACATACCATACAATATCACTCATGACCCCGATTCTTCTTCTTCGTCTGACGAGAGTTTTATACCAGATGCTCAATCTACCAAGAGATGGTCGAAGAATCTTCCAGGAATTTCGAAACCCGATAAAAGCCAAACCTATTGGTGGGACGATGAACCTATGAATAAAGACAATGCTTATTCAACATTTTCAGACCCGAACTTGCATTCCTCAAATTCTTCCTTGAACAAATCTACGACATCCTTACCAGCCTACTTGGGGGCAGAACCGGTATCAAATGAGATCGTGGAAGAGTGGATAGCACATTCTTTCTTACCTCCTGAGACTACCCCAACACCAGAAGCCATGAGAACAAAAATGTCTCCATCTAGAAAAACAGTTGCCAGATCAACACCCCTTCCTCTGACTGGGAGCAGGAGGAGTGGTCTTCCAAGCTTTTGGAAAACACTCAGTACCATCGCGCAGGAAGGCAGTGATGTTGAAGATGACGTATCGTCTCATAGAATCTCAAAGGCTCCCTTAGAATCTCAAACTATGAAAAAACAAACCTCGGGCGCCCCTGAAAGAAATAGATCAGAATCAAGTTCCATCTCTCCTCGTGCTGATCACTCTCCCAAACACCAACCGCCACCTCAACGCATTGAAGCGACTCAACCCCCAAATGAAAAACGAGACTTTGGTTCGACCATTCAATCTGACCTTGAGGACAAACTACCAACAACACTGAATGTATGCACCACACGTGAATGCCTCACTTTTCTGAAAGATAATATAGTTCATTTCATACTCGCGGACTTAGATTTGAGCTCTCCTAATAACAAATTATTGACTGACATTGGAGCGATTGATTATGCTAAATTAAAATCACAAAATCCCGAAATAGGCGAAGTTTTAGTGACTAAAAACCGAAAAAGATTCATTTACAGTCTCGTAATTTGTGACAAAAAGGATAGTTCTATTACACCCGCAAACGTGGAATTAGCCATTTCAAATCTTTCCAAACTGATACGGAAATCGGAGATAGATTCTTTTCGCATAGCACGAGTAGGAGAGTTAACAGATAAACTTCCAAAGTCTTTCATAAAGGACACAATTCAAACCGAATTTCGAAATTTTCCTTTGACTATAACCTTTTGTTATGGTACTTGTGTCATCCCAGAAGCTAGCCAAACGGCAAACATCATGGAGGAATTTCATTCGAGTTTATTTGGGGGACACCGAGGAATAGGGAAGACATATAGACGCATTCGAGAGAAATTCTCATGGGTGGGCATGAAAAGAGGTTTAGAAAGTTTTGTAAATAAATGCTCCGTCTGTCAAGAACAAAAACTAATAGGAATCCGAACAAAAGTCCCAATGATCATTTCAGACACACCTACGGAGGTATTTACGAAAATCGCTATAGATACCGTAGGCCCTTTGCCAACTACACCCTCGGGTAACCGTCACATTTTAACTATGCAGTGTCAACTTTCAAAATTCTGTCTTGCCATCCCTATTCCTGATATCCGTGCCGTTACCATTGCAGATGCAATAGCTAGACATCTCATAGCAAATTTTGGTGTGCCCAGAATAATTCTGAGTGACAGAGGCACCAGTTTCAAGAACCGACTTCTCAAAGAACTAGCAACAATTTTTGGTATCAAGCTAATTACGACCACAAGTTATTACCCCCAACGGAACGCGTCTCTCGAACGCAGTCACGCCATGTTAGGGAGCTACATCAGAACTGAGGCTGAACAAAGACAAGATTGGGATATGATCGTGCCCTACGCGAGCTTTGAGTAGAATACCTCGGTCCACGCTTCGACAGGATTCACCCCTTTCGAGATGATTTACGGACGCAAAGCCCGGACAGTAGACAAATACCCTGACGAATTTGAACTTGAAACATACAGCTCATATCTGTGCAATCTGATTGAAGTCCTCGCCGATTTCCAAAGAAAAGCTAGAGAAAATTTGATTGATTCTAAGAATCAGACAAAATTTCGATATGATAAGAATAAGAAGCCTAAAGACCTCAAGGTGGGGATGGAGGTATACGTTCTTAAGGAACCAAGGAAAGGCAAATTAGATAAGTTTTTCAATGGGAAATTCAAAATCAAACAAGTGTATCGAAATAATAATGTTCTCCTAGAAACTTCGACCGGGGAAACTTTCTTAAAGCATATTGACAAAGTGAAGCGCGCATATAATTGATAGCTATTGTTGTTTTGTTGTTACAGGCGTACGCGAAACGCGAAGCAGAATGATACTTCTGAATTTCTTGTGGATTGGCGCCCTGTATTTCAGAGTTATATCGGGTAATATGAACATAACTCATAGACTCACGCATATCTCGAAAAATCCAGGCATTTACTTCGAGTATTTTGGCGAGGGAAGAATAATCAAATTAGAATGGAAACTCTCGATAGTTATAAATTGTGATAAATTATTAGAGAAAAATGATTGGAGGGAGAAGCAATTGAAGGCTGTTAGAGAACGGTGTATTCGGAAATTAGCGGACTGTGACCGACTCATCCCTTTTGCAGAGTTAGAAACTATGTTACACACCCTCGACGACTTACAATCAGACCTTCAGAATATTTTTCCATCCCGTCAGTGCCACAACCCGAGTCAATTAAAGGGCACAATATAAGAAAGAGGGGCGCTCCTTTGGAAATAGTGGGATGGGTGAACCGCAAATTATTTGGGACTATGGACGCTGACGATCGTGACTTGATAACCAAACAAGTGAATGACTTGTATGACAGAAACCAGAACATATCATTACTCGCATCAGAGAGCACGCATATATTAAGATCTGAATTAGATAACATTCACAAGTTCATGAATTTACAGAAAAATGAAGTGGAAATATTACACAGCAAATTATCAAAGGATCTTGCTTCTTCATCAAACACCATAAACTAACTAACTCTCAGAGAGAATTTAGAGTTATGGGTGACGGAATTTGGAATGGCCCTACAGCATTCTATTTCTTCATACAAAACTATTGTCAATGCTATTGAGGTAACAGCAAGGGGGCACTTACATCCACTGATGTTGAACCACGAGCAATTACAAGACATTTTACATGACGTTAACAATTACAGAGCTAATCATGCCCTACCATGGGACAAAGAGAAAATCACCCCAGAATACCTTTTTTCGATATCAAAAACCTACGTGCACATAACACATCAAAAGCTTGTCGTAACTTTAACCTTCCCAATAGCAGATGCTACCCAATTTATGCACTATGAAATTCACAGTTTGCCAACCCCGACAGAAGTAGTAAGAACTCAGAACTCATTCATTTCCATCATACCAGAATTCTCAGACATATTTGTATCAAAAAACTTTCGTACATACATTCTTTTTCGAGAGAACCAATTACAAGACTGCATAGACCGGAACCATACTACACTATGTGACGCTGTAGAACCGATACGAGTTAGTCACGCTGAAGATCCATGTGAATTTGAACTTTTAGCAAAAACGTCACCCGGCAACCTAAAATCATGTAATTACGTAATAACGTCGGCAAACACTCCTTATTTCAAGAGATTACAATCTACAAATGAGTGGCTGGTTTCTACAACCATAGCTATACGTATGAGACTAGTTTGTGCTGACGAATCCAAAACCGAAATTGTACTCAACAGAACTGGCATTCTATCAATTAACGGACTATGCACGGCGCACGCTAGTAATTTCTCGCTTTTTGGGATTAATAAAATTGATATAGATTATTCATTTTCCTATGAACCAGAATTCCAGCTGGATATCACAAGCCTTTTGTCCGAAGATACTCAGTCAGCACCAAATGACGCGAATCACGAAATTTATGAAAGACTCGACGGCTGGTTATCAAACGGCGATTCAGTGGCATTAGGCGAGATAGAGAAACAATATAGAGAAGTAGCTAAACAAAAGAGAGTAATGAATACCTTCCATAGCTATCTAGGAGCATCATTATGTTCGACTGTTGTAATAGCAATTGTTTTCTGCATATGTATTAGAAAAATAGAGAAATGCCTAAAATTGAGAAAAAACAAGAGACCAAACCCACCCTTTATCGTCCAAACAGACAACCCGCAACATTTGTCACAGAAAAGCACAGTACACAGGACAGTAACAAGACCACTATCACCACCCCCCGCCATTCCAGAGTCTACTCCTGTGACCAAAGCCCTGGTACCCTTAATAACCTCATTACTCCCAGCCCTTCCTGAGAATACTCAACAAGAAACGTCATTTATACATGTTTCACCACAACTGCACCCACAATTATCTTTATTACCGACACAAGACGTAGACTTTCCTTAAGATCTTGACCGATGTCGATCACGCATAACTCTTGCTGACCATTTGGCCGCATATTGGAAATAACTCAACACCGAAGTGACGCGTATAAACGCTGACGACAGAAGTGACAACGTGCAATGTTCCAGAACATATATATTCAATTTTTCTCTTTCTTTTCGTAGAATTTTGGAGATGATATATGCATACATAATAGCATACGGAGGAAATGATGTTCTGCACTCCCTCCAGATCATATTTGTTATGACTGTAGTTTATAATATTAGTAGTAATATTATTTAGATGTACGATCTAGAATTAATATCAGGGATTTTTCTCTTCACGATGACCTAACAAAAAAAAAAGGCGAGTTTACCTGTAATTTTACAGAATTGTTTCGAATGGATTTTGAAATTCAAACAATTTGGAAATATATAAATATAGAAAAAAATGAATATATACACAGGTTGTCTGTGCGATTATTGAACAAAATACATGAGCATAAAGAGGGTCTAAATACAAGAACTTTTCACTTCTGCACCGAGGATCAATAATGGATAACCACAGAGTTATTAAACAAAAGAGCTGACCAATCAGCTGACACTATTGAATCGAGAAAAAAAGTCCTGCCCCCGCGTAAACGATGGGCAGGTCTGGAAAAGCAAGTGCTCTAGTTGCACTGAGTTTTCCGAGTGATGATTGGGTAAAGGGTCACTGTCGAGGGCGGGCTTAGATTTATCTATTTGGAGACTACTGGGACATACACTTTTTGCGAGTTTACGCTGGTTATCTCTCCGATCGCGAGCGAATGGCCCAAGTGAAGCAGCTCGCAGATGGGACTATTTGCCTCCGATCGTAATCTTCATTACGGCGTACAGAGGATCGTGACATCTCTCGTTCGATCTTTCGTCTCGCGCTTTAATGAGCTACAGCCGTAAACGCATCGTAAACTCTTTCCATCTATTTTCCAACTCATTGAAACAGTCACAAATTTATGTTTTCTATTTCGCATCTCGATTTTCGGCATGAAGACGATCATTTGGACTTGAATGGAAGAATTTGGACCACTTCAAGGATCAATTTTATTTTCAAAATGATAACGTTTTATACCACTTGCTTTGCTCAGAATGGTCCCACTTCTACCATCCAAATTTCTACACGATCGTCTCCACGTCAAGAATCAAATTCTGGGAAAAGGATTATCAGTTTGTGATTATTTCAATATTTCAAAAAATAGACGGGAAGAGTTTACGACGAGAGTGAATCGTCAAAGCGCAGGGATGACTCGCCACATTTTTCATTAGAGAGAGTTTCTAGCAAGAGATCCGCGGCAAATATCAATTATTGTCACAATTTTTCTTATTTGTAAGTTACGAAGTTGGAAGCGAGTTGATATGTTTTTTGATACACTGTGCGTGAAAATGTACTTTACGCACAGTTTGACGACCATCACTCACACTTCATCAGAAAGTATACTTTGATACACGGGAGTGAAAAGGCCTGTTCTCCGCATCCTCGTGACGATTCCGATCCTCGCCTGCGGCTCGGGCCGGAAATCCATCTTTCGGACGCGAGAGAAAAAATTTACACCCTTGTATCGATATGTACTATTTGTATTACCAGTACTCAAAAATTGCAATTCTGAACATGGTTTCAAGGCAATTATAAAATAGAATAGTGTATGCATGTAGTCCGGCAATCGTCACGTATGACTCATGATACTCGCTTCGCTCGTATCATAACCAACCCTCCGTAGCTTTGTATGCGCAACTGCCCATCAACGTGCAGTGTCATCGGGTCTGTCCATATTGGCATCGAATCTAGCGTTTCTTCATGACACCGTGTCGCAAGAGAAACGCTAGTTGATGGGATGTGACCCCCCGGCAGTCACGGAAGTTGATCTAATAATAACCCGTTTCGAATTCAATTACCAAGAGAACATCCTCCCGAATTAGTGAGGAAGGTAAGAACTGCGTTTTTTCTATGGGTTGATTGTTTTTTCGGTACCAAATGCGATTGCGAACTTCGTCTGTATGGCGAGAATACACAAGAAACACATAGCCTTTATTTTATTCTGGAGAGAGCCACATCTCGTTTTTTCTTCAAATTTACTGTTTCAAGAACGTGTTGGGCACAAGGGAGGGGGGGGAAGTTGTCCTTATTCCTGTTTTTCAACTGTGCTTTCATCCCGCGAAGATTCATATAATAGCTTCAAATCAAACCTCAAGTGTGTGAATAAAATTGTGAAATGAGCTGAGAAGTGTCTTATTTGGACATGCAAGGATACGTAGCAGTGGAGATATCGCAAATTGTTCATCTGCCTGCAGATCTCGTGGATACAATAGGAGCGTAGTTTGCTACACCCTTTCGCAAACTCGCAAGTATGTAATCGCTTTTCGGGAGAATTGAAATAGCTCGGCTCTGGTTGGTCACAATTGAACTAATACCTTAGCTCGTTTTAGATGTCTTCAAACAGGCTTCAGAATGAGCTCAGTTGCATCGAAGAATATTGAAGTGGGCTCAAATTGTCGGTAAAAAGGTTTGAGAGAGGCCACGTTATGTACACCCAGGCCATGGTACCAAAGACCAAAAAAGATGGACTAAAATGACAAACGAATTGACTACGCTTTCATTTTCCTCGTATTTTTTCACTGACTAATCCAACTTCCCCAAAAGTGGAACAATTGTGATGGCCGTATTGTAATGCACCAGTGGGTTGTGGTTCTTTGAAACTAATGTAATTGCTGCCTAATTTTAGCCTTTATCAGTCATCTCATCTGTGAGAGCCTCTGCCCCACTTGACCAATTCCCAACGTATCTCCATTTTTAACGCTCATTTTGTAGATAGTGACATAAGCATGAAAATGAGCTGAGGTACGTTGATTTATGTTCAAGCAGCGATACGTTCTTCCATTCCCGAGAGATATGAATTTCCTTTTCTGAGAGCACACATTTAGTTTTGCATAAAAAATTAAGTTTCCTCTAGCCTTTGATTCCCGTGCATCTCAGTATCCTTCAACGCAGTTTAGTTCAATTCGAAGCTCATCATAAAATCTTCAAAGTGAGAAGTAGTTCCTTGAGTTTGAACAGATTGAGGGTAAGATTCTATACGTTGATGGAGTGAGAATGTCGCTTTTTAGATGCAGATCAAACCTCCTCGAGCTTGCAATTTCGATGCGAAGCGATTTTTCTTTATTTGGCTCAAATAATTCCCAACTATTCCACAAACAACTGTGAAATGAGCTGAGTTGAAAGGAAAAATATCCACATGCACAGTCGCGAGCTCAAGAATACTCGATATTTTCTTGAAAAAGGTCATTGATGCTCCATGAACATAGAGAACCACGAGTCGAGATTCTCGACCCCAATCCACTCAAATTCAATGCACCACATCTCATTTTGAGAATTTCATGATAAGCTTCAAATCGAGTTAAGGTACGTTCAAAAATACTAAGACGCGTTGGAGTTGGGAGCTAGAGTAGCCTCAATTTCTATGTGAAAGGAATCGTGTACTTTCAGAACATGAAATTCATATCTCTCAAATGTGGAGTAACTTAGCTCTGCTCAATCGAAACTTGACGCAGCTCAGCTCAATCTCAAGCTCTTGTCAAAATCTACAAGACAAACTGAGATACGTTGAGCAATAATGAAGTGATTGGGAGCTGGATACCTCAAGAGGATGTCGGATACCGACATAGTCGAGTTTTCGGATTTCTCGATGAATTTTCGAGATATCGGGATTCTACTAAGTAACGCCGATTCTGTATGGCTCATAGAATCGGCGTTACTTGTTAGATTTTCGAAGGCTGGAATTGCATTAGTTACAATGCCAAGCCACAATCCACTGCCGCATCACGATAGGGGAGCAGATCCAAATCAATCAGGAATTGATTCTTCCGTGAAAAATGCCAGGATCGTGATAGAAAGCTCGGTCAAAACTGAATGACTATACACAGAAATAATACTTCCAGGAATCAACTTACTCATTCATACCTACGAAAGATAGTCGCACTTTCTAAATGTCCTGTGTTGTGGCCTGGGTATTATCGAAGGAAGATACCAGAGAAAAAAATCGATCGTGTTGTTGAGAAATCTTTACCAAAAGTTTATTCCTCGCAGAACACTGTTGGAGTTCCCATTGAATATGATGCCCGTACATCAGAAGTTCTTCTAAAATCACGTGAATCTGGAAAGGAGAGGCAGGTTTCTGCACTCTGTACAAAAAATAGCATAAGCAACATAGGTAAAAGTGTCCCGGACTCGTGCCGTCACGCATGCGGAGGAGTTACTTCTCCGCACTGGTAATATGCAATATCTTATCAGTGGAGAAAGACTTTTCCATCTTCTGTGCAGGAATGTGACATTTCCGCACGGTTTTTCGAACTTCATTGCCACTCAGCAAATGGAAAAATAGTATTCGACACGCAGACGGGATGGATTCCGCATTTTCGTCATAATTCCACCTCTCGTCTTCAGCTCTGGCCTCAAAATATCACTCGTTGTGCGGAAACCAACATTTCTGTCCTCGTATCGAAATGTACTATTCCCACGTGGGCAAGCTGTACTGAAACACACTGTCAACCCTTTTTGCCGAGCTTTTTGCGCAATGTATCGTTCTCTCAATTTACAGTTTTTCGCGACCAATTCATTGTATTTTTTACTAAGAAACGAAGTGGCATTCTTAAGATTTCTCGAGAAAATCGCCATTTTTGGAGCATCAACATCTGGTCGGCGTATGTTGTCAAAAGGGAAGGGAGATGAGCTGCAAATTTTCCAATTTGGCGGCTTATTATCCTTACCCTAGAAGGAACCCGTATACCTGCGTTGCATTGCGGGGGTCAGGTGAGTCGATCTCGATGCATAATGTAAGGTGTATCTCACACAGTCACAAACACCCGCGCGCCGAGTTCAGGGAACCAATTGCCTCTGCAACTGGCTCACTCAGTCACACACAAGCACTTCGACTTTGCTCTGCATCAACTTTTATCTGCCTTGGCTCACTCAAATTGACGCAGCTGCAAATTTACGGATACGGAGGTTCAATGCTCTATTAGGGCGCGAAGCTATTAGTATGGTTTACAAAGGGTCTAATCCATAATAGCCTCGTCAAGCGCTTGCAGTACTGCAGCGACTGCAACGCATAGCCCCATGACTTTATTGTCGAGCTATCTTCATCTCAGTTCTAGTAGGCACTATTTCATCAGTCGGCAACGTGACGAGTCATTCGGACACTCTCGATCCTTTCATCCCTAGCTCGCAGTTTACCTGAGATGATCTTCTAGACGTGACTTTGAGGATATCCTGAGCGATAATATTCGACCAAACGATATTGCCGATCGTTGACTTTTCAGAATATGGATGGCCAATCGAGGTCAGCTGTTCACAAGGGTGCTCACGTGGCTTGCTCATGGAAAATTTGCGGTTGGGCGAACCCCCTCTAGAGAAAATATCTGCACAGCAACAGATAATAGAGCTCCGACACCTTACTAGGTTAGCTTCAGTTCAGTCTCCTCCTAGATCTGACGGAGAACGTTCGGTCCTACACGGTAGTCTTGTGTCGCGCGTTGTGATCGTGTCACGGGGCATTCGTAAAATGGCTCATTATGGACGATACGAATTACGCGATTACGTGAATATGTATAATTTATACATTGAAGCAGCTGGATCAGCTCAAGAAGCTGCGAGACAGTTCAGACTACAGTTCCCTGGTCGAGGCGAACCCGCTATTGGAACAATCTTGGCCACAGTTCATCGACTACAAACGACAGGTCGAGTAATGCCAGGAGGTGATATCCATAACGCGTTTCGGGATAGACCAGTGCGTGATCGCATGGCGAATCCAGTGTTAGATTGGTTCGCAGACGATCCAGGAGGCAGTCTGCGAGATGCCGGAAATCTTTTTGGGATCAGCAAAGATACCGTTCATTCTATTTTGAAAGCTGAGAGTATGTATCCTTATCACTTCACAAAAGTGCAACACTTAGAAGAAGCTGATATGCCCCGGCGGATGGACTTTAGCCGCCAAGTTGTTCAAATTTATGACGCTCAGCGCGTGAATATTGGCGAACATGTTATTTGGACCGATGAAGGAATTTTCGATCGCAAAGGTTCATTCAATATCCACAATTACCATACATGGTCCGAAAAAAATCCATTCCTTACGTGGGACAGCTCTTTTCAAACAAGATGATCTGTAAACATATGGGCAGGTCTCACGGGAAATAGAGTGGTAAGACTTAGTTTAAAGGTTATTGGTGACAATCCAGAGTATTTCGGTGATACATTGTATGTTGATTACAGCTTGGTCCGGTCATTTTTCCTGAAAGGCTTGATGGAGTTTCGTATTTGAGATTTTTGCGAGATGAGCTGCCGCAGCTGATAGATGCCATGAACCTTCCACACGCCTTGAGACGAGTTCTTGTTTGGCAACAGGATGGCGCGCCAGCTCATTATGCTCGTTAGTAATGATTACTCTACTGAATTATTTTTTCCAACCCATCAAGAATGGTGTTATAATTTGTGATTTTTCCCCCTTAGGAAGAGTTCGCGACCATCTCGATTCGATTTTTCCAAATCGATGGATTGGCCGTGGTGGTCCCATACCATGGCCACCTCGCTCTCCGGATTTGACTCCTCTTGACTTTCATTTATGGGGTGCAATCAAAGAGAAAGTGTACAAAGTACAGATTGAGAATCGAGATCACTTGATCGAGAGGATCTTCACAGCATTCAATGAGCTCGATCCTCAAGAAATCGGCCGCGCAACAGCGGATGTTTTGAGACGATCTCGCCAATGTTTGGCCGTAAATGGTGGGCAGTTTCAGCAGTTTCCTCGCCATTACAGGATTTGAATGATAGTTCACCAAATCGCTGCCATGCCATGATTGACCAAGTGCAACTCCTGCAACATGTTTAGAACAAACTAATTGCCCCGCATCCTTTCCTACCTATATCCTGATGGGATACAACTGCCACCTTCCCGTTTGGTTCCCATCGTGCGGTGTACATCCAAGGAGCAGAAGTAACTTGGTTATAAAAGTCAATTGAAGCACTTGAATGTCCACCGGCTGAGAGCAGTTATAGTTAGTGTGTTTCGATAATCATAGCTTTCTTCTTTTCCTTTTGCATAATCGAAGCTTTCCATCAATTCATCTCAACTTGAGTTCCCTACAGATTGATGATTGCAAGAAGAAAATGTGTCTCCGATGGAAGTATAGATAACTCTACCCAAGTTTCGTACGATTTAAAACTCATTTTCAGGGGTAATGTGCAGTATCCTTCAGAACTACGTGAAGATTGGATATCTTGCAGTTTTCATATTTCAAAGCTTGAAGAGCTCAAAATTTTTGCCAAGAATTTAAGAGCATCATTGAATTTACCGAGAAATTTCATTCTTGACAAATGACTCACGCTTATTGAGGCGGGAATTTTAATCAAACTCGATAGGCAATATTTCAGTAAGTCTTCGGATGGAATTTTAACCCGTTTGTGGTGGAACTCCACAAACAGGGTTTGAAGTGTACGTGGATGGAAAATTATTTGGAACATTCCGAAAATGGATGGGCGGGATATGCATGCATTCTTCCGAAAAAAATGTTACATTTTTTTTGTGATTTAAATCAAAATTTGGTAATCCTACGGCGAGAAGAGGAATGAGAGAATCGTGATTCCCGCTGCCTGCTTGAGAATGAGAACCAGTCTTGTTTTGTTCATCATTTTCTTCCCATCTGCCGATGAAGGAAAGATACAGTTTGATATTCGGACGGCCTATCTAATTTTCGAGCAATGATACCAGCCCTCGCAGAAACTCGGACCGAAAAGACATTGATTGGGCCATAGAAACCAATGGTCTTATCATGTTATCGATGATGTTCTCCTGATATCTCGACCTAGTACTACCAACCTTTAAGATAACGTGAGTGTACCACATATGCTCTCCCTGAAGCCTATTTGCCAATAACTGTGGCCTACTCCAATGTATTTTGATGTGCCTCAGATGATACTGGAGCCTGATCAAAAACCTCTAGAACTAGTCGAGGTACAAGTTTGAATTTGACCAACCAGAGCCAAACTATTTCGATTCCCCCAAAAGTGACTTTTCACGAGTTTGCGAGAGAGTATAGTCCGACATGCCTCTATTGTGTATGAGACATCTGCAGGGTACTGTAAGTTACAAGGTTGGGAATTGCCGCGATAAAAAATTTTATTCGATTTCCCATTTTCTCACTTTGTAACTTACAATGTGTGAAAGTGGGTCAATGGATCTGTAGCGGATCTTTTGCTTGATCCCCGTCTTCGGAAAGCCGCTTCATCCCTGCGCGCTCATGAGCTACCCCCATAAACGTGTCGTAAAATCTTTCCGCCCATTTTCTGACTCATTGAAATAACCACAAATTGATGATTTTTATTGCTCAACTCGATTCTTGGCACGAAGAAGATCATGTAGAAACTTGAATGGCAGAAATCGGATGACTTTGGGATTCACTCCATCAATCAAGATGATAACGCCGCATACTATACTTGTGGTGCTCAAAGTCGTCCGATTTTTCCCATTCAAGTTTCTAAATGATGAGCTTGATGCCAGATATCACATTGGCGAATAAAAAATCCGAAATTGTGAGTATTCGAATCATATTGGTAATGGACGAAAAGAGTCCACTATACGTTTATGGGAGATAGCTCATTAGCGCCGATGGGACGAGAACCGGCGCGGATTATTACCTGTGGCTCTCCTTGCGACAGTGCGAATAAACGATGACAGTCGCTACCGTCAGCACTTTTGCGTTGAGTTGCGTTGAGTACAAAATTTTTTATTGCGGCAATTCCCAACTTTGTAACTTACAAAGTTAGAATGTCACGTGAAAGGGGCCCAAATGAGGAAAATTGTGACAATAATTGATATTTGCCGCGGATCTCTTGCTAGAAACTCTCGTCTCTGATAAAAAATGTGGCGAGTCATCCCTGCGCTTTGACGATTTACTCTCGTCGTAAACTCTTCTCGTCTATTTTCTGAAATATTGAAATAATTACAAACTGATAATCCTTTTCCCAGAATTTGATTCTTGACGTAGAGACGATCGTGTAGAAATTTGGATGGTAGAAGTGGGACCATTCTGAGCAAAGCAAGTGATATAAAACGTTATCATTTTGAAAATAAAATTGATCCTTGAAGTGGTCCAAATTCTTCCATTCAAGTCCAAATGATCGTCTTCATGCCGAAAATCGAGATGCGAAATAGAAAACATAAATTTGTGACTGTTTCAATGAGTTGGAAAATAGATGGAAAGAGTTTACGATGCGTTTACGGCTGTAGCTCATTAGAGCGCGAGACGAAAGATCGAACGAGAGATGTCACGATCCTCTGTACGCCGTAATGAAGATTATGATCGGAGGCAAATAGTCCCAGCTGCAAGCTGCTTCACTTGGGCCATTCGCTCGCGATCGGAGAGATAACCAGCGTAAACTCGCAAAAAGTGTATGTCCAAGTAGTCTCCAAATAGATAAATCTAAGCCCGCCCTCGACAGTGACCCTTTACCCAATCATCACTCGGAAAACTCAGTGCAACTAGAGCACTTGCTTTTCCAGACCTGACCATCGTTTACGCGGGGGCAGGACTTTTTTTTCTCGATTCAATAGTGCCAGCTGATTGGTCCAGACTTTTTTGTTTAATAACTCCGTGGTTATCCATTTTTTATCTCCGGTGCAGAGGAGATGATAACCTCATTTTTCCTTCCCCTACACAATCTCACTATTTATTCAATCGATACACAGACATTCTGTATATATAATGATTAGTAAATAAATAAATAAATAAATAGATAAATAGATAAATAAATAAAACATATGTATGTTGTATAGGGTTGCCATGATATGAATACTTCATGCATTTTGAATTTCAGAAAATTTAAAAAAATACTTGCCTTGGAGAATATATATGTATATACTTACGTGTGTAAGTGGATTTATAAATTTATTATATGTATATATTATATTGTATAAGGCCACCTTTAATCTTACGATAAGAGATGATGTAGTATTTATAACAAGATCATTCATGTAAAATGAAGGTTACTCGGAGGTATACAGTATTCAATCGCAACACGCAAAATTTACATAGAACACAATTTAGATATCGAACATATAAACGTCCATTTGTAATAATACATACACTTCACACACGATGTCCTGTGATTCAAATCTCCGCGCCACACCGCTACTTGCCCGAGCAACCAAGAGATGACGCCACCATGGCCTTTTTACTCTCCCATGCAGCAACCGAGCAATTACCGACTGACCGCATGGAAATTGAACGTGGAACCTCGCCACGTGATAATCAACAAGCAGCTACAGTAGAAGAATACAGCCGAGTTGCGATGGAGAAAAACTTAGAATCATTAAAAACCAATTTCGAAAGAGTAATCGCAAGTGTTGTAGAAGAGTGTAGGGTAGCGCAAGTGTTATGTGATGCAGCAAAACAAGATGTGCTCATGAAACGAAAAAAATTAGAAAGATCTGTTAAAATATATAGTGACTTTTTGCAGCTATATGGTGAAAATTTTAACGGAGATCTGGACTTATTATCATTAACAAAATCCGTCGAGACACAGACCATCATGGTGCCAGCCGAGGAAAAGTGCAATGTCGAAACTCAAACATCGAGCAAAGTGCGGGATGTGAGTATATCAGTGGTCCCACTTATAGATTGTGAAATTTTTGAACCGTATGAATACATTGGTATTCGCAAGAATAGCAATCCTACTGATAAAGAGGTGGACGACGACACACCATCAAATCACCATGATAGCATTCTATATAATACATCAAACGTGGGAGACGCACCACACAATTCCCAGATAAGTGCCAAAAGTTCCTTTAGTCCACGTGGTCAAATTGAGGTGAACTACGACACTGAGCATGCCGCATCACGCATAACAGGTGCATCACGCGTAACTGCTAACCCAGCAGACGACACGCGAAATAGTGAGCCACCACGGGCCACGTTTCTCGCCAACCGGCCCCCACCCACGCTCGCTCTCCCCGACTTGGTATATATCTCATCATCGAGCGCGTCATGCATAACGGAGAATCAAACAAATCATCAACAGGTGAATGAATTACTGGACGTGGAATTACCCATTTTTAGCTCGACTCCAGACATCGAGCAAAGAGCCTCATCATTAAATGGGAAGCCTTCCATTAAAGTAATTAGTGATGTATCACTGCCGCAAGATCAATGGATCACACTCGTACCAGGACCACATTATGAGCTCATATCTCCTGAACCCGAGGCAGAAATGAGCGAAAATTTAATTTCATTCGATTTCTCGGGTCAGAAATCAATTTCAAGTTACGCCGAAAATGAAGGAGCCACAGAACGTGAAAAAGGAGATTTAATGCCAGCTACATCGAAGGAAAATGGCATGAATTTTGATATTGACGATTCAAAAAAAATTAGGATAAGACAACAAAATAGGATACGAGCCAGAATATATAGGGAACGGAAAAAGGCAGGTGAAACAAGTAAAAGTTGGTGCTATTTGTGCAAGCATGCTCACGCAATATCGCCGACTAGATGGGCAAAATGCAGAACCTGTAGCAAAATCAGGGCGGATATTTCATGCCTGAGGAAGAACAATGTAAGAACTTTCCAATGCAAAAGTTGTAAGAATCACATTAAACGCATGACACAAAATACACCTTTACAGCTTTGAGTAATCGGGTCATTTGGGAGGTTGGACAACTGCGCCCCTGCTGGATGCATTCCCGGGACGGGAATGGTCTAGGGGGGGAAATGTGGCGTCCCGCCATCCCGAGGTGCCCCAATTACCCAAAGAAGTTGTGAATTGCTGAGTTGCGATTGAGGATTGCTTCTCTTTTGAGTAACCTCTATCTAATTAAGCAATCAGAATTATGAAGACAGGTTGATTCAGCGCATTGTTGTCGCCGTGCGCGTAACCCACAGTAACTCCGAGTTACGCGCACGGCCAAAAAACAGGTCGAATTTCATAACCAAAAAGCTATAAAAATTGAGTGTTAACAGCAGTTAATCGATCAGTCTTGAAACGTTACTCTTAAACTCACGCGCAGATTTCACCCAAGTGTTGAGCACGACAAAGTAAATTTCTAAGTGAGAGACTGAGTCGACTGAATCCCGCCGCGTATCTCCGGCGTCATCCCGAGAACGAGCTAATCAACCTGTCTATCAGCCTCCAGGATATCTTGACCCGCAGAGCTGGGAATCCTCGAGTAGAATTTAGTATCAACATAATTGTAAGTCTAAGAAAATCTACCATTCATGTTTAGTATATTAAATCTATCATTGTTACCTTTGTATTGTCCAATTCAAAATTAGCATATAGATCGAATTATTCTCAAATTAATATTCATTAATTAAATTGACCTTCTCCCTGATGATTAATATGCATATTTCATTTTTCAAAATTTGAACGATGTATATATATATATATATATATATATACTTTTCTACATTGTCTACTTGTCTACATTTTTTAATAAGGTGAGTGCAACAGGGCAGTCCGCCCTTCAATGTCCAAAAACCCACTCTAAAATAAATATATTTGTTACCCGGACCCATCAGGTCTGGTCATAACAAAAACAATCAGCGGTGCAGGAAGTAGTGCAGGACGAGGAGGAGATGGAGTTAAATCAGAAACCAACATCAAAAAAACTAAAGAAAAAGAACAAATGTCTGTTGCTGTGAGAAGCGGTGAGTAGAGATTGACATTTTTTCCTTTAATCATTTTGTTGTTGTTGTTGTTGTTGTTGTTGTTTGAATGGATAAAAAAAATTTTTCTATGATGTTACAGATGCGCCTAGTGAGATAGCAGTTACTAGTGTCTTTCGCAATATGTTGAGAACAAATTCAATTGATGAGCAGCAAGAGCAAGTGTTACTTCAAACTTTTGAGGAAAATTATGTGCGAATTGATGCGAATCCAGATCTAACTTTCAAAGAGAAGATCACATTTGTGCTTGATGCTGTTGCAAACAAGATTACTGAAAAATTACCTGGGAAGGAAAAAGAATTGGTTAGCACTTTCACTAGGCTCTTTGACATCTCATTTGGTGAAATGAATTCAAAATTCGAAGAAAATGCAAAACTCTATGAAAATCTCCAAAAGGAAGTGAAAGTTGTGAAATCTAATTTGGAATTACATACTAGTTATGTTGATTTGAGGATGAATAGATATGGAGATGTGCAGAAAGCTATTTCAACTGAGTTGGCTGAACTACGTCGAGATTTTGCTGAGTTAGTTAAGAAGCATCATGAGTTGCTTCATGAAGTGATGAAACTCCGAGCTGATGTTGTGCTCTACAAGAGCGTGACGAATGAATTAGCTAAAATGTTAGCGAATCATGGAGAGATCTCTGAAAAAAAATTACTGCTCTTGAGAAGTCGGTTGATCAGCGTTTCCGGGTAAATGATGAACTTATTAAGGAAAATCAGGATTTCAAAACTGAATCAACACGTTCGGGTAAATTTGTAATGGATGAATTGAAGAAACGCGATGAGATCTATGATCGGATGCAGAGAGACCAGGCTGTTGTATTACAGCGGATCTTGGATTTGGAAAGACGAGTTCTTGACAATGCTGCTGCTTATGATACTGCTTTGGTTGATACACGCTCCTATATTGATGAACTCCACCAACAAATCACCCGTCAGAATGATCGTTTGACAACATTTAGATCGGAATTGGATGATGAGGATGATGATCAACAAGAGGTTATTGAAAGAATGGAGTCAAGGATGGATCAATTTGACAGAGACGTTCAAACAATCGACTCCAAAGTTGCTCATGAGCCCGAGAATAATAAGAGAATCTTATCAAGAGTTGAGGACAATAGCAGAACTCTAAATCATCTTGCTGAACAAATGCGCAGGATGCTTGACAGATCTTCGTAATAAACTTTAAGCTATCATTCATGTATTCTTCCAATCATGTAAACCTTCAAACTTTAATCATTCAATGAGATAATATTTCAATTTGTATCTACAAATGTTAGTATTCTCTCGCCTTACTATCATGTAATCCATTCGTTTTCTGTTTTAATACATGCAGTTTCAATCAATTAAGAATATGAGAAAAAAAATGATTGTTGGGTTGTAAGATCTATTTTGAATATATTCTGAGAATAAAAATATTTGTACTCTTTCAAAAAACAATGGTTCCTTCTTTATTTCACAACATGTTAATAATCATGTACACATATTCATGTTTAATCCATACTCTTTTCTACCAGTCTACAATTACCATATGCAAGAGTTTCAATCCCATCCTCGAGATAAACTCTCTTATCATCAAAAGGACTGATGAATACTTTCTTCTCAGTATCTGAAAACACAATGTGATTGAGACTTCTAATACTTCTCTGCTCCCCCGATAGAATGTCTTTGTTAAACAAACAATTCTTATAATCCTGGAAGGTAATTCTATTTTTTATTTGTACTCTACTAACACCTTTTGCACACTTTTTCTCCTGAGTGCCTGTCTCTGTTTGAAGCAAGAGACTGTATGATTTTGGTCTGAGAAAAACAGCTTCGCGAATGATACTAGAAGGACATTCATCTGACATGATTCCAGGTACTTTTTTATTGAGATTGATTGGGATTCCGTATCTGTTGTTTGGTTGATACACAGAGGTGTGGCGTCCCGAGCTTGCAAAAACTCTCGCAATGCCGACCCCGGTGACATTCTCGGGACGAGAATGGTCTGACGGGGGAGGTGTGGCGTCCCGCTCTCACGAGATGCCCCGTTTCACCTAAATTTGATATAAATTGCAACAATAGATGTACGATGTGATATAAACTCCTATGAGAGGGAAACGGAGTCGGTCTTGTCGGCAGCGTGACTTAATGTCACGCGTGACATTGGGTCACGCTATTCTTTTATTACACGTGACAATAAGTCACGCAACTATTCGATTGAGCGTGACATTAGGTCACGCTTGACACAATTCAAAATTATGATTTCAGAATTCACGCGAGCTGGCCCAGGCTATAAATGTGGGTCTGAACGTTGGCTCGCCGATCAGTCTGTCAAAGTTTTCTTTCCGGAGCTTTTGAGTCCGCGCTATTGTCTCCGCATAAACACCTTAGAAAAGTGTGACAAAGCGTTTGTTCGAGAAGCGGCGAGCCAACGGTTAGATTTTATCCCGCACTTGGGAAGTGGCGTTACCCGTACTTAAAGCTGCAGCAGGGCCAGCTCCGAATTTGTCCTCAAGTTGAGCTGCAGTAGGATCAGCTTATAATTCATCCTCAAGGCCTTCTGAATCGCTAATTCCAGCCCCCAGAGGACTGCCGACTCATCACGACTCCGCTCTTCTCTCGAGTAGTTTAAGAAACAATCTAATTGTAAGTTGCTTTATATTCTTAACATTCATAGAATAAGTTGCGAGAACTTCAGCCTTCCCTAACTGATCAAAAAGGAGATAATTCAACTTGCCTGATTATAATTTATATTGATTCTCTTGAGTGATTTCGATTTTGTTACTGAGTTTTTAATAAATTTATATTTCTATCACAAAATTCATTCTCATCATTTCAGAATCTGTAAATGCATGCTCATTTGAAGAATTAATGATTTCACTTTGAATATTTGAATTGATTCCAAAATTGATCATTATCGAAGGTTCAAATCTAGATATCTAAAACTACTTCGATCATCTCTTGAATAGATATTGAAATTACTTCTCCATCTTTCTGATTTACGAAAATCCAATATAATAGTTACATAAAATCAGATCAGGTCATTCTGACCAAGCGCATATCCAGAATATTCAAAATATAATTTCATATATTTATATATCAATACGAATACACCAAATCGCTGAGATCTAAGAAGGGACTGAAGGGATCAGAGCTGTTAACCCAGAAAAAGTAGGTGCAACTGGGCAGTCCGCCCATACGACTGTTTCTAACGAATTTGAATATATTTGTTAGCCCGAGCCCTCCGCTCGGGTCCTAACATTTTGGCATCCCTTGTGGGGAGCAGTCATAGTTGCACATAGCTTTTCTAACTCCCAAGTTTTGAACGATCCTAATGTATGACTCCTGACTTTTTGCAATTCAATCGACGTATGACATTACGCCAACAACATTTCCCAACTCTGCAGGATCAGCAACCTCTGTCTGACTGATCCCAATCAGTTGAAGTTTCGACATTCGAGTTCGACACACTGGAACTATCGACTTCAATTACCGTCTCAGACATATCTCCTGATTGTGACACACCTGACAGACACGCCGGTCAACTACACCGACTGTTACTAACGATGTGCTGATCCCGCACTTTCTCACATCCAATTCGCCACTGCCAGTCATGGCTCTGAACGAATTTTCTCTAAAGATGCAATGATACCACATCTCACAAGAATGAATTCCCAATTTTTTGATCTAGACCTGCCAATATTTGAAGGCTATAATATTGACCCACATTTTTTCATACAAAAAATCACAGAAGCAAAATCTATCACTACTTGCGAAGAAAATTTATTGGTAGACTTTATTCTTAGCAATATTTCTGGACCAGCATATCATGCATTCAAAAACTTCCGAATCTCCACAGTAAACGACATTGCGGAACACATAGTAAAGTGTTTCTTATACACCCCATTTTTCGAGAAATATTGCCAAAAATTACTAGATTGTGGTCTAAAGCTCAGTCATGATCGTGATGCAAACTACGAAAGGCTATTCTCAATCCTTGAAGATGTTTACTACATTCTTACAAGTACTCACTTTTCATCTGACCCAGTATACTACCAACTTTATAAAAATCTCGATGAAATTGCCAAAAGTTTTTACTTTAGCAAATTTCCCCCTGATTCACAATTCCGAATCGTCCTCGTCTTGAATTCCAATTCAATAGACAGAAAACCATCCACTTTACACAGAATGCATACATTAGTCTAGAATCCATCACAATTTTTCACGAATGACACCGAGTTTGTGGAGTTTTTGAAAATATGTGAGGACCTATCTCGTCCTTGCCATGAGTTGGGAACAGAAACCAACGATTCAGAGCCACTAAAGCCTCAAATAGGCAACCTGCAACCTGATACCGAACAGAATCAAATTTTCCTTCAGGGCCCGAATGAAATTTGCTCCGATCAAATGACCAAACAAGACTATGAACAACCTCGAGTCATTATAGACGAAAATATGTGCCTTGATAGTGATAGACTAGGATCAGCACATACCAGATGTATTAATACCCCACACAAAACCTCGGAAATTCCTCTCGAACAATTATCAAATCTCGAATTCTCACGCACACCGATCGTTTCCGACGAAAGTGCGCGTATTGATTGTGCAATTTTGAAGAATTGTGAACACAACGACACACTCCCGACGAATATAGAATATCCCAATACACCTCCCATGAAATTCACATACCCGGAACGTTTGCCTGATAGAAACTTTGGGAACCTTTCTAAGACAAAGACACAGAAGAGAATTAGATCATTTCTCATCTCACAGTCCTCACTCATAGACATTCCTTCGAAATATTCGTCTCTTAAGACAGGTAACTCGGAACCGTTCATAGCCTCAATTGACAAGGAGTTTTTCCACAATATCAGCATCATACATGCACCCTTATGGCCTCGAATCTTTGGCGAAGGAGTCCGATCACGACTTTTCCCTCTCGCCACATTCGACTCCCAGGCAATCTAAACCAATATCAAACTCTATAGAACGAAACTTACTACTTTCGAAATTATAAAAAAAAAAGAAAAAAAAGGAACTTTTCAAAATTTAACCATTAATAGTGCCTTATTTGTGGCCCTTCGAAACTCTTGCATTCGTATTCATTACATTGGACAGAAGTGAATTGATCAAACATTGAAGTCCCCAAACAAAGATAAAAATCGAGAAATCTATCCATTATAATAGGAAACAGCCAATCAAAATATCCACTGGAAAATTTGAGTAATCAAAAAGGTACATTGCGTGACTAAATGTCACGTTGCGACAAAATGTCACGCTGCGACAGGATGTCACGTTGTGACAGAATGTCACGCTGCGACAAAATGTCACGCTGTGACAGGATGTCACGCTGCCATAAAATGTCACGCTACGACAAAATGTCACATTGCGGAATGATTGACAAAATTTGAAGCGTATAATGTATGAATTGGAATATTATTCCATGGAAATTATGGGCCTCAATTGGAGGATGATGATTCCTTTTTCTCAGTTCACAGACAGATCATTATGAGCAAGAATCGTCTGTCGAAAATCGTGTTCCCGGGATAAAGTACCTGAATTGAAGCCCAATGAACCACACGATAAAAAAGAGAGAAAAAAAGGGGAATGATATAGTTTCAGATCAGTTCTTCTACTCCTCGTACCCTTTCTCACTATTTCTCGCACTATCCAAATCAACAAGAGCAGGTCTTAAACCTGATACACAACTGATGACACCTTGGAGACATGGTCCTTTTGCCCCCCCCCCCTCCCCCAGTCTTCTCACTGGAAAACACCCGAGATTCATGATGGACGATAAAAACAGAACCTTTGACGCGACGAACGAACGATGAACTTGGGAGAGTCGGATTGCAATTGCAGCGTCAGCTAGAATGTGTCACACCTTGAGACTTCTTCAAATTCGCATGCATAGCTTTTTCATGTCAACTCATTCCAATGATATAATTTCTACTCAACGAAAGTATAAGAACGAAAACTTCCACACTTCGAGGCAAGAATATAGAAAATATAGAACAGAACTTAATGATATACCCATACATGTGACATAATCCAATCAGAAAAATCATTCTCGATAGAGAAAAAATTTTGAGATATCATAAAATCCAGGGAAGAACATTTATTATTCACTCCGTCAAGATAGGACTAGTTCCACGCTAGCACGTAGGGAGATACCTCGGTGTTGATACATTTCAGAAATACAGCAACCATTTTGAATAGAATCTCCATGAAATTTTTCTGAGAAAAAAAGGGAAGAAAAACTGCCATAGAAAATAAATATATTGTTGATAATAATTCGGAGATAATCAAACGATATCTAAATATTGTTCATTCGTAATATTAAATGAGGGATTTTCGCGGGAGCATTCATAGATATTCGATTTATTCCATCTTGTACAATATCATTTAGATTACCACATGACAGAGAAAAGTCTCATGGCAAAAGTCACATCGTATGCCTGCTGTTGCAACCATTCAATATTTCCTTCCAATAAGTTATTGCTTTATATACCTTATGATGGATGCCTACACCAATCTGACACACACATACGAATATCATGAAAACACAATGCACCAGCAAGTTTCAATATTCCATGAATCACAAGCATTTGAATCTTCGCGCCACTTACACGACATACGTGGTACGTATCGCAATCAACAGATGACACCACCATGCGGTTTACCGACCCAATTCGAGCTTTTAATTGCTGACGCCAGAATTTGAATTCTCAAGTAACACGGGACGTATGAAATCTTGAGAGCTCGTCAGTTACTGGACAGTGTTAACGAATTCATTTTATGCGGGTCGTGATTAATTAAAGCAACCATTGTTCCCACGTGGTCAACAACATAAGAAAAATGGAACAAGCAAGAACTCAACTTTTTTCGGGACACCTAAAAACTGTGGTTCACCGTGCTCATATTGACTTTAAAAATTCCCAGGAAGTTCACAATAGAGCGAGAGAAGATTTCTTGTTGAAAAGTGCGGTGTATGCACACAGTGTGCATACGTACAGAAAATTCCTCCTGGATAACAATCTTTCGTGTTGTGAAGATAGTGTTCCTCGAATGCCAATAGTGCATTGTGGTGTGCAAACTGATAAAGTGATACAAGTGAGTGATCTACGTACTGTTTTGACAAATCCACTCAACGCTCATTCCATTCAGAACAATAATCAACGAGATGAAAACATCAACCGAATGCACGGTGAATTGCCAGTTGATCTGCAAACAAGTGAGAGTGACCACTACGCACCATCCAGTGCAGCATCTATGAGTATTCAAACAGATCTCCGGCGTCTGTCTCTGACATCCCATCTGTTGTCGAGTAATTCCGACCCTCAATCTGTTACCGTTCTACAACCATCACCATCACCATCATCAACGGATGCAAGTTACAATATGCGCCCGACTTATACTGAGTTAGTTCCGATGACACCAAATCGAGCCCCATTAACGTGTAGAACACCAATAGCAAATCCATCTACATCTTATCTCACGGCTGATGTTTCGAATTGTAATTTGACAACCGCACCGATATCCGCAGAAATATTAGCATTTTCTACAACACTGACCCAACTGGATACAAGTCGCCCAATCCCGGATGAGATTCCATCAACATCATATCTGGACGGAATTTTCCAAGTTTCTACACCATCCTACAACCCCCTCCATTCAGAAACCAATGGAGGGACGAATGATACACTAGGGAGTGACATAGATGAACAATCTAGAGAGGGACTCGCACACCCTGTTCCTATGCTTGTAGAACTAACATCTCCCATGGAACAAGAAAGCTCAAATCAAGACCACGAGTTTGACGAAAGTGAATCGGAAATCATAGAAGACCCTTTAGCCCAAGATGATTCGGATACCACCGGCGTCTGCGATTCTAGAACGACGAAAAGAGGACCATTCAATGCTGAAGAAATCCGACTACAACGGAAGAGAGAGATAAATAGACTACGCCAAGAGAGACTCCGGAAAAGGAAACGCAAAGAACTCCAAAACACAATAAGTAAGCCGTGCCATTTATGCGGGAAGCTACACACTGAGCACCCCACCCAATGGGCGGCATGCACTCGTTGCAGGAAAACTTTTGCCGGCCGGAAGTGCCTCGCAGGATTGGGTCTGAAATTATTTCAGTGTAAGACATGCATGACATCTAAATGTGATAAGAAACGCGAAGATAAACATATTGAGTGAGATCATACACGAACTCTTGAGATTCATGGACATACACACGAACACTCATACACAACCCCCACGTATTTTATCAACTAAGTTCCGACCGGATGACGTTCCGATTCAATAAGATATCGTGATGACGTGTCGACTCACTGCCTAACTTTGTTACATTCTCGGGGCGAGAATGGTCTGACGAGAGAGGTGTGGCGTCCCGAGCTTGCAAAAGCTCTCGCAATGCCGACCCCGGTGACATTCTCGGGACGAGAATGGTCTGACGGGGGAGGTGTGGCGTCTCGCTCTCACGAGATGCCCCGTTTCACCTAAATTTGATATAAATTGCAACAATAGATGTACGATGTGATATAAACTCCTATGAGAGGGAAACGGAGTCGGTCTTGTCGGCAGCGTGACTTAATGTCACGCGTGACATTGGGTCACGCTATTCTTTTATTACACGTGACAATAAGTCACGCAACTATTCGATTGAGCGTGACATTAGGTCACGCTTGACACAATTCAAAATTATGATTTCAGAATTCACGCGAGCTGGCCCAGGCTATAAATGTGGGTCTAAACGTTGGCTCGCCGATCAGTCTGTCAAAGTTTTCTTTCCGGAGCTTTTGAGTCCGCGCTATTGTCTCCGCATAAACACCTTAGAAAAGTGTGACAAAGCGTTTGTTCGAGAAGCGGCGAGCCAACGGTTAGATTTGATCCCGCACTTGGGAAGTGGCGTTACCCGTACTTAAAGCTGCAGCAGGGCCAGCTCCGAATTTGTCCTCAAGTTGAGCTGCAGTAGGATCAGCTTATAATTCATCCTCAAGGCCTTCTGAATCGCTAATTCCAGCCTCCAGAGGACTGCCGACTCATCACGACTCCGCTCTTCTTTCGAGTAGTTTAAGAAACAATCTAATTGTAAGTTGCTTTATATTCTTAACATTCATAAAATAAGTTGCAAGAACTTCAGCCTTCCCTAACTGATCAAAAAGGAGATAATTCAACTTGCCTGATTATAATTTATATTGATTCTCTTGAGTGATTTCGATTTTGTTACTGAGTTTTTAATAAATTTATATTTCTATCACAAAATTCATTCTCATCATTTCAGAATCTGTAAATGCATGCTCATTTGAAGAATTAATGATTTCACTTTGAATATTTGAATTGGTTCCAAAATTGATTATTATCGAAGGTTCAAATCTAGATATCTAAAACTACTTCGATCATCTCTTGAATAGATATTGAAATTACTTCTCTATCTTTCTGATTTACGAAAATCCAATATAATAGTTACATAAAATCAGATCAGGTCATTCTGACCAAGCGCATATCCAGAATATTCAAAATATAATTTCATATACTTATATATCAATTTGAATACACCAAATCGCTGAGATCTAAGAAGGGACTGAAGGGATCAGAGCTGTTAACCCAGAAAAGGTAGGTGCAACTGGGCAGTCCGCCCATACGACTGTTTCTAACGAATTTAAATATATTTGTTAGCCCGAGCCCTCCGCTCGGGTCCTAACAGAGGTATCAAAATGAGTATAGCAATCTCTCTTAATCATATCTGTATAAAAGTCAAATGAAAAGCTATACAGTAGTCCGTCTGTGTCTACGTATAACAATTTACTCTGTTCACCCGGAAATTTCTTCATGATATAGTTATAGTGGAAATCATACTACGTGATCTTTGATATATCGAGGATTGAGAACCCAACATATGTAGGTTTTCCGATTTCTATACGAGTTTTCGCCATCTCTACAGCTGCAACGTTTTCGCTAAAGACAACCATTCGTTTAAAACGATCAGATGCAATGAGAGCATTAAATCCAAATCTGCCGTCCCATTTGTTTACAAGAACAATATGTACACGCTTCTTCATATTTTCAATACATTTTCCAAAAATATTGTTATTCATCATTTTGTATAGGTTTTTATCAAAGTCACTAGTTGACACCTGTCTAAAACTAGTGTTCAAATTAATGTACGACTTGAGCCAGGCTCTCTGTTCAAATTTTAAGATTCTAGAAATCTTGGTTAATATTAAACCATTGGACAAGCATTGTTTTAAATATCTATAATGTATGATGTAATCTTTCTTATCATATAGACATGTCAATAGTTTTTGATTTTTATGAGTTGCACCAGGTGGAATCATCTTTTCAGGTGCAAAAGGTAGATCAGAATGGTTTTGTGGATCTTTGCGGGATATGTTAAATCTACCATGAGTATGTAACCGATGTCGGAATCATGAGGGATTTTTACAACATCAAATTTCGGATCTTCAATCCATTCAAAATTTTTCACTGGTAACTTTTGTTGCATTGCAAAAACATAGAGATTGTTAACGTCAAAATAACCGATAAACTTCTGCTCCTTAGTGCTGTCATAATCAAACATATATGGGTTATTTGATTCCGCGTAATGTCTTATAGCACAACATATTCCACCTCTCACACCTTGTTCTAGGAACAATAACATGGTTGGACATTTAATTATTTCAAGTTCAACTTTAGTATGTAATAACATACACTCCCATGTGAAGCCTGGGAGTGTGAAGAAATGAGCTGGATCAAGTCTATAGCTTTCCATACAGCTTGAACGGAAATTTTGAAATATATCTGCTAATAATAAGATATCACATTTCATATATAGCCATGCATATTCACACAAGTCTTTTATACTTAACATAGTCCAGATCTGTTTTACATGATTATAGTCTGTGTCGGAGATGGAGCTCTCTGTTAATATGTTATAGAATTCATCCTTAGATGGTATTTGAGTCTCGGAGAGTCTTTCTAGACTATCAACATAGTCATATGGAAAATTACCTTTCTTTGTTAACAAACCAAAAATCTCAGCCTGATCTAACCCCGTTTGCTGTGTAATCCTCTCAATTTGCTCTTGAAATTGGGCTCGCAAAATCAATTTGTTATCATCAGGAAGTAGTCTAGCAAGACTATCTAGACTGGCATTCAAAAATTTCAGTGAATCGATGAATCGGAGTTGAATTCTTGAGTTATTCACATACTTTGTGAAAGAAATATACTGTTCCATATTCTGTGGTATGATTGAAATTTTCCCCTCTATTGCGTTTGCTATGTGTGTAATTATGAAATGAGCATCATACCTGTGATAGAAGGATGAATGGAAAAAATAAAAAAATTGAATTTACTTCATATAGTGAATTAATTAGTTGAGAGAGAAAAACAACTGACCGGGAAAGATTGTGATAAATAACTGGAATGATGAATGACTTGCGATATGAGAGGTTACACGATCGATGTGCCAAAGACCTCGGTCGACCTGTGTAATGGTCGTGATCGATCACAGGACTGTCATCTGGTTGGAACTCCTTCTCACAGATGTGGCACGTTTTAACTTATTGTAAGGCCACTCGACCTCGTCAGTCATATGAAGAGGGATTGGATTTGACAGCCCCTAGAAATCACATAATAATATAATTCCAAGTAAATCAGTAAAAAAAACTATAAATATATAATACTCACTTGTTCCACTTCCTGGGCAATTCTTTCAAGCTCCAGAGCGAACCATCTGGAGACATCAGCTCCAACGTGGTAAGCGTACACAGACTTTTCTGAATTATACTCACTATGTAAATAATAGCCTATCGAGAATGTAATATGTCTCTGGTAGGCATTTTGAGCTAATTTTACGTTTGCAAGCTTGCTTACATTTATATCATTTGAATTTTTGAAATATTCCGAATTTGTTTTAGTTAAATAACATTCATAGTCAGTATAAACTACATACGGAGCCTCCAACATTTTATGATAGTTCGTAAATTTAACAACGTCTCCCTTTGGAAAAGTTACAGTACATTGATCCTTATTTTTTAAACAAAGCTCTTTATGCATCACTAATTTTTCACCGTTGTAAAAATAATGCAAACATTTTCTACATACAAAAACACTGCGTGTGAGGTTAGGTACTAACAGTTTGGATAAATTTTTAATATAAAGATAATGTCTATCACGTAGGAGCAGATCAATATGTTTCATCTGTTCAGTTTTTGTTAAGTAGAGCGGGTAAAAATTCTTCTCTGAATGATCGGCTCCATATACATTTATACTATAACCTTTATTCCGTTTTTCAAAATTTGGAATTGATTTCAATTGAACGGGAAAGCTCATCCTAGAGAATTTAAAATGCAAACTAGGATCTGGATAAGCAATTTGTATATGTTCACTCACCCGAGGAACATTAAATAACGCAGGCATTAAAGCCCAAAGGAAGCATCGGTCATCAGTTGTTTGAATGTTTATTACAGCATTTCTGCGTGAAATCCATTCGGGTACATCTACTTTTGAAGATCCACAAACAGGATTATATTCAATTATGTTGATTTTTAAATTCAAAATTTCAGAGAGGGACCATCCACTACCCTCGCCCTCGTGTTCAGAAATCTGATCAATTATATCTTGAGATGAAGTGGTGTACCACTTTCTAGCACTATCTGACATGAGTAAAGTCTTATAATGTGTTTGGAAATATTTAACATTCGACGAAGAGTCGAGCAACTCAAATCGAGCTGCTAATATTAAATTCACTTTGATATTTTTCAACTTGCGAATAATTGATCTGATAAATCTTAAGACTTCTGGTTGTGCTTGTTGTAAAAATTCTTCAGTGTTTTGACAACGAATATTTCCAACAAATCCAGTGTGAATCCGATTCTGGAATGCACTCTCACCTTCGAAGAAAATTAATTTATCCGAGCTTTTTTTACTTTGATTTGAATATTTATGTAATAGTATTTTTTTATTTAATCGACATTGATCAATATAAGATGACGTGTGCGTCATAATCATTGTTCTTCAAAAGAAAAGCCTTTTCTTCAAAAAGGCACGCACACTTAATAATTTTCAGCTCGCATCTTACATTAGTCTCGGGTCATTATAGATCTCAGAATAGTCCGTCATAAGAAATCCATATTTTTAAACGTATTAGAAAGTGCATTTTCATAAATAATATATTAGTCATAATTCATGACCAGGTTCGCCAACTTGCGAACCCCAATCTGCGATTCTCACGTGTTTGTAAAGAGTAGATAATTATGTTAGTATTATTGAATAGTATTAGTCGAAAGTATGACCATAATAAGCAGATTATGAGGTATAAACGAGAGTAGATTTGCAAAAATGCGAACTCGCGAGATCGACTAAAGTATGACTCATTTATATCGTAAAACAAATTATGGTAGATCGTAATTCAAGTGCAGTTTTGCGAATCAGCAAAAACGGCTCACCCGAGAGCGTATAAAGACACGAGGCGCGATGCCTCAGGAGGATCTTTGATTTCGGACAACGGGGGACGCTGCCCGACGCGCGCGCGAGAGGGCAGCGCCGAGAACATATGATTTTTCATGTAATCTAACGCGACACTTCAAAGTAGAATCAGAACCAAGTATTTAAGTATCATTGTGCGGCCGTTCGTTCATCCCAATTAAGTTATCTTGGGATGAAATTTTGGTGTTGTGTATCATAGTGAGCAGTGTGACTCCCAATTATCATTCCCGACCCCAACATGAATACGCCCCTTGATTGATATGCTACTTCTGGTGTATCATCAAAGATTCGTATTTAGCTTTGAATCCAGTTCTTTTCTTTTTGAATTCAGAAGATTTCAGAATGTCTAACATTCTCGTTTCTAATTGTGCAAATTTCCTCGCGAGTCTTGGAAGACGTGAAAAGTTTTTAAAATCACGATTTTCGGAGAAATTGAAACGCGTTAAAAGCGTCTCATAATCTAATCTAATCATATCGAATATTTCAATAGGTTTATATTCAGCCATGATTAGAGCTTACCCAAACCCGTCATTGTACGCTGTGGATCACGAGGAACTCTAACCAGAATGATTTTACATGCGTCTATTTATATGCTTCACCTCTACATCAAACTACCTGAGAATTTCATGAGAGTGTTAAGTAGGAGCCTGATGAAATGAAAAAATCTAAAAGGTTGCGCTAGCCTGATACAGGAGCCTTCTCATTCCCACATGAATGCTTTACAATTTCAGAGTAAATACCCACATAACACGCAATAGCTTAGGAAAGCGTTAACTTTTTTAAGAAAAATCCAAGTAGAAGCTGGAGCGAGATATTTCCACATCAAATCTCTGAGAAATAAATGAGCTTCAAACTCTGTAGTTATAAACTGACACATGTGATGTATTATTGGAGCTTGAACTGTTTTACCCAATGAATTGAAAGAGTCATACCTTTCAAGTTGTATATGGATTGTCTAAGTATTACTATGTACCGAGGCACGTGTGATTTACGATAAGTTCAACGAAAGCGTGAACTTTTTCGAGAAAAAATTCTACTAGATGTTACAGAGGAGAGAGATTGAAAAAAATGATGGAGTAGTTAACATTAAATCTAGAGGGTATATGAGAGTTTCAAACTCCGTAGTTAGAAACTATGATATGCAATATACGATTAGAATGTAAGCTCTTAACATAATCAAGAGTAGTACCTTTCAAATTGTGTAATGCATACATTGAGAGTGTGAACCATGATTTACGATAAGTTCTAGGAGAGCGTAAACTTTTGTTGAAAAAATTTGATTGAACGATGGAGTAGTTTCAAATCTCTGAGTATATAAAGAGCTTGAAACTCTGTAGTTTCCAGTCAGTCTACGAACAGCAATGGCAGCATTCAACAAAATTAATAAGTATAATCCAAACCAATATAATACTAAAAAAATTGTTGATCTTAACATCGAACATTTATACCGAGTAACTTCAGTAAATAAAACTAAATACGGTCCAGCGATCGTTATTAGTCTTAGAGATCCAAAAAATTCAGAAACAATTGAAATATTTGCACCCAGAGGATCGGCGCAGTCAATCCAGGAGGATTTGGAGGAAAATTCAAAGTTATTAAATCGAGACAATACTTGTCTTATAATTCAACTCGAGGAGGGCGAACGAAAAATTAGATTTAAAGAAACAGTCATTGAGCAGAAGAAAAAAAAAGAATCATAGAGAGTGATTCGAAATCCGAAGAAGAGGATTCTGAGGAGGGATAAGAAGAAGAGGAAAAAACACCAGCTCAACTTCTTCCATCACCACAGAAAAAGAAAAATGTCTCGGGACGATCGAGACGTGGACGAAAGTAGAGTTACTTCGACCACTGTTTTTAGACTACGAGAGCGAAGAAGAGGAGGAGGAGGAGGACCCGGAGAGATGGACACCCCTACAGGACGAGTACGTAAGCAGTAGCACTGATGAATTCATTCCTCAGTGCCCACGAGGAGTCCCAATAAATGATGTTCTGATAAGTCTTGATAATCATATGAGGGAGCATGACATACCTATGGATATTGAACCGATGGAAGTGTACTATGAACCATTGTATAATAATCACGAGACTCAAGAGCTTTTGAATGAATTTTGGTAAGTATTATTTTCCTTTCTTAGTTCTAAAAGTAGAAGAGAGAATTTTCTAACCTTTTTTCCAATTCTAATCCACAGATATTGGAGGAAAAACAACAGCAACAACAATGAGAGCAGCAACAACAGCAACAACAACAACAGCAGTAACATCAATAAGAGCAACAGCAGTGGTAACAACAACAACAACAACAACAACAACAACAACAACAACAATGAGCAGTAACAACGGTTGTAACAACATCAATGAGAGCACCAACAACAACAGCAGCAACAACGGTAGCAACAACAATGTCTTCAAAGCTCAATAATAATGAAATAAAAAAATAAATATAAGGAAATAAATAAAAGGTGATGATTTAAATAATCGACTTATTCTTCAAAATTCCTTGATCATTGAATTCTCCAGAAAGAAAAATCTTGAACTTGGAAAAATCATCACTTCTTTCTCAATTGAAGTTCTCAATCATAATGAAATCGAGAAAAGGTGAATTTTCACTTCACTTACAATTTAAAAAAACTTGAAAATATCTGTAGAATCCGGTTGCCCAGTGAAACGCCATAATGATCTTATAATCTGGCCGCTTCAGAAAGGAAAATCTTGAACTTGAAAAAACCATCACTTCATTCACATCACAATTAAAGATCTCAATCATGATGAAATCAATGAAAGGTGAACTCTTCACTACACAGTTTAACAGCTTGAAAATATCTGTACAATCCGGCCACCCAGTGAAACACCATAACGATCTCATAATCTAGTCGCTTCAGAAAGGAAAATCTTGAACTTGAAATAACCATCACTTCATTCACATCACAATTTAAGATCTCAATCATAATGAAATCAATAAAAGGTAAACTTTCACTTCACTGAATCACTCACAGTTTAACAGATTGAAAATATCTGTTCAATCCGGCCGCCCGGTGAAACGCCGTAATAACGGATTGCTAAAGTGTGAATGCTAAGAGAGTGTACTCCTGTATTTGCAACAGCATCAACGTGAGCAGCAGCGAACGATTCTCGGTTTGAATGAGAGAGAGAGAGAGAGAGAGAGAGAGAGAGAAAGAAAGAGCGAGAGAGAGAGAGAGACTCGTTGTGGTAGAGCGAATATTATGTGTAGAGCGAGAGGGAGAGAGGGAATTGGTTGTGGAGGCGAGGACGATGATATTGACTGCGGCGGCAGCAGCGGCAACAGAGTGAGTATAGAGTGAGAGTGGGAACCCGTTGTGGAGATGCTGTGGTGGTGGTGGCAACGGGATTCGAAGCAACAGAGTCGGAGATCCTCGAGCAGAACGAAATATCGGATATGTTAGCATATGGAAGAGCGCATATGTCTCAAGCATATATGTATGTCTCGAGCAGCATATGGACCTGTTTTAGCAATGTTGTAGGAGCCCTTGGATGCACGGTCTTGGTCAATGGCTTGAGATTTGAGCATGCTGAAACAGCATAGTAGAGGGAGAGAGGGGGGAAAGTAACTAACGCGTTTCTCACCTATGCATACAATGCTTTTCGCACTTTTGGTTTCCCCGTGTATTTAAATGGGGAAAAGTGTCCAAACGGTGTATGGCTCGAGATCTGTAGAGCAATACCATGCTGGAATAGCATAGTAGAGAGAGAGAGAGGGGGAAAAGTGACCGGCGCGTTTCTCGCCTATACCTGCAATGCTTTTCGCACTTTTGGTTTCCCCATGTATTTAAATGGAGGAAAGTGCCCGAACATGGTTTGGAATCGAAACATTCATCCTAGGACAACTACTAATTTGAGATATCAGCGTTCAATTCGCGGGACTGTATCCATCAGAGGAAACATGCCCGCAATCTCAAAATTCTCGAAGATCAGTACTTGTACAAGAATTCTCTCCCTGTTCCCAAATCAGTGGTAGGAAATCCGGTTTTTAGCATAAGATTGACACATATCCGATTATACATTTATACTCGAATAATCTCGAAACTTGAACAGTACACGATCGAAACTGATGTCATATTCGAACTCAGCGTGAGATTCAATGTAGTGTCAAAAGGGGTATGGGAGCCCTCCTTCCCCTGACACTGGAGATTTGCATCTTTCCGTAAGTCAGTACAATTATCGAATCAATAAATTCCGCATCGGGACAAGGGATTTCAACCCTTGAATAACACAGAGTCAGGATGCTACCAATATTCTCCCTCGGATGACACTGGGAATGTACCACACCCCACAACTTCCTCTCTCAACTCATTCTGAAGCGCTTCGCCTGAGCTTCAGGATGAGCCCATATACCTTCAATGTCGCCAAGACCGGAAAGCATCAAAAGCTTGCCAAATTAATATGAATTTAAAGTGTGTCTTGTTAGGGTTGATAGCGCCGAAAAATTCATGTTCTGGCGTTCAAAAAACATGCTATGGTGAATTGTTCGATGGATATAGTCGATCAGTCCCGAAGTTGGTGAATTTGATCTTTGATGCTTAAGGTAACACTGGTGGTTAGTTACTTATCATGACGGGAGCCCCGTACTAAAAACTCAGGCCTCTCAACCTCCTCGGAACGCACTGACCGCAACACATGCATGTTTTGAGCTCACTGACATCCCAAGCGCGCGCTTGATCACGCGCATCGCGATTGAAATGTCTGCTTCACCGGTCTCTCCCTCGATCTCTTGTACATTCCTCCTAAGTTAAAAAGTAAATTGATCGGTGACCCATATATTCTTTGACCTTAGCTTATTAAAGAGCGTTCCATCTATGTTATTGAATTTTGCCGGAATTTTGACCGTCGTCGTTTAGGAAGAAGCGATGTATTGATGATCATCCCATAAAATCGGGTGTATAGGAGCGGATAGTTCATGATTTCTTCACGCGGAGAGAAGGTTGGTGACCCACACTTTCAAAAACGGATATCGATTCGTGAACATGTGGAGTATACTTGGAAATTTTGGTAGCTTGATGACCGTTATCATTTTTCACCCGCTAGTGCTATCTTAATCCCAGCATATCTCTCGGAAGGCTGAGAAGTTAGAACAGAAATAAAAGGTTGGACATTACCACCTGGCAACTGGGAGCAAGGACTGTATGTTTCCTTCGGGTACTGATGAGATACAACTTCGTCATTCTCGCGAGCACAGATGGACACGAGCTCGCGCAGAACGGTACAATCCCGGACTCGAAGTCAATTAGGGTGCCACTATCACAGGATGAGCAGAGGGAAAATGGAGGATTGACCAGACTGAGTGTCATGGATGACTTACCTTGAGCATCGACGTTGCTATCATGCATGTGATGTCTATTAGCTAGTTGGACAAAATCATCTTCCAATAGATCTTCAGTTCCGAGGAAATCGAGATTCCCACCCCATGAAGCGATGGTATCAGGATTCAGGTCAACTTGTGGCGTTGAGAACTTGTTGGCACCCACGGTCAAGTCATTTTCTCCTCCTGGTCTTGAACCAAACAGCGGACCAGGAGCGCCAATCCCCGAATCCCCTTTCGTACGTGTGCCCTCAAATTCGCTCGAGGTCTCTACCTTTGCTTGAGCGCAACCTAGTAAAGGACGAGAATTCCGTCCATCGCCGACAGGTGACAAAACATGAGTTGAACTTTCTCCATCTATCACCAGTGGATCCTTATGCGAACGGTATACTAGACGGTATGTGGTGGAATTGTGCCTCTCAATGAATGGTTTCTTCTTTGTGGGCTGAAGGAAGATCATATACGTGATATCATGGTCTATGTGGTGGAACTAAAAGACTAATCTTGTTCGGTTACTAGGAGGCGGAGAGATACCCATGGATTTGGAGGACCTGGAGATAGCGGAAGAATACACTTCACAAAGATCAAGGAACAGAAATCCAGAAACCGCAAAATTTCGCAAGTAGAAGCTGTCAGTTTAATTGCAATATTCTGCACAAACGTGGATTTTTTCACTCTCTCTCTCTCTTTTTTTTTTTTTTTTTTTTTTTTAAGGTGGTTGTAGGGCGAATACGCTGCGACGTACGAAGGAGAGGCACCGGTCAGCCAAACACGACTGACCAGCACCTCCCCAACAGTCCCGGGCTGGAATCCGCATCGATACGGCCATCCGAACCGGGTAAGCCCTCTCTTCCTTCTCCGTTGGCGCCGGCCATTGGACAAGGGAGAGATCCACCAACTTACCAATCCGGCCCCGGCACCGCGTGAGCATTACTTCAGGGCCGGCGGCGTCTCGCGCTCAGGATCGAGCGTCTCTCTTCTCACGCCTCGCAGGTGTTGTTTCCCTTTCTTCGATCTTCTTCCATCTCTTCATTCTTCATTCTTCTTTCTTCTTTCTTCGATCTTCTCTCTTCTTCCTTCCCTCTCCAGTCTATCATATTCCTCCTGGAACCATTTGGACCTCTTCTGTTTTTTTTTCTCTCTCTCTCTCTCTCTCTCTCTCTTCCTCGCTCTCTCACTCTTCCTTCATCCTTCAAGGTGAATGCAGGGTGATGCCACGTACAAGATGTAGCACCAGCCAACACCGCTGGCCAGTGCCTCTCCAACACTCCCGAACTGGAACCCGCATCGGAATGGCCATCCGAATCAGATGGAACCTTTCTTCCTTCTCCGTTGGCGACGGCCATTGCACAAGGGGAAGATCCACGCGACTAACCCATTTGGGCTCAGATGAGCGTGAGCATAACTTCAGGGCCGGCAGTGGTACGCGTTCAGGATCGAGCGTCTCATATCACGATTCGCACGTCTCGATCCTACTCCTTTGATCCTCTTCCTGCTCTCCTTCTTCTCGTCTTCGCTCTCCTTCCTCTTTCTTTCCTCTTCAGGCTATCATGCTCCTTCGGAGGTCATAGGCATCTTTCGTTTGAGCTGAATGGTTCATTGTAGTTTGCCAGCTTCAAGGCGCCGCACGTCTCTCTCTTCCTCGTCTAACCGAGTCATCACCACCTTGATGAAGCCAGTGGCTGTATTCAATATCTTCCGTCCCGGTGTAGGCATGGTACGAAGTTCTCAGGTGTCATGTGGGTACCAAGCCATTCGTTCAGCTCGGCACGCTCTTTGTGTCGTTGCACTGGAACGGGGTGCTCAGCAACCTCCGAGTTACCACAACATGACTGGCATACTGAGAACGTTCTCTTCTTGAAACGGGTCAAAAAGGCACCAAAGGAAGCGTGATCGCTCAGCGCCTGCGTGGTTCAGTGGTCCATCTCGTCGTGGGTACAGTTCGCCTACTCGGCTACGTCCGGGATCAGTCAATGTGTTCATCTGCCGTCGGCAAATCGGGTATTCCACTCCGTTTGCCACTGCTCCAAGGTTGTTTCCTTTCTCGTCGTCGCAGATAGTCTCCTTGATCGTTGGGAGAGAACTCTCGGCTTCGATCACTTTGGAGACGATCCCTGATCCTTACCTTCTCCATTGCCTCACGTAAGCTTCCATTTGATAGATCTTGGATTCCCAGTTCTTCCCTGCAGATCATGGAAGGAGGAGTCAATGTCTCGAGAGACGATATTCCTTGTAGTTCCTAGTCAGGGGCATCCAAAGATATAAAATATCGGGAATACATCTGGAACATCCCTTAGTGAGAGAGAGCCTAGACTCGATACACAAGCATAGTGCTGGTTTAGAGATTTTGCATTGAACAAATCCAGAGGGGACAGGCGGGCGCGAGATACAACTCCTAGCTTCCGAAGCTTACTCCACCTAGATTTTGGGTCAGGCGCAGAGGAAATCTTACTCGAAATGTACGTATTCTTGGCTATGTCTAATTGAGATTTCACCTCAGCGCGGCATACACGATACGTCTGCAGGAGGTCTTGGGACTGGGTTCGACTAGCAGACCGATACAATTTATCGCGTCGATCCATAAGGCGTCGTATATCAGCAGACACCCATGGTTTTTTGGAGGAGGGGCCTTTGAAGTTTTTAAGGGGTGCAAGCTGATTGAACGCGTCGAGGGTGGTTTTTCAGATCAATGATACTGCACCATCGAGGTGACCTTTCGTGAGGGTATAATATACAGGAGAACTTCTTCTTCTTCTTCTTATTGGCATCCGAGGTGGGAGAGACGTAGTCTCCCTACTCATACGGCGATCAACAGACTTGTGTGAGTTGTGTGCGGTTTCGCGACTAAACGAGCGGAAGGTTTAAACCATTTAATGGTGCTAGATGTTCAGATCACATGCCTTGAGAAAGTTGCAGAGTATTTCTGATGTTTTGTGCGACGGGTTCGAAAGAAAGGATGAGATGGTGAACGGTGGAAACATTTTTTCCTTCATGAGTTTTCGTAGTAGAATAACCCTCTGCTCGTCAAAACGCGAGCAAGACCAGAACACGTGGTTAAGATCCTCTACATCTTCTTCGCAAACGCAATAGGGGTGGTCGCAAAGATTTTTTCTGAACAGGCTGTAAGCTAGATTATAGTGATTGCTGCGCATCTGATTAACGAGGACTATCTGAGAGCGGTTTAATTGGGAGGAGTGGAACCAGGGCTTGGGAGACTCATCGAAATAATTTTGGAAGTAATGGTCCCCTGTACTTGTATTTCGGTAGAGAAATTTTCTGAGGCGGGATTTGATGTATTCGAGGTTTATTGGGAAGAAATCTGTAAAGGAAAGGAGATGGTAAATACTCCTGCCCGAAAGTCTTGCGTCTTTGGCCAATGCATCGGCCGTCTCATTCCCTGGAATATTTTTGTGACCGGGAATCCAGGCGAGGATAACTTCCTGGTTGAGATTATGTAGTTCCCAGAGGGCGTTCTTGATCCGGAGAATAGTAATGTGTAAAGAGGAGGATAAAATTTCCTCATTATCTAGAGCTTTTAAGACACTTAAAGAGTCTGAAAAAATAATAGACTTAGGAATTTTTTGCAGCCTTATGTAATCGAGTGTGAGGTGGATAGCGAAAGATTCTGCTGTGAAAATGGAGGCATGCGAAGATAGCTGAATTTGCAATTCGAAATTTTGGTTAGGAGAGTGGGACGCAACCCCAGCTTTCCCGAACCTTTTTTGGAACCGTCCGTGAAGAATGGGACATGTGTCTGAAGAATATTATTAAAGCGCAGTTCGAATTCTTCTACAGGACTACAGGAGAACTCAAATCTATGTATCTTGAGGTAATATTATTACTAGGATGCATGATCGTTCTTAATGGAATACTTACGAGAGAATATTTACACAGAGAGAGAGAGAGAGAGAGAGAGAGAGAGAGAGAGAGAGAGAGAGAGAGAGAGAGAGAGAGATTCAAAAAGAGGACGACCCCAGCATGTCAGTCATGCGGGGACGAATGGGATGACGCCGAACATGCCCTGTTCAAGTGCAGCAACACCCGGAGAGAGCGCGCCGAGCTAGATGAATGGCTGGGTGCTCAACTAACACCTGAGAATCTCGTCCCGTACTTGCTCCGCAACCAGGAGACATGGGATAGACTCACCGGATACATCAAGCTGGTGATCACCCGCAAAGAGGAGAAAGAGAGGGAAGTAAGGCGCCTCGAAGCAGGCGAATCACAGTGACTCTGCCGATTGAAACAGAAGAGGCCCAAATGATTCCAGGAGGAATCTGATGCACTGAAGAGGGAAGAGAGAAGAAAGAAGAGAGAAGAAAGAAGAAAGAGAGGGAACAATGAAGAGTGAAAACAGAAGATGCCGACAAGTGGCCGAAGAGAGAAGATGGAGAAGAGGAACGCTCGCAATCGAGCGCGAGACATGCCGCTCATCCTGAAGTAATGCTCACGCGGTTCCGGGATGAGATGGTAGATGCAGGTGGATCTCCTTCTTGATTGGCCGATGCCCTAGGTATCGGACATCGAGGGGAGAGGGATATTACACGGCCGGGCCCACCTCTCGGTGGGCCCCACCCAAACCCGTGTCCCGCCTGGTATGGCCTGCGTGGGCTATGCGTAGTCCGCGTATGCTGAACCAGTCCGGTGTCTGGGGACGGATCCGAGGGATCCTGAGGCAGATTTTGCCCTCTAACCACCTTAAAAAAAAAAAAATAAAATAAAAAAAAAAAAAAAGAGAGAGAGAGAGAGAGAGAGATGGGGCACGCCATATCGCGTGGTCATGTCAAAGGTCCGACCCCGGAGGGGCAACCCAGCACCGACCGATGCAGCAACATTGCGCACCATCGTGGAAGACCTCTTCCCAGCAGGAGAACTCAGAGTTACATTCCCTACGGAGAGCGAAGACCCCATCCCGCTCTTCACTATGCAAGAGCTACTCGCAGCGGCGAAGAGAATGCCGAACGGCAAGGCCCCTGGCCTGGATGGCATCCCAAACGAGGCTCTGAAACTGGTCTTCAAATACAAGCCAGATCTACTCCTCGACCTCTTCAACATCTGTCTGAGCGCGGGAACTTTCCCGGACAAGTGGAAACGCCAGAAGCTGGTCCTGATACCTAAGGGTCAAGGAGGTCAACGCCCTCTCAGCATGCTCGACAATATCGGGAAAATGTACGAGAGGATGGTGCTCAACAGGGTGGAAAAAGCCTACGAAGAAGGTGGTGGGCTATCACCAATGCAGTTCGGGTTCCGGAAGGGACGGAGCACTGTGCACGCGATCGAGGCGGTCCAAGAACGGGTTCAAGCGTCGGTGGGGAACCCATACCAAGGAAGAGGAGGATTCTGTGCCATCATTGCGTTGGACATAAAGAACGCATTTAACTGCGCGAGCTGGGAGCGAGTCTATCAATCCCAAGCAGGTAAAGTGCCCCCGTATCTACTAGCCGTCACGAGTGACTACCTGCGGAACAGGACCCTCGTGTACGACACCGACGAGGGACAAGAGATTCGGGTACTGTCCACCGGAATCGGACAGGGATCGGTCTCCGGGCCGTTCAACTGGAACACCCAGTATGACAGCTTACTGTCTATCGAACTGCCAGAAGGAGTGATAATAGTGGCTTTCGCGGACAACGCGGGACTCATAGTATGAGCTGACAACGAGGAACTCTTGGGTAGACGCGCGAACGAAGCGCTGGCCCGAGTCTACGAGTGGATGATTAGCAGGCTTCTGGAGCTCGCTGTCAAGAAGTGCGAAGCAATCGTGGTCACAAGGCGTAGGAAGTTTGACTTACCCCGGTTTTATATCAACGGGCAAGAGATTCCACGGAAGACAGAGCTGAAATACCCCGGTGTATGGCTCGACGACAAGTGGTCGTTCAAGAAGCACATCCAGGAACCCGCCCAGAAGGCGAGCAGGGTCGGTGCGGCGCTCCAGCGGCTTAAGCCGAATATCGGAGGACCCAAGGAAAAGAGGCGCGCACTTCTCAACACCGTCACTACCTCCATCATGCTGTACGGTGCACCCGTGTGGGGGAAGAGAGTAGAGAAGACCATCATCGAGAAGAGAATGGGGCCTGTCCACCGAAGAGCGGCCCTGAGGAGTATTCGTGCCTACCGCACTGTGTCAGGAGATGCGGCTTACGTATTGGCGAGTACTCCGCCTATCCACTTGCTCGTCGCGGAGCGAGTGAGGATCTGGGACCGCCAAAAAGTGATCGGAGCCGAACGAGTACTCACTCCGACGATGAAGGAGATCATCCGCGACAACGAGAAGGAAACCACCCTTGTGCATTGGCAAACTGAGTGGGATTCGCCATTTGCAAACGGCAGATGGACGCACCGGCTGATCCGTGACGTAGCCAAGTGGGCGGAACGCACCCACGGAGAGATGGACTACTGGACGACGCAGGCACTGAGCGATCATGGTTGCTTCGGTTCCTATCTAACCAGGTTCAAGAAGAGGACGACCCCAGCATGTCAGTCTTGCGGGGACGAATGGGATGACGCCGAACATGCCCTGTTCAAGTGCAGCGACACCCGGAGAGAGCGCGCCGAGCTGGATGAATGGCTGGGTGCTCAACTAACACCTGAGAATCTCGTCCCGTACTTACTCCGCAACCAGGAGACATGGGATAGACTCACCGGATACATCAAGCTGGTGATGACCCACAAAGAGGAGAAAGAGAGGGAAGTAAGGCGCCTCGAAGCAGGCGAATTACAGTGACTCTGCCGATTGAAACAGAAGAGGCCCAAATGATTCCAGGAGGAATCTGATGCACTGAAGAGGGAAGAGAGAAGAAAGAAGAGAGAAGAAAGAAGAAAGAGAGGGAACAATGAAGAGTGAAAACAGAAGATGCCGACAAGTGGCCGAAGAGAGAAGATGGAGAAGAGGAACGCTCGCAATCGAGCGCGAGACATGCCGCTCATCCTGAAGTAATGCTCACGCGGTTCCGGGATGAGATGGTAGATGCAGGTGGATCTCCTTCTTGATTGCCCGATGCCCTAGGTATCGGACATCGAGGGGAGAGGGATATTACACGGCCGGGCCCACCTCTCGGTGGGCCCCACCCAAACCCGTGTCCCGCCTGGTATGGCCTGCGTGGGCTATGCGTAGTCCGCGTATGCTGAACCAGTCCGGTGTCTGGGGACGGATCCGAGGGATCCTGAGGCAGATTTTGCCCTCTAACCACCTTAAAAAAAAAAAAAATAAATAAAAAAAAAAAAAAAAGAGAGAGAGAGAGAGAGAGATGGGGCACGCCATATCGCGTGGTCATGTCAAAGGTCCGACCCCGGAGGGGCAACCCAGCACCGACCGATGCAGCAACATTGCGCACCATCGTGGAAGACCTCTTCCCAGCAGGAGAACTCAGAGTTACATTCCCTACGGAGAGCGAAGACCCCATCCCGCTCTTCACTATGCAAGAGCTACTCGCAGCGGCGAAGAGAATGCCGAACGGCAAGGCCCCTGGCCTGGATGGCATCCCAAACGAGGCTCTGAAACTGGTCTTCAAATACAAGCCAGATCTACTCCTCGACCTCTTCAACATCTGTCTGAGCGCGGGAACTTTCCCGGACAAGTGGAAACGCCAGAAGCTGGTCCTGATACCTAAGGGTCAAGGAGGTCAACGCCCTCTCAGCATGCTCGACAATATCGGGAAAATGTACGAGAGGATGGTGCTCAACAGGGTGGAAAAAGCCTACGAAGAAGGTGGTGGGCTATCACCAATGCAGTTCGGGTTCCGGAAGGGACGGAGCACTGTGCACGCGATCGAGGCGGTCCAAGAACGGGTTCAAGCGTCGGTGGGGAACCCATACCAAGGAAGAGGAGGATTCTGTGCCATCATTGCGTTGGACATAAAGAACGCATTTAACTGCGCGAGCTGGGAGCGAGTCTATCAATCCCAAGCAGGTAAAGTGCCCCCGTATCTACTAGCCGTCACGAGTGACTACCTGCGGAACAGGACCCTCGTGTACGACACCGACGAGGGACAAGAGATTCGGGTACTGTCCGCCGGAATCGGACAGGGATCGGTCTCCGGGCCGTTCAACTGGAACACCCAGTATGACAGCTTACTGTCTATCGAACTGCCAGAAGGAGTGATAATAGTGGCTTTCGCGGACAACGCGGGACTCATAGTATGAGCTGACAACGAGGAACTCTTGGGTAGACGCGCGAACGAAGCGCTGGCCCGAGTCTACGAGTGGATGATTAGCAGGCTTCTGGAGCTCGCTGTCAAGAAGTGCGAAGCAATCGTGGTCACAAGGCGTAGGAAGTTTGACTTACCCCGGTTTTATATCAACGGGCAAGAGATTCCACGGAAGACAGAGCTGAAATACCCCGGTGTATGGCTCGACGACAAGTGGTCGTTCAAGAAGCACATCCAGGAACCCGCCCAGAAGGCGAGCAGGGTCGGTGCGGCGCTCCAGCGGCTTAAGCCGAATATCGGAGGACCCAAGGAAAAGAGGCGCGCACTTCTCAACACCGTCACTACCTCCATCATGCTGTACGGTGCACCCGTGTGGGGGAAGAGAGTAGAGAAGACCATCATCGAGAAGAGAATGGGGCCTGTCCACCGAAGAGCGGCCCTGAGGAGTATTCGTGCCTACCGCACTGTGTCAGGAGATGCGGCTTACGTATTGGCGAGTACTCCGCCTATCCACTTGCTCGTCGCGGAGCGAGTGAGGATCTGGGACCGCCAAAAAGTGATCGGAGCCGAACGAGTACTCACTCCGACGATGAAGGAGATCATCCGCGACAACGAGAAGGAAACCACCCTTGAGCATTGGCAAACTGAGTGGGATTCGCCATTTGCAAACGGCAGATGGACGCACCGGCTGATCCGTGACGTAGCCAAGTGGGCGGAACGCACCCACGGAGAGATGGACTACTGGACGACGCAGGCACTGAGCGATCATGGTTGCTTCGGTTCCTATCTAACCAGGTTCAAGAAGAGGACGACCCCAGCATGTCAGTCTTGCGGGGACGAATGGGATGACGCCGAACATGCCCTGTTCAAGTGCAGCGACACCCGGAGAGAGCGCGCCGAGCTGGATGAATGGCTGGGTGCTCAACTAACACCTGAGAATCTCGTCCCGTACTTACTCCGCAACCAGGAGACATGGGATAGACTCACCGGATACATCAAGCTGGTGATGACCCACAAAGAGGAGAAAGAGAGGGAAGTAAGGCGCCTCGAAGCAGGCGAATTACAGTGACTCTGCCGATTGAAACAGAAGAGGCCCAAATGATTCCAGGAGGAATCTGATGCACTGAAGAGGGAAGAAAGAAGAAAGAAGAGAGAAGAAAGAAGAAAGAGAGGGAACAATGAAGAGTGAAGATAGAAGATGCCGACAAGTGGCCGAAGAGAGAAGATGGAGAAGAGGAACGCTCGCAATCGAGCGCGAGACATGCCGTTCATCCTGAAGTAATGCTCACGCGGTTCCGGGATGAGATGGTAGATGCAGGTGGATCTCCTTCTTGATTGCCCGATGCCCTAGGTATCGGACATCGAGGGGAGAGGGATATTACACGGCCGGGCCCACCTCTCGGTGGGCCCCACCCAAACCCGTGTCCCGCCTGGTATGGCCTGCGTGGGCTATGCGTAGTCCGCGTAAGCTGAACCAGTCCGGTGTCTGGGGACGGATCCGAGGGATCCTGAGGCAGATTTTGCCCTCTAACCACCTTAAAAAAAAAAAAAAAAAAAAGAGACAGAGAGAGAGAGCCTAGATGGGGCCTGTCCACCGAAGAGCGGCCCTGAGGAGTATCCGTGCCTACCGCACTGTGTCAGGAGATGCGGCTTACGTATTGGCGAGTACTCCGCCCATCCACTTGCTCGTCGCGGAGCGAGTGAGGATCTGGGACCGCCAGAAAGTGATCGGAGCCGAACGAGTACTCACTCCGACGATGAAGGAGATCATCCGCGACAACGAGAAGGAAACCACCCTTGAGCATTGGCAAACTGAGTGGGATTCGCCATTTGCAAACGGCAGATGGACGCACCGGCTGATCCGTGACGTAGCCAAGTGGGCGGAACGCACCCACGGAGAGATGGACTACTGGACGACGCAGGCACTGAGCGATCATGGTTGCTTCGGTTCCTATCTAACCAGGTTCAAGAAGAGGACGACCCCAGCATGTCAGTCTTGCGGGGACGAATGGGATGACGCCGAACATGCCCTGTTCAAGTGCAGCGACACCCGGAGAGAGCGCGCCGAGCTGGATGAATGGCTGGGTGCTCAACTAACACCTGAGAATCTCGTCCCGTACTTACTCCGCAACCAGGAGACATGGGATAGACTCACCGGATACATCAAGCTGGTGATGACCCACAAAGAGGAGAAAGAGAGGGAAGTAAGGCGCCTCGAAGCAGGCGAATTACAGTGACTCTGCCGATTGAAACAGAAGAGGCCCAAATGATTCCAGGAGGAATCTGATGCACTGAAGAGGGAAGAAAGAAGAAAGAAGAGAGAAGAAAGAAGAAAGAGAGGGAACAATGAAGAGTGAAGATAGAAGATGCCGACAAGTGGCCGAAGAGAGAAGATGGAGAAGAGGAACGCTCGCAATCGAGCGCGAGACATGCCGTTCATCCTGAAGTAATGCTCACGCGGTTCCGGGATGAGATGGTAGATGCAGGTGGATCTCCTTCTTGATTGCCCGATGCCCTAGGTATCGGACATCGAGGGGAGAGGGATATTACACGGCCGGGCCCACCTCTCGGTGGGCCCCACCCAAACCCGTGTCCCGCCTGGTATGGCCTGCGTGGGCTATGCGTAGTCCGCGTAAGCTGAACCAGTCCGGTGTCTGGGGACGGATCCGAGGGATCCTGAGGCAGATTTTGCCCTCTAACCACCTTAAAAAAAAAAAAAAAAAAAAGAGACAGAGAGAGAGAGCCTAGATGGGGCCTGTCCACCGAAGAGCGGCCCTGAGGAGTATCCGTGCCTACCGCACTGTGTCAGGAGATGCGGCTTACGTATTGGCGAGTACTCCGCCCATCCACTTGCTCGTCGCGGAGCGAGTGAGGATCTGGGACCGCCAGAAAGTGATCGGAGCCGAACGAGTACTCACTCCGACGATGAAGGAGATCATCCGCGACAACGAGAAGGAAACCACCCTTGAGCATTGGCAAACTGAGTGGGATTCGCCATTTGCAAACGGCAGATGGACGCACCGGCTGATCCGTGACGTAGCCAAGTGGGCGGAACGCACCCACGGAGAGATGGACTACTGGACGACGCAGGCACTGAGCGATCATGGTTGCTTCGGTTCCTATCTAACCAGGTTCAAGAAGAGGACGACCCCAGCATGTCAGTCTTGCGGGGACGAATGGGATGACGCCGAACATGCCCTGTTCAAGTGCAGCGACACCCGGAGAGAGCGCGCCGAGCTGGATGAATGGCTGGGTGCTCAACTAACACCTGAGAATCTCGTCCCGTACTTACTCCGCAACCAGGAGACATGGGATAGACTCACCGGATACATCAAGCTGGTGATGACCCACAAAGAGGAGAAAGAGAGGGAAGTAAGGCGCCTCGAAGCAGGCGAATTACAGTGACTCTGCCGATTGAAACAGAAGAGGCCCAAATGATTCCAGGAAGAATCTGATGCACTGAAGAGGGAAGAAAGAAGAAAGAAGAGAGAAGAAAGAAGAAAGAGAGGGAACAATGAAGAGTGAAGATAGAAGATGCCGACAAGTGGCCGAAGAGAGAAGATGGAGAAGAGGAACGCTCGCAATCGAGCGCGAGACATGCCGTTCATCCTGAAGTAATGCTCACGCGGTTCCGGAATGAGATGGTAGATGCAGGTGGATCTCCTTCTTGATTGCCCGATGCCCTAGGTATCGGACATCGAGGGGAGAGGGATATTACACGGCCGGGCCCACCTCTCGGTGGGTCCCACCCAAACCCGTGTCCCGCCTGGTATGGCCTGCGTGGGCTATGCGTAGTCCGCGTAAGCTGAACCAGTCCGGTGTCTGGGGACGGATCCGAGGGATCCTGAGGCAGATTTTGCCCTCTAACCACCTTAAAAAAAAAAAAAAAAAAAAAGAGACAGAGAGAGAGAGAGAGCCTAGATGGGGCCTGTCCACCGAAGAGCGGCCCTGAGGAGTATCCGTGCCTACCGCACTGTGTCAGGAGATGCGGCTTACGTATTGGCGAGTACTCCGCCCATCCACTTGCTCGTCGCGGAGCGAGTGAGGATCTGGGACCGCCAGAAAGTGATCGGAGCCGAACGAGTACTCACTCCGACGATGAAGGAGATCATCCGCGACAACGAGAAGGAAACCACCCTTGAGCATTGGCAAACTGAGTGGGATTCGCCATTTGCAAACGGCAGATGGACGCACCGGCTGATCCGTGACGTAGCCAAGTGGGCGGAACGCACCCACGGAGAGATGGACTACTGGACGACGCAGGCACTGAGCGATCATGGTTGCTTCGGTTCCTATCTAACCAGGTTCAAGAAGAGGACGACCCCAGCATGTCAGTCATGCGGGGACGAATGGGATGACGCCGAACATGCCCTGTTCAAGTGCAGCAACACCCGGAGAGAGCGCGCCGAGCTGGATGAATGGCTGGGTGCTCAACTAACACCTGAGAATCTCGTCCCGTACTTGCTCCGCAACCAGGAGACATGGGATAGACTCACCGGATACATCAAGCTGGTGATGACCCGCAAAGAGGAGAAAGAGAGGGAAGTAAGGCGCCTCGAAGCAGGCGAATCACAGTGACTCTGCCGATTGAAACAGAAGAGGCCCAAATGATTCCAGGAGGAATCTGATGCACTGAAGAGGGAAGAGAGAAGAAAGAAGAGAGAAGAAAGAAGATGAAGAATGAAGAGATGGAAGAAGATCGAAGAAAGGGAAACAACACCTGCGAGTCGTGAGAAGAGAGACGCTCGATCCTGAGCGCGAGACGCCGCCGGCCCTGAAGTAATGCTCACGCGGTGCCGGGGCCGGATTGGTAAGTTGGTGGATCTCTCCCTTGTCCAATGGCCGGCGCCAACGGAGAAGGAAGAGAGGGTCTACCCGGTTCGGATGGCCGTATCGATGCGGATTCCAGCCCGGGACTGTTGGGGAGGTGCTGGCCAGCCGTGTTTGGCTGACCGGTGCCTCTCCTTCGTACGTCGCAGCGTATTTGCCCTACAACCACCTTAAAAAAAAAAAAAAAAAAAAGAGAGAGAGCCTAGAAGGCGAGCAGGGTCGGTGCGGCGCACCATTCAGCGGCTGATGCCGAACATCGGAGGATCAAAACAGAAGAGGAGCAAACTGCTCAACACCGTGAGTGATTCTATCATGCTCTACGGTGCACCCGTGTGGGGGAAAAGAGTAGAGAAGGCCGTCATCGAGAAGAGGATGGGGCCTGTCCACCGGAGAGCGGCTCTGAGGAGCATTCGTGCCTACCGCACCGTGTCAGGAGACACAGCTTGCGTGTTGGCGGGGATGCCACCCATCCACTTGCTCGTCGCGGAGCGAGTGAGAATCTGGGATCGGCAAAAAGTGGTCGGAGCCGAACGAGTGCTCACCCCAACGATGAAGGAGATCATCCGCGACAACGAGAAGGAAACCACCCTTGAGCAGTGGCAAACTGAGTGGGATTCGCCTGGGATGACGCTGAGCACGCCCTGTTCAAGTGCAGTGACACTCAGAGAGAGCGCGCCGAGCTGGATGAATGGCTGGGTGCTCAACTAACACCTGAGACTCTCGACCCGTACTTGCTCCGCAACCAGGAGACATGGGATAGAGTCACCGGATACATCAAGCTGGTGATGACCCGTAGGGAGGAGAAAGAGAGGGAAGTGAGGCGCCTCGAAGCAGGCGAATTACAGTGAGTCTGCGAATTCAAACAGAAGAGGTCCAAATGGTTCCAGGAGGAACATGATGCACTGAAGAGGGAAGAAAGAAGAGAGGAGACCGAAGATAGAAGATCGGAGAGAGAAGAAAGAAGAAAGAAGAATAAAGAGATGGAAGAAGATCAAAGAAGGAGAAACAACACCTGCGAGTCGCGAGAAGAGAGACGCTCGAGCCTGAGCGCGAGACGCCCCTGGTCCTGAAGTAATGCTAACGCGATTCCGGGGAGCGACTGCTTCACTCAGAATGGTCAGTTTTCCTCCAAATTGAGTTATATCACCCTGCAGGTTGTACCAGGCGGTGAATCGAGCCCACAGAATTGAGCTTATAGAGCTCTTTTTGCTCAACTCATCCTATAAAAATTATAAAAAATCAAGAAGTATCACGAGTGTATGACCACCCAACATGTAAACAAACGCGTGTGAGCTGGGCGATTCGCGATGCGCTGAACAGCTGAGGAGCGGCCGGCCGGCTGCATATATATAGGCAGTGCGCGCGCTTCCCTGGAGATCCACCATCTTGCCGAGTATAACAAAAACGTCTGCTTGCGCTGAGACTGCTGCTGAAATATTTCTCAACATTTCTGATGGTGGCTCTGCTGGGAAAGCATGCACGCGCGCTAGGGTCTCGAATGTGTGTAAGATGTTTGATACGCAGCCAGCTGAACGCTTAGGATAACATTGTGGGTGGTTGTGGGACCAAAAAGAGCACAAGCTTTAGCTAATGTTTTCCATAACTTTTCTTGTCTTGATAACCAAAAGCGTGAGAATCAAGGCGCCACGCATGGATTCATTATAGCTGGATTTGATCATCTCTGTAATCCTGGCGTGACTTGAGTTACTCGCAATCTGTTTTATTTGCTAAATATCTTGAAGATGTTTCAATGAGCTGAAAGAACAGAACAAATTTCAATTCAGAGATTGGTGTATCTTGTGACGTATGGAGAAGTTGAATTAAGGCGAGGCCGTAGTCTGCCGCCATATCGGATCAGCCCTAGTAACTTATGGTGGCACCCCTGCTGAACTTTAAAGTGATAATCAGGATTAAGTGGGCTGCTGCGGTTCGGGTGATTAAATGGTGAAAGTCGCGATGTAATAATTAATTGAATTTATTACAAAATACGAGGTGATGGATGTGTGTGCGCGACGGCCGCCGTCCGGCGGTAAACTGATAATGATGAACGGAAACGGTGAGCTCTTCATGCTCACCGCGCCACGCTTGGCGTTGGAAAGAACTAATAATCGCGAATCATACGACCATAAAGGTGTGTGTGTGTGTGTGAATATGTGTACATTTTGTAACATCCTCCCACCTCAACAAAGGAAGTTTCTCGAACTAAGAAAAGTGCAATATCATATATCAATCACTGAAAAATCCAAATGAATCATAATTCAATCAAAATAGATTCAACAAAAATTCATCATTTCTTCAAAATCAATTCAAGTAGTTCATCAATTTTCAAATATCTCAAATTCTGGCACTGTCACGGGAACACAGTTCACTCAACCACTGGTGTCGATGTCGTCGTCCAATTGAAGAATGACCAATTTGGTGATTGGTCTCTGCAGCGTCGTGGTGGCGGTGCGCACAGTCACAGCTCGGACGTATCCGTCTTTGCCCGGGTGAACATCATCCACGATGCCCATGGGCCAGGAGCAAGGAGGCGTGGTCTCACCGCGTACGAGAACTAAATCACCTATTTTGACGTTAGGTCGAGGGGACAGCCATTTGTTTCGTTTCTGTAGCTCCTTCAGATATTGGTGAGACCAGCGCTCCCACAGCATCTGCACCAATTGTGATGTTCCTCTCCAGCGTTGTAGAAAAGGTACCTTTACCTTCACCAGTCGAGGTTCAGTCAGAAGGATGGTTGGCTCCCCAATGAGGAAGTGAGCTGGCGTGAGAACTGACAATTCGTTAGGGTCATCGGCAAGTGGCATCAGTGGACGAGAGTTCAGACATGCCTCAATTTGACAAAGGATGGTGGAGAACTCTTCGAAGGTCAGAATAGAGTCACCAACGACTCGTTTCAAATGGTGCTTCACAGCCTTCACCCCGGCTTCCCAAATGCCACCGAAATGAGGGGCAGCAGGAGGGTTGAAGATCTACTTAGTGCCATGCTGGCACATCATTTTACTGACAAAATTAGAGAAGTCGCTACCTCTCTTAAACATTCTCTCAAGCTCCGCGGCTGCTCCTTCAAGATTTTGGCCCTGATCACTTACTACGGTCGTGCATAAGCCACGACGTGAAATGAACCGTCGAAAAGCGGCCAGGTAACTCTCAGTGGTGTAATCAGATACGGCTTCTAAGTGTATGGCTCGCGTGCAAAGGCACACAAAAATCAAGAAGTAACCTTTGTAGGACTTTTGTCCTCTGAGTCGGGAAGCAAGGATATTGTACGGGCCCGCGTAGTCCACACCAGCGCACTGAAAGGGTCTAGACGGTGGCACGCGATACGACGGAAGATCACCCATGAGTTGTTCGGAAAGCGCTGCTCGGTATCTCTGACACGGCACACAGTGGTTGATGAACGCCTTTATCGTCGTTTTTCCCCTAACTATCCAAAAGATCCGTGTGACGCACATGAAGGTCAACTGATTCCCCCCATGTAAAGTTAGATGATGATAATACCGAATTACTAGAGTTGATAACTGTGACGCGCGTGGTAAGATGACTGGATGTTTTTCATCGTAACTCAAATCCGAATGTTCTAATCTACCCCCCACTCTAATCAAGCCATCGACCAAAACAGGATTTAGTCGTTTCAAATACTGCGATTTAGCTAACGCTTTTCCTTGTTGTAAGATTCTCATCTCATCTTTGAAGTAGGCTAGTTGAGTCAAATATGACCAAATGAGTTTGGCTTGCCTCACTTCTGCACCCGAGATCTCAGTTTCTTGAGAAATAGGAACATTTTTCAACACATGAGAAACTTTTGATAAAAGAGAGTTTTTGTTGAGCACTCTACGGACGGTTTACGTCATGCGGTTCGCATGACGTAAACCGTGATTCTAACTAATTTTGACAAAGTGGAATATTTTCCTACAAGATCCCACATCTCTAGGTCACGACCTTCTGACGTATTTACCAGAATGGTTTCAGATTTTGATTTTTGCAGGGCTTCATCGCTGAGAGAGTGCGATTCCGCTATGTGATCTAAATCACTTCGCTTGATCCATTCAACCTTCTTACTGAGACGAACGGGGCCATTCCACCAAAGTTTGTTGTGCACCAAGTGGTTCCCTAGACAACCCTTAGAAGCTATGTCAGCAGGCATATCTTCTGACTCAATATGATGCCAAAACCCTCCCCCAACTAAAGATTTGATCTGAGTACAGCGGTTTGCTACGAATATCGGCCACTTGTGAGGTTCACCGTGTAGCCAGTAAAGCACGTCCTTTGAATCAGACCAGAGATGCATCTGGTCGTTTGTAATTTTTAGAACGTCAGCAAAACGCCTAGTCAACTTTGCTGCAAGAAGCGCTGCACAAAGCTCTAATCTTGGGATGGACCATAGTTTAATCGGCGTCCTCATCATCTTCGAGCAATTCGTGATTTTCCTCAAATTTTTTCCAATATTTTCTAAGATTGCCCAGCCTACTTTCTGCCGCGCCGTGCGTCATTTTAGCTTAGCCAAGCTTCTTGAAATTCTCATAAGAATTCGTAATCTTTGTGCTCAGCTCGAGCTGCTTTTCAATCAATTTTTCGGACTTCATCTTGGATTTGATATCTGTCTCAGATTATACTAAGCAAATCCAAAGATTTTTGGGAAAGTTCTGAATGAATATAACCCTCCTACCTACGAGATAGAGTCATAAAAACGGAATACTGTAGTCAACCGTACTAGCTGAAGTTGCATACGAGCACTGTGCGTCGTGATGCCTGAAATCGGAAAAACTAGTCTCGTAACGATTCTTCAATCACAAGAATGAACCAAAAACCAAACAAAAAACTACCAATTGGCAGCGATCAAGTACGAATTGCGCCTGAATGGTTTTCGAAACTCTTCAGTAATTCAACCAAAGTTACGGAAATGGAAGGAATCCACCACTGCAGTGGGATTCTGTGAGTTTCAGAGGGCTTGTATACCATGAAATAAATCTGGGAATGCAGTCTCACAACCGGGCTCGCCCCCAAAAATGAAGAGAAAGTATCCTGTCATAACCAGTCGGTTCAAAAAATAAAGGAATAGATTCTCGTGAGACAGCCGGCCATGAAGAGCTACCGGAAAAAAAAAAAGATTCCGACTAACGTCCTTGTTGATCAGAACCTGAGGATTGCCTAAACCTTCAACTGCTCTGAGTTGAATTAATCGTGATTACCACCCTAACGCCTATTTTTAAAGCGAAAAATATGTACAAGTCTCGATAATCACAAAACTTGAGTGCACACAGTAATTTCTAACTGGCGAAGAGGAAACCCCCGCGAAATAGGCAACACTGTACGCGTAACGAGCTCGATGGTCGCGGTGCCGTCCCGATATTCAACGCGCAAGTGTGGACTACACGGTGGTGTACGTGAGGAAGAAGTAGGGGAAAGGAGGGGGTCAAGCCACGCATTGAAGAAGCTGCGTGGATGTATACACACACATATATATATGAATATATATGTATAACCACGAGCCTTATATGGAGCAGCCTATAATGGAGAGAGAGAGATGTTCTCACGATACCTGTACCGATGATCTTGACATCAGCAGCACATTTCACCAAAAAAAATCTCAGCTCAATTGACCACCTTGCCACGAGTGTCATCAGCGATGCCTCTACGTTGATGTAATACAGAGGAAGAAACGCCGTCAAAAATGGCCGACGTAGCTGCCTCGCACTGCTTCGATGTATGAAGTTGCGCGGGCAGAACGCTGCAGCACAAGATGGCTGTCCCCCACGTTCTTTGCCAGCCGGCTTTGGCGATGACGTGCCTGCCGCCGTTTGAGTGCTCGCTCCTGGCGTCAGGACTAAGTTCGGAGCACTCAGCACACACTATTTTCACACCATGTCACAAACGTTCCACACCATTTCACCCGCGAGGATAGGGTCCACAGCCGCGAAAAAGCCGTTGCTCGAAGGACTATTGGATTTTAATCTGATCACCAAAGTGATGATCAGCTGCAAGCGTGTCACCACCCGCACACTCTAACCTTTGTAAACATACACTGATTGTTGATGTATGTGTGTGATCACACACACACACACACACAACAACAACAACACTGTTTACAAAAGTGGATATAAATATACCTTAGGTATATAGATATATTGTACCCCTCTCGCATACTGATATTATCAGAGGTCTTGACATTGTGCCCCTCTCACATACATTAAGGGCCTTTGGAAATAATGTGTTTCTATACTTGGAAACCACAGATGTAATTCAGTTGACTTGTTGATTAAAATTGAATGAATACATGAACTTTTGGGAAATTAGTATTATGAGAGACCCCAAATTTCAATTTTAGGAATATTTCAGAAAATACAAATTTATCAATTCTCAACTGATCCCAAAATTTGGACATGGGATCATCCCTCTGGAATACAGGAATCTTAGCGGGCATGCTTTGAACTCCAATTCAATATTCCAAGACTGACTTTATCTCTGAAAATGACCCGCATGCGTCATTCTGACCAAGTATCCTAGGATATTGAAACTGGAACATTGACTAGAATCATTAGAATAACCAGAACTGATTCAGAGGCCCAAACAGAACAGTTACAATTAGTATTTGTTCAATACATCTTGAGTACAATGAAATCCACAAACTAACTTTCTATTTTCTTTCACAAAACCTTTGGAACTCGAGCCAATTCCAACGGATTCAGATAACTAAACATAAAATTATCCCTCTGAAATGCAGGGATCTTAGCAGACATGATATGAACTCCAATTCAATATTCCAAGACTGACTTTATCTCTCAAAGTGACCCGTATACGTTATTTTTACCAAGTATTGTAGGGTATTGAAATTGGAACCTTGATTAGCATCATCAGAATGATCAGAACTGGTTTAAAGGGCCAAACGAAACACTTACATCCTGTTTTTGTTCAATTCATCTTGAGTACAATAAAATTCACAGACTAACTTTCTAACTTTATTTCACAAAACCTTCAGAACTCAACCAAATTTCAACGAATTCAGATAACTGAACATGAAATCATCCCTCTGAAATACAGGGATCTCAGCAGACATGATTTAAACTCCAATTCAATATTCCAAGATTGACTCAATTTCTGAAAATGACCCGGATACGCCATTTTAACCAAGTATTCTGAGATATTGGAACTGGAACTTTGAATTGAAGAACTTGAATGACCAGAAATGGTTTGGAGGCCCATACAGAACAATTTCACTCTGTATTCCATCAATACATCTTGAGGACAATAAAATTTCCAATATAACTTTCTAAATGTTGATCACGAAATCCTTATAACTCATAAAAGTTTCAACGAATTCAGATAACCGAACATGAAATCATCCCTCTGAAATACAGGGATCTCAGCAGACATGATTTAAACTCCAATTCAATATTCCAAGATCGACTTTATCTCTGAAAATGACCCGGATACGCCATTTTGACCAAGTATTCTAAGATATTGCAACTGGAACTTTGAATAGAAGAACTTGAATAATCAGAAATGGTTTGGAGTCCCATACAGAACAATTTCACTCTGCATTTCATCAATACATCTTGAGGACAATAAAATTTGCAATATAACTTTCTAAATGTTGATCACAAAATCTTTGTAACTCAACCAAGTTTCAACGGATTCAGATAACTGAACATGAAATCATCCCTCTGAAATACAGGGATCTCAGCAGACATGATTTAAACTCCAATTCAATATTCCAAGATTGACTTTATTTCTGAAAATGACCCGGATACGCCATTTTAACCAAGTATTCTGAGATATTGGAACTGCAACTTTGAATTGAAGAACTTGAATGACCAGAAATGGTTTGGAGGCCCATACAGAACAATTTCACTCTGTATTCCATCAATACATCTTGAGGACAATAAAATTTCCAATATAACTTTCTAAATGTTGATCACGAAATCCTTATAACTCATAAAAGTTTCAACGAATTCAGATAACCGAACATGAAATCATCCCTCTGAAATACAGGGATCTCAGCAGACATGATTTAAACTCCAATTCAATATTCCAAGATCGACTTTATCTCTGAAAATGACCCGGATACGCCATTTTGACCAAGTATTCTAAGATATTGCAACTGGAACTTTGAATAGAAGAACTTGAATAATCAGAAATGGTTTGGAGTCCCATACAGAACAATTTCACTCTGCATTTCATCAATACATCTTGAGGACAATAAAATTTGCAATATAACTTTCTAAATGTTGATCACAAAATCTTTGTAACTCAACCAAGTTTCAACGGATTCAGATAACTAAACATGGAATCATCCCTCTAAAATACAGGAATCTTGTCAGACATGAATTCAGATTCAATTCAATATTCCAAGACTGACTTCATCTCTTACAATGAACCGGAGACGTTATTTTTACCAAGTATTCTAGGATATTGAAACTGGAACCTTAATTAGAATCATTAGAATGATCAGAACTGGATTAGAGGCCCAAACAAAACACTTACATTCTGTATTTGTTCAATCCATCTTGAGTACAATGAAATCCACAAACTAACTTTCTATTTTCTTTCACAAAACCTTTGGAACTCGAGCCAATTCCAACGGATTCAGATAACTAAACATGAAATTATCCCTCTGAAATGCAGGGATCTTAGCAGACATGATTCGAACTCCAACTCAATATTCCAAAACTGACTCTATCTCTCAAAGTGACCCGGATACGTTATTTTCACCAAGTATTCTAGGGTATTGAAACTGAAACCTTGATTAGAATCATCAAAATGATCAGAACTGGATTAGAGGTCCAAACAAAACACTTCCCGCGTGAAAATATATGAGTCGAAAATGTTAGTCGTGACACGACTCGAATATACGAGTCGTCAACGAGTCAAAAGATGTTTCATTTCCATGAGTGCGCCGAACGACTCGTGTGGCCTACTTTAATCGAGCGAGATGGAAGCGAGCTTAGTCTGACGCAAACTCAACTTTCAGTGAATAAGAGGTCTTGCCAATTTTCTCAGCCAATACTTCGATGTAATCACGAAATATCACACGATTTTTGGGACCATGTCCCGGGACGTTTATGACTCCAATGCATCACCGGAATACGTTAAAAAAATAGGGTTATGGGTTATGGGTTATGGACCTGAAAAATCATGGAGGGCTGAATAACTGGATTTTTATGTATTTCTCCGATCTCGAAACGTTCGCGAAGTCAGTTCTTCGAGAAAGAAAATATCTCGACAATATATTTGTCCACTGGTTCGCGTCCCCTTTGCTCGATCGCCAAACCCATACGACATTTTGTTCAAAAACATGGAAAGTATCCCCCAGAGAATTCACAGACCGGTCCTTCGAATTCTGTCGATAAGCAGATAAATATTTCCGGGTAAAAATGTGAACTCTCTTGCTATCATGCCTCAGAACTCGAAAAATATCGATAATTTCGAAAAAATACGATAATACTTCCTTGAGTAGATTGAAAAATTACATCGGATTAGCGAACTGAAGCATGCAACAGTCGAAATTATTTTTTCAAATTATTAGGCATGTATGGTTGTATACATTTTTGGTGATATTTTTCCTTGATTCTTGGAATGTGTTGTTTACTTTTCTGATATAATTTCTGCAATCTAAACCAAAAGGTGTTCGCGTGGTTTTTCAAAATAATCGATATTTTTCGAGTCATGAGGTATTTTAGCGAGAAAATGCAGATGTTTGGTCAGAAAAAATGTATCTAGTCGCACAGAATTTCATGGATCAGTTTGTAATTTCTTGGAGGGTACTTTTTATGATTTTGAACAAAATTTTGTATGGGTTTGGCGATCGGTCAAAGGGGTCGCAAAGCAGTGGACAAATATGGTCGAAATTTTTGCTATCGAAAAATGAGCCATTCCAGTGACTCGCAGAAGACTTGTTTACGCGTTCAATGAGTTCGTCAGATAATAAATTGTGACATTGTTGCACGGAGTTCTGATGGAACTCTCTTTGTCGCTATCAAAAAATGTGTCGATGATGGTGCACGATTACTTATTCAAATGCTCTCACGAATAATCCCAGATCCACGGCATGTTTTACCACCCTTTCCGCAACAAATAGAAGATTTACCTGAATTGCACTTCGATTGTGTATCTCTGTCCGGTTCCCATTATTCGCATCACAAACAGTAGGGTTGTGCTGCGATAAGAAATTCATTGTCCCACATATTCACTACCACTTGAATACAATCGTATAAGGGGCAATCTCGGGAGATCTACAAGTACTATTTTGGGAGATGTGAGGGGATTTCCTTAGCAGCAGTATGAATGACATTCACAGCAAATTTATAAAATGTGCGGATTTATTATCGTATTAACTAGTGAACATACTTGTTGTAAATGCAACATACTTGTACTTATTAGGAAGAATGCATTCTTCTTGGGGCATACAAATCAACGCGTATTGACAGTCTTGGGTGTAAACCAGTTACATTACACGGTTACTTGGCGCTCCAGCGCGGGAAGTTTAAGGCGATGTGGTCACCGTGCACCGTGCATTCTGGAAGTTATTCGCACTTTTCTCCGATACTTTAGCGATTTGAGCTAAACGACAAGACTACTTCTCATCATCTAACCTGAAGTTGTCTTCTCGTTGTCTAACCCTAATCGCAAAATTATCGAGAAAAGTGGGAATAACTTGAGCGCAGGCACTTCCTAACCTATGATATGGGCTGATAGTGATTCGCACTTTTATTCGATTCTCTCGCGATTCGGGCTAAACGACGAGAAGACGACTTCAAGTCACGTGATTATTAATAGTCGTCTTCTCTTCATTTAGCCAGAATCGCAAAGTTTTCAGAGAAGAATGCGAATAACTTTCAGCGCGCACGGTGACCGTGTCACCTCAATTCTAGTGAACAAGGTATCAACATTTTTGAAATTGAGATATAATAAGAATATGAAGACGCACTTCCATTTGCGTGGTTCACAATGGAATTGAACAATGTTCACTTCCGGAACTTTCTTATCCTTTTGCCTTCCAATCGTTGCTTGCATAACCACTATGAAATTATCCCTCAAGTCTAAGAATATAACATAGTATCATGAGATAAGAAAACTTTTCTAGCCGTCTACGTCTGGAACGCAATTTTCGACTGATTTTTGACTGGTCCTCGCTAAGCGAAGACTCGTCTAAAGTCACGTTTCCGACGTAGCACAGCTAGAAAATGTTGTTCGCGACTCGTGCTGCGCACTCGTCACACGATATACTATTATTTGCTCCAGGTGGCAAGATATAGAATTATACCGAATAGATTTGGTAAATGGGAAAAATATTATCAACGATTGTGACATTTTCTTGTTCACCTTTCTCTTCAGTGAACTCAATCCAGTTTCATCCGTATTATCACCCACGAGACCTGACGTATCGCAGTCGATTCTTAACGTGGCGATCACAGAAATGTGCTGAAGAGACAATCACGAGCCACAATAAACTTTGGAACTGCCACAAATGAGCAGCCTCTTTGCAGCGTAAATGGCACAGGTACATATTCGTTGGTTAAACATTATTGCAATACTCTGCACATCACTATGACAAACAGTGTTTTGCGACAAACGAAAGGGACAGGTGAAACGTGCACGGCTTCACCCTGATTTCTGATGGCACGGAGGCCATGCGAGTCACGATAATTCAGTGTTGTTTCAAACAAGGAACGATACTCAAGTTTCACTAATTCTTTTCATTCATCACAAATAGTACTGTTCACAATTCATGACTCTGATGATGCCGAACAAATGAAGGACGTAAACATGAGTGACGGGAAAATGAATCAAGTGGGATGTATCACACATTGTAGTTCTTTCACAGATAAAGCTTGGAGATAATCGCAAGAAACTAGCAAATAAAGCAAAGTTGCTTCGAAATTGAATAAAGCACGTGTCATTCATGTCTCATTGATCGATATTTGCCTCTTTTGATCGTGACAGCCCAGATCTCGAACGTGATAAAAAACTTTCTTATAAAAATCCGTACTTGTTTAATTTTGTTCGAAATAAGAAAAATACGCTAGATTGATCGTATTCTAATCGACAAGGATTCCCTCAAAGTACTAGGCCTGATATAATTTCGGGGAACCACAATGGAGCCGCTACAAAAAATAAGAACGACCGCCAAAAACCTTCTTATAGAAATCCGTCCTAGTTTTATTTTGTTATAAATAAGAAAAATACGTTACATTGGTCGTATTCTAATTGACAGAGATTCCCTCAAACTACTATGTCTGTTAGAATTTTGGGGGACCAGAATGGAGCCACTGCAAAAAGCAAGGACGACCGCAATTGATTACATCAACTGTTGACGTTGATTTGTTAATTGCTTGGTTGTATATTGACCATGACAAGTTGCTCAAGCATGATGTACGGGAACATTTAAACTTCGAAGCTGAGAGGAATTTACGTTTGAGTGATACAGCATAGGCATATAAAAGTAGTAGACTGCGGGTCCCGTATCCCGGCCGTGATCATCGAGGCATCCAATCAGAGCGAGAGAGACACAATTATAGGGTTCACGTATTAAAAGTGCTTCCTCTCAGAGCATAGTGTCTCTCTCGTACTCACGCAAAATCATATTCCTCAAGGACCACGACCAGTCTTCGGGACCCGCGCAGTCTACTACTTCTACATCTATAAGCTTATTAGAGAACGATTTAAGGCATGCTATTATCGGTATAGCAAGTGTGATGTATTTTGAGATAAATTTGATCAAGTTCAACCGTAGTGCACCCTAACCTTCGAAATAATCTATCAGCCAGATATAGGTTCTGTAGCAAAATCGAGGTCCCCACGAAATTTTTTTTGCAATCGATTCGTCTTGATTTGCTGATCACAAATATCTAATTTCTGATCCGGAAATCTGGGGAGATTTTCTTTTATTAATAAAATACTGCAAAATTTATGGTTGAATGGACACAAGCCGAAAAGTTTTGATCGGAGAAAAAAATTTTCCGAACAAAAAATGTTGCATTTCATGTTGCGTATGTAAATCATGCAATGGATTGTTGGAACTTACATTTGCTATTGCAAAACACGAGTTTGTTAATAACAATTCGGTATATCTTTAGATTATGGAGTAAATTCCCAAAAGTAAATATGCCACTCGGTTCATTATTTCAATTCAAATAAAAAAGTATTCTGGACATTTTTCTCTTAGTTCATTATTTCTTGAGCAATTGTTGATGGAAAAGAGAAAACCAGCGCGTGGCATCAGTCGGAGCGTTTTCAAGTTTGAACGCTTCGATTGATGTCACGCGCTGGTTTTCTTTCTTCCATCAACAATTGCTCACGAAATAATGAATTTAGAGAAAAATGTTTAGAATACTTTTTTGTTTGAAATGAAATGATGAACCGAGTGACATATTTACTTTCGGGAATTCACCCCATAATCCAAAGATATACCAAATTGTTATCAACAAACTCGTGTTTTGCAATGGCAAATGTAAGTTCCAACAATCCATTGCATGATTTACATACGCAACATGAAATGCAACATTTTTTGTTCGGAAAAGTTTTTTCTCCGATCAAAACTTTTCGACTTGTGCCCATCTAACCATAAATTTTGCAGTAATTTATTAATAAAAAAAAGCTCCCCAGATTTCCGGATCAAGAATTAGATATCTGTGATCAGCAAATCAAGACGAATCGATTGCAAAAAAAATTTCGTGGGGACCTCGATTTTGCTACAGAACCTATAGCTGGCTGATAGATTAAAACTGGTTTTGTCGCAGTGGCCCACTCATATTCTGTCGTCAAATTATCCTCTACCAAAGAATGCTCGGCGTATGTTGAACGCACTTTACACTAGGCGAAAATAACTACCGCGATCGTTTGCAGAATAGATTGATGGTATTTGTTGTGGAATCTTCTCCTGGAGACCCTCCTGGTCATACACACGTTTGGTCTCAAGCCGAATCCGGATGCGAAATTGTTTCAGGAGGTTCAATTAGTTAAGGAATATCAGAAAAGTTGGTGGATTGCGAGTGAAAATTCGTAATGATGATATGAAAGCGTTTGCTGGTGGAACTTGTATGGAACACCCTAGCGAACACATGTCGACTCTGTGAATATTGTTTCCCTGTTTCGTTGGTGCCTTCACTCAACGTGAACGTTATGAATGATCGCAAACTTTGCGTTTTTTCCTATCTCAAAGTTCCAGAGGGTGAGAAACAATGGCTCCTAGGACGAGAGTAGCTCTCTGTGTCGAATCCTTCAAATCGTCTCAAAAAATTTATTTCAATACAAAATAAACGATTTCATCCAGTTGTTCAGAGAATTCTGGTTTATATTATTTCCCATCCGACTCGGTTTGGGACTACAGGTTTTCTGTGACCAGAGGGGTCTTCTGGAGAGGATCACATTCAAAAAATTGTATCAATCTAAATCTGCAAGCGATTGTGGTTCAGTTTTGCCTAGTCTACTTATCCATTATTTTCCTTGAATTTTCGCGCTTTTCATGCTCAAAAAGTGCAATTCCGCAGAAAAATTACTTCGCTAATAAAATGTTGGGGTGTTCGATGGTGGGCAGAGCTCTTATAGATTTGAAAAACAACCCCCAAGGATAAGTCCCAACCTAATTTCGAAGTCTGTCCTGAAAAATCATAGAGGGATGAATGTGGAATTACATGGATTTTTTTTGATCTAGAAATGATGGCGTAGTCATTTTTTGAAAAGATAAAAATTCATCAAGAAAATGTTTCTTCTCGCACAGAACTTAGTGGATGACTTATGGTTTCGAACAAAATTTCCTATGGGTTTAGCGATTTCGCGAAGGGGGCGCAAACTACTGGCCAAATATTGTTGAGAAATGTTCTATTGTTTTTTCTTCAACCGACTACGCCATCGTTTCTAGTTCGAAATGAAAATATACGAATCCAGACCCTTATCCCTCCATAATTTTTAAGGCCAGACTTCAAAATTAGGGTGGAACCACACCTTAATCAGTATCAACACCTCTTCTTCCGATGTCGATAATCAGATCTCTTGTTCTTCCATTCGTTCAATTCCAGAAAACTACTTCTGACCATGGTTTCCTCATCAAAATTATTCCCAGAATGAGCAAAGGTGAGGTGGTTCCTTCATGCAGTATCACTTAATCTTACTCAAACTCTCTCATCATCATCGACGCGATTTCTCAGGAATGTCATGAATAATCTACAGGAAAAAGATTGACTATTCATTAGAGAAATACTGACTCCAAGGATGAAATTACTTCCTGGGGGATTATGTAAACAGTCGCTAACTTATTGCGGATCTATTTTGAGGACATTGTCATACACTAAGTTAATGGAGCTGTTCGTGGTCAGATTGCAGAAAAATTGTGTGGCAAAGAAAGCTCAACACACGTGACATACGGCACTAGGATAATTATCTGAGAGTCCAAAAATTAAAATTTCATCCTTAAATTCACTTGAGGCTTCATCTGTTCATTCAATATTGTACTCTTATGAGTAACATTCGGTGTTGCATTGTGACAGCCGGATAAAGTACTTGATTCAGAATTAATAAGAATGATGCATCACAGTTCAAATGTGAAACGGTTGTGCAAATCACTCTTTCAACGTCAAGAAAAATTAAATCAGGACTTGGTCAAGTCCCTTGTTGGAGAATAAAATGAAACAATGCGTGAGGTAGAGTCGACAAATGATCGGAATCTTGTGAATACTCCTAATCGAAAGATTTTTTACTCTCGTTGTCTAACAAGCCACCTGCGCGTCTACGCCGTATGGGATTCAATAGAGATGGCGATTCAACATTTTCGCGCGGAGATTGTCTATTTTCTCGAGATGGATCAGCCTTGCCCGCGGGCTGCTTCATTGGTGATAACTCTGGTGAAGATACAATGCGCTGATTATTCCGTTTCCTACAGAAAACGGGGGACAATGCGTCAGAATCGGAGTGTCCCGCGGAACGCTTGGAAGTTGACGGTAAAGTTCCCTTTGATATGAGCCGATCTTTACGTCTGTGCAACGTAACTGTCTCAGATTCTATGCTCAATTTCGCATTTTTGCTGCTACCTGGAGACGACTGAGCGCGTTCAAAACTGGCAGGAATTTTGCCTTGACGGAGATTACCGTGGCGGTTGCTACTAGATCTTTGGACTGAGCGTTTCGAAGGTCGTTGGAATGATTTTGATGTGAGCTTGAAAGTGCTGCTTGGGGTGGATTTAAATATGTCTGAACTGTTAACGGCATCACTGAAATGACTTGTACGGTCTGAACTTGCAGTGTGTTGAATGGACTGTGACGTTATCGTACTACTTTTCTCAGATCTAATTAAAGGGATTCTATCAGTGCATCGGCGAACACCGGATGACGCGAGAGTACCAGAGGAATAGATACTTGTCGAGGTGGAACATCTTTCACGATCATCGTATTCTCCTGCACCGCGCAGAGGCTCTGCCTGCGATCTTTGATATTCCACAGGTCGGGGGTGTTGTCGGGACGCGTGTGTTGAACTAGACGGATAGCGCGGCGTATGACTTTCATCATGTGTTCTACTCGCATAATATCTCTTACGTTGTGAATTGTTCCCGCGTTGCTCATATCGAAACGAATCGATATCGTCATGACGGCGTTGAGACTGGACACGTTCTAAGGCTGGACTGATTCTACGCGGTTGGCTTTGTCTCGGTGGTGTACGGTACTGCGATGGATCGCGCGACCGGTGGGATTGTGTTGATGAGTGAGAAGTATTCGGAGCTACGTGTCGCTGATTCGTACTACGTGATTCATTTGATGCGCTTTTGTTACGATGAAAGACAGATCTGCTATAAGAAGCAGTGCTCCCGCTCGGAGATGGGACTGTCATGCGGTAAGGTGAAAGAGCATATGGGGGTCGTTGGTCCCACAAAGACAAGTTGTTACCACGAACTGAATCGTGGGCCTCTGGGCTACAGGGGGAACTGTTCGAGATCCTTGATGGTGGTGCAGCTTGCAGGTCGTTGTTCAGCTCTTCATCAGTCGCATTTTCTGGTAAAACTTCGAGTACAGACGTCTCACTTTGAACAGATCCGACTTCGTCATCTGGAAAAGTTCGCCCAATGTCATCAACATGACCAACAAAAGGAGAATTCAATTTTCCTGGATAATGATCGATTCCAACTCACTCTCAATACGGTTCTCCATTGTCTGAAAGCCAGAGTTGATTGCTGAGCCTACGATATCTTTGAACTTCCGTCTCATCAAAGGTCTTTTTTCCTTGATAATTTTCAGGTCAATTTGCCGATAATATAGTTCTGAAATACAAATCATTTCGTGTTATCAAGTTTCAAAGGTCTATCACATACAATCAGATACTCAATATTTGGTTTTAGGCACTCACTTTGCAAGCAAGCTCATTTTTCTGGCGTAACAGGCTTTCTGGGGCCATCATAGCCCAAATCTGTTGTAACTCTAGTTATGTCAATAGCACGGTTTGACAATTTTCCGCAGAGTTTTATAAATTGCTCTTGCCGCCATCCTCAGCTGAGCGGCTGGCTCCTTTGATTTGATTGCTTGCCAAGTCTCCTCAGTTATAGATATGCCAAACCATAGATGTCGCATGAGAACCTACGAAAAGATAAGATATAGGGATGTTTATATTTGCTATGACATAGCCATCATTAAAAATCAAGTCATTGTATCATAGTTATGAATGTACCAAACTTGCCCCCATTGAACCATTATGAGATGGTTTTTTCATAGGAGTTTTCAAGGATTTCAAGGATTTTGGGGGGGGGGGAATTTAAGGAGTTTCCAAGGATTTCAAGGATTTGTAGGATCTATAGATACCCTGTTTTCACGACAGCCCATATTTTATACTCAAGATCGGTATGAAACAAGATAAAAAAAAATGGCCCATTATTCATGGGTAGTTATACGTTTACATGAATGTTCAATCAATGGAAATGTTAAAAGCTCTTTCGAAACGCTAAGCAACAGTAGGAAATTCCTCTCACCTTTTCCCCTGTTTTTGGATCCTTGAAAGTCCACTTTTCAAGTGGTTCATGTTTGGCCTAGGTCTCAAAAATAGCAAAGTCTTCTGGTGTAAAATTGCCCAAGTCCTTACGATCTGTATTTCTGATCCTGCAGGTAGTTCTTGCCAAAGCCCTGGATCTTTGATGCAATGGCCTTCGTTCAACAATGATCCCAGGATCCCTACTCGTAGACGGTGCCACTGAATCTTCCTCTGATAGAGACATAGATAAGTAGAATGAGCACATATCATCCAAAACAGGTTCATTAGAATGCTGAGTAGACTATAAACCCACAATAGAGCTTTGGGACTTATAGGTTACCTGTTGACTAAGCAAGCGTAGCACATTTTTTGATTCGTATAATGGCCAATCATGTTACCAAATTATTCGAGTGATGGATATGTATGTACATCAATAAGTTATACATGCTGGTGAGCTAATGAACAAATCTAGCACATGCATAGAAAACACAAGCCATCACAAGCATTATCGTTCTGAGGTCATCCGAAGGTTATTGAGATATGCCATGCTGGCTGTGCCAGCATCAGGTAACATTCGACAAGCAAAATTTGGTTGTAAATATTATTTTCATAAAAGTTTGGGAGGTGATTTTTTCATAAAATGAGATGTTGTTAGAGCCACCAACAAAATATGATAATTGCACCAATTGTGTAACAAAAATTCATGGAAAGTGTGTTCTAAGGTGTTGGGAAGGAAACTATTCACACACGAGTGGCACATACCCATGGTCAAGCTCCTACAAGCTCCTTGGTGATGAGCTCCACGTGTTGATTCCTCTAGCTGTTCCACTCGGAGCGCCAAGCGCTCTATCACTTCGTCCTGTATTCGTTTGTTTTGAGAGAGTTGATTTACTTTGGCCTCCAACTCAATCCGAGCACTCTCACTAGTCACCAATCGAATTTTCATCTGCCTTGTCTCATCATCTTCATCTGCATTCAAATGAATTCCTGGCATTTCTCGGGCTTGGTATTCCAATATCGCCATATCCTCAGAACTAATCTTTTTTGGCTGTGGCACCTGCTGGTTGATCAAAATGCAATCAAGTTTTGAATTTTTTTAGAATAATTGTAATCTTAGTTCATAATGATAGAGACTTACACCAAACTATCTCACTCATTCTCAATACCCAAAATCTTTCAAGAACAAAGATACATGTACATGGCAGTTGTTTTCCTTGGAAACTCACCTTCTTACTTTGTTTCTTCATTTTTCTTCTCGGTGGCTCATCACAAATCTCCCTCTCGCTTTCACATTCTTTCTGCTCTCTATCATGACACTCTCGCTGGTCATCACCAGAGTCGTTATCATCATCACGCTGTTGTTCAAATTCTTCACCAACGGGTCCATCTCGATCAACAATAACTTTAACACGCTTGAGGGTCTACCTGCTTTCATATTTCCTCTCTTGGGATAGATAGGTTCATCATGGCGCACCACAAGTTCTTGACGAGTTCCTAATGGGAATTAAAAAATCATAAGCTCTCCGTTAACTCAATACTTCATCCAAGGCAGTAACTATATTCTTAGCAAGAGTACTCACTACCAGTTTTTAGAATTTGAGCAGGCTCATACGATATTTCACCTCTCCCATTTTGTCGTGGGACTAAGTAATCTGTTAATGGGTTTGATCTGTTGAATTTATGAATGAGTGCAATGGGCACGATGCCTGTACGTGGCAGCCCAGCCTCTACATTGTAAAATTTTGCGAGGGCAAGAGTGTGTGCATCATCATCTTGCTCATCATGTACATCTAAAATCATTAGAAGAAGTAAGTCATCTACGATAACTAATACATGAAATCATCCTTCACAAGATAGTAATATTCAGATTAATTGGAGCTGAGGCTGATGAGATAGCGTTCTAGAATTTTTCATTAATTTAGGAATGAAGAAATTTGGTGTGCTCTTACTTGGATCCAGTGCTGAAGCTTGTTCTTCTGAGGGCTCGGCAAGGCTCTGATGTGGAGGCGAATCACTCATTCTGTTTACGTGCGCGGGTACCAGGGTTTTCTGGAAAAAATGACATGCAAAAATATTAACATGACAGTAGTTCAATAGTTTGCTAGTGACGTTGGTGGCAGCGGTCGGAAAGGAAAGGAATAACATCGTGATTCACAACGACTCGTGAAAATAGAGAATAAAGGTTATGTTGCACTTGTACCGAATCTAGATTTCTACGAATTATCATATATGTCTGCATGTCCCAGGTTACTCAAAATAACAGAATTTCATTCCAACCAGTCACGGAAGGCTCACATTTGTGGAGGCAACAACCCTTCATGAAGGGTGACAAAATCATGCCGGCTTTTTTAAGATGTGACCGTTCGCAGCTTGTAAAAACAACGTTCCATAAAATCCACGCGAAAATATGGCAATTTCATATTGCTACTCGTATGAATACGTAATTTTGCTGAATAAATTACTTACCTGTTCAGATGATGGAAGAATATTTATCGGATTCCGTCGAATTATTTTCAACAGCCAAGTATCAGTATGCACGTGCACTCTCAATTTAAGCTGGATAGAGATCCGCACATGTGATCTTCACGAAGTGCTCCGGGCCAATAGGAGTAGTACGGCATAATTAGGTAACAAGTGCAGGCGATACCGTGCCCTCGCCCACTCATGCAAATTTGTGCGAACTGCGAATGCGCGTGCGGTACCGGTACCCCGTTCGGGTACCCCCCCCCCCCCCCCCCAAGGCTTAAGCCCCCCCTAAGAGGCGCGTACGCGGACCTGTTGCTTCCCTGGCTTCGCGACATAAGCGCATGCGCGCTTAGCGGAAGCTGCTGCAAAGAAAAAGGTCCAGACAAGGCAGGCCGGATCCTATCATGAATGAACCGCGCGGAATAATGAGGTTATATGGTACTCCACTGCCTCTCGATCAATCTCATCACTCCCACCCCTCAGTCATTAAAATGTGTGCATGAAATCTTGGAAGCGCGTTTTAGAGTTTTTGGATGTGATTTCTCAATGATAGCTATGTGAAAAATCCGTGATAATCACAAAAATCCCAATTCTCCTTGTGACAATCAACAGTTGGTAGCGAGGTAAGTGCTGCTTCTGCAATGTTGTGGGACTATTTTCAATAAATATTCGGTCAAAATCATGCCTCAGGGAAAATATACTCAGTAGGGTTAACCTTTTCCCTAACGTTGGAGGAATTTTTTATTTTCTGTCAGCGCTTTGACACCTAATATTAGGCATGTAGGAAAAAAATGATATCCTTGGCCCTACAACTTTAGCAGTAAAATTTCCACCAGTAGTTCTTTCAATTTTCTCAAAATTCCACGACAATCCTTCCCATTTATTTCCATTGTGTAGTTATGTGAGATGCATGTACTACAGGTCTCAAATTTCAGGTGTCACTGATCATTTGTTGAGCAAACGAATACTTCACCATTGACTGAATAATGAGACAAAAGCAACGGTACAAGAGGTACTTGAAAGACAAATATGAGAAAAGATCAAGATTTCAAAGATACAGGAACCCACCTAGTTACTCAACCAACGTTGAATCAGAAACACTCAATGTTACAGTAAGTACAGATGTTTCCCTGAATTGCTCAAGAATCTGATGAAATATTTTTAATTAGGATCAATATCAAAATGATTCGTGTGGAAGCAAACTTGATGATAACAATAGCTCCATTGGTGATGATTGTAACGAAGGCCAAGTCCACATACGCCAGGTAAATGGAAATATAAGCGTACTATCCTTACTACTGAACATAGTCAGCTAATGCGTTGGTGTGACTTGCATGACATGGTGCGAGAAGCTCTCCGATAACTGGAATTTTATTGGACTGGACTATTCACTTTTATTGTATTTCTTGTGTTGAATGTACAATGGCTTGTGGTGTAACAATACAACATCTGTTCACTAGCAAATGATATGCAGAGACATTATCGTGTTTTCAAATAATTGTCTTGTTACTACACTTGCTTTCAACAATATTATTAATTCTTTTCAGCAGAATGACCTACCAACTTTATTGCCTAACCAAGATCAATCATTACCTGAAGGAGAACCTATCTGGTCCTGTGCATCAGTAAGTGCATCGGATTGCCTTCATCATCTTAATTTGATGGCTGATTCCTTCGTCATTCTTTATGCTACACTCATGAGGGACAGAATTTTTTCCCTGTCAAGTTTGACCAATGGTACATTCTCATAACATTTCTCGCAAAAATTTTAAATGATTCCCAAATGTCCCTCAATATAGGTTCTATTTTCATTAAAACAGAGATAACAAGTTTTGAGATGTGATTATGAGAGATAATGTCTATCATCTATGTAAGTTCAAAGAGTCATTATCAATCGATGTTACAAGTATGCTATGGTCTTGGCAGATGCATGTCAGAAAAATGCACGAGCAATGTCAGACATGCACTGATTTTGTCAAATGATTATTTTGGGAACAGAGCTGAACATGCACCTTCAATGATAAAATATCATTTGAATCAAACTGAACCAATACAAAGCTCTTTTGCAGTATCATTATACCATGAGTGAATTTTAGCTACAAGTCTTTCATAATAATTTGAGTGGATAATGTTCAGTAATACATGTGCATAACAATAGTATATTACGCAACGAGTGCGAGAAGGTCAATTTCCGCACAAGTTGCCAAACGAGTGCGAGAAGTTTCGAAGTGTGCGTGAATGTTACTTCTCGCGCGAGTTGGCAACGTGTGCGGAAACTTCTCGCACGAGTTGCGTATACTATTTTTTGCAACTGTGCGCGAAGTTGTAATTAAATGCACCACTGTCCGAGCAAGATCATCTTGAGAACGAAGTTTTCAAGAAAGTCCAAATTCAGAGGAATGACGTGATATCATATTTTGGAACTGTGCGTGAATGAAAATGCATTAGAGCGAGAAGTTACATTTACGCACACTTCACCAGTGCGTAAATGTAAAACTGTGCGGGAAGTCATTCACGCATTACTTCTCGCACTGTAAATAATGAAGAGAAGTCTCATTTTTTCACAACTTTGCGCACACAGTTGCAAAATAGTACATTTCGATACAAGGGCGTAAAACGTTTTATTCGCGTCCGAGTGATGGGTTTCCGGCCCGAGCCGCAGGTGAGGGTCGGAATCATCACGAGGATGCGAATAATAGGTTTTACGCCCGTGTATCTAACTATACTTTTCGATAAACTGTGAGTAAAAGTCGACAAACTGTGCGCAAAGTTCACTTTTACGCACAGTGTATCGAAAAATTCATTTGGAATATCCCATACTTTGACCACTATGAAGTGGTGTACACGATGAGAACCATGGTTGATCAATATGTTCCCTTTGAAGATGTATTCATCTTCACAAGTTTTGAGTGAATGGCAAATTTCATGAATTGTGTTTGTGTTATCATTTTTGGTTATTACATAGATTCTTACGTAATGAAAACATCCTTCATCACTTCATCGAATAAAAGATACATAATATGCACTCATACATAAGTGATAACGTACTGTTGAGCTGTGAAAATACGCAAGGGCCAAATAAAGCTATTGCTTGAAATTATATAAATATCTAACACCGTATGCTCTTGAAGCGGCAGTTCAAAATTTCGTGTGTCCAAATTCAGTACCATCTGAATTACATATTCATACTGAATAATTTATTATTCATCCTGTGCCGTTCAGATTGCTAGTTGTAACTATTCAAATAGTACATCAACTTCGAATTTGCGTGGATTTGAGTGGAAAGTTTTCATGATCTTTATTATTAAATATTTTCTAGGATGTGGGTTCAACACACTCCTCAACTTCAGACGGAGGTGAAGTGCGTCTTGGCGGAGCGCAGGATGAGTTGTTCAATGTAAGTACATTGTGCCATTCTCCACAAATTCACCGTCGACCGACACCGTCCTCAGTGTCAGCGTTAATTGTTGCCTCTTTTGGATAGGGTTTCCGAATTCCGATCTTTTTCAAGAATTGGATTAATTTCGAGAATGGTAGCAATTCGGTGATCTCGCTATCTCGTTTTGTGCGTACCCTAGCTTCAAGTTACGGCCTTCGTCGTGTTTTGATCGAAATTAGCCGCAAAGCTCGTTTGGATGAGTTTTTATTCAACTAGGATAGAGTTTCCAACCCCAACGTTCTGTTGATGGAGTATTCACAATACACGACCAAACAGTCTGAACATGCCAATTTTCTATTTGAAACCCCACTTGAGCGATTTTTATTTCAGTAAGATATCATTTTTAACATGAAGAACCACTATTTAGAACACAACAGAGTAGGCCGATAGAATTTTAAGGCAATGGAGGATGGGTGCGGGGTTTTTTCCAGGTGCAGGACGTATTCTACAACCATATTTCCAAATTCAGAACTAATTTTGTTGTCCAGAAAAGATTATTATTATTATTATTTTTTTTTTTTCTATTGATGCATTCAACTCCTAACTGGAGTTATTTAGCCACACAAAAAGGAATAGATATATGTATAATATCAGTACAGTAGTCAATAATTTTGGGAATCACATAACAGCGTATATATAGTATACTTATGAGGGTACTTCCTGGAAAATTTACAGTTCTAATTCACACTTTTCAACATGTTTCGTGAGAAGTTTAACAATTTCCGCCGAGGGGTCTGTGAGAAGCTGTCTTATGTTTAGAGGCAATTGAATATGAAGGTTTCTAAGTGATTTGATGAGAGTTTCTCGGTGAGGATCATATTTAGGGCATTGCCAAAAGATGTGGTCCAGATCCTGTTCTTCGTGACCACATGTGCATGAAGGGTCGGTAATGATATTGATTCTACTAAGGGAAGCAGCTAGGTTGTAATGTGCTGCCCTACATCGATTGAACATGACTATTGACTTTCGGCCCAGCTTTAGTTTATGGAACCAAGGTTTCCTGGAATTTGTATGGAAAAATTGAAAATATTCTTTCCCTTTTGTCTGCCCAATTTCTATAATTTTTTGATTGGTACTGCTGTTAGAATCGGATAGAAATTTGCGTCTAAGGTCAGAAAAAGGTATGACAAGATTGTCAATATTCATACTGAGTGTAGCATTTTTAGCTAGTAAGTCTGCTTGTTCATTGCCTGTAATGCCAATATGAGATGGAACCCACACAAGCTTAAGTTTCGACTGGTTTCTATTTTTTTTGTAGAACTCTAGAATGCTCTCTTTAATTTGAAAAATGAATGAATTGGTCTTTACATCGAAATTGAGAGAATTTACAGCTTTTAGAACACTCTGTGAGTCGGAAAAAACTAGAAAATTTTTATCTGTATTTTCTAAGGCTATATCAATAGAATTTCTGAGTGCTAAGCACTCTGCAGTGAAAATCGAGGCTTCGTGGTGTATCCGTTGAACTTTGCTTACATTCAAATCTAGACTAGTGCAGGCTGCACCTACAGATTGATTATTATCGATTTTGCTCCCGTCGGAAAAAATTGAGATAGCGCTGTTACTCCTTATGTATTCCTCCAAAAGTTGGTTAGGATCCATCGTGCTTTTCAGAATTTCGCCGATTTCGAAGTCACAATCAACTGTTGATATCAGAGTTTCATAATAAGTGAGATAAAGACTATAGTTGCTATGGCACTCAATCATATCTTTCAGAGAACTCATTTTTTCTATACAACCATAAATCAGTCTCTTATTCGTTAGCTTATTTCTCTTTGGGATAGCTCTATGAATTGCTTTATGAACAAGTAGATTGGAGTTGGACATAACTTTAGAAAGGTAAATTTGACTTAGAAATTTCGCTCTGTCCTCAATATATTGGAGCTTGGATTCTCCAATGAGTATATTGGTGGGAGTACTGCACCGATATCCAAGACAGTAACGTATTGCTGCGTATTGAATTTTTTCGATTTTCTCGATGTCTTTTTTCTTTGTTGGGAAGTAGACAATCCAATAACGATCGAATGTAGGATATATACAACTGCAACATGGTGCTTGGGTCTCCCCCCCACCATGTGCCTCTAAGAAATTTTATAATATTCATTGCTTTCAAACATCTGGTCCTTATGGTGTCAATGTGTTTGGAGAAGTTCAGACGATAATCTAGTATCACACCCAAGTATCGAACTGATTCGCTAGATTTTATTTCCGTGTTTCCGACTCTGATACTAACTGAATTTGGCGTGTATCCTAGATGATTAAAATGTATCAAGACAGTCTTAGATGGGGCGAGATCTAAGCTGATGTCAGCAAGATTACTTCGCACTGCCTTAACAGATCTTTCCATGATATTTTTACAGGACTCTAGATTTTCCCTCCTAACTAGTAAACAAATATCATCGGCAAACTTTGAAATTACAGTACTCTTTGGAACATTGATGTACAACTTTGCTATGTATAAAATAAAGAGTAGAGGACTCAGTACGCCTCCTTGTGGGACACTTTTATGAGTTTTCCTATATGCATCATCTAAAGAATCAGTATAGATACGTCTTTCATACATGAGAGATTTCACAAAGCGGATCAGTTCGATAGGGCATCCATTTTTTGCGAGAGTTTCTAACAATATTTCAATATTTACATTATCAAATGCGCTAGTCACATCCAAAAATGAGCCTAGAACATGCTGTTTGTTTTTTATGCCTTCATCAATGAATAGAGATATATTTACAAGATTGTCCGTACAAGACTGGCCTTTCCGAAAACCTGATTGCATTGGAGGTATCAAGTGCTCAGTTTCTGCGTACCACTGGAGACGATTTTTGACCAATGTCTCGAACAGTTTGCAAATGCATGAAGTAATACATATTGGCCTAACATTTGTACCATCTGATTTTTTGATGAAGTGGACGGAACTTACTGTCCAGTCTTCTGGAAAGTCACTGGTTGCATACATTTCATTGAAAATGTCTAATAGAATAAGTTTATACTTCAGAGGCATTCGCTTAAGGACTTCGTAATCAACTCCATCCATACCTGGGGCTGAATCAGTTTTCTTTGAATACAATGCATGATTAAATTCAGTGAATTGAAAAGAGCTACTGAGAAAATCGTTTTCCTGGCAGTGAAGTAACCAGTCAGGATCGGTGGAAACCCAGGGAGGACTCAATTTATCGATCGCTACCTCTAGAATCGTTTTCTTGTCAAGTGATGAATTCAAAATGGGTTGTGCGTGAGTATATTTGTTTTTGAAAATTTTAGCAGTGTTCCAAACGTGAGTCCTATCTACTCGAAAGTTTAATGTTTCTGCAAAAGCTCTGAAACTGTCTTTCTTTTTTTGCCGGAAAGTTTTCCTGGCTATAGCTACTTGTTTTTTATATTCAATGTGATCAACAATTTTCTTTGTGAAATTCCATTTCAAGAAAGCTGCCTCACGCAAACGAACCACACGATCGCACTCGAGGTCCCGACACCTGACTGGGTTATCTGAACAGTTTTTTTCATTCTTGCGTTTGTGATAAATTTTCCTAGCGGTATTCGATCTAATTACTTCAGACAAGATTGATGTGAATATACTGTACTTTTGACTAGCTTTTGCATTACTAAAATCCGAAGATAGAAAAGTATCGAATTGAAGTTCAAGTGTCTTCGAAAACTCGCCCCAGTTGGTACGCTTTGATTTGAGCTTGAACGTTTTTTTGATGTAATTAGTCCGCGATACATGTATAGTCGAGAGAATAGGGTAGTGATCCAAACCATACGTCTGCTTATACACTTCAGTCTCAATCTTATCAGCGAGATTCTGCGTTAAAATAATCAGATCTAGATTGGAAAAGGTACCGCGATTGAAATTGATACGAGAATAAGTTTCTGTGTTATGTACATGCAAGTTCTTATTGAAGATAGATTCTAAGAGTCTTCTACCATTAGGATCGTTCACTTGACAATTCCAGTATGTGTGATGAGAGTTGAAATCTCCGAGCAGCAGTCTGTGGCTCCTCTCGTTGACAAAGTTAGTTATAGAATCCCATTCCTCTTGAGATAATCTTTCACCTGGTGGCCGGTAGCATGCAATAATGTCAATCGATGGGGTAGCGTTAGTCACTTTGATACCACATATTTCCACTTTGTCATTGATCGAGCACGATTGCTCGAGCACACCAGAATCAAGATTATTTCTGACCATGAGAAGAATGCCACCACCTCTGCCTTCCTGGCGATCTTGCCGAAATGTTGCAAATCCTGGCACTTGAAAATACTCTGATCTCTTGTCCCCTTTCGAAAGCCACGATTCTACACAAACAAGTATGTCTATATTGCGCAGAAGCTTCGGTAGCTCCTCTCTGCGAAGAGAGATGCTACGAGCATTCCAGAACAAAATTTTGCAGTCACCTTCCATTTACGTGCATGCAGATTCACTTTCAGTCTCAGAGCCTATTGTCTCACTATCGGTGCCTGCAACAGATGATCTCAGTTCTGTTTTTTGGCAGTCAACCGATTTTTCAGACGCGTGAGTCTGTTTTTCGTAGACCTTCCTGTAACTAGTGAGTACACCGCATCAATAAGGTTGACAATGGTGTCTCTATTTCTTTCATTCGATTTGATTTCTTCAAACAGCACTTCATTTTTACCTCTGATGAGTTTCGAAAACTGAGCAAATGTAAGTATCTCTTGAATTTCTTCATTTTCAATCTCCGTCGCAGCTACTAGAAGAGACTCTTCGACAGATATCGCTGGTTTTGAGACAGTATCTTCAATTTTACGTTTCTACTTGGTGGGCTTCTCCGACTTAGAAATTTTCGGAGCCTCCTCCTTAGCGTCAACTTGTATCTCACTTTCGGGAATTGGAGGTAGATCAGGAACCATATCTTGAGAAGCGTGAGTTTCTACCGATTTTTCGCTACCAGAAATAGAATGAGGCCTTTTCGTGTTGGTTGACTCGCCAATTTGCTGAGCATCTGTTTCCTCTGTCTCCAAGGTGTTATCATGGGGGGTAATTGTTTCGTCAGTGTTTACATTCGCATTCGGGCAGGATTTAGCTATATGCCCGTTCTGTTTACAGATGAAGCATATCATAGATTCCGTTGACAAATAGCACCAGTTGTGCGAGTTGCCGAAGCTTACTTGAATACTTTCTGGAACACGACATTCATCTTCTTCTTTCACATAAAACTGTCTCCTGAAAGATAATATGTGCGCTCTGCCTGTTTTTGTTAACCCAGCTCTGATGTAACTCACATTAGATACAATGTTGATGCCAACTTTTCTCATTGCCTCATTGATTGACTCGTGTGGAATATCGGGATGTATGTTGGATATCACAACGCGTCTGTTATTATTAATCAGTGGCTTGATTCTCAAAGAGTATTCTTTCACCTCTATAACTTTGTTTTTCAACTGGCTCACTAGGTCTTCATTCGATAAGTACACACATACTCTGGCACCGGAAATTTTGGAAATCGCACGTATATCTTTCACATCTATCATTTTCTCGAGACCATCGATGTAATCGTCATTTGTTAAACCTTCTATCGAATCTATAACAATAGCTTCTTCTCTTTCAGGTAAACTGCTTAACATGGCAACATTTGCGTAGGTAGACTTTCGTAGGTTTGCTTGACTGTTAGGGTTGGGTGCTTGACTGCTTGGTACTTGACTGTTGTATACTTGACTGTTGAATTTTTGATTGTTCACTTCACCTTCTACACTTCCGGACATATGCCTCGGAGGATGCATCTTGTGCTGCTGCTGCGGCTGCTGCATATTGCCGCAGCCGTAGCTTGTTCTATGTATCTTCGTTAATGAGCTACATACACACTTCTAAAGCTTCATAGTCAAACACAATAACAATCACTGTCACGACTGCTCATCGGAGCTAACCGTAAACACGTCTGCTCGCGTTGACTGTCGAAACCGAACTCCCAGAAAAGATTATAAATAATAAATGCCTGTATAAATGACACTTCTTGCGGTTCGACGCCTACAGCTCCGTGTGTATAGCTTATAGCAGGTTCGTTCTGATTTCATCTTGTAGCTATTAAAAAAGCTCCAATTGCTCTAGCATATTCTTTGTTGGACGGGCAGTGTGCGGTGGAACTCGCGATTCTCCCGCTCTCGCTGCTGACGTGTTGATCCGCAGGAAGTGAAATTTGTTTACAGTAATTCAAATAAATTGTTCCGGTCAGCGAAATTTGTTGGGAAGTGGTATACATGGTTCTAGGGGCTGTCCTGCGCCTGTAAAAGAATAAAACCCACACATCTCGAGGACAATATTATCAACTGCCAGAAGAATATAGGAACCTTAGGCAGGATCTAAGTTATTCGTTCAGATGAAAGTTTCAGCAGTACGATTTTTTCTCTAGTTTTTGAAGTTTATTCAACAGCATAAAAGAGCCTTTGGAGTTTGTTTTTATGGGATGTAATTCTTCGTTCGAGAAGTAGAGATTGCAAGCTTTAAAATGACCACAAGGAGGTTTCTCTAGATGCTATACAAGCCAAAATATGACGTTGAGAGTCTTTTTCGGGGAAAGTGGACACATTCACCCCGGTGGTGACATTTCCGATTAACGGTACTGGGGCGCATTTTTTCCGTCGCAACTAGTACTTCCCCGCGTGGAAAAAATATCCTGGGAAAACCATGGGAAAATCGCCATGGGAAAACCATGGCAAAACCATGGGAAAAGCATGGCTCCTGTCTGAATCCCAGGCTTTTCCCATGGTCCGAACATCTTCGCAGCCATGGCAAAATCCTGGCAAAATCCTAGCAAAACCCTGGGATTTTGAACAATCAAGAGCGGTGGAGGAATCAATCCCATGATTTTGCCAGGATTATGCCAGGATCTTGCCGGGATTATCCCAGGATCATCCCAGGATAATCCCATGGTTTTCTCACATTTTTGCATTCGTTTGTGCAGTGATCCGAGCATGAAAAGTACCTGAAATTCTTACGAAACTGTGCAGTCCCGAAAATTTCTCTCCAGACTGCCACTGCTATCCTAGGGATGCGATTGAATATTGTCTCTTCTTATTATAAAATATAACATATATGCTTTTATGAATTTTCTCGTTCAAACTAATATTTCATCGGGAAAGTTCAATTGGAGATGAAATGATTCTGTGTACATTTTCGTGGAGCAACAGCACCTGTTATAAACAACTGATTTTTTCTGCATTCTTCATCACAACAAGATTCCGATGGAAGTGTATCAACAGTGTCGTGTCAAAGTGGTAATCAACAGTGTCGTCTCAAAATTTCATGCATGAAGTTGCAACAATGAGGTGCTGAATACAATGGGAAATAAAAAGATGACAAGATTATAGGCGGTTCGAATTCAGCATAAGTTGTTGTCCAAGTGATAGATCGACGCGATAACTCGGTATGTTGCATCACGTCATACTCGTCGAGCAGGGGATTCTGCATGCACCGTTTTCGTGGCTCGTGTGCTGGACGTCCATATCATGCCCTTAGCTCAACCTGCGAACAGCAAAATCCAGGATCTTATGAGAATCAGTTTGACTGAGATGGCTCGGATCTAGGCCGTATTTTGCATCAATTTTGATTATTGTTTTTACTTTTCACGATCATATCCAATAAGTTCTCAGAAAGAGGTTTTGCTGAATGGGTTGCTTACACGTTTTTCGTGTTTCATTACATTTGAAGGAAATGTCTCGGAAGATTTTGGATCGACTATTGTTTTGGAAAACGATTCTGCGAAGAGTTGCATTTGAGAAAAATAAACAAGTATAGGCAGGGGTGGGTGAATTCGATAACGAGAAGCGGATTTGGAAGATCTCACCAGCTGATCGTAGCCCGGGAGCTTGTCGAGGCCTCACATCAAAGCTCCCAAAGTTACTCGAGAGCCACATCATGTTTTCGCGGGTGCTTTGAAATGACTCTTTGGAGGATGCATCTCTCGGAGAATCTGAAATTTGTAATGAACACAAAGAAACGCATGCTCTGTCGAAAATGTTGATAATATCACGATTCGAAGAAGTGAAGACGATCGTGGTGCTCTGAGAGCTTTAGCAAAGATACGTATGTGAACGTTTGGAGGTTATAACCTCTGCTTAAAAATTACAACATGGGTTACGGCTATTGTATATTTTAGACAAAGTTTACTTATCTGATGAGCTTCGAGACGAGAAGCTTGAGAAGCTCTGCATTATCCATCATCGGAGCTTTGTTTCGGTCGATCTCAATTTGATTCTCCTCATCTATGGAATTTCGGAAGACGCAACGCAGCTTTGATTTCGATAAGTGCAGTTATCGATCACTCAGTCTAAACAACTTCCAAATACACAGACGTTCTGCTTATGTTGACGAAGTGTCCTAACAAACTTCAAACAGTAGATCAGACCATTTCAGCAGCGTCGTCCAAATATCCACGGGAGCAAAGATGACAGAAAATCACTGAGACCAAATCAAAATTCTACGGATGGATCATACAGAGCTTCCCAAGCTTCTCGTCACGAAGCTCATCAGATAAGTAAACTTTGTCTAAAATATACAATAGCCGTAACCCATGTTGTAATTTTTAAGCAGAGGTTATAACCTCCAAACGTTCACATACGTATTTTTGCTAAAGCTCTCAGAGCACCACGATCGTCTTCACTTCTTCGAATCGTGATATTATCAACATTTTCGACAGAGCACGCGTTTCTTTGTGTTCATTACAAATTTCAGATTTTCCGAGAGATGCATCCTCCAAAGAGTCATTTCAAAGCACCCGCGAAAACATGATGTGGCTCTCGAGTAACTTTGGGAGCTTTGATGTGAGGCCTCGACAAGCTCCCGGGCTACGATCAGCTGGTGAGATCTTCCAAATCCGCTTCTCGTTATCGAATTCACCCACCCCTGCCTATACTTGTTTATTTTTCTCAAATGCAACTCTTCGCAGAATCGTTTTCCAAAACAATAGTCGATCCAAAATCTTCCGAGACATTTTCTTCAAATGTAATGAAACACGAAAAACGTGTAAGCAACCCATTCAGCAAAACCTCTTTTTGAGAACTTATTGGATATGATCGTGGAAAGTAAAAACAATAATCAAAATTGATGCAAAATACGGGCTAGATCCGAGCCATCTCAGTCAAACTGATTCTCATAAGTTCCTGGATTTAGCTGTTTGCAGGTTGAGCTAAGGGCGTGACATGGACGTCCAGCACACGAGCCACAAGAACGGTGTATGCAGAATCTCCTGCTCGACGAGTATGACGTTGTGCAACATACCGAGTTATCGCGTCAATCTATCACTTGAGCAACGATTTATGCTCAATTCGAACCGCCTATAATCTTGTCATTTTTTTATTTCCCATTGTATTCAGCACCTTATTGTTGCAACTTCATGCATGAAATTTTGAGACGACACTGTTGATTACCACTTTGACACGACACTGTTGATACACTTCCATCGGAATCTTGTTGTGATGAAGAATGCAGAAAAAATCAGTTGTTTATAACAGGTGCTGTTGCTCCTCAAAAATGTACACAGAATCGTTTCATCTCCAATTGAACTTTCCCGATGAAATATTAGTTTGAACGAGAAAATTCATAAAAGCATATATGTTATATTTTATAATAAGAAGAGACAATATTCAATCGCTTCCCTAGGATAGCAGTGGCAGTCTGGAGAGAAATTTTCGGGACCGCACAGTTTCGTAAGAATTTCAGGTACTTTTCATGCTCGGATCACTGCACAAACGAATGCAAAAATGTGAGAAAACCATGGGATTATCCTGGGATAATCCTGGCAAAATACTGGCAAGATCCTGGCATAATCCTGGCAAAATCATGGGATTGATTCCTCCACCGCTCTTGATTGTTCGAAATCCCAGGGTTTTGCCAAGATTTTGCCATGGCTGCGAAGATGTTCGGACCATGGGAAGAGCCTGGGATTCAGGCAGGAGCCATGCTTTTCCCATGGTTTTGCCATGGTTTTCCCAGGGCGATTTTCCCATGGTTTTCCCAGGGTATTTTTCCCACGCGGGCCAAAAAAAGGATTATCTGAAACCGATTATTTATCTAGCAACTTTCAGAAGCTATTTACAGTGATCAAATTCTAACGGTTTTTCCAAAAAATTTTTGGGATTTTTCCCAGACTTCTCTGGTGACGGCATTTGTCGAGATGTTCCGAAATGGCCCATGTACATTCAAATATTGAAGAATTCTTTCACCCATTGACGGTATGTCTTCGAATGTGCATGTTTTATAGGGATTTTGAGCATAAGTCACAAATTTTAACGGTTTTTCCAAAAATTTTTTGGGATTTTTCCCAGACTTCTCTGGTGACGGCATTTGTCGAGATGTTCCGAAATGGCCCATGTACATTCAAATATTGAAGAATTCTTTCACCCATTGACGGTATGTCTTCGGATGTGCATGTTTTATAGGGATTTTGAGCATAAGTCACAAGTACGTTTCCCGCAATCATAACCGCTCAATCATTCATGGTTATGAAGGATTGTGGCCAGAATAATCACTCGACTCAGGCAGAAATGGAACTCACACGAATTCAACGTAATTCAAAATAGATTTCTTAGTAGACCTTGGTTGTGACTGGATCGTCGTTATAAACACTTTCCACCGTCCTTTTTTTTATTGATAAATTCTTTTAGTAATACGATCACTCAGTGGTGGAATTTTTGGTGCAACAAACCAATTTTGTATTCAAACGACCGATGGGACATCCACAAATCGATACGAACAAGTACTCTAGTTACAACTTGGGAGCGGTATAAATGTGAATGAAAAATCGGAATTTTCTGCGTCCTCCGCGACCGTTCTGGCATGACTCGCGAATGACGGTTTTTCTTCAAATAATCTGTGGAAAGTTACTCATATATGTTCAAGATATACAGAAGAATGATCTCCTTAATTTTTCCCGAAAAATTCCGGGAGAAATCATTCTCTGGCATCGATGAGCCTGCTCTGCCAAAACGATGAAAACTTGAAATTCATGTATCTAAAAATTCCAAAGCATTTTGAGATCTTGTAATTCTAGAGGACAACTGCCTGGAACTATTTGTGTGGGATAATATGGTAAACGTATAATAAAAAAGGTGTACTCTTTTCATTAGTAAATTTGTCTCCGGGTTACCGAACTCGCGATATTTGCAAATTGATACTCTCTTATTGGTTTCATTTTGAGTTGAGCTGTCCCGAAACCCGCTATTGTTATGCTTTGAGAACGATATAACTTAGGAGAAGATGCCACTAGACATTTACTTCGCAACGAAATTGCCCATGATACATTATGAATATACTTCGGGAGACTAGGCTGATTGTCCTTGAATTTCAGGGCCATTGGGATCGTGACGCCCACGAGCAAATTATGACAGATAGTGAAATTGAAGACAGCGACAATCATGCAGAGGGAGATGACTTAAATGTAGAAGAAAACGATGGTCTCCATGGTTTTCGGAGGCTCAGAGCTTTTATCGCCAAAGACGAGAACAATGAAACTAAACATGTGTGTGTGTGGATGTTAGTAATTGTGAAATTGTGCTAGCTGTTTTGAAGTATGCTTTGACGTATTCATTAAGTCAAACTGCGATTGCAGATTTATCCAAATTGATATGCGTGCTGTTGGGATGCGATGATCTGCCGAGTAGTAGATACTTATTAGCGTACTGTGTGCGGGCTGCGTCTCCAGTCACATGCGGAATATGGTTTGGAAAGGATAAACCAGAAATGCAAATATTTCTCAAAGAATTTGTTCTTTGCATGGATAAGTTGAGTGATGAAGGAGTTCCATGCCAAATCGGTGACGCTATTGAGCATATTAAAGTTTTTTGTCCGTGTGGTTGTGTTGACTCAATGGCTAGAGGACCTATGCAGGGTATGAAATTATGTACAGGCTATTTCGGATGCAACTTGTGCCTGCATCCTGGCATGTATGTTACCCCTGGCCTTGGTCAGAAGGGCGCAGTAAAATATGTGTGTCTAGATGGAATAGCCGACAGAACAGAATCAGAAACAAAGGAGCACATGAGGCAAGCTGCCGCGTCAACGCAAGACGTTCATGGTTTAAAGTATGCCTCTTGGCTAATAAATTTATTTTGTTTCAATATAATATGGGGGTTTGTCCCTGATTCAATGCATCACGTAGACCTTGGGCTCGGAAAACAATTTTTGGAAAGGTGGCTGACCATGCTGACACCCTCCGAAAGAGGTGCAATCGACACGTATATGAAAAAAAATTAGAGTGCCTAATAATATTCAACAGCTCTCGCGGCCGATAAAAGATCGCAAGTTTTGGAAAGCCCAAGAGTGGGAAAATTTCATTTTGTATTACTCTCTCCCGATACTTAGATCGTTCCCACACATGTCGCAGATAGCCGATCACTGGTCATTACTTGTTGAAGGGTACTACAAGCTGATGAAAGACACCGCGATTCGTAACGATATATTGTCCGCTCATGAATTATTCAAAGGATTTGTGGTAAAAACTCAAGCAATATATTCAAAAGAATTTATGACTTTCAATTTACATCAATTGTTACTTCTTGCTCAAAGTGTATTGAATTGGGGGCCTCTTTGGTCTCATTCGGGATATGCTTTTGAAAGCAATAACGCCAACTATTTGAAACAGATACACTCTCCTAAAGGCGTAACACGACAAGTCTGTAGATCAGTTTCAATGTGACAAAGTGAAGTTATACTCAGACGACGTGTAGCTTCAATAGACAGTTCGCCAGTCACAGACCACATTAACTATTTGGAGTATTCAGGTGCCAGAAAGACTGCGAAACTAACTAATGAGAGATATTTTGGCTATTACAGAGTCCCGTCACTGAGGGATCGCAACAGATTGAGTTTGTCACAGAATACGCGAATATATCGGAAAATGGTGAAGGCGGGTTGTTTGTACCGCAGTATGCATGCAGGGTCTGTCAGATCAGATGATTCTTATGCGCGACTGAATGATGGCACATTCATCCATACAGTGGAATTTGTAGTCGATGAAAGTCTTGATCGGTCTGTAACAGTTTGTAAGGCCTTGCAAGTGCAACCAGTGATGGGTCGGGATCTGCCAACATTTACAATTATTAGCGAGAATAATGAAGATGCATACGTGAACACGAGCAATATCAGAACTGTTTGCGTCGCTGTCCGAATAGATGACGTGGTGTACCTGACTCCTCCGCCAAACCTGTATCACAATTAAGCGTTGCAAATATAAAGTCATTTTTGTGTATGTAGCAATTACACCACTCATCAATAATCTCTTTTCACCTTTTAAAGATACGTATTACACTCAATTCAATTTTGGGACCATCTGTACGACATTGACATTTATCCTTAAGTATAAGCTAAGAATTGTACATTTTTGTTCTATTCCAAATAACGAGGACTGCAAATCTACTGCGAGATTTCGAAATTGTAAATATTGAATACAAGAAACTCTGCCTGACTATGTTGATGCTGATGAGCATGAAGTACTAATGAATTATCAATGTAGATAGTTGTTATTGTTTTTCTTTGTGTTCTTGAATAACGAAAGTTACAGCTTCAGTCATTACTCTTATATTTCTCATTATGGACGTGAGTTACGATCATAAGTCGTGGTTAAGATTTATTCGATTATGTCGCTCAGACCGCCGACAGCGTTTGGACCTTGCCCTTCTCCATACGTGAGATACGGTAGCAAGAATAGAGATACAAGGACTGTAATAGGCTCTGTGAGCTCTGTGGGCTAAATAATCGAATAAACCTGACCGGTGTCCTTGTTCTCCATCAAAACTTATATGGACTGATACGATTCGTTAATGTCACACGGAACAATAACGTGGTTATTCCCCAGTGTTGCTGTTATGACTTTGTTCGGTAATGGAAAACCATGTAATTGAAGCAAATCAAAATATTAATACTTGAAGATTGATTGAATGAATAATAGGTAAGTCTCGCAATTGTCGACCTCGCAACAGCATATTTCCTCGTAGATGTAGCATACTACATCTACGAGACAATCAAATGACTCGTTCACGATTCGTTTGGAGGACTCATTTCGCGCAATAATTGGGAGGTTTTGATTAACTGGTGTCGACGCATATTTTCCACAGTCTTACGTATGAATGTGTGTGTGTGTGTGTATGGATGTAAGCACATACCACAATAGTTGTCGTAAGTATAATGTTGACGTTCCACTCACTCTTGATGTATTTCAGTGAAAGTGATCGAACACTTTTAACCAATTCTCTTATATCATTTGCTTGCTTTCCTAAGTACATGAAAACTGCACATGTAAGCTGGAATTCAGTAAACGCTTCTACGTTTATCGCCCTGCCCAAGTAAGCCACACGAGTCGTTTCCATGAGTCGTGTGGCTCACTCATGAAAATGAAACATCTTTTGACTCGTTGACGACTCGTATATTCGAGTCGTTTCACGACTAATATTTTCGACTCATATATTTTCACGCGGGTTACATCCTGTATTTGTTCAGAGGCTCGTGCATGCAAATTTGCAAATTTCATGTTGCACTGAGCTCTCTGCCAATAGATGCAAGAAGATGCATGTCGCAGCGGACGGCTATCAGATTCACCACCATGCCTGATCGCAGAAATCTCGCGCGACAAAGGACCCGGGTCTGGTCGATGATGACATATAATGTCATCAGCTGGGCCGTCGCTTTCCACCGGGAAGTCGCGGCTTACAAGTCTCACATCCGCGATGACAACACACGGGAACGTGCATGATCGAAGCAGACGGTTTTCTCGCGCTCCCTGATCAGTCTGACCACTTTGAAGAAACGAAAAATTATGGTTGTCATCATATAACTGATCGCCGTTCTGGATTTATCTCAAGTTTTATAGGGAATTATCAACAAATAAGGGTCTTACTATTATCTACGAACTTGAGAAAATTGCGCTATGGAATGAAAGTGAGAAAAAACGAGCTGATCACAAAATTATAGAATGAAGTATAACAGCATGCCTTATCACAGGAGCAGACGACATCTGTACATGTCTGTACAGCGCTTATCATGAAAGTTTTTTCGTCTACTTTTGTGGGATTTCGCTCCATAGCGCAATTCTCACATGCATTTTGTTGATGCATACAAAATATGAAGGGATTTGGTGAAGTCAAATCCGAGATATTCACAGAACGGATTCGGGTCAACCTCCCTAGCTTTTTCAAGATGGCCGCGGACTACGGCCTCGCCTTAATATGAGAACTCATTTTGGGGATGGAAATTCAATATCATTATGTGAAAAATACTTCAGTTTCAGATGAAGTGACCCATAAATCACATCCAGACTGATATATGGCTCCTGTTTCTACATTGATTGAATTCTCAACCAAAATTTTTTTTCAAGTTGTAGTTACCCATCTCCACCAAGAGCGTAGATGTACTAATCTCTCTCTGGATAACACGTTTGATGAAATAGATGTACCTTGTACAACTTGCTAGACCTATTAAGAAATTAGCCCATGGCAGCTAACACTAAATCAAGTCTCAAGCAAGAATGTGAGTGGCACGTCAAGACAGTAATGACCCATATACCATGAGTCAGAGTCTAGCTGAGATTATTGGATTAGAGTATTACGCAATGAAAGTACTTCATACAAAGATAGTTAGGAATACCAGAGATCTATTGCATATATCACAACAATTGTTCTTGAACAGTCATCAATAATAGACCTAACCAATCTCAAAACACCAAAGTGTGAGAGACGATCTTGCTACTTGTGTTGACGTGCACAGGTTTTTGGTGAGATTCAAAAAGCAGCATGAAAGATATTACATTGGTCACCATCTAATTCTTCGATTTTAGACATTTTTCTGAGATGCACAATTCATAGTTTCAAAGTTAACTATGCTATTCATTGAATATTGAGGAAGTATCTCCAAATGGAATGAAAAAATGTCCAATTGATACCTTGTTTACTGCAGTACACAGATATAATATGGCAAGCACATATAAATGCACCCGTGTAATGATTTGTGTCACGAGAGGTGTTTAATGGAATCAGTGTATGATTGGACAAGAACAAAAGTTCAAGCAGTTATCTGCGAAAAGAACGTTTGAATGAAGCATCAGAATTGACGAATGAGCAAAATTATTTCAAGCGATTCAAGGTTTGCAACTAGAGTTTTATTGGACAAAAGCAGAAATTCAAGCAGTTATCTGCAACAAGAATTTTTGCGTGAAGAATTATATTTGATGAAGAAACAGAATTTCGAGCTATTCAGGGTTTGCAACTAGAGTTCTATTGAACAAAAGCAGAAATTCAAGCAGTTATCTGCAATAAGAATTTCTGCGTGAAGAATAAGGTTTGATGAAGAGACAGAAATTTCAACAGTTCAAGTTTTGGGATCACAGTTATGAGTTTTGATCAGCATCATGTGAGGCAACAACGGGGTTCAAGCAGTTTTCTGCAATAAGAACTCCTGAGCCAATTCGAGGGGCGAATGTCAACAAAAATTCAAGTGGTTGCCCGCGCTAAGAATTGCTCGATTATAACTGGGATGATGTAACGCCGCCGTCCGATCAAATTTTCAATCATTCACTAGACCCAGCTCACACGTGGTCCCGTAGGTTGGTAAAAGTAGAGCTTCCGAACCCCCTTGAGGGGGGAAGAGAATGTTCCAAGTATTTCCCAATTAATTGTGAGGAATATATTGAAATGATGAATCATGGGAAATTTGAATCATTTTCGGAAGAATATTCAATTCATGAAACAGTCTCAGTATGTCTGTTCGTAGCCCATAATTTCGAGCTTACAATAGAATATTCAATCCTATGGATGAGACAATGCTAACAGGGAACCTTCAAAGGATGTGTGTAGAATGACTCAGGATTGCAGGGATTCTATTCTGTTGGAATTCTATATTGGGATCCGTCTGTCAGCTGATAATAACACCTAATACTTGGCATTACCTCAGCACTCTTGTGAGGCACCCCTCCGCAGGCGATTGTCAAGTATTGGGTTCTTCGTTTGTACTTGTCACGTCATTTTGGAATTGAAAATCTTCTTTTTAATGTAATGTGATTTTTTGAAAAATGGAGAATTATCAGATATTTCAAAACGATCATCTCGTCCATCGTATCGTTGTGGTCTCAATTTAGAGTAAAAGAGTGTGGGATAATACACTCCACAATCAATCGGAAATGTTGTACATTTTTCTAGAAGAGAATTAAAAATTCTGAAGGATTTGATATCAATCCTAATCGATTCCGAGCGTTTCACCAATGTTTTGGATTCAATCAAAAATTAAAATCCAATTTCATATCCTGATTGAAATGAAATGACACAAGAGAGAAGAGACGGATGATTTTCTCGTCCTTTATCATATTTACTAGCGTAATGTCTCGCGTTGCTCGGCCTGTAAGAGTTCCCGAGAGGCGTATTAGTTTCTCAAAATGCTCTTTCGAAACACATGAGAATATGTTCTGTACCATTTTCATATATTGAGTGATGGTATTTTTTATGGTCTTCGTGAGTTCAAAACCATGTGAAAAACCATCGCTTAACTGAACATACAACATTTTTGAGAAACATATTCTCATTCGATTTGGAAGAGCATTTTGAAAAACTAATACACCTCTCGGGAACACTTGAAAGCCGGGCAACGCGAGGCATTACGCTAGTAATCCAATAATCTACAAGTGATATGAGAATTTGAAATTTTTATGTATGTAGAGTGTAAATATAACTTTAATGAAATTTGTATATACAATCAATTATGGTAGCTATTTTTATTTGATTACATTATGGACAAATAACATCCATCTGATCAGTCGTTGCGGAGTACAAAAATATAAGACTAAAAGATATCGTCTTTAGACAACTATATTCCACATTCAAATAGTTTACGAATGAAAGGCCTTCAATCTAATGTAGGAGCAAGAAATACGGATCACCTAATGTTAGATTCCGAACAATATTCCGTAAAAGAGAAACATTTTACAACTCAAATCAAACTTCCATGAGAGACTGATCATTATGACGACCACTTTTTTCCATTCCTTGGGTTCTACAAAAGCAAGTTCGCTCATTTTTCGCGAATTTTTTATGAATTTGACTCAAAATATGATTTGAGTCAAGGTTTACATCACAACAGAGTATGATTGTTTATCGAGTCCTGATATAACAAACATCCACAGGGAATTCATAGTTTGTACGTCAGGATTTACTCGTTCCTAATAAATTCCACCCGATTTCACACTTGAATCAATATATGAAAAATTTCAAAGTTGTTGATTATGAAAATAAAGTTCTCATTCAAAATTTCTAAATAGCGAATCAAAGATGGCAGTCACGATTTGAAAATTTCCTGTGGCTGGCACGAATTCTCCTCACAAAATCCTTTGGAGTCCCTGACTACGAAAATAAATCTGGATTTTAAATATACGCATCAACTAATTCAAGATGGGCAGCCAAATTCCCAAAATTCCTCGGATCTTGCTGACAATTTTATCTTAAGAATCTTGACAGCGTTGATTATGATATCAAAAATAGATCCCGTCACTCTCAAATTTCAAGATCTGACTCTATAAATAAATTTTGACTCCATGGAACACTAGTATCGATGAGCGTTTTATATTTTGATCAAAGAAAAATGTTCAAATCCTCTTCCTAATCTTTTTCTAATGAACGAGTTAAACCAATTAAAATCGAATTCAAGGTCGATTTTATCCAAGTGTTCAAATTGTTCCTCAGTTTTGACTCAATAAATTAAACCGCCAGCTTGCTTTTGGTCCGGAAGTCAACGTTGGAACTCCTTGTACGTATTACGAGGTATGTGAAGATTAATTCCAAACAAATTCATAGAGTTAAGTCCATTTGGAACCATACGTTATGGTTACCGATGATGCCATTTTTGTTAAGATAACAAAAAGGCTGACGATACTTCGTATGTATCTACGTATAATCACGGGATGTATAATCGCACTGTAAAAGAAATTTTCGAAAAACTTCAATCAATCGGTCGAATGAAAAATTCAACCAGCTGGTTGAATAAGAATTTAACAATTCAGTTGAAAATTTTACCAGTTTGGTGGAAAATCTAACTAGTTTTTCCAACCAATTGATTGAATTATCCGTTCAACTAGCTGATTAAATTTATCATTTCACTACTTAGTTGAAGTTTCTTGGGAAAATTTCTTATAGTGCGATGTATATGTAGGTTTGGAGGGCGTATACTGAATGAAACCCGGAATTTTTACGTTCTCCTCACATACACACACACACACACTCATACTTCAATGTCTACAGTCGAACACACGTAAGTCATTCATCAATACAACACCATTAATTCATGACATAAAGGACATTTTACATATATTTCAAAATCTGTCTTGTTATAATTCCTCGTACACATTTATTTCAGATTGCACATTTATTTTAGAATCTATCAATTTTTCTTTTCATCGCACTCACACACATATATACACACACACATACACTCAAACACACACATACGTCCACACACCCGTTCATACAGACACGCACCCCAACCCCATCTCACAAATACTCACTTATCCGCTTTCTTAGTGACACGCTTCTATATACACGTACACACAAGCATGAACTTCACACATAAACAAAGATTATAATACGCGAACAGTCACCCGCGGCATCGTATAACCGATACTTAAAACCATTGGCGCCAATGTGGCCCTAGTTTATGCTATATATTACGGTATCTACGTATCAGAGAGTGGGGGAAATGCCTAACGACACGCGCTTCTCGCTGGCTCTACAGTTCATCTTTCTCTCCCCCCCCCCTTCGCATCACTGCGGGTGTCAGGGGTGTCAAGCGTAGTAGAGTCTCTCCCCTCAAGCCCCTCCAGTCAAGTGCAGAGAGCGTCGTGGCTCGCGGCGAAGGAGCCCCTTCCCTGCGACGCCACGGCGCGCTCTACACATGACTGGAGGGGCTTGAGGGGAAGGACTCTACCACGCTTGACTGCTCTGGCGGGTGTGCGGGTCATACCGATGAAATATATATTGTATCGGTTGGGATGAGGGAGGGGATAGCACATATCCTACTGCGCTGATTAACTGAAGAGCTCAGTCTTCCACTTGCTTCCCTCGCGGACACATGGGTGCGTTGGAAATTTGGAGAAGATCAGAGAATGCAGTACTATATCTAAGGTGAGTAACATACGGAATATTTATCAATATTTAAATTAAAATAAGATTATAAACATAATACTCTATATATAAATTTAATTTTTTTCTAGATTCATAGCATGATGGCACTGCAATAAGTAGCTCAAATGAAGAAGAGCCACCAGATGGATCATTAGAAACTAATAGACCAATACTTCACGGATCTAATAGGCAAGTTGAAACTTTAATATTATATTTCATCAAATGAGATGCCACAAATATAACCATAATATTATAAGTATTCACTCCATACATATAATAAACATACAGATATATCACATATGATAATTCTCTATGATTTACAGGCAATAGAGATGTTGAACCAGCAACAAAACGAAGTCGGTGGAACGGAGGGAAGATGGAAGACAATATCCATTCATCCCAAGGGAAAAACAAGGCGACAATAATAAGATCCATGAAACTGATTGAGGGGTGAGTAATATTTCAATCCCATTTCAAATGCATGTTTGAGATTACATTCTGCCTTTGACCAATTGGTTGAATGAAAGATCTTCTGATTGGTTGAATAAAGGATTTAATTACTTGATGGCAATTTCATCCAAATAGTTGAAAAACTCAGTAAATTTTCGACTAAACTGGTTAAATTTCCGAACAGATGGTTGAATTGACTTCTAACCGGCTGTCTGGATTTTTCATTCAACCAGTTGGATAAAATTTCGGGAAATTTTTTATAGTTTAATTTTACCGCGACATTGGTATACATTTGAATTTTCAAAACTTTTTATCATTGTTCACTACGTGTATGTTCATTTGATATTCCCGATCTTCGATTTTCTCTTATCTTCTGTGAATTTTATTAGTTCTATCACAAAGGTAACATACATATATCTAGATTATGAATCTCATGAAAATAACATCAAATATTATATATCGCGATGAATTATGTTTGAGGTAGTACTAGCGGTACTCGAATTAACTATCAGAAAATTACGGAATTCGGCTCAGTGGTAGATTAGTGTATCAAGTAGACAGAGTCGAAATTTAGAAACCTTTAGGAGTCTGGGAGAAAAGTTCTGGGTAATTTCGTGAAAGCCAATTAACACGGCGTTCTATGGGAAATGGTCGATACACTCATTTCTAACCATCAGGTTTTTACGGAAGTGATCACACAGGTGTACGAGTGCATGAAAAATGCATAGCAACAAACAGATCGACGATTAGGAGCCTACCAAAAAAGATCTGAGTCAATATGTCACTCCTTCCGGCAGTTTCGGGGTTATGTTGTTGTCTGCTGCGTGTATTCGCTATACCTATATCGCGGGCGGAAGGGAGTCAGGCGCGGGTATATTCCGCACTTGACTCATCCAGTACCGCTAGTACCACCTTGAGTAACCAACGGAATTGAAACAAGAAGATGTTATAAGGAATAATATTAATGAGGAATATTTGTGCAAACTCTTATTTTTTCAGAATACTGATACATTCTAGATGCTTTGAGAATTACAAAGATGGGATTTTATTATCGACGTTGCTCATCATAATAGATGATTCCGGGTAAAATGAATTGGTTCTACAATTTTTCTATGAAATTTTTAAAAATCCCTAATAAAAATAATGAAAGATTCCCCCCATTCCCATCCTATCACCTTATCTCATTGTAATTATGTTTCATCGATGTATGCAATCCATTATATTGAATGATTGAGATCAAGAAGCAAGCAGATAAGATTAGGAACAATATCAGAAATCATGGAGACATGAGGTTAGTGAAGATTCAAATACCATCCCCGGTATCCCTGTGATCATTCCAGTTGAGAAGAAAAAAACAGAAATTCTCGTGATGACGGAATAATCCTCTCAAAACCCTATGAATCTTCTCGACGCCTCATCGATTAGTATATAAGCATGCTTTTTTCACATGATAGTTTAATCAATATCGTCCGCACAAAAAATTTCTAATTCCTTTCACTAATCAAAATGTGTAATATTATCCATAATGTTGATCGGTCAAGTAATATTTTTTCATATTTTCTTTCCAAACAATGTATTCCTCAACATTAAATTACAGAAACTCGACACTCAGCGACTACCATTTTTATATTCCTTGAAATACTACATTAACAACATTGCACACTGACACTACTTCTCAAGATCGAACTCTTAGATTCTTCGGATCTGAACATCGTCCCTTGGCCCGTTTAGAATAACCAATACGAATGAGGTTCATTCGACCATAAGTCTTTCAGTCACTAAGACGTGAAGTTACACCTACCCAGAATACGTTTTTCAATACTCATTACTATCATCATAATGCACTTATCAACATTTAATGGGGATTTAAAAATTCATCTATCATGATCATTCCAGTTTTCATCTCAAGTTCAATATGCACATTAAGAAAAGTGGAGAAATGTGAAAAATATTAGAAATTCTTTGGAAAAGCTTCAACAATCAGAATATGAGTATTTTTTCATTTCTCTCCATCAAAATATTCAAAATGAATATCGCTATCTTATAAATATATGATATATGTAATAGGAAGTAAGTATATATGTTACGGGCAATGTCCAATTTTGGGCATTGTCGACAATGACCATTATGGCTTTGGAGAATCGGGCATCGTCGACAATGCCCAGGGGGTTTCGAGCACCATAAAATGGCTTAGATTAAGCTTAGGAACCGGAAATAAGCTCCCGAATCTAACTAAATATTTATCCTGCGGACCACGAATGCTGAAAAATTGAATCAATCCCGATTGCTGCAATGATCCTTCATGATTGAGTGTGAACGGAAATCAATTCCTTGATATGAGAGCATGTCTTTGAAGCTTATAAATACAGGAGTTTGAAAAATGTGTAATACATTTTTGATAATCATTATCATTCATGAATACAGTAAAAAACACATTTCAAGTACATCAGATCCGCCCCCCCCCCGATAGATATTTTCACAAGTATATAACTTGGCGAGTATGAAATCTTCAACCAATATCAAAATTTCCGTTCACGCACGACATGGTTTGAACCGAATTTCTACTCTTGAATGGAATGAAATCTAGAAAACCATGTCGAGTATTGTCTGGTCCAAATTATTGATACTTATTCATGCTATTGTACATAACTGGCACTCTTATATTCTGATCAGGTCTATTTATGAAACATCTCGATGACTTATTTCACTCAATCCCCATGATCTCATCAGTAGTTCGGATAAGTGAGATGGAGAAAGAGTATTTGAATAGAGGGGATGTAGTTAAGTCAAAATTGCCAATAATAATCCACAGGGAGTTGATGATTTTAGACCTCAAAACGATGCAAATCAGCCATCACTTTAATTTAAATAGAAACGAGTTGGATCATCTCGAAATGATAATCAGATACTCATCACAGTCATTCCAGTTCTGTATTTTTGAATGGCCATCAATCTGGGAATTGCTGTTAGATTACTGTGATAAGTATCTCATCATCATTCCACTTCTGCACAAATAGTTCTTGCACGCGGGCAGTTCGACACGGTAGTTGAACACTTGGTTATCTGAACACGCTGAGCTAGGACGCATAACTTTGTCAACACTGTGTTGAAAGATGTGCAGAAATAATGCTTGACGTAAAAGTCGCAAATGAAGTGCAGCTCATCTTCGGCACTCTTTTTTGCACGAGAGAGTTGGATACGTTATTTTTTCAACACCGTCAAAAAAGTCGTCAACTTGATGGACGTTCGATTTTTTGATTATTCGACACAAAATTTCGACACGTGTTCCTTTCGACACATTCGGTTTTTGTGGATACGGAGATCGACACCTAGGAATTTTACGATCACCCAACACATGTTTAGTTCGACACGCCGGATTTCCGGAGAGATGTATTACTACACGTGTTGTTCGTCGTGTTGAATAATCGGCGTTGTGAAATAAACGAAAAATAACCAGAATGATTCTGGAAGTGCAGGTGTTGTTAACCATGCGTGTTGATCGAAGCCACGAGGTGTTTCTTGTCGAATTAGTGAACACAGCTATTTTCCATACTGTACTTTTTCAACACATTTATTCACAATAGTTCCTGGACCAACACGTTCTTCTACACCGTGCAGAACTTTTACCGTGCTGATTCGCTTACTATAGATAACGAGCTTGCAGAAAACAGGAACTGCGGAATTTGGAATGATTTGTACTGTATACTCTGAGGGGCGATTCACTGAATTGCAACCTATTCTGCTACCGACCGCTGTTGACCGCATGCGAATACAATTCCTGCCGCTGTGGGCCCTTTGCAAGCGGCAAGCGGCCCGCCTCTCGGGCGTATGCTAGAGACTTTAGGCCTCCAGCGGACGGGTATCTCTGGTAAGCGGAACATTATCATGAGCTCGGCACAGCAAAAAACAGTGCGCCTGTATGCTGCCCATGTGATGCTCGGACCGAGAATTCTATCGGGAAGGGGGGGGGGGGGGGGTCCGACCCAAAACCTAGGAAGGCAATCAAATTCGCGAATAATCAGATGCTCGGACATGGAATTCGGTCGGGGAAAAAATCAATCCCAAAACCTAGGATACTGAATAAACCCGGCAATAACCGGATGCTCGTACCGGAGATTCTGTCGGGGGATAACTCACCCCAAAACCCAGGAATCCAAATAAACCCGCAAATATCCGTATGACCGAACCAAAAGTTCTGCCGGGGGAAGAATCCACCCCAAAACCTAGGAAGGCAAATAAACCCGCAAATAACCAGATGCCTGGATCAAAATTTCTGTCGGGGGGAGAATTCACCCCAAAACCTAGGAGGACAGATAAACCCACAAATAACTGGATGCTGGGACTGAGATCTCTGTCGGGGGGAGAATTCACTCCAAAACCTAGGGAGGTATATAAACCCACAAATAACCGGATGCCCGGACCAAAAGTTCTACCGGGGGGAGAATCCACCCCACAACCTAGGAGGTCGAATCAACCCGCCAATATTCAGTCGCTGGGACTGAGAATTCTGTCAGGGGAGGGAATCATTTCCAAACCAAAGAAGGCAAATAACCCGCAAATAACCGGATGCCCGGACCAGAACTGCTGTCGGGGGGAAAAATTAGTCCTACGTCTAAGAAAGCCAAATCAACCCAGAGATAACTGGATACTCGGGCCAAGAATTCAGTTGAGCATAGAATCCATCCCATAACCCAGTAAAGCAAACTTATCCACAAATGACCTGATGCTTGGACTAAAAATTTCGGCGAGGGGAACATGAGTCCCAATACTCAGGAGAGGAATTGAACCTGCATGCATTGATCCCCTGGTAGGAATTCACTTCGATGTAACACATTACTAGACACAAAATGGCTATTTTTGACCAATTTTGGCTGAAAATGGCCATTTTATGACTGATAATGTGTTACAGTAGGATGAATTTCTACCAGGGTCTCGACTACTTTTGCAGATCCTTCATGAATGGGACATGGATTACCTCATCCATAGATTCATGGTCCGTGCGTCCGGTCCTTTGCGGGTTTACTCGATTACCTGCGTTCTGGGACCAGTATTCCCTCTGACAGCATTTTTGGTCCGAGCAATCGATCATTTGCTGATTTGTGTATCTGCTTCTCTGAGTTGTAGGACTAGTTTTCTCCCCGACCGAATTTTGGGTCGCAGCATACGTTGATCTGCGGATTTGCGTGCCTTCCTAGGTTTTGGGGTTAACTCTTCCCCGGACAGAACTCTGGGTCCGGGCATCCGGTTAGTTGGGGGTTATTTGCCTTCTCTACTTTTGAAATTAGTTTCATCCCCTGACAGAGTTCTCGGTCCCAGCATCCGGTTATCCGCGGGTTTATTTGCGAGTTTATTCGCCTCCCTAGGTTTTGGGGGGAATTCTCCTCCTGACAAAACCTTTGGTCCCGGCATCCGGTTCTGAGGGCTAGAACGGGTTTTCCTCGTCGACGGGACTTTCAGTCAGAACAACCCGGTATATGTGGGTTTGTTTGACTTTGCCTGGGTTTCGGAGATGTTCCATTCTTCGACAGAATGTCCCGTCCGAGCATCCGAGATTTTGCAGGTTCCTTGGCCTTCCTATGTTTTGGGGATGATTCATACGCAAGAGAATTTTCGGCCCAAGGGCCGGGTATTTGCGGGTTGGTTTGCCTTCATAGATCTTGAGAGAATTTTTCATCCCACAGAATTTCCGCGAGACTCCACGTGTGTGCGAGTTCTTTCGTCATCCCGGATTCCCTCCGGATACTCGCGGGTTCGTTTGCCCTCCTGGGTTTTGGGGTTGATTTTCACCTTCAACAGAAATTTTCGGTACGAGCATCTGGTTATCTGCGGGTTGGATTGCAATGGATCTCCGCCCCACAAGATCGCAAAACCCAGCATTCGTGTACTCGTGAGTTTTTTATCTTCCTTCGAGCTGAGAATAACTCTTCTTACGAAGAAATGTACGGTCTGAACATACGAGTACTGGTGGTTTTGTTGGCCCTCCGGAGTATTCCCCCCCCCCTCCCCGACAAAATTCATGGTCCAAGCATCCGGTCATTTATAGGTTAGTTTGCTCCACTGGGTGATGCGATTGATTCTATTCTCAAATGAATTCATCGCTCGAGTGTCCGGTTATTTTTGGGTTGATTCGCCTTTCCGGTTTGTAGGACTAGTTTGTTCCCCCGACAGAACTTCCGATCCATGCATCCGGTTATTGCCCGCTCATTTACCTTCTCAGGTCTGGGAATGATTTCTCCCCGTGACAGAACTCTCAGTCCCAGCATCCAGTTATTTGCGGGTGTATCTGCGCTCCTAGGTTTTGGGGTGGATTCTCCGCCCGGCAGAACTCTTGGTCCGGGCATCCGGTTATTTGCGGGTTTGTTTTCCTTACTGGGTTTTGGGGTTTTTTCTCCCCCAAAAGAATTTCGGTCCGAGCATCCGGGCATATGCGGGTTAGTTTGCCTGCCTGGATTTTGGGGTTGATTTCTCGCCCAAAAGATTTTCGGTCCGAGTATCCGGGCACTCGCAGGTTAGTTTGTCTTCCTAGGTTTTGGGGTGATAATTGTCCCACCGACAGAACTTCTGGTCCGAGCATCCGAGCGCTCGCGGGTTGGTTTGCCTTCCTGGGTTTTGGGGTTGATCTCTCCCCCAAAAGAATTTCGTTCCGAGCATCCGGGCACTTGCGGGTTTGTTTTCCTTACTGGGTTTTGGGGTTGATTTCTCTCCCAAAAGAATTTTGGTCCGAGCATCCGGGCACATGCGGGGAAGTTTGCCTGCATGGATTTTGGGGTTGATTTCTCCCCGAAAAGATTCTCGGTCCGAGCATCCGGGCACTCGCAGGTTATTTTGCCTGCCTGGATTTTGGGGTTGATTACTCCCCCAAAAGATTTTCGGTCCGAGTATCCAGGCACTTGCGGGTTAGTTTGCCTTCCTAGGCTTTGAGGTTGATTTCTCCCCCAAAAGATTTTCAGTCCGAGCATCCGGGCACTCGCGGGGAAGTTTGCCTGCATGGATTTTGGGGTTGATTTCTCCCCCAAAAGATTTTCGGTCCGAGTATCCGGGCACTCGCGGGTTAGTTTGCCTTACTGGCTTTTGGGGTTGATTTCTCCCCCAAAAGATTTTCGGTCCGAGCATCCAGGCACTCGCGGGTCAGTTTGCCTTCCTAGGTTTTGAGGTTGATTTCTCCCCCAAAAGATTTTCAGTCCGAGCATCCGGGCACTCGCGGATAAGTTTGCCTTCCTGGCTTTGGGGTTGATTCCTCCCCCAAAAGATTTTCGGTCCGAGCATCCAGGCACTCGCGGGTCAGTTTGCCTTCCTAGGTTTTGAGGTTGATTTCTCTCCCAAAAGATTTTCGGTCCGAGCAACCGGGCACTCGCGGGTTAGTTTGCCTTCCTAGGTTTTGGGGTGATAATTGTCCCACCAACAGAACTTCTGGTCCGACCATCCGGGCAGTTGCGGGTTTGTTTTCCTTACTAGGTTTTGGGGTTGATTTCTCTCCCAAAAGAATCTCGGTCCGAGGATCCGGGCACTTGCGGGTTAGTTTGCCTTCCTAGGTTTCGAGGTTGATTTCTCCCCCAGAAGATTTTCAGTCCGAGCCTCCGGGCACTCGCGGGTTAGTTTGCCTTCCTGGGTTTTGGAGTGAGTGATCCCCCGACAGAATTTCCGGAGCGAGCATCTGGGCATTGTCGGGTTCATTCACCATTCTAGGTTTTGGGATTGATTTTTTCCCCAACCGAATTCCATGTCCGAGCATCTGATCATTTGCGGATTTGAATGCCTTCCTAGGTTTTGGGTTTGTTCTGAAAATTATGTTCGAAGTTGCGAGTTTAAAGTGGAGGGGTATTGATTGTATGCAAGCGCGGTAAATAGCGATAGATACTTATTCTCCCATCGACTCCGCGTCCGTGCTGGGGATGCCCCGCCTGCACATGGGCAGCACACAGGCGCACTGATTTTGGCTGTGCCTAGCTTAGAGAGGGCTCTACCCTCCCTAGCCGAGCTCATGATAATGTTCCGCTTACCAGAGACACCCGTCCGCTGGAGGCCTAAAGTCTCTAAGCATGCGCCCGACAGAGGCGGGCCGCTTGCCGCTTGCAAAGGGCCCACAGCGGCACGAATTGTATTTGCATGTGGCCAACAGCGGTCGGTAGCAGAATAGGTTGCAATTCAGTGAATCGCCCCTCAGAGTATCCAGTACAAATCATTCCAAATTCCGCAGTTCCTGTTTTCTGCAAGCTCGTTATCTATAGTAAGCAAATCAGCACGGTAAAAGTTCTGCACGGTGTAGAAGAACGTGTTGGTCCAGGAACTATTGTGAATAAATGTGTTGAAAAAGTACAGTATGGAAAATAGCTGTGTTCACTAATTCGACAAGAAACACCTCGTGGCTTCGATCAACACGCATGGTTAACAACACCTGCACTTCCAGAATCATTCTGGTTATTTTTCGTTTATTTCACAACGCCGATTATTCAACACGACGAACAACACGTGTAGTAATACATCTCTCCGGAAATCCGGCGTGTCGAACTAAACATGTGTTGGGTGATCGTAAAATTCCTAGGTGTCGATCTCCGTATCCACAAAAACCGAATGTGTCGAAAGGAACACGTGTCGAAATTTTGTGTCGAATAATCAAAAAATCGAACGTCCATCAAGTTGACGACTTTTTGACGGTGTTGAAAAAATAACGTATCCAACTCCCTCGTGCAGAAAAGAGTGCCGAAGATGAGCTGCACTTCATTTGCGACTTTTACGTCAAGCATTATTTCTGCACATCTTTCAACACAGTGTTGACAAAGTTATGCGTCCTAGCTCAGCGTGTTCAGATAACCAAGTGTTCAACTACCGTGTCGAACTGTCCGCGTGCAAAAAATTATTTGTGCAGAAGTGGACCCCAGCCGACTAAACCTCCTCCTATTCTAATGGAAGTAGTGACTGATTTACATTGTTTTGAGGTCTAAAATCATGAACTCTCTGTGGATTATTATTGGCGATTTTGACTTAACTACATCCCCTCTATTCAAATACTCTTTCTCCATCTCACTTATCCGAACTACTGATGAGATCATGGGGATTGAGTGAAATAAGTCATCGAGATGTTTCATAAATAGACCTGATCAGAATATAGGAGTGCCAGTTATGTACAATAGCATGAATAAGTATCAATAATTTGGACCAGACAATACTCGACATGGTTTTCTAGATTTCATTCCATTCAAGAGTAGAAATTCGGTTCAAACCATGTCGTGCGTGAACGGAAATTTTGATATTGGTTGAAAATTTCATACTCGCGAAGTTATATACTTGTGAAAATGTCTATCGGGGGGGGGGGGGGGTGGGCGGATTCCACTCCATTCTTATGAAAATCCAGAGGTCGATTCATTTTAAAAAGAATCATTCTTCATGGTGATGAGAGAGAAAGAGAGAAAGAAGATCAATTACTTTGTCCAACTTTGTTTGGATTATAGTTCTTGACTTGAAGTGGCTGTGACTCTGCTTACAGAACTCTCCAGTGTTATTTTTTCAGGCATTTATATGGTTGGAGAAAGGAAGTTACCAACTTCATGTGTTCCATTCTCAATACCTCAATCCTCTCATCATTATTATTGACCAATGACTGCAAATGCTGAAGTAGAAGGATAATCTCCTCAAAGTGATCACAACTAGGATCTAGCAGGAATATACCAGACACGGTAGCGTAATATTTCTAGCATCAGTAAATCAACCTACGACCTTTGGAGATAATGAGTTTTATGCACGGTTATGAAGAAATTGGATAGTATTCCCAGTACAGTAAGATGCGCATCAAGTCAACTCATGATTCATTGATCTTCCATATTTTGGAAGTTCACTAATCTGTTGTTCTCTTGCTATGTTTCCTCTCAGTTGAGTTTAATTGAGATCTGAGAGTGGTGGCAACTGGAAACTCAGATATTAGTAGGCTATGACACTCAGATCATTCTGCACTTCACTGAATCATGGGTGGACTATTTGCGCTTGTGTTGAAAATATTATCCAGTCTATGAGATGATTATTTGGTCTCATGAATCTTGAAGGACGGTGGGGAACTAAATAGAGTCCCAAAATTTCATGGAAGAAATTTTATTGCTACGTTTCGTCCACTAGGTTTCGTGGACCTCATCAGGGTCCAGGTTTCTGTTATGACATATAAAGATAGAAAATAAAGAAATTTTTTACAAATGATGGATGTGTAAATATTGAAGATGCGCAACTTACGTTATTCTTTAGATCGCCATGATATTTTTGAACGATCTTATAATAGAGCACAGACATAACGTCTGGCTCTTGTCGATACAGGTAAATAGAATGAGTCATCGGTCTCATTTTACACTCATATTTATATTAGCGCGATCGCAGCATACAGTAGGTGACATATATATGAAAAGTAGTGCAAAAGAGGAACATAGTGTTCAATCTAGTCGACAAAGCCACGTCACTTTCACACAGAAAATTTCATTCCTCTAATATGTCGCTAATAGAACAACTCCTTTTAGATAACGATTATCCTGGAGATTTCACTGATAAATGTATAAAAACCAGATTACATCGTTCAAAAGATCGTATGAACAGAGCAGAAAAAATACGTTGCAATCAAATCTTATATGCCGGCCAGAACAAAATCTGTATCCCATACCACGAACGTTTATCCTAAAAATGAAATGCTCTGTTCAAACATAACGATATTCACACTCTTCCAAAAGTTTCCAAGTCATTAAGTTCAATAGTAAAATTAGGCAAGGACCAACTAGACAAAATTAGCAAAACTGGTGTTGTTTATAAATTTCAGTGCAAAGACTGCCCAGCAACGTATGTGGGAGAGACAAAAAGACAATTAGGTACACGTATTAATGATCATGTTACAAACGAAGATAAAAAGTCCGTATTTTCAGTTCATAGACTAAAAGATAAACATGATTTCTATTGGGATCAAACCAAAATTCTTGACACAGAGAAAAATTGGGAAAATGGTTGATTTCTGAGATGATCCATATCAAATTCGATGGAAACTGCATCAATAAAAAAGACGATATTCAAAATCTCAGTCGAATATATAACCCGTTGTGGGCAACGACTGACGAAGCTCGTTGACCCCCGCTCTCTTTCTCTCTCCCACGTGCACTACTAAGAAACCTACTGTATGCCGCGATCGCGCTAATATAAATATGAGTGTAAAATGAGACCGATGACTCATTCTATTTACCTGTATCGACAGGAGCCAGACGTTATGTCTGTGCTCTATTTTAAGATCAATCAAAAATATCATGACGATCTAAAAATAACGTGAGTTGCGCATCTTCAATATTTACACATCCATCATTTGTAAAAAATTTCATATTTTCTATCTTCATATGTCATAACAGAAACCTGGACCCTGATGAGGTCCACGAAACCTAGTGGACGAAACGTAGCAATAAAATTTCTTTCATGAAATTTTGGGAATTTATTTAGTTCCCCACCGTCCTTCAAGATCGATGAGACCAAATAATCATCTCATATATTAAACATCAAGGACGAAAAATCTACAAAATTACTCATGATATTATCCAGTCTCTCTTTAATCATGCATCAATTCTATCATTGTTGATATGATTCAGGTAATTTACCTGTGCTATAACTACCCTACAATGTCTGCTTCAGTTCTACGAGCTCCAGTTGTGATCGCTATGAGAAGTTCGCTTTACATCTGAACACTTGCAGTCTTTGGTCGATAATAATATTCATTAGAGGAATAACACAGAAATCCTATCCATTATGACATGCTTTCTGCACCAGAAAACCATTAATAGTAGGATCAGCATAATGTTATTAATCTTTGGAACCTATAAATTTGAACAATATTCGCAACATGGTAAAAAACGCTACAACTCAACTCACTCTTCAACGAGGGTAGTGAGTTACATTCTTGTTAACCACCTTAGACATGACATGGTTCACAGGTGATAATTTCTCATCTGTGAAAGTTCAGAACACATGGATGCAATGGATCTCAAGTGAGATCCATGAACAGATGTTTCAAGAGCAGCTGCTCCGATAAAGAAATCAACACAAGAGCCACTTCATGCGAGACTTCGAAGGCTCTTCCGGCAATTGGTGATCTTATTGTACATATTTTCAATTCCTCTTTCACTCATAGCGTTTTTCCCGAGGCTTGGAAGCAAGAGCAGCTGATTGCATTGAAGAAGACTGCAGCTCCATCAACGGTCTCGGGATTCCGTCTCATAGCGCTGCTGTGCTTCCTTTCCAAGGTTCTGGAAAAAATTGCACATGACCAAATCACGGAGTATTTAAAGGTAGAGAAACTTCTTGATCGCTTCCAGACTGATTTCAGGCAATACCATAGCACCCAGACAGCTTTACTAAAGTTGTCTGGTCTACGTCGTCCGGGTGCCCGCGAAATAGGCTGAACTTCTGCGTCGCTGCTGCTCTGCTACTGGGGCTGCTATAACCCTGCTTTTTTTTTTTTTTTTTTTTTTTTAAGGTGGTTAGAGGGCAAAATCTGCCTCAGGATCCCTCGGATCCGTCCCCAGACACCGGACTGGTTCAGCTTACGCGGGCTACGCATAGCCCACGCAGGCCATACCAGGCGGGACACGGGTTTGGGTGGGGCCCACCGAGAGGTGGGCCCGGCCGTGTAATATCCCTCTCCCCTCGATGTCCGATACCTAGGGCATCGGGCAATCAAGAAGGAGATCCACCTGCATCTACCATCTCATCCCGGAACCGCGTGAGCATTACTTCAGGATGAGCGGCATGTCTCGCGCTCGATTGCGAGCGTTCCTCTTCTCCATCTTCTCTCTTCGGCCACTTGTCGGCATCTTCTATCTTCACTCTTCATTGTTCCCTCTCTTTCTTCTTTCTTCTCTCTTCTTTCTTCTTTCTTCCCTCTTCAGTGCATCAGATTCCTCCTGGAATCATTTAGGCCTCTTCTGTTTCAATCGGCAGAGTCACTGTAATTCGCCTGCTTCGAGGCGCCTTACTTCCCTCTCTTTCTCCTCTTTGTGGGTCATCACCAGCTTGATGTATCCGGTGAGTCTATCCCATGTCTCCTGGTTGCGGAGTAAGTACGGGACGAGATTCTCAGGTGTTAGTTGAGCACCCAGCCATTCATCCAGCTCGGCGCGCTCTCTCCGGGTGTCGCTGCACTTGAACAGGGCATGTTCGGCGTCATCCCATTCGTCCCCGCATGACTGACATGCTGGGGTCGTCCTCTTCTTGAACCTGGTTAGATAGGAACCGAAGCAACCATGATCGCTCAGTGCCTGCGTCGTCCAGTAGTCCATCTCTCCGTGGGTGCGTTCCGCCCACTTGGCTACGTCACGGATCAGCCGGTGCGTCCATCTGCCGTTCGCAAATGGCGAATCCCACTCAGTTTGCCAATGCTCAAGGGTGGTTTCCTTCTCGTTGTCGCGGATGATCTCCTTCATCGTCGGAGTGAGTACTCGTTCGGCTCCGATCACTTTCTGGCGGTCCCAGATCCTCACTAGCTCCGCGACGAGCAAGTGGATGGGCGGAGTACTCGCCAATACGTAAGCCGCATCTCCTGACACAGTGCGGTAGGCACGGATACTCCTCAGGGCCGCTCTTCGGTGGACAGGCCCCATTCTCTTCTCGATGATGGTCTTCTCTACCCTCTTCCCCCACACGGGTGCACCGTACAGCATGATGGAGGTAGTGACGGTGTTGAGAAGTGCGCGCCTCTTTTCCTTGCTATAACCCTGCTGCGGCTGCAGCTCTCTCTCTCCCTCTCTCTCTCTCTCTCTCGGTGAGCTTCATCACACATTTTCTCTATCGTCTCTTCACTATATCGTAACTTTTCTGCCGCAAGTTGCCTACGGGCTTTTGTTTTACAGATTCTTGCACGCCAATTATTGCAAGCATTCGTTAGACTCATGAATCTTTATGAATCTACGCATCTTGCAAAAATTCCATCAACATTTCTACGAGCACGTTTTGGGCTTTGAGGTTAGGTGCACATTCTCCAGATCTTGATCCGCTGGATCCTTGCAATTCCAAAGTCAGCACCTAGATGGCAGCCATTCTCCCAAGTTCCCTGCGTTACCAGCTCTAAAGCCTGATTCGCACGAGATCTGCCCCGAGCTCTTTGACTGATTGTGCTGCCTGAATAACACCGGCTAGTGCCTGACAACATCAGTGTAAGCTGATTTGACCCCGCATTCCGACTGTGTTTCTACAACGTTACAATGGGACCAGATGTATTCGCAGTGAGTTCTTCTCAAATTGATAAGGCAAATTCGTATAAATCTGTTAACTCCAAAAATAGTTCAGAAAAATCTGCATATTCAGGCGATATGCCACCTTATTTCGAAATGTTTATCGCTCATTTTGACGCGTGTCAAGAAAGACTTTTTTCAAAGTTAAGTAGACTTGAAGACAGGATAGAAAAGCGAATAATTGCGATCGAAAAAGATGTTTCTGATATTCGCGATAAGCTTTCTCAGATATCTCATCAGTCAACATTAGTAGATTCAGCTGAAATAATTTTAACTGACATTCCTTGTAACTTAAATCTCTCGAAAAATGAGATACTGAATAAAATTCTTGACGCTATAGATGTACCAGAATCTCAGAACTTCGTAGTGAACGTAAGAGAGTGGAAAGGTCCTCATTTTCGCAATGTTAATGCATCAGTTCTGAAAACTTCAAGTTCTTCAAAAACCAAGCATACGAGTTCTCAATCACTCGTAATACAGCTGTCGTCAACCATAGTTCGAGACAAAATTATTGTGAACTCTTCTAAATTGATGAAAAAATCTGTTAAAGATATTTTTGGACACGAAAACCACTCAGAAATCTACTGTAGCCTTCTATGGCCAAAACAAGTCCATAATTTACTCAAAAAAGCTCACTTATTGAGTGTTAGATTGAAAATACCGAAGCCAGTGGTTAGGAACCTCGTTGTTTGTATGAAATCTTCGAAAAATGGGCCTCCTAATCCCATTTTCTCAGAACTCGATCTTGTTGACTTCCAAGCTCGGCATGAAACTGTTTCATAGTTGTTAGATCTCGAACTTTTCTCAGCTCACTAAAATAACACGGAGAGTGCAAAGCTTTAGTAGTTTCTTTTCCGAAAATTTCTTTATAGTAATTCTTCAATTCAGTTGAGGAATTACTATTAATCTTCAATTACAGTTCAATTACTTAAAATGCAATTACATAATTCAACACCTGTAAATGATCTCTCTCCGAATATGTACTGAGATATAGTAGTACATCCCCTGCCTAAAATGTTCCTCAGATTAGCACTTAAAATAAGTAATTAGTTTCATTGATTATATTCTACTCAACCTTCTCATCATATTGTAATATTATTATGTAATTTGAATTTTGCTATTTGTACCAGATAGGGTTATACCCCAAGGTACCAAAAATAAAACCAATCTACAATCTATAATCTTTCTCTCTCTCTTAGCCCAGACCGGGTCCCCGTCTAAGAGCTGGGTACCCTGGGCGAGATGTGGTCGTGTGAGGGGCCACGTGCCAGCAGATGCTGGCACAAGTCTTGGCACTTACACCTTGTTCACACACACCCAAAACTCCTGGTTCAGCCGCGGCGTGATCACTGGACCCGTACTGGGTCAAACTCCTGGAGCACGCGGCGAATTTTACGTACACGAGGTACAGGGAGGTCTCTATAGGCCGGCAGCCATCCCAAGATTGCCGGCCGGTGACGCGCATCGCGGCTTCCTCTTGCCCGCGCGAGCGCCACGCCGTCCGACTGGATGGGCCGGCAAGTGCTGCCACCAACTCGGTGGCGGGAGTTGCTGGCCCGTTCGAAAGTTGCCTGTAGTCTCCTCCTTTCGTCACCTCGGGTAAACCTCGGAAGAAAAGTTGGACACAAAAGATTAGTCCTAAATTCACTTTGCCCGAGGTGACGACGAGGGTTTGACGAGAGGAGACGGAAAGCGTGCTGCAACGTCCACATTGCAGGATCTTGCATCTTGGAGAACCTGGCTACCTAGCTGCGATGTTTACCAGGTACCAATCCGAACGCCCCGCACGTGGTGATGCAGAAGAGCGGGTACTCAAGGTCCCCAATATGAGACTTGATTACGGAAGAAGATCATTCCAGGTTCAATGTGCTCATCTGTGGAACTTTCTCCCTCCGGGCTTCCGGCAGCTGGGGAAAATATCAGTGTTCAAAGAGGCCTTGAAAGATTTCCTTCTGACCCAGTCTTCCCAGAGGATTGATGTCGAGAGGAGGCATTGTTTTAATCTCTAAACTGTGATAGGTTTGGGCTCTTTTCAATCAGCGTTTCCTATTTCAAAAGAGTCATACGTGGCTACTCCATCACTAAATTGTAATTCCTGTGATATTTCTGCTGGCCCAAGCCTTTTATATGCCTTTCTACATGAAAATGTTTTCTCCTCCTCGATTGTTCTTGTGAAGACTGATATTTGTATATAAGAATGTATCTTATCATTCTCTTACTTGACTCTTATGCATCCTTCGATGCCCTAAAATGACTAGTCACTTTCTGTGGTAATTCTAATATTCCTTGACCAAAAAGACAAATATTTATACATCTTTATTTATTCATTATGTAGGTGTAACATATGTGAATTATGCTACTGTACTTTTCTTATTTTGCCCTCGGTCGAATAAAGGTTATCAATCAATCAATCTCTCTCTCTCTCTCTCTCTCCTCTTTTCCTCATAGTGTTTTTCCCGAAGCTTGGAAGCAAGCGCAGATGATTCCATCGAAGAAGACTGCAGCTCCATCAACGGACTCGGACTTTCGTCCCATAGCGTTGCTGTGCTTCCTTTCCAAGGTTCTGGAAAAAATTGCACATGACCAAATCACGGAGTATTTAAAAGAAGAGAAACTTCTTGATCGCTTCCAGACTGGTTTCAGGCTATACCATAGCACCCAGACAGCTTTACTAAAGTTGACGGATGACATCAGAGTAGGCATTGATAGGAAGGAGATCACCTTACTCCTACTATTCGACTTTAGCGAGGCTTTCGACACAATAACACCGTCAAAGCTGTTGAGGGAGCTCCGCAACCTTGGATTCTCAAGATCGGCGCTCCAGTGGATGAAATCATACTTACAAGGCCACACCCAAATAGTCACTTCAAAATCTGGTAGTTCTGATTGGCTCGAAACCAATCTGGGTGTTTCACAGGGATCCGTTCTCGGGCCTTTACTCTTCAACTTATATGTTAATGACTTACCTGGTGGTTTGCTAGACGGAAAGTCGGTATATCATCTATTCTATGCGGATGATCTTCAAATTTATCTCCAAGTCGAGAAAACTAAGATCAAAGAAGGCATCACTCGGCTGGGAGAAGTAGGACGACTAATTGCTGGATGGGCCAGGAGTTCCGGCCTGCGTCTCAACGCTGGCAATACCAAGGCAATCTTCTTCAACTCTGAGAGGAACATCAAAGATCCGAAAAGAATGGACTTACCAGGGGTTGAGATACAGGAAGGAAAGTTCATTCCTTTCAGCGATACGGTCGTGAGTCTTGGTGTTATACTTGATAGTGAACTGACGTGGAAGCATCACATCGACCAAGTAACTAAGAAAGTGAACAGAGCCCTTTACGGATTGCGGTTTCTTAGGGCGTGTATCACCAGACCTCTTCAAATTCGCCTGGTCGAGTCATTAGTTCAACCGCATTTAGATTATCGCACAGTCGTGTACCTCGATGCCACGGACGAACAGCGGCAACGGATACAACGACTGAGCGATTCATGTGTGAGGTACATTTTCGATCTTAGGAGAGACGAGCACATCACCCCGTTTAGGAAGCGTTTAGGTTGGTTGCGTACTGATTCGCGGAGAATGTACTTCGCAGCTCTGTTAATGCATAAGATCATGCATTTAGGAGAGTCTGGCTACCTAGCTGCGATGTTCACCAGGTACCAATCTGAACGCCTCGCACGTGGTCATGCAGAAGAGCGGGTACTCAAAGTTCCCAATATGCGACTTGAATATGGAAGGAGATCTTTCCAGGTTCAATGTGCTCATTTGTGGAACTTTCTACCTCCGGGCGTTCAGCAGCTGGAGAAAACACCTTCGTTCACAGAGTCCTTGAAAGATTTTCTATTAACAAAGTCTCCTCAGAGGATTGATCCGGAGAAGCAGCATTACTTTAATCTTTGATGGGCTCGGGTTTTTGTTCTTTTCTTTTTATCTCTTTTCAATTGTAAGTGACCTTCTGTCACCAGACTGAAGAAAAACTGTGATATTTCTGTGAATCTATGCCCTTTATCTCATTTTCTTTCAAGTGAAATCGTAAAGTGTATGACTAGTCACAATTGTGATGTATCTATCCTTGACCAAATTATTTCCTAATATGATTTTATCGGAATATTCATTAATTATATATATATATATGACACATATGAAAATATGTAGGTGTATTTCTGTCGTATGACGAATAAAGGATATCTATCTATCTATCTATCTATCTCTCGGTGAGTCTTATCACACGTATTCTCCGGTGTCTCTCTTCATATCGTCACTTTTTCTGCCGCAAGTTGCCTACGGGCTTTTTTTTACAGACTCTTGCACGCCGAATTTTGCAAGGATTCGTTGAATTCATAATTCGTTGTGGACCTACGTATCTTGCAGAATTCATCTACTTCTTCCATCAACACGTTTCTGGATTTGAGGTTAGGAGATTGGATGGCACGCTGCTCGAAGCTTCACTCAATCTTTGAACAACTTCTATTGTCAGACGCTAGATGGCAGCGATTTTTAGCAGATTTCTACATTATCAACTCTGTTGAAGCCTAATTCAAACGTGTTCCGACCTCAAGTGTTTTGCCTCAGTGAGCTGCCTGATCGTCGCTAGCAGACGCTTGAGAGAACTGACAGCTGTTCCATTCGTGTATCAAACCATGGCTCCAAATTTATTCACAGTGAGTTCCTCTGAACAAGACCAAGTGACTTCGTATATAACATGCAAATCTGAATCTAACTCAGAGATTGCTGGTCAACTAATTGAAATGCCACCTTATTTCGAAATTTTCCTTGCTCATTTTGACGCTACTCAAGAAAGACTCTTTTCCAAATTGAACGAACTTGAGAATAGAATAGAAAAGCGTATTACTGCAATTGAAAAAGATGTTTCTCAAATCCATGATCAGCTTTCTCAGGTCTCTAATCAGTCAACATTAGTTGACTCTGCTGAAGTAATTCTGACGAATATTCCTCGTGACCTAAGTCTCTCGGAAAATGAGATTGTAAGTAAAGTTTTTGAGGCCATAGAAGTACCCGATTTGCAGAACTTTGTAGTGAATGTTAGAGAGTGGAAAGGCCCTCGTTTTCGCAATATGTATTCATCAGTTCCAACAAAATCGAGTTCTTCGAAAACGAGAGGTTTAGATTCTCAATCAATTGTAATACAATTTTCATCAAACATAGTTCGAGATAAATTCATTGTAAATTCATCTAAATTGAAGAAGAAATCTATTAGAGATATCTTTGGGCATGATGACGACTCTGAAATTTATTGCAGCCCGCTATGGCCAAAAGATGTTCAGAATTTGATCAAAAAGGCTCATCTTGTGAGTGTTAGACTGAAAATACCAAAACCAGTGGTGAAAAATCTCACTGTTTGCATGAAAGTTTCAAAAACTGACCCGCTGGTGCCAATTTTTTCAGAGCCTGAACTTGAGAATTTTGAATTCCATCATAATGTGTACTGTTGAACAGTTCAGTACCTCAATAAGCTACGTTACTCTACTCGACAAGTTCCTGACATTGATTTTCTACAGCTCTCACGATTAGAAGATGGATTCTCTGGAAAGCTAGCTCTGCAATTTTCTTCCCGGCCAAATTATTTAAAAATTACATTCCAAGAACGTCAAAGTATCGCATGAATATGTACATCGCACACCAACTACACTGTCGTTCATTCATTCATCTCGAATTCCTGTAATTTGATAATTCTCTATCAATTTCAATCAAATATTGTAATTCTAGGATATTGTTGTAATTCATAAGCATCGATACAATTCATAAGTGTTTTCATCATCTTGAACTATTCATTTTCCACTAAAGCATTTTATATTTTTATGTCAAATGAATCTTGCTACCTGTACCACATAGGGTAATACCCCAAGGTACCATTAAATGAACTAATCTAATCTAATCTAATCTCTTTCATCCCTAAGTCCACTATATGTGATGTTCGAGATGTCTCGCTCGGAATCACTGCTTTCGATCCCGAGGAGAAAGTCGAAGCTGCATTCGATTCTTAGGAGAAACTCGAACGGAAAGGAAAATGAGCACCTCAAAATTACAATGATGAAAAAAAGCCGAAAATACTTTGAATCCGTCGGGTGATGCAACGGGAGCCTAGTTAGTATCCGTAAGAACTCTCCTGAGAAGCATGAGGGTGTCTGCTGAGCTGAATCAAGGGAATAAGTGATGTGAGAAAAAGGGAGAGGTTAGGAAACCATAGTTTGTTGTATAAAGAGGCACGGCGCCGCGCTCGATTTTTTTCAATATTTTCTTCCATACTCGCCAGCGAGGCGCTATCGCGCCTCTTGATTCTATCTCAGTAGAGTGAATTGATAAAATTGTGATAACTTAGTAGAGTGAATATTGTTTGGACTATAACGATTCGGTATCGACGCGCGACTACACTTCAAGGCGGACACTGGCCCGCACAAGTTCTGCAAGCGTGTACATTGTAGAAATTTTCTTCGAAAAACCTTAACCAAGTAAATCAAAGATCAATGCGATCAGCCGGCCCAATGGAAATCTCAACCATGTGGTTGAAAATTCAACCAGCTGTATGAAATACCAGGTTGAATTTTTAATGAAAATGTTGAAGTTTTCAGTTAACCAGCTAGTTGAATTTTTCAACAATTGTTTGGAATTTCCTCGAAAAGATCGTCCACAGTTTACTTCGTACGATTTGGATTGACTCGTACAAGCATTGCAGCATTCTGAATAGGATTATTCGCTAATTCATTTCTTTCCAATTTGCGCATTTTCAACCTGTTTTTCAAGTTATGAAGCAGGACCCACAGTCTTAGATGAGTTCCGAACCACCAAAGCCACCGAAAAGCACCCATGGAAAATCACATTGGTACCGGTCGAAATTCGAACCGCTTATCAGTGACATAGACGGATAAATCTTATGATCGTATGCATGTGAGTGACATCGACACGAAATCGTGAAAAGTCCTCTCGCTTGCGGACTAACCGAACTTCATTTGTTGCCATCAAAATATCACGGCCTTTGGTCATGATTGACCGTGCCCGCAAAGCCTTGTGCATTGTCGACAATGCCCGGGCAATATCCGAAATACACAATGAAAGCGGATATTGCCCAATGCATCCGGGCATTGTTGACAATGCCCGCAAATCGGACATTGCCCGTAACATATATATATACATGAGAATCATGTGGAATTCTGAATGCGTAACAAAGGATAATACAAAATATTTTCGGTTGGGAACATCATCCCAACCAGTCTCCCTGTGTCAATTTACTCCCTCTAACGTAAGTTTCTAATAACGTTTATTGTAATTCGATTTCCCTACAACAATTTTAACATCTTCATCCATCCAACGTTGTTATAATAAATCAAGTGAATTATATCAATAGTTTTGAAATTCTAATACAATGATATATCCAATTTCTCAGAACTCTCATATTTTTGAATGATTTGAATATAATTTTTATATTTACCACCATCCTCATATTTTTAAATGATTCAAAATACCACAAACAACATTACACACTGACACTACTTCTCAAGATCAAACTGTTAGATTCCTCTGGTCTGAAGATCATCCCTTGGCCCGTTTAGGATAACCAATACGAATAAGGTTCATTCGATCATGAGTCCATCAGTCACTGTGACGTGAAGTTACACCTACTCAAAATACATTTCTCAATACTTTTACTATTATCATAATACATTCATCAACGAATAACGAGGATTCAAAAATTCAAGAATTCACCATCATAATCAGTTCGGCTTTCATCTCGAATTTGATTTGTACAATAAGGGACAATGAAGAAATGACAAAATTATGAGAGATCCATCGAAAATCTTCAATATAATCAATTCATAATACAAAATTAATATATCTATCTCATGAATATATGATATTTGTAAAAAGTCATAAGTATATATATGAAAATTATGTAGAATTCTACATGTATTGAAAGGTATAATAAAAAATATTTTCGGTTGGGCACATCATCCCAACCAGTCTCCCTGTGTCAATTTACTTCCTCTATCGTAAGTTTCTAATGACGTTCATCATCGTTCAATTCTCATACAACAATTGAAAAAATTTCATTTATCCAACGTTCTGATGATAGAACAAGTAGATTATTCCATAAGTTCTGAAATTCTTATATCAAATGATATATTCAACTCCTCGAAATATCTCGAATATGATTCAAGTATCACAATATTCATAGAAAGCATGTGAGATCCTAAAATATGTTGGAAAATATGATTGGGTTCAGACCATCATCCTCACCAGTTTCCTTGTGGCAATTGACTTTTTTCAACATAAGGTTTCATTTATTTTTTCCAACTGTCAACTCTCATATAAGAATTAGAACAATCAACTTTGAGATAATGAAACGAGTGAGTTATTCCAAGCGTCCTAAAATGATTGTATCACAATAATATATTCAAATCTTCAAAATATTTCAAATAGACTCTAAGATGTTGCAAAATGGATAAATACACGACACCTTTACAACATTATACTTGACATAGAAGATGACGTTGCGCTGACTAGCTTAGGCCATGGCTCAAGAGTGACTCACTCCGCTGAGAGCGACCGACGCAAATAAATCCAATACTGATCCTTCAACAACTCACACTTTACATTATTAACTATCATACACAAGATTATCATACACATTCGCCACAGATACAACATTTACATGCAATACTGATGATAACGTTGCGGTGACTTGCTTAGGCCATGGCTCAAGAGTGACTCACTCCGCTGAGAGCGACCGACGCAGAAAATCCAATACAATATCATCAACACACCATGAAGAACACAGTAATACATTCAAATAACCCTCCACAATATTCAAAATTCACAGGAATATCAAAAATTCCGGTTTGCAACATCTAAAGTCTTAGTCGAATTCGATAGAACTATTTCAAATCTTCATCTGAAATTATACATTTATATATTTACTGTTTCACTAGAAATGATAATTCGTAGAGTGAACGCGAATTATCGAATAGAATTCAATTATTAATTCCAGAACGACATATGAAAATTTTCAGTAGGGCATATTCCAACAGATGTTGATCTCCAATCTTGAATGACTTGTTAAAAAATTTCAACTGATCACCATCATCTAGCTCCATAGAAAAATAACTATAGTTCTAATCTTATTGGCTCTCAATATCCTAGGAAAAACTTATAACTTCCCCGATAACATATACAAAAACTTGAAACTCATACATCTTCATCCTGATGAATTTCGCATTAAACAACATTCTACACTGACACCAAGCTCAAACCGTTAGATTTCCTCTGATCTGAACATCGTCCCTTGGCCCGTGAAGGTAACCGATACGTGTCAGGTTCATCTGATCATGTCTCTCTCAGTCCCTATGACGTGAAGTTACAACTACTCAAAATACACTTCTCAACACTCATACCACTACTATTATCATAATATATGAGGAAATCCCAGAAACTTTTGACTTTTGGCCTCTAAAAGTGAAATTATAGAAAAAAGCTGTGTACATGTCTGAAATTGTTTATATCTCTTCTTTGAAGGCTCCGAAAACATAATCTTCCATGTGGGTCATCTGAAAAAAATCACTAAACAACTTACAGAACAAAGTCTTGAGTGAGTACTTTTGGAAAATTCGTTTCTGAATTTTCATTGTTTCCGTAAGCGTTGGAGGGTCTCTTAGAATACTTGAATGGACATGAAAGAGTCTTAACTTTCAGAGTGCGTAATAAGAATTGCACGATAGTAATGATGGAGGTTTGTGATCTATTGAAAGGTGGCAAAAATACACTAAATATTGAAGTGTCTCGGGAAAAATTTTTCCTCGTGGAGAATGACAAATACATACATAAAATACGATCTTGGTCATTCTTATACAAATCCGGAGTGTCTTCGAACTTTTAAAAAGATTCTATGGAACGTTTCATGACGACTTCGTCCATATAAAATTGTCAATTGTCCCCATTCAAACACACGGCACTCTCAAACGCACCAGAGTCTGAGCGTAACAAAGTGGATATGGATGCCTGATACTATTACCTACTATTTCTCGGTATTTTGGAGTCCATCCGTTGATCACAGCAAGTGTAAGCCGCCGAGACCGGCGTAAATATACCACGAGTAACACTAATTTCATTCCGGTAGAACGCAATTCCTTGATTTCCCCATTGATGTACATAGATGTGCAATAGGTCGATTTCTCCGTTTTCGCATGGGTAAGACAATTAGTTCATCGCGGAGTCCCTTTAGAATGTGCTAAAAAGTGTATGAGCTTAAGAATAGGGATAATAATTCCTTATCGGAATGGAGTGACAGGCCATCCAATGCCTGTCACGGCTCAGTACATCAATGAACATCTCCACTAAAAGAAAAATCACAATTTTGGATCATTAGAAACATCTCTGCGGCGTTACAGACCCCGCTGTGGTACGCTAGAAACGTGAGAGCTCAACAAATTTTGAGAGTCGGTCCGAGTGACACGTCAATTCCTCGATTTTCGGGTGTTTTGTCGCACATGACCTTCTCTAGTATCTATCCGCATCCACCAATCGATCACAAATTTGGTGTCCAATCCCAGGACATCTGAACGAAGGAAATTTGACTGGTTAGGCCTCATGAGACGTCGTACAGCCCAAATGATCGAGGAGTAACAGCAAAAGTCAAGAGTATCTGGGATTCCCTCATATATACTCAACATTATATATCAGGGATAATAAATCATCTTCAATAGTATTTCATTTCCAATTCCAAATATATGTTATATATTATCCAAAAAGACGAATATCCTCAGGATTCTTCTGGAGTTATATGATGGTGATACAGTAGTGAATTCGTAAAATGAGTGCATGTATCATGGGCTGCCTCACAAGAAAGAATTCACAAACAGAAGAAACAAAAATAGACGCACACACACACACAAACACATATCCATATCCTCGCGCCGGTGTGCACACGCTCACAACACATGCTCAAACACACACACATACATGAAACCTCAAATCTATATCCTCGAAAAGGTTCCCACACGCAATGAAGACGTCAATATTTACGACATATGTTGGTGCGGTAAGGAGGATACATAATGTATCTCGTGTACCGGGCTGCCTCACAAAAGAGGATTCTACTCACACCCACAAAACACAAGAATATATACACACACACGAACACAAATCCATTTCCTCGAGCCGGTGACAACACGCCGTAAAATGTGGATATATTCATTATATTCGTCTAGTAAGTGTACGTGTACTGGACTGCCTCACAAGGACTGCCTCACAAAAGAGGATTCTACACACATTCTCACAAACACAAGACACAAAAATAGACACACACACAGACACACACACACACACCGACCCACCGACCCATCCACCCATCCACCAGCCCATCAATAACATTACATTTACACTCGCTTAGGGACATTTGTCTCGTCAAGTTGGCAGCCCTAATTTGATTTTATGTTCGCAAGCCTGGTCTAGGGATTCCGTACGGATACAAGGCTCTTTGTAGGTTAATATTGTTATATTAATCAATTGTTTGTGATCTTACATATTCGTACATATTTATCTACATATTCATTGAATAGAACACCACACGATATTAAATATTAGGCTGAGTGGAATTGGATTCCTAATTTTTCGAAAAAAAATTATAGAATAGATAATGAATACCTCCTCACTGAACTAATATACTATATTTCTATACTACTCATCGTTGATTTCTTGGGCATCCACCCTTGAGCACGAAGACTCTTCGGAATCGTTGTCATTGCTTCAAATCCTGGTCCTTTGGTATTTTCCCTTAATTGCTCGCAAAGCGCCCTACTTCCACTGGATGCTGCCAGGTAAATGGATATTCAAATTTTTCTTGGTAGGATAAAATGCATTCATTTATATATACACATACACATACACACACACACACACACACACACACACACACACACATATATAGCAGCTTGCCGGGCCTAGGATGTTTCCGGGAATTATGGAAAAAATTCCGGGAATTACATTTTTGCAACAGCTATGTACGGGATTTCCGGAAATCAATGTATATCAAGATGCATATACATAAGAGCCATAAGCAACGATGAAATGCTTACGATATTTCACATATTATCATACATAATAGCCATGACGCGGTACACTTCGAGTGTAGCTATAGCGACTCACATTCCAAGTACGCCTCTTACGGCTTATCTGCTAACCTTTCTCGCTGGCCCCGAGGCAAGGTGTTGGACTTCGGACCGGTCGTTGAATTCGGCCGTGGGTTCGCTCCCGAGTCTCGGCAAGAGTGACCCACCCCGATATTTTTTTTGTTTTTTTTCTGGTCCACCCTTATGAATAAACCTTTTGGCCATATAACTGGCTTTTCCAGTTGCGATCTGAACACAAATTCTGACAAAACTAGATCGAGCCGACAACTCGAAGTGCCGAAAGTACCCCAACTCACAGGTTTTCAGGGTGACAAGAAGTAGCCGAGACTTGCTATTTGGGTAGTGGTGATCTCTCTCTGCCTTGAAATAGCTAGATTTTTGGTTCAGTTGCATCAAAAAGACTTTGTCAAAAGGTCATTTTGAAGGAAATTGCAAGGACTATCAATTGAGGATACTCCCGCAGCATTACAGATGTGCGCATGCGTAGGAAGAGAGCGGCAACCGCTTCAAAAAGTATACGAAAATCCGCAAAAATGAGGGTGTTTGTAAAATTCATAGGTCCAACGGAAGGCCAAAACACGGCGCGAAATTCTTTTCACATATTTGGGACCCTTGAAAGGACCTCTGTGTCAAGTTCTAAGTCGATTGGTGGAGGGCGATGGATTTGGCAAGCTCGACAAATTGGGCGTTTTTCGATAATTCATCATCTTCTAATAGACATAACTCGGGCCAAAATCATCCGATTTGGACGTGCGAAAGCGCAAATTGTAGGTTTTTTCAAGACAAACAGAACTTATTGAGTTAGATGGAAGGAGATTCAGATGCCTCGGAATAGCGTCCATTTCAAAATGGTCTAAAAATCGAGAAAAAGTGACTTTACATATCGTCGTGTAGACTGAACGCATTTGGTTTTGAGAGTCTTGTATATTTTTTTTTTTTTTTCTAGAAGTTGACATCGGAATGAAGAAAATGCAACCCCGCACGCCTCGCTACGACGTTTCTGGTCAACATGGCAATTTTTTAAAAACCGCTAAAAAGGCCTTTTTCCAAACTTCGAAAAATTCTAGCGGGCGTCAAAAATTTTTTAAGGGGCTGAAACTTTGGGAAAGTAGTATTTTTGGTGTCTACTTTTATTCAGAAAATTGGCAAAAAGATCCGCGGGGGTCGTGCGCACGGAATTGCCGAAATATACTGTTCTCACCCATATATATATATATATATATATATATATATATATATATATTCAAATTCATAAAAAAATCGCAATCGAAAATCAGAACTGACAACTTGACGTACACATAATTTTCTATCACATATATACCTTATAGAGACATATACACCCGCATACAGGGTGTCCAAAAAGTATGTACCCCTCCCCCCATTTTTGTCAGAAATAGTTGGGAATCGGGAAAAACCCCGGAACACGTTTCCTCTTATCTTGGGGGGGGGGGGCATCCGATGGTGGCCTTGTTTTTCACCAAGGTCATATTCAAGGTCATTTGGAGGCCAACGGGATTTTTACAAATGGAATTACCTACTTCTGACCTCGAATTCTGGAAGAATATGGAAAATGATGAAACGTTCGTTCGAAACTTCCTTTGATCCGACTTGACCTTGGCGGGATGAATGGAGGTCAGCACGGGTTAACGGTAACCGCTGTCGCTCCAAGAGTGAGCATTTCATCGAAAAATGTTTGGGATGGAAGTTGTTCAAGATCACAGTAGAAAAGAGCTAATGACCTAAGTCCCGACTTTGGAGGTCATTTTCAAGGCCATTTGAAGGTCAACTCGATTTTTTTCGAATAGAAACACCTAATTTTAACCTCAAATTCTGAACAAACATGAAAAATGATGAAACTTTTGTTCGAAATTTTTTTTTGACACGACTCGACCTTGGCGAGATGAATGAAAGGTAGCACAGATTGACGGTAAGCGCTGTAGCTCCAAGCGTGAGCGCTTCATCGGAAATTTTTCCGACCGAAGGTGTTCATAATCACAGCAAAAATGAGTTTATATCCTTGTTCTTGACCCTGAAGGTGGAAATCATCTCCAAGGTTGGAAACAAGGACATTAGGTCTTTTCCATTGTGATCATGGACAACTTTTATCCGAAACATTGTTCGATAAAACGCTTACTCTTGGAGTTACAGTGGTCACCGTCAATCCGTGCTGACCTCCATTCGTCTCACCAAGGTTGAGTCGTGTCCAAAAAGGATTTCGAACAGAAGTTTCATCATTTTTCATGTTCTTTCAGAATTCGAGGTCAAAAGTAGGAGTTTCCGTTGGAAAAATCGAGTCGACCTTCAAATGACCTTGAAAATGCCCTCCAAGGTCGGAAACGAGGGCATTAGCTGTTTTCTACTGTGATCATGAACAACTTCCATACCAAACATTTTTCGCGGTTACCGTCAACCCGTGCTGACCTCCATTCATCTCGACAGGGTCCAGTCGGGTCAAAAAAAGTTTCAAACAAAAGTTTCATAATTCTTCATATCCTTGCAGAATTCGAGGTCAAAAGTGGGTGTTTCCCTCATAAAAATTCCAGTTGACTTCCAAATGACCTTGAAAATGACCTTCAAGGTAAAAAACAAGGCCATCATCGGATGTCCCCCTCAAAATAAGGAGACACGTGTTCCGGGGTTTTTCCCGATTCCCAACCATTCCTGAAAACATTGGGGGGTTTCTTACTCTTCGGACACCCTGTATATATATATATATATATATATATATATATATATATATATATATATATATATATATATATATATCTATTATCTAGTGTATATATATCCTCTTTGTGTGCTTATTGCTGTGGGTAATCCTAAGTGCCCCAAGTGCATGATGGAACCTACAGTGTGACTATATAGTTGGGATAATCAAACGATTGGATTTTGCTGGTGATATCTTGCAGGGCCCTGATCCCCTGGAATTGTTATCAGCAAGACCCACCGAAATAAAAGTTACGTGTAAAGCAGGTCAAGAAGGTGCCCTGATACACTGGATGGCTGTGCTTTACCGTAATAACCTATTTATAGGATTATCTTGGAATTAATGGGTGCCCTGATCCATCCATTAGTCTGAGAAGAAACTATAGAAATACAGAGATCGTACTATTGATTCCCAAGGAGGTGCCCTGATCCACCAAATTGGTTTGAGAATTGATTGTCGATCACATTACCCTTAGAATCTTATTCTATTCTTTGTAGCATTCGACCACTCCTAATCGAGTCATGAACTCTGATACCCTGCTCTTCCCCTAGATCCAGAGCCGGATAGACTACGCATACCTCCGCCCAAATTATCCGAGGTATCGCGTCAGTCACAAAGTGTCGTGTATTTGTCCATTCTGCAACATCTTGAAGTTTATCTCAAATATTCTGAGGAGTTGAATATACCATCGTGACATGATAATTCTAGAACTTTTGAAATAACTTGTTTCAGTATCTTAAGGTAGTACTAGCGGTACTGATGAGTCCAAGCGCAGGATATACCCGCGCTTGACTCTCTTTCGCCCGCGATATAAGTATAGTCAATGCACGCAGCAGACGATAACCTAACCCCGAAACCGCAGAAATAAGTGACACTTGGTCTGAGATCTTCTTTTGTAGGCTCTAAATCGTCGATCTGTTGGTTTCTATGTGATTTTCGTGCTCTATTTCTCTTGTGGACCGACTCTCGTGGAAATCTGGACGGTAGATTTTACGCTACTCGTAATTTCCCATAAGCCACCGTGTTAAATCGACTTTCGCGAAACTGCTCAGAACTTTCCTCTCAGACTCTCAAGGCTTCTGACATAGGCAGTTTGAGATAGCAATCTACCACTGTGCCAAATTTCCTGATATTCTGTATGGTAATTCGAGGACCGCTAGTACTTTCTTAAAGTTGAATGAATGAGATTGTTCTAATTGTTGTATGAGAATTGACAGTAAAAGAACTTAAATAAAACCTCATGTTAAAAGAAGTAGATTGACACAAGGGACTGATTGGGATGATGGTCTAAACCAAATCATATTTCCCAACATATGTTGGGATCTCACATACTTTTTATGAATATTGTAATACTTGACACGGTTGGCCTGAACTGACTTCAACCCAAGGATGCCTGCCCCTCAGGATTGATTTTCTTCACTTCGATTACATGACAAATGGAAGTTTTGCCCACAAGAATGAAAATCTCTCGTCGAGCCGTTTCTTGAGAAAGTGAAATTTACGGTTTTCCGTTGGAATTTCTATAGTAATCTATCAATGCACGATTAAAATGCAGAGTCTGTTCCTTCGCGAGAGTAACATCTAATAGATCGTGTGTAGGAACCTCCTCAAAAAGTTATTCAGAGTTGGAGATTCCAGTTTCCCAGAAAGTTCACGTGGTACTATGTCACATTGAACAGTTTTGTGAGATGAAGAGGATGGACCTCGGATTGAATAGTGAGCAATCCATGGAATTGGCACGTTCTGACTACAACTCAACATGGAAGAATTGCAAGTATGCGTATTGCAATATATAGAGAAACTTGTCAGAGCTTTGTGTGTGTACAGCAGTATGCACATTCAAATTGTAATTTATTGATCATCAAATTGTTTCACTCTGGAGTGTGTTCTTTCTCATGAACTTTCGAGCATTATTGTTGATCTATACTTTCTGTATAATAGTCATTCACGCAAATATGCATCGAAGGTCGATTTCAAAGCTCATCCGCGATTACTCTTAAAATAATGTCAAAATCAAGATTCAAAATATTTCAATTTGACTACTCTCGATTGTAGCTCGATCAGATATTCTCATTCTTGCGAAAAATAACTAACATTTATCACGTACTTGAACTCAAGAGAAGAAATCTGAGGGGCAAGGACCTTTGGGATAAAGTCAGTTTAGGCCTACCGTGCGACATCATTGCTTGTCTCTCGGCATCGTCAGACCATGAATATTCGCCTGTACTATAAAATCTTTTCTAAAAACTATCCTTTTGATGGATTATAATGTATTTCAATGTTATTAAAATTGAATTCCAAGGAATTCGGACGACAACTGCATTTTAATCGCGCGTGGATAGATTAGTATGGAAATTATGATAAAAAACCATAAATCTCACTTTTTTAAGAAACGGCTCGACGAAAGATTTTCATGCTTGCAGGAGAAACTTCCATTTATCGTGTACTTGGAGTGAGAAAAATCAATTCTGAGGGGCAGGCACCTTTGGGTTGAAGTCAGTTCAGGCCAACCGTGTTGAAGTATATCCAAAATATTATAAGGAGTTGAATATATCATAATGATATGAGAATTTGAGAATTTTTGGAATAATCTACTCGTTCCATCATCTCATCTTTGGATGACAGAAAATGTTCAAATTGTTGTTTGAGAATTAAACGATGATGAACGTTATTAGGAACTTAGGTTGGGAGAAGTAGATTGACACAGGGAGACTGGTTGGGATAATGTCCCCAACCAAAAAAATTTTTTATTATGCCTTTTAACACATTTGGGATTCCACATAATTCTCATATACATTCTTATGACTCACTAATATATTATACAATTATGACATATATTTATGAGATAGTTTGATTAATGTTGAATATTTTGATGTAGAATAATGTGAATATTTTATATTAATTGTTAAATTTCTTTCAGAGGATCTCTGATACTTTTGTCATTCCTTCATTGAGTACGTCCATGTCAAATTCAAACGGTTTCTGCAGCTATTTTTTTAAAATTCCCATACCATTTTTTTTCGACGTGGAGTACCAAAATAAGATGTTCCCTATAGTTTGTAGGTCCAAAAAAATTTCTTGTCTCAGATAGGCCTACAAGAGTGATTTTACCGAAAAATCAAAAATTCAAACTATCCTACCGTATTTTGCTCGTAACTTTTGATTGCTTTGACCAATTTGGATTTTCCAAAGAGCATTTGAAAGGTGACTTCGAAAGCTATCGATTAACCACTGGTAAAACCTCTCCCAGTTGTTTTTTGAACATCCGAAAGCTGAAATACTCAAAAATCACTGTTTGGCTCACAACTTTTTTGGAGTGTATTTTGATTTCTTTTATTTCATTTTTTTCGATTTGTATAGTGATAAACTACCTGCAAAAAATATTCAGCCATTATTTCTACTTTTGGGGCCTCCTAGAGCTGTTTAAGTGCGCATAACCATCTCAAAAACTCGAAAAATGCGTTTTCACCTCGTTCAACTTCCTTGGGCGACCTCGCAACTAATCTCACTGTGTTTGCAAGATTGTTTTACCTCAGAAATGACTGTTCTGAGTATTTTTTCAGTGTAACAGATGCTCAGATTCGTAGAAATTCATTTCAAAAGCAAATTTTTATTCAATAATTAGCATCTCCTGCGTATGCGTTGTTCTCTACGTCTCTGAAAATGTTCCCAATCGATAGCTGGTTCAATTTCCTTCAAAGATATCTCTTGCTGAAGTCAATTTCATGCAGTAGAACCGGAGCTACAGCTGTCAAACTAAAAAGAAATGTCTCAGGTATCAAATCCGTGAGCCTGGAGAAAGATTGTCGGTCTCGTCTGCCGGTTGAAGCGTGTATTTCCGATTCTACTCCATCAATCTAACTTCAACAAGGCGTCATTTTGAAGGAAATTGAGTCAGCTCCCGATCTCAATCGTTTTTGAAGCACCAAAATCATTTGCCTGCGCAGAAACTCCACAATCGTCTGATCAGAGTCGGAAAAAATTGCTGGCAATGATTCGTTAGATTCGAATTTCTCGTGCATGCAAATGACTTTAGAGCTTCAAAACTAATTTGAATCTGTAGCTGACTCAATTTCCTTCAAAATGACCCCTTGTTGAATTTAATACGATGGAGTAGAAGCGGAAATACACGCTTCAACCGGCAGACGAGACCGACAATCTTTCTCCAGGCTCACGGATTTGATACCTGAAACATTTCTGTTTAGTTTGACAGCTATAGCTCCGGTTCTACTGCATGAAATTCACTTCAGCAAGAGGTTTTTTTGAAGGAAATTGAATCAGCTATCGATTGGGAACATTTTCAGAGACGTAGAGAACAACGCATACGCAGGAGATAATAATTATTGAATAAAAATTTGCTTTTGAAATGAATTTCTACGAATCTGAGAATCTGTTACACTAAAAAAATACTCAGAACAGTCATTTCTGAGGTAAAACAATCTTGCAAACACAGTGAGATTAGTTGCGAGGTCGCCCAAGGAAGTTGAACGAGGTGAAAACGCATTTTTCGAGTTTTGGAGATGGTTTTGCGCACTTACACAGCTCTAGGAGGCCCCAAAAGTAGAAATAATGGCTGAAAATTTCTACTGCAAGTAGTTCATCACTATACAAATCGAAAAAAAATGAGATAAGAAAAATCAAAATATACGTCAAAAAAGTTATGAGCCAAACAGTGATTTTTGAGTATTTCAGCTTTCGGATGTTCAAAAAACAACTGGGAGAGGTTTTACTAGTGGTTCATCGATAGCTTTCGAAGTCACCTTTCAAATGCTCTTTGGAAAATCCAAATTGGTCAAAGCAATCAAAAGTTACGAGCAAAATATGGTAGGATAGTTTCAATTTTTGATTTTTGGGTAAAACCACTCTTGTAGGCCTATCTGAGACAAAAAAATTCTTTTGGACCTACAAACCATAGGAAACATCTTATTTTGGTACTCCACGTCGAAAAAAAATGGTATGGGAATTTTAAAAAAATAGCTGCAGAAACCGTTTGAATTTGACATGGACGTACTCCATTGTTTCTTATTGTGCATAATTGAATTTGAGATGGGATTCAGAATGATTATGGTGGTGAATTTCCAAATCCTCGTTATTCGTTGATGAATGTATCATGATAATAGTATGAGTGTTGAGAAATGTATTTTGGGTAGGTGTAACTTCACGTCACAGTGACTGAGAGACTCATGATCGTATTAACCTTATCCGTATTGGTCATCCTAAACGGGCCAAGGGACGATGTTCAGATCAGAGGAATCTAACAGTTTAACCTTGAGAAGTAGTGTCAGTGTGAAATGTTGTTAATGTGGTATTTCAAGTCATTCAAAAACATGAGGATTTTGAAAAGTTAAATACATCATCATGATATAACAATTTTAGAACTTTTGAAATAATTCATCTGTTCCATTATGTTAACGTTGGATGAATGAAAATGTTCAAATTGTTGTATGAAAATTGAATAATGATAAATGTTATCAGAAACTCACGTTAGAGGGAGTAAATTGACACAGGGAGACTGGTTGGGATGATGTTCCCAACCAGAAATATTTATTATCATATCACTTAACGCGTTCAGAATTTCACATAATTTTCATATACATATACTTACGACCTACTACATATATCATATATTTATAAGATAGAGATATTCATTTTGAATATTTTGATGAACGAAAATGTAAATACTCATATTTTAATTGTTGAAGATTTTTCAAAGAATTTCTAATACTCTCCACATTTTTCCATTGTTTCTTCATGTGAATAATTGCAGTTGAAATGGGAGCTGAAATGCTTATGATGCATGAATCTTTAAATCCCCAATATATGTTGATGAATGTATCGTGATGATAGTATGAGTGTTGAGAAATGTATTTTGGGTAGGTGTAACTTCACGTCACAGTGACTGAGAGACTCATGATCGTATTAACCTTATTCGTATTGGTTATTCTAAACGGGCCAAGGGACGATGTTCAGATCAGAGGAATCAAACAGTTCGATCTTGAGAAGTAGTGTCAGTGTGCAATGTTGTTAATGTGATATTTCAAGTCATTTAAAAATATAAAGATAGTGGTTGCTGAGTGTCGAGTTTCTGTAACGTAATGTTCAGGGACACATCGTTTGGAAAAAAATGAAAAAAATTCACTCGATTCGATCAATATCATGGATGATATCCAATAATGATGAGTGAAAGAAATTAGAAATTCTTTTTGGAGACGATTCATGATTGAACTATAATGTGAATAAAGCATGCTTATATACTAATCGATGGGACGTCGAGGAGATCCATAGAGTACAGTGAGGGTTTCTCCATCATCACAGGACTTTCTGTTTTTTTCTTTCAATTGGAGCGATTTCAGGGATTCTGAGGGTGGTATCTAGATTTTCACTAACCTTATATTTCCATGATTGCTGAAATTGCTTCTAATCTTGTTTACTCGCTCCTCTATACTGATATTGTAGTAGAATAAAATTGTATAAATCTATAAAATGCAACGAGGATGAGCTAAGATGATTGGATGGGTAAGTGGAAAATCTCTCATCATTCTTTCCCAGGGATCATTAACAATTGTCTATGAAAAATTCTACAACTCATTTATTTTCCTCAGAATTATCTTCTATGATGAATGGCAACCTTGATAATAATGTTTCATCTTCGTGATTCTCGCGGCATCTATAATATATTAGGATTCTGAAAAAACGAAAGTTTGCACAAGTTTTTCTCATTAATATTATTCTTTATAACATCTTACTACTATTGCGTTAGTTACTTAAACACAATTCATCGTGATGTACAGTACCCACCAAAATGAATGGAACACGGATTCTTCTACTAAAACAGCGATTACTCGGACATCCTTGAGTCTACGGCAATTTCAGAAAAAGCATTCAAAAGATGAGGAAAAAACCTATCAATTCACGTCCTTTGAGATATCTTTCGCCGTCAAATTCATGGTTTCAAAGGGCTCCGCAAAGTGAAAAATTTCTCATTTCAATCTATCATCAATCATTCATCGGGAAATTATGATAGCGCAAAAAACCTCGTGGGATCTCGTAGCTCTTTTCAAGACCTTCAAAATCCTTTCTTCATACATTACTCTACGGTTTTTTTCACCCGAGTTATGAGTGATCTGTCAAAGAAAAGTTGGTGCGGGTCGAGGGTATTGTTGATCTAGAGGTATGAGTTTTTTCTTCTCCAAGCTGTCTGAGGTCGTTTCGAGTGCGTTTTAAAACATAACTGATCCATATTTCATGATTTTTAGAAGATTCCACGTCGAAATCGTGGATTACGCATTTCTCTGTATCTCCGCTACCTTCACGCGTGTGAATTTGCTCTCACTTGATCGCTCGTGACTCGGGTGCAAGAAACCGTAGACTAATGTATAGAAAAACGATTTTGAAGATCTTGGGAAGATCTACAAGATCCCACAGGAATTTTTACTTCATCTTAATTCCCTGAGAAATAATCGATGGTTGATTGAAAAGAAGAATTTTTCACTCTTCGAAGCCAATCGAGAAGATGGATTCTGGGTTGGAAAAATTTTTGGAAGACATGAATTGATAGCTCTTCTTCTCATCTGTCAAATGCTTTTTGTAGAATTGCTGTAGACCCAAGGGCGCCCGAGTAATCGCTGTTCTAGTGAAGTAACCCGTGTTCCATCCATTATGGTGGGTACTGTATAATATTTGCTGTTCTTCTCATGAGATTCATAGTCTAGATATATGTATGTTACCTTCGTGATAGAACTGATAAAATCTACAAAGGGAGAGAAAAAAATGAAAGTTTGAGAATATCATATGAACATATCGCGTAGGGAACAATGATGAAACGTTTCAAAAGCTCAAATTTATACCAATTTCGCGTTAAATATACACTATGAAAAATTTTCCGATATTTTATCCTACTGGTTAAATAGAAAATCCAAACAGCCGTTCGAAAGGCAATTCAACCATTTGGTTGAAGATTCAATCAGTTTAGTCGAAAATTCTCTGACAAGAGGGACCCACGAAGTGCGGGTCACCAAATCTCACCAAACTTTTCTCGCAGTCTTGTACCACCTAGAATATAAAGAATCCAGAGTGACTCCGTCAAGTGAGCTCCCTGTTCTGAGCTACAAGTGAAAATTTTAGCATTGTCAGTATATCTATGTATGTCACTTTTTAACAAGACCCTATATGGGCAATGCTAATATCATAGGCTGTAGCTTCGGACAGAGGGCCCATTCGGCGGAGGATGGATCCTATTGTCGCTTTGTTTCTTCTTCGGGATGGATGGATGTTGTCTCTCATCTTCCCTCCATTTCACCGACTTCGTCTTCATGCTGGTCCAACTCCTTGATTGCCTGTAAATTATAGAGAGTTATAATATTCGATATTATAACTCTCTGTATGTTCATTATATCCATGAAGTGAATACTTATGATGTTATAGTTATATTTGTGGCATTTCATTTCATGAAATATAATATTAAAGATTCACCTTACCTATTATATCTGTGAAGTATCGGTTTATTAGTTTCTACTGATCCATCTGGTGGCTCTTCTCCATTTGAGCTGTTTATTGCAATGTCATCATGCTATAAATCTAATTGAGAATCGAATTCATATATAGAGTATTATGTTTATAATCTTATTTTAATTCAAATATGAGTAAATATTCTGCATGTTACTCACCTTATTGAATACAGCATTCGTTAATCTTCTCCGAATTTTCAACGCACCCGTGTGTACGCGAGGAAAGTAAGTGGAAGACTAAGCTCATCAGTTAGTGAGCGAGGTATACTATGTGCTATCCCCTCCCTCATCTCAACCGCGACAACATATATCTCATCGGTATGCGGTGATGCGAGTGGGGAGAAAGAGAAAGGTGAACTATAGAGCCAGCAAAGAGCGTGAGCTATTAGGCATTTTTCCCACTTTCTCATATGTATTTATCATAATATTGTACCATAAACTGGCGCCTCATTGGCACTAATGATTTCATGTATCGGTTATATGATGCCGCGAATGACTGATCGCGTATCACATTCTTTGTTAATGTGTGTGTTCATGCATGTGTGTGAGTGTATCCAAATGTTTGTTACTAGGAAAGCGGTTGAGTGGGTATGTGTGAGGGAGGTTGGGGTGCGTTTGTGTATGAACGTGCGTGGAAGTGTCTATGTTTGAGCGTGTGTGTAATTAAGTGTGTATATGTTTGTGAGTGTGCTAGAAAAAAAAATTGATAGATTATAAAATACTAGCGTACTGCCTCGCGTTGCTCGGCTTGTGTTTCCGGGAGGCGTATTAGTTTTTCAGAATGATCTTCCAAATCAAATGAGAATATATTACTCAAAAATTGTATATTTTATTATTTTAATCAAGCGATGGTGTTTCACATGGTTTTGAACTGAGGAAGACCATGAAGAATACATCACTTAACTCAATATATGAAAATGGTACAGGACATATTCTCATTTGATTTGAAAGAGCATTTCGAGAAACGAATACGCCTCTCGAGAACTTTGACAGGCCGAGCAACGCGAGGCATTACGCTAGTGAACTCATGAATACAGAAAGCTTCAATCATGAACAAGCCTCATACAAATGCTTCAAGTAGACTCTAAGTGCTTGAAGATGAAGTGAACAGACAATTTCGAAGAGATCCCACCGTCGTTCAAGATGAAGAGCGAGTCAAAAAACTGCAGAAGAGTATTACGAGATTATGCAAGATCTTGAAAGAGGTACTAGCGAATAGAGCTCTCAATAATTCGAGTACCGGTAGCATAGCAGCTCTCGGGTCAAGACTCCATTCTGCAACAAGGATAGCTCGTATAGTGCGCAAGATCATAACAAAGAATCAGAATTCTCGTATTGTTTTCTTTGAGGCTGAATCGGCATCCAAGAAAAGATACAGATCCATAGTTGTGGGAAATATCAGTCATCTAGAGCCCCAACCATTTCTCATCGATGCAAAACCATTCATCGTGAATTATATTACAAAATTACTACGAGAGCTCGAATCCCTGGAAGCTGAGTTGGTATTCCATGCAAATTCTCTGCTCAAGAATGACGGAAAAAGTTTGAAGAACTTCCGAAAGCCGTACCATCAATTCCATTCAAAAATCAATGTGAGCGAGTGGTATGATACAGGAGCACAATCTATACTGAAGCGTATGTATGATTTTGATGAGATGAAATCCGGCTGGGCTCTAGAGGAGATTATCGACATCAAGTGTAACATTGTCAGAACAATTTGAAATAACTTCTCATAGCTGCTTTCGATCTAGTGAGTACACACTATGATTGTTATGATGGTTGAATGTACTGTCATGATCTGACGTATGCTCGCCCTAAGGGGAGAGTTTTGTGCCCTGCTGGCGCTACGTAAGGCGATTCGGACGACGCCCTTGCTTACCGCAAATAACGTCCTGGTGAGTCCGTTCTCTCGAAGATGCTCACCTCGATGATATGATTGATGGACCCTAACAAGGAGCAGTGTAAGAGCTTGGATCTACCGTTAATGTAGCAGATTTGGTCGATCCAACACTTTTACCTGGTCAAATTTACCCCGAACCCCAGTCTAAATGGATGCAGCCGTGATCCTTACCCGTTCTTATAGAAAGGGTCAGGATGACGGTACGGTATGAATGAAGCTGGAATATTTTTTTGTTACAAGATTCCGATACATATATATATTATGGCTGATGTGTGGGTGAATAACCATACGCGTGAGACAGAATTGAATTAACTCACTTTTATTTATTAACCAAAACTGGTCTGAACTCTGGACACAACTTGGATGCGAATTGGACGCGATCTGAACTTGATCGAAAACGATGGAACTTGAGCTGGAACTGAACTCTTTGATATTAGCTGAAATTCAATGAACTGGAACTGGATTTGGTGATACTGGCTGAACTAGCAATGGCTTGGCGATCTTGACTGAAACTGGAACTGGATTTGGTGATACTGGCTGAACTAGCAATGGCTTGGCGATCCTGACTGAAACTGGAACTGGACTCGTTGGTATTGCCTGAACTAGAACTGAATTTGCTGATACTGACTGGAATAGAACTGGATTTACTGATACTGACTGAACTGAGACGGAAACAGCGCGGAAATGGTACACGGAATTTGACGCAGGATCGATCTGCGGAGTCTCGTGATACCCGATTCACGAGAGAACTAAGCGCGCTCTTCAAGGCAGGGCTTTTATCCATGCTCGAACAGGGACGAGTTAACGTCCTCGGCACGTGCCGTTCTTGCTCCCAAAAAGCACCCATTGTTTCAGGGGTGAAAAACATATCGATACAAATATTGATTATGAGTGAAATATATCGGCATGAACTCGTAAAAGTTCAACAACGCTTGCACGTGCTCGCTAGCTATCAGACAACCAGGGTTTGTCATATTTTTGATTATATAGAACCATCTGTGCGTGTACTAATTGTATATATTCAATGCGCATATGTTAGTAGCTAAACGACAAGAATAGGGTTCATCTTATTGTTCGACTATCGTGGATCATTGAAATTTGTAATTAAGATCAATTGACATGAGCTACTCAGGGTTCAACAACGCCTTGCGCGTGTACTGATGAGGAAACTGTATTTTTTTGACAGTGTAGATAACATAGATTATTTAAATAGATAAAGATTGACTCGATGTCTCGGTATTGAATACACGACGTTGCCCACGCGCTTATCATGTTTGGCGTTCACAATCATTCATTGTTAACACAGCTGAAATGGTGATCGAGAGCTCGCGCTTTGACGATACTGACCACAACTACTGTCGAGGTTTGCTCTCGACATAACAGTACATAAGTGAGTGTTTCCATTCTTTTCACATCAGTCGTGAGCTGACTGTTCTCGAGTGCACGCACATATATCTCGGGAAAGCTCTACAGTAAGAGAAACAGTCTTTTGATACTATTGAGATCAATCTCTTTCCCCTTGGATCATGGATGGGACAATGAGGATCAGAAGAGTTGAAAAAAGAGCCAGGAACTCAGGGATGGCATTCATGGTAGATGCAGGCATTCATGCTATGAGCGATGGGAATAATCCTACCATTGATATGATTATGGATTATATGACCAATATTGTCCGATCGATGCTCATGAAGCATCATCTCACATCAAGAAGTATGTGGAATCTCTCACTCATGAAGATGAAACAGCCAAAGAGTCATTGAAACGGAAGAATTTTGAGGAATCGGATGTGGAAGATGGGATAACTAAGACTAGTGATGTCCAACAACCCACCCATGAAATCTCGAAGACTGTTGATGGCAACGAGCACTGGATCATGTATGAGAAGAAGCAAGATCCTCAAAAGAGAAAGAGAGGAGCATCTTACATCTCTAGAGTGCTGGGCGTGAAAAAGAGTGGAAGAGACTCTACAGTGAGGTGCATAACAACATCACTTCTACTCTCCCCGACAACACAATAATCCTTGTCTTATCAGATAAATGTTTCTATATACTGGTATAGTTTGGCTACATATGTTATGAGTTGATGTAATTACCTGTCTCACGTAATAAATATCGTATGATAAATTGATCATCTTCATTTACCCTGACTGCCAACGCTCTTGCTGAAAAATAGCTGCCGAGACTTTGATTCAATGCCCGAGAAATGTATATTTAGTACGATTTCACAAAGAGAATGAGAATTTCATTCTATCTGTACATGGAAAGATGAATTTGAGTAAAATTGATATTATGGCTATGCAATACGATTGCATATGGGAGAAATATGAATTCTCGTGGGATTGACTATGTCCATTTCACATGATGAATAGGTTTGGTCTGATTCCACTCGAGAGTATGTCACTTTCCACATACTATATAGGATTGCTGAGATTACACTCTGAAATGTCTAGAGTTTTCCTAATCCTACGTGAAGAGTGTATACATTTTGGATAATACACGGATTCTCGCGGTAGAGTATGTATATTTCACATTAAATACAGAGTTTCACATCAGAGCATATAGAATCTACATAAATTTGCTCTAATCCGTGCATGGAAATATGAAAATCAAGAGGCGCGGTAGCGCCTCGCTGGCGAGTATGAGCAGACGAAAAATCGAGCGAGGCGCTGTGCCTATCTATACTTTGAATTGGGGTTTTTTAACCTCGCACTTTTTTTCTACTTGGATTATTAACCTCTCAACGTTGCTCATAGAGCTCTGCAATGCTTTAGCAAAGCCTTTCTAAAGCGATTCAGAGTTCTGTACGATTATTTTCTCAATCCGAGCACTGGACGCGTTTTATTCAGCACCGCAAAATTCATGCCTTCGTTTTACATCTCAGTTCGATTTCACCAGTCCCGCACTTCGACTCGAGAAATATCGAAACGTCTCTGCTATACACATGTGTTGGGTATGTAAGATGGTCGAGGAAGAGGAAGGGAGAGAGAGATGCAGAGAGAGAGAGAGAGAGAGAGAGAGAGAGAGAGAGAGAGAGAGAGAGAGAGAGACATGCCGCTCATCCTGAAGTAATGCTCACGCGGTTCCGGGATGAGATGGTAGATGCAGGTGGATCTCCTTCTTGATTGCCCGATGCCCTAGGTATCGGACATCGAGGGGAGAGGGATATTACACGGTCGGGCCCACCTCTCGGTGGGCCCCACCCAAACCCGTGTCCCGCCTGGTATGGCCTGCGTGGGCTATGCGTAGTCCGCGTAAGCTGAACCAGTCCGGTGTCTGGGGACGGATCCGAGGGATCCTCAGGCAGATTTTGCCCTCTATCCACCTTAAAAAAAAAAAAAAGAGAGAGAGAGATAGAAGCGCGTGCGCAAGATCTTCCAGTCCGGTTTACGGTTGACGGCAGGCTGTCTGTTGCGTACCGGGCAACGCGGGCTGACGCGAGCACCGACCAGCTGGTTTGTTATCGCGGATAATTGAATTTTCGAATTATCTGAATTTCTCGATTCTATAATTATTGCATCAGATGTGGATACTCGAAACGAGCCACGAGTAGAGGTGACGTAAAGATCGAAGCGCCATTGCGAGAAGGACAGGGAGGAGAGATTCGTCTGCTTTGTTGTGTTTTGTGTGTTCGTCGCGGCTCCGCAATATTGCTCTTGCCTGTAGCTGCATGGCTCTCCAGATTGAACTGAACAAAATATACACTGATAGTAGTGTATTTTTATGGAAAAAATGACGGAGCCGTGTGTAAGAAATTCTCAAGTGCGGTGGGGACAAGTGCTTGGAAAATTTATGGTTACCCTTGGATTTTTATAACCAAGGAGTGAGATCCCCCCCCCCTCATTCACTTTTTTTTCAAAAGTAAAACTAGGCGAGTATGAGGTTTAGAAAAGAACCATTCATCTCCAGTACATCAAAACTTCAAATTTTATACGACATGGTTTAAACTCTTGGAAGGAATGAAATCTAAAAAAACCATGTCGAGTATTTTTTGACCCGATTTGTCACGATCAACATATCATCACTGATGGAGACTAGAGCCACTTTCCTCCAATCAAATCTTTCTTTCAATTCATCCTAATGCTGGTGGTTTGACAATTTCTTACTAGCTAATTGTCGCTGAAATGACCCGAAGTTTAGGTGAGTAGAAGAGGTACAGGGGAATATCGAAATAGAGAAAATTCAAGTTCAATTTGGTTTTCATGATGATTCACTAAAATCTCATTTCATACTCAGTTATATTTTCTCTATTTCGATATTCCCCTGTACCTCTTCTACTCACCTAAACTTCGGGTCATTTCAGCGACAATTAGCTAGTAAGAAATTGTCAAACCACCAGCATTAGGATGAATTGAAAGAAAGATTTGATTGGAGGAAAGTGGCTCTAGTCTCCATCAGTGATGATATGTTGATCGTGACAAATCGGGTCAAAAAATACTCGACATGGTTTTTTTAGATTTCATTCCTTCCAAGAGTTTAAACCATGTCGTAAAAAATTTGAAGTTTTGATGTACTGGAGATGAATGGTAGAGGAATATACGTAGAAGAACTATGAATTCAATACAGCTTCCCCGATAGATGATGTGAATTCGTCATGAAATTCGTCTTGATTTGTACGTGAAAATGTGAATATAGACTAATTCTACATTCAAGATTATGCATTTCACACAATTTGATATCAAAATTTGTCGATGTTACATAATATTCGATTGATTTGTACATGAGAATGTAGATGAGACGTGATTTTAGACGAAGGATTACGAATTTGACTTAATCTCCATATCCCATGGGTGTATGAGTTCCACATAGATTTGCTTCGATTTATTCTTAGCAATAAGGATTAAGAGTGATTACATATTGAAAAGAGCATAAACTCCATGTCATTTTCCTGCAGAGTATATCGAATTTACACAAATAATCTGGCTCGATTTAGAAATGGAAATGTAAGAGCAGATCGATCACAAGTGAAGAAGGTAAAAATTTAACACAACTCACACCACGGGTATATAGATTTCACACGAAGTTGCTGTCATGCGGATATGGAAGAAGGGGATACAGAGTGATTGTATGTAGAGAGATTTGATACGATTCTACATCAGAATTTGTCGATTTCATCTACATTTTACCCTCGATTTGTAAGTGTGAATGCGAGCATGAGGTGATTTGATGTGAATTGCATGATTACCATACACGTTTTCAAGATCATGGAATTCGTACAATCTGACATCAAAATATGTTAGTTTCCCCATAAGATTCTCCTGATTTGTACATGGAAATGTAGATACAGTGTGATTTCACGTGACGCACAATAAATTTGCCACGATTACACATCCCGAGGGTGTATGCATTTTACATGAATTTCTTCTGATTCATACACAAAAATGTAGATGTAGAGTGATGTTAGAAGTTAAACATTCACTTTATAGGATTATAGTATGTTAATTCACATATAATCTGCTTCGATTCGTACACAAAAGTGTAGGAACAGACTGGTTTTATATATAAATCATTAGTTTGATACAACTTTCCATCATGGGTTTATGCGTTTCACATAAGATTGCTGTGATTCGTATATGGGGATAGGGATATCGAGTAATTGTACATAGAGAATTAGAGGTTTGATGTAATATTACATCAGAATACTTCGTTTTCACATGGAATTCGCTTCAATTTCGAGCAGGTATATATGTTACCGTGAAAGCCCGAAATCCGTGATTGCCGGGCATCCACTAGTGAATCCTAAGATTCACTGGTCTCAACCAGTGATTGTTAGCATTCACTGGGCATCGACCAGTGAATGTCAGCATTCACTGACCCGGCCCAGTGAATGCCAGAGATCGGAAGATTTGGGGAATGGAAGTCGAATAAAATGTCAACCACATTGTCTCATTATCCCAAGTTCCCGAGTCAGGTTGCAATATGGAGAAATATCGATTATCCATCAATGAGGAGTTGTCAATAAAATGTCTTGCCAAATACTTGTCGATCTCAGGAATATCTCATAGAAAATAGTCGTGAATGACAAAAAATGGGTGACATAGACGTTTCACTTATGATTATTCATGACACACTGCTCATGCTGACACAATTGTCCTTTCAATTTTGTGCGCCACGGCTACCTCAGTAGATGAAGGTTAGAAATCAGGAACTCCTGACCTCATTCGATGGGTGATGAATAAAGAGGCCATACTTCCTCAACCTTTCTGAGTGGAACCCCCGTTTTGTGGCAATTTGGAAATAATGAGATTCACTTGGGAACGCGTAAAATTCTGACTCCAAAAGAGTGAAACTCGCTCTTTCCGGAGTTGCCACAGAGTGGGGGTTCGTACGGAAAGGTTAAGAGAGTATTGAACACTATACCTTGATTTTTCAATATTCCAACCTGCCTCGGAAACTTCGGATAATGAGACAATGTGTTTGACATTTTATTCGACTTCCATTCCCCAATTCTTTCGATCTCCGAAATTCACTGGTCCGGGTCAGTGAAGGCTGACAATCACTAGTGAAAGCCCGAAATATGGCCTCAGCAACGATATCAGCTACGAATTCCGGGCTTTCACGAGTGAATGTCAGCATTCACTGGCCTCGAACAGTGAATCTTAGGATTCACTAGTGGATGCCCGGCAATCACGGATTTCGAGCTTTCACGGTAACATATACACCCTATCCCACCATCACTCGATTCATTAATCTAACATGGGATTACATATCCACTTCGAAAAGATGTGGGGATGTGTGCATTTCACATCAAATACTCGGAAATGACGGTTTTCGTCCTCAAAATCCATACGTTTCTCTCGAAATTACGGGCTCTTGCCTAAGAATACATTGATTCCACTCGGTCCTACGAAATTCGATTCTTGGAATGCATAAATTTTGTTCAGTCGGGCGGGTTTCTACCCCCGAAATGCATCGATTTTACCCGAAAATACGGGGTTTCACTCATGAAATTCATACATTTCAATCGGTAATACGGGTTTTACCCCTCGAAATGCACCCACCAACTCGGAAGTACGGGTTTTTGCTCTGGGAATACATACATCCCCCTCGGTCATATAAGATTTCACCATCGAAATATGTACATTCGCCAGAAATGTGGGCATATATTCCAAGAATATGTAGATTCTGACCGAGAGTATGTATCTGTTTATCTATGAAATTCATCCTCAAGCACTAATTCCCCTGTAACCGTGTGAAACCGTATGATTCCCAATTAAATATAGAATCCACAATGAAATTCATTAATTTCGCTATTTTTCACCACAGAATACTATGAACTTAATCAATCGAGCGTAATATGATTCGTGTAGTTATCCTTGTACCCATACATATGGCACATCTCAATAAGGAAATCTACATATTTATCTATCACACAATATGACACACGATGAGCTCTTTCCTATAATACACGAGTGAACGGCCCACTGTGACATACCTTGTTATGGGTATCCATGGGGAGAGAGCAGTGAGACGAATGATGTGTCCTAACTATCATATGAGCAAATTCACTTAACTCGGTGATTTGGGAGGAAAGAAACTTTGAAAATTCTTTCCAACGCACATGACTCGGGTTTTACATACTTCCAGTTATCGGTATTTAGAACTCGAATCTACTCGCGTGATCGATTTTTACGAGACAGCGTGAGTTGGGACAGAGAAACCCGGAAATGGCCATGAGAGCAATGCTATTGCCACATGCACGGACACTCTATCATCACCCAATTGACCGCTGACGGCGATGGAGAGTATCGCACTCATCACCAGAAAACTCGAGGAGATCATTGGAGTTATAATATACACTTTATTCAAGAGTTTTCCAGCAATGTAACTCCCGAAAATCCCCTTGAAGAATAGGAAAAGTAGCTCGTACGATTGAACAGCGAAATATAGGATCACGCAGTCACTTACCTGGTATCAAATACAATAAAAGCGAGAGATCACAAACAAAACCGGATCGGTTCCATTTGTTGAGGTGCGCCTGAAAAAACATGATTCCTCGGAGCGATCACGTTTTTGAAGGTGAAACCTTCTTTACCGACGGTGGACGATTCGGCCACGGGGAAAATTTTGACTGGATGCGAACTCCGGCGCGTAACTATTTGCCGCGTTGTTATATTCTATATCCAATAATCGTGAATATAGCTGCTGTCCCTGCCCGGTGACCGTCACATAACCCTGCAAAACGACACAGGACTGAGTATATTGCGTAAGACTTTACATTTCAGGTAGATCTAAGGAACTACGAAACCTCCAAAGCTGGATCCTGCGTATATTATATCGAATGTAAAAAGAGAGAAGAACGAGGCACGCGATAATCCAGGACCTTGAACACGGTTTTCTCCTTCAGAGTTTTTCCTGTTCACGGGATTTTCTTCCCGGCAAATGCAAAGGCCCTGTAAACGTACATAAACTCACGAACGTTAATATAACCATCATTAAATAAAATACCCAATTAATGAATAAACAATAAAATGAATACCTAAACTACCGGATAAATACAAGAATCCTGAACTTAGACTAAACATTGGGTGTACGACGCGGTAAAATTCCCACACTGTACAGAAACAGGAAACGTCGATCAATCATCTGTCTGACATATTTCCAAGAATACGGCGCGGTAAAGTTTCCCACGTGTTACGAAAACAGGAAACGTCAATCAATCATCTGTCTGACATATTCCCAAGAATAGGGCGCGGTAAAGTTTCCCACGTGTTACGAAAACAGGAAACGTCAATCAATCATCTGTCTGACATATTTCCAAGAATACGGCGCGGTTAAGTTCCCACGTGTTACAAAAAACAGGAAACGTCAATCAATCATCCCTGACAGTTCTTGGAAAAACACCACGGCGTTCGCGTTCACACGCTCGCGCTTACACCGAAAATGTCAATCAATCATCTCTGACAGTTCTTGGAAAAACACCACGGCGTTCGCGTTCACACGCTCGCGCTTACACCGGAAACGTCAATCAATCATCTCTGACAGTTCTTGGAAGTATACCTCGGCGTTCGCATTCACTCGGTGGCACCAGAGCACCAATCAAAATCAGAACCATTTCAAAACGCGTAAACAGTTCGTAGAAATTTCCGCAACCAACCAATCAGGGAAAAGCCTCGTTCTCCCATCCGCGAGAAAATGGGGAGGAGAAAACTCCGACTCCCATCAACTGGAGACCGAGCCAGCATATATAAGGACCCTCCAAATCGAAGCATCATCTTCTTCTTCTTGGCTACGCAGCATTGTATTGAGTACATCTCGAATATACAGAGGCTTCGTTTACATAGTCAATAAACCAAGAGTAACCTATCAACCTATAAATTGTGTTTTGATTTCTCCATCGATCACTCCTTGGTTTTCACACCTTTGCTCAAATTACCCAGAGTTAAAAAATTTACCGCCTTGAGTTGACGACTGCGCAGGAGTAATCAGACATACCCTGTGCGTAACAGCGTAAACGCCGAGGTTTTAATGTAGTATCTTCTTACGGGCGCCACGGTGGAAACGGCGTTACCCGCCGCAGAAACCCCGTGTAAGTCCCGCATGAATGCCGATAAATATCCATTCGCAGCTGAGCGCATGGTCGTGTCCGTCTGTTTGGACTTTGAATACAAAGATTGGTTGGAAAATAAACTATTTTGAAGCTTGGCAATTCTGTACAAAAAGGTTGGTTGACGACAAGCTCCATCAGGGTTTGTTTGTCAATCATTGTTTTGACCCAAGTTTTGAAGTGAGTGCTGTTTGTAAAAGTTCCAACTTCTTGTTGCAAGAATAGTGCACTTCAATTTTTGAACAGTGTCGCAGTTCACCATCATTCGATTCAGAACTTGGAAGAAAGACTGATTCATAAACAAACTGTGATGGAGCTTGTCGTCATCCAACCTTTTCATACAGAACTGCCGAGCTTTCAAGCTAGTTTATTTCCCAACCAAATACTGTATTTGAAGTCTCAACAGGATCCAGTTTGTGATAATTTCAACTACTTGTTGAGAAAAGTGTGCAACTCCATCTCAACCTGATGATTCAGTTGGAAGCTGCATGTGCTTTGCTCACATCTCATTACTCTCAGAGTATCAGGTTTCTGGTGTTTTTCAGCACTCCGTAGATGAACTAAGTGATCGGTCGAAGATTGAGAAGCACTATTCTCTCAACAAGGATTTGAAGATATCACAATCTGCATGAGTTTTAGACCTTGAATACAAATATTAGTTGGGAAATGAAGTATCTTGGAACTTGGCAGTTCTGTACCAGGAAGTTGGATAACGACAAGCTCTATCACAGTTTGTTTGTCAATCATCGTTTTATTCAAGTCATGAAGTAAATGCAGTTTGTAAAAGTTATTACCTCTTGTTGCGTAAGAATAGTGCACCTCAAACTCTGAACAGTGTTTCAGTTCACCACCATTGAATTCAGAACTTTGATGAAAACAATGAAGACAAACAAACTGGAATGGAGTTTGTTATCCAAACATTTCATACAGAACTGCTAAGCTCCAAGCTAGTTTATTCCGCAACCAATGTTTGTATTCAAGGTTTGAACTGAATGCAGTCTGTGATATTTTCAACTCCTTGTTGAGAGTATGGTGCTTCTGAATCTTTGACCAGTCATTCAGTTCATTGTCGGAGTGAAAACACCAGCTACTTGATACTCTGGATGGAATGAGATGTGAGCAAAGTGGATTCAACTTCCAATTGAATCATCAAGTGAGAGACCAAGTTGCACATTTTACTAAACAAGTAGGTAGAACTATTACAAACTGCATTCAGTTCAGACCTTAAAAACCAAATTCGGTTGTGTTGTATCCTGGGTTCGTGGTATTTTCGGGTTTGTAAAGTAACTAGTCTTGAAGTAATGAACACTATGATTACTTCAATATCTCTGGATGATATTCTAATTACAGTGGTGCTACAACTTGCAGGCTCCGTGCCACCATCCGAAGTGCCGTCTGCACTCATCACACACGCACATCTCGTGCGCAGACTCACACACACACACATGCCCATACACCGCGTACATTATGTATATACCCAACATCTCCTTCTGAGAAAAAAAAATCATTTTCAGAATCTATTTTTCTGCTTGTACGAGGTGTATAATTTTAACAAAAAAAATCTCTTTTTACATGTGAATGCCAATGAAAATTTCTGCTTATGTAGCAAGAACAAAATAAATTGATATTTGTACAGATCTTCGTAGATAGAAAATGTAAATAGAAAAAATCTAAGATTGTAAGTTAAGATCAAAATCACGCAGATGACCTGGTAGACGAATTTCGCGTCGTGGTCTAGCCGGCGTATTCATGATTTCAATACCTGGTCGAGTATCATTTTTCTCAGTCACAGATAAGTTTTTTCCTCGACCCCTACCCCTACCTGCAGATCTGTAGATCTGGTCTTGAAAAGGACCCTGAGGAGCAGGTGAAACACGTGGCAAAACTTGAATCTGTTCTTCTGGGGCTACATCATAATAGTCAAAATCGGTTTCACAATCTTCATGTACATTAGCTAAGCGTAACTGGTCTACATGTCTCCGCCATTCTCTACCATCATTCAATTTTACAATGTAATGCAATTTACCAATGCGCTTTGAAATTTTCCCGAAATTCCATTTTTCTTTACCATAGTAATTTCGCGCAGCTACTTTATCGGCAATTTGATATTCTGTACAAGTTTTATCACAGTTTACATCATTTGTGAATGATTTTGATGGTCTCATCACATCTAGTTGAGAACGTATTTTTCTATTGAAAACAAGATCAGCTGGCGCTTTACCAGTTGTTGCAAGAGGAGTTACTCTATACTGGGCTAGAATTTCTTGTAATTCATATTTCATAACTGAATCAGGTGGAATTTCCGCTAAAGCTTGTTTAATTGTTTGCACATAGCATTCAGCTTGACCATTAATTGATGGATGAAACGGGACTGTAAGTTTGTGGACAATGCCATGATTCATGAGAAACTCTTGAAAAGTTTTTGAAAGAAATGTACGAGCATTGTCTGAAACAAAACTTCAGGGACTCCAAATCTTGAAAACAGTTCTTTGCAAATTTGAATAGTAGTATCTGCCAACATATTTGGAACTATAAATACTTCTGGCAATTTTGTAAATGCATCTACAATTATGAGGAAATATTTACTTAAAAATGGACCAGCGAAATCTATGTGTAGATGTTCAAAAGGAGCTGAAGGAGATTCCCAGACATGGATTTCGACTTTGCTTGGCTCGTTTCTCTGTAACTGACAATCTTTACAACTTTTTACCAAAGTTTCAATTTCACTAGAAATGTTGGGCCGCCAACAATGCCCTCTAGCTAAGTTTTTCATCTTGACTATGCCAAAATGGCCTAAATGTAATTTTTGTAACACTTTTTCACGCAGCGATTTAGGTATTACTAATCTGTGATTCCGTACTAGCACTCCATGTTCAATACTGAATTCTTTTGGATCTACATTCCAAGTACTTTTGGCACTCAAAGCTTTGCCTTCACGCAAGAAAGTAATGATTCTGTACAATTCATTGTCATTCTCAATTTCACGTAATAAATCATTCGGACTTATCAACAAAGAATCAATTGCATTGATGTAGAATCCATCAACTACGTCTATGCTTTCATCACCTCTTTGTAATGGAACGGGTAAACGTGACAAACAATCAGCATTTCCATACTGCTCTGATCTTTTATACTTAATATCGTAAGAAAAACCTCTCAAAAAAATTGCATAGTGCTGCATACGCATAGCACTGTAAACAGGAAGACTCTTATCCCTTGAAAAGATCTGTGTAAGCGGACGATGGTCCGTGTAGAGTGTAAACTTGTTACCAATGAGATATTGGTGAAGCCTTTTGCAACCGAAAACAATCGCATATGCTTCTTTGTCAATCTGACTGTCCTTGACCTGCGTCTTGTTCAGAGCCTGTGACACACAGATAATAGGGCGTTCGCTACCGTCAGGATATTGATGAGATAGAATCGCACCAACACCATAAGGGCTAGCGTCTGTTGCTAATATCAGTGGTAAGGTTGGATCATAGAACGCGAGGCATTTATCATCTGTAAAAGCTCTCTTTGCATTGACCCAAGCAGCTTCTTGCTGAGGGCCCCATTGAAATTCAACATCATCGCGTAGTAACTCGTTCAGAGGTTGTAACATAGTTGATGCATTCGCAATAAATCTATTATAATAATTGATCATTCCAATGAAAGCTTCCGTTTCACTCACATTCGTAGGTCTAGGCATTTCTCTATAGCTTCATACTTGGCACTATCTTTTTGTATACCATTGCGATTTATAACATAACCACAATAGCGAATTTCCTCTTTGAAATAAGGGCATTCTTTTTCGTTAATTTTCACATTATGATCATTTATTACTTTGAAAACTTCTTCCAAAATTTTCATGAACTCAACTTTACTTTTAGCTGCAATTCGTATATCATCAAAAAGACATTTTACCCCTTTTATTTTCTTCAAAATTCTTTCAATTTCTTTCTGCCATTCGGCTGGAGCAGGGGAAATTCCATACATTAGTCGTTTAACTTTATGAAGACCTCTATGCGTATTTATTGTAAGTAAGATTGCACTAGCATCATCTACTTCTAATTGTAAAAATGCCCCCTGGCAAACTATTTTCCGAAAAACAGAGCAACCTTCTAGATCTGTAAATATTTCATCCATAATAGGAAGTGGATGTTCTGTGACGTTAAGGTGAGGATTCACTGTGACGCTGTAATCGCCACATATTCGAACAGTACCGTCATCTTTAAGAATAGGAACAATGGGCGTAGCCCAATCTGAATGATCCACTGGCTCCAAACATTCTTCTAACTCGAGTCTATCCAATTCTTTGTCTACTAAAGGAACGAGTTTGAATGGAAGAGGGCGAGCTTTTAGAAAAACAGGTGTAACGCCTGGCTTAAGCGAAAGGGATACTTTGGCACCCTTGATTTCACCTATTTTCTTTCCAGTCAAATTAGGATATTGTTTGTATAAGCTAGCAATGTAAGAATCGACATCAAGTGTAAAAACTGTAGTCTTAATTGAATTTAAACTAGGAGCAAAAATTGCTTGTAAGCATTCCTTGTAGCGTATGAATTGTCTTATCCATTCACGACCAATTAAAGGGGCACGCTTAATCGGAGTAAGATTCAAATTCAGAGTGAATCTATGATTTGCAAGAGTCACATTCACTGTAATGTACCCTGTAACACGAAATGTAGTACCACAATACGATACCAGCTGCAACGATGTAGGTTGAATCTTCGAATTCTTGAAGAGTTGAACAGCTTGCGTAGTCTCCATGAGAGTAACTGCTGAACCAGAATCTGCTTCACAGCTCAACTGATGTCCATTAATGTCCAAAGTCACAACAAACTTTTTACGTAGCAGCATCTATTCAGGCAATGTGTGCACTGCACCAATGTCCTCAATTCAAAAGATATCATGCACAGCACTGTAATCTTCTTCAAGGCTCTGTCCATGCCCTGGCTGTGACGACTTATTCTTTTTGAAGCAAACTTTTTCCAAATGGCCATTCCCACTGCAAAAGTTACATTTGATGTCTTTGGGAAGCTCACATTTGTTTGCATAATGATTAGGAGAACCACATCGGTGGCATGTATGCTTGGTATTAGATGTACTAGCTTTCGACTCTGTATTTGAGCTTCGAGTATTTTTATTTGGCTTTTGATTATGTTTCATTGGAGCATTTTTGCCTGCATGTAAATGATTCACAGAATCTGGAGCTTGATGTGATGTATTTGTCTCTTTTTCAGAGAGCTCCATAGCAAGAGCTATTTGAATTGATTTTATAAAAGTCAAACTATCAGTTTCTAGAAGTTTGCTTTGTATACGCCTTTTGTTTAAACCAAAAACAAACTGATGACGTAAAGCCTTTTGAGCAAAATCCCCAAAATTACATGTTGTACTTAGCTTGGTGAGTGCATTTGCGTAGTCCTGCACTCCCTCGCCATCCAGCTGACGTCTGCAGTTGAACTTGTAACACTCAGCTATCTCGAGCGCCGCCGGTGCGTAGAGCTCCTTCAATTTCGTTGTAAGCTCGTTGTAAGTTTTTGTGTACGGTGCGACGCTACCGTAATAATAGCATCGTGTGTTGAATGCTTCTTCACCGACGTAATGTAGTAACAGCGGTACCTTGTCTTCTGCTGTTGTTTTCATAATGACGAACGCGCCTTCTAGGCGTTGAATCCATCTATCCCAATTTGAAGATTTAGGCTTGAACACCTCAATTTGTAGATTTTCGTACTGTATGACTGTAGAAGCGGGGCTTGCGCCAGCACCACCACCAGCGTTTCCTTCGCCTGTCATTTCAAAGTGGCCGCCTTTCTGTACACGGCACACGAGTATGTAAAATGTAGCTGTATTGACGACACGGGCACTTTCGTAAACTGTTTGTAATCTTTCTCAGCAATTGTAATTGCTGTTATGTATTTGCACGTCACGCACTGGGCTTGGCACAAATGTAATGTACTGCACCGATACGATGTGTTTGTACTCAGCGCTGTAGCGCAACACTCCGTATATAGCCACGTGGCGCGACAATTTTCTTCGCACATCCACTGATCACTGTAAAAATGTACCTGCGCTGTAACGCATCTGTACGTGCACCAGCTCCTTGTCAAATGCACTTTTGCTCGTACAGTGAGCTTATACACTTGCACTTATTGGTTCGCTCACGCCGAACGAGTGCTCCGATTTTACACTTGAACGTACGTACATCAACTCAATGGTTAACCTCTGTACACAAGGATTGCCCAAAGTTGCAAAAATATACCACAAATTCACGATCCTCGTCGCCACTTTGTTGTATCCTGGGTTCGTGGTATTTTCGGGTTTGTAAAGTAACTAGTCTTGAAGTAATAAACACTATGATTACTTTAATATCTCTGGATGATATTCTAGTTACAGTGGTGCTACAACTTGCAGGCTCCGTGCCGCCATCCGAAGTGCCGCCTGCACTCATCACACACGCACATGCCCATACACCGCGTACATTATGTACATACCCAACAGGTTGGGAAATAAACTATCTTGGAGCTTGGCTTGCCAAGCTTCAAGATAGTTCATTACCCAATCAATGTTTGTATCTAAGGTCTAAACTGAATGCAGTTTGAGAACTAGTTGAGAGAATAGTGCTCCTCAATCTTTGATCGATCACTCTGTTCATCTATAGAGTGATGAAAAACACTAAAAACTTGATACTCTAAAAGTAATGAGATGAGAGCAAAGCACATTCAGCTTTCAACTGAATCACACCCGACCAGCGGTCAGAAGGTTTCACCTTCTTGCGCACGTGGTCGCCACGCACATAATTCTTTTTCCTGGAAGCGTAATATGCTTGCCAACCAAAGATAATTCGATGCACATGGACCCGACCCATCTTAATTTTTTCGTTTTTTGATGAAGAATCAAATGTCATTCGCAGAAATGTGATTGATCAGACTGCGTCGTCGTACATACAGTGAGAAATATCGTTGAATTTTTTTTCGTTTTAAAAAGTAGTCACGCGTCATCAACAGGAGCAAGCACAAGTTGGCACCAACTTTGTCAGGTATAGAACCAAAAAGTGATTTAGATAGAAAAAAAACACCTCATTCCGAAAACGCGTTCCAAAAAAACACCTTACTCCTGTATTTTTAATAATTAATTGATGAATATGCGCATAGCACTCCATGTTGTGTGGTTTCCCTGCGGCTCGTACTGACATACGAGTAGCTTGAAAAAATTCCAATTTTCTTAATAAAAACTCCTCCTCCACAGTTTTGCGATCCAATAATTTGTTGTTTTGTTATTCATATAATAAATAATCACACCGGAAGTCTTGATTACCAGCTAAATTAGGCTGGGTTCACAGTGTCGACACGTGCTACGCGCGGCAAATTCAAATTGTATCATTGCGAGTCAACAGTATTCGTGCACTAGCCTGGTTGTGAGGTATTCATTCATTATTCAATCACAGAAGCATCAGTACGTCGTTTCCTAGAGAATTCGAATTGGCGAAAAAAAGGTGAAATACGTTAGCTCATCACAAATTCTTTTATTGGAAATTTCTCTCACTATCCGCATGAAAAAGTCGCATATCATATCAGAACCTTTGCCGATTCTGTTTTAATACAATGGACAAGAATAGTGACAAATGCTATTTTAAATTGGGTCGGCAAAATCACGAGAACGAGGAAACCGGTATGATCAGGAAAGGTGCAGAGCCTTTGAAAGTTTAACTTTATTTTTTTATACTACCACTGGCCTGGTTGTGAGGTATTCATTCATTATTCAAGGGCGCCCTTATTCAATCACAGAAGCATCAGTTCGTCGTTTCCTAGAGAATTCGAATTGGCGAAAAAAAGGTGAAATACGTTAGCATATCACAAATTCTTCTATTGGAAATTTCTCTCACTATCTAACTTGCTCGAGGATTTTGATTATGCTGCACATTGCATGATATTGAAATAATGAACCCAATATTACCACATTGAAACTAATATAACAAACATATCTCCAGGAAGAGTCAGCTGTGTGCTACAAATCTTTTCAAAGCTCTTCTCAGATTCTAAAATGCGCAGCATGTGCACCTAAGTTTAATGTAATTCAACAATCCATAGTGGTAATTCACATAAATAACTAAACATTATTTGTAATTCTTCAATTGGAGCCCTGCAATTGGAAGGGTCTTCTTGTGATTTTGAAGATGGCTATGTGCCGACAGAACATGGTGGTGATGATGCAAACAATTTATCTCAGAACAAATTAATATACTTTGAGTACACTATTCGAGTTCTTTGTTATGAAAGCTTGCACTCAAATATCATACATAACGTAGACTTTTGGGTATAGACTGAAAATATGACTTCACTCAAACATCATACATAAAACAGACTTTGGGTATAGACTGAAAATATGACTTTGCTGTCTTGAAGAGTTATGAACAGGTCAAGTTCTTTATCCTGTCGCTGGTTGGGAACCGTACAAAACATTTCAAATGGATTGAATCACAAAGCTATGAAATAATCAGCTAAACTTACAAAAGCGTAGTATAACTCAATTATTTCGTTGCATAATTTGGGAATGAATGGCCAGAAAACAGTTTGGAGAATATAATATGTGTAACTCAATCAAGCCCATATACAAGCACATTGCAGCTCTTGATCATTTTCAAGAAATTGAGAGGTAATATAGTATATATACATAAACATAATAAGTACACAAGAATGTGACTAATATTCCACAACCTCTCTTTTACATGATTAAATGTTAATTTCATTTGTTGTTTTGCTGGGCCACCAATTTTTCTGTAGACCATGGGAAGAATCTCTCGTTTGTTTGAGCCATTTTCACTGACTGACTAGTGTAGCGATGACTAACTGGGTTGTGGAGATCTCACATCTTTCTTGCAAAGAATTAGTGATGTTTCAGAAAGAGATCCAACTAAGTAAAGTTTGAATGAGTATCCATCTTACACCTCTCACAAGGTACCGGGTTCCTCCTATGAAACAGATCAAATCAATATTTATTGTGAAGGAATCAGACTGTTGGAATCAAGAAAGATTCTTACTGTATTTCTTGGAGCATGAGTTTGGGAGTAACTGAGAAAGTGGTTCACTGTTTCATAGCTCTTGAACGAAGTGGCTCTGGAGTGTTGGGGATTCTTTAGGCGTTTTGGTATTGATGCCTCTTGATGATGAAGTAGGTCATTATTAGTAACCTCACACTCAATTTGGATGATGATGAATTGATCAGCTTTGGGAGACTAGTACAAGCTTGCGCAAAGAGTATCATGAAATGAAATGCATTCAGAACAGCTTGTCACCAATGGGCATGCCTAGAGCTCCAGAGGTAGGTTGCTTCTCTGCTCCTCAACTTTCTGTATGAGAGTTGCAACATTTCGAGCACTCACGACAATTTTCTTCATATGGCGCATTTGATGAAATATTTTACAAAAATTAATTTCCGACTGATAGTAGTGCATATGATAAATGTAGACTTGCAAAAAGAGTTCATTCAATCAACCCACCATTCAAAGGCACCTGAGGTAGTTTTGGTTGGAAGCCAGGAGCAGATATACTTTGGGAAGTTTCCCTTGCATGAGCAATCTGCTGGAGCATGGTTTGACAGACCAGAAGAATTGATTGGTAGCAATTTGATCTGTTATGGTGGAATTCTTGTCTGAGTTTCCTGTAGAGGCACTGGCAGGGATTCATTGTGTGCATGTGAAATTGGCAGTGTCTCTAGAATGTCCTGAAATAAAAGGAAAGTCAAGAGCGTCCATTGGCTCAGTCGGTAGAGGCCTTGTGCCTTGAGCGGGCTGAAATAATGCGCTCGAGGGGGCGTGGGTTCGAATCCCGGTTGGGTCACTTGGGATTTATTTCCGAGTAACTCAATCGAGAACGCGAATCCTTGCGTTCCGACAGAATGCCTTGAGTGCTGAGCGCTCGGCCAAAAATTCGAAAGAACGATTGGCCTCGATGAGAGTTGGTGGTATCCTCCAGCAGCCGTGTCGAGCGTTGAGCTTCGCTATGACTGTCATTGGCAGTCCAGAAGTATCAGCGGAGAGACCGAATGGCAGATCATACTCGAAAAACGCCGCGGTGGTGCTTGAATTCTCGTAGCAACTCTCTGGTACAGTCCGCTCGAAAGTTCGCACTCACCTGATAGGAAACATTGGAAAAACGACTAAAAACTGGAAAAATGACTACAAACTGGAAACATGACAATGGCCTCCACGCCAAGGCGGTGGAGGTAACACGTAAAAGCTCAAAAAGAGTATACGTTGGAAACAAATACAATACAATACAAGAAAAGGAAAGTCCAAAATGTAAAGCCACATCCGACTTAAGAATACCAATGACTGTATTTATTCATTATCTGATTACACTAAGTAATCAGAGGATCAATGAGAACACCAAAGTTCTGAGTACTTCAAAGTTTGCTTCATGCATATTGAAGAAGAGAGTAACGATTGCTGTTTAAATGACTTGGCAGGTATTTATCCAGTAATTGTGATTGAAAGAACAAATCAATTACTCTTGATGACTATTTACAGCAAGAAATCCACGAGAACTTGTGACATTTGTCTCATCAAGCACCTGTACTAATAAATCCATGAATGTAACTTGCACATTAAAGAACAAATCTATCTGAACTTCAATTTATGGATGGAAATGACTACATCAAACTAAAAGAGACTCTCGAAGGTGATGATTGTGAAGACCTTAAACTCACTGACTGCCGCTCAGGGTAGGTATCACTTTGGTACCTAATCTGAACCACTCCAAGAAGCAGACCGACTGCAACTCAGTGGCAGGGGTGGTGACTCTCCTTGTGGTGACTTCATTCTTGCGTGCACTTGATCAAGTGTATAGTCTGGATGATTACAAAGAGAATTGAATAAACATGAAAAAATCGCCAGTGGAAATGGAACTGCAAAAAATTCTCCTTCGTTGGGTTATCCTAACATCTCAATCATGGAGCGTATGGCTCATAGCGTATGGTATGGCTAGTAGAAGTGACCACTTGTGGTCACTGACCAGAATCTAGCCACTGGATGCACAAAAAAAAGCACAAAAGAGGGATTTGTGAGATGAGAGCCCGTTTGATGATATAAACAAGTATTTCCTTGCAATCAACTTATTGAACTATAGCCAGCGTTCGTTCTTCTTTTGTGACAGCCGGAACGTGTGATCACTAGGTTGACCAGGGACCGGGTTATTGAGGGTTATGTTTACGTGAACATATAGATATCTGTGTGTCTAATAGTGCGCGTAGAAATCATCTGTATACTGTATAATACACTGTCCATCATACAGCCGGCAAAAGCCGAGAGCGAGAACAACGCAGGCGCGCTACATGGGCGCGCAATATCAATCATAATGTGAAAATAGGATATCAAACTGTTGACCTATGACCTACTGGGAAACTCTACGGGATAAATCAAGCTATCAATTTCAAAGTTCTTGATCTCGGAGAGAAATCTGAATCTTCGATTGAAGTTTTATACGCAAGTAATCCTTATTGTCGCATACCGAGTGAACGATTTATGAAAAACTGGTATTTTCAAAGAATCAAAAGATACTTTAGCTCCAAGTCGTTAAAAGTGTTAGTATGTACGTTTATCAATGAAACTGCAGTCATCTGCACTCGATGATTAATTCACATATGAGTTGTTCAGAGTCATAGTGGACTCAGTCCACTTTTGAGACTCTTTCATTCTGTGGTCTCGCAATATTCAACCATGAACAGAAGCCATCCAGGGATCATTCTCCAAGTCGAAGAATATGATCGAAAAAATGAGAAAAATTGTCTGCAAAGGATGCATTTAAGTCCACCAATACGAGGGGAATTTTCAGGCTGATTTTTCGCATGATTTAAAAGTGGACTCAGTCCACTATGACTCTGCACCATCCATATTTCTGATAAAATCAGTTTACAATTTCAGCGTATAGCTGCAAAATTGCAAAATTGAATAATAGTCAATGAGTTACTCATATTTTCATGGTCTGCGATCATAGCAACATATGATCCAAGGGTTATTTAGATGAAAATGAGTGTGAAACCGGATCTTGGGTTCAATGCAGTTTTGAGTGGAAAATTTCGTGTCAAAGTATGTAAGTACTCACATTGGCTATGGAAATTATACTCCGTAACAGCCAGGGCTGCATCGGCTTCCATCCTACAAGATACATGAATGTTAAAATTCTCAACGATTTTAATATAATAAAGTACAGATCAAGTTAGCCAGTGTACACATACCTTGAATCACAATTTGTCCCGATCCTTCGACATCGATCGCCTAATGTATGAAATGAGCGCGGGCTTCAATCCTTCATCATTTCGTCTATTCACCTCTTCTATATACTGAGGTAAGTTGTTCCTCCTTTGCCAACGGCCATTCATAAGTTTCACGTATGAATAGTAATGCATAATGTCATTTGAGTTATCAGTATTTTGAGCATCAAAGGCCACTATACCAATCAAAAAATACTCCCGGCCTCCCAAAACCAGATGAGCAGGAATGTCCATAAGCTTAGTTTTGAAAACTTCATCTTGACCATAATTCACCCATAAGTCTATACAGTAGTATCTCGCAAACTGGTACGTGACTTTCCCAATCTGGTTGCATTTTTTGCAAGGTTTTGTCGAAGAATAAATTGCATTCAAGTCATTCTGTAAATTGCGCAATGAGCCTTCGGCTTCTGCCGTGATGCCAGGCTCTAAGCTTTCGAATTTTTTCTGGACTTTTTCTTTTCGATGACATCTTGAACATTCAAATGAAATCTGAATGCAGCAGTAATCATTCATAACTGATTTAAACAGGTTGTCAATAAAATATGCGCAGTTAATCGTGGTTGTATGTCCGTCTGATGTCATTTGATACTTTTGTAGCAGGGCAAACTGATATATATCTTGATAATAGACAGCCCTTCTTTTCTTCCTATTATAATTAAAAATCATGTCAAAGAATTTGCAATTCCCTCGGTATTTCTGACGAAAGGTGCGAACTAGCTCTCGAGCTTGATTCCTAGTTCTGTATGCATATGCAAATATTTCAAGAAGAGAGTCCACGGGGCAGGTATTCCTCAGCTTGATGCTTTCACCACACTCTGAAAAGTCTGTGCTCGGATTTAAGTCATTTCCATCTGCAATCAAAGCCATGCCCTTATCAACCGCACGAACGGAATCATCAGTGCTCGTATCAGTGTCAATGTTTTCATCGATACCGAAATCGTCATCAACATTATGACTACCATCGTTAAGGTCATTTACTCTCTCAACAATATCATCGGCATCACCCAAGCATTTTTTTCTTGGCTCTCCTTCCCATTCGCTTGTTTCTGCGCTGCCACACGGAGATGATTCTGAGTCGCTATCGTTCATTATTTGGTCTTCATAAGTCGAAACTTCTGGATCAGAATTGTACGGCTCTCCATCCTCTAGATTTCGCAGGAATTCGTTTACTTTTTCTTGGATTTGCAACGCACGTAAGTCTCGACATGAATCATCAGGGGTCACTGCAGGTGCATTGAAGCAGCGGGAGAGAGCTGTCATTCTGTTGGATTCTGTTCGTGCTGCTGGGGCTGAAGTATCAAGTCTGCCTTCATTTGATGGAAGAGAGATGACATTACATTGATGCTCAGCCATTGGCTCATCATAACGCGAGACGGGCTCACGTAATTGGCTGACTTTCACGTAAAGAACAAGCGATATATTGATTCCTTCATTTGATGGATTTTTCACTTGTTTCAACTTTTTTTCCATGTCATCTCTCACTACCCATGATCCATCTATACGTAGGCAGTAAGCAATGTAGTGGCCCTGAAACAGGGAAGTATCAATTGGACTCCGGTGAGATGGATCGCGAGCTGGCTCTTTATCTTTCACAAGTTTGTAAGAAACGAGGCCTGATAATCTGTACCTGTCGTTACTTATAATCAATTCTTTAGGCACAGCTGAAAGATTCTCAACAATACTTATCATGGTGCTATCGTTTACGTCTCTAGCAAAGTGTAAACATAAGTATGGACCTAGTCTATATTTCATAACGATATTTGCTGAGCACGGACACGTATCTTCAATATCGGTATTGAAAATATATTCCAAGTTTGCCTGAACAGTATTGTTTTCGAGGCAAGATGGAGAGATCGCGGTGGTTGGCATATTAAGAAGAGTCTTCTTCTGACAGTTAGCGCAATCAGATTTGGCTGTTGGGCCACAATTTTCGCTCATCAGCTGGTCAAAAAGCTCATCTATGTTGCATCCACAAGACACCAAGTGAATAAGTTTCCCTCCTTGATCGAGAATGCTCTTTTCAGTGCCATTGGAGAACAGGGATCTCATTAAGCTGCCTCTGAGCGTATAAATTGGACCTGTCGCCCCACTAATAGAGTACTTCTGAACGAATGATGCATGAGCTCCACAAGTACCTGCTCTGTTTGCCCACGAAGCGACGACTTTCTGGAAATTTTGATAGTTGCAATAAGAGTGACTCAGTAATTCTGTTATTGAGTCCAGGGCATCTGATCGATCGAAATTAATTAAGATGCACGGTTCATCGGGATTGATCTTCATTTTCCTAGGCAGCGAGTGACACTCATTCCAAAGAAAAGTTTTCGTTTTCTTACGCCCTCGGGGTCTTTGCAAGTCGAGCTCTATTTGGGGTTGCTTTCTAAGGTGTATCCCTGATCTTTGGGGTCGCGAGGGACTGGCTTGCCCATCTTCAGCTGTTCGTATCTCTAAGCACTTAGACATGTTAGATTCAAGGTCCTCTCCCATGTCAGGCTCCCCAATATCTACTTTATCTCGCCAAATTTCTTTTTCTCTCAGATGTTCGGAGCCAAGGCCTTGCTCTTGTTGCAGAGACGTAGTCTTGCGACGTCCAATTTTCCGGACCTCTATACCGTCTTGTACCTCTGCAGCTGAAATGTTCATTATTCCGTCGATGAGGTGACACTCTTGAGCAAAAACTCGATCAACGCGTTGAGCTGAGCTCGACTCTTTTATGTTAGCTTTCAAATATCCAAAGTAGTTCTCAGAATTACTCGTATGGTTCGCTTGATGTTTGTTACCAAAATGCTCGTTCATTAAATCCGTCCAACATACCATGTCCATACATAAATCTGTAAGTTGTTCGGCAAATTTTTCATTGCAGTAGTCATTAGCCTGATCGTGTTCGGCATACACGATACCTCTTTTGCTCCTATCTACAATTTGATGAATATGCTTGTGAATCAAGTCTGTCTCACTATAGTTAAATGTATCCACTACAGGATTTGGTGGCTTCAACCTTGCAATCTCTTCATCAAAGTCACGTTTAATCAATCTCTGTTTCAAATACTTGAATGATTCACAATACCTGTGTCCCGTTCTCGTGGAATATGCTATTATAGAAATACATTCCAAGATTTTATCGAATAATATCAACTCATGAGCATCGACGAGGAGGGCCACGCATTGCACGAGAAAATTCTTCTGACCCGGTGGAGAGCCTTCCCAGCACTTCCACCCTTTCAAAGCTTTTATAAAGTGAGTGGCGTCAATAACAATCTGACAATCCGGCTTGATGTATACAAGTTCGCCCAGCAGCAACCTCATACAAGTTTCCTTGTAATGGAAGAAACTGACTTCATTAAACGCAAGACTCACAGCATTTAGCAATGCTCTACTCATATCTGTGCATACGTAACTCGGAATGAAATTCACCGCGATCCTCCATGCCATAAGCCAATAGATGAGGTCGACAGCAGTGTTCTTCTCAGACGTGAGTTGTGCAAGAGGAACATTTTTGTTATCATAAGATGTCAGCAATACAGTATGTAAAGATGGCACGCCGTTCACGGTGGCTACCCAAGATCCGGTGCTATCGATGGTTACTTTTTTTTCAAATTTTCAACCAAAATCTTCGCCATCTCTCTTTGCTCTGGAGAGGAGAAGCTCAAATGAAATTGTTTGAAACCAATCTTGGCCGTTGATAAGAATTTAGCGTACGGAAGTTGCTTCGCTAACTTTTCAAAGGCTTGGAAAATTGTTTCGCTCCCATCAAGCCCTAATTTTTCCAGCTTCCCCTCTCTTCTGGCAGTGTCCAAAACTTTTTTCGAGTGAAAATTTGGTGGTTTTGGTCCCTTAAATCTCATCTTTTCGTTTGCTGTCGCTATCTGTAATTCCTTCGGCTTAGTTGTGGCAAGTATCCCCTTCATCTTAGTTCGTGTTGAGCCTGCCAATCTTCGCTTTGCGTCATGAGGGATATTCTTGGGATTTTTTGCCCTGACGTGAAATTCTACTGGAGTCGGAGATGCTGGCTCGGCGTAGCATCTTATTTGTATCAAACTCCCACATACCTTACAATACCCATCCGCGTATATGAATTCATTTCTTTGTCTGATTCTCTGATGTTTAAATATATATGGGCAAGGAATGTTTTTTGAGGACCAAATTTTATCGATGAATGAATCTGCCCAGCCGTCTCTAAGTGACTCTTTGCTTGTTCCATCAACTCTCTCTACTAATACTGGACTTATCTCAGACCATTCTTCCCAAGTTAGATTGATCTCAAACTCAAGCCAACGTTTGCATTTCTTGAAATTTTTAGAACCGAGCTCAGATTCCTCGTCTGATACGATACTAGAACCCTCTGAGACTCCCTCTTTGTAATAGCTGAGATCCATTTTCTTTCCTTCACGATATTTAGTGAGAAGATGATAATCATCTTTATAAAATTCGAAATAAAGACCTTCTGGTGTAACGTTACTCAACGACTCGGAAATCTTCGTCCAAACATCATGTTTCACGTGTTTCAACTTATTCCTATTATTTTCTTCATACAAATCATGTTTCAGTGCTTCAGCAAGGATATTCTCTGCACTTCCCTTAGATTTTGGGCCCCGCTTACTCATGGTTACCTGAGAAATTATTTCTACAGGTGATACGATGCAAAAGATTTATAAATCATTTGAAAGAGGTAACAAGTTGGTGCCTATATTTTCATGGTTTTTTGGTTCAAAACTATGAAAGTAAATCAGTTGTTTCTTTGAAATTTCATTGACTATATTCTGCAAGGCAATAAAATTATTGAAATATGCCTTTCTACTTTGTTGATGAAGGACTATCAATTACTTTCATACCAAAGTAGACTAATACATACGTAGTGTGTGATTTTGATACTCCATCAGCAAGAATCATTTGAATTGGTGGTGATCATTGCGATAAATTTCATCCTTCAACGGTAAAAAAAGTGACAATTCACCGAGGAATTGTCGTATGAGTAATTCCCCGAGAAAACGATAGACAAAAATGGGGTAGGTCTCAGATTCCTTTTGGAGTCCACTTTTTCGATCTTAGAAAGTCAAAATATGAATATCTGCCACCATAAAGAATTGGGAAATTTTTTTCGGACTGTGGCGCATAAATCAAGATTCGGTTTTTAATTTTTTTTCACTAAATTTTCGTAACTTGTTTTCAATAAAATCGTTATAACTCAGGAACGACTCTAAGTAAAGCAACGAGGTTCAAAGCATCTGAAAGGTGAGTGAAAAATCTATCAAAAACCACTCCGAAATTTTGGTTCCTATGTCACCTCGATTATATATGGGTGAACCCGTAAAAATCATCTTCGACTCTTTTTCTCAAAAAGCTATTTTTTGGAATATTTGGAAGTACATTTTTCAATGTAAAAAGTTGTGATCTTTTCGAAAAAAATACTTTCGTACTGCATTTCTGGATTCTAAGTTGTTTTTTGGGCATTTTTTGAATTTCAAAGTTAAAAAACCTCAATTTTCTGCGCATGCACGAGATTTGGGGATTCCGAAACTGATTTGAATGAAAAGCTGAGAAAATTTCCATGAAATTGACCACTTGCCGAGTTCAATTTCGTTGGTTTACACCAAAGTTTCGGTCACTTTTAACACCGAGTACAAAAAGCAGCTTGGTGCGAAGTCCCTTTCGATTCGATAGATGCCTTCATGTTCTCGCAACGCAACCTTTATCATTCGGAGGCTGCAACTCCGGTTTTGAATGATGAAATTGAACTCAGCAAGTGGTCAGTTTCAAGAAAATTTTCTCAGCTTTTCAAAAAATGGGTTTTGGAATCCCCAAATCTCGCGCATGCGCAGAAAATTGAGGTTTTTTAACATTGAAATTCAAATAACGCCCAAAAAACACCCTAGAACCCACAAATGCAGAACGAAAGTATTTTTTTCGAAAAGAACACAACTTTTTACATTAAAAAATGTACTTTCGAATATTCCAAAAATATAGCTTCTTGAAAAAAAGAGTAGAAGATGATTTTTACGGAACTACCCATATATAATCGAGGTGACATGGAAAACAAAATTTCAAAGTGGTTTTCGATAGATTTTTCACTCACTTTTCAGATGCATTGAAACCCGTTGCTCTACTCATAGTCATTTCTGAGTTATAACGATTTTATTGGAAACAAGTTACGAAAATTTTGCAAGAAGAATTTTAAAACCGAATCTTGATTTATGCGCCAGGGTCCAGAAGAAATTTTCCAATTTTTTTATGGTGGCAGATGTCCATATTTTGACTTATAGAGTCGAAAAAATTTATTTAAAAAGTAATCTGAGACTCGACCCGTTGTTGTATATCGTTTTCTCGTGGAATCACTCGTATGTTAAAAGATCCACATGAAAAATTTCTTCCAAACTGAGCTGCTGATATCAAAGATGGATACAGTTTTAATGGCAGAGTAGAAATAATATATTTCCAACATGATAATATTTCTCAAACATTCTTTAAAAAGAAATTGAATATGATCTGCCCTCCAAAAATTGAAGTAATTTAGTGCTTCTACAATTTCATTCGGTAGAAATAGGTGTATACCACTAAAATTCATTTGCTTGTACTGATTGCTTATGCAAATTTCAGTAGCTCCTTATCAATCATTTGCATGGAGGATCATCACTCTAGCTATAACTTTATTTTGCCATTTCGTGAAAGTTATTTCAACGCGCTCAAGCAAAGTTTTATTGGTGATTGCCATGAAAATACATGCCCATTTATACGCAGAAGGACACTTTCTAATATGATCTTGTCTATTCAAAACAATCTTTGATCATACTCACGTGTCTAGTGTATCAATCCAAAAAGGTACGTACGATTGAAAGTTAGTGGTCACATTGCAATGCTGCAGAAAGATATCACGTATCAAATATTCAGTAGAGAATTTTGCACACCTCATTTTCCTGTAACTTACATTGAACATCGACGCACACAGTTCATGCCTTACTGAGACCAAGAAAATGATTCTATAAACCTCATCTATGTTTGATTCAAATGTTGACAGCCAATTTTAGATCATTTCTCTACTCCGGGGCACTCGGCAGCATCTTAGCTTTTTTCCACCTATAAATCCGAAAATTCTTCTAAGTCGTATACGTGGTTCTGTGAGCCCAGTATTGTGAGTTCTAGAATTCTGTCTATCAACAACTTGAACAATTATCTGGTTATCAAATTTGTTTCATCAGTTAGGTTTTTACTGTGAACGAGTGCACTGTCAACATTTTTCGGAAATGTAAAGTTGGTATAAATGGTTCACAAACAATTTCTGAGTCAAATAAAATCGTTCTTAGGACTGAACGATTAAAATTATAGATTTTCTCTCAACAATTAATTAATGTCATCGCTTGCCTTGCAACCTTAATCGGATTGACAGGCACGCTTATGTACTATAAGTACACATGTAATCATACACTAGTGCGCATACTAACATGACAAGAAAAATCTGAACACGTGAGCATTATTTTTGTACTTTTTCACCATAGGACGTAACTGACAAGATTATTTGAAGAGACGTGTTAGTGAAGATATTCGAATTTCCCCCTTTTCAGCAAGAAGAGCTACAAAATCTATGCCGAATCCTTTCAAGAGATCGGATGGGATTTCATACACATTTTGTACAGGCACCAAAAATTCCTCGAAGAATTTAGAGTTGGCGCCGCGCCGCTATTAGTTGAACGTGAAAGCTATAATAGTATATTACGCATCGAGTGCCGGGGAAGAGTTTGTAATCGGGAAAACTTTGTAAAAAGGCATATTACCCGTATATTGTTTAAAATAAAATGGATAAAATAAAATAACTTTACTGGACGTTGGCAGCGAGGGCAACTGGAAACTCGCTGTTTCTACGTACTGACCGGCAAAAGTAAGGAAATGCATGCTTGCCTGATAGGTGTTTATATTATAAAGGTGGAATTGCGAATCAAAGTCTGTGCATGTAGATATCATTGTGTAATTACCTCAAACATCCATCTCTCAAACCGGTGAAACTCATATCATATCTTGCCGCGCTTCAACCGATTGCCGGACGAAAAGTAACAGAGTTTCTTTGAACGACGAAGAGTAATAGATTTTCTCATAATAGACGAAGGAAAACAGACTGTCTTATGAACGACAAGGAGTAACAGCTTTTCTCGAGCTCGAAGGGAGAGTGAACAGTTTCACTGTATACGATTGACAGAAAACTGTTTCGTTTTTCAAGGGACGTGTTTTATTCTTTCATCATCTTGACAGCTTGACAACAGGTATAGTGCATCATATCAAAAACTTGATTGAAGAGCATTGTGAAGCTCATCGCGCTGGAACGTATACATCTCGAATTGAAAGTAAAAATACCGACGTCTCAACTTGTAAGCATGAAAAAATTGAAGATACCCAGCGCTATCCATTTCATTGTATCTTGTAACAACCTCACACTGTAGGCAATAATATGCCTATATATGTATGGGTAATTCTCACGATTTTTGCGAGACTCATTTGTCACATATTGAGAGTTACTCAAAAGACCCGTCAATCGATTTTGATGTGAACTATACGAGAACAAAATTTGAAACCTAACTTACATGAAACTTGATTTTCTGTTTCTATGATGCCACTCATCGGGTCCACGTATGCATGACCATAACAATAGTGGAAGAATTTGCAACCAGTGGTTGAACTTAGTGCGCAATCTGTGGTTCAATTTCCAACTGGATGGTGGATGAACTTTGGAGAGGTCAAACAGTTCATGACGGTGTATAAAAAGGTCTGACAAGTGCATTATTCCAACGTCCGTCAATTTAAATTGATCAAAAAATAATACTGCTATTTTTCCCATCAACCAGGGTTGATGGTATGACTTTTCGATCAACACGATAGAGATGTATAACTCTCTGTCGTTGTTGAGAAAGACTTAATCTTCGTCGTTCATAAGAAAATCTGTTACTCTTCATCGTTGATAAGGAAATCTGTTACTTTTCATCTTTCACAAGAGATACTGTTACTTTTCGCCGATCATAACAAATATCTGTTACTCTTCGTCGTTCACTAGCAAAAAGTGATAATTTTCGTCGATCGTAAGGAAAAAGTGTTCTTCGTCGTTCATAAGAAAATCTGATACTCTTCGTCGTTAAAAAAAAATCTGTTACTTTTCATCGATTTAAGAAAAAAAGTTACTCTTCGTAGGAGTCGCTGATATAGGAGAATCGATCCCTTTGATATCCGTAAAAAATGTAGATTGTCAATGATACGTTCGAAAGTCTACAAAGAGTCCCTTTAAAAAGACAACTTGAACAAAATTTCGCGCACCTATGGCCGCACAGTAGTAGTGAGTTTATGTAATTAATGTAAACTTCAGTAATAAAAATTTCGAAATGTGTATATGAGTAGTTCCGCGCGAAAGCGATGTCCCCAGATGTTTTTCTTGGCATTGTTATTCGATTCTATAGTGCAAAATATGAACTTTTCATCACCTATGTGGCCCCAAAACAATCGTTTGGTGCCGTGGCGAGATTTCTTCATGTGTTTACATAAGGTAATTGTACCCAACATGCCCCAATTAAGCCATTTTCTCAATAACTCTGGCCCATCTCAATATTTTCAGACGTGTTTTAGCTCATTTTGAAGCTTGTCTCAAGACCTTAAAAATGAGCTAAGATACGTCTAATCTGAACCAACTGGAGCCAAACTGTCTTAATTCTCCCGAAAGGTGATTTTTGAGCGTTTACAAAAGTGTGTACCCAACTTGCCCCCATCATTTAAACCAATGTAAATCAGCGATGACATGCGAAAAATGGCTTTGACCCGTTTTGATCACCGTGCAGCGGCATTTGAAGCTTTTAGCTGGACCAAAACACTGTTTCCGACCTATTTTGATGCGTTGAACACGTTCTCAGTGGTTAAAAAAGCCATACTGCACGCCTTCCCGAGATAACCATATGGGGGCATGTTGGGTACACTCCGATGTCGGCTTTCTTGATTCTCAAATCATCTCCGTGTTTTGTACATGATGTCGCTCAAAGTCAGAGTTTTACGACTCTGAAGGGCGGATTTCGAAGGTCTTGGAACGAGAAATCGAATGCGCTAAGGTACGTTAAGATTGATCGAATGAAAATAAATTGACACCGGTTTTAGTGAACGCGATTTCCTCGGTGAATTCTTAGCCGTGCAAACACGAAAGATGGGGAAATTACTTCACAATTTTTGGAGAACGCAGAAATGATCCGGGGTCGACGCAAACTACTTCCTTTCTCATATTTCAACATAACAAATGTGAAAAAAAATTGCCGGGAGGCCAAGGAGTGCCCATCCCCGATATCGGCATATGGGGGCAAGTTGGGTACAGAGGCAAGTTGGGTACACTTACCTTATATTGCGATACGCTGCCACAACATCGTGAATTTTGGACTTTCCACAATATCTTCTCGGGAAGTACGGGTATTTCGTTGTTGGGTCCAAGAGACAATCGATCACGGGAATTCAAAGTATGAAATGATACCTGGATTTCTCTTAATAATTAACTGGAAGCCAATTTCTTTGCTTTATTGGCAGGGTCGTTAGTGATTTTCAAAAAATGAAAAGAATAGGCTCCTGAGTAATTCACTTTTTAGTGATTTTCACATTTTCGCTCGTGCAGGCCGTCCATAATCTCAAAATCAATTTTTTAGTAGCGATTTTGATAGGTTGTTTCAGGACCTTTTGAATGATGTCAACCGCGTTCCTCTATCTGCAAGCAGACTTGAGTTTTATTGTTATTGTAATGAAAGAAAGTCGCTTGGATTAAAAAAAAAGTTCTACTCCAGCTCGAAAATTCTCGCCATGGGACCGAACAATTTTTTCGAGGCCCCATAAGTGGTGAAGAGTTCATCATATTTTGTAATGTTGAATCTAATATATATGCCAAAAAAAAACCTCTGGACATGACTCTTTTCCGTTGGTTGCTTTCGCGCAGAAGTAATTCATTATTCATCACTTATTGAAACTAGAGTTGCGAATGACACTTCTTGTGTTTTGATATGATACGTAAACGATTTCTGACACGGCGAGAATGGAAAAAAATTGCAATGAAGCCTCAATCCAACACTGATAATTTATTTATATAGCCTAGTATATCAACCAATTCTCCCATGCGCTTCATGCGGCCCATCACGAACAAAGTACCGTAAACCGGAGTGAATGTGGCCACTTTGTTTTTTACAACTCTCGAGAAAGCAAATGAGTGGAAGACAATTCCAAGCACAGCATTTTGGAGGTGACGTCAAGGCGCGTCAAATGAGTACATATAGGTTTGGTCGAAAAATTGCAATGAAACTCAACTAGAAGCGTCAAAGTGTCCAAAATCAACCCAGACGCCACTCGAGACACAACCGTGCTTGAGACGCCAATGTAGTTGATAGATTCCAAATTGGCCACTTGGCTCGGATTTTTGAGCTATCGAGATGAATCCAACGGTATTCCCTTCGTAATTAGGTGAGCTTAGAGATGAGTTATCCTGATTTTGTTTCAAACACGAGGCGTCGGGGTAGGGATTCGCTCAGACCATTATAATTGCGGTGCTCAACGAGGGTGGCCACATTCACCCCAGATGCCGGGGTGAATGTGGCCACCCTGTCTTTTACACTCTTAAAGTGAGCAAATGGTTGAAATGAAATACTGGAGACAGCGTTTTGAAGAAGACGTCAAGACGCGTCGAATGGCCTAAGATACATATAGAATTGTTCGAAAAATCGCAACGAGAATTCGATCAGAAGGTCTAAAGTGGCCACATTCACCCCGGTTTACGGTATTTCTCCTCACTGACAGGCTCTATTATAGTTCAAAAACGTATGCAATTTTATCTATCTCCATGCATCTAGACGACCCTACTTATAATTTCCGCAATATTGAGAGGTTTGTGGCGCTTACTTTCCGTGGTTTTTCACAGGCGATTGTAAGTCTAATTCGTGGATGCAACTTTCGACCGATGTAATGTAAGAGATCTTTCCCTATAAGCACACTAATATTATAATGATGTCCACTTACTTGTTACAATTGCTATCGATGTACATAATCAACGTGGCGTATCAGAAATAGTTCCTCGCATGATGATGATACCTCATCTCCAACCAGCAACCTCTGTCACCAAGTTTAACTTAGAGACACATTTCCACTGACACTATTTGAACTCGTAAATTATTCTAAAGCAACTATCATTTCGCAATATAAACTTCATGAGTCTTGTATGACAATAGCGACTAGAGCAGACGGGCGAAGAAAATGTGACGTTCGGACCGAGAAACGCTCTACGACTGTGCGAAAACGAAGTGAGTATGGGATGGTCATCACCGTAGTTTTCTGGTTTCTGGAACCTTCCCATTCTTCAACTCAACCATTTCTCGGCGCCCAAAGCTTGTATATACATTCGCACCTTCGAATGTGCACGCAACGCCCATCAAAGAGAGACCATCACACGCATACAAGCACGCATGAGAATTGCAACCCCGCCGCATAAGCAGCCGCAAATGCATCTCTATATGGTACAAACACGCAGAACATCATTTCGCAGCTCTCACGCACACTTTGCGGCCATAGAATCGAATTATAAATATATATATATATATATATAGAACGCTCTCCAATCAGAAGCAAAGCAAAATGAGACTCCGCCCACCGTGCCAATGACTGACTCATGCAGATATAGGTTCAGCATAGTTGTGCCGACTCAAGATTCATTACGGCGAGCTTATATATTATTATCACTCTCGAGAAAAATTATTTTAAACAATCAAATCTTACTTCGCCTGGTGCGTTCTGCTTTTTCGTATAAAATAGTTCTCATTGACAAATCGAACTTATTTTCGAAATAATAAATGTAAAAGCGAGATTCTAGTAGTTTCACGGTCGAGCATGTGCACCTAAAGATCTCAAATTTCATCTTTAGATGATGATCTAGAAGTGTTAGCATGTCTGAAGTTGATCAAGTGAATGATAGAGGAGGATAGAGCGAGAGGAAACACTGCAGCGCATAGAAAGAAGGAACACGAATGAATCAGTAATGATAATTTTCTCATAGGTTTGGCCGAAGAGGGGTGCATGATGCCTCAAATTCGACGAGATTATTCTCAGATGTATTTCTACTGTCACGATGATTCAATGATGGATATATGGAAGACTATTGGGAATGATCAATTGTCATATTGTCAATGACCAAAAAAATTCGCCGGGCAATGTATGATAATGTCATTTAGTGTGACAGTGGTCTTGAAATTCCTCGAAAAAGTCTCGGCGTATATTTTTCATTCGAATTACTTGTCGCTCTCGTTTTTCAGAGACTTTGAAAATAGTAATATTAAATTTTGACTCTAATGTATTTTATGCACCGAGTTTCGGAAAAGCACCAGCTTCTAATTTCCTTTTCATTCAGCATGATTTCGGAGAAAGGCGTGTTTCTCCAACGAGGTACATGTGGTATTCTATTGCTGGAAACGGAGGAAAATCCCTTTCGAGCCGTTCTCGCGCATCACCAAGGACGGCTCTCCCGTAGGAAGCAATAAAAAAATTTCAAGTGGTCATATACTCACAAACAGGATGTGATCAACATCTGGCTAAAGATTGAGGATGCATAGATGCACGCATGCATGGGAAAGCCGACCAGCTTTTAGGCCGCTACGTCAGGCAGACGTTTCCTCGCCAAATGCGAGAAGGACAGGGGTGCGTACGACCATCCTCATCCGGCCAGATAGTTCGAATATTACTGAGCTTGCAAGTAATATACGGCTTGGATCTTGCTAATAATTCTCGATCTCATGTGTCGGTGTCTTTCGATCGAACTCTTTCGTTGTGTGATAAATGGATGTACTTCTTCTAAATCCCCTTCTCAAACTTTGAAGTTTCATTTCGATCAAAGGAATTTCAATGACATTGACAGTGGCAATTTTTTCTTCGTGATTAATAATATCGGGATGGGTTTTCTTCTTGACCCTTTTATTGTTGCCTTAACCAGAGGAATCTATAGAAATTATCAATACCGTAGATGAGCAGATTCGCTGCCACGTGTGTGTGTGTGTGTGTGTGCGCGCACATCCGACCTAACAGCGCCGGTGATCCCACAAATAAAGCACTATTTTGTCATCGATATGCATATGTCGTAGGCCAATAGAATCTTCAGGCCGTTAGGATTTCAGGTGCGGCGCAACACTGAGCACTTTTGCGTAGAAAGTGACTTTTTATTCAACACTAAGCCATCCCTCTTGTTATCGACTTCAAGCAGATGACAGTGCTGTCAGACAAACGGCCTACGATGTATATATATATATATATTTATATATATTAGTAGATTGCGCAACGAAGTGCATACGCATTTTTAAAGCCGCGGCGGCTTTAAAATATATGATACGCCATAGTATAGACCCTGCCATGCACGCATTATCTATGTCTTGTAAGAAATTCTTCCAAGTGTCGAATTCAACATCCTTTTATTTTACGACCTCCATCTCTATCATAAATCCCTCTCACACAAATACGGCTCGTACAACTTGATGAGCCAGATGTTTCCTGCTGCACGCGTTGGGCCCTAATAGTACAGGGCTTCGTTTCTTTGGTAGCTTTCCAATAACTGTCGAGATAACAGTAGGTATATTATGTATCGAGTGCAAGGAACTTTTCTATATATTCACGAAAATCGTGCTGGACGCCACCACGCCAGCGAGACATCGTAAACTCTCGAGAATCAACAACTTGCGTGTGTGCCAATCCATCTGTCGACCATAGCTAAGTCGAGATGGACAGAAAATCGTTTAGCTGTCAATTCCTTGATTGTTGCTTATTGACAAGACAGTGCAAAATTAACGTTTTTCGCTAAGAATATATTAGAAATTGATCATATAGTTTCAGAATACTTTTCAAATAAAAGTTGTGCAGCTCGATGTCATTCACAATTTTGAGCAGTTATTTATTGCGATATCGTCATGACGACATTATGCAAAATATGAAATTGCTTTGCTTAGTCAGTGCAAAAATGGCGTTTGTCAACACCTTCACTGCGATAGGCCCCACCGGTGGGGCCCACGCGTCCAACTCTGTGTGCGGCGGTGTTCAAAATCCCATTAAATGGGCCCCACCGGTGGGGCCCATCGCACACAGAACCCGAACGCGATTTTCGCCGTCGCAGTGAACGTGTTAATGACAATTTTGTTATTTCTTTGAGTTTTTCCAAGTTTTTCCAAGTTTCTCCGTATTGTTGATGAGAGGAACCGAGATCAGTGCTTATACTAGTGGAAAAAAGAGTCCATTCATAATTTCTCAATGACTGGCCCCTTTTTCGAGAAAAATCATCCTCTACAAAAAAAGTCACAGCTCGGATCAGAAATGAGCTAGAATGATTGTTGAAAACGAATTTTGCAGCTTTTGACTTCTACTTCAGGAAACTTCTTGAATCATCTAAATCTATCAATTTCCGCCAGACTTGCTGAGGTTTGCATAATGACCCGATTTTTAAGAAATTCTACACGGCTTCAGATTGATTTAGCGAAAATCTACTGAGCTGCGCAGAAAAACTACCAAATAGCTCCTGAAGTGCTTGAAGAAAGCTACAAAATGATCCCAAGTTGAGTTAATTTGGACCAAGGAGATCCGAGCACTCGTCGAGTGAGAAAATCAAAATTTTTATTTGTAGGTGTGCACAAACTTTTGACCGGTAGTGTATATGTGTCGTAGGCCGTTTGAATTTCCAGGCCATTAGGATTTCACGCGCTTAAGCGCGTAAGGAGCATCACAGAAGTTTGTTTAAACAGTGATTTTTTATTCAACACTAACCCCATCCCTCTTGTTATCGATCGCCGAGGAGATAACGAAACTGTCATCTCCTCGAAGTCAATAACAAGAGGGCGATGGGTTAGTGTTGAATAAAAAATCACTTTCTACGCAAAAGTGCTCAGTGTCGCGCCGCAAATGAAATCCTAACGGCCTCAAGATTCTATTGGCCTACGACCATACATAATGGTAGGCTTCACAACTCTTACACTGATGGACACTTCTTTGATTACATAAGCTCCATCCCCAGCTCCATCTCCATCGCAGATTGTCGATATTTATTAGGTGCGAGAGGTGAATAAGACGATGGCTCGACGTTCCCATGAAATGCATGACAGTAACGGTTGGCTATGCAGTGATTTAAAATACACTAGAAACTCTCCACGCGTGCAATAAGCGCGTCTTCGAAAAATTTTGAATTTTTTCAGAAATGCCTTTTTATATGGACAATTGTCCATATAATGGATATGCTTAAGCAGAGAATCAGCCTCAAATATACATTCAATTTGAAAGCCGAGTACGCTCCAACCGGAGCGAAGATGATTTGTATTGCGCGCTCATGCAGCGCGCCTGCGTTGTTCCCGTTTAGGCCGGCTGTATTATGGACAGTGTATTATACAGCATACAGATGATTTCTACGCGCACTATTAGACACACAGATATCTAGGCTGGAATTCATAGTCGTTTTTCGGAGCAATCTTTTGCTCGGTCGGTAACAGCCAATTCCCTACCTTTGCTGGAGGGACGCTATCATCAAAGGAATGAGCTTGTAAAGCAGACGACAGAACTTGGAAATGCGAACAAGCGATTTGACAGCAGGGGAAATGTTATAATTGGACGTAGACAATTTACTTTTTCTATCCAGGAAAAACCATCAGAGAGAGCGAAAGAACGAGCTCTCTTTATTTTTCACTGCTACACCGTGTTTCAAAAGGTGTGTACATACCGTAACAGGGAGTTAGAAAAAATTTTGTATTTTCAGAAAAGTTTTTCAAGAAGTTTTGTAATAATTTTCAGATTTTGTAACTTTCAATAGGAAAAGTCACTTTTATCATTACATTCGTAATGTTTGAAATTTGGCGGCAATTGTTTGTTGTGTAATGATTTACCACTAATCATTACATAAACAATATGTAATGATTAGTGTAATGCTTTCGAGGTTATGTGTATTGAATAGTAAAGAGAGCTCGAAATTATCCCGGCAGCATAATACGGCAAAGTCGGCAACGGCAGGTCACGCATAAACCGGTCTATTGCTAAATCGTGTATTGATGCGCCTCTCATTTGCGCAGAAGTCGTACGAGTTAACCTCGACCCATCATCAGCGGAAATGCTGCAAAGCAGACGCCCGCAGAAGTCAAGGCTTGCGTCGTCGGCTTTGTTATTGTTGCGACCCGGTGTGCATCAAATTACAAAATCAGCTCGAGAACTCGGCCACCGTTTGCCTCTAGGTCGCGCGATGTGTATTCGGCGGCGATGAAGAACCAGAGTGTCCATCCTTCGCGTGGATTATCTGCGGATGTGCCGACAATTTTTCTGCAGGGACGAGAGCCCGGCATCATTGGAAAGTGAATTCTACGAGTGTGACGTGTTTGGTGATTTTTAATTAATAGTGTAGCCGTGACTAGTTCAGCAGCATGCCACAATCACTCTCGTCGTAGCTAATTTTTCCCTCGTCTGCGAGTATTGAGTGCACCCCACAACACTCATGGAGTGCTCACGTCCTTGCAGAATGTTTTTAGACATGTAGACCGGCCATTTGGAGAGGTATGGCGCTCTGGTGCATCATCGTCGTCGAGTACACATCGCTCATGCCGAGAGCTGGTGCACAGTACTCAGTTGGCAGCTAGCTGAGCCAATGACGCTAACATTTGGTGTCGTTGTCGTATGCTCTGCAATCGAATGCTCGTGATCACAGGTGAGCTTGAATGTAGTCGTGCGCAGTAATACTGGCTGGGCGATGTCTTCTCGGCGATGATGGAGCACCAAAGTGCCGTTTTTCTCCCGAATCGCCGGTGAAAGAGTGAAAATCTGCTTGAAGGGAAGACAGCCTGGTACATGTCAGGAAGTGCTCGGTGTGAAGTGCCTACCACGATTACGGCCTAATCAGCGCAGGCGAGACAGCCGTTTCGTGTACGCAAAATCCCATAAACGGGAAATAGACCTTCTCTCGAGAGAGCCCGGGTGGATTTCTCGCGTGCGCGAGGCCCAACACCAGGAGCTCTTTTCGGCCGTGGTGAATTCTCGCGTGTGCGAGTTTCCAACTTGGCTCACGCGAGACCCCAGATCAGCCGGGGAAAATTCTCGCGCCCGCGAGAAATTTCCCAGCTTAGCATACGCGAGACCAAATTCGGGACTTAACTTCGACCATGGAAGAAATTCTCTCGCACACGCATCAGAAGCTTCTCTCGGCTGTGGGGAATTCTCGCGTGCAAGGAAAGTATCCCAACTTAGCCTACGCGGGATCCGACATCAGAAGCTCCTCTTGATCAAGGTAAATTTTCAGGTGCGCGCAAAATTTCCCAGCTCAGCGTACACAAGACCCAAGTTAGGTACTTCAGTTCGATCATGGAAATTTAACGCGTGCACGAGACTTTTCCGGATCAGCTTACGCGAGACGCATTATTAGGAGCTGCTCCTCTTGGCTGTGGAAAATTCTTGCGTGCGCGGAAAGATTCGCAACTGAGCGTACGCGAGACCGAGATAAGCCTCTGATGTTGGCCTCGCACCCGCTAAGTTTGGAATTTCTCGCGCGCTTTGAGCTCATGATTCCGGCCCTCGAGTACACTCAGTGTGCAATTTTCGTGCACACGAGAAATTCCCATGGTCGAGGTGAAATGCGAAAATTTTGATGTTGAGCCTCGCGCACGCTTAGTTGGGAATTTTCCGCTCACGCGAGAAATTTCTACGTTCAAGGTAAGCCTCTGATGTTGGGCCTCGCGCACGTTAAGTTAGAAATTCTTCGCGCACGCGAGAAATTTCCACGGCTGAGATACGATCATGTTCTTGAGCTTCGCGTACGCTTAGTTGTAGAATGCCCACGCACGCGAGGGATTCCCTTGGTCGAGATGAACTGCTAAAGTTTTGATGTTGTGCCTCGCGTACGTTGAGTTGGGGATGTTCGCGCACGCGAGAATTCCCCATGGCCGACATGAGCTTATGATTCTGAGCCTCACGTACATTCAGTGTGGTCATCTTCGCGCACGCGAGAAATTCGTATCGTCAAGGTGGACTTCTGAAGTTTCGATGTCTAGGCTCGCGCACGCCAAGTTGGGAATTTTTCGCGCACGTGAGAATTTTCTACGACTGAGATAAGCCTCACATTCTAAGCTTTGCACAGGTATTGTTCGGGAAGGCTCGCGCACGCGAGGAATTCCAATGGTCAAGTCGAACTGTTCGAGTCTTGATGTTGGGTCTCGCGCACACTAAGCTGAGAATTTTTCGCGCACGCGAGAATTTTTCACGCCCGAAGTAAGCCTTTTATGTTGGGCCTCGAGCACGGTAATTTGGTCGAGCTGAACTGTTAAAGTTTCGATGAGCCTCGCGCACGCTAATTTAGTGATATTTCGCCATTTGATACTTGAGAAAAAAGAATTTCGCACGCAAAACAACCGAAAGGAGCTTCTGGTAATGGGTCTTACGCACGCGAGCAATTTCCTTGAGCAAAATGAATCCTGCACCTTGAGTTTCCCGTACGCTAAGTTGAGATTTTCTCGCGCGCCTCGAGCTTCTGATCTCAGGCCTCGCGTACAATTTGTGTGGTAATTCTCTCGTGCGCGGGAAATTCGCATGTTCGAGGTGAACTGCTGAAGTTTCGATATCGAGCCTCGCGCACGCTAATTTAGAATTTTTCGCACACGCGAGAATTTTCAACGTCCGAGGTAAGCCTCTGATGTTGTACCTCGCGTACGCGAAGTTGGGAGGATTTTCCATGACCAACATGAGCTTATGATTCCGGGCTTCGAGTACACTCAGTGTGCATTTTTCGCGCACAGGAGACATCCCTATGGTCGAGGTGAATTCTAAAGTTCCAATTTTTAAGCTCGAGCTCGCGGTTGGGAATTTTCCGCGCACGTGAGAAGTTTCTACGACTGAGATAAGCCTCACGATCTGAGCTTCGCACACGTATAGTTGGGGAAGGCTCGCGCACGCGAGGAATGCCAGTGGTCATGTCGAACTGCTGGAGTCTTGATGTTGGGTCTCGCGCACGCTAAGCTGAGAATTTTTCCGCACGCGAGGATTTTTCACGCCCGCGATGAGCCTTTCATGTACCATGGATCTTAGTCGACGCTCGCTAAGATTCATACCAGACGTTAGAAATTGCGGACTTTGATAAAACTACCGACTAATTGACATTTCGTCTTTTCCATTCACACTATTTTGTGACCGGAGATGTCATAAAGTCAATGCTGATCGGTATTTGATTACCGAAAATCGCAAGGAGATGACTCGATGCTCGGGCTGTAGTCGACGCTCGCTAAGATTCGGAGCAGATGTAAGGTATTTGCGGATTTAGATAAATTTAAACAGTAATAAACCATTTGTCCCTTTCATTCACACTATTTTCCCCCGGAGAAGTCATGAAGTCAATGCCGATCGATATCCAATTACAGAAATTCGCGAGGAGATGACTCGATGCTCGGGCTGTAGTCGACGCTCGCTAAGATTCGGAGCAGATGTAAGGTATTTGCGGATTTAGATCAAAGTACAGACTCATCGATAACTTGTTTCGTTCATTCACACGATTTTCTCCCCGGACAAGTCATGAAGTCAATGCCGATCGATATTTAATTACCGAAATTCGCGAGGAGATGACTCGATGCTCGAGCTGTAATCGACGCTCGCTGAGATTCAGAGCAGATGTAACGAATTTGCGGATTTCAATCAAACTACACACCAATAAACCGTTTGTCTCTTCCATTCACACAATTTTGATGACGGAGATGTCATAAAGTCAATGCGGATCGATATCCAATGACCGAAATTCGCGAGGAGATGACTCGATGCTCGAGCTGTAACCGACGCTCGCTGAGAATGAGAGCAGACATGAAAATTTTCGGATGTTGATCAAAGTACAGACTCATCGATAACTTGTTTCGTTCATTCACACGATTTTGTCCCCGGACAAGTCATGACGTCAATGCCGATCGATATTCAATTACCGAAATTCGCGAGGAGATGACCCGATGCTCGGGCTGTAGTCGACGCTCGCTAAGATTCAGAGCAGATGTAAGGAATTCGCGGATTTTGATCAAACTACACACTAATAAACCATTTGTCTCTTTCATTCACACTATTTTCCCCCGGAGAAGTCATGAAGTCAATGCCGATCGATATCCAATTACAGAAATTCGCGAGAAGATGACTCGATGCTCGAGCTGTAGTCGACGCTCGCTATGATTCAAAGCCGACGCGTAAGAAATTGCGGATTTTGATCGAATTACCCACTAATTGACATTTCGTCTCGTTCATTTCCACGATTTTCCCCCGGAGAAGTCATGAAGTCAATGCCGAGCGATATTCAATTACAGAAATTCGCGAGGAGATGACTCGATGCTCGGGCTGTAGTCGACGCTCGCTAAGATTCGGAGCAGATGTAAGGTATTTGCGGATTTAGATAATTTTAAAAACTAATCAACCATTTAAACCTCTCATTCACACTATTTTCCCCCGGAGAAGTCATGAAGTCAATGCCGATCGATATCCAATTACAGAAATTCGCGAGGAGATGACTCGATGCTCGGGCTGTAGTCGACGCTCGCTAAGATTCGGAGCAGATGTAAGGTATTTGCGGATTTAGATCAAAGTACAGACTCATCGATAACATGTTTCGTTCATTCACACGATTTTGTCCCCGGACAAGTCATGAAGTCAATGCCGATCGATATTTAATTACCGAAATTCGCGAGGAGATGACTCGATGCTCGAGCTGTAGTCGACGCTCGCTGAGATTCAGAGCAGATGTAACGAATTTGCGGATTTCAATCAAACTACACACCAATAAACCGTTTGTCTCTTCCATTCACACAATTTTAATGACGGAGATGTCATGAAGTCAATGCGGATCGATATCCAATGACCGAAATTCGCGAGAAGATGACTCGATGCTCGAGCTGTAGTCGACGCTCGCTAAGATTCGAAGCAGATGTAACGAATTTGCGGGTTTTAATCAAACTACACACTAATTAACCTTTTGTCTCTTCCATTCACACTATTTTGTCACCGAAGATGTCATAAAGTCAATGCTGATCGATATCCAATGACCAAAATTGACGAGAAGATGACTCGATGCTCGAGCTGTAGTCGACGCTCGCTAAGATTCAGAGCAGATGTAAGGAATTTGCGGATTTCGATCAAAGTACAGACTCATCGATGACTTGTTTCGTTCATTCACACGATTTTGTCGCCGGAGATGTTGGGAAGTCAATCCTCATTGATATCCAGTGACAGAAATTCGCGAGGAGATGACTCGATGCTCGAGCTGTAACCGACGCTCGCTGAGAATGAGAGCAGACATGAAAATTTTCGGATGATGATCAAAGTACAGACTCATCGATAACTTGTTTCGTTCATTCACACGATTTTGTCCCCGGACAAGTCATGAAGTCAATGCCGATCGATATTCAATTACCGAAATTCGCGAGGAGATGACCCGATGCTCGGGCTGTAGTCGACGCTCGCTAAGATTCAGAGCAGATGTAAGGAATTCGCGGATTTTGATCAAACTACACACTAATAAACCATTTGTCTCTTCCATTCACACTATTTTCCCCCGGAGAAGTCATGAAGTCAATGCCGATCGATATCCAATTACAGAAATTCGCGAGAAGATGACTCGATGCTCGAGCTGTAGTCGACGCTCGCTATGATTCAAAGCCGACGCGTAAGAAATTGCGGATTTTGATCGAATTACCCACTAATTGACATTTCGTCTCGTTCATACACGATTTTCCCCCGGAGAAGTCATGAAGTCAATGCCGAGCGATATCCAATTACAGAAATTCGCGAGGAGATGACTCGATGCTCGGGCTGTAGTCGACGCTCGCTAAGATTCGGAGCAGATGTAAGGTATTTGCGGATTTAGATAATTTTAAACACTAATAAACCATTTAAACCTCTCATTCACACTATTTTCCCCCGGAGAAGTCATGAAGTCAATGCCGATCGATATCCAATTACAGAAATTCGCGAGGAGATGACTCGATGCTCGGGCTGTAGTCGACGCTCGCTAAGATTCGGAGCAGATGTAAGGTATTTGCGGATTTAGATCAAAGTACAGACTCATCGATAACTTGTTTCGTTCATTCACACGATTTTGTCCCCGGACAAGTCATGAAGTCAATGCCGATCGATATTTAATTACCGAAATTCGCGAGGAGATGACTCGATGCTCGAGCTGTAGTCGACGCTCGCTAAGATTCGGAGCAGATGTAAGGTATTTGCGGATTTAGATGAATTTAAACACTAATAAACCATTTGTACCTCTCATTCACACTATTTTCCCCCGGAGAAGTCATGAAGTCAATGCCGATCGATATCCAATTACCGGAATTCGCGAGGAGATGACCCGATGCTCGGGCTGTAGTCGACGCTCGCTAAGATTCAGAGCAGATGTAACGAATTTGCGGATTCCAATCAAACTACACACTGATAAACCGTTTGTCTCTTTCATTCACACAATTTTGATGACGGAGATGTCATAAAGTCAATGCGGATCGATATCCAATGACCGAAATTCGCGAGAAGATGACTCGATGCTCGAGCTGTAGTCGACGCTCGCTAAGATTCGAAGCAGATGTAACGAATTTGCGGGTTTTAATCAATCTACACACTAATTAACCTTTTGTATCTCCCATTCACACTATTTTGTCACCGAAGATGTCATAAAGTCAATGCTGATCGATATCCAATGACCAAAATTGACGAGAAGATGACTCGATGCTCGAGCTGTAGTCGACGCTCGCTAAGATTCAGAGCAGATGTAAGGAATTTGCGGATTTTGATCAAAGTACAGACTCATCGATAACTTGTTTCGTTCATTCACACGATTTTGTCACCGGAGATGTTGGGAAGTCAATTCTCATTGATATCCAGTGACAGAAATTCGCGAGGAGATGACTCGATGCTCGAGCTGTAGTCGACACTCGCTGAGATTGAGAGCAGAACTGAAAATTTTCGGATGTTGATCAAAGTACAGACTCATCGATAACTTGTTTCGTTCATTCACACGATTTTGTCCCCGGACAAGTCATGAAGTCAATGCCGATCGATATATAATTACCGAAATTCGCGAGGAGATGACCCGATGCTCGGGTTGTAGTCGACGCTCGCCAAGATTCAGAGCAGATGTAAGGAATTTGCGGATTTTCATCAAAGTACAGACTCATCGATAACTTGTTTCGTTCATTCACACGATTTTGTCACCGGAGATGTTGGGAAGTCAATTCTTATTGATATCCAGTGACAGAAATTCGCGAGGAGATGACCTGATGCTCGAGCTGTAGTCGACGCTCGCTGAGATTGAGAGCAGAACTGAAAATTTTCGGATGTTGATCAAAGTACAGACTCATCGATAACTTAATTCGTTCATTCACACGATTTTGTCCCCGGACGAGTCATGAAGTCAATGCCCTGCGATATCCAATTACAGAAATTCGCGAGGAGATGACTCGATGCTCGGGCTGTAGTCGACGCTCGCTAAGATTCGGAGCAGATGTAAGGTATTTGCGGATTTAGATAATTTTAAAAACTAATAAACCATCTAAACCTCTCATTCACACTATTTTCCCCCGGAGAAGTCATGAAGTCAATGCCGATCGATATCCAATTACAGAAATTCGCGAGGAGATGACTCGATGCTCGGGCTGTAGTCGACGCTCGCTAAGATTCGGAGCAGATGTAAGGTATTTGCGGATTTAGATCAAAGTACAGACTCATCGATAACATGTTTCGTTCATTCACACGATTTTGTCCCCGGACAAGTCATGAAGTCAATGCCGATCAATATTTAATTACCGAAATTCGCGAGGAGATGACTCGATGCTCGAGCTGTAGTCGACGCTCGCTGAGATTCAGAGCAGATGTAACGAATTTGCCGATTTCAATCAAACTACACACCAATAAACCGTTTGTCTCTTCCATTCACACAATTTTGATGACGGAGATGTCATGAAGTCAATGCGGATCGATATCCAATGACCGAAATTCGCGAGAAGATGACTCGATGCTCGAGCTGTAGTCGACGCTCGCTAAGATTCGAAGCAGATGTAACGAATTTGCGGGTTTTAATCAAACTACACACTAATTAACCTTTTGTCTCTTCCATTCACACTATTTTGTCACCGAAGATGTCATAAAGTCAATGCTGATCGATATCCAATGACCAAAATTGGCGAGAAGATGACTCGATGCTCGAGCTGTAGTCGACGCTCGCTAAGATTCAGAGCAGATGTAAGGAATTTGCGGATTTCGATCAAAGTACAGACTCATCGATAACTTGTTTCGTTCATTCACACGATTTTGTCGCCGGAGATGTTGGGAAGTCAATCCTCATTGATATCCAGTGACAGAAATTCGCGAGGAGATGACTCGATGCTCGAGCTGTAACCGACGCTCGCTGAGAATGAGAGCAGACATGAAAATTTTCGGATGTTGATCAAAGTACAGACTCATCGATAACTTGTTTCGTTCATTCACACGATTTTGTCCCCGGACAAGTCATGAAGTCAATGCCGATCGATATTCAATTACCGAAATTCGCGAGGAGATGACCCGATGCTCGGGCTGTAGTCGACGCTCGCTAAGATTCAGAGCAGATGTAAGGAATTCGCGGATTTTGATCAAACTACACACTAATAAACCATTTGTCTCTTCCATTCACACTATTTTCCCCCGGAGAAGTCATGAAGTCAATGCCGATCGATATCCAATTACAGAAATTCGCGAGAAGATGACTCGATGCTCGAGCTGTAGTCGACGCTCGCTATGATTCAAAGCCGACGCGTGAGAAATTGCGGATTTTGATCGAATTACCCACTAATTGACATTTCGTCTCGTTCATACACGATTTTCCCCCGGAGAAGTCATGAAGTCAATGCCGAGCGATATCCAATTACAGAAATTCGCGAAGAGATGACTCGATGCTCGGGCTGTAGTCGACGCTCGCTAAGATTCGGAGCAGATGTAAGGTATTTGCGGATTTAGATAATTTTAAACACTAATAAACCATTTAAACCTCTCATTCACACTATTTTCCCCCAGAGAAGTCATGAAGTCAATGCCGATCGATATCCAATTACAGAAATTCGCGAGGAGATGACTCGATGCTCGGGCTGTAGTCGACGCTCGCTAAGATTCGGAGCAGATGTAAGGTATTTGCGGATTTAGATCAAAGTACAGACTCATCGATAACTTGTTTCGTTCATTCACACGATTTTGTCCCCGGACAAGTCATGAAGTCAATGCCGATCGATATTTAATTACCGAAATTCGCGAGGAGATGACTCGATGCTCGAGCTGTAGTCGACGCTCGCTAAGATTCGGAGCAGATGTAAGGTATTTGCGGATTTAGATGAATTTAAACACTAATAAACCATTTGTACCTCTCATTCACACTATTTTCCCCCGGAGAAGTCATGAAGTCAATGCCGATCGATATCCAATTACCGGAATTCGCGAGGAGATGACCCGATGCTCGGGCTGTAGTCGACGCTCGCTAAGATTCAGAGCAGATGTAACGAATTTGCGGATTCCAATCAAACTACACACTAATAAACCGTTTGTCTCTTTCATTCACACAATTTTGATGACGGAGATGTCATGAAGTCAATGCGGATCGATATCCAATGACCGAAATTCGCGAGAAGATGACTCGATGCTCGAGCTGTAGTCGACGCTCGCTGAGATTCGAAGCAGATGTAACGAATTTGCGGGTTTTAATCAAACTACACACTAATCAACCTTTTGTATCTCCCATTCACACTATTTTGTCACCGAAGATGTCATAAAGTCAATGCTGATCGATATCCAATGACTAAAATTGACGAGAAGATGACTCGATGCTCGAGCTGTAGTCGACGCTCGCTAAGATTCAGAGCAGATGTAAGGAATTTGCGGATTTTGATCAAAGTACAGACTCATCGATAACTTGTTTCGTTCATTCACACGATTTTGTCGCCGGAGATGTTGGGAAGTCAATTCTCATTGATATCCAGTGACAGAAATTCGCGAGGAGATGACTCGATGCTCGAGCTGTAGTCGACGCTCGCTGAGATTGAGAGCAGAATTGAAAATTTTCGGATGTTGATCAAAGTACAGACTCATCGATAACTTGTTTCGTTCATTCACACGATTTTGTCCCCGGACAAGTCATGAAGTCAATGCCGATCGATATTTAATCACCGAAATTCGCGAGGAGATGACCCGATGCTCGGGTTGTAGTCGACGCTCGCTAAGATTCAGAGCAGATGTAAGGAATTCGCGGATTTTGATCAAACTACACACTAATAAACCATTTGTCCCTTTCATCCACAATATTTTCCGCCGGAGAAGTCATGGAGTCAATGCCGATCGATATCCAATTACAGAAATTCGCGAGGAGATGACCCGATCCTCGGGCTGTAGTCGACGCTCGCTAAGATTCAGAGCAGACGTGGGAATTTGCGGATTTTGATCGAACTACAGACTCATCGATAACTTGTTTCGTTCATTCACACGATTTTGTCGCCGGAGATGTTGGGAAGTCAGTTCTCATTGATATCCAATTACAGAAATTCGCGAGGAGATGACTCGATGCTCGGGCTGTAGTCGACGCTCGCTAAGATCCGGAGCAGATGTGAGGTATTTGCGGATTTAGATCAATTTAAACACTCATAAACCATTTGTCTCTTTCATTCACACTATTTTGTCCCCGGACAAGTCATGAGTCAATGCCGATCGATATTGAATTACCGAAATTCGCGAGGAGATGACCCGATGCTCGGGCTGTAGTCGACGCTCGCTAAGATTCAGAGCAGATGTGAAGAATTTGCGGATTTTGATCAAACTACACACTAATAAACCATTTGTCCCTTCCATTCACACTATTTTCCCCCGGAGAAGTCATGAAGTCAATGCCGATCGATATCCAATTACAGAAATTCGCGAGAAGATGACTCGATGCTCGAGCTGTAGTCGACGCTCGCTAAGATTCAAAGCCGACGCGTAAGAAATTGCGGATTTTGATCGAATTACCCACTAATTGACATTTCGTCTCTTTCATTCATACGATTTTCCCCCGGAGAAGTCATGAAGTCAATGCCGAGCGATATCCAATTACAGAGATTCGCGAGGAGATGACTCGATGCTCGGGCTGTAGTCGACGCTCGCTAAGATTCGGAGCAGATGTAAGGTATTTGCGGATTTAGATAAATTTAAACACTAATAAACCATTTGTACCTCTCATTCACACTATTTTCCCCCGGAGAAGTCACGAAGTCAATGCCGATCGATATCCAATTACAGAAATTCACGAGGAGATGACTCGATGCTCGGGCTGTAGTCGACGCTCGCTAAGATTCGGAGCAGATGTAAGGTATTTGCGGATTTAGATCAAAGTACAGACTCATCGATAACTTGTTTCGTTCATTCACACGATTTTGTCCCCGGAGAAGTCCTGAAGTCAATGCCGATCGATATCCAATTACAGAAATTCGCGAGGAGATGACTCGATGCTCGGGCTGTAGTCGACGCTCGCTAAGATTCAGAGCAGATGTAACGAATTTGCGGATTTCACTCAAACTACACACTAATTAACCTTTTGTATCTCCCATTCACACTATTTTGTCACCGAAGATGTCATAAAGTCAATGCTGATCGATATCCAATGACCAAAATTGACGAGAAGATGACTCGATGCTCGAGCTGTAGTCGACGCTCGCTAAGATTCAGAGCAGATGTAAGGAATTTGCGGATTTTGATCAAAGAACAGACTCATCGATAACTTGTTTCGTTCATTCACACGATTTTGTCACCGGAGATGTTGGGAAGTCAATTCTCATTGATATCCAGTGACAGAAATTCGCGAGGAGATGACTCGATGCTCGAGCTGTAGTCGACGCTCGCTGAGATTGAGAGCAGAATTGAAAATTTTCGGATGTTGATCAAAGTACAGACTCATCGATAACTTGTTTCGTTCATTCACACGATTTTGTCCCCGGACAAGTCATGAAGTCAATGCCGATCGATATTTAATCACCGAAATTCGCGAGGAGATGACCCGATGCTCGGGTTGTAGTCGACGCTCGCTAAGATTCAGAGCAGATGTAAGGAATTCGCGGATTTTGATCAAACTACACACTAATAAACCATTTGTCCCTTTCATCCACAATATTTTCCGCCGGAGAAGTCATGGAGTCAATGCCGATCGATATCCAATTACAGAAATTCGCGAGGAGATGACCCGATCCTCGGGCTGTAGTCGACGCTCGCTAAGATTCAGAGCAGACGTGGGAATTTGCGGATTTTGATCGAACTACAGACTCATCGATAACTTGTTTCGTTCATTCACACGATTTTGTCGCCGGAGATGTTGGGAAGTCAGTTCTCATTGATATCCAATTACAGAAATTCGCGAGGAGATGACTCGATGCTCGGGCTGTAGTCGACGCTCGCTAAGATCCGGAGCAGATGTGAGGTATTTGCGGATTTAGATCAATTTAAACACTTATAAACCATTTGTCTCTTTCATTCACACTATTTTGTCCCCGGACAAGTCATGAGTCAATGCCGATCGATATTGAATTACCGAAATTCGCGAGGAGATGACCCGATGCTCGGGCTGTAGTCGACGCTCGCTAAAATTCAGAGCAGATGTAAGGAATTCGCGGATTTTGATCAAACTACACACTGATAAACCATTTGTCTCTTCCATTCACACTATTTTGTCCCCGGAGGAGTTATGAATTCAATGCCAATCGATATCCAATTACAGAAATTCGCGAGAAGATGACTCGATGCTCGAGCTGTAGTCGACGCTCGCTGAGATTCAGAGCAGATGTGAGGGATTTGCGGATTTTAATCAAACTACATACTAATAAACTTTTTGTCTCTTTCATTCACAGGATTTTGATGACGGGGATGTCAAATAGTCAATGCCGATCGATATCCAATGACCGAAATTCGCGAGAAGATGACTCGATGCTCGAGCTGTAGTCGACGCTCGCTACGATTCAAAGCCGACGCGTAAGAAATTGCGGATTTTGATCGAATCTCCCACTAAGTGACATTCCGTCTCTTTCATTCACACTATTTTGTCCCCGGAGGAGTTATGAATTCAATGCCAATCGATATCCAATTACAGAAATTCGCGAGAAGATGACTCGATGCTCGAGCTGTAGTCGACGCTCGCTGAGATTCAGAGCAGATGTGAGGGATTTGCGGATTTCAATCAAACTACACACTAATAAACCGTTTGTCTCTTTCATTCACACAATTTTGATGACGGAGATGTCATAAAGTCAATGCGGATCGATATCCAATGACCGAAATTCGCGAGAAGATGACTCGATGCTCGAGCTGTAGTCGACACTCGCTGAGATTCGAAGCAGATGTAACGAATTTGCGGGTTTTAATCAAACTACACACTAATCAACCTTTTGTATCTCCCATTCACACTATTTTGTCACCGAAGATGTCATAAAGTCAATGCTGATCGATATCCAATGACCAAAATTGACGAGAAGATGACTCGATGCTCGAGCTGTAGTCGACGCTCGCTAAGATTCAGAGCAGATGTAAGGAATTTGCGGATTTTGATCAAAGTACAGACTCATCGATAACTTGTTTCGTTCATTCACACGATTTTGTCGCCGGAGATGTTGGGAAGTCAATTCTCATCGATATCCAGTGACAGAAATTCGCGAGGAGATGACTTGATGCTCGAGCTGTAGTCGACGCTCGCTGAGATTGAGAGCAGAAGTGAAAATTTTCGGATGTTGATCAAAGTACAGACTCATTGATAACTTGTTTCGTTCATTCACACGATTTTGGCCCCGGACAAGTCATGAAGTCAATGCCGATCGATATTTAATTACCGAAATTCGCGAGGAGATGACCCGATGCTCGGGCTGTAGTCGACGCTCGCTAAGATTCAGAGCAGATGTAAGGAATTCGCGATAACATTCTCGCGTCCGCGAATGAGGTGCCGTAGTCGCGTACGCGACTGACGTTTCCGCGGGCGCGAACCGAGTACGGTTCGTGAGGTCCGATCTTCTCGTGCGCGAGATGACATTCTTGCGTTCACGAATGAAGTTCCGCAGTCGCGTATGCGACATAGCATTTTCGCGGGCGCGAACCGGGTGCAGATCGTGAGGTCCAGTTGTCTCGTACGTGAGAAGACACTCTCACGTCCGCGAACGAGGTTCCAGAGTCGCGTACGTGACTTGACATTCTCGTGTGCGCGAAACTAGTAAGGATAGTGAGGTCCCGCGTCCGCTCATGAGGTTCCAGAGTCGCGTACGCGACTTGACATTCTTGCGTGCGCGAGGTGAGTCCGGTCATCGAGAAGAGACGATTCCGCCTCGGCATGCTGCCGTTCTACTTTCGCGAATGCGAATGGAATTTCGCTTTCGCGTACGCGACTTGACAGCATCGCGTGCGCGAACCGAGTGCAGTTCGTGATAAACCGTTTTTCGCGTACGCGAGATGACATTCTCGCGCACGCGAATGAGGTTCCGCAGTAGCGTACGCGACTTGAGATTTCCGCGGACGCGAAACAAGTGCGGTTCGTGAGGCCCAATTTTCGCGTACGCGAGATAACATTCTCGCGTCCGCGAATGAGGTGCCGTAGTTGCGTACGCGACTGACGTTTCCGCGGGCGCGAACCGAGTGCGGTTCGTGAGGTCCGATCTTCGCGTGCGCGAGATGACATTCTCGCGTTCACGAATGAAGTTCCGCAGTCGCGTATGCGACATAGCATTTTCGCGGGCGCGAACCGGATGCAGATCGTGAGGTCCAGTTGTCTCGTACGCGAGAAGACACTCTCGCGTCCGCGAACGAGGTTCCAGAGTCGCGTACGTGACTTGACATTCTCGCTTGCGCGAAACTAGTAAGGATAGTGAGGTCCCGCGTCCGCTCATGAGGTTCCAGAGTCACGTACGCGACTTGACATTTTTGCGTGCGCGAGTTGAGTCCGGTCATCGAGAAGAGACGATTCCGCCTCGGCATGCTGCCGTTCTACTTTCGCGAATGCGAATGGAATTTCGCTTTCGCGTACGCGACTTGACAGCATCGCGTGCGCGAACCGAGTGCAGTTCGTGATAAACCGTTTTTCGCGTACGCGAGATGACTTCTCGCGCACGCGAATGAGGTTCCGCAGTTGCGTACGCGACTTGAGATTTCCGCGGACGCGAAACAAGTGCGGTTCGTGAGGCCCAATTTTCGCGTACGCGAGATAACATTCTCGCGTCCGCGAATGAGGTGCCGTAGTTGCGTACGCGACTGACGTTTCCGCGGGCGCACCGAGTGCGGTTCGTGAGGTCCGATCTTCGCGTGCGCGAGATGACATTCTCGCGTTCACGAATGAAGTTCCGTAATCGCGTGCGCGACTTGACATCTTCGCGTGCGAGATCTGAGTCTAGTCCAGGGTTGACAAAAAAAGTTATCAGGATGCGAGCTCGTGCTTAACATCGAGCCGTCCGAACGAGCTCATAACCAACTTCAATCCGCTCCTACGTCACGCGCGTCGCTTGCTCGGAAACCCCGTCTATTTTCTTGTGAGCACGTTGCAATGTTTATTAATCTTGCACTCCCAGAGCTACGATTTTGTTGTGTTTCGGTGGAGTTTATCCATCCAAAGTAACGAGGCTTGTCGCGAGTGATGATTTTGTGAAGTGATTTAAACTTTAAGAATCAAAATAAGGAAGCAACATTGCTAAAATGCTTTGGCGGGCCAATAATCTCAACGAGGCTTTATCAAGGCTTTTTCAAGGATTTAAAAATCAGGTACTCCTCGGATTTTTTTTCTTTTTTTAGAATACTGACCGAAATCCCCAACTGACCGTGCGCGAGGCCCAACATCGACACTTTTGCATTTCACCTCGACCATGGGAATTTCTCGCGTGCGCGAAAATTGCGCACTGAGTGGACGTGAGTCCCGGAATCATAAGCTCATGTCGGCCATGGGAAGGTCTCGCGTGCGCGAACAATTCCCAACTTAGCATACGCGAAGCACAACATCAGAGGCTCACCTCGGACGTTGAAAATTCTCGCGTTTGCGGAGAATTCTCAACTAAGAGTGCGCGAGGCCCAACATCAAAGGCCGACCTCGGACGTTGAAAATTCTCGCGTGCGCAAAAATTTCTCAACTTAGCGTGCGCGAGGCTCAACATCGAAACTTGAGCGGTTCACCTCGACCATGGGAATTTCTCGCGTGCGCGAACCTTCCCTATACGTTCGCGAAGCTCAAAATGTGAGGCTGATCTCAGTCATAGGAAATTCTCATGAGCAAGGAAAATTTCCAACTCAACGTGCACGAGGCTCAACATCGAAACTTCGCATTGCACTTTGACCATAGGAATTTCTCGTGTGCGCGAAAATTACCACACTGAGTGTTCTTGAGGCCAGGAATCATAAGCCCCCGTCGGCCATGGGAGATACTCGCGTGTGCCAACAATTTCCACTTCAGCGTACACGAGGCACAACATCAGAGGCTTTTCTCGGACGTGGAAAATTCTCTCGTGTGTGAAAAATTCTCAACTCAGCGTGCGCGAGGCTCGATATCGAAACTCTAGCAATTCACCTCAACCATGGGAATTCTCGCGCACGAGAGAATTACCACACAGATTGTACGCGACGCCCGAAATCAGAAGCTCAAAGCACGCGATAAATTTCAAACTTAGCAGGTGCGAGGCCAACATCAGAGGGTCATCTCGGTCTCGCGTACGTCAAGTTGGGAATCTTTTCGCGCAGGCGAGAATTTCCCACGGCCAAGAGAAGCAGCTTTTGATAATGAGTCTCGCGTAAGCTGATTCGGGAAAGTCTCGCGCACGCGTTAAATTCCCATGATCGAAATGAAGTACCCAACTTGGGTCTCGCGTACGCTGAGCTGAGAAATTTTGCGCGCACCCGAAAATTTCCCTTGATCGAGAGGAGCTTCTGATGTTGGGTCCCGCGTAGGCTAAGTTGAGATACTTTCCTTGCACGCGAGAATTTCGCACAGACGAGAGAAGCTTCTAATGCGTATGCGAGAGAATTTCCATGGTCAAAGTTAAGTCCCAAACTTTGGTCTCGCGTATGCTAAGCTGGGAAATTTCTGATTTTGGGTCTCGCGTGAGCCAAGTTGGGGACTCGCGCAAGCGAGAATTCACCACGGCCGAAAAGAGCTCCAGATGTTGGCCCTCGCGCACGCGAGAAATCCACCCGGGCTTTCTAGAGAGGTCTGTTTTCCTTCTATGGGAATTTCGTACACGAAATGGCTGTCTCGCCTGCGCTGATAACGCCGTAATCGTGGTAGGCACTTCCCACCGAGCGCTCCTGGCATGTACCAGGCTCTCATCCCTGAAAGCAGATTTTCACTCTTCCACCGGCGATTCGGAAAAAAAACGACACTTTGGTGCTCCATCATCGCCGAGAAGACATCGCCCAGCCAGTGTTACTGTGCACGACTACATTCAAGCTCACCTGTGATCACGAGCATTCGATTGCAGAGCATACGACAACGACACCAAATGTTAGCGTCATTGGCTCAGCTAGCTGCCAACTGAGTACTGTGCACCAGCTCTCGGCATGAGCGATGTGTACTCGACGACGATGATGCACCAGAGCGCCATCCCTCTCCAAATGGCCGGTCTACATGTCTAAAAACATTCTGCAAGGACGTGAGCACTCCATGAGTGTTGTGGGGTGCACTCAATACTCGCAGACGAGGGAAAAATGAGCAACGACGAGAGTGGTTGTGGCATGCTGCTGAACTAGTCACGGCTACACTATTAATTAAAAATCACCAGACACGTCACACTCGTAGAAATCACTTTCCAATGATGCCGGGCTCTCGTCCCTGCAGAAAAATTGTCGACACATCCGCAGATAATCCACGCGAAGGATGGACACTCTGGTTCTTCATCGCCGCCGAATACACATCGCGCGACCTAGAGGCAAACGGTGGCCGAGTTCTCGAGCTGATTTTGTAATTTGATGCACACCGGGTCGCAACAATAACAAAGCCGACGACGCAAGCCTTGACTTCTGCGGGCGTCTGCTTTGCAGCATTGCCGCTGATGATGGGTCGAGGTTAACTCGTACGACTTCTGCGCAAATGAGAGGCGCATCAATACACGATTTAGCAATAGACCGGTTCATGCGTGACCTGCCGTTGCCGACTTTGCCGTATTATGCTGCCGGGATAATTTCGAGCTCTCTTTACTATTCAATACACATAACCTCGAAAGCATTACACTAATCATTACATATTGTTTATGCAATGATTAGTGGTAAATCATTACACAACAAACAATTGCCGCCAAATTTCAAACATTATGTGGCGTCCCAGACGACGCAACAGTTGAAATAATATTTCTCAACGTGGAGAAATATTATTTTGACTTGATCAGCAGAGAATGTATAAGCAGGTCAGTGAATCAGCAGAATCAAAGCATTAGCCAGTGACTGGATGTTACACATGTTACATGTAACATGTGTAACAGACCATGAGAAATTCAACAAAGAGCTCTGCCAGCATTGTAACACATGTGTTACATGTGTTACAATCTTAAGTAGAACACTTTCAAAATCATTCTTTTTAGTCGAATCATCAAAATTAACTTGTGTCCGCACGTATAAATTGGAACAACAACATTCATTCTTCGATTAGTCACTGACTCGATTCAGTTAGTAAAGCTTTGTGAGTCTTTGAGACACGTACCGTTTTGCCCAAGTGTGCCTAGAAAACACACGACAAAGCAAAGTTCGAAAAAGTGCGGACCAATAAGTCAGATTAATTCCGTCGAAAAGTAGACCGACGATACCCGTCTCAGCTGTTCAAGGGCCAGCTCCGAATTCGCTCTTCGTCGAAAAGTAGGCCGACGATACCCGCCTCAGCTGCATAAGGGCCAGCTACGAATTCGCCCTGCTTATACGTTCCTGCCTCGAGGAATATCATCTCTCGAGTAATTCTGTAAGTTCGTCTAATTTTAAGTCACGCAAATTGTATTTAGATATTAAGGTTCTATATTTTTGTTCAAGACATTATAATTTGGTTTAAATAAATCCAGAACTCATTTGCTAATCATACGCTATTATTTTCTGAAGATTTTACAATCGAATATTTCATCCATACTGAAACTATTAAAGTCAAATTGATCATTTCTAAAAATCCAAATTCAATCAATGATTACTTCTGAAATCTACATTCCAAATTCCTAAAATCACTTCAATCATTTCTTCAAAACTACAATTCATTTGATCCAATTTTTATGAACAAATATCTCTCAATCTGGAATATTCATACGCAACCAGAGACCAGCAATATATATATATATATATATATATATATGTTACGTACCAAACCCGAAATCGTACACTTCGCGAACGGTACAGCCGATTCTGTACCATTCGCGAATGGTACACCACCATTTGTACCGAGCCCGATATTCCGGGTTTGGTACAGCAGAGTCTTGTACCATTCGCGAACTGTACAGCCGCCTTGTACCGAGCTCGATTTCGAATTGCGCCATATGGCTCGGATCGTGTTTACAAATGAGAATTGTCTATAAATGATGATTAGCGTTTAAAATGATATGTATTGGACGAGTTCAGTCAAGTGCAGGTAACGATCGAGCTTGCACAATGTATCCCGATAATACTATTCGTGATGAGTTCAACTCAAAATTAGGCGAACATCCGATAATTGTCAGTTCATAAAAAGTAAAACAGAATATTCTTACACACGTGACACACAGTTCTATAAACATTAGAACCACTTCACGGGTTATGTTCGCGTATCTTGTTTTGATGACATAATACATCTTGTGGACACCGCCAAACCCAGTTTCATCATGAATCTATCTTCATATAATATACTTCATCAGTATATCGTAGATTTCGGATTTTTCTACGTGATATCTCACTTCGTCGTCCCACTGTAAGAAGAAATCCTCAAAATCAGTCTCATTGTCTGAATATTAACATTACATGGTCAGGGGGTTTGTTGTGATTTAGTACGATTTTTTACCGACTCTGAGAATTTCTTCTTGAAGTGCTATTTTCATAGGAAAGATTAGACGAGGAATATCGCCAACAATCAATACATATGTCAAATTGTTTCAATCTTCTGTATTCCAGAGGGGTCCTGAATGATTTCTTCTCAATTTCACTAATTAGCTTCATAAGGTCTCGTCATTCTGTCTCACTTTTTATGAACTGACAATTATCGGATGTTCGCCTAATTTTGAGTTGAACTCATCACGAATAGTATTATCGGGATACATTGTGCAAGCTCGATCGTTACCTGTTCTTGACTTAACTCGTCAATACATATCATTTTAAACGCTAATCATCATTTATAGACAATTCTCATTTGTAAACACGATCCGAGCCATATGGCGCAATTCGAAATCGAGCTCGGTACAAGGCGGCTGTACAGTTCGCGAATGGTACAAGACTCTGCTGTACCAAACCCGGAATATCGGGCTCGGTACAAATGGTGGTGTACCATTCGCGAATGGTACAGGATCGGCTGTACCGTTCGCGAAGTGTACGATTTCGGGTTTGGTACGTAACATATATATATATATATATATATATATATATATACATCCAGTCGGAAGCCTCAACTCGATAACAGAGAATAGGTAAGTGCAACTGGGCAGTCCGCCCGTAAGCTGTTCACACGAACTCAAATAATTTATTTGTTACCCCGAGCCCTCCGCTCGGGTCATAACATTTTGGCATCCCTTGTGGGGAACAGTTTTAGTTGCACATAACTCTTCTCACTCCCAAGTTCAACACACTGGAACTATCGATCTCATTTACCGACTCAAACATATCTCCTGATTGTGACACACCTGACAGACACGCCGATCAACTACACCGACCGCGACTCACTGATGTGCTGATTCCGCACTTTCTCCCATCCAATGCGCCACTGCCAGTCACGGCTCTGAACGAATTTTTTCTAAAGATGCAATGATACCACATCTCACAAGAATGAATTCCCAATTTTTTGATCTAGACCTGCCAATATTTGAAGGCTATAATATTGACCCACATTTTTTCATACAAAAAATCACAGAAGCAAAATCTATCACTACTTGCGAAGAAAATTTATTAGTAGACTTTATTCTTAGCAACCTTCTTGGACCAGCATATCATGCATTCAAAAACTTTCGAATCTCCACAGTAAACGACATTGTGGAATACATAGTAAAGTGTTTCTTATACACCCCATTTTTCGAAAAATATTGCAAAAAATTACTAGATTGTGGTCTAAAGCTCAGTCATGATCGTGATGCAAACTACGAAAGGCTATTTTCAATCCTTGAAGATGCTTACTACATTCTTACAAGTACTCACTTTTCATCTGACCCAGTATACTACCAACTTTATAAAAATCTCGATGAAATTGCCAAAAGTTTTTACTTTAGCAAACTCCCCCCTGATTCACAACTCCAAATTGTCCTTGTCCTAAACTCAAATTCGATCGCCAGGAAGCCATCCACTCTATACAAAATGCATTTATTAGTTTCGAATCCAACACAATTCTTCATAACCAAAACTGAGCTATCACATTTTTTGAAAACATATGGAAATTTATCCCATTCTCACCACGAGTCAATAACAAAAACTGACGTTTCCGAGCCCAAAGAGCCTCAAGTCAGTAATATTCGACAAGATCCCCAATCAACTCCGATTCTCGTTAACACTACAAACGAAATTTGCACCACTCGACAGCCTGAACTTGTAAACCATGAACAAGTGCCAATGTCTTCTGACATCATACCTTATCGCGACGATAATAGAAGTGAACCAACGGATACCACGTGTGATAACATCTCACTCAACCAGAGTCCCGAGCAGATACATCTGCCAACCGACCCTGACGGTAAGACGCCCATCTCCGTTGAAAACCCAAGCAATATTGAAAATGACATACTCCTCCATGTCTCAACCACACCACGAGACTCTGTGACACCCCTCTCTCACATAGGTGCAAAACGTTCCAACACAGTTACCTCAAGATTCATTAACCGGAAACGATCATTTGATGAAAATCTCAAAAGTTCCTTCAAATCAAAAATACAAAGAGGGTTCCAACCTTATTCCATTTCAAAATGCTCATTAGGAAACACTCTTTCAAAGTACGTGTCACTCAGAACAGGTTACTCTGAACCATTTAGAAGTTCAATCCATGGAAAGGAATCATTTCAAAATATAAGCACCATTCAAGTACAACTAACACCTCGAACCCCTAACGAAGGAATTCCGCCACAATCCCTCCCTTTTCTGTGTTCAGAATCCAGGAAATCCAAGCCGCCATCAAAATTATGCGAAAATAGACTCCTCCGATTTCGTAGTGCCCATTGAAAGATCAAAATTCAATCCCTAATGATGGCGTATTGAGTTTTTGCAACTTTTAAAGTCTGTTCCTGGACTCCATATGCTCGATGGAGATTAGTCAATTCAACATAATTCTATCCCATATCCTTCAAAAGAACTCAAATCTCAAATCTTCAAATCAATGATCAAATAGACGACAAAATAAATTTCGCATTCCCAAGGATGGAGTATTAATGGTGTTAAAATTCCACACGACGAGTTCCGGAGAAAATCCGAAAAGCACACTCTGACGACCACGTATCGTACATGTGTAACATCCAGTTGCATGTGTAACTCCCGGTTACATTGTAACACCCGGTTACATGAATGACCCGGTTACACGATTTTGCTACATTTGGAATTCAAATCACTTTGGCCACATTCTGTTACTCATTAGCTTTTGGCTGTTTAAATCAAGATACTTGACCCTCAGAACTGGAAAATCGGAACCATTCAGAATCTCTGCTGACAGACAAATATTCTACCAATTTGTAATTCCAAGGAATTCCCCGTTTGACTTCCAAATCTTCTTTTGTAGAAAGCCCATTTCACATTCATCACCTCTCTCTAGATCTGTTGATAGTAGAAATCGACACAATCAAACACATTGATCTTGGAGTATTCATAGAATAACTAACGAACATCAACCCTTCATCTTATTTAAGATTCACAACCTTTCAAACTCTCGGTAGTGTACCTCACAAGGATCCTGAAAAAGAAGGGGAAAAAAGCATTATCGACCCATGTAACATGCTGTAACATGGTGTTACATAAGTAACAGACTGTGGCCTGTAACATGGTGTTACATGGGTAACAGGTCGTTGCAGGTAACACGGTGTTCGAATTAGACTCTCTGTTGACATCATATGGCCTATGATGGTTTAAAAATATTACATTCATGCAGGCGCCCCCCTCCATATATCCAGTTCAAATAATTTCTACTACATACTTCCGAGAAAAATGATGAAAAATTGAAAAACCGGAGAATCAAGAAAATGGGAGTACTAGAAGGATACGTTGACCATTGTTAGTTCATTCATAGGTCTGACTTCTGGACACGACCTTATCTCTTGAATATTTTTAAATCAATGGGAATTACGTCTTTTGAATGAAATCCGTCGAAATTTCCTACTTCAAATATTTTATTGTTGATATGCCTCCATGAAATTCATCGTGACAAATTTAGTTTTTCCCCGTATATTAAAGTTTCAATATCAACCAAACATGATTTTGTGAAAAAGAGGAAACTTAAACTAACACATAGTCAATTTTACAAATTCAAGAGACGGATTTGCTCGGCCCTATCCACCTGACCGACATCCAAAGGAATTGAGAACAAATCAATCGAGAGTGATGGACCCCTTCGGAATCTAATCAAAGTCTTGAAAACTTCAATTTCCTATTCGGTGTCCTCGACATAGCACACTATCTTTTTGTAGAAGAATGATGCGTATAATTCCCATACGTCAAAATCATGCATTGATTCCGGCAAATCTTCAACCCTCCTATACAGTACACATCCAAATCACTAAAAAAAACACCCTCGGCACGCTCTTCATTGATTCGCACTACATGAATGACACAAAGAAAAATGCACACTAAAAAAAAAATCACTTGTAACACAACTTTTAGATCAGGAAAATCCAACATACATGAACCTAACGGATTCAGGTGACTACCGGGAACCGGAACATATTTCCAATTTCCATGATTTCAAGGAAAAATCATAATAATCTATACAAGTGCAATCGCACAAATATTCACGTCCAACGATTTGAAATCCCGAAACTGTACTGAGACTATGACTAAAAGACACTATTGAACCTGCACTTGACACCACGTTGACTTGGGAGAACTGCGTTGAAGTTGCTGACACCGAAATTCTTTATTTTATGCACATTGCAATAATCTGATGGCACCTCCAGTTTTGACTTTTGAGCTCAGGCATCAATGAAATCATACGAATATAATATCAAAATCAAGGGCCTGTCAAATTTTATTCATTAATCGGAACTGACATTGTGACTAGAAAATCGGGAGATTCTCTATGAAAACACATATAATTATGTCGAATTCAGTCCCGCATAGATATAAGAATTTGCAATCCGGAACAAAAGTTGATAATAACGATTATCAATAAATTTACTCAATTTATTTCTACATAGTTCTAGAGATATGTGATCAGATATAGAAAATAATTGTAATAATTATCTATTAAGGAATCGTGTGGATGAACGTCCACACCACATTTCGGAAAACCTCAATAATCATTTCCAAATTATAGCGAGCATCAACTCCTTGTTAACTTTCTAAAAATGATGCGATTTTCACAAGAAAAATGAATATATACACAAATTTTTATAAAGACAACAAAACACAGGATTGCATACTTTTTTGCAATAGATCATTAATAGATTCCAAAATCCAATTAATAGTGCGAAATTACCAATCAGTTTTTCCTCATAAACTTTCTATTTTGGAAACATACCATACTTGCAGAACATTATCAACAATAAATTGTTGCGAACTTTTCTGCAATATATCATCAATAGATTCCGAAATTCAATTAATAATGCGAAATCATCAATCGATTTTTCCTCGTAAACACCCTATTTCGGAAACTACCATATTTGCAGAACATTGCTTACAATGAATTGTCAAGATAACTACACACTCTCACACAATAACACCATCCTACATATACTATACGAAAGTTTTCTAGAACTTCTCAAGATCGACAGTGACGAACGTGTAGTGGACCTATTACTGCCCTCAGGATCAGGGGCATGCCAAACTGAAGACTTTTTGCAATGATGTGATGACGCAAACTACCCGTGAAAAGCGGAATGTGAGTGTCTCCATGTGTAACATGATTTACTGTACAGCTGAGGAGCCTCATACACATGGTATAAGGTCGAGTGAACATGTAACACACTCAATGGAAAACATCCAAACCCTGGATGTGTGTAACATGGAGTTACAATACGTACAGGTGGGGCGCCAGTTACTTCGGCCCCCCTCCTCAATGCTCGCCATCAACTCCGCCACACACGTTGGAAGTAACACACAGCAGCTTGTTACTCGCCGTTGAGCCTTTGCTTGCAGCCAACGCAGTAGACAGCGCATCACGCGGTTTTTTACCGATGATTCCTGTGGGGACCCCCACTCCTCACCACCAAAGCGATCTGCATGTAACAGAAAGCCGTACGCCAGTTCCCCCTGCTAACCCCACTCAGCACCGCCTTTCCAGCTACTCGCCGTGCAGTATGGAAAAGCTGAGCGATGCAATGCTCACGGAATCCCCACAGGCCGTATTGCACTATGTGGAAATAATTTCAATTCCCCACTCCTCTCTTACAATAGCGGCATGCGAATTATGGCATCAGAAGCGGGAAATTCTCAACTGCACCGTACGGCTCCGATCACATTAATCAGCAATATTCTTCTGAAAAAAGGAGCAACACATCATCCGCGGGCCTCCTTCAATCGAGAATTCGCAGCAAATCGAGATGGTTATGATGACCCTGGTCACGGTGTGAATAAATCTGCGGCGAATATTCCAGACATCCTAATGCAAGGAGAACCAATAGCCACGCTACCAACCTCTCGATATCAACACCAATCGAGTGACGAATCTTCAGTTCAGTGACATTAGCGATGCAGAATCTGACGGATCGTCATACTACCCGACGGAAAGGCAAACCAGAGACGGAAGACGCAGGAGTGCAGGGATAGAAAGAGGGCCGTAGCAACGACCCCAACTGATGTAATTTGTGTGAATATCAACACAAAAAGGATTGACTCACCCAGTGATACATGTCCAAGGGGTGCTCAAACGCCAAGGCAGATGTATCATATATCAAATCCGCCTATTGGATGAACACGCACACACACACACACACACACACACACACACACACACACACACACACAAATAAAGTATTATTATGTAATAATTATAAATTAACATCATTGGAAATTTGTATTTTTTAAATCTAATTTCTGCCGCCCCGGTGACATTCTCGGGACGAGAATGGACTGACAGGGGAGGTGTGGCGTCCCAGACGACGCAACAGTTGAAATAATATTTCTCAACGTGGAGAAATATTATTTTGACTTGATCAGCAGAGAATGTATAAGCAGGTCAGTGAATCAGCAGAATCAAAGCATTAGCCAGTGACTGGATGTTACACATGTTACATGTAACATGTGTAACAGACCATGAGAAATTCAACAAAGAGCTCTGCCAGCATTGTAACACATGTGTTACATGTGTTACAATCTTAAGTAGAACACTTTCAAAATCATTCTTTTCAGTCGAATCATCAAAATTAACTTGTGTCCGCACGTATAAATTGGAACAACAACATTCATTCTTCGATTAGTCACTGACTCGATTCAGTTAGTAAAGCTTTGTGAGTCTTTGAGACACGTACCGTTTTGCCCAAGTGTGCCTAGAAAACACACGACAAAGCAAAGTTCGAAAAAGTGCGGACCAATAAGTCAGATTAATTCCGTCGAAAAGTAGACCGACGATACCCGTCTCAGCTGTTCAAGGGCCAGCTCCGAATTCGCTCTTCGTCGAAAAGTAGGCCGACGATACCCGCCTCAGCTGCATAAGGGCCAGCTACGAATTCGCCCTGCTTATACGTTCCTGCCTCGAGGAATATCATCTCTCGAGTAATTCTGTAAGTTCGTCTAATTTTAAGTCACGCAAATTGTATTTAGATATTAAGGTTCTATATTTTTGTTCAAGACATTATAATTTGGTTTAAATAAATCCAGAACTCATTTGCTAATCATACGCTATTATTTTCTGAAGATTTTACAATCGAATATTTCATCCATACTGAAACTATTAAAGTCAAATTGATCATTTCTAAAAATCCAAATTCAATCAATGATTACTTCTGAAATCTACATTCCAAATTCCTAAAATCACTCCAATCATTTCTTTAAAACTACAATTCATTTGATCCAATTTTTATGAACAAATATCTCTCAATCTGGAATATTCATACGCAACCAGAGACCAGCAATATATATATATATATATATGAGTGATTCTGGAGCAAGCTGGACAAAACCGTCACCAGGGGGGTCTGGGAAAAATCCGCAAAAATTTTTTTCCATCAGTACTATGTTGAAATAGTACGAAAAAATTTTTTCCAGATTTTTTCGGCCCCCCCTGTGGGCCCCAGGGCCCATGAAAGGGCCATTTTAGGCCCTTTTTTAGCCTATTCTAGGAAAATCATAGCTCCGACGCAATTCAATATTTTTCAACGTACTTGGGCGCATTTTTCTCGTCAAGACTAGTACTTTTGAGAAAAGAATTGTCCAAGGCCACTTAGTGAGCCTGACGACTTCTGCCACCTATTTATTGAGAGCAAATTTTAGCGATTTTTGGGCTTGCTTCAAAGTGATGTAGCTCCCACTAGACATGTGATAATCGACTTTTACAAGTAGTCATTTGGAAGGTCTTGAAAATACCTACAATTTGCCCACTTGTAAAAGTCAATTATCGCACTTTTTGTTGGAGCTACAGTCGATACAAGTTGAGCTATTTACGAAAAAGTCGAAAATTCAGGACTCGATTCCAAAAATATATCTTAATTTTTTTTCACCAAACTTGTGCGAAAATGTTCTTTCAGACATCTACTTTCAGTAAAAAAAATTTGGCGGAGGTTATTTTTTTTTATTTTTTTTGCCGAGCGTTACAAAATGCCGCATTTCGTGGTTTTAGCAAAAACAGCATCTTTGACCACGGTCACATATGCTCCCATCTGGACTGATGTGCACCAATATGTGTGAAAGTACTCGTCAAAGTACCCCCAAGTACGTGTAAGAGGTTGCGGGGACGAGCCTCCACCCAGGAGCGAGCTGTAGGTTCTATTTACCGTGTCAAAAATAGGCATTATTTTGGCTATTCGAGCGTAAGCGACTGAGAGCATGATTTTACTCGTTCTGGCTCACAAATGAGATAATGGGGTAGAATGAGGATCCAAACATATTTTTCCGACTCAAAATGACCATCTGAACACAATTCCGAGGTCAGTTTTGTTCTAAATAGTCGTCCCTCTGCCCCTCAAGAACTTAGATTCTGTCGACGGGTTCTGACCCGTTGAGGCACTAGACGACATTCTAGAGTTAAACTGACCTCGGAATTGTATTCAGATGGTCATTTTGAGTCGGAAAAATATGTTTGGATCCTCATTCTACCCCATTATCTCATTTGTGAGCCAGAACGAGTAAAATCATGCTCTCAGTCGCTTACGCTCGAATAGCCAAAATAATGCCTATTTTTGACACGGTAAATAAAACCTACAGCTCGCTCCTGGGTGGAGGCTCGTCCCCGCAACCTCTTACACGTACTTGGGGGTACTTTGGGGAGTACTTTCACACATATTGGTGCACATCAGTCCAGATGGGCCCATATGTGACCGTGGTCAAAGATGCTGTTTTTGCTAAAACCACGAAATGCGGCATTTTGTAACGCTCGGCAAAAAAAATAAAAAAAAATAACCTCCGCCAAATTTTTTTTACTGAAAGTAGATGTCTGAAAGAACATTTTCGCACAAGTTTGGTGAAAAAAAATTAAGATATATTTTTGGAATCGAGTCCTGAATTTTCGACTTTTTCGTAAATAGCTCAACTTGTATCGACTGTAGCTCCAACAAAAAGTGCGATAATTGACTTTTACAAGTGGGCAAATTGTAGGTATTTTCAAGACCTTCAAAATGATCACTTGTAAAAGTCGATTATCACATGTCTAGTGGGAGCTACATCACTTTGAAGCAAGCCCAAAAATTGCTAAAATTTGCTCTCAATAAATAGGTGGCAGAAGTCGTCAGGCTCACTAAGTGGCCTTGGACAATTTTTTTCTCAAAAGTACTAGTCTTGACGAGAAAAATGCGCCCAAGTACGTTGAAAAATATTGAATTGCGTCGGAGCTATGATTTTCCTAGAATAGGCTAAAAAAGGGCCTAAAATGGCCCTTTCATGGGCCCTGGGGCCCACAGGGGGGGCCGAAAAAATCTGAAAAAAAATTTTTCGTACCATTTTAACATAGTACTGATGAAAAAAAATTTTTGCGGATTTTTCCGAGACCCCCCTGGTGACGGTTTTGTCCAGCTTGCTCCAGAATCACTCATATATATATACATCCAGTCGGAAGCCTCAACTCGATAACAGAGAATAGGTAAGTGCAACTGGGCAGTCCGCCCGTAAGCTGTTCACACGAACTCAAATAATTTATTTGTTACCCCGAGCCCTCCGCTCGGGTCATAACAATCACAAATGTAATGATAAAAGTGACTTTTTCTATTGAAAGTTACAAAATCTGAAAATTATTACAAAACTTCTTGAAAAACTTTTCTGAAAATACAAAATTTTTTCTAACTCCCTGTTACGGTATGTACACACCTTTTGAAACACGGTGTATAAGATAGATGAAAATTGAATATTCTTTATGCCTAACATATTTTGGCAAGGAACGGATAATAATTGATGCCTTGAGACATGGTGTGGTCTACATTGTGTGGTTATGAATGAAGTCTTTGATCATCCTTGAGAGAACGCTCTTATTTTGTCATATCAAAAATGAAATTTGAGGAGCTCTATGGATAAACTCAATGTTTGGGGGACCAAATGTTCAACTTGTATACTCTATGGATAAAGTCCTCATGTTCAACAATTTATATGACGGTGAGACTGGAAATTTTCGAATGATGAGGCGTCTACTAGCATTGTTGCTAAGGAGTTTATAGGAAATGAATTTATCTGATGACTTGATTGATTTTTTGCTGAATGGTGAGAGTTGTCGCACCAACTTCTCCATTGGTGGAACAATTCTAATGGTAGTGAGACCAATGTGTTTTCAAATTCCAACATAGATGTTTGATCAGGGAATAATAGAGAAAAGTTACAATATTCTGAAGCGATACTGTTCCATCATTCACTATTCTGTTAGTCATAAAGTACAGTAACAAGATTACAACAAGATTACCCCATTAATTTGAGTACTGACATGCGAGTTGTAAGAAAGATTCACGCCTAGTTTTTGTTGATTACTGAGAGGAATTCTCAGAAACTGTCTGGTCTTTTGTAGGAGCTTGCAAGCTTTGAGTTACAATAAAGCATATACTTATTTCTGAGTAGGAAAAATTCAATTGAGTGTAAGGCACAACAAAGAATGTGCCATGCGATGAAATGAAATTCTCACCTTCTGAATGATACCTTCTTGCCAAAATTTAACACAGGCATGAACATCAGAACATTGAGGTATGAGAAATATAAGGTGGTATGTAAATTTCTCCGGCACATCTGATTTTACTTCAAACTCTTGATAAATGAAATTTACCAAGAGTTTGAACAGTCGGTAAATGGAATTGAGAATGATAACTTGAAAAGTGAGAGGCAAAGCCTGATGAAGATCCTCAGAAGTTTTTGATTCGCCTCATAAAATTGAACTCGAAGACTTTTTCCACAAAGCTCTTCAGAGTTCATTTCTCATGTGGCTAAGACAAACATCCCCTGAGAAGTAAGGGCACACTTTAATTCCAAGCAACGTGTAGCTGACGGTTTTTGACCCCAATTAATTATCGATTCTAGGCCAAAGTTATTTGCATCAAGAAATTCAAAGATTTTCATCAATGTTGATGAAAATGAAAATTATATAACACGGCTATTTCAAATTTAGTAGGAGAGATAAAAGAGAGTTCATTCTTTAAGCTCTCTCATGCAAGCTTAGCAGATCCAACAGAATGTGAGATTCACGGTTCTCGTCGGACAAAGAAACATAACCGAAGGCACAGAATCTGAAAATCGAGGGAAACCTCATGAAAACTCATAACATTTCCCTGCTGTCAAATCGCTTGTTTGCATTCCCACGTTCCGTCGTCTGCTTTACCAGCTTATTCCTTTGATGATAGCGTCCCTCCAGCAAAGGTAGGGAATTGTCTGTTACCCACCGAGCAAAGGTTTGCTTCGAAAAACGACTATGAATTCCAGCCCTATATGTACACGTAAACATAACCCTCATAATCCCGGTCCATCGAGAGGGAGGGTGGAGAAGAGAGAAGGTGGAGAAGTCTTCTCTACCCTCCCTAGTTCAACAAGTTGATCGCAAGGGAATACTTGTTGATATCATCAAACGGACTCTCATCTCACAACTCTACTCTTTGTGCATCTAGCGGCTAGATTCTGGTCACTTCTATACACTCTTATACTAGCCACATGCTCAACGATTGAGATGTTTTGGGATAACTTAACGACAAACGACTTTTGAACACTACGGTTACTTGAATGTATCATTGAAGATAATGAAGCAATGAAGTGGGAACGGACCAAATGATCATGCATTTGGTCAGTGCAGGTGAGCCCAATGAATATTGACCACGTGTGATGCTGTGAAAGACATTTTTTAATGCATCTCTTACTAAGCTGATCATATTGCTTGAGAAGTTCATCATTATAGTTGCATTACGTACTTTACGAAATGGAGTAAATCTCTTCTTCTTGTGCTTCCAGGAACCAATGTGAGGAATTCAATTCATCCCAATGTGAAAGTTACAATGATCACCGCAATGATTTGGAAGCCATCTGTGAGCCAAGTGAACTTGAGGGTCATTTCAAATAAAGTTATTTTGAAAGTGCGATTCTTGGACCATAAGTGAGTACCGTCAATTCTCCTTGAAATGTGTTTGTTCACTTTATAATTCTTTCACCGAAACCATTGTTTTGACTCATTAATTGTGCAGATTCAAAAACATATCACTATAGATGGGTTCCAGTATTCAAAGTACTTTAAGTAAGTACATTTGGTTTGCATACGTATTTATATAGATAATATTCTCAAGCATCCTCTTGGTCATTATTACTGGAATTGTTTATGACACAGAAAGCGTTACCATACTAGCATCTCGAATTGAAATCATCATTATCTTGATATTGATATAGGAAAAGATTCGTCAAGTTATTGAGATTCTTCATTGTACACCATTCTTCACCATAAACCAAATGATGTGCATGACGAGTGTTATCATGTTCTGTCCTGCTTTTGATTATTATTGTGCATCCACACGTAAACATTTCGTCTCAAAGAAATTAAGTTTTTTAGTAAGTTCTGTCACTATAACGCATGGGATAGCAATCAATTGTGGGCATGACATTATCCTATGAAAGGGTGAATGAAATAATATGATCCCCTGGACACAATCAACAGAGCTTACATTGTCAGTCATTTCAAATACCCTGGAATTTCTGTGTATTTTTTTTACAGGTTCCATGCTGTTTACGGTAACTTACAATATACTCAAATGTTTCAAATTAATGCACCCTGTTTGCAAAAAAAAAAGTTAGTATTGAAGCTTGAGGTGTTAATAATGAAGTCACTTGATAGGATTTATTGAGAAAGTGCATGGAAATTTGCAGCTTTCTTAACGATAGTCGTATGAAAATAGCTTTTTTGTGTAGAGGATGGATAATATTTTATTCCTTGTAATTGTATCGTTGTATGTATGATTTTGATTTTTCAGTGTTAATAATTCTGTTTCAGATGACCAAGCCAAATTTCTCCTCAATTTTTCGAGTCAAGTTCTCGGCTGTTTGAGTATCATCAATCACTCAATATGCACAAGATTTGATATCCAAGGTGAACTAGGAGAGCCTGACTCAAAGTTAATGATGAGCTCTCAACAGAACCAAAGCTCTGATGACACTAATAGTGTTACACTATCCTTATGCCATAGATGAGCTAGTGCCTGTTGAGTATTTTCACATCGTCAACAGTTATATTTGATGTTTAGGGAACGATTGAGTGTAGCTACATGAAAATACAGTGAATAGAATGGGGTCAACCCCAACTTTTTCAGTTCTTGATGTGTCTAATTTTCCATTATGAAGCAACGCAAGGCTTTAAATTTTAGGTGTGTGCCACTATTTTGAGTGCTACAGTACTAGAATGGGTGTTTCTGAATCGTAAGAACAAAACAATTGGAAAACCTTGGTCAAATCATATCTTGGGTAGATCTACATTTATTGAAAATGGAGTTAGAAATTTGAAAAAGATCTGGAATAATGGAAATATTTTGGAGGAAAATGAAAAACTTGAATAAGATGTTACATTTGATTTTCATCTCAACTTCTAGATTAGTCATCAATAATAAGCATGTTGCCTCCTTTTTCATCCATGTGTTAGTACATTGTTTCTACAATAAATGGTTATCATTCACGAAAATCCTTCATGTGCAGGCATATCGTTACTCAAATTGATGTATAATTTATGAAAATACTTCATGTTTTGGAACATTGTCTATCAAATATTATTGTGTACCTTTGATGAAAAATGTCTCCTTTTCATACTGAAGTGACATATCTCATTACATCTCTCGGATGGGTGAAAGCACTCAGCAATACAATGTAGTTACCCTTTCAGTGACTATTTCATCGTTTATACCAGTGGGAGTTGTCGGACAGAAACCATAGAGCTCTATGGTCGCTCCTCGCCTCTATCGCCGTAATATCTCTACGGTAGAAACTTCTTTCACGCACCATATCCTACGCATATATGTCTGTCTATTGTGCTATACTGTTGACTCGCCTCAATACAATTTGAATTTGCCGCGCGTACTGCGTAGCACGTGTCAACACTGTGAACCCAGCCTAATTTAGCTGGTAATCAAGACTTCCGGTGTGATTATTTATTATATGAATAACAAAACAACAAATTATTGGATAGCAAAACTGTAGAGGAGGAGTTTTTATTAAGCAAATTAGAATTTTTTCAAGCTACTTGCATGTCAGTACGAGCCGCAGGGAAACCACACAGCATGGAGTGCTATGCGCATATTCATCGATAAATTATTAAAACTACAGGACTAAGGTGTTTTTTTGGAACGCGTTTTCAGAATAAGGTGTTTTCTTTCTATCTAATTCACTTTTTGGAATTTCTATACCTGACAAAGTTGGTGCCAACTTGTGCTTGCTTGTCGTACAGTGAGAAATATCGTCGAATTTTTTTTCGTTTTAAAAAGTAGTCACGCGTCATCAACAGGAGATAGTTCCACACCTGTTGAAAGCACATTCTTGGGCTTCAAGGTGGTTGTAGCCTCAAACTAGAGGGTTATTTTCCCGCAAGAATTATACCGATATCCCGGACTGCATCCAAATTCCGACCTCAACGCCTAGGGGAAAAAGCCATGACACTCGCGATATTTCGTAATCTTTCAAAGTTGATGGACCACCATTCCGGTCTATTTTCGTAAGTTGGTTGTAGGATCTCAAAATAGGTGTCTGCTTTGTCGCGAAGTTGGTATATAGCCATTGATGCGAAGAATCGGTGCACAAAGGGCGTAAATCACGAATCACCGCGTTTCGTGGATTTGCTCATATACATGCGCGTATAGAAGTATCCAACAGCGGAGGTTCCGCTTTCCCCGAGTCTCGCATGAATGCGAAGATGCATTGAAGGATTGCTGAATGGAATTTCAGAATTGAGACGAGGAATGTGCACGGTTCTCTGTGAGGGTTGAAATCACACTCAAAAATGACGCCAGAAACTAATCACAGAGTTTTCTTTGTCTTTTCAAGCACTTTCAGAATCTTTTTTAGAATAAATCGTAGCTTCTTTCGTTCTAAATTCATGGTCATTTGAGTGAACGTCAGGGATATGAACTCGCAAGATGATCCTCACGCCATTCGAATTGGACTCTTACATTATGTTACTTTGCTTTTTGAGTGAGTCATCCGGGATATGTAGGGTGGAGCATTGATACGTTCAATTTCATGGAGAAATTAGTGTTTTTCATCGCCATCCATACAAAATACTATATCAACTAGGCAGATACCGGCACTTTCCCATCATTTAGACGTATTTCTGATAATAAATTGTAATCAAGAAAAATTTCAACTCATTGTCACGGCTCGCATCAAGGTGCGATAGGTGAAAAAAAGTGTTGGTGAAATCTGACTGGGGGGTGCTTCGGATCCGTTTCAATCCAAATCGTATCGGTTCATACTCGTAAACGACGACTCAAGTGGATTTCCTCTGTATAATTACGATGGGGTGAAAAGTATCAGTTCGACTATAAAATAGCGCATTCCTTCTATAACTCGAGGAGTATCAATTTTATCAGGAAACGTGTTCGACAACTTTTTGTTGGACTTTTCAAAATCTACAAAAAAGGTCTCTTGAGAATTCTTCGAATGATGCCACCATTTCTAGTTATAAGACATTCGTGTTTGAATGTTATGGTTGCTGCAATATTTTCACCATACATCATTTTATGATTTGTGACGATATAATCGTCACAGCCTTTTGGGGTTTAATAAAAATGTGACTCTCTCGTCATGCCTCGAGCACCAGCCTCGAAACCGAGTATTCACGGGGAATACTTCTTTTTTCTGTTGAGGTGCTGCTGCTCAAAGCAACGATGACGACGGCCGAGACATCGAGTTGCCGCTATCGCGAGTATGCCTGTGGGCCGGCAACCCTTTCGCACCGCTGATTGCCGCGGGCATCACACTATAGGAGGCCGGCGGTCGACGATGGCGACAACAATTTAGGAGGATTATGCCCCGGTTGGGCTACCCGGGTACCCAAGGCCGCGTACAGGCACCTTGCCGTGATCATCACTATGATGTATCCGTGGTGTACCTATTATGGTACACCTGGATACAGGCCGAACAGAGGATGCTGGTGGTAACAACCGGGGCCCGCAGACCCCGTGTTGCATCCACCAGCCATCCTCTGGTAATCACACGCGATTTTTAGGGCATTCATCCGAAAGTGCACGTCTTGATGATTGAATCCGCATTCAATCAAGCAAGACGTGCATACACATCGCGCACCAGATGACAGCAAAGATGCTGCGGCTGGGGCGCCCTTCTCAGGACGACGCGACGGAAGCCGAGACGAATAGCACTACGTTAAGAGCGGATGTTGATGGCCTGCTGACGATGCTGCTCACTTAGTGCAGAACTCCCCGGGCTTGCTGCCATCCGGACCACGGTCCCATACGCAGCAGCCTGGTATCAGCTGCATCGTGTTGTTGTTGTTGTGGTTATGCGTGCATGTAGTACCTGCTGCATGCACCCACGCATAACCTGGACGAAAATGCACCCGCACACCATCACACCACTACGTATACCCATGACACCGGTGACCCGCAAGCCGACGCAGGTGAGCCCGAGTAGCTCACCAGAGGACGAGACGACGGAGCTGATGTTGACACATGGTCTTGCAGACGACACACTGGCAACTTGTTGCTGCCGGCGTGAGGGCGCTACCGGATGTTGTAGTATGGCTCAGGGCGGCTATACCTGATCAGGCCGATGTGGGAAATTATAGAGACCCGGACATCGGTCTCTGGATGAGAATCCGCGATGCAGACCACACACACATATGCATATGTGTACGTGAGGCCGAAATACTGATTGTAGTAGTACGTGATGTACATCTGAGCGTGCCGTGAATGTGCAGAAGCCCATATAGATATACTGATGCATTGGAAGTACTATATAGCTATAGTACTACAGGCCGAGAATAGATATAGGTATACAAGGCCATGTAACAAATATCGGGTGCAGTGAAAAGCCGAAACTGGAGGCAATGCGAGCTGCGCAGCGCCTCCACGCCGGCCGATGCTTACTATAGGTGCAAGTGAGATAAAAGACGGTACGAGTGGAGGCCAAAGGCAGTGCCGTACATATATTTCCGTGCTATTTCGCCATGTAATTCCGTGAATCCCGTGCGCATATTGGCCGCAATGTGCCCTTATGTACTTCAAATTTTGCCGCGCAGCCCCGATAGAGGAAGCTGCCAATGTTCCGGACAAAATTTATTGGGCCAATCAGAGAGCGTCTTCTTCGTTGAAGAAGACGGAACTTCAACTTGAAGAAGAAGTCGGCCATTAGATCACTTGTTGAGTAGCAGTTGCCTAGCGTGCACGCGTTTGTGCTCCTCGCTTTTTCAACCGCCCTTGTGTTTGCCGTGTGCCCCCAGGAGTCCCGGAAGACTGCACACGAGACTCCAAGAGTCCACAAAATTGAAATACGACTTCAAGAGTCTAAATTATAGACGGAGAATTGCAATTATCGAGAGTGATGGAAAGTAACGGTGAGTCCTCTTATTGCTCATTTTACTAATGTGAATTCCCTCGTCCTGGCCGAAACTTGAGCCTCATGCGCGCGTACCCCTGCCGACTCCCAGCCGATCCGGACTCCTGGGGGAACACGTGCTAAGGCCGAACAGTGCGGGATAAAAGAGCACGCCCCGGGGGCCGCAAAAATTGTAACCAGAGGCCGATAAGTCGAGGTGAACTCTCGTGAAGACATAGTGCGCGTACAAAATAGTGCTTTTGGGGGGAAAAATCGCGTGGAAATTCAGTGTTGCTGTCGTCCGGACGACGACGAGCGAGGCCGTACCCCCGGTGGATCGCCACCCTGAATAATCGCCCTGAATAATCGGAATACTTGGCCAGTAAAATCCGGTGACTGCGGAGCTCGTGCTCCATAAATTGGAGCAGTTAGCCATTATCCCAACGTGGTAATTATTCGTAGAGTGGAGCGGCCATTTTGAGTGAATTTCGGAGCAGCGTGCTCCTTGAACTTGAGGTCCATCGTAAGCGAAGTCGACTAGGCCGCTGAATGAATGACTAGGCCGATAGTGAATTGCCCAGGCCGTTAGTGAAGTGTTTTGTACTTAGTATTTTCAGGATTGTGAAGTGAATTTTCGTGTTATACAGGGAATTTTGAGAGACATTTTATTGAGAAAGAGACAATTACTAATGACTGATTTATTCTGAATCTTGGCCGTTAATTGTCGCGAATATAACCAGAATATGTTGAATTCCTTGTATCGTCCGCGTAGAAGCAGCGTTTCAGAATAGAGGCCGAATATTTATTGTAAATCTGAATTATTATTCAGAGTGCGTGTGCGGGCGTTCCCCGCCCCCTTTTCCGATTTTCAGGTAAAATCACGGTGGGTGATGCAGTGAAGCCGAGTTGCTGTTGAATTCCAGAATTGCGTTCGCCGTCCATTGCGCAAAACCCGCATCCTAGGCTAAGAGTCCGTCGAATGTAAATGAGTGTGACCCATAATCAAAATACCACGTCACAGATTTCAGCACATTTAGGGGATCGGGAAGATTTTACTAGAGTTTTTTTTGCATTTTCAGCGAATATGTCCAAATCAATAGTCTAGACAATGTTACGGCTTTGCCAAGAATGCTGGAAATATGAAATATAGTGTATGATATGCTGTGAAAATATTGCCAAATCGAGAACATCTTAACAATGATGTCTTCTATTTCGAAATGAACGCATCATTAGGTAGATCGTCGTGAGACGTTTTCCGCAGAACTCGAAGAGTACAACGAGGAATTCTTCCATGCGTTTCTCCTTAAAATGGATATTTCTCGAGCTATAGAAGAGATACGCGGTTTCCAGACCGAACTGATATCTTCATCCCATCTCAATTATACAGAGGAGATCTACTTGACTCACCATTTAAAAATATGGACCGATACGATTTGGATTGAAAGGGATCCGAGAAGCTCCACATAATCGAATTTTGCCAGCACTTTTTCGACACCTATCGCACCTTGAGGCGAGGTGAAGTGAGTTGAAATTTCTCTTGATTACAATTCATGGTCAGGAATACGTCTAAATGATAATAATTGATAGGAAGAATTTTCGAGATACACTTTTATTAACTGTACCAAGAGACGTTGTAAAAATTGACATGATGCAATAAAGACAAAATGTTGAACTGAGAAAACCGCCTCAAAAAATTGCTCAATGCACAACACGGGTTGAGTATAGTATGACAATAGTCATAGCAAAGACCTGTATAACAAGCGTCGCGGGTCAACCGGGTAATTCCTCATTCACAGAAGCGATTTCGATTGCTCAAATACAAGCGCAGCAAGCGTATCAATTCGAACGGTTTTTGAAATCTGCGTCAGAATTACAAGCCGTTCCTTCCATACCATTGCCCACATTCTCTGGCAAACAGGAAGACTGGGACTCATTCAAAGCTCGTTTTGAGGTTGCGGTCTTGGAAAAATCGTACTCGGACGCTTTAAGACTGCAATATCTTCTCGGTGCAGTGCAGGGGGTCGCAGCAGACACATTGAGAGGCACGAAGCCTGAGGGTACTAATTTTCAACCTGCCTGGGATAAACTATGTCGGCGTTACGATAATCCTCGTCGGAGGATGACAGGTCACATGCTCGCGTTGCAATCTCTTAGACCAATGGCTGAAAAATCCTCGTCACAATTAAATGAGCTTTTGAATAAAGCGGAAGAAGCGGTTCAAGGTTTTCGCGATCTAAAGCTCCCTGTTGAGTCTTGGGACTGTGTTCTCGTTCATGCCATTGTCTCAAAATTAAATTCTGGTACTCGTGAAGCCTGGGAGTTGAATCAAATGTCGGTCCCCGGATTCTGAACTTATGCGGACCTTCTGAGATTTATCGAAAATCGCATAAACGCACTACACTCAGCAGCAGCTTACGAGGTCCTGAACTCGTTGTCAAACCAAAATGCGAATGTGCAAAAACCTCGCTCGTCGTCGCAATCCTCCTCACAACCTAAAAATCCCTTGTCAATCAACGTTGCAAATTTGAATCAAAACAAAAACAATAGATTATCGTCGAAATCTAGTGAAACTTGTCCCTGTAACGAGAAGCACCCGCTTTTTTCTTGCAAAACTTTTGAATCCTGGACACCTCAAAAACGTTTCGAATATGCAAAGCAACGTCGTTTGTGCATGAATTGTTTGAGACCAGGTCATTTTTTGAAAGAATGCAATTCGAAATATCGTTGTTCGGTATGCAAAGGTGCGCATCATTCGAAATTGCACACAGGAGCGTATACAAAAAGTTCGGAAAAACCTGCGGAAACAAGCGGTCAATCCAAACCACCGGATAAGTCTGCACCCGTCTTAGCAAACACGGTACTTCCAGGAAAATCGTGTCTTCTGGCGTCAGCCAGAGTCACCTTTCAATCATCATCAGGAGAATTAATAGGGGTCCGCACGCTTATAGATCCAGGTGCAGAACGATCGTTTGTTGCCGATCGCGTTGTCAAAGCTTTAGGGTTACCGCTTCACAAAATTAGACAAGATGTTAGTTTTCTCGGAGGCGAATCAGGGCGAGCAGAAGCTTCACTTGTTTTGAAATCAAAATTACGTGCAAGTTTCGAATTGCGATTTTCAGCTCTCGTTCTGTCTGAACTCACTAGGGTTTTGCCAGCTGAGCATGTTGACGTAAGTCATTGCTCATACACCAAAAACTTGACCCTCGCTGACCCTGAATTCACTTCGCCTCAGAAAGTTGATTGTGTTCTTGCAGCCGATGTGTATTCACAAATTCTTTTGCCAGGCATTCGAAAATCTCGAAATGATTCGATTGTTGCTCAGAAAACGGTGTTAGGGTGGATCCTTACCGGTAACACACCCACTTCCAACTCGAAAAGTAGCGTTTCTTGTTTTCACGTTTCAGTGAACGACCCGTTGTCAAAAGATCTTCAAAAATTCTGGGAAATTGAGGAAATTCCAAACTCATCGCGTCGCCTATCCCCAGATGACGAATACTGTGAGGAATATTTTAAATCAACAGTAGCGTTTGATTCTGATGGTGGAATTGTAGTCAGGTTGCCATTATCACAAACTGGAATACCTCTCTTTCATGATTCGAGGAACATTGCTGTTGCGTGCTTGCTGCGCTCCGAGAGGACCCGTCAACGCAATCAGCAGTTGGAGACAGCATACACCAACTTCATGAAAAAATATGAGGAGCTTGGCCACATGGAGCGAGCAGCTGATACACCAACGTCAGGGCCTGTCGTCTACCTACCACATCACGCAGTATTTCGACGTGGCAGCGACAAAATTCGGGTAGTCTTCAACGCCTCTCAACGGACTGGTAACGAAAAAAGTATCAATGACTATTTACTACCCGGCCCAAAATTAGAAATCGATATTGCCCTCATAATTACTCGATGGAGATTTTTCAAATATGCATTTTCCACCGATATATTAAAAATGTTTCGACGAATTCGAGTACACCCAGATGACTGCAATCTACAACGTATTCTGTGGAGAGATTCGAACTCTCAAAAAATTGTCGAATACATCATGACAACGGTGACTTACGGAACAGCTTGTGCGCCATACTTGGCGAATCGTGTACTGATTTTTCTAGCGGAACAATTCGGAGTAGAATTCCCACTCGCGGCTAGCATCTTGTTGTTGTTGCGCTATGTTGATGACATGTATGGTGGTGAGGATACCCTTGAACAAGCTCTAGACGCTCGCAATCAATTGATTGCTATTTTGCAAAGAGCGAAAATTCCTCTCGATAAGTGGGCGGCAAATGAATCCAAGCTACTACAAGGGGTGGAGTCCAAGCCAGAGATCGAGCTCGACGTTGGAAAAGATGAAGTCGTTTCAACTCTCGGAATTAAGTGGTCGACAAATTCGGACGAATTTTTTCTCAGGGTCGAGATGCCGGCGGAAGCTGCTGCTGTAACAAAGAGGATCATATTGTCTGAAATTTCCAAGTTGTTCGATCCGTTAGGTTGGCTAGCTCCGTTTCTTGTCCAAGGGAAAATTTTATTACAGGAACTGTGGCTTCAAAAATTGGATTGGGACTCACCCATCGAAGGAGACTTACTAATCAAGTGGACCGAGCTGCGAGAGCAGATGCCGGAGTTGTCGTCAATTCGTGATTCTAGGTGGCTGGGTATTTCGAGCTCTACGGTTTGGGAATTGCATGGATTCGCGGATGCATCGATGTCTGCCTATTCAGCTGCGATTTATTTGGTAGTTCCTGGGAGATCATCATTCTTGTTGATGTCGAAGAATAGAGTAGCTCCGATAAAAACTCAATCTTTACCACGTCTTGAGCTGTGTGCAGCACTATTACTTGTACAATTGATAAAAAGCATAGAGCCTCAACTCCAGCATCGTGCATCAGCAATTTTTTGTTGGTTGGATTCGAAAGTAGCACTTGACTGGATAGCCGGACTACCATCACGATGGGAAACATTTGTCGCAAATAGAGTCAGCAAAATTCAACAATCATTGCCTTCAGCAAAATGGAATCATGTTCCAACGCATGAAAATCCCGCAGACCTCGCAACCCGGGGGAAAACTGTACAGGAATTGAAAAATTCTGAGTTGTGGTGGTACGGGCCGAATTGGGTCACTAAAGATTCTTCTCAATGGCCGTCGCGATCTAGCCCCGAGTCGCAAGATAATTTGGAGGTCTGCGTGAACGTAGCGGTTTGTAGAGACAACAATATGAATCCTGACGTATTAGAGCCACTCGAAAAATGGTCGTCATTTTCCAAACACATTCGAATTGTTGCATTCATCTATCGATGGAAATTCAATGCTGCTCGAAAGAAACGTGATCGGAATACTTCAATTCTCACACGCGATGAACGTCGTGCTGAAAAATTCGCAATCTTCAAAGCTGTACAAAGACGTTACTATGCAGATGAAATTGACGCTCTCGAGAGCAAACGTCCGTTACCGATCAAAAGCGAGCTACGTCGTCTCGCGCCGTTTTTGTGTCCTCAAGGACTCCTCCGAGTAGGCGGTCGATTGCAGAATGCTGAAATATCGTATGCAGAGGGACATCCTATCATCTTGTCAGCGCGTAGTAATTTCATTCGTCGATTGGTGGAGGAATTGCATCGAGATACCTTGCATGGTGGTGTTCAGCTCATGATCAGTGAACTATTCCGTTGGGCGTGGATTCCACGTATTGTCAGACTGGTTCAAGGTGTCTACAGGTTGTGTCTTCGTTGTGCGCGCTTTGGCGCTCGACCGTTGCTTCAGCAGATGGCTCCTTTGCCAGCTGTTCGGGTCACGCCTCGCATGGCCTTTGAAGCAGTTGGGGTAGACTTTGCAGGACCAATTCACGTCTTGTTTTTGCGTGCTCGAGGTGCTAAATCGGTGAAAGGTTATTTCGCAATATTCGTTTGCATGTTCACGAGGGCAAATCACATTGAGGTTGTATCGGATCTCACTACACTTGCTTTTCTTGCTGCTGTTCGTCGGTTTGTGTCTAGAAGAGGCCGTGTGTCAGACATATATTGTGACAATGCCAAGAACTTCACCGGAGCAAGCCGCGAGCTTAAACAAATGTTCAGCGAAGCATCATCGTTCTCGAAAGAAGTAGCATCCTTGCTTGCCGAAGACGAAATCAAATGGCACTTTTCACCACCTAGAGCTCCACATTTCGGTGGACTGTGGGAAGCTGCGGTCAAGAGTTTCAAATATCATCTTAAACGGGTTGCGGGTGATTCAATCTTGACCTTTGAAGAGTTTTCCACGTTAACATCTCAAATCGAAGCTTGCCTAAACTCACGCCCCATGTGCCCAGTTAGCCTGAATGGTGATGATCTCGTTGCCTTAACACCTGGTCATTTTGTCACCGGTAGAGCCATGTCGGCTATTCCTGAGCCGTTTGATGATCAGAACCTTACAAAGTCTCATATTTCTAGATGGCGCTTGATACAAAATATGAGAAACCATTTTTGGGCACGATGGAGGAAGGAAGTTATGAACCTATACCAACAACGAGGAAAATGGCTCGACGCTCAAGATCACCTGAGAGTAGGTGACCTTGTGCTCATGAAGGATGAGTTAACTCCACCAACGAAATGGCCGCTTGCTCGAGTCACCGCTCTTCATCCTGGGAAAGACGGCCTAGTCAGAGTGGTCGACCTCAAAACCGCAACATCCACCTACCGACGAGCGCTTTGCAAGCTTGTCAAATTGCCACCGATTCAGCAAGATGATGAAGAACGTCCATCCATGATGCAGCAAAAACAACGGGATGATGACAACTGAATCTCGCGACACCCGACATCTACAGACACCTTTCCTCGCTACGATTACACTGCGTTGGTGGCACGTTTGCGAATTTTGCATTTGTGTAGTTTTCTCAATTGATCGCATTCCCTGTAGAATCACGTATTATTCAGATCTCAGTGGTGGCCTGGAAACCCGAAAACCGGAAGATTAGTAGGGGAACCTGTGCCATCCTTCTTCGCGATATTTTTTTGGAAAACTTAGAGTCATTTAGGAATGCGATCTTTCATTATTGAACTTTTTGTCCTTCCGTTTAACTGCGCTATGCGCATAATCAATTGTGACCACGTCACGAATCTACCGATTGGGCGTAGCACTAATTTTGAATTTTGAGCTCGAGGCGAGCCGAGCAATTTTGTTCATTTCTGAGTTTTTTGATTTGAGCTTGGTCACAATGCCAATTCAAAGATCTATGTTGATTTGTCCTTTAAGGAATTCTAAAGCGACCCTTCAGAATATTTTTGATTGTGAATCAGATTTATTTTCAAACTGTTAACTTAGTTGTATTTTTACTGTACAATTTTACTATTTCTTGATGAATTCAAAATCAGTTGATTTTTTTCATATGTTCGATTTTTGACATTCGATGAGTTACTCGATTGCTCATATTTCTCAGTCGTACCCCCCCCCCCTTACTTTGAATTTCGAAACTCATGTGAAGTACTGTCTAGTCTTGCTTGACTAAGTCAAGCAAAGGGGGCGGAATGTTCGCGTAAAAATGAGCATTCGAGAGCTTTCGAGCAGCTCGGCGCCTAAGCCTCGGTCATTCACTTATTACCCCTTCGTTCTCCTCGAAATCGAATGATCTATTTGCTATGTGTCAATTGGTCGGTTCAAATGAACCGTTTGTATGAGGTGACCGAGGTCCTGGGCGACGAACTGCTCGAATCGCTCGGGCTGCGCCAGTTAGCCTTCGCTAGCGGAGCTGCACGTTATAAGCAGCTTCCGCGTCTCCGCATAATATCTTTGCGCCGGTGCGCGCCCCGCGACTCAATCATTTTTCTCACTTTCCATTTTTTAATTAAACATAAGTGCCGTACGCGATCTCCGGGTCTCTTTTCTGTGCCATATATGTGACACATTTTATTGCAGAATATACTGCTGAGTGATCTTGAGTGAAAATAGTGACTTGTTATTTGAAACACCTCGCACGCTTCCACATCCTACAAAATCACGACAAACCCTCGTAGAATGGGCTCTGAGGTTCCCGCTTTGATCACCTTACCCCGACACATGTAATAGAAACTTTGTTGGGAAGTGATCAAGCAGATGGAATGTACCGAATAGGGTCATGGACCTGGTTCAAGTTTATACAGCAAAGGAAGAGTCTCTTCATCTGCTTCCTGAATAATTTATCACCGTTATGGTACAGCAAACTCGCAACAGCTATATCCAATGCAACATCATTCACACACGACATCTGTAATGGAGCCATATTCATTTTCTGAATAAATTTTCTTGATTGAATTATGTATACTCCTAATATTTGCTACACATTTTTTGTTCGATCAAGTTAATTTAATCACTTGCACAGTCGAGGAGTGAAGTATAAATGCTCAGAGCTGATCCAAGCGTTTTTCCCAAGAAACTCCAGTAAGATAGAGAGATGATGTGTATTTACCATAGGAAATGCAACTGAATCTTAAACAACATGAGCTATACAGAATGAGCTTCATCCCTTGTAGATTTCCCCTCCCTCTTCTCTTTAAAGAACGGCGTCATCTCTTGCTGGGAACAATGATATGCGGGTTAGAAACACAGATTCTATCATTGATCCCCTCTCTCCCTCCAGCGATATATCTACTTATCGTACTACATCCCAACATTGAGAGAGAGGGGATATTAAACGCTTCGACTCTGCTTATAGAGCGCGTGAATCCAAAACCATAGAACTCTCCATATTAAAGGAAGAAATACGCAGCAGCATTGATATCACGCTCAACGGAGGTGTGTGTGTCTGTGTGTGTGTGTGTGTGTGTGTGTGTGTGTGTGTGTGTGTGTGACGATTGCACATTATGCTAGGATACCTCTGGAATGTAAACTATACGCTTGGTATGTATATATACATAGCTAGATTCCCAATACCTACATCGAAGCATCTGTGGATTCTTGAAGATGCGATATGTGTATAGGAGAGGCATGTGTTGCATGCTCTTGATCATCGAGATATGCTTCAGCCTAGTGGGATCGGTTCCGAGAATGTAGTATACACTGCTGCAGCGCATATCTATAGAATAGCAGGGCCACCCACTCTCTCCAGCAAGCACGGCGCGGGCTATCAACGCATGCCAGGCTCGGCGAGCACGTGGAGTAGCCTCTGCGGGTAGACCCTACGTGCCATCTCATCTCTCTCTCTCTCCAGCGAAATTGGCGCATGCGCGATCGACTTATGAGAGCCAGGCTCAGCGAGCACGCGGAGTAGCCCCTGCGGGTAGACCTCCACGGGCCATCTCATCTCCCCTCGACGCGCGCTATCGATTCATGAGAGCTGGACTCAAGAAGCACGCGGGGTAGCCCCTGCTGCCCCTGCGGGTCAGCCCCGCGGTCCATCTACTCTCTCCCCGACGCGCGCTATTGATTTATGTCGGGCTCAGCGAGCACGTGGGGTAGCCCCTGCGGGTAGCCCCCGCGGACCATTCCCTTTCTCTAGCGAACTCGGCGCACGCGCGATCGACTCATGAGTGCCGAGCTCAGCGGGCACGCGGGGTAATAGCACCTGCGGGCCATTCCCTCTCCTAAACAGACTCGGTATAACTTCCAACGGCTTGCATCTGTCGGCTACGGAAGGCTTTGCGGTGTCGATTCTATCGTGTCTTGGGATACATATAGAGCCTTCAGATGTATACTGGTAGCTGTATAGTAGGGTGGTCCTCATTTCGCAAACTCTCTTTTCCGATTCCTTCCCCGGTTTTCTTTCATTCTCATGACTAGAAAACAGTGTTCTAACTGTGAGGAAGCCGGGAAAAATCTCTAACCGACCCACCGGAGCGATTTTTAAATCGAATCCTTTACCCAGTAATTGGTCTCTCCTGCGCATGCGCGTGATTGTATGCATGTGATAGTATCTCTAAACGATAGCTGGCAAAATTTCCTTTAGAATGACCCCCTGATACAGTCGATTTAATGTATTTCGACCAGAGTTGTGAATGTTTTTAGAAAGTGGAAGAGTTCAATGAGTCAAATCTGTGAGTCGAACAGCGGTCGTCGGTGACAGATTGGACTCGTTCACTTCCCAAAAACAGTCATAACTCTGGTTAAAATGCATCAAATCGACTCCATCAGAGGGTCATCTTGGAGGAATTCTTGCCAGCTGTCGTTCAAAGATACTTTCACAAGCATACAATCACGCGCATACGCAGGAGAGACCAATAACTGGGTGAAGAATTTGATTTAAAAACCGCTCTGGCGGGTCGGTTAGAGATTTTTTCTCGGGTTCCTTGCGGTTAGAACACAATTTTCTCGTCATAAGGATGCAAGAAAACCGTGGAAGAAGTCGGAAAAGAGAGTTTGGGAAATAAGGACCACCCCACTGTATAGCATATCCATAGACATGATGTATAGAGGATATATATATAGCACTAGGCATGGGGCCTGCAACATACATAAGGATTTTAGTAGAGGATATATATAGATGTATAGTGGAGCTTCATAGTAAACAATATACAAGATACATACATAGTATACAAGACATATATTTGTATAGCTTATATGCAGGGCTCGGAGTGATATGGAATGATCTCGAGGTCTATTTCTGAGACTCGACTGCGCAGTTTGGTACAAATTCGCCCAGCAGACTCTTTTTGGGCCTTACCAGTTGTGAGGCCTCATTCATCCATCGTGAAATAGCAGTCACTTCTCTCGGCTATGAAGAAACAGGGTTTGTTGGACGAAGAGGTGGACGTTATGTTTGATTTCTCTCAAAATCTCCCTTTCCACGTTCAGGACGCCGCCGCCCCAGCGTTTTACTTCAATAATGATCAATGTACGGTATCTACTGTGATATTTCACTACATAGAAGGTTCAGAATTCGTGCACAAGAATTGCGTATTTATATCTGAGAGTTTGAAACATGGCACAGCAACAGTCTATACGATTCGGGAGAACTTGAACCAAGAGATAAAGAGAGTCGTCGAGACAATGAAAAAGATTATATACATGACAGACAGAGCAAAACAGCGTTTCAAGGAACGTTTCAAAATGAGTAATTTGTTGAAGCATGAAGGACATTTTGGAATCAAAGTCGAGTGGCACTATTGTGCAACTGTACCTGGCAAAAGTGGTTACGACGGTCTTGGAGCAACATTCGAGCGCGAAGCTATCAGGGAGAGTCTCTTAGCAGAGCCTCATCGGGCTATCAGGAAGATATGACCAGTTCCGTGGAAACTTGCCCCTACTGTGTCTCGGCTTATTGCGGCGTCCATGCGTTCTCAATCGATTGAGTAAAATACGTTTCTTGTGTATTTTTTTGTGCTTTTTCTTAGCAAAAAGTCATATTAGACCTGTCTTGAGGTGTAAGGGTCGAAAATTGCGAATTAGGGGTCAAAATGTCATCTCTGTACCATATCCGCACCCCAAAATTCGGCGTTCAAAAGCACGGTACGAAGATATGCGGCTGCTGAACGACTACCCCACAAAAATACATCAAATTTGGGTATACAATGTGACCACGATATTTCTGACAAAACATACATGCACAGGCACAGGGCATGAGAATAACCTCCACATTTTGCCAGAAATATCGTGGTCACATGGTATTTTGAACATGTTTTCATAGTTTAGGAGTCACGACTAGATCGTTTACCTTCTCAACGCTGTGTGTACATTATGTTTCCGAATTCGCGCTAAAATTACTGTTTTGACAATATGTCGTGCGTGAGAGCGTCTATCGACTTGAAAGCATTCGCTCATAGGCATATTTTGATTCTCTCGCTTTGAACTATCGAACTGCTGCGGTATGAACATCCATCGCTTCACTTCCGAAAAGTGGCGGCGTGATCTTCTTCGAAAAAATGCGGTAAATAAGAGTGTCATTTCCGTACGCATCTCGCAACAAGGCTAAAATATCGATAATCTGCATTCTCGTCCGACTTTGTGCGAGTATTTGGTGTGCAAAAGACCGGGCTGAGCGGGATAAGCGATTCGTCAACTCTCCGATCCGTATTCACTGATCGAACACGAAATGTCATTTCCGTAGCGAAATAACGATATCGAGCTGAGCTCTTATGCGATTTAACACGTGAAAATTTTTTCTGACTTCCAACATTTTTGAATTTCGATCCTCCATCCAGATGAGATTAGTAGTGAAAAAACTCCCTTGTGGGCCTAGAAGTTCACTTCTGCTTTTCATCCATTTTCGAGTCTGTTTCGGGCAAGTTTACGCAGAACTGCTCATATATATGCTTCGCAAAAATGGGGTCACGATAACTTTATGAATTTTGACGTTAGAAAATGTAATGTCATATCTCTCCATTGCACAAAAAAATCCAACACGAATACACGTACACTTTGAATGATTCAATCATTCAGAGAGTAAATGAAATTCATGACTCAGGTGTCATAATTGACTCTTGCCTTACTTTGAATTTTCACTTGAAATTCATCCGGAATGAAGCATCGAGGATGTTAGCATTAGTTCGTAGAAAAGTGCGCGCAAAAATTCAAAGATCCAGATACGTTATGCACATTGTACTACACGCTGGTCAGGTCACAATTGACTCACGCGTCATCCATTTGGGTACCAAGAAAAAAAAGTGAAACTGAAGAAAAAGAACTTGAAAGTGTTCAGCACGCTACCTAGCACATTTTACTGACACACCTATGCACCCTTTTGCACATGATTATTAAGAAATTGCGAGTGAATTTGTAATTTGTTCTCTTGAAACATTGTAGCAATATCAAGATTCATTATATCTGTATAAAATTCTTGGTCATTATGTCAACTCGAGTGAACTTCTGTGTAGGATGGGCTTACGTGTTCCCAATATGAGACTGAGACCTCAAAATATTACTTTTTTGGTTGATCAGGGAATCTACAATCATGTTTCCCCATTGCGCAGGATGTGTGATCTAGCTAATAAATTATGCAGTAACCGCGACTTCTTTGCCTCGCCCATAAGCACATTTAAAAAAATTTGCAGAGAGGAGATTTTTGTTTATGCTTGATAAAGTTGTACTCCATATGAGGAATATAATTATGTTGAAATTTCCTATTTATTTGATAAAAAAGTACTATATGGAATACCTGTTGTGTACCTCATGAAATATGTTATACATTCGATTTGTTCCAAGGTCTTTGAGACCGTTCAATCTCAATGAATGAATGAGTAAATAATAGACGTTTCGAAGTACAAGGAAGCCTCATATCATAAGTTGAGATGGGCGTGCTATTCGAAAATTCGTCGAGGCATTTCTTTTTGTAGATCTTCAAACATCTTACAAGAAAGTACTGTACACTTGGGTGTGCGTTATTTCCCAACTTTCGACTTTCCACGATACCATCGTGAACTTTCGATCTTTGATTTGAAAAAATGAGGAAAAACTTTTGCTGCGCTTTGTGCGATGTATCCTGCTTTGCCGTTTGAGCATCATTTTAACATTCGAAACCCTATACTGAAAATTTCGCCCTCCCCACCCTCCGTGCCTCTGGGAACACTGTGATTTCCCATGGCTCCTCTTGGACCATGAAAAATATCAAAGTACACTATTTCGACATAACATTTCACGAGGAACACGGTGAAATTATCAGTTCTGAGTTCCAAATTGGCTCCGGTGTGATATCAGTGGTTTTTTCAAAGAATGACTGATATCACGCCGGGGTCACAACAAAATTCAAAACTGATAGTTTCACCGTGTTCCTCGTGAAATTTTACGTCGAAATAAAGTATTTTGATATTTTCCAGGCGACAAGAGGGGCCATAAGTAATCACAGTGATCCCAGAGGCACGGAGGGTGGGGAGGGCGAAATTTTCAGTATAGGGTTGTCATTGTCAAAATGATGTTCGAGCAGCAAAGCAGGATACGTCGCACAGGGCGCGGCAAAAGTTCTTTTTCATTCTTCCATATCAAAGATCGAAAATTCACGATAGTATCGTGGAAAATCGAAAGTTGGGAAATCACGCACACTCTACTGTACACATATTGTCATGAAATCGATACCTCTGAATGAAAGCCCTTGAATCAATCTTGGAGGACTGGGGTTGTGTTGATGGAAAAAACACATGGTCTGCAAATTTCTTCATATATTTGTGAGGTTTTGTGCAGCGGAATCCACTGACCTCTCGAAGCATCAATGCCAATATTAGAGTTTTTGTTACATAATTAATATTTGGTCGGTAGAACAAAAATATTCTACTCTCACACCAGGTGTGTGACAAATTCTTAAAAATTGGCATTGAAGCCTGAAGAGGTCAATGGATTCCACTGCACAAAACGTTGCGAATGTATGAAGATATCCTGCTCAACATGTGTTTATTCCATTTACACAACCCCAGTCATCCAGGATCAATTGAAGGAATTTTATACAACATCAGGTACCAACAAGAGGAAGATTTAAAATACATCCAGATCTATCTGATACCTCTGAAGTTTCAGCAAGACTCATGACAAGACAGCATGGCAAAATAGGTACTTCCCCAAAACTTTGACAAATGAGCTGATACAATCGGGGCCACAATAGCCCCTCCGCATGTAGAGGCTCCCAAAAAAAACTTCCATTGTAGGCAAATTCTGGAGACAATTTTATGACACCTATTGCATTTTGAAGCATAAATGTGCGGAAGACTTCAATCAAAGCGTGATAGAATGCCTTTTGCCGCAACGATTCCAACAAATTCTAGCACAAACTTGTAGTCGCAAAATATTCCAGCAAAATATATGTAAACAATTGTACGAACTGGAATTTGAATAAATTGAAAAATTGAAAATCTCATGAATTCCTTGAAAATCCCAGGTCTCCTCTTGACTGCACTGATTCCCTAATGATTTTCAGTTTTCCCAGTTCTCCCAGGTCTGGACACCCTGTTACATGTGGAATATGTCACAAAGACAACCATTGGATGTACATTCTACACTATCCTATAACCTGAGAAGATCTAGAATTGATCAATATGTTGGGTTTAGCGACTATAGTTATGTATCTAGTGAATTATCACTCTATGCATCAGACTTTGCAGAGATCGGTGGACCGATTGAAACTAGGTCACTTAAGGTTGAGAGTACTACTCAATCAAACAAGATGGATTCTTCTGCATGAATAGAATAGTTAGATGAGATATCATGTAACTATACATCGCAAGGTTAGTCCATTAGCAGCCTATTCCAATTCATCAATTCTCATAGCAAATCAAATCTACTTTTCATCAATAGGTGACAGCTGTAAAGTGGTGCTAGGGGCACAACTGATGAGTATTCGGGAACCTTGTTCATTATCCACACTACAGCAACCTTAGAGTCCTCTCCCTTGTGCTGTTACAATAGAGGATGGACCTTCAGGTTGTCTGGAGTGTTGACAGTCCATGTGGTTGCTGAGTGTACAGCCAGCTGACTATGGAACTATCATGATAGCAAAGACGCAAGTCTGTCCTCATCTGCGTCTGATGCTTCTCATAGTTGTCATAAGGGATGACCCCCATTGGATGTTTTCCAGAATGACTAACTGCTGAATATTTAGCTGACATATAGGAGCACCTTTACTTGCTCCCATATGTCAGCTAAAAATATATGGAATCATGTTTATGCGATTTTCTGATGTTTGGGTACCCACAAAATCGCATAGGAAACTTTTGTGGCCTATTCGTCATATTCTTCACTCACTCGTCATTATTTCTACCCTAATCTACGGCTCGGGGCGAAATCCAATCGCACGGAAACGAGCAACAACCCCACAAACCGTGTGCGAAGAGGAATATTCTGGTTCATAGAATTCATCAATCACACTCATTGGATACTCAGTTGATAGGATCTGGAAATAATGCAAGTTGGTTCAAACTCTATACTTTCGTCATACCATGTTAATATGGATTAATATTGATCATCGATCTCAGAACAGGAGGTAGAGCATAATCTAGGGCCCTCCGACTCAATGTTATTTCGAAGATTAATTTTTCTGGCTCGAGCCGTGGCCCGCGCGCGTATTGTAGCGGGAACCTTGTTGCGGAGTGTTATGGAATTATAGTCGTTCTCCTTACCCCGTGGAACCTAGGTTATTCAACTACCTCGGAAAAATCTGAAAAAATTCATACAGGTCAATTACATTAGCCTCCACCCAGAAATTTTGTCCGTAAAATTACCTCTACTTTTTTTTATTCATAATAAACGAAACAACAATTGCGTTACTCCAACGGTGATAACTCCTCACAGGTGTAGTCCAGAGCTATGGTTGTGGTGTCAAATAATTACTCCAGCGCCAATAAAATTTCCTCCACCCTTGGATTCCATAAAAATTGATTGATTTGTTCATAATTAACGATAAACATCATTCGGCTATTGAGCCTCGTCAGGTGGCCTTTGCGCATGCGTCACCCAGCAGAAGAGAGACTACGGGCATCAGGCGATTACACGGCTGCCGCATCGCGGCCATGTCTATATTCGTTGGTTAATGAACGGGACTCGGGCGGGACTATCTAAGGGTGATGACAGATAAAGCGCTACGCTACGATTTTGCGCCACGCCACGACGCGCTATCGCACGCCGCGACCCAAAAACTCATTCCAGCAAACCCGACCATCGATGGATTAGATTTATTGTTACAGTATCAATCGTGGATCATGAGAATGAGACAGATCCATCGATGGTTGGATTCGCTGAAATGAATTTTTGGGTCGTGGCGTGCGATAGCGCGTCGTGGCGTGGCGCAAAATCGTGGCGTAGCGCTTTATCTGTCATCACCCTAACGTACGGCGACTGACGCGAGTAAAAGTCCGCGCAAATTGCACCCATGCGAAAATAGTTTCGGGGGCATGAAACTGTATTGATTTTCGCTGCGAGCATTCATTGTACTCTAGACTTTTTAGCAAAATAAGGGCAATGAAATATAAATCTACGCTCGCAAAACTACTATCGCGCGCGTGTGTTTGCGCGAATTTTTATTCTCGGTAAAAAAAATCTCACGTGAGATCTCACGTAAGACAGGCGAGATCTCACGTGAGACGGGTCATAATACAACGTAAGATCTCACGTGAGATCGATAATTGAATATCGTTTTTCTGCTCTAATAATGATTGTTTTTGTGATTGAATGATCCTCAGGAGCTTCATAAGTAACCAGATGCCCCAAACCACACCATAAATTCAGATATGTAAATGACAAGTCATACACATACACATACCATAAATGACAAGTCTAGGCCTATTCTTGTTACTTTTAGCAGCTTTATTGATGCCCTGTGTGTTCTCAAAAACAGGAATAAGGCTGGTTCTCAGATAAATATCTCTTCTGACCAAACTTTGAATCAGCGTCAACATCTGAACAATTTAAGAGCTCAGCTAATACAACATAATGAACTTTATCCTGATGATCCAAGAACCATCAAGTATGTGAACAGGATTCCTAGACTTGTGGCTGCCCCTAAGAACCCATAAAAAAACTCCCAAGAAACAGAGCCAGCAAATCAAGGTTAAGTGAGTTCTACTTATATTATCAGAACATACATGGAATGAAAGGCAAATTGAACAAACTCAGGAATTCTTGGCATACTTCAACCCCTAAGCCTGATGCATATGTTTTTACTGAAACTTGGCTCTCAGCAGATATCACTACTGCTGAGCTTGGTCTTGTGGGGTATAAAGTATTCAGACAGGACAGAAATAATTTGAACAGCCAATGCTCCTATGGTGGAGGTGTTCTAATTGCCATCAGTGAGAAGTTTGTGGCCAATGTAATTGACTCTGTCATCTTAGATGTTGAACATTTGTTTGTTGAGTTTTCTCTCTGTGGACAGAAATACATTTTGAGCAGCACATACATTCCTCCTCAATCTGAAATTTTGAAATACCAACGTCATCTAGAAGCTGTCTCAAGCATTGTGAATGAATTTAGTGAGCATAAACTGGTTCTGCTAGGTGACTACAATTTGCCAAATTTATCGTGGATGACTGGCGGTGTTCTGGATGTACAATTCAATGGATCGTTGTCAACAGCCCTTCGCTCAGCAGCAGTAGCAGTTTGTTCTTGTTTTACATTTTTAGATCTAACCGAAATATTTCCCATCCATCACAGTAAGAATGACAGTCTTGATCTTTTATTTGCGTCTAGAAATTATGTGAGCAATGTTAATGTTTTTGATACTCTGATTGCGACAGATCAACATCATATTCCAGCTATGTTTTCACTAACGCTAAACGCTAATCATGCCCCTTCTTCATGTTCCAAGTTCATTGATAAAAAATTTTTCAAAGCTGATTATTCTAGAATTTCAACTGTGCTTGAACAGGTTGATTGGGACTTAGTTGTGTCCGGCGCAAATCCCGAAGTAGCTATTTCATCTTTCTATGAAGTTTTGGACAACTGCATTGATGAACATGTTCCAACTGGCAGCTCTTCTGTCAACAATTGTCCTGCATGGTTCGATCATGAACTCATAAACTTGATTGAGGAAAAATCTATAGCGCATTCTATTAGCCTCGAGACCAACTCATTAGATGACTGCATCAAATTTAAAAAACTGAGGGCACAATGCATTAGGAAGTCCAAAGATTTATATTCAAAATATATTGAGAATGTTGAGAATAATATATTCAAGAACGTCAAAGCTTTCTGGGGGCATGTACGTAATCTACAAAATAGTAGTAGTATACCAGATAATGTGAAGTTTCAGAATGAATCTTCAAACAATGGTTTGGAATCAGCGAACTTGTTTGCTGCGTATTTTGGATCTTTCTATTCTAACTCTAGTCCCATGAATTTACGTACAGCTTTAGATGAATCACTTTATGACATCAACTTCAGAATTTGTGAAGCTGAGGTTCGCAAAGTGATAAATTCGCTGAAGGAATCTAACTCTCCTGGCCCGGATGGTATTCCATCCGTCTTTGTAAAGAAACTCGCACATATCTTGGCAAATCCGTTAACTCAGCTATACAATCTATCGTTACAATGTCGACACTCCCCCAGAAAGTGGAAACTGTCTTATATTATGCCAATCTTGAAATCTGGTGATAAATCTCAAGTGCTCAATTACCGTCCAGTATCTATCTCTAGTACTATTGCAAAGATATTTGATGCTATTATGTCAGAAAAAGTGTACGATATTTTTCGTCAGTTTGTTGCACAGGAATAACATGGTTTTATAAAGGGAAGATCCGTAGTCTCGAATTTACTCATCTATTCAGATTTTATTTCCAATGCACTTGAGGAACACTCGCAGATTGACTCTATATATACCGATTTTTCAAAAGCCTTTGATTCAGTTGATCATGGAATTCTTATCAATAAGTTATACGACTATGGGATAAATCATGGCTTAATTGAGTGGATTTCCTCGTATCTATCGGATCGCAAACAATCAGTTAGGATCAGTGAATCGTGCTCTGAATGGTTCTTCTGTAAGTCAGGGGTCTCGCAAGGTTCACGCCTAGGACCGATATTGTTCATCATTTTTATCAATGATCTACCATCTATTTTTGATCACTGCCAGGTTTTGATATATGCAGATGACGTAAAAATATACTTTAAAATCAATTCGGTTCGTGATGCACTGAAGGTGCAGAAGGATCTTGATGCCCTTGTCTTGTGGTCCATTACAAATATGCTCAACTTAAATGTATCCAAATGCCACATTATGTCTTTTATTAAGAATCGTGAGCTCATCAAGTTTGATTATCAAATTGGTGGTCAAACGCTGTCTCGTGTAAATGCTATAAAAGACCTTGGCGTCGTTTTTGAAGAAAATTTTACTTTTGGTGAGCATGTTGCTGGTATAGTTAATGAATGCAGCCGATTGCTGGGTTTCATTTAAAAAAATTCTAGTGACTTCAAAAATATTGAAAGTATAAAGTATTTGTACACTACACTGATTTGTCCGAAACTCACGTTTGCTTCAGCAATATGGAGGCCTACCTCAAAATTTTTGATGTATGAATTCGAAAAAATTCAGCACAGGCTATTAAGGTATCTATCTCTCAAGAAAAATGAACCCATGCATAGACCTGATCATGATTATGAGAGTCAATACAAAAAATTCCGTATCGCTACAATTGCTGAACTATTCGATTACCATGACATTTTGACCCTAAGATGTGCATTGTATCTTCGAGATTCGAACTCATACATTCAATCTAAACTGATTGATTTCGAACATCCTTATGGCACGAGATCTACTCAATCTTCCAGAATACCACCACACAGTTTTCAAGGTACGAAGGAGTCGACATTTCGTCGTTGTATAAAACTATGGAATAAGCTTCCGAACCATGTGGTTCAAAATCATGATAGTCCCAGTTTTGAGTTTTTGGTGAAAAACAACATTGTGTCTTCATAACCCATAGAGATGGAAATTTTGTTGTTAGTTAGAATTTTTCATTTTGCCGAATAATAATTTATGATCTATTAGGAAATTATGTATTTTCCTTGATAATTTATATCTCTATATGTTGTTATTCTTACCTGAGATGATATTTCTCAAAGAATCTTTATATTATCCATATACATAGGGCCTTGTTGCCCGTTCGATTTTCCTAAATAAAATAAAAAATAAAAATAGATATAATGTGAATTTCTAATCAATCGACGGACTGCGGCGGACGACACAGCGAGCGCGGCCGGGCGACTATGTTTTTACCGAGTTGTAATAAGATGCTCCTCAACAAACATCCTATCGGAGAGAATCGGTTCGGCTCATTGCTTGCGAAATTTTTCCTTTCCAATGCTTTCCAATGACCTGTGCGCTCCCTGTGGTGTAAGACATTATATATTCACACTTTCTGATCGAACTCGAATCTTAGATAATGTGAGCAAATGCGATATAATCAAAATATTTTCCATTGAGAACAACCTCACTGGCGACAAAAAGATGATCCTCGTCAGACGAAGGGAGTAGCGATCTTCCGAAGGGAGTAGTTCCAAATTTCAAAATTTCATTCTGATCAAGAATATTATAAGATTTTCTCTACCTAAGGTCATTTGTAAAAGAAACCTACTCTACGTAGAATACACCAGCCAATATGGCTGCTAAGTGCTAATTAGTTAAGTTAGTCATTGCTAATTACTTAAGTTAGTCATTGGTTTAGAACTTCGCAGCCGTCTTACTATGCAGGTAGATTATACCTGTATAGTGAACCATTATTGGAATCATAAAATTCATACATGAAAATCATTTCGCCTTAAATTTTCTGAGACATGGACCTTGAAGTATCTTGAAAAGATATCAAGACATTCTGATGAAAAAAGTCAGAACCAGCCACTGGGTCAGAATCTCATTATGCAATTTTGATGAGTACTCAAATTTACCTATCCGTGATAGCTGCATCTTAATTGGTTGAGGTGATGAGAATCATAACTGAGATGCAGCTTTGGGAGATAGGTAGACGATGAATAATAATTTAAGTTGCATACAATTTTGACCCAGCGGCCGGCCTTTTGATTGAGTATTCTCTGAATTTTCTCACAAGAATCTCAAAGAAAATTATTCCAAAATTCATTGTATAAAAAGTTGTAGGGGACGTGGTTATCATATATAGAAGTCATGACTTTGATCACATTCCATGAATGAGTGACTTTCATGTGCGTTTCATAACGAGATAATCTCATATAAATATGCGGTAGAACTGGAACCAAGCAAAACATACTGAATCATCAGCTCTCCAAAGTGTGAGGATGTGATCCTCATACCAGAATATGGTTGAAATTGATATACTTTCCATAATTCCACACGAAGACTAGCACATTTCAGAAATCAGTACACGAAGACTAGCACATCCCAAAATTTGAGTCGACAACCATCACATTTGTGTATTTAAGACGAAGACTAACACTTTTGTTATAACAAAAAGTACCATTTGCAAGAATGAGCAGTGCAAAGTCTCCAATCGTCTAAGAAGCCTCTCTAACCAATGAGGTAGATTCCCAAATACACCTAATCCATGCGTGACATTAATCAAAAACTAGGATCCGGAGACGAGCGCACCATATATTCGTGACTTTAGAATTGTGCACAAAACTTTCGGTCAATTCCGTCCCCATGTTGTCCTCCCTGGCGCGTTGTATCGCTTTGTCAAACAAATTTTCTTCGAGTATTTGGTTGCATTAGACCAAATCTATGCGGGAAAGAGTCTACGATTACTTGCCGAGACGTGGGAATTTTTTTGAGGCGGAACGTCAACATTCCGTTGCCCCTGCGACCTCTTAAACATCACATAACTTTGTCTGGCTTCACTTGTGAAATATGTGGCTCTAGATGTATGATTCCTTTTTGCACCCAAACAAGTATAGAAATCAAGTGCGATGAGCCACTGAAACTTGTCTGGAGCTGAAATAATTTTTTGACCCAAATCACCCCTTATGACAATTTGTCTCCCAAAAAATCACACTTTTGGTAGAATCACCCACAGACGATTTTTGTGATTCCTGATTTTTATTATCACTCTAAAAGTGCTAGTCTTCGTCTCAAATTCTCATATGTATTACTCTTCGAGTGAAATAACCATTGTGCTAGTTTTTGTGCAGAAATTTGAAGAAGTCTACATTTCAATTTTGGGACGAAAACTAGCACGTTTGAATGTTTTAGTCTTCGTGGAAGGTTTAAAATGTACTAGTATACGACGAACGTGTTAGTTTTCGTGGTTAAGCCGGAATGTACTACTTTTCGTGTGAGACGGCAAAACGTGCTAAGCCTTCACGAAAAATGTACTAGTTTTCGTAGGGGCTCTGGAATGTACTAGTCTTGGTAGGGGCCGACGTTATGTTGTACACTCACCGGACCAAATATCTGCCCAAATCTCAAAAAACTTTTTGTATCTGGGCCGTTGTTTTAATCCCTATCAGACCGTTCTTGGTGCCTTGATGATCGCAACCTCATTCTCAACATTTTAGAATTGGAATCTAGTATCAAAATTCCAAATAGCAGTTGTGGAACGAAAAAGCTTCTTCAAATTTGTGCGGATATTATGTACGGTGAGTGTACCTGCCGATTCGATGCACTGCACATGGGCGCGTTGAAACTTAGGCGTGAGCTTTTGTAGAAAATTGATCAAAACAACTCATCACCGACCATCTGCGGTGAATGAAGCTTGCTCCGATTTTGATGGCGAGAAGCTCGATATTTTTGGTAAGCACAGGTTGGCACCATCTTTGTCAGGTATGAAAATTCTAAAAAGTGATTCAGATAGGAAAAAAACACCTTATTCTGAAACCGCGTTCCAAAAGAACTCCTTACTTCTGTATTTTTTATAATCAATCGATGAATATGCCCAATTCATTCCATGCTGTGTGGTTTCCCTGCGGCTCGTACTGAGAAGCAAGTACGAGAGCAAGTAGCTTTAAAAGATCCCAATTTCTTCAATAAAAATTCCTCCTCCACAGTTTTGTGATCTGATAATTTGTTTTGCTGCAATTCATACAAATTCATCCCACCCAGAGTACAGATCACCCCAGCTATATTATGTTGCGTGATCTACGTGGTGATCTGGACCTCAGGTGTGATGAATTATTATATGAATTCTGGAACAACAAATTATCGGATTTCAAAATTGTGAAGGAGGAGTTTTTATTAGAAGAATTGAAATGTTTTGAGTCTACTCGCGTGTCGGTGCGAGCTACAGGGAGGCCATATAGCGTTGAATGCAATGCGCATAGTCATCGATTATTTATAAAAAATATAGGAACAAGGACTTTTTTTGGAACGCGTTTTCGGAATAAGGTGTTTTTTTCTATCTAAATCACTCTTTAGATTTCCTATACCCGACAAATTTGGTGCCAACTTGTACTTGCTGATATTCTCCAGCGTATCAAGGCAACGAGGTGAATGGCCTCGCCTTCCTCGCTCGCAAGGTCCCGAGCAGTCCCGAGTGGTCCCGAGAACCGTTACGGCACGTAAGCGGCCGCGATGCGTAACGGAACTCACTCTCAAAATACACTCGATCAGGACCATGATCACACGAAAGGAAAGTTCTTGATTTGCTCCACGCAAGAAATATCGTTTGATGGAAAGTACCACAACCAATAGTGCGTAAGAGCGATCTGAAAAGCCGGGACCTTGTATACGCCGCGCAGCATCGCACCACACATATGTAACCTTGTTGACGTCGCCGCAATTGATGACCCTGGCCGGTTTATTGGGCTTGTTTACGTGTCATTTTGATATTCTCAGATGCTGGAATCGCGGTAAAGCAACGCAGGGGATTTATAGGCCTATTTTCGTATAAGAAGCATCACATACGGCTAGATGTACATGCGTAACAGATTGAATGGTCCTTCCTGTGAATACTATAGACGCATGAGATTCTATACATAGTATATAGCGGCTCTTTTGAGGTATGGAAAGCGTAGTAAGTTGACATAGCGAACTAATGGGCTTGCTATGTGCGGTGACAACATATGTGGAAGGTATGTGCTGCTTTTTACGCGTTCTAAATTTGATAGATTAATTTGCGCACCCCTACGACCCGAGATATCACTTGCACCGCAAATTAGGCCCTCGTGAAAGGTCTTGCATCACGCGCAACGGATAATGGACTCGTCTACGCATCGGCACCAACGCACATAAGGTGCGCAATATTTTTGGTCGCGTATTGGAGAGTAGTCATGGATTTATACGCCTGTTTACTTCATGCAGCTGCATGAGAAATATAACGTTCGTCACAGTTTATATCCTTCCTCGCGATATGAAGGCTTAAATTCAGATGACTGCCTCACCATGGTGTAATACATTCATTCCTATAATAATAACCTTGGTGACTTGATCTCTTGACGCCATACGCGGCAACGGCAGCTATTGTACGCAATATGGAAATCGATTAGCCACTTTTACGACTTGATCTATTAATTCGGATGGCATCAGCGAGAGTATCTTTCGATAGTTATATTATGATGCTATTTACAGCTTTAAAGTTGAATGACGATTCTGTTTACTCGTATTCTCCGAGCTATTACAGGCTTTTAGGGACCACATGAAGAGAACCGACGCCGCAACGACCAAGATGGTGGACACATAGAGAAGCTGTATTACAAAACGTATATAAGGAGCAACAACGATGAGGCAGCACGCTCAGTCGTGTACCAGCGCTCGCTCTGATCACATCGGTGTACTCGACAATAAACCGATTATTTTCTGCTGAACTTCGCTGGTTTTATCCTTGTGCTTTTGCACTTCATTTGACAAACGAATTTCGCGCCCAGCTCACGCAAGAATCTTTGTAGACCCCACTTCGGGACGTAACAGGAGCGCCTTCCGCGAGATAAACCGAATTTTACACAACAAAACCACAGCGGTGCTCAATTCACTACTGCTGTGGCGATACGCAGCTATGGTAATTGAATAACATCATCATTACGCTTGAAAATGATTGATAATGGTACTTCCTGATGACTTGCGTAAAAAATGATGGTTTCATCCTACAAATCCTGTATGGGAATCATGCTTATACATGAATATGAGTCATGTATATGGGTTTCCCGTCCATGATTTCAACTCGAGTCTGTAGCTCAGGGGTAAGACGTAAGCCTGGCAAGCAAGAGGGTGCAGGTTCGATCCCGGTCAAGAATTCCTTTATGCTTGTTTTTCCACCCTAGATATTTGTTTTCTCATAATCATAGCCATATTATTCCATCGAGGTTTCTGATGAATTGATCTCCGAGGTTTTTGGAGGTATTTTGAACATAATCGATGCAGCGAATGCGGGAAATGCGTCCCCTTCCCATGCTACATTTTGCATTGTTTTTTGATGCTACTGTTTTTTGAGTCAATGAGGCACAAGCTGTTTACACACCGGATCGGTATATATATATAAGCTTTTCTCTGGAACTTTTGCACTTTGCTGAAAATCGATGAAAAATGAAAAATGAAAACCGCTCAACGCACACCTGGGACCTTTTGCTCACATATTTGTGTAGTATTGAGAATTACAAATCCACTATTGGAATTCATATAGATTAAGCAGCATCGCCAAAATCACGTTAATAAGTCGAACTCGAAGTTGTTTTTCGCCGATTTTCCAGAATTTCCTAAGCAATTATTTGGCGAGATTGACAATTTCAACGAACGCCTTGGGCTTTTTGCAGCTTCGTAAGGTCAAGGTATCCGGTCACAATTGGTTTTATCAACATAGAGCTCGATCCGCCAATGTGGGATGAGAAAAACTGAATTTTTTTCATGAGTCACGTTTTTTCTATTTCACTTCAGAACGGCCGTATTCTAGACAGAAATATCGCGCCAACGCGAGACTTGTCGCAAAATCTCCGCATTTGCATCTCCTTTAGATATGCATTCCAAAAATTGCGTTCAGAGTCACGGCAGGAGCTTGGCGTAATCATCTTTGAGTTGAACGATACATGATTGATTTTTTATTCCCAATTCTCAAAGTCATACAGTTTTGGCTGAATTGGTAGCACACCATCGCGCTTCTGGGCCATTTTTCTTCATCATATTACCCACCAAATGCAGCTTGAATCAACCCGAAAAGTTGCGCGGCATCACCAGAATATCCGTAAGCCTGCCCGAGAGTACCAAGTATTTCCACAGGATTTTCCCCACATTTTCTCTCTTTGAATGAGCTAGAATGAATCAACTTCTTCTGATCATACAGAAGCCGGAGATATCTCATTCTGAGACTCGGATAATGATATTTTCACTTTGATCGGGATCGATAGATTTGATTGTTCCCTTATATCATTATCCATAGCTGTATTCCAGCAGGTAAAGAAGTTCCAGAGAAACGCCCATATACACTGTAAAAAATTTCGAGAAAAACTTCAAGCAACTGGTTGAATGAAAAATTCAACCAGCTGGTTGAATAGACTACTTAAATTTTCAACCGAATGGTTGAATTTTCCATTCAACCAGTTGGTTAAAGTTTTTCGGAAATTTTTTTTACAGTGTATAGCCATAGATATACATTCATATATACGGGTCAGATCAGGATATTTCGGCTAATCCGTGCGCACGACCTCCGCGGATCTTTTCGCCAATTTTTTACATGAAAGTAGGCACCAAAAATAGTACTTTCCCAGAATTTCAGCCCCCTAAAGAATTTTTGACGCCTGCTAGAATTTTTCGAAGTTTGGAAAAAGGCCTTTTTTAGCATTTTTTACAAAATTGTCACGTTGACCAGAACTATCGTAACGAAGCGTGCGAGGTCGCATTTTCTTCGTTCTGATGCCAACTTTTAGAAGAAGAATATGCAAGACTCTCAAATCCAGATGCGTTCAGTCTACACGACGATACGTAAAGTCACTTTTTCTCCATATTTGGACCGTTTTGAAATGGACGCTCTTCCGACGCATCTGAATCTCCTTTCATCTCACTTAATAAGTTTTGTTTTGTCTTGAAAAGCCCCACAATTTGCGCTCCTGCACGTCCAAATCGTGTGACTTTGACCCGAGTTATGTCCATTAGAGGATGGTGAGTTATCGAAAAATGCCCAATTTGTCAAGCTCACCAAATCCATCACCCTCCACCAATCGACTTAAAACTTGACAAGGATGTTCTTTTAGGTGTCCTAAACATGTGGAAAAAATTTCGGGCTATGATTCGGCCTTTCGTTGGACGTATGTATTTTACGGAAACCTTCAAATCAGCGGATTTTTGTGTAATTTTTGAAGCGGTTGCCACTCTCTTCCTAAGCATGCGTACATCTGTACTACTCCGGGAGTATCCTCAATTGATAGCCCTTGCAATTTCCTTCAAAATGACCTCCTGACAAAGTCTTTCTGATGTGACTGAACCAGAAATCTAGCTATTTTGAGGCAGGAAGAAATCACGACTACCCAAATGGCAAGAATTCTTCGATGCTGCCATCCTTTTCATCTCCAGAAAAAGTCAATATCCATTGACGTACTATTTTTCCGATGTCAACAGGTTGGCTGCGGGTTGAAGTATTTCTTCCGTAGTTGAAACCGTTGTGCGCAGCTTGCGATGTAGGTACATTGTTGGTCACATCAGTCGTTTGCATGACCGTTTGGTCAAATTGTCGGGTCTGATCTTCGTTTGTATTGAAGTATCGAAGATCGTATGTATTCTGTAGATTCTTGCTTCTTATTCGCGGTGTATTATTTGTGATCGTCGGTGCACTCATTGGTAATGCTGTGCTTTGACTCACAGGTACGCGCGCACTGCTCGCGAATTCGCGGGCATCCAATTTGCGCGATTTTTCAATCCAGTGTGCTTCAAGTGCTTGAGCATGCTTGTGTATTTCTTCGAGTTCACGGCGCGATACCTCAAGCTCGTGATTCTTCTTAGTCCAACTTGCTTGTAGAGCATCGACCTGCCTCTGTGTATTGGTCAGACGCTTCATTTGATTTGCGATCATTCGCGGGATACATTACACCGGGCCATCTTCACACAGGTATGGAACTATATCAAGGTCGGTTGGACCACTAGTGGTGCTGAAAATTGGCACATTATTCGTTGTTGCTGTAGTTGCTACGGTTGGCCTATTTATTGCACCTGTGTATGTTGAAGTTGGCTCTGTTACGGTCGTTATTGTCGTAGACCCGCTTACCAATAGCACTGGTATTTTGTAAGTATTGTGCTCTTCCAATCTTGATGATGAGGCCAAGCCTCCGGCTGTATATTGCGTTGTCGTTGACGTCGTCGTTGCTGATGTGGTCTTTGTGGACCGATCTATACGCCGTTTGTACTGAGTCATTACGCAGTCTAATTCTATGTTCACGCAAAGTTTCATTATTTTCGAAATCATCATTTTGTACAAAGTCTGATTCGGTATAATCGCCCATAAGGCAACGCATAAGCCTATGCATCTTGACAGGTTCGTCACCATCTTCACGGAGTTCAAGTTTGCGAAAAGACTCTAAGTATTCATCTCGTGGTAAGGTAACTAACCAGCTGGTTAAGTCTTCTTCGCAGCTCAAGTTTCATTTTGATTTGCCATGATTTCTAAGAAAGTGGCAAAAGTTCATCAATATATCTTTACAATTGCGTCAAAAATTTATGAAAAGTATTGAAATTTATTCAAGAACCTTCAAAAAACGGAAAAATTATATTTTGCAAATTTTGTTTATCGCAAAATTTATTGCAAAATTATCGCGAAAAAATTTTTAATCATCCTCAATTATTCGCAAACTTGGGCTCCGAGCTAATCTACAGCTATCCCGGTCAAATTTTGACTTGGAAAGTCAAAAAAGTCAAAAAAAGGTATTTTCAAAATTTCTCAAAAATCGATTCTGATTTTACTTTGGATGGCTTCATTTACCCCAACATCGGTTGTTATATGCAACGAAAACTCAACTTTTTCCGTGAATTGTTTGAATAATTGACAAAAAAAAATGATCAGAATTACAGGACGCATTCATGTCAATATTATATACGGACTATGGTTTGGTTTGCACGCAGTTTCAGTAACGCAACGCTTGACTGTACGCAGTCCGCACTACATCTATACATCAATACTGAGAATTCAAGTATATGTATGTACATTAGGGTGGTCCTTATTTCCCAAGTTTCACAGATCCTTTCTCCCCCCCTCTGGATACCTTCACTGAGCCGAAAAAACATGGGGATAATTTTCCCCGAGCCCCTAGAGAGTGATTTAATAGTGCCTCAAAGAGCATCTTGCTTTGAAACTCGAGTAAAACATAACGCTTTTTGTGATTTTTCTGTCCCTATGTTCGAGCTCTTGAAACTTAGTGTTCCTTCGCGAATGTAAAAGTGGGGATACATGTTCCCACGTAAAATTTGATGCTGAATCAAATTTCATCGTGACATTTGAACTAGGATGCCACCCAATACTCGTAAATTGAGTTTTCCGACGCGGAAAACATTTTTAGCGCGACTTTTTCATCTCATTCGAGTGTCTCAGGCGTCACTTACTCCCTCAAGATCAATCTCAACCACCTATTTTTATGTAGAAAAAGACACTGGATTGCAGCCCATCGTTATTTCCTAGGTATGATGTGGCCCAACGTGAGAAAAATGCGTTTTTCCACCGAGAAAGCACCTTAAGCGAGTCTTTCACGCCCGAATCGAGTGTCTCAGGCGTCACTTACTCTCTCGAGATTGATCTAAACGCCCTGATTCTATGTAAAAATCTACGCTGAATCAAAATTCATCGTCATTTTTCGGGTACAACGACGCTTAACGTGAAAAAATCCGTTTTCCCTCCAGAATGCACCGAAATCCACGAAAGATGACGAATTCCTGGGTAAAATTCATAAAAAGTCTGGAATCAACCAAGTCAATTTGAGAGACAGCTGAAAGTCCCTACAAACCATTGTGATTCTTGAAGAACTCAGTCATCATTCTCCACCAGAACATTTTGACACTCGACACAAATAGGGATATCATGAGTCAAAAGGATTTACACCTCAGGCATTTATTGGAGAAAAAATTGACGATATCTGATTCGGATGGGATAGTCGATACTCTTTATCATGCTTTGACTAGGGGGATGCATTTATAAACAAGAGTGGAGATATCGAGTGACTCAAGTTAACAACATAACACGAGTCCTCGACTCATAAAATTATGAAGATCTTTCCTCTTCGATCCTCATCTTTTTCAGAACGGTCATCTTACTTGCATCTGGATACTGTCTTTTATCCCTTGTTAAACTTAGCTGTATAGAATGTGACTGGGTTTTTGATCGTCTGTGCGCAAATGAGTAATTCGCACACTGTTTTGCGCTTTCCATTTGCTCACAGAAGATCAAAAAACATAGTATGATACTCGGGCGCAATGATTTTCTCCTTCTCATGACTATTTAGACCCTCACCTGCGGCTCGGGCCTAAAAAAGTCACTTGAACTGCCAAAACCATCGTTTGCGCCCTTGTATCATAATATACTATTCTGGTATATTTTGGCTCTGGGAATCATAGTCACAGCAGAAGACTCTTTTGTATAGTCAGATTCGACATGGATTCAGACTTGAAAGTATACCAGAGAGTAATTTAGGGAAGCATTGTGATTCCAGAATCTCGATCGGTTCCCCAGGGACCTACTTATTCGCAACTCACTAAAATTTCATGACAGCTTGACGTTGCTCGTCGTTAACTGCCAAAACGACCGACGTAAATCGACGCTGACAAAAGGTTGGGAGCAGGGCCTGGACTACTAAAGCGGCCATAGGATCTCATTTTCACATAAAATGCTAGGATTGCGAAGCGTGTAAGGTTTGGTTCGATAACCGGCCGCAACGCACGAGCAACGGGCGCTACAATCTTCGCGTGAGATAGGGACCTTACCCGTGAGGGTTGGGTTAGAGTAAGCCCGATTGATCTCTTTCTGGATTAGGCGGCCGGAGTGCATAGACGTTTTCGTACGAGATACTTTGATCTCGCGCTGATTGGAGGTGATTTCAACAAGACGCCATTGACGAATTCAATTCAGCCTAGATCTTCATACGATAGTGAGCGCCTTTAGGAATGGTTGTGAAAAGAGTTTGTCCCGGATCCCGAAAATCCCATACGAGCCCAAGTGAGACAGTTTTTCGATTTTGGAAGGAATTCTCCCTTAGGTCTCTTTACAGGGACCAATTTTACGGCATAAATGATGGTGAACTCTGATTTGGCATGGATTTGGAACGTTCTGACCATTCCTACGTGAGCCAGTGACTGCTGAGACCTTCGAATCAAACGGAAGAGACATTTTGGTCAATTCACATTAGTCTCGAGAGAGTGAGTGACGCCTGAGACTCTCAATTCGGGGGTGGAAGATGCGCTTAGGATGCTTTCTGGGTGGAAAAACGCATTTGTTCCTTGTTAGGCATCGTTGTTACTAAGAAATGATGATGAATTTCGATTCAACGTGGTTTTTTAGATGGGATCAGGTCATTAAGATCAATCTCGAGGAAGTGAGTGAAGCCTGAGACACTCGATTCCCGCGTGATGGACGCGCTTACGGTGCTTTCTCAGTGGAAAAACGGATTTTTCTCACGTTGAGCGTCGTTGTACCTGAGAAATAACGATGAAATTTGATTCAGCGTGGTTTTTCACACGGAATCAGGTCATTAAGATCAATCTCGAGAAAGTGAGTGACGCCTGAGACACTCGATTCCCGCGTGAGAGATGAGCTTAGGTAGCTTCCTTGGTGGAAAAACACATTTTTCTCGCGTTAGGCGACATTATACCTGGTAAATAACAATGAATTCCAATCCAGCGAGTTTTTTTACATGAAATTAGGTGGTTCAGATTGATCTTGAGAGAGTGAGTGACGCCTGAGACACTCAATTCGGGCGTGAAAGGCTCGCTCAAGGTACTTCCTCGGTGGAAAACCGCATTTTTCTCACGTTAGGCGATATCATACCTAGGAAATAAGGATGAATTCTAATTCAGTGTATTTTTCTTACATGAAATTAGGTCGTTCGTATTGATCTCGAGAGAGTGAGTGACGCCTGAGACACTCGATTCGGGATGAAAGACTCGCTTAAGGTGCTTTTTCGGTGGAAAAACGCATTTTATTCACTTTGAGCGACATGATACCTAGGAAATAACGATGGGCTGCAATCCAGTGTCTTTTTCTACATAAAAATAGGTGGTTGAGATTGATCTTGAGGGAGTAAGTGACGCCTGAGACACTCGAATGAGATGAAAAAGTCGCGCTAAAAATGTTTTCCGCGTCGGAAAACTCAATTTACGAGTATTGGGTGGCATCCTAGTTCAAATGTCACGATGAAATTTGATTCAGCATCAAATTTTACGTGGGAACATGTATCCCCACTTTTACATTCGCGAAGGAACACTAAGTTTCAAGAGCTCGAACATAGGGACAGAAAAATCACAAAAAGCGTTATGTTTTACTTGAGTTTCAAAGCAAGATGCTCTTTGAGGCACTATTAAATCACTCTCTAGGGGCTCGGGGAAAATTATCCCCATGTTTTTTCTTCTCAGTGAAGGTATCCAGAGGGGGGGAGAAAGGATCTGTGAAACTTGGGAAATAAGGACCACCCTAATGTACATATACCTAAAAATGTCAATGTTTAACTATATATATATATTAATCGAAAATAGATCCGGTCGATGGCACAATAATTTATTGATTACACACCTGGCCCACTAAATTCTACTAATTCTTGACCAAAATTGTGAATTTGTTGCAAATTATTGTCATTAACAATTTTATTTTGCAATGCACAAGAGTGCCTGAGTCATAATTATTTTACTGTAAATTGTGAAAATTTCCAAGAATTTTATACAGTACTTACGAATTTTCATAGCCATCGGGGTACTTTTTAAATTTTCCCGAACGTCATAAAATGGAAGAAACGCTTCAGCGTGATTCGCATTATCCCGTATATCTATATATATACGGTTGTTTCCGCTCGCAACAACGCTGTATGCATACATATGCATACGTTACACACACATTGTTGCACATCGAGCCTAAAGTTCGATGACGAATCGATCGAATATTCACGGTCGCGTGAAATAATATTTGAAATATTATATTATACCGCATGTGTCTCTCTCGCACGCATATAGAACGCACGTTCGAAAGATTCGATCTCGATCGATGCAAGCGGCGGTCAACGCGCGATGTTTTCAATGCCCATATATGGCATATAAGCGCGCGAGCTGTTGCAAGCCTCTCCTGTCGAGGCGCCGGGAAGTCGCGAAAATTTGTTGAGCACTCGATTGCTCCGAAAAATTTGAAGAAAATAATGGCCGTCGAGACCAAACGTCGCAGAACGTCGCATTAAAATCCAACCGCACTTGGAGTTTATACACTCTCGATGCACGCTTATTGACTGATATTGCACGCACTCATTACACACTTACTCGTGCTGGAATTTCCGTGCATCTTTGATTTATATAATAACGAACAGCACCTTTTGTCGGGCGCCATATGACTGGCCGAGCCTGATTTAGCCCAGTCATATCCAGATTAAATCTCGTTTATTAATTTTGATTCGGTTATGCTGTATATCATCAAAAGAGAGAGGATAGTCGAGTGACAACAGATAAGTGTACGTTTGAGTACTGAAGCTTTGATGAAAATTGAAGTGAAGAAATTTTCAAACATATTTACAAGGAGTATTTACAAATGGTCATTAGACCGATGAAGTAAGCGCGAAAGCTCGAGCACAAGGTCGGGAGGGCACGATGAGGAAGACATTCTACTGATAGGCACCAGAGAGAGAGAAAGAGAGATCAGGCTGGCACTTACAGGTGTTGTCGATGCCGCTGGTCCAAGGGACGAGATGGCTACGATGTCCGGGCGCAGGTGGATTTGCCCCGAAGATGGGCCGGGGAGGACGACGAGAGCGGGGCAACGAGACTCCAAGCACGGGCCGAACATATGCCGAAGCGTAGGGCCAAGCGATGTCAGGACGGTCCGAAAACTATAGACCACCAGGTTGGTCGAGGGGCTGCTTCCAATGGGTTTGACGCACACGCGAAAACCCGGAAAAGTTGCTCCAAAAAGGGCGGCCACGAGACAACGAGATAATATTCGGCGCGAATGAAATATTCGGTAGAGCGCAACGTGCTCAGTTTACTCCGGTCTCGCTAGGAATGCCGCACGCCGGCGATGTGCGCGACTTCGATGCGTGCGGAGGGGAGAGACGGGGGCGCGGGGGGTCAAGCTGAGGTGGCTGCTGCCGCAAGCGACAGCCCACGAGCGCCATATATGCCAACTCTCTCTCTCTCTTTTTTTTAAAGTGGAATATAAGGAAAAATCTGATGACAGGACATCCCTATTGGATGTCCCACCGAAGGACTATGAGCGCTTTCATTTTGCCCACCCGGTGAACCGGATGAGCATGAATCCAGCGCCCGTGTGCCCTGGGGGCTAAAATCTTCCGCTCTCAGCCCTACAGTGGTGGCAAGCCTTCCCTGCAGAACTGAGGTCAGCTAACCACTATCTAACCAACCCACCCCGGAACCGCGTTAGCATTACTTCAGAGTGGGAGGCGTATCGCGCTCAGGATCGAGCGACTCTCTTTTCTCACGACTCGCAGGTGTTGTTGCTCTTTCCTCGATCTTTTCCTACTCTTCTTTCTTCGATCTTCTCTCTTCTTTTTTCTCTCTTCTTTCTTCTTCCTTCCCTCATCAGTTCATCATATTCCTCCTGGAATAATTTGGACCTCTTCTGTTTGAATCGGCAGACTCACAGTGATTCGCCTGCTTCGAAGCGCCTCACTCCCCTTTCTTTCTCCTCCTTACGGGTCATCACCAGCTTAATGTATCCGGTGACTCTATCCCATGTCTCCTGGTTGCGGAGCAAGTACGGGACGAGGTTTTCAGGTGTTAGTTGAGCACCCAGCCATTCATCCAACTCGGCGCGCTCCCTTCGGGTGTCGCTGCACGTGAACAGGGCGTGTTCAGCGTCATCCCAGTTGTCCCCGCATGACTGACATGCTGGGGATGTCCTCTTCTTGACCCGGGCCAGGTAGGCACCAAAGCCACCGTGGTCACTCAGTGCCTGCGTCGTCCAGTAGTCCATCTCCCCGTGGGTGCGTTCCGCCCACTTGGCTACGTCACGGATCAACTGGTACGTCCATCTGCCATTCGCAAATGGCGAATCCCACTCAGTTTGCCCCTGTTCGAGGGTGGTCCCCTTCTCGTTGTCGTGGATAATCTCCTTCATTGTCGGAGTCAGCACTCGTTCGGCTCCAATCACTTTCTGGCGGTCCCAGATCCTCACTCGCTCCGTGACGAGCAAGTGGATGGGCGGAGTACTCGCCAATACGTGAGCCGCATCTCCTGACACAGTGCGGTAGGCACAAATACTCCTCAGGGCCGCTCTCCGGTGGACAGGCCCCATTCTCTTCTCGATGATGGTCTTCTCTACTCTCTTTCCCCACACGGGTGCACCGTACAGCATGATGGAGGTGGTGACGGTGTTACGGAGGGCGAGCCTCTTCTCCTTGGGTCCTCCGATATTCGGCATAAGCCGCTGGAGCGCCACACCGAACCTGCTCGCCTTCTGGGCGGCTTTCTGGATGTGCTTCTTAAACGTCCAATTGTCGTCGAGCCATACACCGAGGTATTTTAGCTCTGTCTTCCGTGGGATCTCTTGCCCGTTGATATAAAACCGGGGTAAGTCAAACTTCCTACGCCTCGTGACCACGATTGCTTCGCACTTCTTGACAGCGAGCTCCACAAGCCTGCTGATCATCCACTCGTAGACTTAGGCCAGTTCTTTGTTCGCGCGTCTACCCAAGAGGTCCTCGTTGTCAGCGAAATCCACAATTATCACTCCTTCTGGCAGTTCGATAGACAGTAAGCTGTCGTACTGGGTGGTCCAGTTAAACGGCCCGGAAACCGATCCCTGTCCGATTCCGGCGGACAGTACCCGAATCTCTTGTCCCTCGTCGGTGTCGCACATGAGGGTCCTGTTCCGCAGGTAGTCACTCGTGACGGCTAGTAGATAGGGGGGCACTTTACCGTCTTGGGATTGATAGACTCGCTCCCAGCTCACGCAGTTGAACGCATTCTTCATGTCCAACGCAATGATGGCACAGAATCCTCCTCTTCCTTGGTATGGGTTCCCTACCGACGCTTGAACCCGTTCTTGGACCTCCTCGATCGCGTGCACAGTGCTCCGTCCCTTCCGGAACCTGAACTGCATTGGTGATAGCCCACCGCCTTCTTCGTAGGCTTTCTCCACCCTGTTGAGCACCATCCTCTCGTACATTTTCCCGATATTGTCGAGCATGCTGAGAGGGCGTTGACCTCCTTGACCCTTAGGTATCAGGACCAGCTTCTGGCGTTTCCACTCGTCCGGGAAAGTTCCCGCGCTCAGACAGATGTTGAAGAGGTCGAGGAGTAAATCTGGCTTGCATTGGAAGACCAGCTTCAGAGCCTCGTTTGGAATGCCGTCCAGGCCAGGGGCCTTGCCGTTGGGCAGCCTCTTTGCCGCTGTGAGTAGCTCTTGCATAGTGAAGAGCGGGATGGGATCTTCGCTCTCCGGAGGGAATGTCACTCTGGGTTCTCCTGCTGGGAAGAGGTCTTCCACGATGCTGCGCAAGGTCGCTGCATCGGTCGGTGCTGGGTTGCCCCTCCGGGTTCGGACCTTTGACATGACCACGCGGTATGGCGTGCCCCAGGGGTCTTCGTTAACCATGTCACATATTTCACCCCAGCACTTCTCTTTGCTTCTCCGGATAGCTAGAACGAGAGCCTGCTTCGCTTCTCTGTACGCCCTGTCATCTTCCGCCAGCGATGGTCGTTTCAGCTTCCTTGATCGCCACGCGGTTCTCCTTTTTTCATTGCTCGTTCTTCGTAGAGCCTTCACCTTATCTCTGATCCAGTACTCTGGTTTCCTCCAGAAACATGGTGTTGTCCTGCGAGGCATCGACGCGTCGCAAGCTCTCGTGATGGCGGATGTTACCATCGCCACAGCCTCGTCCGCGGTGGAGTTCATCGGGAGATCCTCAGCTGTTTCAATCGATTCTCGGAATTTTCCCTCGTCTTGCTTGCGTACCTGCCACCCCGTCGGTCGCGGTCTGCGTGTCGCCTGTCTCTGTCCGTCAGTCCTGAGCCGAAACCGAATATGTCGATAGTCACTCAATGTTTCCGTGTCCAGAACCTCCCACGATGACATACGTCCCATGAGCGACGGGCTCATGAACGTCAGGTCGAGGACCGAAGACGAACCTCCCTCCCTGGACCGAGTGTCGTGTCGGTAGTAGGTAATAACCCCCGTCTCGTTCGCGAGCACTAATCCCAATGCCTCCATGGCATCAGCGAGTATTACCCCCCGTTTATCACGCGGCCCCCCGCTCCAAGTTGGTTCCTTGTAGTTGAAATCCCCCGCGATTATAACTGGGCCCCCCCATTGCCTCACATCCTCTTCTAGATCGTGGAGCTCGTCTTCGAATTCGTGCGTCTTGAGCGACGGCGAATAGTAGCAGCTGTAGACTGCTGTGCCCCCTATGGTCTTTCGAGCGAAACCGCGGCCACTTACAGCTGGTCCAGTCTCACAGATCGCAGGATTCCTGATCTGGATTAGAGCGGTCCCCCAGTGATCGAATGTGGATCGGGAGAATTCGCGCTTTTGAGTCGGTTTGGAGATGATCAGAACATCGATCCCCTCTTCTTTGGCAACAGCGCGTAGGAGATCGTTTGCGTCGCTTTTCTTCCTGAGGTTGGCTTGGATGAAATTAGCCATTTTGACCTCTCCTCCGTTTATCCGTGCTCTTCGCCTTCTGGTAGGCAGTGCAGTTGCTCGCCCCAGATCTGTGATCAGATTTGGACACGATCGCGAAACAGCTCAAGCACTTCGGCTTCCCTTTGCAGGTTGCGGCGAGGTGTCCTGGTTCGCCGCACTGGAAGCAGAGTTTTGGTCTCCGGTCCTCCGTCTTCTCCTTCTTGCAGCCCGAGGCCTTGTGGCCGTACTCAAGACAGTTGTAACAACGTGGAATGCCGCCTTTTTCGCGGATCCTGACTCTGCCCCATCCAACCTTGGGCTCCTCCCAGTCCAGGAGGTGGTGGGCCAATCTTGTTGGGACCGAGACGACCGCCGTTTGGGTGACCCGATAATGGATTCGGAGAGACTTCACTGCGATATTTCCTCTCTCACTCTCTGGCAGGGCCTTAGCGAGGTCCTTGAGTACTTGGCCCTTGTCAACGTCGTAGTCGACTCCCAGCACCTCAAGAGTAGACGTGTTCAGGAGGCAAAGGACAGCTCTTTCTTCGCCGACCACTGGTGCCAATGCTGTCTTCACGGCTGTGGCGTCGGTACCCTTCCTCAATTCGATGAGGACTTGACCCTCCTTTGTTTTGCGGAAGCCCGTGACTTTTGTGCCTACTTCCTCGTCGGCGGCATTCGTCTTGATTCTCCGTAGCATGTCTGCGTAGGTGAGCCCTCTCTGATTGGCCGTGACGAGGATGGCCTCACCCTTGGCTCTTCTCGGCTTCATTTTTGCCTTCTTCCCGGCGGAATCATTCGATCTACCGCTCTTCTTCGCTTTCTTTGCTTCTTTCTTCGATACCACTTCCTTCCAAGGCCCATTCTGCTCGGGCCGATTGGGCGTCGATGTCGAGCGCGGTGTTCCGCGACCTCCCGGTGAAGGTCCGTATCGCGTCCCCTTCGAACCGCGTTGTTGCCCCGGTCGCGATTCCGGTTTCCCTGCCCCCCTCCCCTGGAAGCCATCACCCGACGCGGCCGGTTTTTTTGTGGCCGGAGGCTGCACGTTCCCCCTGGCTTTCAGGGTCTTTTCCGTTTCGAGGAGCGTTGCCTCGAAAGCCGTCCGCTTCACCTTGTCTGTCGTGAGTAGGCCTTCGAGCGCGTGGCCTATCTTTTTGAGTTGTTCAATGTCACCCCTACTGAAAATTTTAACATACGATCGTGCGCACGATCGTACATACGAACGTGTGTGAGATCGTACATACGATCGTGCACACGATCATGTGCACGATCGTGCTCTTTAGTTTCGGTGACGAGCGTGCCACGATCGTGATAACGATCGAGCATGCGATCGTGCATACGATCGGGTACACGATCGTGTACGCGATCGTGACATGACGTCTCGTGGCGACGAGGTCGGATCGTCACTCGGCCTGCCGCGCGAGATCGTGCGTACGATCGTGCATACGATCGGCCACAGGATCGTGATAACGATCGAGCATGCGATCGTGTATACGATCGTGTATACGATCGGGTACACGACACGACGTCTCGTGGCGACGAGGTCGGATCGACACTCGGCCTGCCGCGCGAGATCGTGCGTACGATCGTGCATACGATCGAGCATGCGATCGTGTATACGATCGGGTACACGACCGTGATAGCGATTGTGCGTACGATCGTGTTCGCGATCGTGACACGACGTCTCGTGGCGACGAGATCGGATCGACACTCGGCCTGTCGCATTTTGATAATCACAATATGACCACATGCATAAGATGACCATTCCAAGGTATAGTTCACGGGCCGGATTACGAACAAGCTCACGACACGAGCCCAAGCGCGAGAAACGAGTGACACGACGGAACGCACGAATCACGAGTACCCCCACTTACCGGCCCCTATACTTTTTACATGGGGGAGCTGGACTGGGGGTTCGGTCGCTCGTCTTTGCGCTTTGGCTCGCGTTGTGCGTCCATGTGCGCTGGGTCGCTCGTCTGCTTGTCCGTAATCCATGAACTGATGAGATTATATGAATGATGTACGCAACTGTTACCTTTATTAGTATATATGGCAATCGATCTCCATCCAGATAGAATAAGTTGCCTTCAGGATACGAAACTTGAAACTTTTGCTGTCGCTCAACTTACAAAAACATCAATATTTCTAATGATACAAAATATTGCCTCTGCATATAGATGCATCATATAGAGATCTTCGGAGAATTTTTATACAGTCTTTTCGTAAGAAATCAGCTCCTCACACGATTTTCATCAATCTAAGGATGAATCTGGAAGACAGATCCATTTTCTTGTCATCTAGACAGTTTGATCGAACATAACAGAAGTACCCTTGGAATTACCTCTAGCAGGAACTCCATTCGCATGACCTCTCAAACATAATGCACAGTCAAATGACTCTGTTGGAAATCCAATAAATAACTAGTTGTCATAATCAGAATAGTAACACAGTAATCATAAAACGATATCAAAAATTTCAAGTTCCTTACTCATAAATCATAATGTCGAAGTAAATAATATTCCCACGCTCATCATATACAAGATATATATCTTAGCGTGAAAAAATATACTCATTTGTACAAACTCATCTCGAAAATCTCCTTCTAGAAAATTGAAGGAGAGTTGGAGAAATGAATGGAGTATCTTTCTGTACTCAACGATGAATCTCTTATCAACATTCAACGAAGTCAGTCCAAAGTCTGCGCCTCCAAACCTATAAACCATGAAATTATCAATACGACATGCAATTGTTGGTTATGAAAGTATTCTCATACGTAAGAGTGAACTCCAAAACATCAAATTTGATCACAGAGCAAATGTTCCCGTAACGGATGAAAATGCAGAAAATAATAGTGTCATCTATCCGATAAATCAACAGCAGACTCAAATTCAAACTCTAATCTCACCTTTTTATGATTCAAGCGTGACCTTCTTCCTCCGTGCAACAGGGACCCAATCTTTGAACTGCGCCATTCTTCGGACATCCTGAATGACCCTTGAAAGCATACTGTTCACAACCCTTAACCTAGTGTAGGTATCGAGCATGCTCACATCGCGATTTTTGAGAATCCACTTGAATAAATCTGCAATGAAGATAATCTAGATTTTTTTCTCAGTGACTCCAATTCTAGTATGATCTGTGGCGTTTACCTTTTACGAGTTTAACCCGGTCTTTTTCAACCTTCTTTCGAGGCTCTTGTCCTTCCCAATCATTGATATTGTCGGTTTCATGAACAAATCTATTGATGATCTCTTCCGGCTTCCATACATAATAAATTAGCTTCCGCAAGAGCTTGGTGTCGTCTAAGGTGTTTACAGCTTTTATCCAGGTCTCGTAATCAATTTTGATACCTAGCCCCAGATGGATACGCACTGTTTCTCCATCTGTTCCAATAAAAGTTTGTAAGAACCCCAAGTCTGATGAGTCCTCTAAACAGACCCAATCTATAAAATAACGTGAGATATTCGTGTTTATTTCATAATATACTGGAGGGATTTACAATGATGTACACTGCTAATAAAATGCTTCGGATCGCGCTGTCTATCGGCTAAGATTCGGAATACCATGAAATTCACAAACTCTTTGTAGATAAATATGATGACACGCATCCGTAGTATCCGTAAAATTCAATAAAAAATTAACACGCCAGGAAATGCGTGACAGGCAAGTGACTTTAATAGATGAGAAACTTTCCAACTGAGTTCATATTTCGTTGAGTTTATCATTCATATGTGCACGACTACATCCATCAATTCTACAAGTTCCATCGAATGCAAGATAATGAAAAACCATTACTTGATTTTGATTTTTTCCTCTTCTTCCTATCCGGCAGATTATCCAACGATTCTTGCGATTTCCTCTTTTTTGGCCTAGGTTGGGTAACTTTTGTATCCCCAACAGCGATCTCTTCGGAAAGATGGTTTTTGGAATGATCATGAGAGGCGCTATTCAAGAAAGAACTTTTAACTGGGACTGACGAATCGTCACTTTCTTGATCAGAATCGATAAACTGATTATTTTTCGAAACCAAGTATTTCTGATGATTTTTGCGTAAACCTTTTGGTTCTCCATCTTGAGCCCTCTTCTGAGTTCTGGTCCCCCTTGATTCTGATTGCGCACTTGTTTGTTTTTCACCATGGAAGAGATGTTTGAAGAGTTGAGTTTAAATAACAAATATTCGCCTCCCAATTCATCTATATGCCGAAGAAAAATAACTTGCAAGATTCAAAATAATTCAATCATGTCGCAGTCTTAATTCGATGAATAAGATCAACCCGCACATCAATCCTACGCTAATTCTTGAGTAAATACAACACGCTTTTCATTTTTGAAATAGCTGTCGGAAATTCTTGATCGAATCAAAGTTTTTCCCAAGAATCAGAAAGCTTTCTTGAATCTTATTCTATCATATGCTATGATAAAACTGGTCTTCCCTATAACACTCTCTTGAAGAAATCTTGTCCTCCAAAAATAAAAAGTGTCGCCGAGGACTGAATGCCATTTACTTTGGATTGAGAGCACTAAAACCCAACGATACAAGTATTCAATTAGATCACACTGGATTTGAAGTCTTTTCCAGAATGATAAAGAATGGATCAATTTTCGCTACTTGCCTGAAAGTGAACAAGCGATCTAACAATTCCGTGGCCCAACTGACTGATGGCAGATATGTACGAATTCGCTTATTTCTACATAACAAGGATACAGTTGAACGCACAATATGCAATGTCATCAAGATTTCCGATTGGGATATTGGGGGTTGCATCAAAATGATCGATGGATTTGAAGAAGAGTCAGTCATCGACACAGAGTTGATCATGAGACCTTGCGTTGTGATGAATATGGGGTTCGGAGATTGCATCAGCGCCGTTCCCAATCTGCACAAATACTAGTGTTCGTATCATTGTTGACGAAGTCATGACGAGAATCCATATGAAATGTGAACATGGTAAGTTTCTTGACTGTATAGAATAGAAGTTGTTGCATTTAATTGGTCGGATAACTTCTTTCAGATATATATGATGTTCTGCGATGTTGGCTGTCGACAAGAGTGATTCAGGAATACAATCATCGGGAGGCAGAAGTTACCAAGAAGCTCTCCATGAAAAATTTATTTCGAGAATATTCTATCAGGTACTGCCATTGATGAATGTCTACACTCGTGAATATGAAAATGCGAATCACAAACTAAGACGTGCTCTATATGCAGAATGAGCCGCTGAATCCGAATCATTTCTCAGAAATGCTCTAGCACGTCAGGATTTTTTAATAAACAATGTTAAAGTTGCTAAAATGGCCCATTCTGGCACTTTCCTCTATTGCATAGCATGGAGTCTAAATTTTTCTAATTTTTCCAATCAAGTCTACTGTGAAGTAGGAGTCAGGAGCTACAAGATAAGCCGTGTAGAATTGATGTGACTATCATAGATCCTGAGATTCAATCGTTTTTATCAATGACGTTTTTGCGTTAAAATGCAACGTTTGACCATGAGTCGAACCCTGAGGCCGTGCCGTGTGCTGCCCTAGAGTAGTTGCCCCGTTCTCTCGCGGATCGTCTACACGTATACTCACAATACTTAGGGTGCAACTTATGGTTAAACGCTGCATTATGACGCAAAAACGTCATTGATAAAAACGATTGCATCTCAAGATCTATGACAGTCACATAAATCCTACATGACTTATCTTGTAGCTCTTGATTCCTTCCTCACAGTAGACCTGATCTAAAAAACCAGGAATACTTAGACTTTGTGCTATGCAATCGAGAAAAGTGCCAAAATGAGCCATTTCAGAAACTTAAACATTGTTTATTAAAAAATCCTGACGTGCTAGAGCAGTTCTGAAAACGGATTCGGATTCAGCGGCCCATTTCGCATCTAGAACAGGTTTTTGTTCGTAATTCGCATTCAAGACATCAAAATATGTCGACCAGTGCTATTCATTCGTTATAACGATACAGTGAGATTGTAGGAAATTATCTCCAATCGCATTTCATTCTCTTTTGTCTAGTTGAGAAATGTTAGATTGGAAACATTGTTATTGAGAATATGATTAATCCCCTTGATTGCTTCATCATAGACATTTCATTCGGAAAAATGACTCTTACGATACTTGCCTATCTGTATTTTCTTGCCTTTGCATTATAGATCCTTCATTTCATCTTGTATTACAGGTGACTATACTATGAACGATACAAAAGATCTTCAGGAGCCTTCAGGTTGATTGATATTGGGAAAATTGTGATATGAGTGTTAGATGGAGATTAAGGGGGTGTCGGAGTCCTATCAATATTGTACAGTTACCGACATGATCGAGTTTTCGGATTTCTTGATGAGTTTTTGAGATATCAAAAATCTACCAAGTAACGCCGATTCTATGAGCCAAATAGAATCGGCGTTACTTAGTAGAATCCCGATATCTCGAAAATCCGTCGAGAAATCCGGAAAATCGACAATGTCGGTATCCGACATGCTCTTAAGAATGCGAATGGAGTCATCTTCCAATCGGACTCTAACAGAATATTCTTCCAATATCATTACAATTCACCCGACCAGGAAATATTGGAAAAAGAGAAAACGTTCCAAATACCGTAGGAATTGGTTTTGAACTAATTCGCCGCAGAATTTTGCACGGACAGTAGAATTATCAAAGTGTCATCAACAGTTCGTTTTGCGGAAGCATGGATCCAGCTTGTAGATTGAGCATTAATCTCGAGCTCGAACACGGCGAATATTATTTTGATGAGTACGTATCACGAAATTGTGTTGCTCCTAAGTGTTAGACCGGTTATATTCATCACTGATCATTCGTTTTCAGCCTTATTCTCTATCAAGAATGAGACACGAAGAATTATGACAAGACCCGCTAGATCATCTGCGTAGCACATATGCGCTGTGTCATTGGTTCAGGAAGTATCTGAATCTTTTGGATCCCTTGAGGTATTTTCCACCAATAGTTGTATCGACATTCGCAGTTCCTGGACGATGTCATCCATAATAGGTGAGTGCCGAACATCCACGGTGCAACGAGCATACTTGATTTTTGGGCCAACATAGAAAAAAAATTGCTGACCTTCGAAAGCTTTTTCGAGCTTTGATACTTTCATGCTCCAACTATGTCACGTGGAAATATAAAGTGCAACTGTGGAAAATGATCCTCTCGTTCATTCCTTGCGTGTATTCGATATCTCTCGTTGCATGTTGATTGCACTTGAAGAGGAGTGAAGTTTTGGACACGGGAATGAAATTTATTGCCTATGTCATCTTCAAGCTGAATACAAAGTAGTCTATGGCAATTGCATAAGTGTATGTTGATCGTGCAGTTATTGATGTATATGGTTTTATCTTTATAGGTTGGGAGCTCCCGTGGATTGGGTCAATCACCATGCAGTGTTTTATAATAACGCCCGCCTGCATTCGTGAGACATATCAGCACCAACTGAACATGTGGATATTCGATTTATCGCATCAGCACGTTAATTACGTGTACTGTTCAGAACAAGCTCTCAAATCCATCTTCAATAGAGATTCGGAGCGAGTATGATATTCACTAAGAATTGTATAACGAAAATATATTGTACTAGTAATGAATTTGTGACACAAATGATGATTGACAGATGGATCTCATACGTGGTCGATAAAAGGACATCCACCCTCACCTCTTATTTTATCTTTTTGATATTTCCGTATCTCCTAATCTCGTTGACAACATCGTCTTCATACTGCTCCTGAACATGAAACGGGAGGCAACTCATTTTGCTTTCATCTTTCGTCATCTACATCGGTTGTGAAATTTATAATCATTGAATTCCACACTTTGTCATATGAGCTTGACTTGTAACAATCTGTACGATGCGGTATATTTGATACCTTTAGCGACTTGTAGCAATTTTCGTACCCCTTTGCAGTTGGACTGATACCATCTACATCGAATCTCCTGAAGTCACGGGCTTCTGGAAGTCACCATATCGTACGACTTTTGAATCAAGCGATGTCCGTTACCCGATCATATGCCCGACTGTCTATGCAATTGGAGATACGATCGTATGATACCGAGCGAGTGTCGATGTGACCTCGTCTCCACGAGGCGTCGTGTCACGATCGTACGCACGATCGCTATCACTATCGTGTACCCGATCGTATACACGATCACATGCCCGATCGTTATCACGATCGTGTGGTCGATCTCAAGCGGCAGGCCGAGTGTCGATCCGACCTCGTCGCCACGAGACGTCATGTCACGATCGTACGCACGATCGCTATCACGATCGTGTACCCGATCGTATACACGATCGCATGCTCGATCGTTGTCACGATCGTGTGGCCGATTGTATGCACGATCGTACGCACGATCTCGCGCGGCAGGCCGAGTGTCGATCCGACCTCGTCGCCACGAGACGTCATGTCACGATCGTACGCACGATCGCCATCACGATCGTGTACCCGATCGTATACACGATCGCATGCTCGATCGTTATCACGATCGTGGTACGATCGTTACCACGATCGTGGCACGCTCGTCACCGAAACTAAAGAGCACGATCGTGCACATGATCGTGTGCACGATCGTATGTACGATCGTGCGCACGATCGCATGTCAAAATTTTCAGTAGGGACCCTTGGTCCCTTGAGGGTTGCTGGAAACAAACTCGGCTATCCCTATAACCAAGTTGGAGTGCTCGAGGAGGAGATATGTCTTTTCCTCCATCTCTTTCCGGCACATTTTCAGGTCTTCCCATTTCCCCATGAGAATGCCTGCCTCGTTTCCACTCTTTTGTCGTGCCGCATCTCCGGATGAGAGGATAGGGTCAATCTCCATCCCATCAGACTCTTCATCGTGTACTCTCTTATCGAGCGTACCGATTCCGGGAATCAGGAATGTTCTGTTCCCCTGGGACCCTATGGTGGAGTCGGACTCGCTCGAGTCTGAGCTCAAGTTGACCGCGTCATCAACCCCGTTGCTAGGTTGCGTAATCTGGATCCTGAGCGCGGGGTTGTTCTTCAGCAGCTTCTCTGCCGCCTCTTGTGCTTCTGCTGCCATCTTCGCATTCTCCCCCATTGGACCGGAAAGCTGAGCTTCGATTGCTTTAGCACTCGTTTTTCCGCTTCCTCGCCCAAACCCTTCCTTTTCTTGCTGTTAGGGGTGAGGTCTACCTCCTTCTTGCGTTGGTCCTTTCCTCCAACTCCTTCCGCCTGTGGCGTATTTCCATCGCTTGTAGCTTTACGCGTGAGTCCACCAGCCAAGTGTGCCACTGGTAGCGCGCTTTGCATCGTTGCCCCCCCCCCCCCCAAGATCCGAACGGGGCCCCGCTTTACTTGGGGAAATCTTGCCGTCAATGCAGGACATCTTCTTTCTTCTTTTGCTAGGGCCTGGAATCGCATGCTGGCCGACCCCGGACCAGACCAACACGGTTGTGTTGTCTAGTGTGATGCGTGTTCTGTATTATGTTGATATGTCTATGTACTGCTTGAGCGGGCGTAAGTATGGTGCGTGTAGGGTGTAGTGTGTGTAGGTGTAAGTGCAAGACTCGGGTCCGGAGAGGCGTCGCTCCCTCAACCTCCAAGTGCAGGTGGTCTCTCTCTCTCTCTCTCTCTCTCTCTCTCGCTCTCCCTCTCTCTTTTTTTTTTCCTTTTTTAAGGTGGTTAGAGGGCAAAATCTGCCTCAGGATCCCTCGGATCCGTCCCCAGACACCGGACTGGTTCAGCTTACGCGGACTACGCATAGCCCACGCAGGCCATACCAGGCGGGACACGGGTTTGGGTGGGGCCCACCGAGAGGTGGGCCCGGCCGTGTAATATCCCTCTCCCCTCGATGTCCGATACCTAGGGCATCGGGCAATCAAGAAGGAGATCCACCTGCATCTACCATCTCATCCCGGAACCGCGTGAGCATTACTTCAGGATGAGCGGCATGTCTCGCGGTCGATTGCAAGCGTTCCTCTTCTCCATCTTCTCTCTTCGGCCACTTGTCAGCATCTTCTATCTTCATTCTTCATTGTTCCCTCTCTTTCTCCTTTCTTCCTACTTCTTTCTTCTTTCTTCCTTCTTCAGTGCATCAGATTCCTCCTGGAATCATTTGGGCCTCTTCTGTTTCAATCGGCTCGCTGTAATTCGCCTGCTTCGAGGCGCCTTACTTCCCTCTCTTTCTCCTCTTTGCGGGTCATCACCAGCTTGATGTATCCGGTGAGTCTATCCCATGTCTCCTGGTTGCGGAGCAAGTACGGGACGAGATTCTCAGGTCTCAGTTGAGCACCCAGCCATTCGTCCAGCTCGGCGCGCTCTCTCTGGGTGTCGGTGCACTTGAACAGGGCATGTTCGGCGTCATCCCATTCGTCCCCGCATGACTGACATGCTGGGGTCGTCCTCTTCTTGAACCTGGTTAGATAGGAACCGAAGCAACCATGATCGCTCAGTGCCTGCGTCGTCCAGTAGTCCATCTCTCCGTGGGTGCGTTTCGCACACTTGGCTACGTCACGGCTCAGCCGGTGCGTCCATCTGCCGTTCGCAAATGGCGAATCCCACTCAGTTTGCCAATGCTCAAGGGTGGTTTCGTTCTCGTTGTCGCGGATGATCTCCTTCATCGTCGGAGTGAGTACTCGTTCGGCTCCGATCACTTTCTGGCGGTCCCAGATCCTCACTCACTCCGCGACGAGCAAGTCGATGGGCGGAGTACTCGCCAATACGTAAGCCGCATTTCCTGACACAGTGCGGTAGGCACGGATACTCCTCAGGGCCGCTCTTCGGTGGACAGGCCCCATTCTCTTCTCGATGATGGTCTTCTCTACTCTCTTCCCCCACACGGGTGCACCGTACAGCATGATGAAGGTAGTGACGGTGTTGAGAAGTGCGCGCCTCTTTTCCTTGGGTCCTCCGATATTCGGCATAAGCCGCTGGAGCGCCGCACCGACCCTGCTCGCCTTCTGGGCGGCTTCCTGGATGTGCCTCTTGAACGACCACTTGTCGTCGAGCCATACACCGACGTATTTCAGCTCTGTCTTCCGTGGAATCTCTTGCCCATTGATATAAAACCGGGGTAAGTCAAACTTCCTACGCCTTGTGACCACGATTGCTTCGCGGTTCTTGACAGCGAGCTCCAGAAGCCTGTTAATCATCCACTCGTAGACTCGGGCCAGCGCTTCGTTCGCGCGTCTACCCAAGAGTTCCTCGTTGTCAGCCCATACTATGAGTCCCGCGTCGTCCGCGAAAGCCACTATTATCACTCCTTCTGGCAGTTAGATAGACAGTAAGCTGTCATACTGGGTGTTCCAGTTGAACGGCCCGGAGACCGATCCCTGTCCGATTCCGGCGGACAGCACCCGAATCTCTTGTCCCTCGTCGATGTCGTACACGAGGGTCCTGTCCCGCAGGTAGTCACTCGTGACGGCTAGTAGATAGGGGGACACTTTACCTGCTTGGGATTGATAGACTCGCTCCCAGCTCGCGCAGTTGAATGCGTTCTTTATGTCCAGCGCAATGATGGCGCAGAATCCTCCTCTTCCTTGGTATGAGTTCCCTACCGACGCTTGAACCCGTTCTTGGACCGCCTCGATTGCGTGCACAGTGCTCCGTCCCTTCCGGAACCCGAACTGCATTGGTGATAGCCCACCGCCTTCTTCGTAGGCTTTTTCCACCCTGTTGAGCACCATCCTCTCGTACATTTTCCCGATATTGTCGAGCATGCTGAGAGGGCGTTGACCTCCTTGACCCTTAGGTATCAGGACCAGCTTCTGGCGTTTCCACTTGTCCGGGAAAGTTCCCGCGCTCAGACAGATGTTGAAGAGGTCGAGGAGTAGATCTGGCTTGTATTTGAAGACCAGTTTCAGAGCCTCGTTTGTGATGCCATCCAGGCCAGGGGCCTTGCCGTTCGGCATTCTCTTCGCCGCTATGAGTAGCTCTTGCATAGTGAAGAGCGGGATGGGGTCTTCGCTCTCCGTAGGGAATGTTACTCTGGGTTCTCCTGCTGGAAAGAGGTCTTCCACGATGGTGCGCAATGTTGCTGCATCGGTCGGTGCTGGGTTGCCCCTCCGGGGTCGGACCTTTGACATGACCACGCGATATGGCGTGCCCCAGGGGTCTTCGTTAACCATGTCGCACAGTTCACCCCAGCACTTCTCTTTGCTCCTCCGGATGGCTAGAACGAGAGCCTGCTTCGCTTCTCTGTACGCCCTGTCATCTTCCGCCAGCGATGGTCGTTGCAGCTTCCTTGATCGCCATGCGGTCCTCCTTTTCTTGTTGCTCGTTCTTCGTAAAGCCTTGATCTCATCGGTGATCCAGTACTCTGGTTTCCTCCAGAAACATGGTGTTGTCCTGCGAGGCATCGACGCGTCGCAAGCTCTCGTGATGGCGGATGTTACCATCGCCACAGCCTTGTCCGAGGCGGAGTTCATCGGGAGATCTTCGACTGTTTCTATCGAAATTTCCCTCGTCCAGCTTCCGTACCTGCCACCCCGTTGGTCGCGGTCTGCGTGTCGTCTGTCTCTGTCCGTCAGTCCTAAGTCGAAACCGAATATGTCGATGGTCACCCAGTGTTTCCGTGTCCAGAACTTCCCACGATGTCATACGTCCCCTGAGCGACGGGCTCATGAACGTCAGGTCGAGGACCGATGATGAACCTCCCTCCCGGGACCGAGTGTCGTGCCGGTAATAGGTGATAACCCCCGTCTCGTTCGCGAGCACTAATCCCAATGCCTCCATGGCATCAGCGAGTATTACCCCCCGTCTATCGCGCGGCCCCCGCTACAAGTCGGTTCCTTGGAGTTGAAATCTCCCGCGATTATAACTGGGCCCCCCATTGCCTCATATTCTCTTCTAGGTCGTGGAGCTCGTCTTCAAATTCGTGCGTCTTGAGCGACGGCGAGTAGTAGCAGCTGTATACAGCTGTGCCCCCTATGGTCTTTCGAGCATAACCGCGGCCACTAACAGCTGGTTCAGTCTCGCGGATCGCGGGATTCGTGATCTGAATTACAGCGGTCCCCCAGTGATCGAATGTGGAACGGGAAAGTTCGCGCTTCCGAGGCGGTTCGGAGATGATCAGAACATCGATACCCCCTTCTTTGGCGGCAGTGTGTAGGAGGTCACAAGCGTCCCCGCTTCTCCTGAGGTTGGCTTGGATGGAGTTAGCCATTTCTTCCCCCCCTGCGTCTATATGTCGCCCTCGCGTTTTGGTAGGCTGTGCAGTTGCTGGAGCCCGACCTGTGGTCAGATCTGGTTCCAATAGCCACGCAGCTGAGGCATTTTGGTTTCTCTTCACAGGTAGCGGCGAGGTGTCCTGGTTCACCGCACTGGAAGCAGAGTTTCGGTTGACGTTCCTCTGCCTTCTCTTTTTTGCAGCCTGAGGCCTTGTGGCCATACTTTAGGCAGTTATAGCAGCGTGGGATGCCTCCCTTCTCGCGGATTCTCACTCTGCTCCATCCCACCTTGGGTTCTTTCCAGTCCAGGAGGCGGTGAGCGATCCTCGCTGGGATGGACACAACCGCTGTTTGGGTGCCTCGGGAGCCGTTTCACAGGCTCTTGACTATTATGGCTCCATTCTCGTTTTCTGGTAGGGCCTTCGCGAGGTCCTTCTGCACTTTAGTTTTGTCGACATCTTAGTCGACTCCGAGAACCTCGAGGGTCATGCTATTTGCGAGGCAGTGGACGGCCCCTTCTTGCCCGACGACTGGTGTCAGAGCCGCTTTGATGGCTGCAGCGTCGGTGCCCTTCCTCAATTCAATGAGGATTCGTCCTTCCTGTGTCTTGCGGATGCCCGTGACTTTAGAGCCCACTTCTTCATTAAGGTCATCCGTCTTTATCTTGCGCAGCATATCTGCGTAGCTTAACCCACCTTGGTTTGCCGTGACGAGGACGGCGTCGGATTTCGCTCTTCTTGGCTTCATCTTTGCCTTCTTCCCAGCGGTGTCACTTGATCGACCGCTTTTCTTTGCCCTCTTTGTATTTCTCTTAGAGACCACTTCCTGCCAAGGCCCGTCCTGCTTGGGCCTATTGGGAGTCGATGTCGAGCGCGGTGTTTCGAGGGCTCCCGATGAATGTCCGCGTCGCGTCCTCTTCGTATCGTGCTGTTTCCCTTGTCGCGATTCCGGTTTATTCGCCCCCCTTCCCTGTGTGCCGCTTCCCGACGCGGCTGGCCCAGAGGGCTGCGCACTCCTCTTCATTTTTAGGGTCTTCTCCGCTTCGAGAAGTGTGGTCTCGAAAGCCGCTTTCTTCCCTCTGTCTGCCGCAAGTAGGCCTTCGAGAGCGTGGCCAATCTTCTTGAGCTCTTCCATGTCGCCCTGAGTTCCTTCTGGGATGTTGGAGGCAGACTCGGCTATCCCTATGACCAAGTTCAGGTGGTCGAGGAGAGGATGAGTCTTCTCCTCCATCTGTTCTCGGCACATTTTCAAGTCCCTCCATCCTTCCATTAGATCCGGGGCCTTGTCTCCGCTTCTTTGTCGACTGGCCTTCTCAGGTGTGAGGAACCGATCGATGTTCATATCCTCCGGTGTTTTTTGACCTTTTTCGAGTCCGCGGTCACAGTCCTTGAATGTCAGGGTGTCTTCTGACTTCTGGGACTCCGTGGTGGTGTTAGAGTCCCCTGAATCCGAGCTGGAATCGGCGGTATCGTCTCCCTTGTTCTTGTCTTGCGTAAGCTGGATCTTGATCGCGGGGTTGATCTCCACCAGCTTGTCTGCCGCCGCTTGCGCTTCTGCAGCAACCTTCGCGTTCTTCTCTTTTTGGCTCAAGAATGTGAGCTTCGATTGCTTCAGCGTTCGCTTATCTACTTCCTCACCCAGACCCTTTCTCTTCCTGCTGTTCGGGGTGAGGTCTACTCCTTTCTGGTGTTGGTCCTTTCCTCCAACTATCTTCGCCAGAGGCGTATTTCCATCGCTTGTAGCCTTGCGCGTGAGTCCACCAGCCAAGTGTGCCACTGGTAGCGCGCTTTGCATCGTTGTGCCCCCCCCCCCAAGATCCGAATGGGGCCCCGCTTTACTTGGGGAATTCTTGCCGTCAATGCTGGACATCTTCTTCTTTTTTCTCTTTCTAGGGCCTGGAATCGCATGCTGGCCGACCCCGGACCCGACCAGCACGGGTGTGGTGTGTTGTGTGATGCGTGTTCTGTATAATGTTGGTATGTCTGTGTAATGCTTGAGCAAGCGTAAGTATGGTGCGTGTAGAGTGTAGTGTGTGTGTTAGTGTGAGTGTAGGACTCGGGTCCGGAGGGGCGTCACTCCCTCAAGCTCCAAGTGCAACCCTAAGGTCACACCCAAAGCCCCCTACGGGGTCTCTCTCTCTCTCTCTCTCTCTCTCTCTCTCTCTCTCTCTCTCTCTCTCTCTCTCTCTCTCTCTTGCCTGAAGAACCTCTGCCTCTCTTGACAGGAGAACTTGCCTTGCAGATAGTGCAGCATGGTCCGACTCACCAACACACCCCAAATGTATCGCACACATGGATTGATCATATTTACGTAGATGACAATGACATCATTACTGACTTTCAAAATAGACTCCTGCCCAGTTTCGGCAGGCACTCGGTCATAGACGTCACCATCAACGTCTTTACTCCCACTCCGCCAAAAAATACCTTCACTTATAGGAATTTTCGTAACATCACTCCGGAGATGCTGAATGACCGTCTGCTTCGCTGCGACTGGACAGCTCTTGAAAATGCTGAAATCAGTTTGGAAGACGCAATTCACTGCTTAAATGAGAACTTGAGAACTGTTATAGATGAATTAGCGCCGGGAAAAACTATCAACCCGCGAAAAAATGATGCTTCTTGGATTGGTCCTGAGTTGAAGGTACTCATGAATAAGCGAGATGCGACGCGCAGGCGCTGGGAGCGGAATCAACGCAACCAGCGACAGTCTCCTGAGCTTCAAAGTGAGTACTTCCGGCTAAGTGAAGAGGTCGACCTGCGCATGGAACAAGAGCGTAACTCCTTCCTTCAAAACCAACTCTCAGATGCTCTTGATCAACATAAGAACATTTGGAAGGAAATGCGCAACCTCGGCCTCCTGCCTGAAAGCAAAGAGGAGGAACTTCATGGTTTCACACCGGATGAGTTGAACGCTCACTTTGCGGGAGTTTCCGTTTCGCCCCACGAAAATATAGACGAAGCAATGGACGATATAAATTCGGCCTCAGAGGAGGGTTTTAAGTTCAAGCCCACAAATTACAATGATGTAGTCCTTGCTATTAAACATTTCTCTTCACAGGCCCGTGGGGCGGACGGGATACCCCAAAGCGTGATTGCGAAGGCTCTTCCGGCTATTGGTGATCTTATTGTACATATTTTTGACTCCTCTTTTGCTCATAGTGCATTTCCTGAGGCTTGGAAGCAGGCACAGTTAATTGCATTAAAAAAGACCACCGCTCCATCAACGGTCTCGGACTTCCGTCCTATAGCGCTGCTTTGCTTCCTTGCCAAAGTTTCGGAAAAAAATCGCACACGACCAAATCACGGAGTTTTTGAAGTCTGAGAAATTATTAGATCGCTTCCAGACTGGTTTCAGACAACATCATAGCCCACAGACAGCTCTACTGAAGTTGACCGATGACATCCGCGTAAGTATTGACAAGAAAAAGATCACCTTGCTCCTACTTTTTGACTTCAGTAAAGCCTTTGACACAATATCACCATCAAAGCTGTTGAGCAAACTTCGAAATCTGGGCTTCTCGAGATCGGCAATCCTGTGGATAAAATCATACTTACAAGGCCGCACCCAAAAAGTTACTTCAAAATCTGGTAGTTCTGATTGGCTCAAAACCAATCTGGGTGTTCCACAGGGTTCCGTTCTTGGGCCTTTACGCTTCAGTTTATATGTCAATGATTTACCTGGTTGGCTTGACGGGAAGTCAGTACATCATCTTTTCTATGCGGATGACCTACAAATTTATCTCCAAGTCGAGAAATCTAAGATCAGAGAGGGCATTGCTCAGCTGGGAGAAATAGGACGACTCGTTGCTGAGTGGGCCAGAAGTTCCGGTCTGTGTCTCAACGCTGGCAAGACCAAGGCAATCTACTTCAGTTCTGAGAGGAATATCAAAGATCTGAAGAGAATGGACTTGTCAGGGGTTGAGATACAGGAAGGAAAGTTCATCCCGTTCAGTGATACGGTCGTGAGCCTTGGTGTTACTCTTGACAGTGAACTGACGTGGAAACCGCACATCGACCAAGTAACTAAGAAAGTCAACAGAGCCCTATATGGATTGCGGTTTTTTAGGGCATGTATCACCGGACCTCTCCGAGTTCGCCTAGTTGAGTCCCTGGTTCAACCGCATATAGACTATTGCACGGTCGTGTACCTCGACGCCACGGACGAACAGCGGCAACGGATACAACGACTAAGCAATTCATGTGTGAGGTATATTTTTGATCTTAGGAGAGACGAGCACATCACCCCGTTTAGGGAGCGTTTGGGTTGGTTACGTACTGATTCGCGGAGAATGTACTTCGCAGCTCTGTTAATGCACAAGATCATGCATTTAGGAGAGCCTGGCTACCTAGCTGCGATGTTCACCAGGTACCAATCTGAACGCCCCGCACGCGGTGATGCAGAACAGCGGGTACTCAAAGTTCCCAATATGAGACTTGAATATGGAAGAAGATCTTTCCAGGTTCAATGTGCTCATTTGTGGAACTTTCTCCCTCCGGGCTTTCGGCAGCTGGGGAAAATGTCATTATTTAAAGAGGCTATGAAAGATTTTTTGCTCACACAGTCTCCCCAGAGGATTGATGTGGAGAAGAAGCATTACTTCAATCTGTAAACTTTGAAAGGCTTGGGCTGACTTTTTGCTTGATTCGTTCATCTAGAATATAATTATAAGTATATGTGTGACCTTTCGTCAATCGACTGAACTTTTCTGTAATATGACTGTGAGCCCTGCCATTTTATTCGTATTCTTATATTATTCTATGGAGTTTGTAAATCTTCTGAGTGCTACCCGACTAGTCACAAATTGTGATATACTTAAGATTTGTCCTTGACCAAATGACTTCATTATTTTTATTAATGCGCACTATTGATCTGTGATATATATTACCATATGTAACTGATTATTTTTCTTTTTTGTCTTCGGACGAATAAACGGGCATCAATCAATCAATCAATCTCTCTCTCTCTCTCTCGCTCTCTCTCTCTGTCGGTGAGTACAACCACACGCTCTCTACATCGCTCCGTCTTGAATGTCTTTTCTCACCGACAAAACATCGTCCCGAGGGGCATATTTTTGCAGATTGGACTTCCTCTCGCAGGCTCATACCTTTGGAGAAACACTGCATGGCTCCAATCAGAGCCTGAGAGGAATTATTCCAAATTCTGCAATTCGACAATAACATCCAGTCGGCAGTTCTTGGCGCCGAAACCAACCATCCTGCGCATGCCCGGCAATCGTCGTCTGCTCCACGCTAACTATACACCTGTACTGCTGCTGTCTGCTGTCACGCGATGGGCGACACCACCTGCCACATATGCAACACCAACCTGCGTCATGGCAGCAAGCAATGCAGCACCTGCAAACGGTTCGTCCACACAAAATGTTCAAAAGCATCGAACAACAAGTGGTTTTGCATAGCGTGTCACGAGGTGAGCAGAAAATCATACAAAATAGCGTCGCCGGGCGCCATTAAGCAGACGGCTTCGTCTGCTCGGCGCAGCACTACGAAGCACGTCAGAGAGAGAGAGATGGAGAATACCGGCTTGCGCACTAGTGTGAGTGGCTTGTCTACCACTACACAGACTTGGCTCAGCTCTCGCAGCAAGGTGGGGACATCTCCCCCTGCCCCGCGCACCATTACCACCGGCCGCGGCGAGAAGCCCCCTACCACCAGTGGCTCTACTCCCGTCGGGAGGACCGATGAACAGCGGATGTCGTCTGCTGCACCACCAACTGGCAGCGGTGGCAGCACCTCAGCGCTTACCGCTCGTGGCGCGCAAATTCAAACAGAAGCCATCGGCGCATCCCAGCCATTACTCTTATCAACATCTTCTGAGGATGGTCGTGGGATATCCCAAGACGGGAACGACAGAACATCAGTCCAGCCAACCACTCCAGCAACAACGCCAGCACCGGGAAATCTTAGAGATAAGTGGGTTTTGATTTCGCAGAGTGATCTGGATCTCTTTTTTCAACAAACTCAGAACCGGCTCGACGAAATTATGTCCCTCTTGAACCGACGTGAGGCTGCCATCTCCTCTCCGCCACCCACACCAGCAGTGAGTGCGGAGAGTGCTCAACTGTTAGCGCGCATATCGTCTCTGGAGGAACTCATAGAGAAGCAAAACTCCAAGCTGGAGGAGTTTCGCCTAGATCGTGAGCTGCTTCTTGAGGAAAATACTTTGATGAAAAGCCAGATCTCACATCTGACTGATCTTTTAAAAGACGACCAGGGCACTCTGCGAAAATCTAATGTTAGTAATGAAATTAAGTCTTCCGTTTCTGAGTTTCCACATCAATCCTCCGGGCCAGATCCTCAAGTTCGAACGGATTTTTCTAACCATTCACGTGCTGGGCGGCGGAGCACTGAACTCAGGGGTGAAGGTCTTGAACGCAGCCAACTAATTATCACTGGTGCTTTGAAAAAAGACTCTACTGCCTCGGAGGATGAGGTACGTAATATTTCCTTCGCAGTACTCAAGTCCATTCTTCCCTCGCTGGAGAGGGAGAACATTTCTGATGTTCGTATTCTGCAGCCCGGGCACGTGTCCGGAAGGACGAGTCCGAAACGTAACTACAGATCACCCGATTCATCGCCCCGAGCCTCGGTCATCCGCTCACGTTCTGTTCCATCCTGCGTAGTCCAACTCTCGCGCATTCATCTAGTGAGGGAGGTGATTAGAGCCAAGCGCTCGATTGCCAACAATTATTTCACAACTCATAACATCGAGCCTACATTGCTTGACCCTGAAGCGAAAGCCCAGGTGCCAGACCGGAAGATTTACATCAATGAAATGCTACCTCGTGACAAATACAAGGAATATATTCAGCTGAGGCCACTTGCGCGAGGTCTAGGCTTCAAATATGTTTGGCACAGCGGTGGACGCTTTTGGGTCAGGCGTAGAAATGGCGAGAGAGCGCATGCGTTCGAGTCCCTCACTGAACTGCATGTCATTCAAACGGCGTGTCGAACAGCCCCAAGACCAAATCATGAGTCATCGGACAGTAGCCCGAACAGTCCAACCGTTCCAGACCAGGTTACAGATTCTACAGCAGTATCAGCGGGGACTCCCTGACTAAATACGGCTGCCGGAGAGTCAAAAGGGAGCGGTAGTTCCTTAAAGGCGGGGTTTATCAACCTTAACTCCTTAACAGATAAGATTGAGCACCTGCGCCTGCTCGTCGCTGCCGACCCCTCCTACCATCTTTTCGGGGTAGCTGAGTCGTGGCTCGGTGAGTTTGTGGATGACAGTCTTGTTCAGGTCCCAGGTTATTCGCTGTTACGGCAAGATCGTAACAGAAACGGTGGCGGGGTTGCTCTGTATGTGCGTAATGATTTCAAAGTGGAGAGGCTTGCCTCGTCTAATACTTCTGGTCTGGGGTGTCCTGGCATCCCCGAGTATTTGCTTTGCAGCGTACAGCAGGGTAACTCGCCATCGATTCTAGTAGGTGTGATTTATAGACCTCCAAAGGTTGCCATGCAGAAGGATGATGGGCTTTTCGGCTCATTACGCCGACTGTGTGGAGATTTTAGCCACAAAGTTATTATGGGGGATCTGAACGCAGACTTGTTGGACACGGCTCATTTTCACACAAAGACATTGACCGCACTGACCGAAGAACTGTCCCTTCAGATTGTGCAGCACGGTGCGACTCATCAACACAACCCCAATGTGTCTCATAAATGGATCGACCATATGTACGTAGATGAAAATGATACCGTCACCGACTTACAAAACAGACTACTGCCCAGTTTCGGCAAGCACGCGGTCATCGACGTCACCATCAACGTCTTCACTCCTGCTCCGCCTAAAAATTCCTTCACATACAGGGATTTCCGTAACATCACTCCGGAGCAGTTGAATGATCGCCTGCTTCGCTGTGACTGGACAGCGCTGAACAATGCAGACTCAACAATGCTGAAACTAGTTTGGAAGATGCGATTAATTGTCTCAATGAAAACTTGAAAGTTGTATTAGATGAACTAGCGCCTGAAAAAACGATTTGCCCTCGTAAAGGCGACGCTCCTTGGATTGGTCCCGAGCTGAAAGGATTCATTAAGAAGCGAGATGCAACACGTAGGCGCTGGGAGCGAAACCAATGCAACCAGCGCAAGTGTTCTGATCTTCAGAATGAGTTCTTCCGGCTCAGTGAAGAGGTCGACGTGCGTATTGAGAAAGAGCGAAATTCCTTCATTCAAAGTCACCTTTCCGACGCTCTTGATCAACATAAAAACATTTGGAAGGAAATGCGTAACCTCGGCCTCTTGCCCAAGAGCAAAGAGGGGGAGCTTCACGGCTTCACCCCGGACGAGTTGAACGCTCACTTTGCGGGAGTCTCTGTCTCACCTCGCGAGAATATAGAAGAAGCAATGGACGATGTAATGGTGGCTCCAGAGGAGGGTTTCGAATTCAAGCCAACCAATTTGAATGAAGTAGTCCTTGCCATAAAACATTTCTCCTCACAGGCTCGCGGGGTAGATGGAATCCCTCAAAGCGTGATCGCGAAAGCTCTCCCGGCGATTGGTGATTTTATTGTACATATTTCCAACTCCTCTTTCGCTCACAGCATCTTTCCTGAGACTTGGAAGCAAGCACAGCTGATCGCGCTAAAAAAGACTGTAGCTCCATCATCAGTCTCGGACTTCCGTCCTATTGCGCTCTTGTGCTTCCTCTCCAAGGTTCTCGAAGAGATTGCACACGACCAAATCACGGAGTACTTGAAGAAAGAAAAATTATTAGATGGCTTCCAGGCTGGTTTCAGACAACACCACAGTACCCAGACATCTTTGCTGAAATTGGCTGATGACATCAGACTAGGTATAGATAGGAAGAAGATCACCCTTTTACTACTCTTCGACTTCAGCAAAGCCTTTGACACGATATCACCAACAAAACTTCTGAGTAAACTGGGACAACTTGGTTTCTCGCGTTCGGCACTCCTGTGGATCAAATCATATTCACAAGGTCGCACCCAGCTAGTCACCTCCAAGAATGGTAATTCTGATTGGCTCGCAACCAATCTGGGTGTTCCGCAGGGTTCTGTTCTCGGGCCCTTACTCTTTAGTTTGTACGTCAATGACTTGCCTGGGCTACTGAACGGAAAGTCGGTAGATCATCTCTTTTACGCTGATGACCTCCAAATTTATCTCCAGATCGAGAAAAATAAGATCAGGGAGGGCATCGCTCGACTAGGAGAAATCGGACGACTGGTTGCTGATTGGGCTATGGGCTCCGCCCTGCGTCTCAACGCTGGTAAAACCAAGGCAATCTTTTCCTCTTGCGAGAGGAATATCAAGGATCTGAAAAGGATGGATTTGCCAGGTGTTGAGATACAGGATGGAGTTTTCGTTCCTTTCAGTGACACAGTCGTGAGTCTTGGTGTTGTATTAGACAGCGAATTATCGTGGAAACCGCAAATAAATCAAGTGACGAAGAAAGTCAACAGGGCCCTGTACGGTTTGCGGTTTTTCAGGGCATGCATCACCGGGACTCTCCGAGTTCGACTGGTCGAGGCGTTAGTACAACCCCATCTAGACTATTGTACGGTCGTGTATCTTGACGCCACAGACGAAGAGCGGCAACGGCTACAAAGACTAAACAACTCATTTGTGAGATACATTTTTGATCTTAGGAGAGACGAGGACATCACTCCGTTCAGGGAAAACTTGGATTGGCTGCGTACTGATTCGCGGCGAATGTACTTTGCAGGCATTATCATGTATAAAATCATGCACATGAGGGAACCTGGTTACCTGTCTGCAATGTTTACCAGGCACCAATCCGAGCGCCCCGTGCGGGGAGATGCACAAGAGCAGGAACTCAAAGTCCCCAAAGTGAGACTTGAATATGGAAGAAGATCTTTCCAAGTTCAATGCGCTCACTTCTGGAACTTTTTCCCTTCGGGCATTCGGCAAATTCAGAAGATCTCATTTTTCAAAGAAGCTTTGAAAGAATTCCTCTTATCACAACCATCCCAGAGGATTGATGTGGATAACAAACAATACTTTAACCTCTGATAGGCTTGGGCTCTTTCCGATTAGGCTTTCGATTATAACTTAGTTATGCGTGGCCTTCCCGCCATTGACTGAAACATCTTTGATAATTTTCCGAGCCCACTGTCCTTTTATATGTACAAAAATGTTTTATATTTTCTTGCTCCTTTTTTGCTATCTTTAGCTGTATAAGAAATAGTGTAATTTGACTTTCTACGCACCTTGCAGTGCTTCAAAATGACTAGTCACTTGATGTGATAATACAATGTCCTTGACCAAAACGACAAATTTCACGAATGTGATATATTTATTATGAGTGACATATGTACTATATGTAACAGAATTTTCAATTTTTGCCTCTGAGCAAATATAGGATATCAATCAATCGATCTCTCTCTCTTACCTTCAACTGTCCTCTCCTTCTCTCTTGCCGTCGCTGTAATATGAATGTAATATAATATCCCAACATTCATTATGATATTTGGCCTAGGAGAGAGGGAGACTGTAGATATATTATACCGTCACAAATTGAGATATTATTGTTCATATGTATTTATTCTATACTATTATTGAAATTGCATCGAGAGAAGGATTGCTTTTTTCAAACGATCCATTTTTTGGTAATTCATATTTTCTGTGATAATTCTCCTTCTTTTCCTCTCGGTGAATCATCTCGAGAAAAATTGATGTTCAATGCATGCATTTCATCTCCTGTGCTTCATTTTCTATATGTATAAATAGACTATGGTATGGATTAGAATATCTTCAAAATCATTTCAGTACTTATTCTCGTTTAATGAGATTAGTGCGAAGAAGAATTAGTTAGGTATACAATAATTAATTTTTTTACTATATTTTTCCATATTTTTTTGAATATTGGATATCGAACAATGTTGTAACTCACGTGAAACTTTGGGGAGACAATTGGATCCTGTAGGAGGAAGAGATCAGTATAGAACATTTAACATCAGAGTCGATTCAGAAGAAGAGGGAGTCTTTCTTCATCGTCCATCAATGATACTATGCATTTCAGGATATTCTGATGAATTTCATAGTAAAATATTGTATTATATCATAAGTAGTGAGATTTTCGGTAGAGTTCTCAAATTTAAGTTAACATTCGAATTCCATATCGATAACGGATCACACATGCACTTATGGTTCAAATTTGAGAAGAAACTTGAAACTCGATTTATAAGATCCAGTAGTTGGAGTCCTAAACTTGTAAAAGAATTTGGAGAAATTCTTGGAAATCCCCAATACTTCGAGTCATTAAAATACTCCCGTGATGAATTGAAAATGATACTAGAATGATGATAAATATATTGCTCATTAATCTATTCCTACTATATTAATTAATCCATTCTTCATCTGAAATATCAAATGACTTGGAAGAGCTCGTGCGAAATAATGACATATTCCTATAATTTTAACATAAAGGAGATTTTATGAGTTTTTGGATAGTTCTTCGTTGACAGAAAATTCTAAACAAATTTCTGTCGTATTCTCTGCTTCCACCCAACTACATGATCTGCTTGCAAATGTTACTCGCAATGATACTCGCCAAAAAATGGAGCATTGTTGACAATGTCCGATACAACCACTGTTCCACCCTCACTTCTCTCGGGTCTAGTCATTTTCATATTAAACAAATCAATAACATCTGCATTCCTGTTAGAGAATCGTCACGTTGGTAGTCATGAGAAATGAAGGGTTGGAAACTCTACCGCGGTGGCGCCACGGGTACGTAACGCGAGTTTTACTGACACTGTCAAAGAGTGTGCGTGTGTGAGGGCGTCTATGTTATCATCCGTGAGAGTAAACTATAGCGCGTGAAAGCTCCAAGGCCGGGGAGGTTGATCCAGCGCCGCACCGATTTGCGAATAGACACAACACTCACGTCCGATCTTTGGCTGTGTGAGGGAAACTCGCGTTGCGTACCCGTGGCGCCACCGCAGAAGAGCTTCCAACCATCCATTTCTCATTGATGTGAGTAGTTTGTGATTGGATAGGTAGATGGTCAATCCATGTCTTGAATTTTCCATGAGAAAATATATCTTCATGGGAATTGTTGAATGGGATTTTTCGGAGTCACTGATTTTTCAGATGAATTTTGTTATTGCAGTTTCCGGAGAGCTGAGATCATTCATTCAAATTATTCATGGAGGTTATGAAAAGTGTTGACATTCTATAGATAGGGAAGAATTTTTTGATTGATAAGAGAGCGTTAGAATGCCATTGATAGAAGTTGATAGACTTGCCATGTTTGATTTCAACAATTGGACTGCATTTTTGTGGTCAGGAATTTTTGTCGTGATGTTTTCCTTGGAATATCTGGTCGGAAAATATTGGGTAGAGAATGGAATATCATCATTTTGTGAATGTTGATGATAGAATGATCACAATATGAGGAACTTTCGTTTTCATCACTTAATCTCAAGAGTAACATCATATGATACGAATCAACTCTATTGAATCAGTCAAATCTGATGGATTTGTTTCGATTTCTTCAATGTAGGTCAGGTGAATGATAAAATGGCCTGAAAGATATTTACAAATTTCAGATCAAAAGAAGTTTCACGACGAAATTTCATGAATTGAAGCAACAAAATTAATGTCGTCCATTATCAAGATGATCCACATCTCGTTCTGTTAATTTTCAAATGTTCCTAAATATCTACCATATGTTTCATGAGTTTTAATATTTTGGAACGTATTGTAGTCCTAGGGTTAAATCTGTCATGAGTCGACAAATGAATGAAATGTTACATTCATATCTTCATACTCATGATATGAATTAAGTTCATATAGAGTTTATGATATACCATCATCAGAAGATACCATGAATTATAAAATAATCCATATTCTGGAAGATGGGAATTGTCTGTTCCGTTGTTTTTCTCATAAATTATTCGGATCTCAAGATTCTCACAGGACTGTTAGGATTACCATCACAAGGTATGTTCGTGATCATTGCTTAGGATTCAAAGATTACATAATCGGTAATAAATACTACGAGATCAATAGAGGTGGCGTTCAACGCTCAGTTCTCAATGAACAAGAGTATTACGAATTCATGTCCCGATGCGGAATTTTCGGCAATGAGATAGAAATCAAAGCTTTCAAAGATTCATATCATATGAATGTTTATGTACATTCGCAAAATACTCAAAACGTACTACCATTCATTAATGAATCTTATAATGACAGTGTGAGAATATTATCATCAGGGACTATGAATGCAGGTCATTACGATGTCCTGTTGTTGAATTTGAACAATGGACAATTCAGAGGAATTTCGAAAAATATGAGGAAACTGAATGTCCATGAAAGTAGTATCGAAAACCAAAAGAAGATGAAAATGAGTGAATCATCCCCAACTGGCGAATCAAACCATTCAGATAAAATGATTCTCACATTGAAAGACGGAAATTCTTTGTTCCGTTGTTTTTCTCACAAGGTATTTGGTAGTCAAAATTCACACAGAACGATAAGAATGATAATTGTGATATATATCGTGGATCATGGGGAAAAACTTCAAGTACTGATATGTCGTAGTGAATATTATAAAAAAAAAGACGATGGTCTCGAACGCAACATTCTCAATAGTGACGAGTACTATGATTATATGTCGAAAGCTGGAACATCTGGTACTGAGGTAGAAATAGAAGCTTTCAATGATACCTATCATACCAATGTTCGATTGAATTATGAAATTACTGGCGAAGAGTTGACTTTCTATAATCTCGGATATAGTGAAGTATTGACTCTACTCTCTTCGGGGAATCACGATTCAGGTCATTTTGACATTTTCATACCTAAAAATACAAAATTGTTGGATAAAAATATGTATCATAAATCAGAGGGAGAAAATCAACCATCTTCATACTCTGATGGGAATAAAATTCAATCTCATAAGTGATTTTGGTAGATTTTTTTCGTCCTTGATGGTTAATATACAAGTTGAACCTCTGGTCTCGTCGATCTTGAAGGACGGTGGGGAACTAAATAAATTCCCAAAATTTCATAATGGAAATTTTATTGCAACGTTTCGTCCACTAGGTTTTGTGTACCTCATCAGGCTTCAGGTTTCTGTTTCGACATATGTATAAAGATAGAAAATATGAAAATTTTTTACAAATGATGGATGTATAAATATTTAAGATGCGCAACTTACGTTATTCGTTAGATCGTCATGATATTTTGGACGATCTTGTAATAGAGCACAGACACAACGTCTGGCTCCTGTCAATACAAGTAAAACAGAGTGAGTCATCGGTCTCATTTTTCACTCATATTTATATTAGCGCGATCGCAGTGTACAGTGGGTGACATATATATAAAAAGTAGTGCATGTGGGAGAGAGAAAGAGAGCGGGGGGTCAACGAGCTTTGTCAGCCGTTGCCCACAACGGGTTATATACTTGACTGAGATTTTGAATATCGTCTTTTCTATTGATGCAATTCTCATCGAATTTTATATGGATCATTTCAGAAATCAACCGTTTTTTCCAATTTTTCTCTGTGTCTAAAATTTTTTTTTGGGTTTGATCCCAATGGAAATCGTGTTTATCATTTAGTCTGTGAACAGAAACTACGGACTTTTTATCTTTGTTTGTAATATGATCTTCAATGCGTGTACCTAGTTGTCTTTTTGTCTCTCCCACATACGTTGCTGGGCAATCTTTACACTGAAATTTATAAACAACACCAGTTTTGCTAAATTTATCTAGTTGGTCCTTACCTAATTTTACTATTGAGCTTAATGACTTGGAAACTTTTGGAAGAGTGTGAATATCGTTATGTTTGAACAGAGCATTACATTTTTCGAATAAGCGTTCGTGGTATGGAATACAAATTTTGTTCTGGCCAGCATATAGAATTTGGTTGCAACGTATTCTTTCTGCTCTGTTCATCAGATCTTTTGAACGATGTAATCTGGTTTTTATACATTTGTCAGTGAAATCTTCAGGATAATCATTGTCAGAAAGGAGTTGTTTTACAATTGACAAGTTGGAGGAATGAAATTTTTTATATTTAGGTGTATTTATAGGTAGATGTAGTCCTCAATGTCTTCAACAGCTACTATGAGCATTTACAGTTCACACATGAGATTGAAAACGATAATACCATCAATTTCCTTGACATATCTCTGATCCGAGGGGATGAAAAAATCATCACCAATTGGTATCAAAAGCCAACGTCATCAGGCAGAATCTTGAATTTCAAATCCAATCATACCATGAATCAAAAGAGGAACATAGTGTTCAATTTAGTCGACAGAGCCACGTCACTTTCACATAAAAAATTTCATTCCTCCAACTTGTCAATTGTAAAACAACTCCTTTCTGACAATGATTATCCTGAAGATTCCACTGACAAATGTATAAAAACCAGATTACATCGTTCAAAAGATCTGATGAACAGAGCAGAAAGAATACGTTGCAACCAAATTCTATATGCTGGCCAGAACAAAATTTGTATTCCATACCACGAACGCTTATTCGAAAAATGTAATGCTCTGTTCAAACATAACGATATTCACACTCTTCCAAAAGTTTCCAAGTCATTAAGCTCAATAGTAAAATTAGGTAAGGACCAACTAGATAAATTTAGCAAAACTGGTGTTGTTTATAAATTTCAGTGTAAAGATTGCCCAGCAACGTATGTGAGAGAGACAAAAAGACAACTAGGTACACGCATTGAAGATCATATTACAAACAAAGATAAAAAGTCCGTAGTTTCTGTTCACAGACTAAATGATAAACACGATTTCCATTGGGATCAAACCCAAAAAAAAATTTTAGACACAGAGAAAAATTGGAAAAAACGGTTGATTTCTGAAATGATCCATATAAAATTCGATGAGAATTGCATCAATAGAAAAGACGATATTCAAAATCTCAGTCAAGTATATAACCCGTTGTGGGCAACGGCTGACAAAGCTCGTTGACCCCCCGCTCTCTTTCTCTCTCCCACATGCACTACTTTTTATATATATGTCACCTACTGTACACTGCGATCGCGCTAATATAAATATGAGTGAAAAATGAGACCGATGACTCACTCTGTTTTACTTGTATTACAGGAGCCAGACGTTATGTCTGTGCTCTATTACAAGATCGTCCAAAATATCATGATGATCTAAAGAATAACGTAAGTTGCGCATCGTAAATATTTATACATCCATCATTTGTAAAAAATTTTCATATTTTCTATCTTTATACCTATGTCGAAACAGAAACCTGAAGCCTGATGAGGTCCACAAAACCTAGTAGACGAAACGTTGCAATAAAATTTCCATTATGAAATTTTGGGAATTTATTTAGTTCCCCACCGTCCTTCAAGATCGACGAGACCAAAGGTTCAAAATTCAATCTCATCGTAAAAGCAAGGAAAAAAATCTGAAAAATGAGACTGTTAAATGCAACGAACGATCGGGCGACAATTTAGATAATTTTGATTATGTTTTCCACGAGATTGTAGAAGGGAAAAAAATGTCAAGTCCCAATTAACAACATTCTCCGATTTCGGTGAGATGGATTATAAATGTCCCCACTGCTCAGCTATGTATAGGAAATCGGAGAGATCAAAATCTTCGTGCTGTCATGGTGGAACAATATCTCTTTCACCTTTGACTGAATATGATGAAATTTCGAAAGAATTACTTTTAGATGATCAATGCTTCAGATATTTCATAAGATATTACAATAATATCTTCAGTTTCGCTTCCTGGAGTGCTAAAGTCAAGTCAATTAAGACGAAAGCTATCTATAACTTGGAAATCCAAGATCAGGTCTGTCATGTAGCTCCAAATACTTTGGTTCCTAAAGGCCATGAAGAACCTAAGTGTGGGTAACTTTATATATATGACAATGATACTGCATTGGATAAGAGACTAAAAGCTTATCAGAACTTAACTGAAGATCATATAACAAAATTAACGAGTATAATGAATAAGAATCCATATGCAAAAAAATATAGAAATCTCAACTCTCTATCAAACGTGAAAAATTTTGAAGATTACAAACTTTATTCTATGAGAAAATCGGGAAAATAGAAGCATACCTATAATAAACCTCTAACATCAGAATGTGGTGCAATAATGGTTTCAAAATCAGGTGTCCCAGAAGAATTCGATTTGTGCATTCATCCTAAAGAAGGGGATTCTCCTACAGAGCAAACATTTTTGAGTAAATTATCTCACCACGTTGATCCTATGGTATTCCTCACATTCTTCTCCGGTGGCGACCTTGGATGGAGTACTGGCTCCTCAAAGAATCCAGACAAATAAGGGATCAAAGACAAAGACCTGACGATTTTACAATATTATTCATATCGATTGGCTTACAGACCTCATTCAGCTAATTTCAGTCCTCTACTCTATGGAGGTAGACTGACCCAACAATACTCAATCCATTCGTACATAATGGTAGAAAGTAATAGGATGAATTTCTTCCGGAAAAATCAAAAACAATTGAGAATGGAATGCTATCAAGGATTGTTGGACGCTGTGAAGGATATAGTGAATTGAATGACCCGAACAATTTCGAAACAAAGGAAAAGTTGGGTAATCTGTTTGTATTGCCTTCGACCTACATAGGTGGTCCTCGATACATGCAACAGAATTATCAGGATGCGATGGCTATTATGAGAAATGTGGGTGGACCAGATTTATTCATTACAATGACTTGCAATCCAAAATGGAAGGAATTGAAGAGAGTTTTGAAGAAGTTCCCACATGGAACAATGCCTAATGACATTCCGAACATAACTGTTAGACTATTCAAGATGGAAATGGACAGTTTGATCAAAGTTGTTATGGACTATGAAATTCTCGGCAAAGCAATAGCTTGCGTTTAGACAGTTGAGTTCCACAGAAGAGGTCTTCCACACATACATCTTCTAGTGACATTACATCCCAATCATAAACTTCTAACACATGAAGCTATTGACAAGCACATTTCAGCAGAAATACCAGAAGAAGACGGTGAAACTCAGAAATTGGTTATCAAACATATGATACACGGTCCTGACACGCATGAATCACCTTGCATCGATGAAAGAACTAAAGAATGTTCTAGAAAATTTCTGAGACCGTTCAAATCCGTCACAACCATAAAAAAGACGGTTACCCGGAGTACAAGAGGTCAGATAATAGTACAGGGGGCTGTATATACAACAAGAAGAATACCAATCCGAGCATCCCTCTTGATAATTTGATGATAGTTCCATATAACCCATTCCTGTTTAAAATATACAGGTGTCACATAAATGTAGAATATTGCGCATCAATATACAGTAGGAAATATATTTTCGACTATCTCCACAAAGGATCTGATAGAGCTTACTGTAAGTTGAGCGAATATGTGTGATGAAGGTAGTCTAAGCTCCATGACTACGAGTTGTAGCTATTGCAAGATTCAATGGAATGTGGTGCAACTATAGCCGCACGTGCAAGAATCTATAGCCGTGCGTCATGGATCGAGTCTAGAAACATGAGCCCCAGCTATTGCAGTATTTATTGTAATGCGGTGCAACTAAGCGTCACCAACCGCGCGTGCAAGAATTGATACCCATGACTCAGAGGCGCCAGCCTAGAGCCTTCGAGAGCGTTCGAACGCAGGCGCACTGGCGCAAGAATGCGCGAGAACAAAGGCACTGAAGCGCATTTGACCTCGATGTGAGAACGAGTATAAAAGCGGCGTAAGAAAGCTGATCCAGGCTTCTGTCCTATCAGTTGACCGCGGACTCTCACCACGTACATTAGGCTTCTAGAATCACAGTCGACCACGTAAACTCGTAGCGTAGACTCCGCGATTAGCAGCATTCTAGGACGAGTAGTCTCAGCCCTTGATACTCTCGTACCATCGTAGAATCAGTAGAATGACGAACAGTTGTAACAGTCTCTCTCTCGGATTTATAACTTACCTTTGAATAAAATCTATACTGCACTCAACATCTTGGACTTATCATTCAGAGAATACCTTGCACCCCAACTTACTGACCCGACGGTCTGGTAAGGACAGAATAGAACCCATAGCACATGAACCTGAAGAACCCTGGTTTATAACAAACTGGTGACAGCGCTGGGATTCTGTCTGCAAAGATTTGGATCTATTTTTCAAGCAGTATAGAGTCAGTCAAATTTTTTTTTTCCGAATAGGAATTTTAGGTCGAATCGCGGCGCGTTTTGAAACTATCAGCATTCAAGCGGCATTCACGAATCTCTCACTACAAAGGGACAGAGAAGGATGTTAATCTGGATTTGCGCCATCGCAGTCTTCGCTACTATCGGGTAAGAAAATTTATTCATCCCAAATTTTGTCCCTCGTGGGGAGAGTCGCGAGGCAAAGACTCATTCTTTTTCAAACCATCTAGAAGCCAGAAACTGCATCCACAAGTTTGGAACTATTTCATCTATTTCAATTTGAAACCTTAAGACCAAAAATTCAAGCTCTAGAGAGCTATAATTACTAATCGCCGGATAGGAGGGGTGGTCCCCGAATCAAAACTCTTCTCAAGTAACTTTCATCTCATTCACGGGTCACAAACTGCTGAAATTGACCCATTGGAATTGTGTGATAATTTTTCACGCGTCACGCAACTCTGTATACTTGGCATTGTGAAACTAAAACTGTCAACTGTACAGTTAGATAAACTTTCACAGTATACCGGGATCATGGCAAGGGATCGTAAAAATTCACACCAAACTTCCAACACTATGGACATTAACTTAGATTTTGACGGAGATAATCAAATCCCTGAAAAACAGCGAGAAGCTGTGAAGGGGGGAAGGGATCAGCTCAAAATAATATCGAGATTGATTATGTCGACCAACTAAAACTGGAATACCTAGAGAAAATGCAGCAAGGCGGTTTGAAAGCTGGCGATACTTATTTTGCGCTTATGGCAGCCAATATCGGATTGGAGCAGCCAGGAGGAATACACGCCGAAGTCGCGATCCGCGACCTGAGCCGCGTCCGCGCAACCGAACCAGAATATTTTTCGGAAGACGAAATGACTCTATTGGAAAGCTTGGGAGATCATCTGGAAAATTCGCAGATAGTGACCGGTGCGCGACCAAAATATCCCAGGAACGAAGAAGAATTTTTCATTGAGAATTACGCGAATTTCGGAGACTCGCGCGTCAAAGCGGAATCGTCACGTTTAGAGTAACCATCTGGGTCACCGGTTCAAGATACTCGAACGAGCGAACGATTTACTGACAACTGGATCGATCACTCAACTTCGGAGAACGAATATGTAATGGCTGAGACAGATCCGTGGCCTCTCATTAATGTTAATAGTGGAAACTCGCACCCTCGGGTTACGAGTGGAAACGTTCCAGTAGGTCGTTCTTCACAGGACCAAAGTTTTTGCCGCCGGCTGAATAGTAAGGACGCAGTACTCACTAGCCACTCGGCTCGTCGGACCTACAAAGGACCTGACACCGAGCTGAGCGAAAATTGGTTCAATAATCAAAAGAGAGAACAGAATTCGAAAAGCCCCCGACTCATTAGTATGGACGCTGGATTTGCTAGTCACTCTGATCGTCAGATACCTAACAATCTTGACACTGAGTTGAACGACAATAGAACGAACTCTCATACTAACACGATGAAGAATTGTGACCAGCCAAATTACCGAGTTGTTAATGAGAAGCCACGCGATACGCACGAATACTCGCCGAACGGATATCGATCCGATAGTCGATCTCGCGGACATATGCGTCGCGCCAATCGAAAGAATTATGAAGACTCATGCGATGATGAGCAGGAATCAGAAGAACCGAGGCGTCTGAGACGATCAAGACGTGACCGTTATTCGAATAAAATAAAATACTAGGAGGACTTCTCGTCCTCTACTGACCCAGATGCTTCAGACGACGACAGCCCCGGACGTCACAGTAGCCGTAACGGTGACGAGAATCACGTAAAGAATGGTAAAAATCGGACAATCAATGCAAACCGGAACGAAAAAGCGAACCGGAGTACTCGTTCATTAAACCAGTCTCGAAGGAACGATGGTAAAGGATCGTCAAGGGAAAGCAACCGTGAGTCAAATACAAACACAAAGGTCAAACGCTTAACTGCAAAAGATCCGGAAAGTCAAGCTCTACTTGATAGACGTCGTACATCCAAATTCAAACTCATCCTGAATCAAGCTCTTAATAATATCATGCCATACGATGGAAACCCCCACATGTTAGCATTATTCTGTCAATCCGTGAGATACATTGTAGACGAAACGGTCCAGACGCGGAGCCATGGATACCGGCAACCTTGGCTCGTTAACTCCAAGGCAGAGCTGCCGAAGGTTACACTGCACGTCTCACGCAATATACATCGATTGAAAAATTGTTATCGGATATGACTACCCAATATAGTGGAGTTGGCGGAGCGGATAGAGTTTTGACAGAATTGGAATTGGTCCAACAGAGAGAACATGAGGGTGCAGGAGACTACGGGCTGCGTGTTCAAACGCTCCACAACCGTTTGCTTAATGTGTACGACCGTATCGAAACCTTGAAGACTGGGAGCGAGAAACTTACAAAATCAACGCGGATAACGAGGCATTACAAGAATTCATTTTTGGTCTTTCGAGAGCATTGGAACACCAGGTTAGATCGACAAACCCGATGACTCTACGCGAAGCCATTCCAGCAGCGGTAAATTTCGAGAGCAAAACGAGCGCTCGCTCTGTATTTTCAAACATCAGTGGCTCTGAAATGGATGGAGATAAAATACTGGCGCTTGTAAACACACTGGTTGAACAAAAAATGGAAGAAATTACTAAAAATACATCTTCACCAATCGAATCAGTCACGGTAAATCGGGCCTTAGTATCAGACCAAGGTGGACATTATCACGTTGAAGGACATTTGGAACGGGGATGCCCAGAAAACTGGAAATCCGAATTTTGCAGATATTGTAGGAAGTGTGGCCACGATTTGAATAACTGCCGATCATTGATTGAAGCAATCGACTCAGGCAAATTATTCCAAGACCAAGTGTGACGTCCAGACCGAAGCACGAGTCGACACGACAATCACACGGGTACGTCCGTCAACAAAATGGCGTCAATCTCGTCCAGTAGATTATCTCGGATACGGGTCGAATGTAATTATGGTCTCGGGGAAGGACATTTCGAAGAAGCTTGCTCTAAGAGGATCCGGGATTCAAAATTTTGTAACTACTGTTTCATACCCGGGCACGATTTGAATGAATGCCATTCTTTAGAAGATGCATTACAACTGGGCTTCATTCCTAAACGTCAAATAGAGATGGCACGAAGAAGGTAAAACATTCCAATGCAATACGACTTCCCACCTGATAGGTCAGGACAAAGATACAATGCCAAGCGAGACAACTCTAGATACGACACAACACGTAACTACAACGACTGTCATTCTGAAGTCCGTATGAGCAATCATAGCGATAGAAATTCCAACTCTCATGGTAATAACTCAAACTTTGATCGGAATCATGGCACTAATCGACATAAAAATTTTGTTTACAACTATGACGGTCCCAATCAAAATTATTACGAGGGTAATAGTGAGAATCATGTGCTAGGACCACCACAGAATGCCAATAATAACTTACATAACGATTGAGCCACCCAAAGATATCCAGAAAACCACAGACATCAGAGTAGCACTTACGGTCCAAATCACGATAATAGAGAGGGAGATGGCCGAAACCCGCTAAATAGCAATAGGGCGAATTTTTCGAATCCCAATGAAGATTATGATCATTTTACGGAGAATCCCGTGAGAGGTAGTTCTCTAGTATCTCATGAACAGCATCAAGAAAAACCTGTTGATTTTTCAAATACGGAGAATGTTCATCCAGATGGTTAGAACCCAGTTGAGTAGCAGAATTTGGACATGGCTATAGCCTTATACGGACCATGCATTTGAAGAAATGGCCCAAGTGGGTTAGAACTACGTTATTACAGTCATAGAGATATTGAGAGTATAGAGAACGCATGAATATTTTTCAATTAGAGAGTAATTAAAACACGCGAATTTGAATTCTCATCGTGGTTAGAGCCCACATACAGTATTCAATCAATTTATTCAGTTAGCTTCATCTTAACGTCTTATATGTGGTCAGAACCCAAATATCTGTTGTAATTTCTGAGGTGGTTGGAACCCGCTACACCAGAGCATCATGTGGTTAGAACCCACGTATCTTTTTGTAATTTCTAAGGCGGTTGAAATTTACTTTACCAGAGCGTCATGTGGTTAGAACCCACGCACTCTTTTTCCCGATTGTTAAAGTGGTTGGAGGCCACTTAGCCAGATAGCAATGTGGATAGAACCCACGCATTTCCTTGTGATTCCCAAGGTGGTTCGAATCCACTATACCATAGCGTGATGTGGTTAGAACCCACGCACTCTTCTTCTCAAATACTGAAGTGGTTGGAACCCACCGTACTAGTGAGCAATGTGGTTAGCACCCGAGCTTATTTCTCAAATTGTTCGAATGGTTAAAAGCCATGCACTCCAAAGATTATCGTTATAAGATTTAAGTCCACTATGGAACCCACGTGACTTGTAACATTTTTTTTATGTAATTAGGATTCATTGGAACCTAGATTTATAAAAATGAAACTTGAGTGAAAGGAGTCAGCTTTAATGGGTTGGGACCCAGGAATGATCAAATTTACTGAGCGGATTCGAATTTCCTGGAACTCAGAATTTCATGCTTGGAATTCACATTTCAAGGTCATTATATGAATGATCAAGTACACATTGAGGGAGACATCACATACGAGGTTAAAGCCTTCAAATTCGAAACCTTTATTTGGTTGGAATTATTTCATTATCTAAATAAGCGTAACCACAAATTCATATTGATGAATTAAGTACATTTTAGTCGTCAAAATTCACCCAAAGGTGAGAATTTCGATATAAGATCAGATATTTTCAAGAATCCAAGCATTGCAGACGAGATAAACTTCAGCTAAAAACATTGTTCATTCAAACGTGTTATACGAGCCGCAATAAGAGCAGTGCTCCAGCACAATAGATGCACATTCGATTTTTTTTTGCGCGGCCAATGAACGTGGTTAGCTGCGCGAAAATAGGAACAGTCTTCAGAGCAATAGTATTAACGAACCCTGCATTCCGCAACGAATAATGACGAGCAGAGTCTCATTTAAATATATGTTAAGCGTTAATCTAGAATTGCGTTACTAAGAGTGAAATTCAGAAAAAAATCGTATTTCTTCAAATCAGCGAGTCACTGGAGGATGCGCGTATTCATTCGCAAGTGATATAAGAGCGTCGAATTAAAATCATAGAGCACCAAGTCAGGAGTGCTAATCTAAGCCAGTAAGATGGTGAACGTGAGGCAATCCGCGCGTCATCGAATGATTCATAGTAAGTGGACCCTACTGGTCTCGCAGAGGGTAGAAATTTATTTGCTATAGCCACATGAAGGTGTCGAGATGAAGCTTTGAATGATGCCCTCGGAAGCTCAGCGGTTTCATACGAGAGCTTCTATCCTCTCCCAGTCTCCTAACAGTCTAATATACGCAAAATTTGCCTCAACAATCCGACACAATTAAGGAGAAAGAAGAAAAAAGGGGAATACCAGGAAAAAAACGCAATGTCCAACAACAAACATTTTTTTTACTGCAAAAAAGGCGTTCGTTGCCCAGCACTGAAGTGAATGATGAGCTCTAAGAGATTCAAATTGAGTCAGCTCAGAGAATTCCTTTCGTCAACCATTGCGACTCTACGAAGAAGGCTTCACGGGTATGTCCCAAAAAAAGAAAAAAACGTCCAAAAGCAAGAGGACAGCTGTTATCTGCGAGGAAGTGGGATCAATACTCCGGAAAAAGAAGTTCGAGGTACAAAACTTGGGCGAAGATCAAGAACTTGATGAAACTAGGAGTAGAGTGTGGAGGAAGTTTGAGAAGCATATTTCATTTACACTTCTTGCGGATGATTGAGATTTGCAGTTCGCTCATGAAGAAAAAGCATAGAAAAAGCATAGATTTCATTGGATCCAACGTCACACCGATCTCAATCAATACCGATGGTGGCCATCTCAAATTCCTCAATACACCAGCTCTATCACGCAGACAGCAGCAATTCAGAGGGGACAATCGGATACCCAGCATATTTTTGCTGTTTCGAGCCAAATGAAGCATATCTCAGCCGAGTGCTTTCTTCCAAATTCACGAGAAGAGAATGACGGTAAGTGATACGCTGAATGCAAACAAGTCTTTCCCTTATCCATTTCCTATCCACAAACAGAACTGATCGTTTAAAATTTTTGGGATTGAGAAATCATAGAACAGAAATGAAATAATGGGGCGTAGAAATATACATACTTTGACTCGGAAAAGAATGACGAGCATACGCATTGATGTGGTTGCTCCAAAGAGCAGCGCGAGTTGACTCGGAGAAGCAAATCATCCATGCTCATCTGTCTGTATCGGTTACGTTTGCCTCACGGACCTCGTATTTGTTTTTCTCTCGATCATGAAATGTGAGAAGTAGTACTTTGCTCAACTTTCACTTGATCTACGGCTTACTTCTGAGATAATTTTGAATACGTATTGAACCACGAGAGAATGATACGGTGGACCGTTTTGGATTCGTTCCCCTGGAACAATTCTTGTCCAGGACTACTCCGCGGCGAGGTGTGTTTTCGAAATATTCCTCCAGAGACTTTCCATATTTCGTGGCGCGGATTCGTTGCACAAATTTCGGTCACACTGAAGAAGAGCGAATGAATACGAGTAGTTATCCAGACTTTAAGTTATGCGTGATCTATTTCGTTAGCACAGTAAACTCCCAGAGTAATTAAATTTTCTCCACGTCAAGATACTCAAATATGTTTAGCGCTGCCAATGAACGCAGCGCATGAATTTCTTCCCAATTTCTATTCTCCATTGGCGTTGTCGTGATGTGAACATAAAGATAAGCTTACAGAGCACAACAATTGGAGATAAAAGGAAAAAGAATACATGATGACCATAGTAAATGGAGGTGGAGATGAGAACTAAGTTACTCGCAAATGAGCTGAACAGAAAAAATCCGTCGCAAGTTTTTATCATAAGTGAACTATTAAACATTTCAGTTACGGGAGCAGAATTGAAAAAAATCGGAGAGAAACAGTTAATAGCTGAGGGATATGAATGGAAAATTGAGAAATACAGATCAAAACTAGTAGATATCAAGTTCGTGATATCAATTCATCGATTCTAGAGGTAGTTCCATTCTACCCCACACCATTCCATTTTACCCCGTCTGGAAAAACAAGATAGAAAACATTGATTTCCATGATAACTGAACCTGATTTACCGGTGCCAAAAGGAATTTGAGTCATTTAGACTGATTTGGCAATTTCAATCCCTTCTCAACCCCCACCCTCTGAATTCAAAAATTTAAAAAGTTTATAAGATTGAATCACACCGTGAAAGTAGTATCCCCACAGTGAAGTTCCCACTGTTGAAAAATTTTTTCTCAAGAAACTACCCTCACCCCATCACTTTGAAACACCCCAAACCAACCCCAATTAATGTAAAACTCACCCACGGATTATCCGGCGTCTAAATCCGATGAGCAGTGGTTCACGAAAAAGTGACCCAAAATGCCCCAAAATGTTCCATAATGCCCCAAAAGTAATACCGCATGCGCCATATAGACCGAAAATAACAAGTATCTCACGAAAATCCAGAAATTCCCACCCCCAAGACGTCCAAATCAACTCCACCCAAAATCCGAATTCTTCATCACTGAGACAAAGGAGATGAGTGAATCAAGATGCAAGCTCGTAGTTCCGCACGCACACTACTAACCTATTGGTGAGCCTGCAAATCGATCTTCAGTCACAGCACATACAGTGCGTTTGCTCTGCAGATCATACAATGCGATCAAACACACATACTATCAACCTATTGGTGCGCCTGCAAATCCATCTCCAGTCACGGCACATACAGTGCGTTCGCTCTGCAGACCATACAATGCGATCGAACACACATACTACCAGCGTATCGGTGAGCCTACAAATCGATCTCCAGATCATAGTGCGTGCTATGCATCCCGTCTCGAGACAATGGAGCTTGTCATGCTATAAAGCATACACACTACTATGCTATCCGTGAGGCTGCGAATCGATCTCCAGCCACAGCACAGCTGCGTTCAACGAGCATGATCTCTCAATGCAAATCCGCAAGCACATTAACAACCTGTCGGTGAGACTGCGAATCGATCTCCACTCGCCATGCATACAGCACGCGTTCGTACTTACCACGCATCGGAGTCTCCATTGGAAATCAATGCAGTTTGACACTCATACTGTACTGTCCGTGCGACTGGAAATCGATCTCCACCCAGAGCGCAAACAATTTATATGCGTATATAGAGAGATAATAGAACTGACACTAATATCACTGTTAATCTATAAATTGTTCGAGTAATGCATAAATTTTTTGGCAAACGTCGATCAATACGAAGTCAGTAAGATGTGCCTATGAAATGGCTGATTTTTGGTTTTTCGCCTAGAGCAAAAAAGATCATAACTAAACAACTATTAGGTGGCATCGACTTCAATTTAGCTCAAAATGTACGAAAAGGAGTAACCTACGCGACAAATAACTGTGCATATTCTGAGTTTTATGATAATGGTTGAGTTGTTGACAAAACCTGAGTTGCGTCCGATACGGTAGTGGTATGGGCAAAAATGGGTATCGCGGTTGAATATCTTCATTGTAAGCACTTGGGATGAGTTCGAATCTCGTTATTCACCTACTGGTATCTTTGAACTACTCTGAGGGAAACTTAATAGCCTTTTCAATGGGTTTACCTTCCCTACATAATCGGATTGAAGAGAGAAAAATGCAGTTCCCGCCATTCAGGTCGGCTGATGGAAAATCAACGATTTCATCTTGTCAGATGGAATATTATGGGAAATTATCTCCTAACTGTTCCAAAAAGTAGATGATCTACGTATCTAACTTTTCAAAAACTTCCACCAGTCGAAAAATGAAAAATGAAATAATTACGGATGGATGATGGTAGAGAATTGCAGTTACTTGCACAAAAAATCAGAAGGTGCGTGAACGTCGATCCCTCAAAATCTGAAAGTCCGATTAAATTTTACAATAGCTTGTTTCAAAGCTAAGACATTAAGCAAGGAGGCAAACAGGTAGAATCTTCAATTCAATTGATGGGAGCAGATGGCGAATAGATTCTGGAGCACTTTAAAAATACTCGAGTGACATGGAAATCAGACGGTGAAATTATATTTATCTCTTGTGGTGGCTTGAAATAATCGTCTAATAAACCCGGCTCCTCCTCTGAAGTTCACTTGACCCTGACAAAACGAAATCCAAGAAGGACTATACGCGTGGTCCAAGTATGCTCAAAAATTTATGGCTCACAGCATAAATTTGGGACCGTATTTTCACCGAGAAATATAACTAAATCAAGCACGGAATGCAATAAGAACCGGACGTTACGAAAGGAATCAGGTTGCATCGTAGCCATGCAGATCAGTCAAAAGAATGCATACGAAGATGACAACTTATTTTTCCACCTCGATTATTCAGGACTTTATCATCTATTGATTCCCATCATTGTTCTATGCGCTGCAAGAGTCTTTTGCCTGGGGGGTGGGATTTCCTTGTCTAATCATGAGAAGACTTGTTTCAGGATATGTCATGTCTATCCAGAAATGAATTGTATACATCGGGAACCATATCAAGTATGAGACAAGAAATGCAACCAGGAGCACTATAAGCAAATGTGTCACATGTAAATGGATATTTGGAACAGAAGAACATGAATATTCACCCGGAAGATAATTCCACCTATGACGAATGAATTGGGAATACCAAAGTCGATGGAAATTTCGTACTGGAAAAATCAAGATTCATAATAGGCGAGTCAAATACAGGATACGTTGACGGAATATTGTGTGAGGATGGCACGCCAATACATTTGAACGGAGATTCTCATGGAAGAGCCAGAATGTGAAACTCACTATCAAAATTCTATAATCTAATTTTGAGACCATTTTTTATGCAAGGGAGAGAGACTGATTAAATTGAGTAAATCATAACTTTGAGAATAAGATGAAGATATTCATTCCTTCAGCAGTAAATGCTAAAAGTATTTCTTATATCCAACACAGCAAATATTTGGAGGAAGAGGGGGAGCATTACAATGAATCAATCAACATCCTTTCTTGTCGATAATACCATAGTAATAATCGCTCGGTCACGAAATATCTTTACTCCAGCATTTCAAGAACACGCTAACATTTCAGTCAATCATGAGTTTGATGATACGTTGAATGTATTGATGCTACCAGATCGAATTCATTTTGAGACTCTCCGGGAGATAGATTCTCACGCCGCTACTTCAACTGGTTTAAAATCTCTTGGGGAACGGTTTCCACGCTACCAAAATGTCATCCGTGAAATATTTCAATCACGTTTTGTCTGATACTGAAGTAAATTTGAATCTTCAATATGTTTGAATATCTTCCTAGCGCTACCAAATTGAATTCACAACATGAACAATATACCTTTAATACAACGGAATTCATCGACTTCCTGAAGGAATTCGGATGGTATTCGCGTTACTACACGAATATATGGTCCTAACCTAATGGAATTTCCTCAGTCAAAAGCTTCCACGCTACCAAAATTAATTATTATACCATTCATATGATCGAAAAAATTGGATGATGATTGGGATCGTCCTCTTCTTTGCACATAAAATTGTGATTATCTTCAATCGATCTTGAAGGACTAGGTTTGTGTGGATGGAAATACACAATATTTTGCAAATTCCTTCTTATATTTGCGACGTTTCGTGCAGTGAAATTCACTGACCTCTTCAGGCTGGGAACATCTTATATTACAAATTCACGATAATCATGACAAATATTCCATAGAAGGTCCTACGATATAAAATTAGAATACATACCATAAAAGCCAAGTTCTTTTAACAGATTTTGGTCGACAAGTGCATCAACAATAGACTCCATGCTTTAAAACAACAGAGACCCCATTCAGATGACCAAACTAAACGATTTCATGCACTGCCTCAAAAAGTATGCATTCCATAATCCAAAGGTTTCTACCAAAAATGTTCCAACGTACTAAAAAAGTACAATATTCACACTCTACCTGAGCTCAGTCAAAATCTCCAAAACGTCATAAAACTCGGAAAAGATCCGTTCAACCAATTCGAGGCAACTGAATTAATCTATAAGTTCTCGTGTAAAAACTGTCCAGCTTCATATGTGTAAGAGACAAAAAAATCTTTGTCGACTAGACTCAATGAACACATCAAAATGAAAAACCCAAATACAGTTGTTTCACTACACATGGAAGAAGTTGGTCATGAATTTGATTGGCCGAATGTAAAAGTATTGGACCGAGAACCTCATTTTCACAAGAGATTACTAAGTGAAATGATTTTCATCAATAGAGATGATAACAACATCAATTTTAAAACTGATACGCGTAATCTCAACAGACTGTACAGTTCTATTCTGAAATAGCATAAAAGCAGTACAATATACCTCTCCTAGTCTCTCGTTCTTTCTGTCTCTAAAATACAAAGAATTTATACGTTTAAGGTCGGTTGCACGCGGTTTGAGTCTTAGATACGTCTGGCACAGTGATGGGCGTTTCTGGGTTAGACGGAAAAATGGTGAGCGAGCGCATGTGTTCGAATCCCTTGCTGATCTGCAGGTCATTCGAACGACCTGTGAAAGTGGTCCGGAACGCACCTGTGCGTCCTCTAATAACACCCAGAGCTGCACTATCGTTCCGGAGCAAAATAAAGTTCCGGCAACAGAATAAGCAAGGAAACCCTGACTGGATACGGCTGCTGAAGAGCGACGAGGGAGGGGTAATTCTCTAAAAGCGGGATTTATCAACCTTAACTCCCTGACAGATAAGATTGAGCATCTACGCTTGCTCGTCGCTAACGATCCCTCCTATCATCTATTTGGGGTGGCCGAGTCAAAGCTAGATGAATATGTGGATGACAGTCTCGTTCAGATTCCAGGTTTTTCGTTGTTGCGACAAGATCGCAACGGAGAGGGTCGAGGAGTTGCCTTGTATGTGCGCAATGACATCAAAGTTGAGAAGTTGGTTTCGTCGAATACTTTTGGGCCGGGGAAACCTGGCGTGCCCGAATTCCTTTTTTGTAGCGTGCAGCAAGGCAGCTCACCCCCAATATTAGTCGCGGTAATCTATAGACCCCCTAAAATTGCTATGCAGAAGGATGATGGGCTGTTTGGCTCGTTACGCCGGCTGTGTGGTGATTACAGCCACAAAATCATTATGGGTGATCTGAACGCTGACTTGTTGGATACTGCTCATCCCGACACCAAGACACTGACTACACTGACAGAAGAACTAGCCTTGCAGATAAAGCAGCATGGCCCGACTCATCAACACAACCCCAATGTATCTCATATATGGATTGATCACATATACGTAGATGACAACGACACCATTACTGATTTTCACAACAGACACCTGCCCAGTTTCGGTGGGCACTCGGTCATTGACGTCACCATCAACATCTTCACCCCTACTCCGCCAAAAAATTCCTTCAAGTATAGGGATTTTCGTAACATCACTCCGGAGATATTGAATGACCGTCTGCTCCGCTGTGACTGGACAGCTCTTGAAAATGCCGACACCAGTTTGGAAGACGCAATTGACTGCTTGAATGAAAATTTAATGATCGTTTTAGATGAATTAGCACCGGAAAAAACTATAAACCCGCGTAAAAATGATGCTCCTTGGATTGGTCCTGAGTTGAGGGTGCTCATAAATAAGCGAGACGCGACGCGCAGGCGTTGGGAGCGCATGCAACGCAACCAGTGCAAGTGTCCTGAGCTTCAAAATGAGTACTTCCGGCTTAGCGAAGAGGTCGATCTGCGCATTGAGCAAGAGCGTAATTCCTTCCTTCAAAACTATCTTTCAGACGCTCTTGAACAGAACAAGAATATTTGGAAGGAGACGCGCATTCTCGGCCTCTTGCCCAAGAGCAAAGAGGAAGAACTTCACGGTTTCACACCGGATGAGTTGAACGCTCACTTTGCGGGGGTTTCCGTTTCGCCTCACGAAAATATTAATGGAGCAATGGACGATATTAACCCTGCACCGAAAGAGGGGTGTAAATTTAAGCCCACAAATTTCAATGATGTAGTCCTTGCTATTAAACATTTCTCCTCGCAGGCCCGCGAGGTGGATGGGATCCCCCAGAGCGTGATCGCGAAGGCTCTTCCGGCAATGGTGATCTTATTGTACATATTCTCAATTCCTCTTTCGCTCATAGCGTTTTTCTCGAGGCTTGGGAGCAAGCGCAGCTGATTGCACTAAAGAAGACTGCTGCTCCATCAACGGTCTCGGACTTCCGTCCCATAGCGCTGCTGTGCTTCCTTTCCAAGGTTCTGGAAAAAATTGCACATGACCAAATCACGGAGTATTTAAAAGTAGAGAAACTTCTTGATCGCTTCCAGACTGGTTTCAGGCAATACCATAGCACCCAGACAGCTTTACTAAAGTTGACGGACGACATCAGAGTAGGCATTGATAGGAAAAAGATCACCTTACTCTTACTATTCGACTTTAGCAAAGCTTTCGACACAATAACACCGTCAAAGCTGTTGAGGAAGCTCCGAAACCTTGGATTCTCAAGATCGGCACTCCTGTGGATAAAATCATACTTACAAGGCCGCACCCAAATAGTCCCTTTCAAAATCTGGTAGTTCTGATTGGCTCGAAACCAATCTGGGTGTTCCACAGGGTTCCGTTCTCGGGCTTTTACTCTTCAGCTTATATGTTAATGACTTACCTGGTTTGCTAGACGGAAAGCCGGTATATCATCTATTCTATGCGGATGATCTTCAAATTTATCTCCAAGTCGAGAAAACTAAGGTCAAGGAAGGCATCACTCGGCTGGGAGAAGTAGGACGACTAATTGCTGAATGGGCCAGAAATTCCGGCCTGCGTCTCAACGCTGGCAAGACCAAGGCAATCTTCTTTAGCTCTGAGAGAATCATCAAAGATCTGAAAAGAATGGACTCGCCAGGGGTTGAGATACAGGAAGGTAAGTTCATTCCGTTCAGCGATGCGGTCGTGAGTCTTGGTGTTACACTTGATAGTGAACTGACGTGGAAGCCGCACATCGAGCCCTTTACGGATTGCGGTTTTTTAGGGCGTGTATCACCAGACCTCTCCGAATTCGCCTAGTCGAGTCATTAGTTCAACCGCATTTAGATTATTGCACAGTCGTGTAGCTCGACGCCACGGACGAACAGCGGCAACGGATACAGCGACTGAGCAATTCATGTGTGAGGTACATTTTTGATCTTAGGAGAGACGAGCACATCACCCCGTTTAGGGAACGTTTGGGTTGGTTACGTACTGATTCGCGGAGAATGTACTTCGCAGCACTTTTAATGCATAAGATCTTGCATCTTGGAAAACCTGGCTACCTAGCTGCGATGTTTACCAGGTACCGATCCGAACGCCCCGCACGTGGTGATGCAGAAGAGCGGGCACTCAAGGTCCCCAATATGAGACTTGATTACGAAAGAAGATCATTCCAGGTTCAATGTGCTTATCTGTGGAACTTTCTCCCTCCGGGCTTTCGGCAGCTGGGAAAAATATCAGTGTTCAAAGAGGCCTTAAAAGATTTCCTTCTGACCCAGTCTTCCCAGAGGATTGATGTGGAGAGGAGGCATTATTTTAATCTCTAAACTGTGATAGGTTTGGGCTCTTTTCAATCAGCGTTTCCTATTTTAAAAGAGTCATACGTGGCTACTTCATCACTGAATTGTGATTCCTGTGATATTTCTGCTGGCCCAAGCCTTTTATATGCCTTTTTACATGAAAATGTTTTCTCCTCCTCGATTTTTCTTGTAAAGACTGATATTTGTATATGAAAATGTATCTTATCATTCTCTCACTTGACTCTTATGCATCCTTTGATGCCTTGAAATGACTAGTCACTTTCTGTGATAATTCTAATATACCTTGACCAAAAAGACAAATATTCATACATCTTTATTTATTTATTATGTAGGTGTAACATATGTGAATTATGCTACTGTACTTTTTTAATTTTGCCCTCGGGCGAATAAAGGTTATCAACCAATCTCTCTCTACAGTCATTCCCCCACCTCTGTATTATATATAGGTACACGAAAGCTTGAGCATCGATCTAACTCGTTGTCTCACTCACTGTTAAAACACCTGACGTGATGGTAGAACGTATATGAGTTGATTAGTTGGTCTCATCGATCTTGAAGGACGGTGGGGAACTTAATAAATTCCCCAAATTTCATGAAAGAAATTTTATTGCTACGTTTCGTACACTAGGTTTCGTGGACCTCATCAGGTTGCAGGCTTCTGTTATGACATATAAAGATAGAAAATATGAAATTTTTTACAAATGATGGATGTATAAATATTGAAGATGCGCAACTTACGTTATTCTTTAACATTCTAAAATTACTCATGATTGTAGAACGATTTTCCACCTATCGATTATTAAATATGTGACCTTTTAAGAGAACCTGACTTTTATGGTATGTATTCTCATTTTATATCGTAGGAGCTTCTATGGAATATTTGTCATTATTATCGTGAATTTGTTATATTATATGTTCCCAACCTGGAGAGGTCAGTGAAATTCACTGCGCGAAACGTCGCAAATATAAGAAGAAATTCGCAAAATATTGTGTATTTCCATCCACACAAACCTAGTCCTCCAAGACCGATTGAAGATGATCACGATTACGATTTTACATTCATATGATATTTAGAAACTCGTGTATTGAATTGGATATCAGCTATTGTAAGAAATTACTTGAAGACAATATGAGTAGAAAATACTACCTAATTTCAATTTAACAAAGTACCGAAGATATATTTGCGTTATCAAATGGATGTATTGATCTCATCTTTCATACATCCACTGAGAGTACACGAATTCAATTTTAGTTGTAAAGTCATATGGAGAAAGTATTCTCAAATTTATGCTACCCTAGAATAATCTCGATCAGAAAAATGCTTACAAATTTCAAAACCAAATGAGACCATACCTCTTCATAACTTTCTGATCCGGGGATCAGTTGCGCGCCAATGAACGTGTCATGGAGCTAGTCTAAGCTCCATGCCTACGAGTTGTAGCTATTGCAAGTATCAATGGAATGTGATGCAGCTATAGGCACCCGTGCAAGAATCTATAGCCGTGCGTTATGGATCGAGTGTAGAAACATAAGCTCCAGGTATTGCAGTATTTATTGTACTGCGGTGCAACTAAGGGTCACCAACCGCGCGTGCAAGAATTGATACCCATGACTCAGAGGCGCCAGCCTAGAGCCTTCGAGAACGTTCGAACGCAGGCGCACTGGCGCAAGAATGCGCGAGAACAAAGGCGCTGACGCGCATTTGACCTCGATGTGAGAACGAGTATAAAAGCGGCGTAAGAACGCTGATTCAGGCTTCTGTCCTAACAGTTGACCGCGGACTCTCACCACGTACATTAAGCTTCTAGAATCACAGTCGACCACGTAAACTCGTAGCGTAGACTCCGCGATTAGCAGCATTCTAGAACGAATAGTCTCAGCCCTTGATACTCTCGTACCATCGTAGAATCAGTAGAATGATGAATAGTTGTGACAGTCTCTCTCTCGGATTTATAATTTACCTTTGAATGAAATCTATACTGCACTCAACATCTTGGACTTATCATTCAGTGAATACCTTGCACCCCAACTTACTGACCCGACGGTCTGGTAAGGACAGAATAGAACCCATAGCACATGAACCTGAAGAACCCTGGTTCTTAACACATGGAAAAGAAAGAAAAGAGAGAATCCGAGACGAAATTTCAGATTTCATAGACGGACGTTATCTAAGTCCAATAGAGAGTGCATGAAGATCGCAAGAGTTCCCCCTATGTGGTAGAAGCGATAAAGTAGAAAGGTTGGCGGTTCACTTGGAGAATCAACAATCAATAGTCTTCAAAGAGAACGAAGAGAAGCAAGCATGGAACAAATCAAAAACAACTCTTACAGAGTGGTTCGAACTGAATAAAGTCGATAGTTTTGCAAGAAGATTGAAGTATGTAGATATACCAATACATTATAGATTTGATTATTCTCAGAAGAAATGGATCAAGCGGGCAAACATGAAAAGATATCCAACGATAGGTAGAATCAGTGGAGTATCACCTTAAGATCCTGAAAGATTTTTCTTGAAACTCATTCTCAACAGAGTGAGAGGGGCTACAAAGTATAGAGATTTGAAAACTTGGGAAGGTGTCACTTATGATAATTTCAGAGAAATTGCAGTTGCCATGGGTCTTGTTTCGAATGATGAAGGAATATACAAAATATTAAAGGAAGCGTGTGCAATCATGTTCCCCAATCAATTAAGAAAGTTCTTCTGTGGGTTTTTGCTCTCCGAGAACATTCAAGCCAAATTTATCTGGGAGAAATTCAAGATCTCATTCATTTAAGATTTCACAAATAATGGAGAGAATTGAGCTCTGGAACACATAGAAAAAATTCTTGAAGCTACAGGTAAACAACTGAAAGATTTTGGGTTACCCTGTCCAGATGCTGATCTCATAAATTCCAGTAATCCCATTGATCAAGACCTCGTGACAGGATGTTCTTGCAAATTTCAGCAGTTGTATAGCCTTCTGAATATTGATCAAAAGTCAATATTCGAAGAAATCAGAGAGATGAAGGAAAATAATTGGTTCATAGACGGTCCCGGAGGATCTGGAAAAAAATTCCTCTACAAAGCTTTAATCTATTACTTCCTATCAGAGAGTAGAAATGTTCTGTCGATGGCATGGACCGGCATAGCTTCAATACGCCTACCCAAAGGGCTGACAAGTCATAGACAATTCAAACTGCCTTTGGATTTAGAAGATGTGGAGAAAGTCTTTTTGGAATCGAAGTACGATAAGAGAAAACTCCGAGAAGCTGATGTAATCATCTGGGATGAGGCATCTAGGATACCCAGAAAAGCTCTTGAAATAGTTGACAGGACTTTGAGAGATGTTTGCGATATGGACATTCCCTTTGGTAACAAATTGTTCGTTTTATGGGGAGATTTCAGACAAATACTGCCTGTAATGAAGAAACTCCATAGAAGCTCAATTGTAGATTAAACGATAGAATGTTCACCACTCTGGCATTTGTTCAATGTGAGAAAACTGAGCATAAACATGAGAAGCAAGAACAAAGATTTTCCATCATTCCTGTTGAAAGTTGGAGAAGGAGAGATAAATCCACTATCCGTGCCGGAAAAATGGCAGTGTGATGATGTTTGCTCAAAAGTTTTCAGTGATATCAGTGATAACCCTTCAACGGACAGAGTGATTTTGGTACCACATAATGAGGACATTTCGAGGTTGAACAAGGCGATTCTTACATTCCTACAACATTGACTATGCAACTCACAGAGACAGTGATCAGACTGATGAAAATGTATATTTGGACTATCCCATGGAAGTTCTGAATAATATAAAGGAAGGTCTACCATCTCATGGGCTACAGTTGAAAGTTAATAGTATTGTGATGTTGATAAGAAATGTAAGTACCTCTGATGGTTTATGCAATGGTACGAGACTGGGAATTTGGAAGTTATATAAATATAATGTGGAAGCTGGAATACTGAAAGGGGATGAAGATGGAGTCATGATTTTCCTTCCGAGGATAACATTGAATACAAGGAATTCTTCGTTACCCTTCATCCTCTACAAAAAACAATTCTCAATAGTACCAGCTTTTGCAATGACAATAAATAAATCGCAAGGTCAGAGTTTCGGAACAGTTGGGTTATACACATCAGAAGACCGCTATCCGACCATGGACAGCTGTATGTTGCTCTTTCAAGATGTAGGAACCCAGATAAAATATTCATAAGGGATTCACTGACTCAGAATAATGAAATTGAGAATGTTGTTTGGAGAGAAGTTTTTGACCTTTGAATGCAAATATTTGCTAAGCTATCATAATAGTCTTTGGAAAAATTGTTCAAGATGTCGAATATTATTAGTGATAACTCATAGTAGCTGATGATGGTATAACTCATATTTCTATCTTGTTAAATAATAGGAAATTATTGGGTATTCAGTTATTTAGTCAATTTTATATAGAATTATGATATTGACATATAATATCAGACCTGTGATCATTCAGAAGGGATAGACTTTGATGAGGGTACTCGCAATTTATTCGTGATTCGTTGAGTTGCATAAGGTTACATCTTAGGCCAGTAATTCTAGACTTCGAACTGTGTATGAGTGCCAAAGGACGGTTCTATTTTTTTTTCGATGCGGGATACCCTATAGAACACCCCCCCATAAAATGGAACAACCCCAGGGGTGCGCAAAAAATTACAACAACAAAATAGTGCGAAATTTTGTACTTTTTTGCGTTATTTCGCATCCCGGGGAGCCGTTATGATATTTGGATCATTTCTCATGGTACTATGTTGTAGGCGATGAAATTCTCTAAATTTAAAAGAAAAGAACCATACTAAAATTCTCTCCGTAACTCGAGATAATCAGCAACGAAGCTGGAAAATGCCAAAAATTTCCTTCATTTTTCATTTTGAGGGAAGCCAATGGATCGATGTGTACTTGCTGGAAAATGTAGCCCTCATAGAGTACTATATGTAAAAGAAAAAAAATCAGAGCGATCCGTCAATAAAGATTGACGCTATTGTAATTGTTTATCCCAAATTGTTGTTTTTTGCAATAGCCGTAAAAATTTTCCACGTGCACTAAAGTTGTCGCAAAAAATCAGAGAGCTTCCTGGAACCCTCAACTATAAGATGCGATCATAAAACCGGTCACTTTGTTACAAAAAATCGTCTCTGGAGCCAATTGTTTATAAAAATCGGAAATTGCCGATTTTATTTTGCACACAATTCCGCGAGTAATGGATAAATGGAAAAATTCGTTTTTGGACGGTGTAGTACTAATTCTGCTCTAAATTTAAAAAAAACATCACTCCACGACCTTTTGGACCGGAGATACCGATTTTTTTTTAAAAATCGATATTTTATAAACAATTGAATATTAAGGGCCGAAATTTGCGGGAAATGGTAGAAAAGTGTTCAAAGTTTCATATACAGAATGTTTAGTTCACATACCTTGACTTGCGTCCTTGTCCCAGCAGGACGATATCTCGGGTCCTACTGGACCGTTTTTGATCATTTTTTTTTAGTTTGGGGTAGCTTTCAGAAAAAAAAACACAATGGCGTATTAATTATAAGGATTTGAACGGCCATTTTGGGTGTATAAGGGGTACCGTGAAAATAAGAGGTTTTGGTCCAATTTTTCCCGTGTATCAACTAATGTTTCTCACAGAAACATTCTGAATCTGTTGAACGTGGATAATCGATAAGGGAAAGCTCCTCGGAAAATTTGAAAATTGTGAAAACTTTTCCAAAAAAATTTTATCGGAGAGCGGATAATCACCAAAAAAATAAGCATAGGGAACACCATATCAGTTTTCATTCTGGAAATCCGGAAATCGGGAAAAAATTTCTAAATGGGACCCCAACAAATTTCATCGATTGGAAAGTGCCTAATCACTAGAAAAAGAATGAAGGATAGCATATCAATTGGCAAATTTTTATTAATGGAGTTAGATCATTTCCACCAAATGGTCTCATTACATCGAATGACATCAAACATAAAAATACGCTGCTAAATGATATTAGCAGAATTCTTTCTCACGTCGAAATGTGCTTAGCTTTTTAGACCAAAAAATTATAATTCCGAAATTACTCATCAAAATCACCAATCGTTTCCACAAATTTTATACATACCTTTTTCCAATACCAATCTAAATCTTCTTATCAATACTACAATTAATTCAATTCTTTTACCGATTAATTTCCAATTTTTCATTCGTAACTTATTCATATTCCACAATCACTACTCCCATATCTATCATATCAATTTTCATCGCAATAATACTCTATTTCAAAAAAATAATATGTATTCCCATTCATCTTTGTTTTACAAACGTAAAAAATAATTAATCACAATTATCATCAACGTATTCCTTTATTTCCGTTCTAATTTCTTCCATCACATTTCGTCAAAAATTACAAATTCTCTCATCTTACTTTCATAATCGATCAATCATAGTACTTATACACAAACTCTTACTCTTCATGGATATTCTTCTATTATACTATTTTTTATGAGAATCACGGTAAAGTTTGTTGGAAATCTGTTTTCACGGGATTAATTCTCGTCCACGGTTTCTTCTCAGCCTTTCGACCGATCTCTCTCAAATTTATGTGAGTGGTAGAGCACCATGTGAAGATGTGCTGAAAGGATTTATGGCCCAATCTATTAAACAGTTCTCGATTAATGAGTATCGGAAAATAAAAATGTTAAAATTCTCAAGAAATTATTAGGAGTTTTTAGAATTTATGTCTAGAAAAACTTTATAAGGGAAGTTGAGGTGACCTAATAAAATGTTAATCTGGCCATCCTTGATCGATTGGTTAATACGGAATTACGTTAAACTGTATGGGAAAAGAAATGTACATGATTTCTTTTTCATTGATAGAAGATTCATGATTTAATTGGTAGAGATAGATATGAATGAAAATTCCACATTAAACAATTGACGGAAAATGATGAAAAAATGGTTGTTTAAGTGACCCAAAATTTGATTTGTTGATTTTGAGAAAAGATATTTGAATATAAAATAATCGATTTTTGGAAAATTTTGACATTTTTTTTTCGGATACTCATTAATCGAGAACTGTTTAATAGATTGGGCTATAAATCCTTTCAGCACATCTTTACATGGTGCTCTACCACTCACATAAATTTGGGAAAGATCGGTGGAAAGGCTGAGGAGAAACCGGGGACGAAAAATAATAGAATTTATTCCATGACAACAGATTTCGTACATATTTTAGAATTGAGATGATTTGTTTATTCTAAAAATCTTGAAGGATAGAGAATCGGCTTCGTACATTCTGTTCCTCTCGCTGATATCTATCTATTGTAAGTCACGGTTTTTCTTCCAGTCTTATCCCTGGTCCTCCACGAATTTAACTTTCTCTGTCGTTGTCTGTGTCCGTCCGTGTGTGTGTGTCTGTGCAACTTCATTTTTCGTCAACGGTTTCTCCTCAGCGTTTCGACCGATCTTTCTCAAATTTATGTGAGTGGTAGAGCACCATGTGAAGATGTGCTGATAGGATTTATAGCCCAATCTATTGAACAGTTCTCGATTAATGAGTATCGGAAAATAAAAATGTTAAAGTTTTCAAGAAATTATTAGGAGTTTTTAGAATTTATGTCTAGAAGAACTTTATAAGGGAAGTTGAGGTGACCTAATAAAGTGTTAATCTGGCCATCCTTGATCGATTGGTTAATACGGAATTACGTTAAACTGTATGGGAAAAGAAATGTACATGATTTTTTTTTTTCATTGATAGAAGATTCATGATTTAATTGGTAGAGATAGATATGAATGAAAATTCCACATTAACCAATTGACGGAAAATGATGAAAAAATGGTTGTTTAAGTGACCCAAAATTTGATTTGTTGATTTTGAGAAAAGATATTTGAATATAAAATAATCGATTTTTGGAAAATTTTGACATTTTTATTTTCGGATACTCATTAATCGAGAACTGTTTAATAGATTGGGCTATAAATCCTTTCAGCACATCTTTACATGGTGCTCTACCACTCACATAAATTTGAGAAAGATCGGTCGAAACGCTGAGGAGAAACCGTTGACGAAAAATGAAGTTGCACAGACACACACACGGACGGACACAGACAACGACAGAGAAAGTTAAATTCGTAGAGGACCAGGGAGAAGCCTGGAGGAAAAACCGTGACTTACAATAGATAGATAGTGGCGAGAGGAACAAAATGTACGAAGCCGATTCGCTATGAGTGAAGATTTTTAGAATAAAAAATTAATTTGAGTGAAAAAATTGAGCAAAAATGTCTTGTCACGAATACAACCCTTTCTCTTTGAGAAAGCAATCTTCATACACACATCGGTTGACGTTGATTCGCCTTGTTGACGATATTCAGTCAACGTCGTTGGGTCAGTTTGATCGATTCCTATCTGAGTGGACTGATCAGAGAGACATCAATACGCGGGAGGCTGTGCGCTTTTTCACTCCAACATCTAATGCTAACACGCAATGAAAAGTATATGCTATGGACTTTGATTCTTCATTACAAAATTTCTGTTTTTCTTTATCTCAGCTCATCATAGTGTAGTACGAATAAAAATCTCTCTTGGAAGAATTGGCATCTTATGAATTGTTGTGGTGAAACTTGGAAATATTTCCCGAATTCCGGATTTTCCAGAATGAAAACTGATATGGTGTTCCCTCTGCTCATTTTTCTGGTGATTACGCGCTTTTCAATAGAATTTTTTTTTTTTTTTCGGAAAAGTTTTCATAATTTTCAAATTTTCCGAGGAGCTTTCCCTTATCGATTATCCACGTTCAACAGATTCAGAATGTTTCTGTGAGAAACATTAGTTGATACACGGGAAAAATTGGACCAAAACCTCTTATTTTCACGGTACCCCTTATACACCCAAAATGGCCGTTCAAATCCTTATAATTAATACGCCATTGTGTTTTTTTCTGAAAGCTCCCACAAATTGAAAAAAAAAAAAAAAATTATCAAAAACGGTCCAGTAGGACCCGAGATATCGTCAAAAATTCCGAACGCTCGGATTTGAAGAGCGCGGCGCAGTTTCTGGTCGGCCCGCCACGCTGACGCGGGAGTACCCCCACTCCTCACCCCTGCAGCTTTTTTCGAGCGAGATAAAGGAAACATTAACTTTCACCTGCTGGGACAAGGACGCAAGTCAAGGTATGTGAACCAAACATTCTGTATATGAAACTTTGAACATTTTTCTACCATTTCCCGCAAATTTCGGCCCTTAATATTCAATTGTTTATAAAATATCGATTTTTAAAAAAAATCGGTATCTCCGGTCCAAAAGGTCGTGGAGTGATGTTTTTTTTTTAAATTTAGAGCAGAATTAGTACTACAACGTCCAAAAACGAATTTTTCCATTTATCCATTCCTCGCGGAATTGTGTGCAAAATAAAATCGACAATTTCCAATTTTTATAAACAATTGGCTCCAGAGACGATTTTTTGTAACAAAATGACCAGTCTTATGATCGCATCTTATAGTTGAGGGTTCCAGGAAGCTCTCTGATTTTTTGCGACAACTTTAGTGCACGTGGAAAATTTTTACGGCTATTGCAAAAAACAACAATTTGGTATAAACAATTACAATAGCGTCAATGTTTATTGACGGATCGCTCTGATTTTTTTTTACATATAGTACTCTATGAGGGCTACATTTTCCAGCAAGTACACATCGATCCATTGGCTTCCCTCAAAATGAAAAATGAAGGAAATTTTTGGCATTTTCCAGCTTTGTTGCTAATTATCTCGAGTTACGGAAAGAATGTTACCATGGTTTTTTTTTTAAATTTAGAAAATTCCATCGCCTACAACATAGTACCATGAGAAATGATCCAAATATTATAACGGCTCCCCGGGATGCGAAATAACGCAAAAAAGTAAAAAATTTCGCACTATTTTGTTGTTGTAATTTTTTGCGCACCCCTGGGGTTGTTCCATTTTATGGGGGGTGTTCTATAGGGTATCCCGCATCGAAAAAAAATAGAACCGTCCTTTGGCACTCATGTCGAAAACTCACGAATTCAGAGCTAGAATTACTGGCCTATCTAGGGAAAAGACGACCACGGCCAAGACTGCATAAAATTTATCATACCAGAAATTGCAGGTGCAGAATTAAACGAATAATCACGTATGCAATTGAATAGCCCGTTGTTTCGTTTGCGACTTATTGGCCAAAAACGTGAGACATCATCATACTAGAGTCGAATCGGGAATTGCTCGCGAAAACGAAATTTACGAAGAATATGTTGAGAAAAGTCAACTGATTTCCATTTTTGTTTCACGTTTTTTGCAAGTAAGTCTAAAACGAAGCGACGAGCAATTCAATTGCATACGTAATCATCTGAACATTTTTGCATGGGCAATTGTATGGTTTTGAACAATCTTGACCGTGAGTTACAACTTCCTGGGTATATAAGTCATCAAGAAACTTGACCCGATTCAACCAATCACCGACGAGTTGCGAGTACCGTACTCAGAATCTCTTTATTCTGAATGAAAGAATGGGAAGATATAATATTCACGGATGATATCAGACCTGCTGTCATTCAGAAAAGATAGAATTCGATTATGGTAGTCGCAATTCATCTGTAATTGGTCAAATCGGGTTCAGTTTCTTGTGGTTTTAGACATACAGAAAGTTCGCACCTCCGGTCAAGATCGCACAAAACTAATTAGAGCAGAAAATTGCCCGTGCAAAACTAAACAAATGATGGTATGCCATTGAATTGCGTGTCGCTTCATTTTCGACATATTTGTCGATAGAAGTTAGACACCGAGAACCGAGAGTGAATTTGGAATTCGTCCAGGAAAAAGCAATGTAAGAAGAATCTTTATGGAAAATACAACTGATTTTGATTTTTGTATAACGTTTCTTGGAATTTAGATTTTTGTCTAACGTTTTTTGCAACCCGAGAAAATGTATAAGTATCACATGATTTGATTGATCAATCTGTAAATTTTTTGGGGGGTACATTTGATGATTTTGAACAGAATATCGTATGGGTTAGTCGATCCGATGAAAGGAGTGCAGACAGAAAAATAAATATGTACGAGAAATTTTTTCTCAAAAAACCGCTCACGCCGGCGTTTTTAGATCGAAAAAATACTTTTGATTGTGAATCCTCAGGACCGCCATGCCATGGCTTTTCAGGTCAGACTTTCAAAGATAAAGGAGCGCCTCTCCTTGAGTTGAAGATGAAGGGATTGGCAAATCAATTGCATACGTGATCATTTGCGCAGTTTTGTACGAGCAACATTTAGTGTCATTAGTTTTGTGCGGTATCGGCGGTAGGTGCCAACTTCCTAGATGTCATCACAGAACTCAATCGAATTGAAAGAAAATGAATTGAGAGTGACGTAATCAAAGTGTATTCATTCTTAATGATATAAAGGTTCATATTATTCGTGGATATTCCAAAATTATGGACTCCGAGAGGGAGCTATACATTCAGAATCACAGATAACATATTGACAGAAAATAGTATGGGTTTTCAATCGCTTATGATCTATATAGCATAATCATGTCATCAATACTTATGTATATCATTGTGATGAACGTTAATGATCTGCACTATTGAATTGATCACCAAATCGTAAAAAATCGATTCCAAAATTTTTAGATCATGGATGATATGGAGATTGATGAAAGGTACTAGAATTTGTTATGTATATTAAACGTCGATTGACATATCTTGATCGATCAGTAGAATATTCCCCTGGGAGCCATTGTACGTTGGTGAAGATGAAATTACAATGAAATGTTCAAATTGTTCCGCAGTTTTTGGGGACGTTGATGCTCTGTTTAATCACAAATCGTTAGAACACAATCCTGATTCTAAAAAAAGAATAAAGTTTGCAAATGCAGAATATGTGGGATGATTATGATTGAGAAGAGGTTCACAGATCATGTGTCATCACATTCCAATGAAAGAAAATTCAAATGTACTGAACACAAAAAATCTTTTAACCGGAGTAGACATCTCACACGTCATCAATTGAGTCATCGTGGAGATGGAGATCACATTTGTGAAGATTGGGGGAAACCTTTCTTCCGAATCGATCCTGTTCATAGGAATCGTTCATTGATACACAAAAAAGGAATGAATAAGAATTGATACGATACAAATTTCAGTATTAATGGAAAAATCGAAGAAGAGGTGTTCAGATGGGAGTTCTCATGAGAACACTCCAAAAAAAACAAAGGATGTATCTTTTTCTGACACTGATATCTTGAAGAATAAAATGAGGGTTGGAGACCAAACTGCGTATGAACATTGATGTTTTTTCAATAAGATACATGAGATGAAAAAATTGAATTCAATTGGTATGATATATTATAGAGTAATCGTGGCTTACGTAGAAGAGATTATCGGAGAAGGAACGTACTCAAACAGGGAAACAAAGAATACGTTCAATCTATTCAAATTCATCGTGAACAACAATTCTGGTGCAAAGATTCAATGTAATCTTTATAACGAAAGTATTGCAAAATTCAGTGACAAACTAAAGTTGAATCAAGTGAGTTGAGGGGTAAACGGAATATATTGTCATGAATTCAAAAAGTATGTAATTCATCGATGGATTTTGAATTCTTTAGAAAATTATTTTGGAGAATATTACAATACAAAAATCTAAATCGTATACCAACGGTAATGTGGGATATGAGTGTACACTAAATCATTACTCGGGAATAATCTCTTGTGGGGTTACAGATGAATTGAAGAATAGAGAGGCCTTAGTAATTCAGTTCAAGGACATTCCCAAGAAAACTGGATTCATAAGTAATGAGTGATTATTGTTGAATATCCATGATGGGCAGTACGGTTGACGAATTTTTTCCCCGGACAGAAATTACAGGTTATCTGAGGAGTACGTTCATTCTGAAGACGAAAAAAAAAATGTTTCAGAATACTTCGGAGTGTTGACAGACGGGAATCACAAGTTGGAGCTCTTGTTGATCTACCGAGATGAGGAATCATTATCATTCGAAAGAGGGTCTAAATTAGGAATTATTAGTGATCTTGAAGAAAATGGTGATTATGAGGTGATTTTTTGATTCTAATGAATATATATGAATATATCATATTCATGTTGCTCAGGAGAAACATACATACTCAAAATCAAAAATGTTGGAAATATAGAATTCTTGGATGATTTCTTTGCTCCGGTAAATTTCAGATAATCCATGGAAATCAATTAGTTTTATTATGCTCGATTGAAATTCGTTTATGTTTATCATAGGTGAAAAGTGAAGATATCAATGGTTGAATGAATGGACCAGTTTTGGAAGAAATAGTCAGTATGGTCAATGGTGAGGTAGTATTGTGATGAATAATATTATTTTGGAGGATATATTAACAACCGATAAATCAAAAATTGTAAGATTGTCATTAAATCCTCGTAGATTCCTTCCAATCTTTCAATGTTTTTGTAGGAGTTATAGAGGTTTTTCATAGGGCTCCTGTCGATCTTTTCCTCTATATTGTTCTAAATTATTATATCAAAAAATTAATGAAATGACGTAGATGTTTTTTAATGATTCATTTCCAATATATTCCGAAATGTGCATGGAATTTGGAAGATTCTTCTTAATGGTTTGATTTTGATTAAATATAAATATGATGATATTAAAAATGCAATTATTCTATTTCGACAAAAGAAAGAAACGGGCTTTGAGCGGTGCCTCAATTCATCAATTAAATAAGATAATTTATTGATGATAAGGTAGTCAGGAAATCCGTTCATGATCTATAATGATAAGTATGGAGTATCGAATGGAACAAGAATGGTAAAATGATATTCAATTCTACAGGTTGCTCCAGAAAGGGGAGAATCGGCACTATTTCCACAAGTAATTCATGTAAATTGCATATCATGTAGTGTAGGGGGGGGGGGGACATTTAATATAATGTGGAGTGGGAAGGTAGTTTAGGGGATAAAGTGTGTGGGGAGGTGGGAAGTAGTGGGGAAAAGTGTCGATTAAGGTGTGCCGAATGAGATCGTGAGGAAGGAGTGGGGCGGATAGGCATACTCTATGTGGGGCGGCGTGCGGGGCGGAGTGGGGCGCTGTGGGGCGGATTTTCCGTTTTTCGATAGTGTGGGGCGGAGTGGGCGGAGTGGGGCGGTTTGTAAAATTAAGTGTGGGGCGGATGATCGCAAAAGAATTATATAGTATAGGGAGATATATATATTTCGAGTCTCTTCGCTTTGGTCATTGAAATCCCACGTAACAGTGGTGCTAGGTGTGTACGACCTAGAAGGGAAATAACTTTTATCTCACGAGAACAGCCGTGAGTAGACTCGTGTGGATGAAATATACACTACGAGAGCTGCAGTTTTATCAACGCAACGGACGTCGTGGAATACAAGTCAGGAGTGATCCAACCAACCTGCCCAGCAACATCGGGTAGCACAAACTAGCCAACAAGGCCAGGCAGCGTCCAGCAGCAGTATCAACTAGGGAAAAAGGAGCAAAATAGATGGAACGAGCCATCGACAGCCAACTCTCCGCCACAACGTCATCCTCATCGAGCATCATGCACATCGATGGACATCAAGGAGTTACAGACACCGAGAAATGTAAAGTACATTTCAGTTATCAAATGTTGTAAAAGGATGACTCGCATGTCAAATCAGTGGACATGTTCCAAGGTTAGGTAACTGATAATAATTGAATCTGACTCATTGGGTATATTCATGTATAGACGAAGCGAAAACGGTCTTGTATCAAGAGGGTGACGGAGAAATGTAGTTTCACTGGGGAAAGTAGTGGAATAATGAAGAGTTTGGACAGTAAGGTTCATATTGTGTCGGAACTTCCCGTGAAATGAAGCCTTTGATGTACAGGTTGGGATTTTTTCGTAAGGTACCCCTTGTAGAAATTGTGAGCATTTTTTGGCCAAAAATTGTCCAAGTCTAACCTAATTGCATTGTCAGTATATCTATATATTGCATGAGTGGCCAAAAAAATTGGTCACATTTCTACCAGGGACGGTGCCGTAGTGGATGTAAAAGCCTACGGACAGATGAATATGAACACCCCTTTGAATCCGAAGAGAATGATTGATCATTTGAAGTAGAAACTTTATGATAGGCCGTTCAAGAGAATTTATAAGGAATAAACCCGATTCGAGTCTTAATGAGGATTATAATGTTCTTTACACTAGATATTGGAATTTTATCGAGTAAGAAACAACTGTAACGATGGAGATATCTACTGAAACGATCAAAATGACAGAGTTTAATGGAATTGATGAAGCGTTCGAAACGCTATTACCCATTTTTGTATAGATTCATGGACCCACCGAGATATCGGATCAATACACCGCACAATTAATAAGTCTTATGGAGTCATATTGGAAAAGCGATGACGATCGGTACGAGCTAATCTGTCTCTTCTACCAGTAAAGCGGAGAAAGATATCAGGGATCTTTCTAATGCCACCGAGCTGACAAATCGTTTCCACAGAGAAGTGCTTCACACTTTATTGCCTCCGCAAGGGACGCTAAAAAGTGAATCGGAAGCAACGAAACGGGCATTTCAGCTCAGAAATGGAATTATCAAAACCTACTGCGCTAGACTTGGATATTATAGAGACGTATATCGAGATGAACTCCATAGGCGGGGTTGCGATGTATCGGAATCGAGGCATAAATTGAGGATCTAGAACAAAAATTAAGTGTAGAACTCATACAGCTCGCTAATCGTTATCTTAATTAGGACGATGGAATAGATGACATTCCCCAAAGTTTAAATTTAGCCCTCAAAATTGTTCAGGAAAAATGTCAGTTCCAGTTGAGTCCTCAAGAACCCCAGAATCCAATCCCGGAACTCTACAGCCATCACGTGCATCCGTCCTCACCTGTCCCTCATACAAATCCACCACAAACCCAAAAGAATCCCCAACCGTAACGCACACGAATACGACAAGTTCGATCATCCGAGAAATCCGAAGGAAACGGGATTGAATTCTTCAGTATGACAGAAAAGGTGCGCACAATTCAGAAATATAATCGACACAACAACTAATCATCTTGAGGATGAAAGGGTGAAATTTGAGAATGAATCGAAAGAGACAGTTCAAAAGCTCAAATCTCAGATTGTTAATGTTAGAAATGATGAACCTTTAGTTTTTGATTCAGTTGGAGTAACCGGTACTATTCTACGCGACGAGATTAACAGAACCTTGAAATCTGCCATAGAAAACTCCGAAGCTCTCGAACTAGAATTACTTAAAAATCATTATGAACTTGATCCACCTTTCGAAAAAGCAAAATACTCTGAATCAATCAACCCATTGCATGATGATGCAGTAAATGTTTCATCTATCACAGTTAGAAACGATTCAGGAATGTGTGAAGTCAGCCAAACGGCAAGGAAAAGCAAGAAAAGCAGAGGATAGAGATCGCAGAGGGTAGAGAGAAACACTGATGTAGAAACGTGTGTCAGTCAGGAGGTCATGAAAATACACAGGGTCGCAATGAAACGGACTGAGGGAGTGCAAGTGCTCCATGCGATATGTGAGCGTCTCGCGAAGAGCACACACAGCAAAAATCTTTGTCGAAGCTTAAAGCTAAAGCTGCGACGGGACATAATCGAACTATTGAGCGATGATTTCACACATGGTTACGCAAAGATAGTTCATATTCGAAATGATTAGTCATAAGAACAGGCCGCCTCGCGAGGAGCCGCTTCGGGTACTCGATCCTAGATAGGAACTCCCACCTCTCCTCTAAGTTACAAGGGAGCGACGCGAGTTGATAGGAAAATGTCTTACGCAGCTAGAGGATAGGCAAAATATAGTAGTATCTCAGGAAGTAAACATCATAAAATTTTCCCGATCCTCACACGTGAGTCACGTAAAAATTTTATAAATACTAGCGCTAAGTAATATAGGAAATCATATGTCTCATTATGTAAGGTAGATGGAATCCAATCTTTGGTTATACTAATATTATAGGACTATCTGTACTATTTCATATTGGGGAATACGTAACCCACGTGGAGATATTATGAATGCAAACGCTGATGAACATACAAGAATTGTAATTGAAAATTTTCCCGGCCCTCACACGTGAATCCACGAAAATTTTCAAATGACCAATTTCTTCCTCAAGAGGACATCATTTAGAAATCAACCTTAGTCTGCAAAGAAATGTCAGAGAATCGATTCATTTCAAAGGAATATTAGTTGAGAGTCCACGTGAGCCCGCGGAAATTTCCGAATGACCAATCTCACATCTTGAGAACCCAACAATTCTGGTCATTATTCACACTTTTCCCAAGACACAAAGTTGCCAGAGATCGATATTGGATATGGATAGAGGTATTGTAATACATCGTAGGAATATCGAGTAAATAGTGTTAGAATCTTATATCAATTAGTTGAAGTATCGTAGGAATATTGGGATGGATATTGATGAAAATACTATGGATATTGTATCAACTTTGATTAAAAGAAAGAACAAAATGTTCGAAATATCGTTTAAAATATCGCAGAAAATATTGAAAATTGTCGGTGGAATATTGTTTGAAATATTGAGGGAATATTGTAACAAAGTATCGAAAAATATCTTAAGAATATTGGAAAATATCGTAAAATTCATAGAGATCTCATACAAAACATAACCAAATTTACTCAGTTCCAGGACTTTACAGGTTATAAAGAGGAATATTGGTCGAGGGAGAAATATCAATCCAAAAGAGAGGCAAGAAACACAAAAATTGAGATCAATTCATGTACTCGAGACGAGGAATAATTATGGAATAAAATGGACCAGAGACCAACAATAAACCCAAGAAAAACTTTTTCAATATGTAATCAAAAGAATGACATGAGAATAACCTATGTAAAACATCATTCATTCAAACAAAACACGAAGGGCTTGTCGAGGACGACAAAAATCCCGGCCTCACACGTGTGACGCCATAGGTGATTGCCCTAGTTGATGTCATAGAGCAGGGCTAGCTCTATGCCGATGGATGTAAGCCATATCGAAATCCTCAATATGGCGCAACAAAATATCACTGAGTTATACTTGCTAAAGGCTGGTAAACATGACGTAGACCGCCAGGAATGTTCAAACACGAGCGTATATGCGCAAGAATGTGGAAAAATGTAGCCGCCGAGGCGCCAAACCTCAAGCGTGAGAACGAGTATAAATACGGTGCAAAAGCGCCCAGCCGTGCTTCTAGAATCACAGTCAACCACGTTCTTCGTAGCGTAGACATCGCGGTTAGCAGCATTTCAGGTCAAGTGAATCCAGTCCTTGGTTCTCTCGAACCACCTTAGAGTCAGTCAAATCACGAGTACATGTAACGGCCTCTCTCTCGGTTTTATAACTTACCTTTGAACAAACCTATACTGTATCCATCATCCCAGACTTGTCATTCAGAGAATACCTTGCACCCCAACTTACTGGTCCGACGGCTAGCACATGAACCTCAAGAACCCTGGTTCATAACATTGATCAATCACTCTGTCGTCGGTTCTCAAAGATCGATCGCTCGATGCATACCGCGGGGAATGAATCGCGCGATCACGTTTTGCTGAACTTTGCACTTTTACACGCGACGAGTCAAGGGCATATAGGCCACGACTCGCGCGCGCCGCAGCAGACCGCCCGGGGACTTCCATTTCGGGAGTGACCATCACTCTTCACATCAATCACAGAGCATATTTGTATCTTTCACCTCAATATAGTGTATATATAAATATTGAGTTTCTTCCCTTTGGTCATCGACACCCCACGTAACAGTATCTTTGGGTGAAATTCTCCGATCCTCTGATTGCCGCAGTCAGAATTTTGGAATTCTGTCGAAATAACTAGCTATGCTACAATGTTCATTTTCAAATATGCAGCAATTCGGTTTCCCCGGGATTTGCGTCAATCTCCTCTCTTTCGATCTACAAAAGCCTGTTGAGTGCTTCCATGCGTTCTCCTGACATTCGCTTTATTCGGCTGTGGTACATCCTCCAGAGTGGATTCGGGGAAAATTCTAGAGTACACATTTTGACGTGTTCCGCTTCCTTGATTGCCTCGCTCAAAATTTTGAAATATTGCCCAAAAAGCCTTCTAAGTGGCCAAGAAACTCCAAAACTGACGTGTTTTGGAGAACTTATACCCTTGAATTTCTCATTGAGTATGCAATAGTTTCCATCCCCATCAGAATTTGCGTAAATATCTTTTCTTCGACATACAATAGCTTTTCGAGCGCTCCAAAGCGGTTTTTGGTTTCTCGAAGAGAGAGTATTGGATCGGTGCGGAAATTTTTCATAAAATTTTTTCGAGGTTCTCATTTTTCACCCCTCGATTCTATCCCTATCCAAATTAGAGTCAATCCATCTTACTCTGCTCGCCGAGATCTATGAAATTGTACCCCTATACATTCCTTCCCTAATGCACAACGTTCTGTGTGAATTTTTTTAAAGCACAGCATTTCCGTGTCCGTATGTATGTGTGTCTGTGTTGCCTCTCCATTGTCACGCAATATTTCCTGGACCCTGCGACTTATCTTTATGAAACTTTGAGGGTTTGTTCTAAATTGATCAAGGATGAGCCCAGTCTCTTGACAGCTTCATACTCTTCATACTCTCTCTCTCCCACGGTGGATTGATTACCTAAAATGTATCATCATTTTCACACTATATTTGTTCAAATGACAAACCATCCAATATTCAGCATAAAGATATTTTGAATATCATTTTGGAGTATCCCCTGGTCATTCTAGACGAATTGATTAATACAGAACTAGCGATACTGCCTTGCTCGCCAACGCTTGCTAAGCTTCACTTTATTCGGAAAAATCGAAAGTTCTGCGATTTCTGGAAGTATTTTGAAATTTTCAGAAAGTCGATAAAGTCAGTTCCTAATATGCCTATTTACTACTGAGATTATCGATTAAGGCGATGCGGTCACCATGCACGCTGAAAGTTATTCCCACTTTTGCCCGATTCTCTTGCGATTTGAGTAAAAGACGAGAACACTCGCGTTTATCATCATCTAGCTCGAGTTCGTCTTCTCATCGTTTCACCGGAATCGCAAGAGAATCGGGTAAGTGAGAATTACAATAAGCCTATATTATAGGTTAGGAGGTGGCTGCGATCAAGTTATTCCCACTTTCATCCAATTCTTTTGCGATTTGAACTGAACGACGAGAAGACGAACTCAAGTTAGATGATAGTGAGTATTCATCTTCTCGTCATCTAGTCCAAATTGCAAGAATCTCGGAGAAAAGTGGGAATAACTTCCTTCGTGCACGATACACGGTGACCGCATCGCTTTAATAGAAAAATTCTGACGCTAATAATAATTAAGGTCACGAGTTTTTCTAACAATCATTTTCAATATCATGGAAACACCCATTTTTGCGCCCCTACTTTGATAGCTTTTCTCTGGGTTATGCGATATGGGCTATGAGTAATTTATACTCCAGAGATATTTGATTGTGAGATCTTCCCCAATACTCCTAAACACATTCCTCCTAATACTCCTAACATTACAAAAATGAACATAATACTCCTAACATTACAAGAATAGAGTAGTAGATTTTTGGAACAATTATTGTGTTCAACAAAAGAGTCGAAAAATTCTCGTTCAACCGTTCAAAGTATATCAAACAAATTCATTCACAATTCTCACAACAATATTTTCATTCAAAATAGTTGAATATATCTCTTAGTGTCCATCTCAATCATTTTTTGAAGTGATTGTACCTGAGTGTTGATAATATTTATTAAGATATTTATACAAAGAGTTTCGACATTTCTATAATGGAGCATCCTAAAAATCTAAAGAAAAAATCCAGAATTCCTTACATGTTCTTCAGGATTTTATAAAGGTTCACTCACAAGATAGGAGCATCCGCAAAAAATAGCGAATGATTCCTCAAGTTCATTGAAGAAAAAACTTTACAATGTTCGGTGAGACTGTTGTTTTTACATTCTTCAAAAAACCATTTACTTACTTTTGAATTCATCAATGGAGTTTTCAATCAATGTCAATTTTTCCAATTCCATTCAATCAGTTATCTCAAAAAAGACCATCGAATGAAATCCTAGTCGAGAGAAGATAAAGAAAGTGATGAGATGACTTGAAGATAACGAAAAGATAACTGAAAGATGAAAAGATAACCCAAAAATGGCATTTAGATAAAAAAATTATCGAAAGATACCTTTGAGATAAACTTAGATGATAAGATGGTCGGAGATCAATAAGTATTTAGATACACGCGGCATCGATTATCATAAAAGTCCTTAGAGGGAACTAACAGAAACATATAGGGTGTCCAAAGAGTAAGTACCCCCCAACCCCCATTTTTTTCAGAAATGGTTGGGAATCGGGAAAAACCCCGGAACACGTGTCCCCTTATTTTGAGAGGGACGTCCTATGGTGGCCTTGTTTTTCACCTTGAAGGTCATTTTCAAGGTCATTAGGAGATCAACTGGATTTTTAAAAATGAAAACACCTACTTTCGACCTCGAATTCTAAAAGAACATGAAAAATGATAAAAGTTTCATTTGACCCGACTTGACCTTGGCAAGATGAATGGACGTCAGCACGGGTTGACGATAACCGCTGTCGCTTCAAGAAAGAGCATTTTATCGAAAAATGTTTGGGATAAAAGTTGTTCATGATCACAGTAGAAATGAGCTAATGACCTTGTTTCCGACCTTGGAGGTCATGTTCAAGGTCATTTGGAGGTCAACTCGATTTCTTCGAATAGAAACACCTGATGTCAGCTTCAAATTCTGAAAAAACATGAGAAAGGATGAAACGTTCGAAACTCTTTTTGACCTGACTTGGCGAGATGAATGGGAGTGAATATGACCTCCAAGGTCGGAAACAAGGTAATTAGGTCTCTTCTACTGTAATCATGAACAATTTCTATCCCAAACATGTTTCGATGAAATTCTCACTCTTGGAGTGACAACGCTGCCCGTCGACCCGTGCTGACCCCCATTCATCTCGCCAAGGTCAAGTCGGGTCAAAAAAAGTTTCGAACGTTTAATTACTCCTCTGGCTTTTTCAGAATTCGAGGTTAAAATTAGGCGTTTCTATTCGAAAAAATCGAGGTGACCTTCAAATGACCTTGAAAATGACCTCCAAGGTCGGAAACAAAGTGATTAGCTCTTTTCTACTGTGATCACGAACAACTTCTATCCCCAACATTTTTCGATGAAATGCTCACTCTTGGAGCCACAGCGGTTACCGTCAACCCGTGCTGACTTTCATTCATCTCGCCAAGGTCAAGTCTGGTAAAAAAGAGTTTTAAACAAAAGTTTCATCATTTTTTATGTTCTTTCAGAATTCGAGGTCGAAAGTAGGTGTTTCAATTAAAAAAAATCCAGTTGACCTCCGGATGACCTTGAAAATGACCTTCAAGGTAAAAACAAGGCCACCATCGGATGTCCCCCTGAAATGAGGGGACACGTGTTCCGGGGTTTTTCCCGATTTCCAACCATTTCTGAAAAAAGGGGGGGGGGTACTTACTTTTCGGGCACCCTGTATATGAAGCTAAAGCGTCGAGTAGGGCCAGTCTGTCTCACCTCATCGTAAGGTGAAGTCGATGCCGCTTCTGATGATTGAGGAGTTAACTCGAGAGCCAACCCGTAAGAGATATAGGTTCAATCGGGGGATATCACAGGAAGGTTCATAGGTAAGTAATCAAAAATAAAACATTGAATACTTATTTAATATTATATGAAAAGTTCAAACTAACACACTCACTTTTACTCACTCATATGAACACACATAGTTACAGACAAACACACACACACTAATTCGCGCTCATTCATTCACTTACGAATATAATTATCACACAATCTCACCAACACCAACAAGTTGAATCATCACATCGAATATAATATAACTCTTATGTTATTCAATTTCAGAATATAGATCAGTAGACAATCCACAAGCAGCTGATCATTCAAAGGATGACAAATAATGACTTTGCCACTGGAACTGTCAAGAGACACATTAAAAGGCTGCACTGGTAAGTTATTATAATAACATTCAAATGATCAATGATTATCGATATAGAATATATTTTAATTATTAAGTATGTGATAACTCTTCCAACACATACTCAATCATCCAACCTTCTATACATGCACATACACAAACAATTTCAATATTCAATATCTATACATACAACCTCCCTCATAATTCCATGAGACACAGACATACACACACATATACACTTATGCACACAAACAAATTCAATCATATAATTATAGAAAAATAATCCGATATAATGATTTTTTTTATCCTACAGCACCTTCAAGGGCGAGAAGGACTGTATCTCGCCAACCAATTGGATAATTCAACTCAACAGGGAATCAAAGAGCAATTACGATGCCATCGTTGTTAAATAGAAGACGTACTCCAGGTGATTCCAAAAAATTTAATAATATTTAATCAAGGTGTTATCAAATTTATCTTTATACTATTTCTTAGATATTATGAAAATTCTTCAAAATTGCAGTAAAGAATATGTTCATTGAATAATCTAATAAAATTCAGCAGAGATGGGACATTTGCCCATCTCTTCCCTCTCGTCTCCTTTCGTTTCATAGGTTTAATTAGAATAAACTTCCAAATAATTTTAAGATGACTTGAAAAAGAGGATATCATGATTTTTCTGAGGTTCAACAAAATCCAATTCATTTACTTTTCAATTTCGACGATTTCAATTGATTGCAAAATCATAATTATCTTAGAATCAGAACCATGACGATAGGACAGAGTTTCCAAAAATGAGTAAACTCAACATCACAATAGAATTTTTCTTGATAATAAACGACGTGACTCCCACGTACAAAGAATCCAATACTTGGCTATCGCCTGCGGTAGGGTGCCTCACAAAAGTGCTGAGGTAATGTCAAGGATTCGGTGTTCTTATTAGCTGACTGACGGATCCCATCAAAGAATTTCCGACCAACTGAATCCCTACATTTCTGAGTCATTCTACACAGAACCCTGAAAGGTGCCCTGTTAGTAAATGACTCATCCATAGATTTGTATATTCTTTTGGAAGTAAAATTCTGAGCTACGAACAAACATACTCTGACTGCATCATTCAATAATCAATAAATGAACAAAATAGAAGAAAAATTCCCCCCGTAATAACTTTTAGATGATTTTGCAATCAATTCAGATCGCAGTGAGAGATCAAATTTTTCCTTGTTTCCATCATACTGGATCCATAATGAATAACAAATATTATCAAACTTTCAACATCTATTGTTGCAGAATGGACTTACACTAAACAACAATGAGAGACCCTCATACAACCACATTGATAACATAAAACAAACAATCACATCAATTACGACTACCACACTTCGATTCTGCACTGATGATAACGTTGCGGTGACTCGCCTAGGCCATGGTTCAAGAGTGACTAACTTCGCTGAGAGCAACCGAAGCAAAAAATCCACAACAATCTGCCCAACACTACACTCTTTACATATAGACCATAATGCAAACATTTCATTACAACTGTTACTACTAAGACACCAACATTACACTGGTGATGACGTTGCGGTGACTCGCCTAGGCTATGGCTCAAGAGTGATTAACTCCGCTGAAAGCGACCGAAGCGAAAAATCCACAACAAACTCATCATGATTACAATTTATACATGTAGACCACGATGCAAACATTTCATCACAACTATTAAGACACTAATTTTACACTGATGATGACGTTGCGATGACTCGCCTAGGCCATTGTTCAAGAGTGATTAACTCCGCTGAGAGCGACCGAAGCGGAAAATTCAAAACAAATTCATCAACACTTCACACACAACACAATAACACAATTGAAACAGTATAACAGACAAGCTAACAATTTCTATAATGCAACAATAGGAGTTTCATTCATATTCATCAATATCATCATTCCAGATGATTATCGAATTTTTTATGTGTATTCGATACATAGTTGGAAAAATATCCAACAATCAACTACTTTCATAGTCAAACCACTAGAAATTTCACTCAAAAATCATCAGTTTCTCATAGTCGAACAATAATAGCTTCGAAAAATTACTTGATGAATGAAGAAAACGATTTTATTCAAATATTAGCTGAAAATTGAAAATTCATAGCAAAATCACTAGAAATTTCAATGAAGAATCATCGATTTCTCAGAGTCGAACAATAGTAGCGTTGAAAAATTATTTGATGAATGAAGAAAACGATTTTATTCGAATATGAGCTGAAAATTGAAAATTCATGTTAAAATCACTAGAAATTTCAATAAGAAATCAGCAGTTGCTCATAGTCGAACAATAACAGCTTGTGTAGATTACATGATAAATGAAGAAGTCATTCAAATCTTAGGTGAAAATTAAAAATATAATGGACAATTAAACAAATAATGGATAATGAAAAAAAATCATCAAGAAACGACGAACTAACTCAAAGATTTAAAAAATAGTAATTCCTCACGATTGGATGATACTATCTTTGAATGAAGATTGAAAAAACCTTCTCTAATGAATTACATAGTACATAAAAAATAAATTACATTAACATGATACCTAAAAGATGAGAATAGAGGAAAATTACTCGAGAAAGTAAAACCAACCGAGAAAGCAAAGTAGAAATAATCAAAAAGCGACGAAATAACTTGAAGACAACTATAAGATAACTAAAAAAATGAGAAGATAATAAAAAGATAACGTTCAGATAAAAAGATAATCAATAGATAACTTTAAGATGATCCTAGATTATCTGAGATGATCTTAGATGAAACATAAACTTAGATAATGAGTCTTTGGATATTCACGACACATAAGGTCTATTGTCGCTCTTATAAACCAAATCCATATTTTTTCCGTTAAGTTGGCGGCCCTGCTTACGATTTTACGTTGGCATCCTTGCTCGGGGGGGGGGGGGGGGGGTCCGGACAGACGGGATTTTGCCCGCGGCTTGATTATGTTAAAATTTTCATAAGAATTTCCATTTTCACAAAAAAAATTGTTTTTTGCAACTGTGTGCGCGAAGTTGTAAAAAAATGAGACTTCTCTTCATTATTTACAGTGCGAGAAGTAATGCGTGAATGACTTCTCGCACAGTTTTACATTTACGCACTGGTGAAGTGTGCGTAAATGTAACTTCTCGCTCTAATGCATTTGCATTCACGCACAGTTCCAAAATATGATGTCACGTCATCCCTCTGAATTTGGCCTTTCTTGAAAACTTCGTTCTCAAGACGATCTTGCTCGGACAGTGGTGCATTTAATTACGACTTCGCGCACAGTTGCAAAAAATAGTATACGCAACACGTGCGAGAAGTTTCCGCACTCGTTTGGCAACTTGTGCGGAAATTGACCTTCTCGCACTTGTTGCGTAATATACTATTTCTTCACCTTCTATGTCACTCAAAATTTGGCGAACACCTCCATGGATCTCTCTCAAATTTTGAGGCATTATTCTATTTTTTTGGGCAATGGGCCCTGTCATTTTTGAACATCTTTCGCCGATTCATATTGACACAGATGATGTTTCTCACGTAAATTTGATCTTTTTGCCTAAATTCTTCCATGAAAATCCTTCGAATTCCTCATCTTTTACCTCTCGATTCCACATCCACCCGAATGGAGATAAGTTTACCTTATACTCCTCGCCGAAATCTATGGAAGAGTACCCCTATACAATCAGTCCCTGATACATAACGCTGTCTGTAAAGTATGCTAAACCACACCTTGTATATGTTCTTATATATGTAAGTGAAAATGTTCTCTTCCTATTTGTCATCTTATCTGTCCCAACCCTCCTTCAATCCTCATGAAAGTTCAGGAGTTTGTTCTCAATCTATAATCAATGTCCCCATTCTACTATCATCTCCTCGCTTCCAATACTCCTTATTTCTTATCCAATCAATCAATATAAATTCAAAATTATCTTTGAACGATATTCGTATGAACGCTTCAGTATCCAATGTTTAGCATGTAAATCTTTCTCTCGTCGACGCGGCATATTTGTTTGCATCCTCAATCGATTCGTGAACACCTAACTTTGATTAGAATTTCTATTTTCCAAAAAAATTTTTCGATCATCCGAAAAAAAATTCTATGATTCTCCATTCCTCAATCAACACTAGTCCCTTCTAGAATTTACAGTCGTATCCTAAGACTCTATGCTCACTTCAGTGTAACAACAGATTAAATGATATTTTGAACCAATATTAATAACTTCTAACCTCATAGCGCATCATAAACTCTCGTCAGTTTAATTTTCTTACTTTGAATTTCACCCAATGAATGATCAAATCGGAGAATACGAAGGTACCAATAACTCCCTCCCTTTCGATGTTAAAATGAAGGAAACGACAAAAATTGGATTTGGATTTGGAGCTATGTACAATGATAATTGATACAATTTCCCACGAAATTAAATATTTGAATAATCCACAGGGATCGAGGAAGCATTCTGCAAATTTTTTTTTGCAGTGTATTTTGCTTGTGCTCCATTCAACTGTTGCCAGCTTTCAGGGGAGATTCAGAAAAGAGTGTTGAAGCACACATTTCGACGTGAAATTCGTCGCTCGTCCGATTGTCACATTGAAAACTTCGGAATTCGAGGAAAAGCCCTCGAAATAGCTTAAAACCTCCAAAGAATGGCTTTTTCAGAGACACTGGCTGTATTCTTGGATTTGTATTCAAAATTACAACAACCTTTTACTCCATTAAAATTTGCATCAATTGCTTTCCGTCCGAGTAGGACCAATATTACCTCATTTCCTGGGCGAATCTCACCTTCTCATGACAGTCCTAATCGCATGAGTTTAGGAAGCCGCTTGCGAGGGGAAATATTAAGATTCTGCATGACGAAACTTACGATTGTTCGCCCTCGAACTGCCCGAAATCACACATTTTCGGGATGATGATAATTGCCGAATGATCCGCGGGGAGGGAATGAGTGTGCGTCGTATATTTTCCCATACATGTACAACCTGAGTATTACTCCAATCTTGAAATGTATTTGCAAGCAACACGCGACTCATAGAAAAAGACTATTCCGAAAATGAGATCTTCAGGAGGTTAAATATGTGCGTTTCACACAATCGAAGATTAAAGATGCATAGAGTTCATCATGCCTGTGCCGTGACACTTGAAGTGAGACTGCAGAGCGAGCCACAAAAACATCTGTTAATTCTCCAAGTCCTGAAATGTCAAAAAAATGTAAGATTGATGTGCAGTGATTTCGGAATTCTCTCGAAGTCAGACCCAATACCCTCGTATGCATTCCGCTTCTATTTTCGCGATAATGCTTAGAAATTGTAATCATTTTTCGAGGGTTTCCAACAATCCCCCAATTACTGAACGTGATGTCACACGCCAGGGATACTCTCTCCTCCCATGGCCCATTCCATCAGATTTAGCCACGCTACCTCCCCCTGTAGCCAGAAGTCATTGACGGATGGTTCTTCATCTCCGACAAATTCGTCATGGAGAGAAAATCATACAAACTTCTGCCAAGGATCAGTTTTTTAGAAATCGGATCACCTAGGAATCGAGTTCTCACGTGGATCGATTCGGAATTGGGATTTGTTCTCTACGTTCTTGCTGGGACTGGAGATGACGTGGGATTTCCGGACCCTCACTCAGATTTTCTCGATCCGCTCTCCTTCGAGATTATTTATTCCAAAAGAACACTGATCTTTTGCTGTACCAAAGGGAAGCGGTCATGGGAGGGTTCAGAATCAAATTTTCACATCAGTCTCCTATGAGGCTTATCAAACAATAGACTAGGGAGCTTCAGCGGATCAGATTTCCGCTCATTGGATGACGGACAGAGTATCTGATGGTTCACATTTCTTCTGTTTCACTGTCAGAATCTTCATTTAAGGACTGTCGAGCTTTCATCTCTGCTTCTACTTTGATATTAGCTGGTATCCGTTCATGCTTTCCATGTGTATTCTCACCGACCCAACTCATTTCAAGCTCAAACTGTTTGTCTTTCAATTCATCGTGAACAAGATATATTATACGAGCTGCTTCTTTAACGATCTCTTTAGGATCCATTGTACTCAGTTTTAGTTTTTCGATTTCTGTCTTCGCCGATTGTTTGGCTTTACCTGCAATAATATTAGTCATGAGTGAGGATCCTTGGATCTGTCTGGATTTTCTTCACGACCTTGAGGATATTGATGTAACTCCTAATGTTTAGTATGAGGATATTAAATCCATTTGAATACCATAACTCATCATTTCCAGGATTCGACCATGAAGCGATCGCGCGTCAATTTTGCATAATCCAAACGCATTTTTTGTGATGAGACCAGTTAGTTCGCTATGTGGGACTGGCCCAGAATCGGTGTTCCTCCCGGATTAATCTTGCTCAGTGTTGAGCCGCAATGAGCTAGGAGTGCATGGTGGGTCGGAAAGCCGAAAAGGTGTGAGGTGCGGAAACATGGGATTTTCTCGTTGGATATGTACAGAGGTATCCTCATGATCATTTTCCACCGAGAATCAAAAGAATCTGTAGAGGAATTTCGAAGGAAAATCGATTTTTCTCAATTGTATCGGGGTTTTCATCAAAATTGAGTCCTTTCACCGTGTGATATCTGTTCCTCAGATTTATGATGAAGATGATCGTCAGATAATGCTCTGACGATCATCTTGTTTTGATGGAAAATTGAGATGTCTCTGTGACTTGACTTTCACAGGCCTCAGTGTAATTGAGCGAGTATGAGGTTTTAATGCGTAATACGATCAATTATCAGAGCATCAGGATTTCGAATCCTATCATCAGATCATTAGATTATATCATTATATCATAAAATATAGTTCTGAATCTTGCCAATTGATAAGGATCAAAGTATCATATTCTAATCTGATTCATCTGAAGTGCATCTCAGTCTCAATAATCAGAGGCCTTTCCTATCACTTTGTGTGGAATAGTTCGTAGATTGTATGAGAGAGAGTGTTGACACAGAAGGAAAATAGCTGATGCAAAATTGCGAGGAATGATATACAGAGTTCTTAAGCTCTTGGACCGTGAAAGGATGCAAATCACTCATCATTTCCACCACAATAGGATGACATTCTGTCAACCGAAGATAACGCTGAGAAACCATTGATCATTCAAGTTCTGCTATCTCTAAAAAGGCGATGTTTTATAAGCGCATGAAATCAAGAATACAAAACTCGCTAATGATTTGTCTTTATCAATTTTGATCATCAGAATACCTACGTGTAGAGATGGTGGGTAGTTTGCATTGTGTCACGCTCAAAAAGTAACGAGATCTCGTATATCTGCATTCGCAAATTTGGATGAGCTATGTTCTTTATGTGTCAACCGATTCCATCTCACCCACCGTACAGACTATCCCACAGGAATGGAGAGAGAATGTCTCGAATTGTTCTTGATTGGATGAATTATGAATAGATCTGATCCGAATATGATAGCTTCGAGGAGGTGCAGCACCATCTCTGTCTGGCTTAGAAAATCGGGAGGGGGGCTCAAGGATGGGAATTATAGGTATTTTCCGAAACAAGAACAATGGCGTAGTCAGTTTCAACAGATCGCTGAGCGCATGCGACATTTCGTTCGAAACGGAGAGAACCGACCCAAATACAATTCCAGACTGATCCGTCAAGTTAAATAGGACTAGTTTCATCATCTTGAGGTAGAAATCCTGAATTCCCCGTTAAGATGCTTCAAAACTCCTCTGGTGGATCGCAAGCGTATAACTCGTCCGGAGTTGTGCAAATGTATCGAGAGTGAAAGGATTTTCTAAACATTTGATTCAGAGATATGCTCATTTTCATATCTATACACATCTATAATGAGACTTTTTGAGATCATTTCAAATATAATTTGCCAAGTTCTGGTACGCGTCCTCATTTCTGGAAGTTTTCTGAGGACGTGTCTAGGATTGTGTTATCATTTCAGAGATTATCGTTCGAAAGACTGTTATAATTGCGCGGAGTATATATTTCTGCAATGTTCAAAGTTAGTTTAGGTCTCGGCTACTCACTGTTTCGCAAGAACCAAACATCGGTAGCAATCGCATACTCAAGCGACACACCACATTGCTTTGTACGTAGTCTTGGAATATAAGTTTCATGTCAAGGACTCTCTCGACTCATGTTATTTCCCAACCTACACCACCACATCATGCCTCATTATCATGGCATTTGGAAGATTTCGTCCTTCGATTCTGGATAATATCAGCGGCAGTATCATCGGAGCAGTACATCTGGCGGCGCTTCGGCCGACATGCTGTGTAGCTCAGTTCGTACAGTGCTGATGTGCGTGTGCATGCAGAAAAGTGCGCGGAGAGAGAGGAAGCACCGCCGTAGTACAAACTCCCGAAGCTGCGGCTATCTCTTCTCGGCGGCGCGAATGTTCAGCCGACGCGCCGCGAATCAAAATCACCCACCGAGATGTAAACAAAACGTTCCGTCGGGATATGAACATACGTGAGATAACGTTCATATCCAGTTTAAGAGTGCAAGAAATGTGTAGACTCGTAGGTTGATGCTTATGGTCTCTGCTTTTTGCTTAGAGGGCCTTTGATCAAGTCCCGAACTCGCCAATTTTTTCTTTCCCACAATTTTCTCTGGATCCTCTGACGATGAAGGATTATCAAACTATGATATAAAAGAACTCATCCCGTACATGTCTCTCGCCAACATGCATGTTTCGTCGATTCTTGTTATAGAACCCTTGAATTGATTTGATCCACTTTTCAACGCTGAAATTCTAATCAATATACAACGTGAACCATGAATCGCTTCTGAAATCGATTCAAGCCTTAATTACCTACGTGGTTGATTTTGGACACATTGGAAATTACATCATCGTCTGAAACAATGAAACTCTTTTTCCGAGACACAGGACTTGGGTGTAGATTTATTTTCCAACATTCTCCCACAAATGTGACCCTCCCGATAATTTTACATCTATCATTTCTCAAACGGTGAATGGATTAAATACCCAAAATCCATTACCAACCAAAGTGGGAATGTTCATTTTCTAGAATATTCAGATGAATGGAGGTTCAATAGGTTGTTCGAGATCTACTTGCTATATTGATGTCATTTTGAAAGTGAATTTTGCAACTTTTAACTTAATTTTTCCGGATCTGTAATAGTTCATCATAGGTCCGATCTCCAAAACTAACTTCATTCATGAATCACATCGGCACACAAAAAAAGTATCTGTACTTTGGACCAGACCTACTTTTCTCCATGTATTCTGGCACGCTGAATACGAATCTGAGGTCGGTTAGGCCTGTCCCTATCTTGATTTCGAGAAAGTCGTGGGAAATTCGGTGGAAACCGTGGAAATAGCGCAGAATGGAACGATTCTCTCAAGAACAAGAGGTAGCCGGGTCAAACCGACTTCAAATTCGGATTCAGCGTGCCAAAATACATGATGAAAAGTAGGTCTGATCAAACGTACAGATACTTTTTTTGGGTGCCGGTGTTATTCATGAGAATTCAATAAATTTCAGCCCTTGGGAAACATTCATGCTAGTCTTCATATAGTTGAGCTTTGAGAAAATTATTTTTTCATATCACTCGCTGCACCAATTTTGAGAATTGGATGGATTTATTGGGAAATTTGAAATGTGCCAAAAGTCTACCACGTGAATAATCGAGCTTTCCATCGATTTATGGTTCACGTTATACACTGGTCAGGGATTCAGCGTCGAAAAGTGGATTGCATAACTTCGATGATTCTATAATAGAAAACGACGAAACATGCATGTCGGCGAGAGACATGAACGCAATGAGTTTCTTATATCAAAATTTGATGATTTTTCACTATTAGAAAATTCAGAGGAAATTCAGAGGAAAAAAAATTGGCATGTTTGGGACTTGAACCACGGCCCTCTAAGCGAAGAGCAGAGACCATAACCATTAAGCTGCGAGTCTACACATTTCTTGCACTCTTGAACTTGATATGAACGTTATTTCACGTGTGTTCATATTTCGACAGAACGTTTTGTTTACATCTTGGTAGGTGATTTCGAGTCGTGGCGTGACTGCTGAACATTTGCGCCACCGAGAAGAGATAGCCGCAGCTGCAATAGTTAGTCCACCATGGCGGCGCCACCTCTCTCTACACTGTCCAGTGATATAGTGATGATACGAGGTAATGGAGTCTTCACGTTTCGATGGTGTGTTCATCAAGTGTGCACTCAAACAAATCTCGCCATTGCGTGGGGTGTAGTGACGAGGTAGAACGCTGTGTTACCGGCCATTTTGGAGCAAGGCACAGGAAGGGAGTACTCAAAACGACCATATTCCACTGAATTCAGATAGTGAGTGTTCCATCTCGCGCAGTGAACACGGCGTTTACGTCGCAAGGGTATGAGTGCTACTCAACTGATCAGACGTTCCCCTCATGATCGGACGATTAAGAGCGGCATCGAGGACAGCAGCACTCATGAATAAGGCATTCGTCCTTTCCCATCCACAACATTGCATTACTCCATATCGTGATAGTGCACATCACACGAGATAAGGAAGAGAGAGTTCGATCAGTCAACAATTTGTTCACATCATCGACGTGGCTGTTACTACATCGCTCTCTGGTAGGCAAACAGTGTTGGAGCCAATAATATTACTATATGACTCGGCTAATGCAAGCTAATTTTAATCAACGAATCTGTTGATTAAGTGACATAGATCGATATTGGATCACTCCAATTCGATCTATGTACCTTCAAGGCACCTCGGAATTTGAGTGTCCAACTTGAAGGATTTTGATGGAATTTCAAATACACGAGAAAACACTCAAGAATCCATTTCTTCTCCATAACTGTCACTACAGGCGCAATTTAGGAATTTCATAGTGAATCCTGTAAAAATACGGACGGGAATACCAAAACGCAAATAAGTCGAACTCGAGTAGTTCCGCTTGTCCAGCATCGCGAGAAAACAGGAAAATAGTGCGATACAGTGTATATTGTGGTGTCCCGCCCGGGCCGAAGTGGCCCAGATTACCCGAGGTGATTGCGGATTGCTGACATTTGAGTCGTCTTCTCTAGATTAAGCAATTGAAATTGTAGAGACAGGTTGATTCAGCGCATCGTTGTCGCCGTACAAGAAACTCCCTTAGCAACTCCGAGTTACGCGCACGGCCAAAAGCAGGTCAAGTTCCATAATCATCAAAAGGTATAAAGATTGAACATCACCATCAGTTAATTGATCAGTCTTGAAACGTAACTCTTGAGCTCACGCGCAGATTTTACGTTTCGAGGCTGATCAATTCAATAATGCTAATGTTCAATTATTATAGCTTTTGATGATCATTTTGATCTGGGCTCCCTCGGATGTGGCGTCCCGCCCACAGCCGAGGTGGCCCAGATTATCCGAGGTGATTGAGGATTGATGACATTTGAGTCGTCTTCTCTAGATTAAGCAAATAAAGTTATGAAGACAGGTTGATTCAGCGCATTGTTGTCGCTGTACGCGTAGCTCACTTGGCAATTCCGAGTTACGTGCACGGCGAAAAGCAGGTCGAATTTCCATCGCTATGAAAATTGAACATTCATCAGCTAATTGATCAGTCTTGAAACGTAACTCTCAAGCTCAAGCGCAGATTTTATCCAAGTGTTGAGCAAGACAAAGTGAATTTTTAGCGAGGGACTGAGTCGACTGAATCCCGCCACGCATCTCCGGCGTCATGCAGGGTATGTGCAAAGAACGAACCTGTCCATCAGCCTCGAGGATTTCCAGTTCTGCGAGTCGAGATACCCTGGAATAAAATTAAGATTCAACATAATTGTATGTCGGAGAAGAAACCTATCACTGTCACCTTTGGATTATCTCATTTGGAATTAGTATGAAAATCTATAACTATTGAGAATATCAACTTCTATTGATTAGATTGACCTTTCCCTCCATGATCATTATGAATATCTCATTTTCCAAAATTCAAATTCCGTATATATACAATAGGGTGACAGTTATTTCCCAATTTTTGAATTTCCTACGGGCACGCGCGGAAATCTAAAATTTAGGGTGAAAAAGATGAAAGCGATTTTTTTGAGATTTTCAGAGATAGCCCTTACGGCGATGCGGTCACGGTGCACCGCGACCATGGACCTTGAAAATACACCTTACATAAAAAGTTTGATGATTCAAAGTAAGAGACGAGTTGTTAAATACTTGTCATTGTCCAACTTGTATTCTTCAATCTGTCGCTTAGCCCAAATCATAAGGGAATCGGAGGAAAGTGGGAATAACTCGGCCGCGGGAACCTCTCAACCTATAATATACGCACATTTTCATTCCCAAGTTTATCCGATTCTCTTGCAATTTGGGCTTGACGAAGAGCGGACAAACCTGAGTTAGATGATAACAAATATTTGTGCGCTCGTAGTTTAGCTCAAGTCGCAACAGAATCGGAGGGAGCTGAGAATGATTGTCAGCTTGCATGGTGACCGCATCGCCTTATAGTGCCCATTTTGACCTACTTTTCTGATTTTCAACCTCTAACGACCAAAAAATACACTTATGACATCTTTTTGAGGCTCGTTCTTGAGTACAAAGAGGCCCTCAAAAAAATGTTTGATGCATGGAATCGACGTAAAATTCTCTGAACTTTCGAAATATGTGATGGAAAATCCCGTTCTAGACGATCTTGAAGAGCTACTTTCAATTTTTGGCGAAAAGAGACAAACTTTTTCCTCTGAAATCGTGTTCAAACGGCATTTTGACATCCAAAATCGACGAGTACGGCTCCGGAACGTCAATAGAACGTTTCTTCGGATCCTAAACCACAAAATCCACGGGTCTGGGGAGTTTTGAAAGACGAATCTGGGCCCAAGGTAACGACCAAAACGAAACAAAGTTGGTGTAACGGCTTTTCATCGTCATAAAGACCTCTCACCACGTTCGATTTCAATTCTGAGCAACAAATAGCTTCTGAGAAAATATCATACGACATGGTTTCGACGTAAAATTGGCTGTTCTGCCAGATTCCGTGATCACAATTGGGATCGGATGGCGTTTGAAGCGAGAAAACCCGTGATCTCATTGGAACATACCTTTCTTGAATGAAAACTCCATCTCAAAACCCGGTCTTCTCGGTCCCAGATTCGTCTTTTACAATTCTTATGACCCATAGATTTTGTAGTTTAAGACTCAATAGAACGATTTTTTAGATTTCCGAGTCGTATCTATCGATTTTGTGTGTCAAAATGCCGTTTGAGCGCGATTTGACATGGAACAATCGTCTTTTTCTGCGAAAAATGTAATCTAGCTCTCCACGATCGCCTCAATCGGAACTTTCCATCTCATATTCTCAAAGTTCAGACAAATTTACGTCGACTACACGTATCAAAAATTTTTTCGGAGAGCTTTTCTGTACTCAAAAATGAGCCTCAGGAAGATGTCATAAGTGCATCATTCTGATCGTTGATGGGTTAACTGCCATTTTTATGTTTCGGTAGAAGCGCTGGCCACTTCGGCGGCACTCTCCGACATTCCCTGAAGACTTCTGAGAAGATAATACCCGAAGTAAAATTTGAAGAGGAATGATACAATAAAATCATTCATCAGTGGCTACGAGTTGGTCGACGTCCGGTAACACCAAATTCACATGTTGTATAGGGGAGAATCATATGATTTCTCATCTTTGGCTGCACGCTACTATCTCACAACAAAATGAAACATCGTGACTTGATAAGGGACGTGGTTGACGGCACGATGAAACACTATTCTCCTTACTTCGATATTATCCAGTCCTAATGGAACAGAGATTCGCCGAAAGAATCAAAACTTGGTCTTCTCAAGATAATTCGTTTCTTGCCTCGATTTTCGAGCGGAACTCTCATTACGGTAACTCGGAATACCTTCGATTCATCTGTTCCCCATGTCATATTCAACCGGGAATGACATCATCTGTTACTACTACCCCCCCTCTCATTTGAAACATATCGATCATCTATTTGAAATCAATGCGATGTATGGAGGGGGGGGGTGGGGTCACTGCGAATTATCTCTCCACATTTCCTCATGGATGAAAGAATTGTGTTTCACACTCATCACTCAATAACACATGTGAAAGTTCACTTTGGAGCCTCGGGAGTAGGATTTGTAACACTTAGTTCCAGCTGTTTTCAAATCACCGCCTATATTGGTTTTTGCCTATTCAGAAGCCACGATCTCCACATCTCCTTGACCATAGGCTACATTATTGAGCATGACTTTGACTTGCTTCAAGCGTCAAATCTCATAAACCGAGATTTTCATAGTAAATCGATAGTCCGAATCATAATAACAACAACAATCTTCTCGTTTACGGCGTGAATCGTGTTTCCCGGAAATTGTGACTTGCCAATCTCGCGGCACGCTCCACCCTGCTTGTGTTTAATAAACTCCCCCCACTCTTGACCAAAACATACTTCATGATCGAAACACAGCCTGTCAATATTTTGTGCGATGTATAAGAATTCCACAGTCCAAGATTGCGAGAACGCAAATGCAATTCGTTTTCATCATTAAAATAGCAGTCAACAATACCGACAGTAAAACCTCGTGTTACTGGGTTACTGCAAGCACCGCAGTTATACCTTCGAATTTTACCTGGGGTATGATCTTCTCAAAAGTATTCAGGAAATGTCGGAGAGTGCCGGTGAAGTGACCAGCAATTTGATCGAGAAACTAAGAATGGCGATTCACCCATTAACGACCAGAATGATACACTTATGACAACTTTTTGAGGCTTACTTTTAAGTACAGGAAAGCCCTCGGAAAAAATTGGTGATACGTGTAATCAACGTGAAATCGTCTGAACTTTGAGGATATGAGATGAAAAGTTCCGATTGAGGCGATCGCGGAGAGGTAGATTACATTCTTCGCAGAAAAAGACGATTTTTTCCATTTAAAATCGCGCTCGAACAGCATTTTGACACACAAAATCGATGGATACGACTCTGGGAGCTGGAAAAATCGTTTTAGGATTGTAAAAGTCGAATCCAGGACCGAGAAGACCGGGATTTGAGATGAAGTTTTCATTCAAGAAAGGTATGTCCTAATGAGGATTCGCGATTTCTTGCTTTTAACGCCATCCGATTCCAATTCCGATAACGGAATCTGAAAGAACAGCTAATTTCACGTCGAAAACTCGTCGTATGATATTTTCTCAGGAGCTATTTAATGCTCAGAATTGAGATCGAACGTGGTGAGAGGTCTTAATGACGAGGAAAAGCCGCACTCAGACAAAACATTTGTAGTACCTACCGAAGCTCTTCGGTGGTTTCTACCAAAGTTGTTCGGTAGGTGCACGGCCAGTACAAACAACTCTGTCATTGCGAAATGCCTCAATGGAATGGTCTGAAATTCTACATACACATAGTTGAAGAGCCCTTCTTCTATGTAGGGAAAGTTTCATGATGAAAATCGATAACAGGAAAATTGAAAAAATCATACAATTTTTCATCATTTTTGTGAGTTCCTTCACCGCGAGCCAAGCGCAAGCATGATCTTCGACATGCGAGAAACTTTTCCAGTTTTGAAGTATCGCGAAACCCAAAGCGAGAAAGTTGTTCAGAATCGTCTAAACAATGTTAATTTACGAGATTCAGATCGATTCATGCGATACAAAGAAAGTTCCAAGAGTTTTGTTGAGGCGAGGCGTCGTGAACTCTGACTTTTACTCGTCAGCCGCTTCAAGATCCAACTACAAAAAGGACTCCAATTTTTTTCCCTGTTGCATCAATCGATCTGAATTTTGGAAATTGCGTGCGTGCGAGGCTCTTCGCGTAGTAGTAGTAGTGTAGTGCCCTCTCTCACACCCTGATCATGTTGAATGTGAATATTTCTTCCCGTATGTGAATATTTTGAGCCCCCCTGCAGCCCTGCTCCCTGGGACAAGTGGAGTAGTTGCTTATAATCATTTTTTGCGAGAATTTTCACTCGCGTAGAATTATTTTTATAGCGTCTTACCAAGGTTTTAGGACAGTTAGGTAAATTTTTCGGACTTAGAAAAATTCTAGTGGCCCTATGTTTGCAGATTGATCCTCCCAATGCATGGTGTGATAATTGAATAATTTTTTTGATGTATAATTTGGACATGCTGATGATTCTGGCCCGTTCCAATTCCACGTGAGTACTCCTACACCCCGGACAAGGAAATTCTTTCGAATTTCATCCTACCCAAATCCTATTATCGGACTCTGGCAGGGTGTGAGGTCATTTTGTGGTGACTTGGACTTTGGGTGGTTGGGAATTTTCACGGACTAGACTCAGCTGCTGAGTATTTGGAAATTTTCTAGGACTTTTTGAATTAATTTAGGGGTACTAGGAAATCGGACAAGACTCAATTGCTGAGTATTAGGTTCTCTAGGAATTTTCTGGGACTTTTGAAATAAAATTGGAGGTACTAGAAAATCGGACAAGACTCAATTGTTGAGTATTAGGTTCTCTGATAATTTTTTCTAGGACTACAACATAATTCGGGGGTACTAGGAAATCGGACGAGACTCAGTGCTGAGTATTAGGACCCGTGGAAAATTTTCCAGGACCTTTGAATAAATTCAGGGGTACTAGGAGACCGGACAAGACTCAATTGCGGAGTATTAGGTTCTCTGGAAATTTTTCTGGGACTTCGGAAAGAAGTTTGAAGTTACTAGACAATCGGACGAGGCCCAGTGGTTGGGTATTAGGATCCGTAGAGATTTTCCTAGGAATTTGGAATAAGTTGAGAGGACGGAGTGGACGTATTTGCGGACAATAGAGGGCTGAATAGTTGCAGGTGGGGATATTAGAGAACGGAGACGCGGTTTTATTCGTTTAGGTTGGACTGAAGATTGAATTGTCGGAGTTTCGGACTGGGGTAGGATGAAAAGAGGTAGACCTCCGGGCAAAAAGAATAAAGTAGTCGAGCCACCCAAATTACCGTTGCCTGGACTGCTCAGGTGTGGGGATCAGGACCTCATTCGACTGTTAGAGAGGGACGAACGGTATTTACATTTGGCTAAATTGATTTGGCCACTGGACGGTGACCAGATCACCACGCGACTGGAAGCTAAGGGACTGAACGAGCGAGGGACTAGAGAACGGACTCGATCGCGGTTAATTAGATCGGAAATTCGGGACTGTTTTCCGGACGAGGACGTGCCGTGGGACCCTCAAATCGACGAAGCTGGTGGAGTAGACCCGTTCGCTCATCCCGAGGATTGGCGTCGCCCACCGGCGACCTTGAATAGCTCAGCTCGCGTGACTTTTACGGAAACTAGGAGCTCAGTGGTCATGGACTCGACTCGAGCGGTGGAGCTTACGGGAGCTGCGGGTGTCTCAATCCACGGTATCCCAAGTTCGGACGGACAAGTGCGGGAGCCTCTCGCTCTCACGATTCCGGTGACCTCTTTGACGAATGTGACGAGCCGGTTGACGACGACAGTGACCACAGTGAGCACACCGAGCACCACCACTAGCTCGGCATTCCAAGTGACGAGTAGTATTCCACGCCCAATCTCGTCGCCAGCTGCAGGCCGCTCACCGTTTATCGTGCCTGCTACGACGGCTTATCAGATCTCCGCGACAGGGTATCAATTGATGAGCCGAATGGCTGCGATGTCTCAGGCCATATTAGCGGGAGCAGCTATACCGGACGCGCCCGCTACAACCGCTGTTCAGCAGCCTCGGACGTGGGCAAGAGCGGACGACATGATACTGACTCCCGGACTAGGGGGCCCCATGCCACCCCGGACGAGGACCACGGAGCCTATGTCGACATTAGGACACATGAACACATCGGTTGCTAATGCCTCTGGAGTCAGAGTAGCGGACCAGCGTCGGTTGTTTGACCCAGAGAGCGATGATGGGATGTCAAACCCGCGGAGTCGGACGAGTGACAGTGACTCGCAAGCGCTTCCCGAGAATTACGTACCAAAGCGACCAACTGGGGCTCGGTATTCGCGGCTTCTAACGACGGACTACCGGGACATGGAGAGAGCTATGGGAAATACTCCGGACGCAGCTCGCAGGCAGTCTCAGTGGTGGAACGCAACGATGGAATGGGACGATGGTGATTTGAAAGGCGCGAAGCCTCGCGCGAGTCGCGGGCGCTGTAGAGACTCAGTTTATGGACGTGACCGTCGTGATCGCTCTAGAGACGACGACCCACCTCCGGTGCACTCACGCATCAGAGATCGACGGGTGGAGTATCGCGACGATTCCAGCGACAGCGGACGTAGCTATAGGGACCGGGTGAAAGTTTATGACGCGCGCCCCCGACAAGCAGAGCATGTGCCTGCAAGCCACCCTGCGGTTGGTGGACCAGCATACTTGCCTGAACACAGAGAGCCCGCCGGTCAACACCAACCCCAGGTGAGGGACGTGAACGCGGACCAGAGGCCCCTCGAACCCCAGGTGGGTGGCCACGGGCCTCGTAACGGACCAGAACCGGCTCGGGTGGAACGAGCACGCCCTCAGGGGTGCTCAATCCAACGGACGGAACCAGAACTAATCCAGCGTGAGCGCGATCGCTCTGGTGAGAGTAGGCGCAGCCAGAATCATCCGTCCCACTCACAGAGAGGACGAGACGATTCTCGAGAGAGTAGGGGACGTAGAGATTCCTCTCATGGACAAGGGAACGGACGTGAGCGAGAATCGGGAAATTGCGCGGATCAACGGCGCTCGAGGGACGGTCATGATAGGCGCGAAAGACCGAGAAACGCGGATCGCTGGCGTGATAATCGTCGCAGCAATGATAGGGACAGCTCTTCGGACAACTCAGCTGAGCGAAACTCACGACGTGATCGGAGATCCGGGTCTGATTCGGACAGATCAAGGCGCCGAGGCGGGCGTCGGGGATCTAGGGACTCGCGTAGGAATAGACGCGATGGGAATAGGGACCGCGGACGTGATAGTAGCAGTGACTCGGACTATGACTCGTCGGACGGTGAATCAACCCGTAGTCGCGGTGGACAAGTTACGGGACGGACGTTCCAAGTGATCAAAATGCTGCAGAGCATGAGAATCAATTTTGGCGGTAGTGAGAAAGATGGACCAGAGGACTTTTTGGCGAATCTTAAAGACTGTAGGCGAATGCTACCGGTATCTGACAGGGAAATGCTCTCAGCAGTGCCAGCAGCCCTCAGCAAGGACGCTCGACACTGGTATAGGACTCACCAGGACGAGTTTAGGGACTGGACTGATTTTAAGCGCGCTTTTAGGACTCAATACGTGGGTCACTTGGACCGCCAGGACTTAATGGACGAGCTGTTGCATCGGACTCAAGCGAAAGGCGAGAAAGTGGCAAAGTATCTGACGTGCGTGAAGATCATTCTGGGACATTTTAAGAGGCCACCGAGGGACAGGGACGTTTTTGAAATCGTGCGCAGGAATCTACTGCCAGAATTGCGGAAATATTTGGACACGAGAGATGTGCGAAACTTGGACGATATTCAGTACTACGGGAAAAGGTTTGAGAAGGACAGGGACTTGGACGCTCGATACGCAGCGCCCCCATCAAGGGACAAGGCACGCATACCTGGAGCAGCATACCAAGGACCCGCACAAGCCCCTCAGAGAGGTAGATCTGGGAAGACGGAGACTGCTGCACTAGAGCACACGGACTTAGCACAGATCGAGGCATCTAAACCTGCTCCAAGTGCGCAGAACACGAATCAGGGTCGTAATAAGGGACAGACTGGCAAAAACGGAGCTAGGAACGGACAAAATCAGGCCACGCCAACTGGCGCAGCGACGCCTAGTGCCCCACCTGTGACGCCACCGAGTGCTCCGACTCCAGTCACGCAACCCTCGCCTGCCCCTCCGGCACACTGGAATCCGGACCCTGGACAATGGCCCATGATGTACCCTCGGTACTCATACTTTCCTTATCCGGGATACGGACCACGGAGGCCACCAGGCAGCGGACGAGTGCGCCCACAGGTAGATCGCGCAGTGAGAGGGGAACAGTTGGCCAAGGGACTCTGCTTTAACTGTAACAAACCGGACCACTTTGCAAATGTATGCCCCACTCGACAATGCTATAAGTGCTCCGCACTTGGACATACCGCAAATGAATGCCCAGATGCTGCAACTGCTACATCGGGAGCCGGAGCTCTGGTGAAGGACAGGTGTCAGCTATGCAATAAAGAGGGGGTGACTGCGCAAAACTGCCCGGACTGCAAGTATCGACTTGAGTATGTGGGAAACGGACCAGCGGGGGCCCAGAAGGACCCGAGCGCTGTGCCCCCGCCCAAATAAGTGAGATCTTGGGAACGGACGAGAAGCCCGTGAGCTTTGTGGAAGGCTTACGGAGTGATAAGTGTCCGGAGACCCAAGTGGACGAGAAGCCCGTGAGCTTTGTGGAAGGCTCACGGAGTGATAAGTGTCCGGAGACCCAAGTGGACGAGAAGCCCGTGAGCTTTGTGGAAGGCTCACGGAGTGATAAGTGTCCAGAAGGTGAAATAGAAGTGAAACTCGCGAGTCTTGTGGAAGACTTGGCTGGAGATGAGAGAGTAGTGAGAGATGAGACAAAGAGCCTGGTAGAGGGCGACGTAGACGGGACACGGTTAGCTACGCCACGGGTCGCGGGACCCGAGAACCTTGAGGAAGGTGTGGCTGGGGCGCGACCGAGAACACCATGGATCGTGGGATCCGAGAACCGTTGGGACGGTATGGTGAAGGACCGGACTACCAAACCCTGGGCAGTGAGAGCAAAAGACCGTGAAGCGGGTCGTGCGAGTTGTAAAGACCCCACAGAACGGTGGGTGATTGTGGATGAATGGACCCCAGGAAAGGGGGTAGTGCGGAAGCGGTACACTGGGAAAGCAGCAGATCGAATCATGCATGGGCAGAGAGAAGTCAAGAAGCTCTCCACGCTCGGTGTGCTGCGCGCTATGGCCGAGACGGACATTCCCTTGGCTGACAAATTTCTTCCCATAGCAAGACCGATTGACAAGACGGTCCACTCTCCAAGGAACGGAGAACCCGAGATAAATTCTAAGCTGGGGACTGGTGAGGCCAGCAAGGCTGTCAAGAATTATCAAGCGTGGCTCAAGTTCATGGAAGCTGAGGAGGTCGAGTCAACAGTTGAAATCTCCGAGGCGGCTGGAGTAACTGAAGCTCGGAGCTTCGACGACGGACGAATCGGACATGTGGCCCCGGAATACCGTGTATTTGCGTACGTGGGACCATGGACTGCTGAGGAACTGGACAGAGGACCGGACGTGAAGCCCGTGCCACGGAACTATGTTGAGGTGGTACTCGGGGGACGATCTTTCGCGGCCTTGTATGACCCAGGAGCCCAAGTGTCTATGGTGGGACCAAAAGTCGCCAAATACTATGAGGATAGAATTCATAGACAGGCAGGTTATCTCAAGAGCGCAGTTGGGGAGAGCGTGACTCCGGCTGCGGGGTTGTTGAGAGTAACTATGGAAATTGATGGCCATACTCGGACTATCGTGATGCAAGTGGTGAAGGAGTTGAACCATGACATGTTGCTGGGCATGGACTTCATGGACGCGTGGCAGTCGGACTCTCAGAACGCGGACGGTCGGTGGAGAGTATTGCAGGAGGAATACAAGGACTTTATTGGGACAAATAAGGCCCCCGAAAACCGAGTTTTCGCTGAATGTGCTGGACTGGCAGCAATTAGATTGCAGGAGAAGAGGGCTGTGGAGGACATGGTCCAAAAGATGATCGACGAAGCGGGGGACCAACTGGGCTTGACAAAGCTCAGGAAGCACAAGATTACACTGCTGGACGATACACCGATTCGACACAAGTACAGGCGTATGTCACCGGCCATGTTACAGGTGGCAAGAGCGGAGGTGAAGCGACTTGCGGACGCCGGACGTATAGAGCCATCAAAGAGTGCTTGGAGCAGTGCTCCGGTTTTGGTCAGGAAGAGTGACTGATGGGAAGTACAGATTCTGTATCGACTATAGGGACTTGAATAAAGTACTGAAGAAGGACGCGTACCCTCTTCCCAACATGGACTCCATACTGGACAAGCTGCGGAGGGCAAAATACATCTCAAAGATCGACTTGAAGGAGGCGTACATGCAAATTCCTATGCATGAGGACAGTAAGGAGCTCACGAGCTTCTCCCTTCCGGGAGTAGGCTCCTGGGCCTTTACGTCCACGCCCTATGGCTTGACCAATGCACCCTCGGAATTTCAGCGACTTATAGACGAATTATTCGGACCTGACCTTGAACCATTTGTGTTCGGGTATCTTGATGACTTGATCATTGTAACGGACTCCTATGAGGACCATGTAAAGTACGTCAGGTTGGTTATGGAGCGCTTAATTGGAGCCGGCCTGAAAGTCAACAAGGACAAGTGTGATATCTGTTGCCAGCAGGTCAGATATTTGGGGTTTCTTTTAGACGCAGAAGGACTGAGGCCAGACCCGGAGAAGGTTGCTCCAGTAAGAGACTATCGAGCTCCGAAAAACCTAAAACAGTTGCGATCATTCTTGGGAATGGTGGGCTGGTACTCCAGGTTCATTGAACACGAATCTGAGATCAAAGTACACCTTCTTAAGCTTCTGGAAAAGGACGTGAAATGGACGTGGGACGCGGAGCAACAAGAAGCGTTTGAAAAGCTTAAAGAAGCTCTGACAACGGCCCCAGTGTTGGCCAGGCCAGATTTCTCAAAAGTCTTCACGATCCAGTGTGACTCGAGCGCGTATAGCCTGGGAGCCGTGCTGACACAAGAAGGGGAGGACGGAGAGCACCCAATTGTGTACTGTAGTCGAAGCCTCACGCCGCCCGAGAGGAACTGGACCGCCACGGAGCGAGAGAATCTGGCTGTTTTATGGGCCATCGAAAAATTCCGACCGTATGTGGAGGGGACTCATTTCAAAGTGATTACGGACCACAGCGCGCTAAAATGGTTGAGAGAACTCAAAGATCCGACGGAGCGCTTGGCTCGATGGGCTTTGAAGCTCCAGCAATGGGACTTCGAATTGTCCCACCGCTCTGGACGGCTCCATAGGGTGCCAGATGCTCTTTCTAGGTTGCATGACCCGGCGGACGCGGAGGACGAGGACGGGACAGAAATAGCTGGACTCGAGATCAAATCGGATCCGTGGTACACCAAACGAATTGAGGAAGTGCAATCCAGGCCGGAAAAATGGAGAAATTGGAGAGTTGAGGACGGACAGTTGTACAGATTTCGGACAGATGCGATGCTGGACCCGATCACATCACCGCATGAAAAGTGGCGCTTGGTAGTACCAGTAGCTCTTCGTGAAAGAGTATTGGAGGACGCCCATTGCATCGCTCCAGCAGGACATTTAAGGGTAGAAAAGACATATGACCGGGTGGCCAGAGAGTACTCGTGGCCCGGACTGTATCACGACGTGGTGGTATTTGTTGGCCAATGCCAGCTATGCCAGAAGTATAAGGCTTCTCAACTCGGACCTCACGGACTACTCGGGTCGCGGATCGTGGAATCGCCATGGGTGGCCATTTCAGCGGACTTGATGGAATTCCCTCCGAGTAAGAGGGGTTTCAAATACCTTCTGGTGCTCCAGGACTTGTTCACGAAGATGATCGAAACCAAACCTTTGCGTAAAGCGGACGGAAAATCGGTCCTGGCTGGGATAGAGGACTTAGTTTTGTTTCGATGGGAAACCCCGGACTATATCTTGGTGGACAACGGTAAGGAGTTCGACAATAAGCTCTTGGCGGACCGACTAGCTGAATATGGAGTCAAGCAAGTGTTTACCCCCCCTTACCATCCCCAGGCCAACGCTACGGAGCGCCAGAATAGGACTTTGAAGACCATGATAGCTCAATACGTTAAGGACGATCATAGGGACTGGGACCTACACATACATGAGTTCAGACACGCTGTGAACACGGCAGTTCAATCGACACTGAAAGTTTCACCAGCGTTTTTGAATTACGGACGCAATCCGAGACCGGTAAAGAGCTTGAGACGTGAGCTGTTGGATGGAAAACCGGTGGAACCGGTAGACGTGGACAACTGGACAGAGAGAATGAAGCGTTTGGACGCGCTGAGGGACTTCGTGTTGAAAAATATCGATAAAGCTCGAGAAAAGCAGGCTGCGCATTATAATCGCGGACGGAAACACGTACAGTTCCAGGTGGGAGATATGGTCGGACGACGGGCACACCTTCTATCAAACGCCGCGAATAAGTTTTCTAAAAAACTCGCACCGAGATATGAGGGACCATTCAAAATCGTGGAAGTCAAATCGCCGCTAGTTTATGTACTTGAAGGGGACCTAGGTAGAACCCTGCCAGAAGCCCATGTATCCCAGTTGAAACGTTGGATCCCACCCCGTAATTCGGACAAGTAGTCGGACAAGTAGTTGGTGCATGCGTAAGGGGACATGCCGCATCGGCAACGAACGGACTGTGAGTTTGAGTTTGTTTCAGGTTCCAGCGATGCGGACAGATTGGCTGAGATCCGGGAGCTGTATGCTCAAGCGGAGCGAGCAGCAGCGGACGGAGCTTTCCTGGAGCTACGGATCTCGGATGAGGAGATCGATATGGACGAGGGGTTGTTTGCACCCGAAGCAAATGAGGAGGCTGGGAGGCCCATGGAATTGGACGAGGGGTTACCCGCACCCGAAGCGAGGCGAAGAGAGGAAGAACACGGAGAAATGGACGTGGAGCTGCTTGCGCCCGAGCCGGAGGAAGAAACCGTTAAAGGTGCGGTGCTGGGCGAGGACCGTCTTGGAGCGCTGGACAGAAAAGAAGACCCTAACAGGCCGGACTTTTTCAAGATCTTCCCACACCCAGCCGATTATAAGGAAGCGGAGAGCATATACCAGCGAGCCAAGGAGCAGGGAGGGGACGCGCCGCTCCCTGAACCCCCTAAATTCGAGGAAATGAAATCGACGCAGGAAGCCATGGACGCCCTCCACGAGTGGTCGCGCCGAGTGGACCTAGCAACAGTCAGGTTCAACTTCTTCCAGCAAGGAGGCCACCGGCTGGCACTGCCAGTAGGGGACACCGTGGGAACGACAGCACCGTCCACTCCCCCCTTGGCCGCGAGTACCCCAGAGCCAGTCTCCCCTGCCCAGAGCCATGATACAACCGGGTCTGTAACCACTGAGGTAGCCCTGATGGACATCGGCAGCCCACCCAAGCAGCCACGGACGACTACGGACAAGGCAGGCCTGGACGCGGACACTGCTTCTGCTACAAAGGACGAAGGGACTCAGGCAAAATCGGACTCTCCATCGGCTCGCAGGGAATTGGCTCCAGAGGTTAGGAGGCTACCTCTCAGCGGGCCCGAATTGCGCGTGCTAGTGCGCCCTCTCTCGGAGGAGGAGCTGGCGGTGCACCGGGCTCGAGGGGCCATCTCTCGGGCCCCGGTTAGGCCGAGCCAGGCCAAGTCACCTGCGACTCCGGGAGCAGGCCTCCCCTGCGCCTCCGCATTGCCTCGAGACAGGGAACCGACGCCCAACCCAGTAGCGGTGAACGCGAACGCCCTGGAGAACCAGGCTGAGGACGAGCTGGTCATCTTGGACGACTGGTCGATAGAGCTCGGACCAACGGACGGAATCCCAGAGGCTGAGAGAGTGACATCCACGGACTTGGCCCGGATGGCGACTCCACCCGCACCACACAGGGATGTCATGGGCCAAGAATCAGCGCCTAAGGCCGACAGCAATGCGCGCCGGGGGACATCACCGGAAGTAGTCATCGTGGGCCCCCTCCGCCACAAGAAGGTGGACCAGGGAGAGTTTCGACCGATCTCCCCGCCGATGTGGCGAGGAGAGCCACAACGCTCAACAGCGAGAGCCACACTGGACTCGTTACCTCGGACAAGGCACGACACAGGCAGCAAGTTGCGCCCATACAATCCGCGTCGTCAACTCACCATGGAAGATTATGAGGGTGGGCCTCCTCCGTACCATCCCAGACAGCAAGTCGACGAACTTGGGCCCAGCCAACCAGTTCGTCGGCTCCCGTTGGAGCGGACCCCAAGAGATGTGAGGACAGGAGAGCGAGAGACGCCCCACCCCAGAGCGGACCAGCCAAGGACGCGGAATGGAGATGCCAGAGCGGACCAGCCAAGGACACGGAATGAAGATGCCAGAGGGACCAACAACGAGAGGCGAGCCCGGAGCCCCTCAAGGCCCCGACAACCACCCGGACTGCGGCCATGGAGCCCAATGAGAATGGATAATGCGGACCGGAGCAGGAGTCCGGCTCGACCCGATGATGGACGGCCAGCGTGCCGACGGCCTAGACCGCTGCCAATAAAAAGGACGGGAACGTTTCTCCGTGATCTTCCGGCCATCGATACGGATGAACACCTGGACCCACCCCCATTCGCCTGCCTCAACTGCTGGGCCCCGAGAAGCACCCACCGCTCGACCAATTGCCCGGAGGCGCAGCACCGCTATTGCGAAAACTGTGGCAGACGGGGGGTGCATGTCGCTACATGCCCTCGGTGCGCTGGTCGATGGATGGAGAGAGAGGTCCAGAGGGGTCGCCGCCGGGAGGCTGAAGAAACGCGCCGCAGAGAGAGGACAAGGGACGAGGGACGAGATCAAAGAGGAGGTCAAGGTGCCCCGGACACCCACCGCCAGGCCCGTGAGGCGGAAGAACAACGTCGGTTGGAGCGACGTCGGCGAGAAGAAGAGGAGCTACATGCTGCTGAGGAGAGAGCCAGAGCCGCGGCCGAGGAGGCGCAGCGGATGCACGAGCAACACCTAAGGCTGCGGGAGGAAGAGGCTCGCGCGAGACAGGAGGCAGAACAAGCGCAGGCCCGCCTAGCAGCAGAGGAAGCTCGGCAGAGGGAGCGAGAGGCAGCCGAGGCACGACCTCTCGGGCCTCTGTTCATTCAACGGCTACGGGAGACCCACGAAGCCATCCAGCACATGTCGGAGGCCGAGAGAGCCGAAGTCTGGCGCGGCTTCTTTACCGTGTACCGGGACGCCGATCCACCTGACGCTCGATAAGCTCCCGGAGCAGCGACTCTGCCTCCTCGGAGCTCCTGCTAGCAGGAGATGGCAGAGTCACAACGGGGCGGGCCCCACAAACCCAAAGCCGGTGTGCTAGCCACCGCGCCGGACCAGAAGGCCAGAAGTAGGCGGAGGATGGAGGACGGACAGTAATAGCTATGGACAGGATACGGACAAGCCGCCAGGACAAGACGTCTTAAGACGTAAACGGGGCGAGAATCGATTGGAAGTAAGATGCTATAATATTTCTTTTATTTTTTTCCCCCTTTTCAGGTTGAATGAACGAATGGATCCATGACCGTAGGGCCCAGGGTGGCTTTATACCCTCCCCGTAGGACTTTTCCCATTTTCCTAGCGTTGTAGGACAGCCAGTAGAGTGAATTCCCCTCAGTGTGATTGTGTGAGAGAGCGAGCGGGTGATGACTCCCATATTGATGAATACATAATACAATTTTGATTTTTAATCTGCTGGACGAGGCAGCGACGAGAGAATCCTGAGGCGAGAGTGCGCCACCTAAGTATCGGCAAAACCACTCCCTTCCGGAGGACCCTCCCCCCCCCCCTCAGTGGGGGGTAATGTGACGGGCAAGCCGTCACAGCCGAAAATTCGGAAATCTCTCGTCGCCGCCTCAAGCCAGCCGGCATACAGGATAAGTATTAACCCCTAAACTTCCCTTCTGTCGAGGTGCTGGCTTGAGGGATCGACCACGGCGAGCAACGGGAGAGATACGCGGATGCTGCAGGTGTGGGTATGCCTGCATACCGAGCACCCGGCTTACACCCGGGCTAGCGCTGCAGCCCTACCCTGGGAGGCTGCAAGGACCAGCAGCCGACGGACACGAGCTAGCCAGCGGGGCGGGCCAGCGGGCGCTTAAGGGCCACGAAGCCCTTCTATGACCCGGCCTGGCATGGCTGGACGAGACGAGGACCGTGGGCAGCACCCACGCATCGCGGATGCAGGCGACGACGAGAAACGTGGACTAGACTCTCGCTCACCCGTGAGCGAGAGTACAAGACCTCGCGCATGTTGTGATCGCGAATGATACCGCGACGTGCAGGACGGATAATTGCTGCACCCGCGCACCACCCCCAACACTATACCACCCACGAGATCACCACGCTGACGACGCACCTAGTGCTACACACACCATACAACGCGCACATGGATATAGGGCGCGGAGAGATGGTGCGGACGGCACACGGGCCCCGGGTAACGACGGCAGCAGGCAGCAGACGGGTGGCCCTCCTGGTGATGCGCTCCCCGGGCTGCCAGCCATCCAGGCGATTGCCCCATCCGCTGCAGCCCGGGGCAGCGAGCAGACATGTAGCAATGGGGTTATGTACCACCGCACCACTTGTACACAGGTACATCGTGTACCTGGTGCACCATACACCCGCGCACATTGAAATAACACTGTGAGGGACACCTCCCGCTCGGGTGACCATCGCATGGACGCGGAGGGGCCCGGGTGACCCAGCGGACGACGGCGACGACGGACAGGCCGGTGCGCGCGGCCAGAGCAGACAGCTGACTGGCGGTGGACGAGATGTGGCGGCGCTGCGGGCATGTAAATCCGGGCCACACCCGGGTGTTAGTGGCCACGAAAATCTGACGGACGATCACCTGGACAGCGGTCACTGGGCCAATTTGGACATGCGGACGACATTTACATCTAATTAGGGCTGTGCACACATGAGTATGTTGCAATGGGACTGTGCGCAGCATATATATAGATATACTGCGGCCATGCGGACTTGATATTACTATGCTATGGGCGGCCGCGAGTATATATAGATATACTGCGGCAATACGGACTAGATATAGATATACACGGACATGTATAAGGACTATACGAGGTGAAAGCGTGGAGTTGCGGCAAGCGCGAGTGCGCGATGCCTCCGCGTGTGTTTTAGCGGTGCATGCGCGTGAGCGGGACAGAATATTCTCTGGGTGGAGGCATCAGGACCGTAGATACTGCAAGTGATGCGCTTGCAGTGAATTTCGTAGAATCTGAGCTACTGTATAGGACAAGTATAGTGGACTGGACTTGAATATTTGGCGCGCTCAGCCGCCAGTTGGCGCTGCTAGTGTTCCGGTAAAATTGGACGGACCAATCAGAGGGCTTGACTTCAGTGAAGACGAAGGCGCGGACTTGGTGGAGAAGAAGCAGCCATTGTGACACTTGTGGGTCGCCTCTTGTGCCGGCCACACGTACCAGTCGCGCCCGCGAATAAAATTCGGAGCACGTGCCCAGACGCGAGTCCCTCCAGGAGTCCGTATTGCCAGGACGAGGAGCTCAGGACCTAGTGGACCAGGGGAGCAGTGGTGGACCCCAAAAATTGTCAGAGCAGCAGAATTCGGACGAGGAAAGATACGCCAGCCAGGACGATGGCAGCTAACGGTGAGTGGTTTTGCTAAATCTTTTTAGATTCTCTCGTCGGGAGTGCGCTAAGAGCCTCGCGCGTGCGGAGGGCAAATCGTCGTGCCCGCGGACTGGACAGGCTCCTGGAGGGGCTTCGCGAGCTGGTGCACCGCGTGTTCGTGGACAAGACGTCCCACAAGTGACGTACGCGCGTTGAGAAATCGCACCAGCGGACCCGGAGCAGCAACCACGTCGCGTATGAGAATTCGGAGCAACAATTTGGCGGAGTCTGGCGCGTGCTCGTGGACAAGACGTCTTGGAAAGACGTGCGCGCGGTAGAAAATTCGTGTCGAGGACAGACCTCCTGGAGGAGGCGCGCGTGGACGAGACACAGTGAACCTTGGACGAGCTTCAGTTGGACTAGGAGCCAGGTGCGTGATCGTGCACCTGTTGCTCGAGCGCGTGGGATAACGAGCATCGGAGCACAAGCCATTTTGGGTGCTCGCCGTCGCGCGCGCGTTGCGAGGGCTGCTGAGCGGCCATTTTGGACGAGTAAATTTTGGAGCAGATTGATTGTGGGAAAAATATCGGAGCAGGGACCGGACAAGCTGCACTCTGCGGAGTGCAGGTGGATTTCGCGAGTGATCGGACAGAGTGATACGGCCTTTTAGTGAAGTGCGTTTATTTTTTTGTATTCGCTGGAATATTCAGAGACTTTCTATGAGCAATTAGTGAAAAACTTAGAGTCACGCGGACTATTGTCGGGTTAAAATTCGTTGTAGATAACTGTACATGCCGCGTAGAAGCAACGTAAAGAATATAGGCCAGATATTTTTGTAATAATTATTCGTTTATCATTTATGAGCGTGCGCCTCCCTCTCCCTCTTTATTTTCAGGTGATGGCACGGTAAGTGATGCTGTGCTGAGGACGTGTTGCGGAGTAGCTGAATTTTTCCTAAGTCGTTTCGCCGTTCGCGCGCGTATTGCCTGCGATTTTAGGGTAGGAGTCCCGTTGAATATAAATTAGTTGTGCCGGTAGAAATACCACGTCACACTTGTGCGCAACAAAACAAGGAGCGAGCTTGGGGATTGATGAGTTCGTCAGGTATATTGTTCTCAGCGACAATGTAACATTCGCGCCATTCGTCGTACTTGATTACATGGAGTGTGCAAATGAAGGAATAAATTTTCTTATTTACCTCAATGATCTCTTACAATTCGGTAAAAACTGGATCTCCGTGTTCGTCGAATCTCAAGAAAAATACTGTATCATCAGTATAATTCTTACCCAAAACTTCGATATTACGATAAATTTTTCCAAAGCTGTCGGGTTCAAATCCGGGAATTTTCGTTCGTAACTCAATACAGCTGACTTTTTCGTTGATGACAGATCCCAAACGGGTATCCTCAGTAGGACCATCAGTGAATTCTTTCAGATAGCACAACCTTAAGGAGTTTCTGATGGCTATCGTTTCCGGCAAATTCCGAGAGGAAGTAGTTCCTACTGCCACTTCTTTCAAATCAGAGTGCTCTCGTTCGAAGATCATCGACCAAAAATGAATCAATGGCCCATTTTCTATCACAATTCGTGGTGAATGTATCATGAAATGGAGTTTTGGTTTCAAACAACCAAACAGTTTTATGTTAAGATCATGGTGGTTTTTTATATGATCTCTTAGAGTAAATATATCCGTGCGAATAAAATGCGGAGCAATGACTATCCCGATAATTTTCCTCAAAATCCTATAAAGCATGCAATGCTCATCATTTTTTGGTACCAGATCTTCGATCATTAGTATTGAAATCGGCTCAAACAGAGCATCTCAGCTGCTGACTGTCTGATCCTAATCCTCTGACTTGATCCGAGTTCTTGACGTTCTGCAGGTGTACAATTAGTGATTGAGATTGGGCGAGGTTTATTCGTTTCATTTTCACCGTAGTAAAAAGTGGCGATTCTATGGTTTAGTGCTTCCGAATCGAAATATTTCTTCTTGAGAATGAAAATCGTCAGCACTTCACTAGAGGAGCTTGGAACAACGCCCTCAAGGAGATCATGCATCAAATCGAGGGAACAGTTTTCGGTGATATGGAACCGGGGTGAGGTATTGAAAATACACTCCTGAATCACACCTGTCCCATTCAGCAAATCCGAGGCATAATTTTTTGCATTTCTAAGCAGAGATGAACACTCCGTATACAGCTTTTTACACTGATCGGCTGTAGCTCTACAAATTCTGCAGCAGAAATCAGACAAAAATGTCGATACAAAACCACAACATGAGTTTACTCCCAAGTTGTCACCAACAAATAAAACACATTCAAAATAAACTTGAATCAAAACTCTGTCTATAGTCACCACGATGCCAGTTCGTGAGAGATACTTCAAGTCTTCGAGAAGTGGTTCGAAGCACGCCATGTTACCATAATCATCCCGGTCTTTACTATGGAAAATTGTCGATATCAAAAGATTCGTGAGTTTCGATGGAAGATGAGGTGGTAAACAAGGCAAGGAAATATAAACTGTTCCAAACTTTTGCTCTCCACTATGTGACCCTAAAGGATTCCTCATCTCGCAGTCATCAAAAAATACTAATAACGGAAATACTATTTTTTCTTTCAAAACAGGTAAAAATTTTGTTTGCCAGAGTTTTGCTTGAATTATGTTAGATATTGTGTTCTTTTCTTGAAGGAGTTGCTTTGTATATTCCATCATACAATTAAAGATCCCAGGAGTTTCAATAAATATTTTCAACGTTTCAGCTAGCGGTATATGAACTCCACATACATTTTTCTTTATATTTTCTTTCAACCCGACCTTGATATCTTTTTCACCTATCTTAAAATCTTTCGGAGGCTGATGAACCCTTTTTCTCTCGTACATGGAAAATCGCTGCTTTTCAGTTAACAATGACGAGAAAGGAGATCTATTATTGTCCAATACGGGGAAAACTTTACCGATGGTATCAAGATCCACCTCATCCCTCAACTCGGTCAGCAGTTGATATTTAATGTAAGGTATGAATAGACACAGAATGAAATTATTGAAAGATTTAATTATAATATCAACGAATTTTCGAGGAACGCCGGCGTTATTGTATAAAAACAACGTGAACTTCATTAGCTCCTTTAAGAAAATGACAGGACTCAGCTCTGTGTATGACCCCTGAAATTCCATATTTTCATCAAGAACACTCAAGTAACAACGCATGTGTCGATCGAGCTTACCAGAATCACGGAAATTCAGCACAATTTGGGCGTTGTCACCGGGCAGTACTGGTATCACAGTAATTTATTCCTTCTCACTGGTATGCATTATCCAAAAATTACCACGAGAATACTCAAAGTTCACAAAGGAATGAAAGTTCAGATGAATGTGCTTGACAGACGCAAATGTCAGGCACATTGAATCGCAATGAGACCAAGAACTGAAACCATATACTTGCTTTCTGTCGCTGCAGTAATGCTTAAATTGAGCAGAACCAATATTTTACAACAATGCCATGCTGCAAAATTATTTGGTCGATATTTTAGCATTGACGACGGAACATTAATTGTGATCATTAACAGTATAGCTCATCCTGGAAATATGTGAAAGTAATATACTTATTTATCTCATTATTTTTGGAGGCCTACTTCGTTCCAGGTATAGAAACTAACGCCGTTTCAAATCTGTCTCAACCATCCGGGCACTTTGATCCAACGTCTTCTTCTTCTTCTTCTTTCTTCTCGGAGGCAATGGTTCAATTTGATAGGTATTCAGAGTTGGAATTAACGAGGAGACAGAATTTGCAGGGCTGTCGATTTTTCCTCCGTAAACGTATTTCCTCAAAAACTCCCACACGAGCTCGGCTGGTTTCGGTTGTATCTTCTTCAGCGATGAAGTGCACTTGTAACATACATCAATCGATTCCATAAGACAGTTTGGTCCCTGAATCCGATACTTGCAGCCGTTAAAAATTATGTAACAGTAGCTCAGAGCCCCAAATTTCCACAGGCTACAATGTACGGATTAAGAGGGAGGTTGTGTTTTGCAAAAAGCTGTTTCAATTTCGACGTTCTAGCCTCTACTTCTGATTCACCTTCGGTAACTTTCTGAAATGAATTGAAAAATGAGAAGTGTCGGGGTGACTCGTCAACGCCACACCAGTAGCGTGTCTTTTTCTATGTATTTTTGTGCAGTAGAGCTAGTTTTTGAATATCATTGCTCGAAACCGATGTTCTACAGACAGTACCTCAACGTGAACGAAGAAACTTTCTTGTGCCTCTGCTGCCGTGGCCCCCCATGATTTTTCACCAGATATCTTCTTTTCAACCACACATGTTACAAATCCCAGAAGGTGAGCCAGCGCAAGTGCGGCGAGATTTTGTATATATTCTGAAGATGAAAGAGATATGTAAGATTAATGAAGCGTTCAGAAATCGGAGCTTGAGATCGAAAGAACATGATTGGATGATGATGATCGAGACCACCAGACGACTCCCTTCACTCCTTGAGCATGATTCATTCTAAGCGTGAATTAAGATGTTCATTGACACAAAATTTCATTTACCAAAATTGTCTGAAATGTTGAACTAAATCGTGCTCATGACATAGTATCAATGAGGAATGGGACTCGTTGATGTCCCCTTTTCACCTCATTTTTTCGAAAGAGGACTTGCAATATCGATTCTCAAACATCCGATTGAGATGGTGATCGAGTGATGATTACAAACCCTGACTTTTTGCAGACTTATGCTATGCTTTTCAAGAAGTTGTTTCAAAGGTTTGTTGTACCTCGCTGGTGCATTTGTCACCGCCATTTTCGAATTTTCGATACTTTGACTAGCACTCGAGGAAGTTTTGGCCATCTCTCCTTGAAATTCTCATGTGTAGCGTGAGACGAATTGAAATCTGACAATAGCTGAAAACAAGAACAAAATTCTGATAATGGAGATATCACATCTCTGTATGTGTTCATGTATGTCTGTGTCGTTCCCAACGCAAGTCACATGCAACAATGATGTGAAAGTATCCCGATGACAATTAGAGTTCGAGTTTTGCGACGGTGAAGAAAAATCATACTTATATCTAGGCAGAATTTCAAGTGTGAGATGGTTTTTACACTCACCAACTCATGACCACCTTCGGCAACTATTGCGGGAATATCGCTGGCGATCGCGGCTATACTAGCCGATTCAAAGAATTCAATTCTTTGCTGTCGGAATTCTTCCCACTTCTTGAGAAATTCTGCATCGCGATCTGTCTCATCGAGGAAGTACTTCAAGCACTCGAGAGATATAACAACAGTTCCTGCAATAACTCAAATTAGTAGAGATACGACAATACTGAGCTACTTCAATACCTGTACACGTTCGGTTTGCATTTCGGCCACTGAAATCTTGATTCCTTTTAGCAAGATTTCGATAATACCTTTCGATTTGGCTGTCCGAGCGTGAGGGCTTTTCCAGAAACCCCACTCTATCGATTCAGGCCGCAGTTTTTTCACTCTGTCTGGAAAGCGTCCTTTTACCACTTCGTCCTCACTTACGCCGATCCAAGCAGCTTTGTCTTCGTGAATGAACACCCCTACCAAACTGTCCCCCAAAAAATTGTATCTGTCTATAGTAGGCCTGGATTGGAAGGAAAATCATTGTGAATGTATATTGTTGAAAGAATGGAATAGTATGATTTCTTTTCATATCGGTTGAGTTGCATAGCATTATTGAGTTTCGGGATGCTGGATAGAAGAACGACTCGCCTCTCAAATGGAGAACTAACCAGATAATTACTGTCAAACTACTGATAATTTTGCCTAGCTGTCAGCTAAAGATAAATTCCTACGAAAGTGAATCAATCGAGGTATTGGATTCTGAGAGCTAATCAACCAAGCAGTTACTGCGTCCAACCACTACTTTTCGTGAGGGGAACTGTCAAAATGAAATAATAAAATAATGCGGTTATGAAATACATATATATGACTCACAGAAAGCTATGATGATCTACTTCATAATCCATCACCAAATCACAAATTCTAGTCCTGTTTAACTTATCAATGAATACTACTTCATATTCATCTAACTCGGAATCGCTATCGTCCTCTTCACCGGATTCCTCAGAATCATTGTTAAAATCATCATCACCCTCATCATCGTCAACATGAGATCCATCATCACGAACATCACTCTCATTCACAGTATCATTAGCAGTACCTTGAGTGCGTGAGTTGTACATGGCCTGACGCTCCTTCATCTTATCTTCGAGGTACTTTTGTTTGGCCAGCTCAATTTCACCCTTGTGGGACCTCATTAAGATACGGTATACGTAATTATTCGAAAGATCTTTTGGATCACATGGAGTTTGAGGGACAGAACTTGGTGTCAGCGGATTATGTTCATGACTGGGACTAGTTGACTGTACGTTAGTTATTTTTATTCGTCCACTTAGTGCATTGTGTGAATGGATGGGCAATTGTCTGATATATCCATATAATCTGGAGAATTGAAGGATGAACTCCTCGAGCAATCTAAAGTATCCCGGCATAGGTCTGTCAGAGGCTCGCCTGTCCTATGCTTATCTAGATGGCTTGGACGACTCATGAAATTTTCTTGCTGGCCTACCATATGTGTATGAGCAGGTTGAAGACCACTTCGCCCATTGTTACATCCTTGAGGAAGGTTTTTCTGCAAATCGTGAGGTTGTGCTACCGAAGGATTTGGAGGCCCAGGGTACATATGCATTGGAAAGAGTGAATGCGTATGTTGATCGTTAAAGAAGCCATTATTCGCATGAGAAGAACGTTTGTCTGGAAAATTTGAGAAAAAATTAAATAAGAATTCACATTTCTCATTCATTTTGAAAAGCATTTGCAGTAGAGATTTAGCATGCTCTAAAATCTCGTCGCTCAAATTTATTGATTATAGAATACTACCCTAAATGCATCCAAGATTATAGTCCCACTCTTAATCGGGCATGAAAAACGTACACACATACATGGATATTGAAGAAAAGCACGCCCACATCTTCTACCTAGACCGAGTATGAGTGATGATAAATCAAATTCATTGTGATTGACTATTTCCCATCATAACGGAAATCAAAAGGAAACCGTGAGAGACACTGATAGAATGCAGAAAAAGGTTCAAACTAAATCAGCATAGGGTCTACCAGAATTCAGCGAGGTAGATTCTGTGGAACAAAGCGCATTGGGGAATATTTACTCCATGGCCTCAGTGTAGTAAGCTTCGCAAATGCTTGAATTGATCGAATAATTGCTGTCAAATAGGGTAATTTTGGTACAGTTGGGGCAACTTCAAGACGATCCTGATGAATAAATGACAAGAATGCTTTCGGCAAAGTCAATGATTGCATCGCTCTGAAACTTGTTGAGCAATCATAGATCTCGCGTTGTGATGATTCCATCGCGGATCAAAATTTTGGGCCCGGAATAGCCCATTTCGGTAAACTTTATTTTCTTCGGTATTCTTCGACAATACACCGCATCTGTGGCCAGGTTTTAACAGTTTGTTGAGTGCAAGGCTTGTCTGGTAGCTCTCGGAAATTTTCAGAGAATATTCTTACTTATACAATGCGAGTTGTCAGAAATATGTGAATACTCTTCTGATCGCAAAAATAAGCTTTTTTTTGTGAAGATTGAGATAGCTTAGCTCGAGATTTTCGGAATATAACGTAGTATTTCGGTTAATTCTGAAGGTCTTGGAATAAGCTTCAAAATGAGCTTCAATACGCTGAAATATGTCAAAGTAAGCCAAAACTATAAGCACAACTAAAGTAGTAGGGTCATGTGAAGTACACTTATTTTGTGTCGAAATGCCCAGCAGAACAATGGAACATGTACCGAAATTGTACCAAAAGTACCCAGCTTGACGGTATCATCAGACGAATACATTTAAGGAGGCTCCGGATATGGCGTCTTTCAGTACTCAAGTTTAGTACCGTAAACCGGGGTAAATGGGGTAAATTTTTTAACATAAAATCTCATCAGTATTGATCATTGCATGTGCCCCTTTCATTTAGGCCCAAGATCGTATTGAAGTACCAAGTTTAGCCACTGTCTCGAACAAGAGGCGTTCTTGCGAGGGTCATACTCTTGACTATGTTGGAGAAGTAACCCTAATGATGGCGTTAGAGACCAACCAATAATCAAAACTCCACGCCCTTACTCGACATCGTTATAACTCAAAATGTTCAATTTTTTTCAATTGTATAGGCTCTCATGATTCGGCAACTCCAAAATGTGTATCTTCACCTCAATCCGTTTCACTATTCCAATATAATTAGTGCTAGAACAATGTTTGTCTGATGCACTCGCTTATATATAAGACATAAAACTGTAACGGGCAGGGGCTTGGTGAGTAGAAACGAGAACTCGTCATGTTTGAAATGACACAAGTCTATGATGCGTCTAAGCTCTCTAGCGATGACAAGAGGGAAGGAACACAAATGTGTAGAAAGAACAAAAGAGCAATGTATGTCACGCATTCATGATGGCGATTGACTTTGGAGCATGTTGAGGTAATGATACGCTTGGCCATTCGATTGACAAATGAGTGTCGCGGGTTGTTCTACCATCTATAGCTACCACGGTATCGAAGTGAAGATGTAAAACTCACCTTATCTACGAAACATATCGCTGCATGCAATCTCGGAATAGATTATCCGAAGCTGAGATTTGATGTCGAAAATTTCAGTTGCTGCCAAGAAACTGCCGCCTCTACACCATCAGAGACTCTGTTCACACTATATACACATGCACTACAGTACATGGCGTACCGTCGGTGACTGTCGGCTATCGCGCAATGCCGCACGTGCACTTGTAGACTTGTCGAAACTTGCTGTTAGGACAAACGAGAGCTGTTTCAGCTCCCGGCTGTCCTAACAGCATTACAAGTACGCTGTTCTGCCACAGAACTCGGCGCGCGCAGTGGCGCTACGTATCTTGCGGGCTGATGACACACTCTGCTGTATTCATTCTGGCTCTCCACGAATGTTGGCACAGACCTTCGAATGCGGATCTGGTAGAGGACGTTTTTCGGACCTGAGCCTACTGGTGCAGGTTTTTCAATGTAGGGATTAACTGTATGTGAATATTCTTGGCAAAATTTACGGGAGATACTCGTGTTTGCCTCCCTCTCCCCTTCCCATTCCAATGTCTTTACTTCACTCATTTCCCCCTCCCCCACTCTCTCTCTCTCTCTCTCTCTCTCTCTCTCTCTCTCTCTCTCTCTCTCTCTCTCTCTCTCTCTCTCTCTCTCTTTTTTAAGGTGGTTGTAGGGCGAATACGCTGCGACGTACGAAGGAGAGGCACCGGTCAGCCAAACACGGCTGGCCAGCACATCCCCAACAGTCCCGGGCTGGAATCCGCATCGATACGGCCATCCGAACCGGGTAAACCCTCTCTTCCTTCTCCGTTGGCGCCGGCCATTGGACAAGGGAGAGATCCACCAACTTACCAATCCGGCCCTGGCACCGCGTGAGCATTACTTCAGGGCCGGCGGCGTCTCGCGCTCAGGATCGAGGGTCTCTCTTTTCACGACTCGCAGGTGTTGTTTCCCTTTCTTCGATCTTCTTCCCTCTCTTCATTCTTCATTCTTCGATCTTCGATCTTCGATCTTCGATCTTCGATCCTCTCTCTTCTTCCTTCCCTCTTCAGTCCATCATATTCCTCCTGGAACCATTTGGACCTCTTCTGTTTGAATCGGCAGGTTTACTGTAATTCGACGGCATCGAGGCGCCTCACCTCCCTCTCTTTCTCCTCCTTACGGGTCATCACCAGCTTGATGTATCCGGTAGCTCTATCCCATGTCTCCTGGTTGCGGAGTAAGTACGGGACGAGGTTCTCAGGTGTCAGTTGAGCACCCAGCCATCCATCCAACTCGGCGCGCTCTCTCTGTGTGTCGTTGCACGTGAACAGGGCGTGTTCAGCGTCATCCCAGTTGTCCCCGCATGACTGACATGCTGGGGATGTCCTCTTCTTGAATCGGGTCAGATAGGCACCGAAGCAACCGTGGTCACTCAGTGCTTGCGCCGTCCAGTAATCTATCTCTCCGTGGGTGCGTTCCGTCCATTTGGCTACGTCACGGATCAGCCGGTCCGCCCATCTGCCATTTGCAAATGACGAACCCCACTCAGTTTGCCAATGCTCCAGGGTGGTTTCCTTCTCGTTGTCGCGGATGATCTCCTTCATCGTTGGAGTGAGTACTTGTTCGGCTCCGATCACTTTCTGGCGGTCCCAGATCCTCACTCGCTCCGCGACGAGCAAGTGGATGGGCGGTGTACTCGCCAATACGTAAGCCGCATCTCCTGACACGGTGCGGTAGGCACGGATACTTCTCAGGGCCGCTCTCCGGTGGACAGGCCCCATCCTCTTCTCGATGATGGTCTTCTCTACTCTCTTTCCCCACACGGGTGCACCGTTGAGCATGATAGAGGTGCTGACGGTGTTGAGAAGTGCGCGCCTCTTTTCCTTGGGTCCCCCGATATTCGGCATCAGCCGCTGAAGCGCCGCAGCAACCCTGCTCGCTTTCTGGGCGGCCTCCTGGATGTGCTTCTTGAACGACCACTTGTCATCGAGCCATACACCGAGGTATTTCAGCTCTGTCTTCCGTGGAATCTCTTGCCCGTTGATATGAAACCGGGGTAGGTCAAACTTCCTACGCCTTGTGACCACGATTGCTTCGCACTTCTTGACAGCGAGCTCCAGAAGCCTGCTAATCATCCACTCGTAGACTCGGGCCAGCGCTTCGTTCGCGCGTCTACCCAAGAGTTCCTCGTTGTCAGCCCATACTATGAGTCCCGCGTCGTCCGCGAAAGCCACTATTATCACTCCTTCTGGCAGTTCGATAGACAGTAAGCTGTCATACTGGGTGTTCCAGTTGAACGGCCCGGAGACCGATCCCTGTCCGATTCCGGCGGACAGTACTCTCTCTCTCTCTCTCTCTCTCTCTCTCTCTCTCTCTCTCTCTCTCTCTCTCTCTCTCTCTCTCTCTCTCTCACTTCAAAATCTGGTAATTCTGATTGGCTTGAGACCAATCTGGGTGTTCCACAGGGTTCCGTTCTCGGGCCTTTACTCTTCAGCTTATATGTCAATGATTTACCTGGTTTGCTAGACGGAAAGTCGGTACATCATCTATTCTATGCGGACGACCTCCAAATTTATCTCCAAGTCGAGAAAACTAAAATCAGGGAGGGCATCGCTCGGCTGGGTGGAATAGGACGACTAGTTGCCGAATGGGCCAAGAGTTCCGGCCTGTGTCTCAACGCTGGCAAGACCAAGGCGATCTACTCCAGCTCTGAGAGGGATATCAAAGATCTGAAGAGAATGGACTTGCCAGGGGTTGAGATACAGGATGGAAATTTCATCCCGTTCAGTGATACGGTTGTGAGTCTCGGTGTTCTACTTGATAGTGAACTGACGTGGAAACCGCACATTGACCAAGTTACTAAGAAAGTTAACAGAGCCCTATACGGTTTGCGGTTTTTTAGGGCGTGTATCACCAGACCTCTCCGGATTCGCCTAGTCGAGTCATTGGTTCAACCGCATCTAGATTACTGCACAGTCGTGTACCTCGACGCCACGGACGAACAGCGGCAACGGATACAGAGACTGAGCAATTCATGTGTGAGATTCATCTTTGATCTTAGGAGAGACGAGCACATCACCCCGTTTAAGGAGCGATTGGGTTGGTTACGTACTGATTCGCGGAGAATGTACTTCGCAGCACTGTTAATGCATAAGATCATGCATTTGGGAGAACCTGGCTACCTTGCTGCGATGTTTACCAGGTACCAATCCGAACGCCCCGCACGCGGTGATACAGAAGAGCGGGTACTCGAGGTTCCCAATATGAGACTTGAGTATGGAAGAAGATATTTCCAGGTTCAATGTGCTCATTTGTGGAACTTTCTCCCTCCGGGCTTTCGGCAGCTGGGGAAGATATCGTTGTTTAAAGAGGCCTTAAAAGATCTCTTGATGACACAGACTCCTCAGAAGATTGATGTGGAGAAGAAGCATTATTTTAATCTATGATAGGCTTGGGTTCTTATTTTTAGCTTACGATTAGTTTTACGTGACCTTCTGTCACGTGACTGAAGCAAACTGTGATATTTTCTCTTTTGTGAACCCATGCTCTCAGATTTTAGACATACGCGAATTCGCAATTGTGATGACTAGTCACAATTTGTGATATGTACCTGTCCTTGACCAAATCGCTTGTGTTATATATATTTTACACCTTTTCTTTTTATTTTTGAATTTTTGAATACTCAATTATTTCTAGAATTATGCAACATATGTAAAAATATGTGAGTTATATTTTGTCTTATGACGAATAAAGGACATCAATCAATCAATCAATCAATCAATCTCTCTTATCTTGATTTTCTGTGATATGCACGAGAGTCCTTGCTCCATCTTCTTTTCTTTACTAAATTTGTGGTAGTGTTCCATTCGTATCTGATTCTGTTACACCTTGACTAATCACAAGCTGTGATAATCTTTGTCTTTGACCAAACTTGAAGTCAGTAGAATTCATATTCAACGTGCATAATATATACATATATATACACGTGTATATATATATATATATATACGTGTATATATATATATATTTATGCTATGCTATGCTATGAATTCATAACAGACATATGTTGCCATATGTAATTACTTTTTTTGTCTTCGGACAAATGAAGGACATCAATATCAATATGAATATCTCTCTCTCTCTTTTTCTGCTACTCGAAAAAAGTGCCTAACCTAGATGTCGATTTCTTGAATCTTCCGGAACTCAATTGACCTTTTTTCAATGGAGGTTCGGCATCTTCGATGCCACCCTCGTCCCGTCTCTCATCCAGTAGCTCGAACTCATCGTTATTATTCTCAGGTTCGCCGAAGAAAACATCAGGGAGCTCATGGGGAGGATCTATTCGATCTGAAATGACTTCATTATTCCTACCGATCGATTGCGAACTGATGATTCTCATCATCTTACAGTAACACTCCCTACAATATAATTCATCTTCGACATTCCTGAACCTTTCCCTGTCCTTATCATGTGAGTGACACTGAACACACCCGAAGTTCTTATTTTTGATCATGATTGCAAAGATAATGTGGTACGAAAAACACGTACGGAAACACTCTAACGACAACCTCGTACTAACCATGAGTAAATCTCCAGAAGCTTCTGCATAATACAAGGAGGACAGAGAGGAGACAGCCCAACAAACGTACACGGTTAGTCACCAAGAATCCCAAAAAAGGATGGAATGGCAGAGCTTCCACAAGTAGTCAACTTTGAAGTGAATGAACGGAGGATTTCCTCCTCCCTTGTCATGGCCGAATTGACCAAATGGAGTATCAACGGGACATTCTGCAGCTCAGCATTAGTCTGATGAAGGTTCATTGTCTATTTGAGTATCCTCAATCTCAGCATAGTTCATCGATCTGGATACTTGCAAGATGTATATGGTATTAAAAAGACTTCTCCTTACTTGGAATGGCTGAAAAATGCCAACTCTCTGTATCTTGGGACTCTGAATAGTGATCGGAGATGAAAATTGATGGCTTCGCATGTCTCATTGAAGTTGGCGTATGACTCATTGACGTAGAACTGCATATATCATGACCGAATCATCAATTCACCCTCTCAAACGTGTTTTCCGGCATAAAAATACAAATTCCTTGAAGCAGGAACATTACAACACAATGGTATAGTTCCTCATTTCAAAATATATGAAAAATACCAACTTTCAACACAAAAATTATATGGGGTTTCCATTTGAGTTTTTCGAGTATTTTGCGTGAGAAAGTTGGAGAGTGCATATTTTCGGCTTTTTTTGCTATAAACTCGAATCTGGTGCGTTTTTTCGAAAAAATTATAGGAACCGAAAATGTGTGTTTTGATGAGATCTACGAGATATAATAGTTGATCAGTCCATCCTTACCCCATGATCGCCAAAAAATCCAATAAATACGGTTTTTCACGACTTTTGGTCGTTTTTTGGGAACCCCAATTGGTACATGCATAAGAAACCGATGCCGAATGAAAGTTTAGAGCATAATCTACAACTTTGGTCCTTTGCAACTTTTCGATTAATTCCATTCCGTTCGAGCATTCCCCGATTTTAGCATGAAAAATTCGCATTTTCCATTCTTCAAGTGGTTTTTCGGTACCAGCGCATCTTGTCCGTCCATAAAAGAACCCCTAAAAGTTGTATCCTTCGTTGACGAACGAAATCCTCTTAGAGCGGTGATAGCTAATTGAGTCAATTTCGAGAGGGAACCAAAAAAGTGAGTTCGTCGTTTATTTTGAATGGGACACTCTTTTGCCCACCTTGAGGATACGTTTTGGTTCTGGGCGGAAAAAAATTTACATGCATATTCAGACACCCAAAACACGCATTTCAGTGCAACCTGGGCCCCTGGAACTTTGAAGCAGATTTGGCCTCATTTTCAGCAGCTCCTTTCCTTCAAAACGACTAGTGAGAAAAGTTAACTTGATGCACTGGGGCGGAAGTTATTGAGTCATAATAACATGACCACCCTCTCTCGAGTCCAAACACCGAGACCAGGGGTGACAAGAGTAGTGTTTACCCTCCCCTCAAATCCTTCCAGCCATGCGCAGAGCGCCCCGCGGCAAAGGTAAAGTCTCTCCGACTATCGTCTGCAGGTCTGTTAACAAGAAGGGCTTAAGGGGAGGGTAAGCACTACGATTGTCTCCCCTGACCGAGACAAGATCCGGAGGGAATTCGTGCAGAATTCGCGTAAGCCTCCGTGATGCATCCTCCATCGTTGATACGTTGTAACTTCGCCCTGCAAGCATCAAATTGACTTTGTTCAGTAGTCATTTTGGAGGAAATTCCCTTCGCTTTCTGAAGGAACTAGTTCCAGAAGCCTAAATCCCTGCCCATGCGCACGAAAACTCCTTTTTCAATCGAGGGGTCTGAAAACCCCAATAAAACGCGAAAAAACGAGTTGGGACCGAAAAACAAAGCTCAGGACTATTTTTCTCTGAAAGGGCACACAATTTCACATCGAAATGAGGATTTTCAAAGTTCTGAGAAATTAAGTTTTCGAGAAATTAGATGTTTTCAAATTTACACATTTTTGCATTCAGGGGATGTCTAGGATCTCAAAAAAAGTTTGTCAAGACGTATCTCGATAGATTTCCCTACGACCATTCGAATCCCGTAAAGTGCATGTTCCTTTCTTGCGTCCAATCAAATTTACGTGCATTTTACTGAGAAGAGATAGATATTTTGGTTTTCAAATAATATCAGGGAAATATTCCTTAGGGAACCAAAAAAAAATATTCTCGACCTCATAGTACGTGGAAAGTTCATTTTCTGGACCATAGAATCGATTAAGAATTATGAAGAACCAATCCGAGACATGTCTGCAATTCGTTGTTCGCTTTCGCGCGGAATGGCTCGTATATAAGAATATTCTCAAAAATGGTTCTACACTAGAACTTCTACTCGCGATTGTCATTTGCAAGCCTGTACTGTCTCGTCCTTCCTATTTCTGTTATCCCAGTCTAGTCAAGATCTGCGCGAGCCACGATCAGCCGAAAAATTATTTCTACCAGGGACTGTGCAGGGCTGATGTGCAATCCTTCAAGAAACTAAAAATCCAGTACAGCTCTCGAATTGCATGAGGCTATACCTTATTTCGGTCGACGGAATCGGCAATTATTCAAACAGCGGGCGAATAGGATGATTGAGTTTGGTTGACGAGAAGTATCAGGGGGATATGGATCATTTGTACTGTAATAATGGAGGAAAGGAAACCACTTACCTCCAAAGAGCTGGCTCTGAGCTTTGATCTGTGATGACGTGAAACATGTGATTAATCGCTGGGGGTTTTGTAAAATTGGATGTCGAATGGGAACCCGATTCAAAATTTAGTTACACAAGGACAAAATCCCTGAGCATAATATGACATGAGGATTTCCCCACAAAAAATCTTGCGACATCATATCACCACACGAAATTCATCATCTCTATAATTTTGATCTTCCAAATTTATAGAAGATTCTATGATTACTCCACAAAAAACTCGCAACACGATAACTCGACATAAGTTTGGCTTAGTATTTCTCCACAATAATAGCGTATACGGGAATCCAGTCCGCAGAAAATCAGTACACGCAATTTTTCGGACCAAATAACTTCTACGCGTGTGTTGTCTTGCCGAGTGGATGAATTCAACGTGGAAAACATTATTGTGATGAGTTGACAACAATAAGCGCCTCGACAGAAAGTGCGCATTTGCTCTTTTTCCCCCTTTTTTCCCCGTGAAAGTAGCGCCATTGCGCGCCCGTGGCGGCGACTGCAACTACAGCGCCTATGCTTATACACGGGGGAAAAAGTGGAGTAAAGAGCATCGCGCACTTTCTGTCGAGGCCCTAAACGTGTGGAGAATTATACTGAGGGAGATGAGCTCTGTGAAGAATCCCAGCGAGGCGTGAAATATTGACCACAACAATTAGTTCATGGGTTTTGTCCACAACAAACTACTACACATATAGATATCTTCCCCTTGTAGAAAACTTACGGGGAATAAATATCTGAAGAAGATTATCACGTGGACAGAATATATGTGATCATATGATACTGTGGTCAAACTTAACAAGGGCTATTCATCTGTGGCGATGAATCTTGATGACAACTATCTATGAGTAGGGATATCATGTGGTCATAACATCCTGTTGGCAAGCTGCGTGGTCAAATCGTATGTCCAAAATATACCGATTCAATTCTGTGATGGAAATTCTATTACGACGTTCCATCCACAAAGATTCGTGGACCTGATCACGATTAGGTTTTCTGTTTTAACATACAAAGATAGAAAAAATTACATAATATATTGTGTACATATCATAGATGTAGCCATGCGCAACTCACGTCATTCTTTAGATCGTCATGGGATATATTGGGCGATCTTGTGCTGGAGACCAGATATAACGTCTGGCTCCTATCAATACAGGTAAACAAAATGAATCATCGGTCTAGTTTCTCACTCATATTCATATTACCGCACGATTACAGAGTACAGTGGGTGACATATATGAAAAATAGTGCAAGTGGGAGAGAGAAAAAGAGCGAGGGTCAACGAGCTCAGTCAACCGTTGTCCACAACGGGTTATAAATTCGACTGAGATTTTGAATATCGTCTCTCTTATTGATGGCATTCATGTCAAATTATATGTGGATCATCTCGGAAATCAAACGTTCTTTCCAATTTGGTTCTGTGTCTAAAATTTTGGTTCGATCTCAATTAGAATCATGTTCCTATTTTAGTTCATGAACAGGAGCTACAGATTTCTTATCTTTAGTCGTAATGTGATCGTTGATGCGAGTACCTAGTTGTTTTTTGGTCTTTCCCACTAAAGTGGGAGGTCAATCTTTGCACTGAAATTCATACACGACACCAGTTTTGTTGAATTTTTCTCAGCGGTCCTTACCTTATTCCACTATTGAACTTAATGACTAGGAAACTTTTGAAAGTGTGTGAATATCGTTGTGTTTGAACAAAGGATTAAGTTTCTCGAATAAACTTTCATTATGTGGAATACAAACTTTGTTTTGGTCAGCTTATAAGATTTGGTTACAACGCATTTTCCCTGCTCTTCTCATTCGATCTTTTAAACGATGCATTCTGGTTTTTATACACTCATCAATAAAATCTTTGGGGTAATCATTATCTGAAAGAAATTGTTTTATAAGAGACCAATACAAATTGTATTGATCCGGATCGGCTTGCTACGGTTCAATGTCGTTTTCCGATATTGCCGCGGATCTGGTCGATGGTCAAATTCAAAGCGGATTGAACCAGATAGAATCGTGGAACCCGCCGGATAGGAGTCGTATTGATTCAGATTGACAGCAAACGCACAACGACGATTCTCCTGATTGGGACGGATAGGAATTCTGTTCGTGGATTTGATGACGGATTCAGAACGGATAGAGCCAGATTGAGTCATTGAGACCTGCGGGTTCAAATTGTATTGATACGGATTGGCTTGTTACGGTTCAATATCGTTTTCCATATTGCCGCGAATAGAGATCTTGATGGTCTAGTTGACCGTTAGATTCAAAGCTGATTGAACCGGGTAGAATTGTGGAAACTGCCGGATTGGAGTGATATTGATCCGGAATGACACGCGAAAGCAGAACGCTGATTCTCGAGATTGGGACGGATAGAAATTCTATTCGTCAATTCAATGACGGGTTCAGAGTAGATAGAGCCGAATTGAATCGCTGAAACCTGCGAATTCAAATCGTGTCAATTCGGATTGACCTGCCACGGTTCAATATCCTTTTTTCATACTGTCGCGGATAGAGTTCTGGATGGTCTATTCGACCGACAGATTCAAAGCGGATTGAACCGGATAGAAGATTAGAAGCTACCGGATCCGAGTGATATTGATACGGATTAACAAGCGAAAACGTAATGATGATTTTCCCGACTGGCCTCGGAAGAAATACTGATGGTTCATCTGAAAGCGAATCGGTTTCGAGCGGATAGGATTAGATTGGATGTTCGAGGGCCTCGGGTCGGAATGGTATTGGTTTGGATAGCCTAGCTCTTGTCGGATATTGGTTCCCTGGATTGCTGTGGATAGAGTAGTCCACAATCGGTCATTTGATGATTGTCATCCAATTCGTATTGGACTGGATTCGGCGCTGGATCTCGTTGGATAAGGATTGTATTGAATCGGATTGGAGCGTCAGGTGTGAATCTCCGTCATCCCGATTGGTAAGGAGTGGGTTCCTCCTCCACAGTTCGCGATCCATTCAGACTGAGCTGAATCGCATTTTTTATCATTGTAACGGACTCCCATAAAGCAGCATTCCGGACGAATTGAACCGGATTCATTCTTATCCATATTTCCGATATTCAAACTGATTCGTTGAACGTTACCCGCAAAACTGCTTTAATCCGGATTGGATGCCCCTCAATGCGGAAATATAGAATTCGTTCCGATCGGAATGAAGATAAATAGGAATCGATGGAACTTCAATACTACTCTTCTCCTAGGCGGATTGATCGGGCGTGTTTGCATTCGATCGAAGTTATCTGGATTGAGTTTGAATCTTTCCCCATCCATCTCTCACAGCAGGGTAGTGACTGTATACATATTGAATTGATTACTTCGCCTGCAACATATACATGGCTAGGATATCTAACTTTTTACCACTTTCCTTTACAATTTTTGCTTGGATGCACTTCATATCACCCCCATTTATAGAGTTCACTGTATATTTCAGAGTATTTTTTATGTACATTACAGTTCCATCATTTAGGAAGAGCATTCATTCATAATAGTGAATATTATAACCAGGTATACTATTGTACAATCCAATGTTCCCTAACTTCCATGTTTCAGTTAGTACAATCACATCCATGTAATCTCTTATTTCTCCCAAAGAACCAGAAATTCTTCAAATTGTTCGTCTAGACTACGAATGTTCATCTGTATTATTCCCAGACTTGTGTGTTGTGAGGCGATACATGCCTTGCAGCTGCTGATATCTCCTTTCGACACTTGTATGAATTCTTCCCAGTCATCTTCATTGTTGCCACTAATCATTAGATTACTGTGCCATGAGGGTAGTCTGTTCTTGAGATCAGGAATATTCTGAGCACTGTGGGACGTGGTGAGTCTCGAGCCTCCGACCCGCACCTCTCCCCGTCGCCTGACAATGCACCAGGTACACCGTCAGCGTTTCTGACGGATAATCGCCCGTTTCCCCACCAAGTGCGATGTCGCGGACGACGGGTCATGCCGCGGACAGACCGCTCTGACCAACCGAATAATTCACACACTCTCTCTCAACTATTGAACTCTCATACATAAAGTCACCTATCGTTCATTCAACTCGTGTTCTCTCTGAAACCTAGAACCCTCACCACGTTACATCCCCTTTTTGGTGCTAAGTAGAGTTGTTTCCCGCGAGTTGAAATTTTTTTTTCAAAGAGTTGGAAAAATTTTCTCTCAAAAATTTTTTCGGATTCTGCAATTTCGCGAGAGTGTCGTGAAAATAAAAAAGTGACTGAGAGGAGAGAGTTGAGCAAAGCAGAATCCAGCCAAGCCGCAAGCAGCCAAGCTGAGCATCGTACCTGCCCACCCACCCGCCCGTCAGCAGAAAATCATCGCTAAGGCTTATCTCCGAGCCAGCTGCACGAGTAGACGAGTGATGCAGATAGCCGCATTATACATCGTCGTGGCCTGCTGCAGCTTCGTAGCGTAAATACTAAACCATTTTTCTTCCTTATCTCGTTCCAAGGAACGACTCGATCAGAATCGCATTTATATTCAACCAAGCTTCTTTGAATTATTAAAACCAAAATGTCCAAAATGTTCGGAATTTTCGGAAAATCAAAAAGCAAAGAAACGGTGAATTCAACTGGCACTTCGCCAAAACCGACTCATAATCGACCTGAAATGTTCGATGAAGATAGACAAGAGGACCAAGAAATTTTGGACAACCGTGATCAATTTTATTCGAACATAGATGAGTCAAATTTTGATTCAAACGGACAAAATGGAGCTTGGGGTATGGATGCGAATTTGATGAATAATGGAAAGGATGGAGATGTATAGGTGAACATGAGCCGGTGCAATAGTCCAAATGGACAATTTGCTGGTCAAGCTTACCAGCAGTGGCGCACAGCCGCACCGATAATAGAAGAATCGCCGATCCGCGTGCAACCAATCCGGGTAAATCAAATCAGGCCCCCTTTACATGCGAATGTGCAGGTGGCTTCTTACCCAAAAGCATTTTATATGCCAGGCCCAAATGGTCAGCTATTTTTATACAGGCAACAGCAGCCTCACGAACCCACCATTAGAGTGGATGATACATTTTCTCTTAACCCGGAATTCCAAAATATGCAAAGTGTTCCCATCGTAGAAAAAAGTGGATAATCGCCCCGAGTTTAGGTAATAATGTGAACGCTACGCGGAGTCAGAATAATAGCCCGAGGCCAACCATACCGGGGGTCGCGGCCCAAAGTTCGCCGATCCATAATCCGACTCCATGGGATTTCCCACAACAGCGTCCCATAGCCCCCCAGGTGATAGATTTTCCACCTGGAGTGAACGGTTCTCCAAATAGTTTTTCGAATCAAATTCCAACAGAATATGTGAAAATTCGTGAGAGTGCGGCGCCTACGACAAACCCACTGCCGAGACAGAATGTACCTTCTTTAGAAAATTTCCTCCGAGGAATGAGATTTTCACAAATGGCCGAGTTATGGAAAAAATCAAATTTGGGCGAAACACAACAGAACCAAAATTTTAATGTACAAGAAATCCCGAGTCATTATAGAGAAGTGCCACTGACCACACAATATACTAATAGAGTACACCCAAATTTTCCCCAACGAAACTTGCCTCAACAGAATAGTAATGAACAGAATTTTTCGTAACAAAATGGGTTCCAACAGAATTTCTACCAACAAAATAGTCAGGAAAAGAATTTTCCTCAACCAAATACTTGTCAACAGAACCTTTCTCATCAAAATGTGGGCAGCCCACTGAGAGTTCATTTCCAAAATACACAAACGCAACCCAGCCAAAGTGAATCTCATCCACAAGAACAATTATTAGTAACGCAAAGAGGGACGGATGTCCAATTATACCATACTTTGAAAGATGTAGGAGAGTTCAATGGAGAGGCGGACGCACTCTCTGGATTCTGCTCGGCAGTGCGATCGGCAGAGCTGATGGGTGGAACGGGATCGGACCGTATAATTCTAATGAACGTCGCGCGAAAATTGAAAGGCACAGCGAGGTCGTTATTTGGCTCAACAATTTTAGAGTTCGACACAGTTGAACAATTTTTGAAAGAATTGGTAGAACAATTTTCACATATAGAATCGTTAGACGACATTATGTCTGAGTTAAAAAGTTGCGCCAAAAGGAAAGACGAAACATTAGAATCATACGGGATACGCATTCAGAAAATATTACGGAGATTCAAAAGCACCGCAAGCTAGAAAATCACAGTACACGCGCTCAGAGAGATAGAATCTTGAACGCGAGACGCTGACGAAGCAGCATTAACACGATTTACTATAGGCATAGGCACGGAGCTGGAGAACGCGGTGCGAAGCCAGAAGCCAAGTAGCATTCGCGAGGCGGTGAAATTTGCGCAACAAGCGGCGTTGCAACGTAAAAATTACCCGAATTCGACTGATGAGGCAACACCGTGTACAGCCCATCCGCAGGCAAATATTAGAATGGCAGATTCTCAAGTAGTCTGTCCATATTGCAAACTTGTCGGTCATGTAGAGTCAAAATGCTACAAGAAAGAGAACGACTTGAAAAAGTGCCAGTATTGCGAGTTACCTGGGCACGACGCGAAAGTCTGCTGGAAGTTAGAGGCCGATTTTAAAAGGGCCAACGTATATATTGATAGACCAAGTACGAACCGTGGCAGAGGGGGTTATCGCGGCAGAAGTAGAGGTAGGGGTCCGAATAGAAATTCCAATGGTCACAATAGCGGCACGGAAAATCGTGGGAATAATTTCCCACCAAGGGGAAATCAAAATCAAACACCTGCGAATAATTATGCCGAGACCCAAAACCAAACCCCACCGCAGGCGCGACAAGCCCAAAGCCCACAGCGCCATGATGATGCCCAAAACGCCCAAAATCACGCTGAGAATTGAAACTAGAAGCACGCCCATCACGATCCCCGAGCGATGGGCGCATCAATGACGGCTCTGTTACGTCATTGGTGGATCAGGAAATCGACTCATCTTCATTGGAAGAATCACCGTCCACAGATGAGTCAGAGTCGATAGAATCGGACGGAAGTGATAGTAGTGGACAGTCTTCTACATCGTCCCAAGTGAACATCAGAAAGACAAGTATAAAATTTTTAAGATCTGGGAGAATTCCACCAATTGTCAATTTTGAAAGCCCAGAAGTGAATGATGAAAAATGTAAATTATACATCGATTCTGGTGCAGATGTATGCATTATCAAATCGAGTAGAGTTAAAAATCTTGCAGACATTGATAAGTCAGAAATATTGAGCATAAATAGCGTTGCAAAAGGAGAATTTTTTTCAGAGGGAATGATTTTATTGAAAATAAACGGCATGCAGTGGCAATTTCATGTTGTCCCCGACTCCATTTTGTTAGACTGTGATGGTCTAGTCGGTTGGGATTTTTTGACAGAGTACGGTGGTAAATTGAACCCCAAAGCCCGCTGCCTTGAGTTTGAAAATTTTTCCATCCCTTTCTTATACAAAGAAAAAATAAAAGTGCCGCTTAGAATGAGAAGACTCATTAAATTCAAGATTTTGAACGATACTAAAGAGGGCTGGGTCCCGTGCATACATGTAAAAAATGGAATTCTCTTCGGAAAATTTATCGCCAAAAACCACAATGGATACGACATAGCAGAGGCCATAAATATTTCATATGAAACTGTATATATATTGACACTCCTGCAGTTAAGTTGAGAAGATTTCCAAAAATAATTCCTTGGGGCAATGTAGAAGAGAAAAGCATCATTGGGGATGATGCAGTACATAATATCCGCCGGTCATACATAGGCGCTGACCCAGCGAATGAGCAGCTCCGCGAGAATTCGCAGAATATAGATAAGAGTGCGCGCTACATGGCCTCTGCAGAACGCGTAGAAAAATTAATGCAACTCGTTGATATCGAAGGTTGCTCGCCGGAGGAGATTGAGCACGTGCGCATGCTCATTAGCATCGACCCTTGGCGATTTGGGCTGAAAGGCGAACCACACCAAGCAACGCCAATTATAAAACATAAAATCAAGTTGAAATCGGGCAAACCAATCGAAGCCAAAAGATATCGTTTATCTCCAGCCTTGAAAGGCCCTTTGATTGAAGAGGTGAAAAAGTTACGCGGTCTCGGAGTGTTGCGCCCATCCAGATCGCCATGGAGATCAAATTGCTTTCTAGTACCAAAAAGCCCAGACAAAGACGGGACGAAAAAGTTTCGGTTTGTCGCAGATTTCCGCCCCCTCAATGAGGACACGGTAGGGACTTGTCAGCCGTTATCTTTCACAGCCGATATCATTGATCAGCTGTCTAGCGCGCGATATATCACAGTAGTTGATTTATTAGACGCTTTCTACCAAATAGAAATGCATGAGGAGTCAGCACCTTATTCGGCCATAGACACACCCCTGGGGGGAATGGAATTCGCGCGTATGGCTCAAGGGATGGTTGGTAGTCTAGACACCCTAAATGAGGCAATTTTTATGGCATTTTCCTCCCTCACCCCCGACGAATTCGCCAGTTATTGTGACGATCTGTTCATCTGGGCAGATACCTTGGAAGAACATGGAATTGAATCCAGGAAATTCATGGCCTGCATTATTGGAGCAAATTTCACAATTTCACCAAAGAAGTGTCAATTCTTGAAAAAAGAAGCTAAAGTTTTGGGCCACATAGTTGGCAATGGTCACATTAAACCAGATCCCAAAAAAGTAGAGGCAGTCCATGAATATCCTGCACTCACAAACATACGAAAAGTCAGGCAGTTTCTCGGATTGACGGGGTACTATAGCCGCTTCATCGAGAATTATGCGAAAAAGTCAAAACCATTGACCGATCTCTTGAAAAAAGAGCAAGATTTTGTATGGGGCGCGGAACAACAACGCGCATTTGAGAGCCTACGCGACGCATTATGTTCAGAGAGCGTACTCGCAAGCCCTGCGACGGGCAATGAGAGTTCTATCGTATTTTGTGATAGCTGTGATTATGCAGTGGGATCTATTTTGGCTATTGGGACTATCAACAAAAATAGACCAGTTGCCTACGCGTCGAAAGTTTTGAAAGGGGCCCAACTCTCGCGGCCAATTTTTGATAAAGAAATGGAGAGTATTGTGCATGCGTGCGAGTCCTACCGTCCATATTTGTACGGCAGAAAGTTCGAAGTGGTAACGGACCACGAACCATTGAGCCATTTTCATAAAACGAAAAATGACACGAGGTATAACTGTCAGATGGCGAGAGTACGCGAATTCCATCTTGATTTAATTTTTAGAGCTGGCCGGTTAAATGAGGCGGCAGATGCGTTAGGTCGAGATCCCGTTATCAAAGAAGGCGAAGTGAACCCGGAACTACCGCGAGACGAGCTCTATGCATTGGCAGAACGACAAGAGAGGGAAAATCCGTCGTGCGAGGCCGATTGTCCGACTGGTCGCGTATTCAAAACACGCGCGCACCGCGTAGCGGGCGCCTAAAAATCGAAAATTCCAGAGACAGAATCAACGGATACCGAAGCGCAACCAGCAAAGAAAAAATCGGTAGCAAGCCCACGCGAAACCGAATCCGAAATTGAGTCGAGTCAGAAACCAGAGAGGCAGAAAAAACCGAGAAAAGTTTTCCAAAAAACGCGATCATCGCAGCGCTTGAGAAACCGATATCCGCATCTCGACATACTCAAGCCATCTCACACGAGCGAAACAGCTGACATCGACATTCATCCGAGTTAGCAGCTATTCAAACGAGCGGAAGCGCGAATAAAAAAACACATGGAGAGCCGACTCAAAATTCGAATCATGAGTCCATAATTGATCAAGCTCAGGCCGCGTGCATAGCCAAAGCAGGAATGGAAACGTCATCTGATTCACCCCTTGAAACCATTACGATTCCAATCACCCCAGATAAAAGCACACAAAATTATTCGCAACAAATTTTGGATCATGATTACATGAAAAAAAAATGATCAAAATAGTCAAAATATTGAGACAGTCGAATCTCATCCAAAAATCAAAAATATTGGAATTATTCAAGAGGGTATTCAAAATCCAAAATTGGACCCCCAAGTGACGATAGAAAATCAAGAGGTGAATATGACACTCTCAGTCAAGCAGACCGGCAAATATTTTGTCGATTTTCAAATACGCGATGTGAGTGGTAATTCAATTGCGCGGGGCAACGGGGGCCCTTTAGTCTTAACAGCAGTACTCGAGCAAGTTCAAAATCGCGATTTGCATGATGATGGCACAGAACGATTCATACATCATGATGAAAAGCTGTGCAGCGAAACGTTACCACAATCCAACTCGCCGTGCGATAAGCCGCATTCCAAAGAGAGAGAGAGCGAGCCACCACAATGCTTGCATTTGACGAGCTTGAACGTGGCGGACTCTCAACTCTCATACCGCCCCAACCATCATCAAGTAGAGAGATTGCCAAGCAGTGCAGTGAAGAGATGGCCGCGCCGCGCGATAAAGTCAACGCGCTCGAATCAGCAGCTGAGGTTCAAATCGATTTCGATAACGCTGAAAATTCGCCAGGAAATTCACTCGAAATAGAGCCAATTTTGGATGAAAAACTCCAACATTTTCAACCATGCAACACATGTGCGGAATGTCACATCAATTTTGAAAGAGTCACGGATATTCCAAATTTGCCAAAGGGCAATTGCCTATTTCGGTCACTGATGAGAATCGAGAATTTGGAAATTAACGCTCGCGAAATGAGAAATGATCTTTTGACAAGAGGTAACCTCTTATTGGAATCATGTATAGAAGCTGATACGAGAATTCAAATTCTCACGAGCGAAGAAGAATATGACAACGACGATTGCATATTCTTATATTCGCACATATATGATAAAAATGTATGCATTCGCGTGGTAAATGAATTCGGAGAATTGTCGTATATTCAGACAATTCCGAATGATACAAGAGACTTTGCCCACCTGCACTTGGACATGCCAAGTAAGCATTTTACTCCTTTGCTGCCGATTCCGAGCGTCGTGAGAAAAAAATTCTCATGAATTCAGCGACGAAAATCGCGAACTCGACGGAAGCCGACCGGACGCGAGATCCAAACCCGAGAAACTTCCGAGCGCAGAGAATAGGACTTTAGCCGCAATTCAACACCAACCGCGGCTCGAGAGTCACATGAGGCAGGCGAAAGCTCACTCGTCAACGCTTGATAAATATCAAGTAGCGCAAGCTCGGCCACCGCGTGAGAAGCCACCGTGGGCATTGGGTGACGACGAGCAAGCGCAACCATTGCAAAAAATTTTTGCAGTTGACGAGCACCCGTTTCGATTCAGAGAAAACGTGGCATTTTTTGCCTCATGCGATGGCCATGCTGGAACAGAAACCATCGCATCTCTGATAAAGAGATTATATCCATGCAAAAACTATGCAAGGAGGGAATTTTGAGGTCGGCAATGTACATGAATTTCAAGCTTGGAACATAAGCACTTCTGCATTATTTGTGAAAAATTACATCGGTGCAAAGCCATAACAGAAAGACATAAAAATGGTCTTGAAAATTTTGAAAAACCTCATCCTTAAAAGAGGACTGAAAAGTTTAGGCCTAGTTCAAGATAACCAAGTTTTTCACCAACTATTTGGCCAAGATAAATAGAAATGGCCGAGCAGATTTTCAATGGCAAAAACATCAAAATTGTACTTCTAAAGGACAACCTCAAAGTACCCTCTGATAGCGATAGATATGAGCTTATCACGGAATTCTACGCGTCGGCGAACGGTGGGCATCGTGGCATCAATAAAACTTATAATTTGATCGCACAACAATATTATTGGAAAACAATGCGCGAAGATGTCAAAAGCGTCGTTGAGGGCTGTAACGGATGCGCAGTCGATAAATTAGTAAGACAAAAAGTACGTCTACCTTTGAGACTGGTGGATACACCAGCACACCCTTTTGACAAAATCGCGATTGATTTCTATTCACCTCCATGCCCATCAAAGAGTGGCTATCATTACATTTTGTCGGTGCAAGATCAGCTGACTCGCTATGTCATACTGATCCCGAGACGCCGTGCTACGGCACACGAAGTAGCCAACGCATTACTCAATCGAGTAATTGCGTATTTCGGACCACCAGGGTCGATTTTGAGCGATCAAGGTAGACACTTTATGAATACGATATTAAATGAATTTGCAGACGCCTTTGGAATCAAAAAATATTGTACATCTCCATATTTGCCGATGAGTAACGGAATGATTGAGAGGATGCACGCAACATTGACTGAGTTCCTCAAGGCCTTCGCTAAGGACCGTTCGTATTGGGACAAGGTACTACCCACGGCCCAATACTCAATCAACGCCATGGAGAATGCATCGACCGGACACGCACCTTTCACACTCTTGCTGGGACACAAGGTCAGACAACCTGGACCACACGGATAGCAAGTAGAAGCGCCGACGTACGACGACTCCATCGAAAACAGAAGGACTGAATTGCAGCAAGTGCAAACTCTAGCGGCACTGCATGCAAATTTAGCACGCTATAGATATAAACATTATTATGACATGAAAGCTACAAATACGTGCCATTTTCGTGAGGGTGAACTGGTCTATGAGTTGAAGTTACCTGTCAAAAATAAGTTAGCCCCTCAATATACAGGGCCCTACGAAATCGTTTGAATCAATCATAAAACAAAAAATGTCACATTGAGAAATAACTCCGTCACGAAAGTGGTGCACATTGATCAAATTAAGAGATGCGCAGAAGCTAAAATAGAATCGGCAGAAGCCAATTACCAAGCTCAGGAAGCCAATGTTCTCATCTTGTATTTTAACGCGAAAGAATCAACGCTCATCATGTTGGTCCTGAGCCGGAAAAATACTCCGGCCCAGGCACGGAATGTTGAGGATATCTCTTGTTAAATATAAAATGCGAGCTCGCCCTTGACCGTCGTAGAAAGTACTCCGGCCCAGGGACGAGCCACGCACGCGTCATTTCCGAATTGACTATTTGGCGTCTAGCATAAATAATTTGAAAATTTAAAAATAATAAAAATTACGTTAGTTCAAAAATTTTGCAGTGCGGACAGGCCCACGCGATCGAGTAAATTCATCACGCCGCTGGTGCACACGCCAGGACTCTTGTTCGAGCGCATAGCCTAGCTGTCAACTTCCAGTACAACATGGAAAATTGTGCAGCGGATTGAGCTGACCCAACTATCTCAGTCTGCAACCACCTTGAGAGAAGCGTGGAACCAACTGAGTCCATCCTGCCCAGATAAACTTCACGTCGCACAACTAAATGCCATCCACCGGCAGATCGGCGAGACAAGCAGGGATGAAGAGAGGATGATGGAGACTCTGGCATATAGAAACCCCCGCCAACGGAGAGCTTGGCTCCCTTTTATGGGAAAAGGGATGAAAATCATTTTTGGCACACTCGATGAGCAATCAGAGAGTGAGCTCAAAAACATTATAGAGACGAGAGCGAATGATACACGTGAAATTGCCGAACTTTTGGCCAATCAAACCGAATTGATTGAAACGGAACTTACGAAAAATTCTGAAAAATTAGGAAAACTCCAAATAATAATCAGCAATTAAGCTGGCAATGCAAACAGGATTGACAATGAGTTATTATGCAGTAACGCAATTCAAATTATTCAGGCAGCAGCCAATACTTACAAATTCAACACTCAGTCACTAATTGAGATGGTATCATTTGCCTCTCAAGGCTCTATCCACCCGCACTTCATGACCCGAGAGCTGATCGAAAAATCAGCTGAGACTATCAGAAACGCATTGCCAGAAGTGAGATTCCCAAGGACCAATAACAACGAGTCCATCTCTGAGATTACAAAAATCTCAGAAATTTCAATCGTGCTGATAAATCAGACACTCATATATTCAATGAGAATCCCACTCCTGGATCTAGCAGACTACACTCTATATAGAGCATCAGCTCTCCCAATTTTACAAAAGGTCCACCGAAGTACGGGTGGCACATTTGCCTATGTATACCCAAAATGCCACAACTTCGCCCTTTACTTAACAGCTAACACCTATATAAACTTACATCGCAGCAACCTCGCCGAGTGCAAGGAACTCCGAGACAGGATGGTCTGCAAAAACCCTCCACCTGTCAGGGAGCTCATCGCAGAAGCATCCTGCGAGATCGAGATGGCACTGGACCGCAATATCACGGACATCACCAGCTGTGACATCCGTGTGACGAAAATGCACGATGCATATTGGATACGCCTTCACGAGACAAACACCTGGGTATTTTCGACACTGGAGGAAGAACGGCTCTTCATTCAATGCCGAGGGAACGAACACCTATCAACCCCAATTAACGGCACTGGGCTGCTGAGGCTACCCCCAGGATGCATGGCTATTACCCCAAACGCACGCTTGACAGCTTCAGAAAACATCGAGATGAGCCATACATCCCCCATATATCAAAAGCTAGACCTAAACATCACGGACCTGCTTCGCAAAAAACCAGAGGAGCCCAACACGCCACGCATCCACGACATCATGGAGGAAATTTGGCAGGAAGAGCAAGGAGGACTCAGCCAGACGCATGTCGAGGCACTGGAAGCAGCACCGAGCTTGCGCGACTTAATCGCAAAAGCTCGGGACCTGAGTAAATATAAGGCGGTATCGCATAATTTTATGGAAATACAGAATAATCCACCATTTTACCTGGCCATAGCATCGGCTATAGCAATGTTCGCATTTATAATTTTGAAAGTCGCTGGAAAAATTATGGCGCCATATCTCACAATTTTTACAAACCTTCGCCCGCTATTCTGTGCAGGGAACACTCGTGGAAACGCAACTAAAAACGACGTGGAGGAGAACGCAGATGAGGGGATCCCGCTGCGCATATTACGCCAAGTGGTCCACGCGGCGGACCACCCCAACCCAAACCACAGGGATGAGCCCACACCCCCCACGATCCCTCGTCGAGCAAGCGCATCATCAAGCGCACCTACACACCAGCTGTCAAAACGCCCGCCGTCGGATCACATCGGACGACGAGTGCGTAGCCAACAGCCCATATGAGGAGTCACACCACCCGCCGTCGGATCTGCAAGGACGACGAGCGAACACATGTTATCATCAATAGAGAATGCAAACTCCTCACCTGGAACTCATCGATGGAGGATCAACACGGGAAATCAGCGTAGGGATAGATTCAGTACAAATTAGATAAGTGACACGGAACACAATTATTGTGAGTATAAGAGTTTATTAGCGTCGTTCCGAAAAAGTATTTTCGAGGTCGATTTCAGAGTCAAATCATGATCTAACAATCAATATGAAGAACGGGATTCTCAGAACAGATAGGATAGTACACTAAGTTAACTAGCCGAATAGTATCGCATCGCGAACAGCGTATACACCGAGTATAAACGGCCTCGAAAATGAGATTTCCAAGAATTTGTGTACAAATGAGATGAGACGCGGTTCGTAGTTGGCTGATCTCCCGACGTGGGAGACGGTATTCGGGACGACGCATCTCTATGAGAGCACATTTCTGGAACAAAGAAGCAAAGGAACACGGGGAATTACACATCAGGATCAAACCGAACCCAGAATTCATGAACACATGAATTCTGGGTAATCGACTGAGGGATTCTAAACGGCCGATTTCGTATACTTTCCCATCGAAAGCAACTAGGGCATGAATAAAACTACTCTACGTGCATGGTTAAGCGCCCAAATCTTTACTTGATATTGATGTCGAATAATTCCTGAAATTATAGAAATAATATTCTTGATATGTGGGAAGTGAATTCTGGGGGATTTCATTCTCATTGAAAGATTTTGTATTCAGTTTACCAAGCCTTTATTCTCATAAATTATAAATGATTTTGTAGTGTACTAGGAATGACTCTAAACAACTCAAATCCCACGATCGTAAGATCGCGTACGAAGGATGATCAAATATCGAATGATTTTATGAACTTGACACTTTATAATGACGAAATTCCAATAGATCGATTGTTCCTTGATTTTGTGTCCTTGCCTGGCGATTTGATTGTGAATTCGTTTATCTGTGAGCATATCAGAGCAGACAACATTGACTAATTGATATGAGATAAATTGAAACCCTAATCGCGAGCATTGAATTGTCTAATGCTTGAAATGATTCGAAGTTTTCATGGTTTTCATTTCGGACTCAAAAGAAAATGCAGATTTTAATTATTGAAACGCGTATCGCGACCCGTGCTTCTAGAAAGGGATACGACCGAGCACCTCGCCACTTGCACAGTGTCCAGGGACCCAGTTTTTTGCCCAGTCCAGAGTGCCAGTTAGAACTGATTCCCTTTTCATGGTATCAGGGTAATTCCGACTGCAAATGCAAGAAAATGAGTCATTATACTCAGTAGAATTTTATACGATTCGGAATCACCCATCCCTGGACTTTTATCCATTGCGTCCGGTGCTATGGAGTACGATTCGCGGGTGAGTCCTTTTATTTTAGGCCTATTCGCCCGCAACTAAACAAATCTGACCCGAAAGCCGACTAAAATTTGGTTGAGGATCACGATTATTATATAAAACGCCATCTCCACGAACAATCCTCGAGAGCATTGATGACATCGAGAGTGGTATGCTACTCTAGAAAATTGATGTGAACATCACATCCTACCGTTGGGAGAGAGGAAGCCCAGTGATACTTGGGTATACCCTCTCGGAGAACTGTATCCTGCTCGTGACAAATTAGACCTTTTTGATGCCTCTAGGTCTCCTAACCAAATAGACGGAGCTTCGCTCCGCAAGGAGGGATATTTTCTCTGAGCTTCGCTTTCTTTTCCACTCATTGACTTTCCGGCCACTCGAACTGCGGATGCGTGGACACGCATTGACATGCTCGCGATGATTCAACGCGCATATTTTCATACGGAAATGACTCGTATTAGGGCCTTGCAAAAGTATCAGTGTATGGGTGGACTTAGGAAACGGAGAGGGTAATGTATATGGGTAATTCTATGGAAATGCAATATACGGACGCAGCGAGTGAGTTGTAGAGTATCGTACACATAGCTGATTTGTTTCAATTCACAGTAACACATGCATCAATTCTGTTAATAATCCTTGCCATCACCAGGACACATGCTGAAGCTACTTACACGATAGGTCTGGTTAGCCCGAAGTGGGTGACAATGATTAGCATCATAAGCGGCTCGGCACCTCCGCAACAGCTGACTGTTGCTGAGGTGCCTGAAGTATAGTGAGATTTGGGAGGTTGCAGAATAGCGGCGTAGCAGGAGCGTGTGCACCGGGCCAACGATACCCAGGTCAGGCAGCAGGTACGAGGTAAAGGCTGATATGGTGAGTACAAGTATAATGAATAACCGACCCTTCGTAGGGCCCCTAGCGTGGTTGGGTCGAGTAAACCTCGGTTGAGGATAATATATAGCGTCTCAGGAATCGTAAGCTTCCTCAGCGTATAACAGAATTAAGGTAGTATTAGCGGTATTGATGAGTCCAAGCGCGGATTGGATCTTCGCTTGACTCGATTCCGTTCGCCTATATAGATATAGTAACGCACACAGCAGACCACAACCTAACCCCGAAACTGTCAAGAGTAGTGACATATTGGCTCGGATCTTTCTTTGTAGGCTCCTAATCGTTGATCTGTTCATTTCTATGCACATTTTCGCGTACTCTTACACCTGTATGCTCTTTCCTGTGAAAATCTGATAGTTAGAAATTAGTGTATCGATAATTTACCTCAAGACGCCGTGTTAATCGGCTTTCACGAAATTGCTCAGAACTTTTCTCCGCGGCTCCTAAAAATTTCGAAATTTCAGCTGTGTCTGTTTGAGGCACTAATGTACCACTCTGTCGACTTTTGTAATTTTCTGCTAGGTAATTCGAGTACCGCTAGTACTACCTTAAGAATGTATGCGATTGGCTTCTCAATTTTTTCCAAGAATTCGGGCATCGAAATGAAAATATGGAGAATGGATTTCTTACACTTCCCAGAAATCTTCGAAATCTCCCTGGCTCTCACAAGGATGAACATATCAGAGGAAAATCCCCACAACTATCCAAAAAATTTCGTGAATCACCGGCCAAAATGATGATATAGAATCGAAACCCTAGCAACGACGGGATCCTACAAAATCTTCTGAACTTTGCGAGGATGAATATATCGAGAATGCATCCTCGGATCTTTCCAAAACTTCTTGAAAATTGTTGTCACTCCGTAAGAATAGTACTATGGAAGATACAATTTCTAGGATATTGCAGAAATCCTTCGAATCTCCGGACATACCCAGAATAATGGTAGAATGTATGAATTCTCAAAATTTTCCCAGAATTTTCAAGAGTGATTCTCTTGTCAAGCAGTGCATCTCAATCAAATTGAATCATCATTCACGTATTGCCAATCACTTCATAATTGACGAGGCGTATTTGTCCTATCCTATTCATCCTCTACGACGGCCATATTACGTGCATGTGGCAACCGTCGGAGTTGCCACCCATTGGTCCTATTGGACCTTTTTTCTCAAGAATTCAGTGGCCACTCTGGCGGTCACCTTTTTCAGTATGGCGTGATCCTACTTACCCTAGGATCATACTGCTGTTATAACTTTGAATTGCTTCCTCCCGAATAGTTTCTTGAGTTTTGAGTATGGCTGATGGAACTCCACATCTTTTCGGACATAAAAATGGAAGTACATTAACACGTCCGGAAGTTCGTGGAATTTTAATTGACGGATTTGGGCCATTCTCTGACCCTTCTCACCACATCCAATTCCACGTCTTTACTTAACCACTTTTCCACTGCCATAATCATATCCTTCTTCGCAACCTCAATATGGTGGAGATGGACGTGTAAATACACATATGAATGGACGTGTAATTATATATTACAGTTTTCAGTAGGGTGGCTACCAGGATATCTCTCTCAAAACCACATAATAAATGAGCTAACGGGCCGGCTCTGTCGTTGCACTATGCCAATACATAATCCCTCGCGGAACATATCTAGTTAAACGTGTGACGAAAACCATTACGATTCGCCATGCACCATGCACATCTGATAGTTATATTACATTGTTCAAAAAACTTATCAGTGTATTATATGATACGTAATATATGATGTATTTTGAACATCATTAATCGTATTGTGAAGAATTTTCCCTGTGCATTAAATGGACTCTCAATCGGAAAATCTTCACCCCCTGTACAAAAAACTATACAATTCCTAAGGATAGTTTCAAATTGATTTCTTGATCTCAGATTCTGAAAGTTCGGTCAATTTTATGTCAAAATCATGTAAGATCGAAATTTCCCTGGTAGTTATTGAGTTAGGCGAGAAAACAGATATAGGTGGAGGGCCTCGGCCACGTTATACGGATGGATGAATCAGTTGGTGCGCAAAATCAATCTTCCGAAGGCTTGGGTTGGAATAGTCGTGGAAAATTTTGAAAAACAGTACATGGAAGGTCTTCAGAGGAGCTATAAGCTTCTTTTTGAGTCATGAAGATCCAATCATTTCCCAAGAACGCATACATGATTGATATTAAAAGTATGAAGATCACACGAAAAAAAAAATTTTCGGGGTATGAATCGATAGCTCTTCTCAAGATCTCTGGAATGCTTTTATCAAAATTTCCGTAGGTTGCATCGTTTCAGGAATCTGATCGTCTTTTTCAACCTGTATGTGATCCATTATCTAATTGAAGTATATTCAAAGGAGGAACCAATTGCATATGAAGGAACAGTAATAAAACGAACCTCTATCGTGTCAATCTATACCTATGAATGAATTCAATGGAAAGTGATAAGAAACTCACACATCACACAGTACATGTGTGATACATACGGATCATCGTTGAGGGCAACGAAGTCTCGCGCATCAGAAGTGTAGCGACGGTGCATGTGTATGCGCATTTGCACAATCGTTCGTTCGGCTCCGAAACAGTGCGATGAACCTGTAAAGGCACATCGGCCGAGATGCGAGATGCCGGAGCTTCACATTTTTAGTCACACGCGACGCAACGTACCATGAGCATATGAACCACTACCCGCTCGCGCTTCGACAGTACGCTTGGCCACCGAGCACCCCGCCCACACAATTCATCTTACTCGTTATCTAGAATATACATTTGTATCTCGACATCTTCTCTTCTATTTCACCTGAATTCCTTCCTGAAGCTACCTCTCAGTAAGCAAGGTGGTTTCATTGCTTGCTGGATTTAGTGATCGTCGTCGATGATGGGAGTGCATTCGGAAAAATCATCAATCGTGGACAAGTTCCCAGGAAAACTGTGATTCGAAAAAAGTTATCCGGAACAACGGCCATCTGGGGATGGACATCTGAGAATAGTGCAATCGGTGGATATGCTATTCATGAGGACGGTTATACTCAGGAAGACGGTCGGAAACCGAATTTTATATCGCAAACAGCGGGGGATGGTGTCGATGGCAAAATCCGGACTCCGCATATCGGCAGATACAGAAGCCACGATTTTCGGGGTACACCCGTATCCATTGGTATCCTGGTTCGATAGTGTTGCGGACGGGTCAATTTGTATCACCAGGGTATTGAGTGCGTATTTTTCCGTATATTTTTGGAGTCTCACTCATCAGCGAAGAGTTCCTCGAAAATCCAAGGGGAAAATTCCATCCGCTGTGGAGATGGAAGGATGTCACCGAGAATATGGGGAAGATCCCAAATTCTCCATTTGACTGTTGGGAGGAGATTTTGGCAAAGCTCCCCAAGTTCAGAGTAAAATGAGTATCTCATACTTGTTCAGCATATTCAGAAATATGAAGAGGGACTTTTGGGGGCGACTGGATCTCACTCAGTCACTTTTCCGTTGGAGAGTTGATTCTTTAGATACTTCCCAGTTGTCTGGGTGAATGAAACCTCATCGAAGAGCCTGCAGTTACGATGGACAACGAACAGAGATAGGTGTTGCGTGGCTTCAGCATCGTCACCGATTGATCGTCGTGGAACGGTTGGAAGCGGGATTGAGGGACTCAAGGGCAACTGCGTCACATCCCGAAGTAATCTCGAGAAGAGGAGATATGGGCTCTATCAAAGATTACTCACCTATTGCACAACCGTGATAGCCATACGAAACTCCTGAAGGATCAATCATATAGATTTCTGGAATCCTCTCCTCGTAGGCACTGAGGACTATGGAACATCCATAAGGCCGGACAGCTGAGTATAACGTATATGCATGCATGAACATTGAAAGCCTGTCATTGAGGTACTTGAGAGGAATATTTGTCCCATATTGTGCTCTATAGTTTGCAGCTTCTAATCTTGCGGTCTCGATAATTTGGCGAGCATCAGAGATCAATCCAGATACAGCTATTCCAATGTTCTGGTCGATGCTATATGTTCTTCGATTACTATACGGTTCATACAGCTTGGACGCTATCAATTTTTCCACGGCGAAAACAACACAATTCTCTCCTCGTAGAGCTATCACTGTCCTGAAATCGAGTGTTCCTCAAAAAACTTTTCCGTAAGATCAAAGTTATTCGAATTAATGATAGAGATATTCATCCGAAAGGCGTGATGGGATTCTTCATGAACATCATACTCGGTTGCCTCAACGGAGGAAGATAATGGTTAGTGATCCTGTCGTGATCGTCTGGAGTCAAGGCGGTGGAGTTAGTCTATTCGATGATGATTTGCAGTAAAATCTTCTACAGAATATATTTGAAGATAATGGAGGATATACTGTTCACCTCTTCCTGATCATAACATGCACACCCAAAATGATAGTCAATTAATTGGGCAACACTGAGCGGGGCATATTGTTGTAATCTCGATGTAATGAGTTGGATCAAGAACAGATTTCAATATTATCCATCAAGTATAATGAGATATTCTGCTCTGCCGTTTCCAATACAAGATAGTTAGACGACCGAGTAAGGGAGCGCCTACTCCTAGGAGCTGGTATTCGACAGAACCTCCGTTGCTTTGATCGTCTAGGGAGCATACAATCTTCACAGAGAATGAAAGCATCAAGCGGATGTTGAGAACCACCTCCGATGACATGATATATATCTCGAATGCAGAGCCGAAGATAACTATCACCCCTACCTTGATACTGAACTAGCTGTCGAGTGCTTGGCAAGACAATCTATAAGACCTCACGACTCTCCACACCATCTCATGATGTCAACCAGAACTAATTTGGAACTTGATCTATATGAACGATCAGGACCTCATCGCACGCGGAAATCGCGAATGACGCTTTTACTTTTTCGGCACTGGCACGCTAACTTGGAACAGCGGATGTGCTCGTTTCGGTGACAATTGATATTAGAAGTACCCAATTCAACTTACGCACCCTGGAGGCTCCTAGGGGATCCCAGAGACGTGTAGGAAGATTCTGGTCGAATTTTTTCATTAGAGAAACTAGATAAGACTCACAGTGGGGATGGCACTACGTTAGATGTTGAGGCAATGCGGTCATCGTGCACTGCAACGACCGCGGCCAACGGGCTTGAAAACATACCTCACATGCGAGTCTTGACGATTCGAGGCTAGGAATGAGTTGTCGAATCATTGTTATTGTTCAATACGGGATGTGGTGGACAAGTAATTTGGCGACACACTCATTTTTAATTAATAAAAATGTAAAAAGTTTATTCGCCTATAGAAAGACATTCTAAAGCGAGGTGGAGCAGACGGTCGCGTAACGAGAACTGGCACAAGCCGCAGAAGGCGACGAGCGCCACGAAAAGAATAGCAGAAGAGCGCGAAGTCACGTGGACAAAATGGTCACTGCGCGCGGAAATTCAAATCATACATGAGAACATCATTTGATTCTAATAGTTATGGTCTAATTTGTACTAGCGGTATTGCCTTGCTTGCTAACGCTCGCTCGGCTTCACTTCGTTCGGAGCGTTCGATTTTTCGAAATTCATCAGAGTTCTTCATGAATTTCTGTTATACGTGTATCTTGCAGTTTCCAAGTTTTGAATTCACATAAGAGCGATCAAGGCACCATCTTGTGAACTCATTGTAGAATTGAAATTACCACATGCGAAATCATTTCCTCGATCACCCTTTGAGACCCGAGAGCGCTCATGGAGAATTGCCTCGTAAAATTCGAGCGATTCTGGTTCTAGAATAGAAACTCTCTTGTCATAGTACATCCCGATCCAAGGGCGTAAAACGGTTTATTGGCGTCCGGGTGATGGGTTCCCGGTCCGGGCTGCAGGCGAGGGTCAGGATCGTCACGAGGATGCGAATGACAGGTTTTACGCTCGTGTATCTAACTATAGTTTTCGATAAACTGTGAATAAAATTCGACTGTGCGCAAAGTGCACTTTTACGCACAATCTATCGAAATGATAGTCCCATCGTGCCAACCAGGGTCAATTAGAGAGCTGTAAAAGTTATGACCTGATTATATTTTCACGTACACTCACAAGGGGAACGCCAACCTTGCGGGTCCTGGACTTTGATGAAACTTTGGGGATCATCTTGTTTTGGTGAGAAATGAAGGTACCCAGAAGGGTTCTGTCCAATGGGCCTTCTATTCTGAGCTGTGCAACCTAGTAGCATGCTCATTTTCAACCATTTGTGCTAATTCCTGACCAAATTGAGCCTCCAGCGACTCGGCTCCTCTCTCATTTAAGCCAACAAATCTTGGTGCTACTTCTCTTACCATCATCCAAGACTACATAAAGTACATCACAATATCACAGAAATTGGTTTATCTAATGGCTGAATGCCCATGAAATGTACAAAAGACAACCCTTTACGCTAATCATAGAAATATCCTCATAATTAGACCAATCACATCACAACACTAAACTAAACATTTTGGATGGGCTGGCTATCTCTTTCAATAGTTCTTCCACACCATGTGGAAGTTTCTAAGGATATGAACTCATATGAACATCAACACTGGACTACAGGAGGAAGTTTGGGAGAGGCCATCTGGTGAACCTTGTGAAAGCCAGACTCCCTCCGGCAGGATCTTTTCCCACGTCCAATGTTAAAAACTTGTACCACTTGAACATCTCCACTACAATTCTAACAATGGTGACTCTATAATCACATAGACACAAACTTGCAGCTTTTTGGAGAGAACCCCTGTACTGCTCAACACTCATCCAAAGATCAGCTGAATAGAGAAACTGCTCGTTAATCGTAATACACACATGGCTCGCTTAAACCCAGCAGTCTTATTTCTACATGTCTACAACAATCAACATGAACATTCTTTTGGGATTCAATAACACAATCATTCAATCTCTTATCATATTTTTGTTGTGGAATAGATGCACCACTCCACAGTAGCCTGGAAAAAACCCTGATATTCTCTTCTTCAGCTGTCATACATGATGAACTATATTCAATCTTTCGCTCAGCAATAGCTGTCACGAATTTCCTCTGTGTTGGATTATCTAATTGTGCCATTGGATTGGAAAGAAAGAGTGTTCTGCTGCTGTTAAGCTCATGTAAACAAACGTAGAGTGAGAGCAACAAATACATGAGATACATCTAACATCGGCTGATGTGACTCTCTAGAGCTGTTAAAGATCACAGTTTTAGAAATTCAACTAATGATTTTCTTATGATCCAATCTAATAAAGTATTTTTTGCTCGCAATGATAGAACAATCGGATATGATCGCTTCGATCAATTTGTTCAGTCTTTGACACGCTTCACATTATCTGAGGAGTCGAATTGCTGAACGAGATAGGGTAGTTATTCCTGGAATCCTCTTCGAGCTTCACAAATAGGTTACTCTACAGGGGTAGGAGAGGATCGGTTGTTTTTCTCCTGGGTAGAGCAGGGTAGGGTTTCAGCGTTTACGAATTTACGATTTTACAGATTCACGAATCCACAGATTTAGCAGAGCGCATGCCCAGTGCGTTGCAGTTAGCAAGCTTCATTCACATGACTAGGCCCGCGCTGGGTCGGGCCGCTAATTTGTATACGAATTTGGACAAATCTTGGAATAATTTTTCTGGTGCTCATACATTTTACATTTGTTGCTTCGCTCCAACATCCCAAACTAGGGAACATTTGACCAAATGAATATGTCTGAATTCGTATACAAATCAGCGGCCCGATCCGACGGGACTAATCGTGTGAATGAAGCTTGTTGGTTGCAACGCACTGGGCATGCGCCTCGCTTAATCTGTAAAGTAGTGAATTCGTACTACCGTCAATTCGTTAATTTGTAAACGCTGATATTTTGGGTTCCTGGGATGTATCATATACCTTCTGGCGTATGTAGTAGTTGCGCAGTGCGCCTGCGCGTGCTTGCATATCATCCGAGGCGATTAGTGAGCCTAAGTCACTACTGATTGTGAGCATCTCGATGAGACTACTTGATGGATTTGGTTCGATGGAATCACTACTGGCTGGGAAAGACATGTGACGCGATACGCGGATGTCCGACAATGTGATTTTGCTCTGTTCCCAATCTTTGGACGATGAAAACAACCAATAAATCATGCATAGCTGTATACGATAAATGATTCCTGTGGAATTGCTGTCCAAGTTTTTCGTAGCATGGACCTTGGATCGGAGACTCCCGATCTTGTGCTATAGAATATGTCAGAAAATCTCAAATCCGACCCGATTTGGATATTTTAACATGGAATTCCCTTTGATTGATAACAAATAACCGTAATAAGGACATATGGGTCGAAGTATCCTGCAAGACTGACGAGATGATCTATCAGTCGATTGAACGAGATTCATGGATATCATGTCTCCTGCAAGTTAATTGAACCCAAGCTCTAGAAATGAGTGTGGAAGATCAAGCATAAATAATTTGCAGGAGCATTCAACTCAATGACATTGAGATATTATTGCGCGAATCTCTTTTTTTTTAAGCGAATTGATGGAATTTGTGTAAGAAGGTTCCTCTAAAAATACGATTTGGATTTCCGCAAAATGATTCATCCGTCAAAAAGCACTGCATGATCCAATTCCTGAAATGCGAGTCAAAATTAGCATACGTCCGACACTCGCGTTCTGTTGGTTCATCAACAATCCACTCAGAATTTTCGACGAGATTTGATACCAGGAATATGTGATTGGTGTATGGAAGAAATCCAAAGATGAGATCTGGGCAGGATATACAAATAGGAAGGAAAAATTCATGCCATGCAAAGTTAGGATATCAACTTCATATCAAAGTGGGTCGGTCAACTTATTTCACCATGTTCATACTGCTAACAGCTGTAAATGAGTTTGGGAATTACACATTACATGCGAAATTGGTCAAAATATCCAGTGGTGTCGTTGATATATATATATATATATATATATATATATATATAGTTTCCATGGTACAGGCATGATGAGGCTTAAGATTGATTAGTCTTCGATTTTCTATATTCTACGCATCTTTTAGGGTGATAGTTAACATAGAAACATTCGAAACAAAGGAATTTTCGATACACTGTGCGTAAAAGTGCACTTCGCGCACAGTTTGTCGACTTTTACTCACAGTTTATCGAAAAGTATAGTTCGATACACGGCCGTAAAACCTATTATTCGCATCCTCGTGATGATTCCGACCCTCGCCTGCGGCTCGGGCCGGAAACCCATCACTCGGACGCGAATAAAACGTTTTACGCCCTTGTATCAAAATGTACTATTTTCGCACCAAGAGCACTTCATGAATGGTATCATAGTGCATTTGCGTCTTGTGCTAGCTGGATGACCAGGAAAACAGACCTCTTTTACATTTTGGGATACATATTTGACAGGAGTCAATCTACTAGCATACCAAGAGTACTTGATCATAGGCTCAAACACTAGGGCCATGAGCTGATTGTGCACTAAAGACTGTAATTTCAAGATTTCAGCCCTTGAGCCCAACTGTCGTAGCCGCTCTATAAGGTAGGTGGTGTGACAGTCGTAGCTGGGCGCTCGTACTTAGTTGAAAATTTGGTTTGGGTCTAGATTACTCTAATAACCCGGGTTTCATATATCTGGATTTTCGTCCATATAGATGAGGAATAGGGAAATGGTGGGGGAGAAATTACGGGTATGGCTCGACCCAGAATATAATAGATTGAAATGTTTATTGATTACTTACATCTGAAGAGGTTATTGCTGCTTCGACGACTGGGGAGAGAGAGAGTTTTCGTATTCCATTTTGGCATTTATATACTGTTTTTTCAAGAAATTCTGCCCGTTTTTTTGAGGGGTGTCGGAGGGGGTAGGAGATTACATCCTTGTTATAATGAACGGTGAATCATTGTTAAAAAGCCTATAAAAATTTGCAAAATTCTGTCTTTCCTCGTGCCGGGTAAATAAATATCAAATTAATTGGGTATTCTTAGCCTAATGATTAAATAATTTTCGGTCCAGCAGGGCCAAATTCAATGACTACAGGGGTCATTCAAGTTCATACACGTGGATTTAACCTCGTGACAAAAAAAAGGAAAACTTATCAAATTAATAGGATATTCTTAGCCTAAAGATTACACATTTTTCGGTCGAGCAGAGTTGGAAAAATAGGCCAAAATTAAATGACTACAGGGGTCATCCGAGTCCATGCACGTGGTTTCAACCTCGTGCCGTTTTAGACCTTGGTGATGTCCGGTCGGACCTCATTAGTTGATGGGCCTTTGCTCGACTTATTCTTATCGGCAAGTAATATAATTATAATGTGGTGCATTGCCTATCAATATTTGGTCCGCATCATTAACATATGAAAAGATCAAATATCGATGTCCGGTGCATACCTGCGGACGTCACAGGGGCATTGTATATTGCTTTGATCAAGAGTTTTGCCTGGCGATGGAAGTATACGTCCAAAGGCTGAGCTAGCGAAGTACAGCCAGGAGGAATAGTTATAACATTGCAAGTCGAATTCCCCTGCTCGTCAATAAACTGCTCGTAGAGTCCTAGGTTCTTCTGACCTCCCCAGCTATCTAGCAGCAGCATGAATTTCTTGTTGCCAACGTACGGCTTCAGAACTTCTGTTAAATATGACTCAAAGAGTGAGCTGGTCAGTTTTCCAGATTTGGAACAGATCACGATTAAGTTATCGTACCCTCTGCACATTGCAGCAACTTCCTCCAATACTCGAGGTCCGAAACTACCATTAGTTTCTTGGAGGACGACGAGCAGCTTATTTGATAATCTACCAGAGGCCGTGGACGTAAATTCTACGGCGTAGCTATGTTCAACCCTGTTTTGGTCGCCCACATATGCATCAACATGATTAGCACCCCTATAATCCAATAATCTCTTCACGTCCAGAAGATACTCACACCCCATTTGATCAGTATTCAGGATCAAGGCTTTGTCATATGATCCGATTTTCTCAGCTGTCTTGTTCTGAAACTGTTCGGCAACGTTAACCATGGTCTCCAAGGATCTGATCTCCGTAGGTTTCAAGTACCTTGTAATTTTCCGCTGGCGTATACCATATTGAACTTTGAATCTATCAAGCCAAGAGTTTGGAGCACAGAAATGAGTCTGGCCCGAGCGAAATTCAAGAGCAGCTTGAAATACCCACTCTTGAACATTTCTTTTATGTATCAATAACCGTTTTGCTCTCGCATCTTGGAAGAGTTCAAGAGTTTTTTCGTGGATGTATACTGACTCATCCATTTGAGTTCCACCCTTCTCGACATCCTTGATCCATCGTGCTAGAGTACCTTTATGAGAAAGGGCTTTGCAACCATTTCTCTGGAGAATTGCTAGACTCTGGATGTTCTCTAGCCTTATTTATGATCTTGTTCTTGGTTGCAATCGGGATAGCTTCCAATTTCGGTTTTTTTCGGACTGGGAATATATTCACTACCTGCAGACTGTTGGCTTTGAGGTTCTGAATCTGTTACTGGTTTGTTGGAGAAATGAAAAAGATACATCAATCACTGTGCCAGCTAGAAGGGATGCGCGGTGCTCTAAAAGTCAGTTCAATCCAAAGGTTCTTGACCTTCAAAGAAAATTTTTTTCCCCTTTAAGGTAGTATACTAGCAGTGCTCAAATTATCTATCAGAAAATGATGGAATCCGGCACAGTGGTAAATTAGTATTTCAAATAAACAGTTCAAGTTTTGAGGCCTTTCAGAATCGACCGGAAAAGTCCTAGGCAATTTCGCGAGACCGATTAACACGTCGTCTCATGATAAATGATAAAAGATCGATACAATTATTTCTACTTACTCATATTTATCCGATCTTCGTGGATCACTCCCGTGCACGGGAGTGTTGATCTGGAGCGCACACGAATAAGAGTGCGAAAAATACTTATAAGCGAACAGATCAATTGTTAGGGGTCTAAAAGGAAAGATCTGAGCCAATATGTTCCTACTTTCGGTGGTATCGTAGTTAGGTTGCCGTTCGCTCCCCGCTGGGAATGGGCAGTGGCCGGCAAGGCAGGCAGTAGGCCGGCAGGTCGGCCTGCCACTCGTCTTACCGGCTACCCTGTAGGCCACCATAACGGCCGCCCATTCTCAGCGGGGCTGTGTGCCTTACTATACCTATACAGGCGGGCGGGAACTAGTCAAGCGAGGATCTAATATGCACTTCGATCTGACTTATCAGTGCTGCTAGTGTTACCTTCAAATACGTGACATGAGACATTCGTGAATCATTAGTGAATATTCTACAGAAGTGTTGTGATGTGATTGGTCTAATTATGAGGATATTTCTATGATGAGCGTGAAGGGTTGTCTACTGTAGATCTCATGGGCGTTCAGCCATTAGATGAACCCATTTCTGTGATATTGTGATGTACTTTATGTGATCTTGGATGATGGTAAGAGAAGTAGATTTATCAAAGTTTTGATCGATATAGTAGGAATCGATCGTTTTTGCATTTATCGCTTGTGCGGAAATTCAATATTACTAGAGATGAATTTATCGGTTATACGAGCCAAATCCATCTATCATTGCCAGGTAAGAACTGACAATGATATTCAAGCTGTATTATAACAGCCCTCTCGAAAATTCGATTAAAGACATCAAATTTTCGGCGCTCCAAGGAACGTTATTTTACGTCCACTACTTGGAGCATTTTTTAAGAAAAAGATCAGAGATGAAAAAAATCCACCGAAGTGGGTCTTGATCCCACGACCTCTTTCAAAAGAATTGTCAAGATTAGGGTGGGCCGAAAAAGGGCTTTTCCCGAGAATCAATACGCCTTGGCGTGGAAATGTTGTATTTGTATATATAGAGGCGAAAAAAATTTTGTTGGACGCTGAGAAATGAGATTTGAGGTCCCAGCGAGAGCCATCAAGCTTTCATCAAAATTAACACAGGTTTGAATGAGAATGTGCTCAATTCGGCACTTTTTTCTCCCTAACATTGCTCGCATTTCTGGCGCATTCAAGCATTTTTCAATGTACTTCAGCTCATTTGGAAGCTTGTTTCAAATCCTACAAAATGTGCTAAGGTACATCCAATTTTGACTGACAAGAGGGAGTCTATTTCGATTTTTCCAAAATGTGATCATTATTAAAAACTTCGAAGATAGGGTGATTCTCCCTCCAAACTCCGCTTGTATTTCTGGTGCATCTGAACATTTTTAACGTGTTTCAATCCATTCTTATGCTTGTCACAAAACCTACAAAATGAGCTGAAGTCAACTGCGGATACAGGATTCGGATTTGGGGGGGGGTCGCGTATATATATATACATATATGTATATATACATATATGTATATATATACACGACCCTATACTCTCTCTCTCTCTCACACACACACACACACACACCAGTGTTCCTATCTCGTCCCGACTTTCCCCAGGCAGCGCGGGCGTGTGCAGTTGCGCGGCGCGGGCGTGTGCAGTTGCGCGGCGCGGCTATTGGATCTCTATAAGCGCGCTCTTTTAAAGACGCACTGCCGCGCGTTGCCTTTGCCACGGCGCGCGGGTTTTGTTAACAATAATTTTAGGCGTTGAAAAAGAATGAACAGTCCCTGCGAATGATCATTATTCGCGTATTTTTTCACGTAGAATCCGAATCGAACAACGGTTTTTTCATAAATGATATATAATGTCGGAATTTTATGATTTTTCGGGAAGAATGCGAAATAAAATAGTCTTGTTATGAAATACATATCTCGAGATGACTTGATATTATCGCCTAGATTATATTTGGAAACGAGGAAGCGTCACAATAATTTTCGTAGCCAATTATTCCCAGAAAATTACATCACGTACATTCCGGAGAATGACTGGTTGTCATGATCCTCTAAAATTGATTTTTGATAAATATTTCGGAAAATATGAGAGTAATGGACATAATTGATAATATGTATGCCATGACAACCCAAGGCCCCGCGAGAGCTGACTGACATATGCGACATTTGCGGACTCCACGGTAACAGAATCAGTAGCCGAGCGGTAAAGTTCTCGACTGCGGAGCGGGAGGCTCGGGTTCGAATCCCGCGCACTTTTTCTTTTCATCATCTTCATTCTATGAACTTCCGACCACTGTTGAACTTCATTTTGTGAATGCGAAAAGAACTTGCACTCATATGGTCGATATGGCCCGACTCCATTGAATCACGATAGGCGTCATGACACTCGATAACTGGTGCAAAGTAAAAAATTTGAGATGAAAGACCACCTTGCATCAACATTTGCATCCCGGTTGAAGTATGAATTTTTTTTATAACTTCTTTACTTTGCGAATTGGTTTTCTATGAACATGAGAAGAAGTCGATGCAGTGGAATTGAATGGAATCATGGAATTGAAGGAATTATGCAAGAAGGGGGGAGATGGAGAGGATTCCTTTTTTTTATGCTTAATTAGCTACCCGACCGCGATTTTCCATCGTGGCTCTGATATAAGATGATTTGTAAACTACCCCCTTTGCAAATGTGTTCTTTATTTCATTAAGAAGGCGTACATGCAGTGAAATCGAGTTAAATATCGGCATTCAAAAAGTGATGCAGAGTTGAAAGGGATGAATCGAAATTTTTCTTTCCGCCCGACTAGCAATCCAACCCAGATTTTTGATCCTAGCTTCATTATAAAATTGTTTGTTAACTCTTCACTCTGCTTATGTGTTCCATGGGTGAGTAAGAAAACGTACATGCAGTTAAATCGAATTAAATGATCGAATTCGGAAAACTATGCAGAGTTGAAGGGGATGGAACGTAATTTTTCAGCAAGAAGAACAAAAATCCAACGCGAATTTTTGATCTTGGCTTTATGATAAAATTTCTTGTAAACTTTCCACTTTGCAAATGTGTTCTGTATGTCTTTGAGGAGACGTACATGCAGCGAGATCGATTGAAATATTGAAATTGAAAGAATTTTTCAGAGATTATAGGGATGAAACGAAATTTTATTTTCCGTCCGACTCGCTACAGACAACCCAAATTTTTGATCCTGGCTTTAGGATAAGATTTTTTGTAAACTTTCCACTTCGCAGATGTGTTCTGGATGTCTTTGAGGAGCCGTACATGCAGTGAGTTCGTATAAAATATTAAAATTGAAAAAATTATGCAAAGATCACAGGAATGAAACGAAATTTCTTTTTTCGTCTGAGTCGCAATACAACACAAATTTTTGACCCTGGCTTGACGATGAAATTTTTTGTAATCTTTCCACTTTGGATATGTGTTCTGTATGTTTTTGAGGAGACGTACATGCAGCGAAATCGAATACAACATTGAAATTAAAAATATTATGCAGATGTTATAGGGACGAAACGTAATTTTCTCTCCCGTCCGAGTCGCCATACAACACAAATTTTTGAATCTGGCTTGAGGATGAAATTTTTTGTGAAATGTCCACGTTGCAAATGTGTTCCGTATGTCTTTGAGAAGCCGTACATGCAGTAAGGTCAAATAAAATATTGAAATTCAAAAAATTATGCAAAGATTACAGGGATGGTACGAAATTTCTCTTTCCGTCCGACTCGCTAGACAACCCAAATTTTTGATCCTGGCTTTAGGATAAGATTTTTTGTAAACTTTCCACTTTGCAGATGTGTTTTGGATGTCTTTGAGAAGCCGTACATGCAGCGATATCGAATAAAATATTAAAATCAAAAAAATTATGCAGAGATTATAGGGATGAAACGAAATTTTTTCTCCCGTTCGACTCGCAAGACAACCCAACATTTTGATCCTGGCTTTAGGACAAGATTTTTTGTAAACTCTCCACTTTGCAAATGTGTTCTGTATGTTTTTGGAAAGGCGTACATGCAGCGAAATCGAATAAAATATTGGAATTGAAAAAATCATGCAGAGATTAGAGGGATGAAACGAAATCCTTTTTCCCGTCCGGGTTGCAATACAACCCAAATATCTCATCTTGGTTTCAGGGTCAAATTCTTCATAGACTCTTCACTCTGCATCCGAGTTCTCCATGAAGATGAGAGAATATTCATGCAGGCATATGAGTGAAAACAATGGAATTCGAGAAATGATGCAGATTTGATCGGGCTCGAACGAAATTATCTCTGCTCATTCCGAGATTGAACCCAAAGTTGCTAATATCATAATACCAAATAAAATAGCTAAAACGTTATACCAAATAAAATTGATGCGATCAATTCCAACGTAGTTCACCTCATTTCCTTTGCCTTTGTCCCCACTTTGCAATGATTTTCGCAGAACTGCCAAATTCGATTCCTAGCCGATTCCACGTCCATATTACTGAAAAGAATGCGATGTCCCTAATTTCCCCCTATTGTCTTTTTCCTAGCTCGTTCTTTACTCCAAAGAAATACACCAATTTGACTCAAGAAGTTCAGAAGGGGGTGAAAAAATAATGAGCCAAAGCATGTCTTATTTGAAGGTCTGGAAGCCGAAATATACCGATTTCACGAAAAACCCGTATAATCTCATAGACAAAGGACTCCTTTCCAGATGAGGGCAAATTAGGAACACACTGTCGAAAATTCGCAAAATTTTTTTTTTCCGAGAAATTGAGATATCTCAGCTCCAATTCGTTGAAATCAAGCGTACTTCAGGTCATGCCAGAAAGTGGAAAATCAGTGCGGAAAAGACACTTCCGCACAGCGTATCGAAAAGGCCAAACCCCTTGTAATCTCATCGGTATGGCATCTATTCACAAAATCCGCACTATTTTAAGGCGATGCGGTCACCGTGCAACCCGGAAATTATATCTTATTTGGATGTAAATCAAAAAATTTCCACGAAACGAAGTCGGAGACGATTTGTCCATTACGTATCAACACCTGAGTTGTGGTGGACAACTAATTATTTGTCACCAATCACAAGACTATCACTAATAAACGAGAATAACTTGCCCGCGGGTACTTTCTAACCTACAAATTGGCACATTTTCGTTCACAAAACTCTCAAAATCTAGTCCGATTTGGGCCAAACGAAGAGTTATCCAGGCCAAGTTAGATGATGATAAAGCCTGGATAACTCGTCGTTTAGCCCATAATGGAAAAGATTTTGAGAGTTCTGTGAACAAAGTTCAGCGTGCACGGTGACCGCATCGCCTTAAGCGGGTCCCACAGGTGGGACACGTGAAAATGTCTATTGGCCAATGGGATAAATCGAATGATGAAACTACCAAAATTAGTGATCCTAAGATGTAATCTTTAGCTTTTCGGGATGATACGTTTATTCCTCGTCATCATTCGCATCATTCGGTAACACGGCTTGAAAAAAGTCACTTTTGCAAGGAGCAAGTTAAGTACTTTGGAGTCCTAGTCAATCGTGATGGCTTTCGACCAGATCCAGAGAGGATCAAGCCAATTGTCGAATTTCTAGCCCCAAAGACTTTGAAAAAATTGCAGCGCTTCTTAGGCATGGCGTCGTGGTATAGAAAATTCCCGAACGATTTCGCCACGATCGCCGAACCGCTCACTCGCCTAACCAAGAAGGAGACGCCTTTCTTATGGACAAATGAGTAACAGAATGCCTTTGAGCAAATAAAAACCATGCTTGCAACGGCTCCAGTCTTGAATCGGCCTGATCACATACTCGAATTTCAAATCCAGACCGATGCGTCGAATACGGGCCTTGCAGCCCTGCTTGTTCAAATAGTAGATGGCGAAGAGCGCCCTCTAGAATTTGCTAGCAGAGTACTCACGCCCCAAGGAAAAAATTTCTCTTGTACAGAACGAGAATGTCTGGCTCTTCTATGAGCGATAAGAAAATTTCGGCCTTATATTGAGGGATACCCATTCAAGGTAATAACTGACCACAGTAGTCTGCGTTGGTTATTCAATCTACGGAATCCCACAGGACGCCTAGCCCGCTGGGCACTTGAATTACAAAGCCATGACTTCACTATACAACATCGACCAGGAAACAGAAATATCGTACCAGACTGCTTGTCTACGATGTACGAAGACGAATAAATGCTCGAGACACCTGGTCTAGCGACCATTAGTGTAAAAAAATCCACGCAAGATGCGTGGTACATTAGAAAATTCAACGAGGTCCGAAGTCGACCAAAAGAATTTCCAAATTGGAAAATCGTCGGTGAAAATCTTTACCATTATAAGCCCGACGACGTACTTCACGATCTTGGTATTGACAACGATGCGTGGAAATAAGTAGTAACGCAAGAAAATCGTTTACAAATCCTAAGAGAATGCCATGAAGAAGTAACAGCAGGCCACTTCGGTCGATTTAAAACACACCAACGTGTTATACTCCATTACTTTTGGCCAAATTTATACCACGATGTGGCAAATTTTGTGAGAAAATGCACAATTTGTCAGCAATGCAAAGTGCAACAACTTGCACTAGCCGGCCTCATGGGCAAATGGTCAATCACACGACCATGGCAAGTTGTAGCAGCCGACACCTGCGTGTTTCCTCGCAGTGTTCATGGTAATGGATATATGATAGTATTTATTGAATTATTTTCAGAATGGATGGAAGGTGTACCAGTACGCAAAGCAAATTCTCTGACTGTGCGTAAAGCTCTGGACACCAAAATAATTCTACGTTTTGGTACTCCCGAAACTTTCCTGTCCGACAACGGACCAGAGTACTCAAACAAGGTAATAGACAAGTTCCTGCAGGAGCGTGGGATTGTACATATGACTATACCACCTTACGCTGCTGATTGCAATCCAGCAGAACGAATAATAAGAACAATTAAAACGTCCATTATTGCATACTTAGAGGGAAAACATAGTCGCTGGGACGAACACGTGACCGAACTCCAGTTCGCTTACAATACAAGCGTCCAGCACTCGACTCATCTCAGTCCAGCTTTTATGAACTATGGACGTAATCCAGTTCCACCGAAAAACTTCAAACGTCAACAAGAACTCGCGTCTGCTGAGAGAGAGCTAGAGAAGCAATAAGTAACTGGTAAGCACACATGCTAAAATTGCCTGACTTACATACGGTCGCAATGACCAACTTGCAAGAAGCTCACGAGCATCAAGCTCAATACTACAATAAAAAGCGACGTGATGTTCAGTACGCAATAGGAGATGCTGTTTGGAAACGTAACAGAGTCCTGTCATGACAAGCTCAGGGTATAACAGGCAAACTTGCACCCAAATTCGACGGCAAATTCACCATCCTGGCTCGACTCGGATCAAATGTTTACGAACTGGCCGATGAATCGGGCCAAAGCATCGGAAAAGTGCATGTCCAAGACCTCAAACCCTATATCGACGGCGAAGAGCCCCCAATCGAACCTGAAACCGAACAATCAATAATCGCCCCGTTAGACGACGATTCGTTCAACCAAGGTCCATGTCGGGTACTCAGATCCGCAAAACACGTTGCGCAAAAAGCAGATACTCCGAAATTAACCAAAACACGGGGGCGACCGCGAAAAACAAAAATCGTAGTTACTAGAAAACGCGTAAAATTCGCGCCCTCAATCAGGCATGAATCGAATGACCATATAGTCAAACTGACTCCGCCAAATACGACCGACGCGGTGCCAAAACGACCGCGCGGCCGACCAAAAGGATCGACAAAAAAGAAGATCTTGAATGCGTCAAATGTATCCCCTGTGCGCACTAGATCTAGTAGTCGCTTGGCAAAATAGTGATTCTATTTTCCAACTTACACTATTTCGTCGTAGAATTCTTGTAGAAAAACTCTTTTTCTTTGTAGTGGACGTCTGTCCGCAGGAAGAAGAAATATAGAGAAACAACCTAGAAATAATTTGTTCCAGGAAATGGAGTTCCTCAATAACAGCAGTGAGAGAACCGAAAAAACACCGGAGGAAATAAGAAAGGCAATGGAGCAAATGCGCCTATTCAATGAGGAATGGGAGAAACAACTAGCCGAAGTGGAGGCTGAAGTGGCACGATTATCTGCCGCGACAGCCAACACCCCTTCAGATGATAATGTCAACGCTGACAATGAAGAGGATGGAGCCAGGATCCTCATGGGTCGAATAGACGACCATATATTAAAAATGGACAATCAAAGGATCGATACGGATGAATTGTTAGCGGAGTGCTTCGCATCCCAAGACAAATACGGGAAGGACAGCGTTGACCTTTTCGGTCAAACAGAATCGAGCACATCGAAGATACCATGGAGGACTTGGCCATGATCGATGAGGCTCACAACATCAGAAAACGCCGCCGCGAAGCTTTTCGCAGAGAAGAAGAAAAGAAAAGGCGTGAAGCAGAGGAAATGCGACAGCTTGAAATAGAAGCCAAGTGCGCCAAAATTCGGGCGGTCCAGCTTCAGCGTCAGCTCGACCAGAAGAAGAACATGATGCACTTCAAAGAAATAGAAGAAGGTAGGAGTCGCCGTAGAGAAGCTTCTGAAAAAAGGGCCCTTTACGACGTCCCTCGATGCCCGATCTGCAAGTGCTAAGGGTCATGGACCCCGAAGACTGTGCATTCGCAGACAGGCACGATAAGCAGTAGACCGAAGAGTTGGTCGACGACCGAAGATACGTGGTCTCCGACCGATTAATAGTTTACTAACTTTTCATTTCATTGCGTTGGTCTACGACCACTCAGTTTATATTCTTTCCTTTCCAAGGTCAATTGACCAAATTTTTATAGTAATAATACTAAGGTCTACGACCTAATATCTTAATAATAGTCCAAATACTAATAATATTTCCAATTTTTATTTCATTACGGTCATACGACCAAATTTTCGATTATCTAGTTCATCAAAAATTCACACGGTCAATGACGAATGCCATGAGACTGTTTCTAGAGTTAATATGTTTATTTTTGAACGTTCGTACTTACCTGTCAAATGAAAACTTTGTCTAGTAATTTTGATTTCTTGCGCCAAAGAACTAATCATGTTTAATAATTTAGGTTTACGACCAAACAATCATGTGACAAAATAGTCAATCAGTATTTTATTTTCATAGATTCGAGCGCTATTCATGTGAAAAGTATGGATTGAGTGATATATGGTGTGGTTTGAATGCACGAGGCGTGAATACGGACGAATATCCTAATGTTATGACCCGAGCGGAGGGCTCGGGGTAACAAATAAATTATTTGAGTTCGTGTAGAACAGCCGTATGGGCGGACTGCCCAGTTGCACTTACCTATTCTTTTCTATTTTGTTGATGTCTCTTTCTTTGCATGTATATATGTATATATATATATATATATCTATATATATATATTGTAAATAATTATTCAGGATAAAATATATCAGTCGGTAGATTTGATATTCTTTAGAATGATATGGCTTTATGCTTAAATGAATTGAAAGATTTAAGATGGATATTTCAATGAATTAGGATCTTATTCCATTTATTGAAAGAAAGAAATGATTCTTTGAAGATAAAGAGTCAGAGTTTATTCAAGGTGAATTATAAAATTTTGGAACAAAATTTGGAATACAAAACTTAGAATCTAAACGCAGTTTCACAAACTTAGAAATTAATGTGACTTACAAGCTACTCGAAGGGATGGCTCTTCGAGGCAGGAACGTGTAAAGCAGGTCGATGAGATGAGAACTGCGAGTTGATGAGATGAGAAGAAGACAAATTCGGAGCCGGTCCTCCAGCGGCTAAGACGGATATCGTCGGTCTCTTTGTCGACGGAGTAATCTAGCTTACGTGTCCGCACTTTTCCAAACTTTACTTTGTCGCGCGGTTTCTAAGCGCGCTTGGGTAAATTGTTACGTGACCCAAAAACTCTCGAAGCTTTACTGACAGATTGTCAGTGATTAACTGAAGAATGTATTTGATTTGCTGAATTTATATGTGCGGACACGAATCAATTTTGATGAGTTGACTGAAAATAATTTTGGAAGTGTTCTACTTAAGATTGTAACACATGTAACACATGTGTTACAATCTGGGAGAGATTCTCATTGAAATGGCCATGGTCTGTTACACCTGTTACATGTAACATGTGTAACACCCAGTTACTTCCATTCTGCTGATTTATTGACCTGTTGGTTTACTGGCCTGCTTATACGTTCCTGCTGATCGAGTTAAAATAATATTTCTCCATGTTGAGAAATATTATTTTAACTGCTGTGTCGTCTGGGACGCCACATCTCCCCCGTCAGACCATTCTCGTCCCGAGAATGTGACCGGGGTGGCAGAATTCCCGAAGGGGTATAAAACAAAATTTCCTAGAGGTGGTTGATCAGATTTACATCAAAAAAAAAAAAAAAAAAAAAAAAAAAAAGAAGTGGATAAAATTTTGACATTTGAACAATTTTGAAAAAATTCGGATCTGTGAATATCATACAACATTATTTTCAGGTACGTGTGAAGTTATGCGCAAGTATGTGTGTGTGCGCATTTATGGAGGCGTATGTGTGACTATTCTGTCGAGTTTTATTGTTGTTATTGTCTTACATTTCATGCAATGGAGTTCGTTAGCCTTGAATTTTTTTATGCATGAATACTCAACCTGGTTCTTACCGCAGTTCTTGCATGGTAACCACCTCGTTGGGTGTTCCTTGTGGTAATGCCTACACAAATAACACCAGAGGCCTTTGACTTTTCCGTTCTTTTTATTCTCCCTATGTTTCTGAGTTCTCCGCCGCTGATTTGCTCTCTTCCTCTCCGCCTTTTGTTGTTCGAAACTTTCATACGACAGGTTGGAGGTCGTAGTTTCTGGTTCACTAATATCGCCATAGTCACTATCCATGGCCCCGTTAGGTTCATCTTCCGGTCCTTGCGATTGATTACAGGCTGCAATTTTTTGTGACATGACAATGAGTGGATCAGCATCTATCCTTTCCTCTGGGTGTGATGGAAGTAAGATGTCCGGAATCGACTGTCTACAGATAAGGTATCGGGTCTCTAGAGGTACATCGCTTAATATTCGTAATTCGCCTGGTGGGGCGTTCTTTCCTGAATTCGTAACGGGCGGCTCTGCTGCTGTCAATGAGTTTGTTGGCGAGGCATGCGGTGTGGAGACAGATACGAGAGGTATTGTGGACAACATACTGGTTGCTTCTTCTGCTATACTGACTGCGCGCGATGAGTGATGTAACACGTTGCCATATGTGCTTGTCGCAGCTGACGCTTGTGGAACCTCCTCGGGCAAGTGATGCGGCGAGGGGATAGAGATGGAAAAGAGTGTCTGTAACATACCAGTCGCGTCGTCTGCTAGGCTGGCTGCGCGCGCCGGTTGTAACACGATGTCATGAGCATCAACTGCAGCCGGCATCAGAGGGCAATCCTCGTCGGAGCGGTGAGGTGCGGGGACCGGTGTTACTGGCGCCCCACTTGTCGCACACTGTAACACTGTGTTACACACCACCGGCATAGAGGGGGAATCTTCGTCAGAGCGGTGAGGTGCGGGGGTTGGTGTTACTGGCACCCCACTTGTTGCACATTGTAACACCGTGTTACTTACTCCAGGCGTAGGATGTGTTACCTGGTTGTCGACATCAATGCAGCGGGCCCTTATGTTTCTTGTATACGGTTCGGCGGCTGTATAGTCCATCATGCAGTCCATCCTGGGGTATACAGAAACTCCTACATCCCGCACTTCCTGGGTGGTCTGCGTCGTCGCACTAGTATAATTCACCAGATCTTCGGTTTGACATGCCACTGATCTCCAGGGCAGTAATAAGTCCACTACATCGTCATCATACTCTATCTCAAATAACTCGAGAAAACTTTTGTATAACTTCACGTGATTCCCCAGGTCTTCTTTTTTCCGAATAACTTCTTGCCGAGCTGAGTCGAATAATACCCGTGCCATGCGCAAATGCCCTTGGCTATCTTCTATGAGCCTTTTAAAATTGTTATTCATATCGGTGATGTTGGTATTCATTTTTAATGTTGTCTCCGCGCACAAGGTATCAACACTGGACTACTAATGCTCGGTTGATTAATGTCTGTAGCCACGTGGCCGGTAATTGCTCTGCCGGGTGTTTTTGCTTCAAAAGGCCATGGTGGCGCCATCTCTTGGTTGCTTGGAGAACTTGCATTGAAGAGCGAGTGTATTATCGACTGTAGTAGATCAGACAAAGGAAAAAGTGGCGCTATCTCTTGTTCACTCCTGTAATGCATGTGCCACGCCTTGATCCATCGGGCTATGGAATGTTCCGGTGCATTGAACGTGTTCTGCGCTAACCTGTTGAGCTGTAAATTTCTTATGGCCCTGTTCCGATGACTTGGCGGGTTTTGTAAATCCGTGTGATTGTGTGTATTTGTGATTGTTGTATGAATGTGTTATATAATATAAATACACAACTAAATTGAAATTTCACATTAGTCCCCGTGAAAAAAAAAAAAAAAAAAAATTCAAATTGATCTTTCAAATAAGAAATACTGCAACTTGACAATAATATTGAAAATCCATTTTTGGAATGTAAAATTCATAGTATTACTTAGTGTCAACCACAACTAGCTGGTTTTTCATTCGGAACATGATAAAGCCATGACAATTGAACATTTCAGATTATTAAGACTAAATAAGATATTAGATATATATTGGTATATGTTATATATATAGATATATGCCTATAATATGAATATAATATGAGTATAATATATAATAAAAAAGGAAGATATATTATATATATAATATATAATGAAAAACAGTATAATATGAAAAAAAAAATATAGTATATAAATAAAAGAGTATAATATATAATAAAAGAAGAGTATAATTTATAATAAAAAAAAAAAAAAAATATATATATGTATATATAGATATACGGGTATATGCACATTATCAATAGCATAGCTCCAGAATCGTGGATCCTTTTTTCATCTACATATATACATATATGTGTGTATATCACATTTAGACCAATTTTGAGTTTCGCTGCAAGAAATTCAGACTGCAATTTCGCAAGCGTGATTCCATGCCACATAAAAATGATTTTTCAACTTGTGTGTCTCAGAGGTTGAAATCGCAATGTTGCTAGAATATTGCAAAGGTGTTCATACTCGACAATTTCGATGTCAGCAATTTCATGCAATTTTCCTAAGTTAGTGCGGTGTAGGGTGTCAATCGAATAAAAGTTTCAGTCTTGTTTCGGAATCTTGAATTGACGGTCGTGCTTTCTGTCTTGTCGAATTTTGATATAATTATTTGTTGGAATCATGGAAGCTGAGAATATGTTCCGGTTCCCAATATTGCCTCGCGTTAGTTGGGTGAATGTAAGTTAAATCTATGAAGTGAAATTTATGAACGTTGAATGTTTCCTTAGTGGCTTTACGGTTGGTTTTACTGATACAGTTTGAAGATTGGAGAGCCGTGAGAAGGCACAGATCGGCGAACAGGGTTCGAGTGTCACGTGGCTTAAGCCCTGTCCCTTATGTGCGACGTTTGCCCCGCCGTCCATACCAACGCGTTTGCGTAAGTATATTCCGCTAAACATCGTTAGAAAATATGAAGTGGGTTTTGCAGTGACGGTTTCTTCAATAGTTTTTTCCTTCATTTCCAGTTTGATAATTGGAACGCCACGCGGGCGTTACGCCGGGCTGACCGGTATAGAAATGAACGATTCGCTTTAGGTGAACATGAAATATTGATTCCGGCCGACTGGGGTCGACAAAATTTTGTACAAAATGGCATAAATGAAGATGATATATTTGGGCTCCGGCGCTTGTTTTTTCATCAACGCATTGAAGTCCTGATGAGCAATAATAAAATTCAAGTGGTGGATGTATGGTGTGGCGAAGTGCGTGGTGAGAGCAACGTCATTATAAAATTTTCTCCCGAACTTGTGGCAAGTGATTTCGATATGTATGATGAATTATTACCAGATGTATGGTTGTCATTGGAGGTACTATTCAGCCGATATGTATGCTAATTTTTTTTTTTTTTTTTTTTTTTTTTTTTTGAACCAAGAATTTGGTAATAAATGACATCTCTCATCTTATTTTGGTTGTGTTGATTTTGGTTGACCATGTTATTATATCTGTGTATCATGGATAAAAAAAAAAAAAAATTCATTAAGTAAAATTCAATACGTGACATCAAGATTCCGAAGATTTTTAATCTTATAAATTTTGGACACATGCTACAATTATTTTCCGAAAATAATGTTTTTTTTTTTTCTCTGATAAAATGATTGATTTTAATGTTTGTCTGACGTTCTATCAAAGAAGCTCATACAAAACTGACGTTTGTTACTCATGTAACATAGAGTTACATGCCAATCTGTTACTTGTGTAACACGGTGTTACCGGCGTAAGGCGCCATCATGTAACTCGGTGTTACCGGCATAAGGCGCCATTATGTAACTCGGTGTTACCGATAAAACATGTTATTCTGTTGCCGCCATTCCTGTTTCGAGATTAACTTATATGAGAGGAGTTTCCCAAGAATTTTCGTGCTATCATGAATAATCTATACTTTGTGTAGGAATATCGACTGATTCAGTTGAACGTATCATTGGGGTATAGATGAGAGAAATTCCTCGAGTGTTTGAATTTGTTCTCGAAGCTGCCAGAGGCACTATCGCTTGCATGTTCATATTGTCTGTAGGTGGCGGTGGTGGTGAATGTTGCGGTCTTGTTACGGGATTCGCGTCTTTCCACGACCTTAGCTCTATTTCATGTTTACTGGTGGATTTACGGCGATGCGTTTTGATTTTCCTAAATTTCAGCCAAATTTCTAACTTCCTTATAATAATGCAAAAAATCATTGCTACAATGACCGACGAGAAGAATGAGATACCTAAGTAATTGTGAAGATTCTCCGTTATTTTTTTCCGTTGGCCTATTTCCCGATATTGTTTCTCTATTTCATTGAGTGCGATCGAATTGCCACCAGACAGCCAATTATCAAGGCTTTCAGATATTTCATGATTGTTATTGTCTATTGCTGATACAATCGATTTCGAGAGTAACTGGGTGATATTGAGTTGGAATTCCGATTCGTAAATGAATGTAAAATCGAGAGTTATTTCATTGATACCATAAAGTGTGAAGTAATCTGCATGGGCTGTGCAACGCCCGTTAATTGATAATATTCCTGTTCCATTAAGTAAAAACTCATTGGTGGTCCCTTCAATGCAAACTAGCCTCATTCTGATAATATTTGATGTTGAAAATAGCCATTCTTTAGTAGATTGAAGTTGAATAAAGTATGGTTTCTCGCCCGAGGATAGCATGTAATTACAGTCATTCAATTTACTGGGTACGGTGTTTGCAAAAAATTGGAATTCGCACGGATTTCCAGCGTGGCTTGAAAATATAGGCTCCTTAGGTTCACACAGTTTGGAGTTATTTCTGTCAATGCAACTTTGTATCTCATTTCCTTGAAACAGTATATATGATCGAAAATTTTTTGAGACGAACATGTCTGAGAACTTCGGTTGGATTGATATGAAAGTGTTGCGGTTTTTAAGATCGCTCGTAGGAATGGGAAGTCTATGAATACGATAGTGTGAGAATTGGGTAATGTCCGCTAATGGAAAAGTTAGAGTTATGAAAATTTTCTGGTTAGTTATGTACACAAAAGATTTTGATATGGAAAATAGGTATTCTGGAGTGATTAGTTCTTTTTCCCATGGCAGCGCGTGGCTAGATTTATAATTATTAACGTCGTGTAAAATATCTTGGAGTTGGTCGTGACTGAGTAAAAGGGGATGTAAATGTCCTTTTGCTGTTGTTTCGACGGCGTTAATAAGAGTCTTATATGATGAAATAGAATGAAGTAGTGCCATTTCGAATTGTGAAGCCCAAATTTCTATATTTTCCCGTAGTGTTACAGTGTCAATTGTGTTTGATGCGGAAGCAAGGTTCCTTGATAGGGCAGTGTGCAATTTTTCTACTTCGTTTTTCTGCAAATTCATGAATTTATGGATGTTATCTAATTCCGATCTGAGAATATGCGTCCTTTCTGAGGCTAATAGAGATATATTTTGGTTGCGTTCATAAAGGTCGTTTACTTGTCTTGTAATGAGATCGCGATCATCAGCGTCCATGGTTCCAAATAGTTTTCTGTTGACCCAACCAACAAACTCTAACGGGGCTCCCCTTTTCTTTAAGTTGCGCCCGTTAGAAGTATTTGGAGAGGGTATGTATGGCAAGGAGAAAAAATCTGTCAAGTCCTTTTGTAGCATTTCGAATGTGTGCATCATGGCGTCTAGTTTTGATCGTGGAATTAATTGGTCACAGTCTGAAAACTTGCGCGAGCATCTTTGTCTCATTGATATCAGCTGTTTTTCTTTCCAACCATCTTTCTCTATCAATTTACTACAATCTATTGTTACTGAGATTCTCCACTCTGACCTTATTATTTTACCTTCACCAACATATTCATAGTAGATCCCAGGATTCATCGTAATTGGCTTAATTAAATGTGTTACATTTATGTCCCCTAAGGTGTTCCCTGGGTAAATGATGATCCATGAAAGAATCCAGAGTATCGTATCGTAAGATGCCATATTCGCACCTGCAACAATCAAGAGTTGTGTTTCCCGTTAGACAAATGCTCGCTTCACTTTATCCACGTGTTTCAAAAATCGTTTTCCCGTGGTCGATTCTAATAAAACATTATTGTTCCGATGAACTTCTACTATTTTGAATTTTCCGTTGAAGTATTTGTCCAATTTGCCTTTCCTAGGTTCCAACAGCACATAAACTTCCATTCCTACTCGTAAGTCTTTTGATTTTGTCTTTTTGTCGTATTGAATCTTGGTTTTTTCCTTAGAATTCTTCAGGTTATCTCTGGCAACTCTTTTTATCTCGGCAAGGGTTCTAATGAGGTTACATAAATATGAGTTGTATGTCTCAAGTTCAAATTCGTCTGGATACTTGTCTAGGGTTCGGGCTTTTCGGCCGTAAATGATCTCGAAAGGGGTGAAACCTGTCGAACTGTGAAGGGAGGTATTATACTCGAACATTGCGAAAGGGACAATAGTGTCCCAGTCTAATTTTTCAGTTGCTTTTGTCCTTATGTAGCTACCAAGCATAGCGTGACTACGCTCTAAGGAGGCATTGCCTTGAGGATGGTAACTAGTAGTTGTAATGAGTTTGATACCGAATATTTTACCAAGTTCTTCAAGTAAACGGTTTTTGAAGCTAGTACCTCTGTCACTCAATATCACCCGGGGTACTCCGAAATTACTTATGAGATGACGGGCTATTGCATCAGCGATAGTAACTGCTCGAATGTCTGGCAAGGGGACGGCTAGGCAAAATTTGGAAAGTTGACATTGCATGGTTAGAATATGTTTGTTACCTGATGGAGTAAGGGGCAACGGCCCAACCGTGTCAACGGCAACTTTTGAAAAAACTTCTAAGGGAGTATCAGATATAATCATGGGTACTTTCGTCCGAATACCTATCAACTTTTGTTCTTGACAAACAGAGCATCTACTGATAAATTCCTCAACATCCTTTTTCATACCTTTCCAAAAATACCTTTCGCGAATCCTTCTATAAGTCTTACCAGATCCACGATGTCCGCCAAATAGGCTCGAATGGAATTCTTCTATTATAGAACTTGTTTTTTCTGTCGGGGGAATCGTGCAAGTTCCATAGCAAAAGGTTATTGTCAAGGGAAAATCTCTGAATTCTTTCATGAATGCATCTTTTACTGTTGACTTCGGAAGTTTGTCAGTCAGTTCTCCCGCTCTTCCAACGCGGAAAGAATTGATATCCAATTTCTGTATCAACTTAGAAAGATTGTGGATACATGATTTCAAGTTAGACGGGGTAATGGGGCTGTTATCTTTCTCTGAAATGACTAAGCTAAAAATAGATCGATTACGGCTTTTGGTAACAATCACATCTCCTACGTCTGAGTTCAGTGCTTTTAGCTTGGCTGAATCAATTGCTCCGATATCTTTGAGTAATTTGTTGTTAAATGACGTCATTTCACAGTCAGCCGAAATGAAATGGACAATGTTGTCTTTAATGTAAGTAATACACTCTCGAGTTGTTGTCATGTTCAGTGTCACAGGTTCTTTATAGTCGAGGTCAGGTTGTATAGTGGATCCTATTTCATAGAGGTTGTCTATTTTGGAGGAGGGAGGGATTGTAGTGATGGACTTTTCAGGAGTTTTTGTCGGTGTCTGAGATAAGGGGGTGGCCCAATTGGAACCTGATTGGTCAAAGCCATGAGTAGGCTTTTCGCTAGATTCTTTACAATTTTCCGAAGGGGTTGTCTGTTGGTTCTTGCCTGAAGGGCATGCGTCATTTTCGGTATCACTATTTTCTTGGACTATGGTACTTAAGGTTTTCCAAAAACTTGGCAATCTATTCCGATTACTACCGGTGAGTGGAAGAGGTGTAGATTTTGCAAATGATTTTCTTGAAGGTGACATTTTTGTTCTCATAGCCTCTGGTATTGGGGTCGTTACTGGGGGAATGAAAGATTCGGCTACCCATTCTTCCACAATTTCGTTGGGTACGGGCTCATTTCCTAAATAAGCTGGCAAAGATGAAGTCGAATTGTTATGAATACTGTCAGAAGAGTCTATCTGTATATCAGAAAATGTCAAATGAGTTGGGTCTACGTCTTTTCCATGGTCCCACCAATATGTGTCTTGTCCAGTTGGGGTCTGTTGTGTCAGGTGTAAATCTTTTGACCATCGTTTCGTGGATTGGGCGTTAGGCCTGAACTCGTCATCTGATGATGAGGGGGAGGAATCTGAATCATTCGTTAATTGATAGGAAGAGGGTTGTTTTCCGATGGGTTTAGATGTTGAAGGTCCTGGATTCTCAGATTGGGGAATTTCTTCTGTTTCCGTAGTCTCAGGGTCGTCAGTCGAGGGCGGATTGGCTGAGCATGAGGTTTCAGAATGTTGAATCATTTCGTCTTGCTCTAGTAATTCGGGTAAGAATGATCTATTTTTGGAAGGGAGAGGGGGCTCTTCTGAATCAGTTTCAGATGTATCTATTGAATGATTATCGGATGTTCCAGAGGAGGATTCTTCAAGGGTCGGAGAGTCGGCGTCGATGGGTGCAGGAGGCGGAGGTTTCGACTCATGCACAGGTTTCGAGTTAGGGCGAGGTTTTCTTTGTCTCAAGCGTTTGGCGATAGTACTGCCATCTAGGTCTCCCTGTCCTGCTGACAGGTTTGCTGGTCGTTCTGGAGGGTCTATTCTAGATCCCTTTTTCCGACCGCGTTTCGAAATCGGAGTTTGAATAGGTGTGGATGAAGAATCCGAGTTGGAATTGACTCGAGCATTAGCTGCTCTTTGCAAAGATGTTTTTGTAGGCTTGGGAATGATTGGCAGGAGTCTCGCGGAGGTTGTTGATGAATCTGAATCGCTTTCACTACAATCATCAGAAGAGGTGCATGAACAATGTGATGAGAGGGGACTCGGCGAAGGGTTTCTTGGAATGAGGATGTCTACAGGATTTCTGGAAAGGGAGTCTGCATTGGTGTTCAGGCGGCCGGGTTTGTATTTGAAAGTATAGCTGTACCCTCTCAGCTTAGCCCTCCAGCGATTCAGTCTACTCATAGGGTCTTTAAGAGATTCTATCCAGGTTAAAGGTTCATGATCGCCGTATATAACAAAAGGTTTGCCGTAGAGGAAGTGGCGGAAGTGTTGAACTGCACTCACAACTGCGAGACATTCTCTCTCAGTCGCTGAATAGTTTTTTTCGGCTTTGTTCAACGATTTTGACATATACGCCACGGGTTTTTCTTGGGAAGGTTCCCCTTGTGAAAGTACTGCTCCAATAGCTATATTTGATGCATCGACTGTCAAAGTGAAGGGCTGATTGAAGTCAATAGGAGCCAGCACAGGGGCTTCGCATAAGGCTGCTTTCAAAATTTCAAAACTTTGTTGTTGTTCGTCCTTCCATTCGAACTTCCTTCCCTTTAGAAGTAGATCATTCATTGGCTTGGCTTTCTTGGAAAAATCTTTGATGAACCGTCGATAATAATTTGCTAGGCCTAGGAAAGATTTTATATCCCGGGGATTCTTGGGAGTCGGAAAATTTCTCACGGCATCTAATTTCGAAGGGTCTGGTTGTACGCCATGTTTACTGATCACATGGCCGAGATATTTCACCTCTGGGGTCAAGAATTCGCATTTTTCAGGGTGAAGCTTCATACCGGCTTCTGACAACCGCCTGAACACTTCCGTAATTTTGTCCATATGTGATTTCATGGACTCTGAGAAGATTAAGATATCGTCCATGTAAATGAAAATTTCTATACCTTGTAAACCGGACATTATACTATCGATAGCCCTTTGGAAAGAAGCTGGAGCATTACAAAGACCAAAGGGCATAACTACCCATTCAAACAAACCATACGGCGTTCTGAAGGCAGTCTTAGGGCGATCTTCAGGCTCAACTAAAATTTGATGGAAACCATTAACGAGGTCGCATACTGTGAAATATTTCGCTTTTCCAATTAGCTCCAAAATTTCTTGAATATTTGGCAGGGGGTATGCGTCAGGTATAGTTTTTTCATTCAGTTTCCGATAGTCAATCACCAACCGGTAGCGTTTCTTTCCATCAGGGCCCGGTTTCTTCGGAACAATCCAGAGAGGGCTTACCCACGGACTATTTGACGGTTGAATGGACTTGTCTTGAAGTAATTTGGTAATCTGTTCTCTGACTTCTTTGTGAAGGGTTGGGGGATACCTGTATTGTTTGGAAGCAGTTGGTCTATTGTCGGTAGTGGGAATTTGATGACGGAATCGAGTCCGGGGTGGTGAGTCGCCGGGTAACATAAACAAATAAGGGAATCTCCGGACAATTCTTTTCAAATTTTTCCTTCCGTGGGCACAATGGTGAGAACGTAAGAGCATTTCTGTTATGATTTTAACACGTTCCTTCTTTGATAACCTTTTTGTTGGTGTTGTTGTGTCAAGTTCAGAATCAAAATAATCTTCAGAATCTTCTAAATCATAGGTATCTAATTCTTGAGGTGGCACTTCGATTGTAATATCTCGATCTAATGTGTTGGTAGCCAGGGCATAAGCGACACCATTCTGGACTTTCACCGCCGCCTCACCTAAATATATACCCTTCTTTGTGTTGACTCTCGGTAAATAATGATCACCGTCTGGTGTTGGTTTTGTGGGTACTATTCTTACTGGTGCTTTTGAATTAGCGGGAATGATGAATTTATAAATATCTTGCGTGAAAATTGGATCCGTCCCGAGGTTTATTCTGTAATAAGGCATTTCTGTCCAGGAGTCAGTAAAAGATTCCGGTGTTACAGGTGTTACAGGAGTTACCGGTGTTACAGGAGTTACCGGTGTTACAGGAGTTACCGGTGTTACAGGAGTTACCGGTGTTGCAGGTGTTACAGGAGTTGCAGGTGTTACAGGAGTTACCGGTGTTACAGGAGTTACCGGTGTTACAGGAGTTACCGGTGTTGCAGGTGTTACAGGAGTTGCAGGTGTTACAGGAGTTGCAGGTGTTACAGGAGTTACCGGGGTTAGTGGATGAGACGCACAATCGGACGGACTATAGTGAACTGAAGGGTTGGTGAGCCCTGGTGAAGGTTCAGTGGGGAAATCCAGTGAAGGTTTTCCAGGTAGAATGATGGCGTCCGTCATGGGATAAAAGAAAATTTCCTCATCATTATCATTTTCGTTTTCATCGTCAGTAGAGTCAAGGTTGGGTTTAGGGGGTAGGAAAGGAATAGGGCTGTCTCGATTCCCTTCCAGGGAAACAAAATTTTTGTCAAACAATATCCAAGCTCCGTAATTTCGAAAATAGTTGGACCCCAGAATTATATCGTATTTCACGACACATTCGGGAGGAAGGACGTGTAGCCGGATCCCTTTACCAAATATGCAAGTTTTAACAACTCCTAACGTGAAAATTGGATCAGCGGAAACTCCGGTTACTCTAATGATACGGGATACGTCCATTTTCACTTCGTGTTTCAAAGATGTTAATCTAATTGTGCAAATGTCAGCTCCTGTGTCAAGGTACACAAGCCCTGTTTGAGATTTTAAGATGTCATGATCAATCTGGACCATAGGACCTATTCCTGGACTTTTTGCGGAGTGTAATCTCCCACGTTCATGATTTTCATTTGCGACTGTACCGGCTTGCCCGCGATCATTTCCTGACTGCGGGCAGGCTGGGAGTTTAAATGCTGGCTGTCAGTGGGTTTTGGGTACCGAGGTTGGTTGGGTACATTATGTGGCGTCCCGTTTCTGTCTCGCAAGGACGAGTCTGTGTGGTATGGGAAAGGAGGGAAATAGCTTGGATACATGGGTTGTTGATAAGGATGAGCATAATAAGGGTAGTACCCTTGAGGAGGATAAGGGGGATAATACATGGGTGGATAGCTTTGATATGGAGATCTTGGCCTGTAGGGCGAACTAGAGCGATTGTATGGAGAAGGAGAGCGTTGGTAAGGGGAATTGGGTCGAGGGGCCGGAGAGTTTGATCTATTAGGTTGACTTGGCCGATCTTCAGGTGGTTTAGATGAGTAACTCAAGTTGGGATGAGCTATTATCCTTCCGTCATGGTCATATCTCAAAGGCGGAGGAGCAGTGACATCAGTTCTGTCATAATAGTGTGGTACACTGTTTCTGTCATACATGCTAGGATCATTTCTATCTAAAAACGTAACTTGTTTTTGCTTACTTTTGTTACCTTCTGTGTTCGTGATTTTACTGCTTTCGTCAGGATTATGACTCGTCGTGTAATGTAATTCCGCGTTACTGATATTGAGGCTTATTGCGAAACTTTCTGCTTTTTCTGCCGATTCAAGAGCTTGCGCCATTGTCTTTGGGGAAGAGAAAATGATACCACTCCTCATACTATCCGGTAGGCCCCGAATGAATGCATTTAACCCTAGAACTTCTAATTGAGGGCGGTGATCTACATCTCCGTTTGCCCCCTCTACCGTGGATTTTAAAGCAGCAACGGCTCCCCGAATAAATCCCTTGATTCGGTTGTGGAATTGTCGAGCACTCTCGGTTTTCTTCATTTTGATATTCATGATCTCATTCACATAATAGTCATACGGTTTCCTAGGAGAAAAGTTTAGTTTCAAAATTTCTTCGAGTCGTTCAAAAGTCTGGATGTCTTCGTCCCGTAAACATTTCCGTGCGTCCCCACGAATTTTAGTAAGTAGTCCCCGTAAGAAATCCTTTTTTTTATTTACTGGTATAGTGTCCTGAAAGTTTTTGACGTCTTGCGTGAAATCCACTAGAGGTGTAGTTCCGTCATAATCCCTGATATTTTCAAGAGCAGTCCGTACGATACCGTTTTGAGAAGAGTCTAGTAAGGAATCATATGTAAGTTTCAAATGCTCTTGATTGTCTATGCTTCTTTGGGCAATATAATCCTTTAAAGCCGCTTCTCGGGCTTTGGAATCAGCGATAAGATTGAGCCGTTGGATGGATTCGTTGAGCTCATCCATGATAAAATGAGAATAGAATTGGAATAACCGTGAATTATGAAATGAAACGAGCAACTCCGATCGGAGAATGCGAAAATGGATATGTTACAATATCAGCTATAGTTCAGTCGGGTACGTCAGGTGTGAAGTGTGGCTTTGCGTGAGGAATGCGATTTCAACACTCTGAGCTTTGGGATATGATGGAATCAGGTTTCTGATTTCGCACAATGTAAGGTTCGATTGAGAAATTTCTTGATATCGAAATTTCAACTCAATGGGCACACATATATGTATATAGATGAATTCACATAAATTAATAAAACAAATATGTGCAACTATAGCTGTTCCCCACAAGGGATGCCAAAATGTTATGACCCGAGCGGAGGGCTCGGGGTAACAAATAAATTATTTGAGTTCGTGTAGAACAGCCGTATGGGCGGACTGCCCAGTTGCACTTACCTATTCTTTTCTATTTTGTTGATGTCTCTTTCTTTGCATGTATATATGTATATATATATATATATCTATATATATATATTGTAAATAATTATTCAGGATAAAATATATCAGTCGGTAGATTTGATATTCTTTAGAATGATATGGCTTTATGCTTAAATGAATTGAAAGATTTAAGATGGATATTTCAATGAATTAGGATCTTATTCCATTTATTGAAAGAAAGAAATGATTCTTTGAAGATAAAGAGTCAGAGTTTATTCAAGGTGAATTATAAAATTTTGGAACAAAATTTGGAATACAAAACTTAGAATCTAAACGCAGTTTCACAAACTTAGAAATTAATGTGACTTACAAGCTACTCGAAGGGATGGCTCTTCGAGGCAGGAACGTGTAAAGCAGGTCGATGAGATGAGAACTGCGAGTTGATGAGATGAGAAGAAGACAAATTCGGAGCCGGTCCTCCAGCGGCTAAGACGGATATCGTCGGTCTCTTTGTCGACGGAGTAATCTAGCTTACGTGTCCGCACTTTTCCAAACTTTACTTTGTCGCGCGGTTTCTAAGCGCGCTTGGGTAAATTGTTACGTGACCCAAAAACTCTCGAAGCTTTACTGACAGATTGTCAGTGATTAACTGAAGAATGTATTTGATTTGCTGAATTTATATGTGCGGACACGAATCAATTTTGATGAGTTGACTGAAAATAATTTTGGAAGTGTTCTACTTAAGATTGTAACACATGTAACACATGTGTTACAATCTGGGAGAGATTCTCATTGAAATGGCCATGGTCTGTTACACCTGTTACATGTAACATGTGTAACACCCAGTTACTTCCATTCTGCTGATTTATTGACCTGTTGGTTTACTGGCCTGCTTATACGTTCCTGCTGATCGAGTTAAAATAATATTTCTCCATGTTGAGAAATATTATTTTAACTGCTGTGTCGTCTGGGACGCCACACTAAGTATAATCTGTGTACTGTGTACGATGTATGTTTAGAGTGCTGTATGCAATGAACGATGAGTATACTGTATGCCTAGTATGATCCAATAGTGACGGTCAATTCAAGAGACCAAGTGATTCAGTGAAACCAAAAGTGATTTTCTCTGTGGCACACATGCGCAGAACAGTGTAGTCAAAAACGCTCTCCAGTGATCTATGATCTAAAGTTTATATAAATAATTGCTAGAAGAGTGGATTTTATGTCCGCATGTATGATATCACCACCGTCTTTGAGGAATTACATCTACATTTTGCGAAATTCAATTTTTCATTTTAGAAACCCGAACACGATGGAATCATTGCAATTTTCGCCCCAATTTCATGGTCAACTACGATAGTCAATTTTTCAGTTTATTTGGCCCAGATTCAGAGAGGGTAGGCTTCGAGCCGGTACGCCAGTCGGCTACCCAGCGTCTGGGGGAGGGTTGCGACGGATGAGTGATATCCGTCGTGCCTCTTTCCTGGGCCAAGTAGTATAAAATTATAACTCAATCATAAAGTTGTTGTTTCAGCAAAAGCCGAGCGCAGGAGAGGACATTTTTGAGGTGAGAGAGATTGATTGATTGATTAATGATTTATTATGCCGTGGTCACGAAGACCGTATGGCAATAAAAGATACACATGGCAGTACATGTCTTAAATTCAAAATATAAAATGCTAATAAATACAACAAAATATAATATACAAGAATTCGATAATTTACATATTTCTTAAACAAGAAATCAACATATGTAGCCCAAATGCTCACTGATTTGAAAAGGTAGCGCAAACGGTACACATATCATACATATCAAACACATTAACAAATGGCACTCGAGCAATCGAATCATGTGACTTCCTTCTCATACAGAAATGCAAAAATTGCATCTTTAAATGTTTCAACTGGTAGAGAGAGAGAGAGAGAGAGAGAGAGAGAGAGAGAGAGCACGATATAGCGAGACGGGACCGCGCAGGTTATAGTTACAGCAGTAGCCATACTTCCCCTCGCACTCCCTCCCTTCGCGCGTGAATTCGTCGTCGCCACGCCGCCGGCGGCAGACTTACGTCGTATTCGGTTGGATGAGCACGTGCCTTCGCTCACTCAATTCTGCTCCGTTTTTGCCGCGCGATTCCTCGTCGCCGCTATACAAAGCCGAGGTGCGCGCTTGATTATTAGACCTGATGCAGTGGTCTCGCGACCGACCCCGTGCTTAGTGGATTATCCGAGGAGCCCGGTGCAGCTTCCTGACCATACGAGGTCAAATCGCCGACCGTGCCAAGCGTCCCACTAGCGACCGTCTCAAGGCCGACTCGCGTCTCGTGGCCAGCCTGCGCCCAGTAGCCGACGCCCACAGTGAGGCGAAAAAGAGAAATTACCAAAATAATCGCCTTTACTCGAATTTTGGAGCAATTGACATGAGGCGGAAAAAATTCTCTTCGTTTTTTCATGCAGTAACAGCTGTGTCTGCGCCGAATTTGATTCGGGCTTTTCCGGTGCCTCAGGATCCCGGTGAGCGCAGATGTAAAATGATGCAAGATGACGAATATTCGAATTGATTCACTGGTAAGCCATACCTGACCGAATTAACGCCAAATCATATTAATAATGACTAAAAAGCAAATTTGAAAGATTGGAGAACTCTTTCGAATCGTTTTCGGAAGCCCCCTTGGCGTAAACCTTTCCTGGTCGGTGGTATAAGGAATGCACGGAAATAAGGTGAGTGAAGAAGATATAACACGATTCTGGGTTATGAATATCATTTCTGCGCTCCTCTGCAATCACTAGGGTACTTTTCCCATGAGCGGGAATGAGGTTGACAACATAAGAGCCAAAGCAGAGCACTGTACATTCTTGCAAACATGCAGGAGATCGAGTTTCAGGCCATTCTCTACATCTTTTCACGTATTCGGATCACGAATACGATGGGAATCTTAATTTAGAGCTAGGTATCGCGACTTCTGCAGTATTGACAATCATTCTCACCTATTGTGCTGTCAATTACCTGTCATTTGCGCCCAAGCAGAGCACTGTTCATTCTTGCAAACGTCCAGGTATCGAGATTCAGTCAATTCACTACGTTTTTTCACGTATTCGGATCACGAATACGATGGAAATCTTGATTTGAAGCTAGGTATCGCGACTTCTGCAGTATTGACAATTATTCTCACCAACTATGCTGTCAAGCACCTGTCATTTGCGCCCAAGGGAAGCACTGTACATTCTTGCAAACGTTCAGGAGATCCAGTTTCAGTCGATTCTCTACGCTTTTTCACATATTCGGATCACAAGAATGATGAAAATCTCATTTTGAAGCTAGGTATCGTGACTTCTGCAGTATTGACAATCATTCTCACCCATTGTGCTGTCAATTACCTGTCATTTGAGCCGAAACAGAGCACTGTACATTCTTGAAAACGTTCAGGAGATCCAGTTTCGGTCAGTTCTCTACGTCTTTTCACGTATTCGGATCACGAAAACGATGAAAATCTTGGATTAAAGATAGGTATCGCGACTCCTGCAGTACTGACAATCATTTTCACCCATTGTGCTGTCAATGACGTCATTTGCGCCCAGGCGGAGCACTATACATTCTTGCACACGTTCAGAAGATCCGATTTCATTCAATTCTCTACGTTTTTTCACGTATTCGGATCACGAATGCGATGAAAATCATGATTGAAAGCTAGGTATCGCGACTTCTGCAGTATTGACAATCATTCTGACCTATTGTGCTGTCAATTGCCTGTCATTTGAGACCGGGCAGAGCACTGTACATTATTGCAAACTTCCAGCAGATCCAGTCCCAGTCAATTCTTGACGTTTTTTTACGTATTCGGATCACGAACACGATGAAAATCTTGATTTAAAGCTACGTATTGCGACAACTGCCTCATCGGAAATCATTCTCACCCATTGTGCTGTCAATTACCTGTCATTCGAGCCCAGGCAGAGCACTGTACATTCTTGCACACGTTCAGGTGATCCGATTTGAGTCAATTCTCTACGTTTTTTCACGTATTTGGATCACGAATACGATGAAAATCTTGACTTAAAGCTAGGTATCGCGACTCCTGCAGTACTGACAATCATTTTCACCCATTGTGCTGTCAATGAAGTTATTTGCGTCGAGGCGGAGCACTATACATTCTTGCACACGTTCAGGTAATCCGATTTCAGTCAATTCTCTACGTTTTTTCACGTATTCGGATCACGAATACGATGAAAATCTTGATTTAAAGCTAGGTATCGCGACACCTGCAGTATTGACAATCGTTCTCACCCATTGTGCTGTCAATTGCCTGTCATTTGAAACCGGGCAGAGCACTGTACATTATTGCAAACTTTCAGTAGATCCAGTCCCAGTCAATTCTTGACGTTTTTCCACGTATTCGGATCACGAATACGATGAAAATCTTGATTCAAAGCAAGGTATCGCGACATCTGCATGATTGACAATCTTTCTCGACTATTGTGCTGTCAATTCCCTGTCATTTGAAACCAGGCAGAGCACTGTACATTCTTGCAAACGTTCAGGAGATCCGGTTTCAGTCAACTCTATACGTTTTTTCACGTATTCGGATCACGAATACGATGAAAATCTTTATTTGAAGCTGGGTATCGAAACTTGAGCAGTATTGATAATCATCCTCAACTATTGTGCTGTGAATTGCCTAACATTTGAGACCGAGCAGAGCACTGTACATTCTTGCAAACTCTCAGGAGATCCAGTGCCAGTCAATTCTCTACGTTGTTTTACGTATTCGGATCACGAACACGATGAATTTCTTGATTCAAAACTAGGTTTCGCGATATCTGCATTATTGACAATCATTCTCGACTATTGTGCTGTCAAATCCCTGTCATTTGGAACCAAGCAGAGCACTGGACATTCTTGCAAACTCTCAGGAGATCCAGTTCGAGTCAATTCTCTACGTTGTTTTACGTATTCGGATCACGAACACGATGAAAATCTTGATTCAAAGCTAGGTATCGCGACATCTGCATTATTGACATACATTTTCGACTATTGTGCTGTCAATGACCTGTCATTTGAGCCCAAGCAGAGCACTGTTCCTTCTTGCAAACGTTCAGGAGATATGGTTTCAGTCAATTCTATACGTTCTTTCACGTATTCGGATCACGAATTCGATGAAAATCTTGATTTCAAGCTAGGTATCGCAACTTCAGCAGTATTGATAATCATCCTCACCTATTGTGCTGTCAATTGCCTAACATTTGAGCCCGAGCAGAGCACTGTTCATTCTTGCGAACGTTCAGGAGATCCAGTTTCAGTCAATGCTCTACGTTTTTTCACGTATTCGGATCACGAAAACGATGGAAATTTTGATTTGAAGCCTGGTATCGCGACTCCTGCAGTATTGACAATCATTCTCACCTATTGTGCTGTCAATGACTTGCCAATTTTCTACATTTTTTCATGTATTCGGATCATGAATACGATGAAAATCTTGATTCAAAGCAAGGTATCGCGACATCTGCATTATTGACAATCATTCTCGACTATTGTGCTGTCAATTCCCTGTCATTTGGAACCAAGCAGAGCATTGTACTTTCTTGCAAACTTTCAGGAGATCAAGTTCCAGTCAGTCCTCTACGTTGGTTTACGTATTCGGATCACGAACACGTTGAAAATCTTGATTCGAAGCTAGGTATCGCGACATCTGCATTATTGACATACATCTTCGACTATTGTGCTGTCAATGACCTGTCATTTGAGCCCAAGCAGAGCACCGTTCATTCTTGCAAACGTTCAGGAGATCCGGTTTCAGTGAACTCTATACGTTTTTTCACGTATTCGGATCACGAATACGATGAAAATCTTGATTTGAAGCTAGGTATCGCAACTTCAGCAGTATTGATAATCATCCCCACCTATTGTTCTGTCAATTGCCTGTCATTTCAGCCCTAGCAGAACACTGTACATTCTTGCAAACTTTCAGGAGATTCAGTTTCAGTCGTTTCTCTACATTTTTCCACGGATTCGGATCAGGATTACAATGAAGATCTCGATTTAAAGCTAGATACGCGACATCTGCATTATTGAAAATCATCCTTGACTATTGTGCTGTTTATTACCTGCCATTTGTGTCCAGGCAGAGCACCGTACATTCTTGCAAACGTTCAGGAGATCCGGTTTCAGTCAACTCTATACGTTTTTTCACGTATTCGAATCACGAATACGATGAAAATCTTGATTTAAAGCTAGGTATCGCAACTTCAGCAGTATTGATAATCATCCTCACCTATTGTGCTGTCAATCGCCTAACATTTGAGACCAAGCAGAGGACTGTACATTCTTGCAAACTCTCAGGAGATCTAGTTCCAGTCAATTCTCTACGTTGTTTTACGTATTCGGATCACGAACACGATAAAGATCTTGATTCAAAGCTAGGTATCGCGACATCTGCATTATTGACAATCATTCTCGACTATTGTGCTGTCAAATCCCTGTCATTTGAAACCAAGCAAAGCACTGTACATTCTTGCAAACTCTCAGGAGATCCAGTTCCAGTCAATTCTCTACGTTGTTTTACGTCTTCGGATCACGAACACGATGAAAATCTTGATTCGGAGCTAGGTATTGCGACATCTGCATTATTGACATACATTTTCGAATATTGTGCTGTCAATTGCCTGTCATCTGAGCCCAAGCAGAGCACTGTACATTCTTGCAAACGTTCAGGAGATGAGTTTCAGCCAATTTTCTACATTTTTTCACGTATTCGGATCAGGAATACGATGAGAATCTTGATTCAAAGCAAGGTATCGCGAAATCTGCATTATTGACAATCATTCTCGTCTATTGTGCTGTCAATTCCCTGTCATTTGAAACCAAGCAGAGCACTGTACATTCTTGCAAACTTTCAGGAGATCCAGGTCCAGTCAATTCTCTGGGTTGTTTTACGTATTCGGATCACGAACACGATAAAGATCTCGATTCAAAGCTGGGTATCGCGACATCTGCATTATTGACAATCATTCTCGACTATTGAGCTGTCAATCCCCTGTCACTTGGAACCAAGCAGAGCACTATACATTCTTGAAAACGTTCAGGAGATCCGATTACAGTCAATTCTATACGTTTTCTCACGTATTCGGATCACGAATACGGTGGAAATCTTGATTCAAAGCTAGGTATCGCGACATCTGCATTATTGAAAATCATTCGCGACTATTGTGCTGTCAATTCCCTGTCATTTGAAACCAAGCAGAGCACTGTACATTCTTGCAAACGTTCAGGAGATCCGGTTCCAGTCAATTCTTGACGTTTTTTCACGTATCCGGATCACGAAGACGATGAAGATCTTGATTTAAAGCTACGTATCGCGACATCTGCCTCATTGGAAATCATTCTCACCCATTGTGCTGTCATTTACCTGTCATTCGAGCCCAGGCAGAGCACTGTACATTCTTGCACACGTTCAGGTGATCCAATTTCAGTCAATTCTCTACGTTTTTTCACGTATTCGAATCACGAATACCATGAAAATCTTGATTTAAAGCTAGGTATCGCGACTTCTGCAGTATTGACAATCATTCTGACCTATCATGCTGTCGATTGCCTGTCATTTGAGACCGGGCAGAGCACTGTACATTATAGCAAACTTTCAGCAGATCCAGTTCCAGTCGATTCTCTACGTTGTTTTACGTGTTCGGATCACGAACACGATGAAGATCTTGATTCAAAGCTAGGTTTCGCGACATCTGCATTATTTACAATCATTCTCGACTATTGTGCTGTCAATTGCCTGTCATTTGAGCCCAAGCACAGCACTGTACATTCTTGCAAACGTTTAGGAGATGAGTTTTAGCCAATTTTCTACATCCTTCCACGTATTCGGATCAGGAATACGATGAAAATCTTGATTCAAAGAAAGGTATCGCGAAATTTGCATTATAAACAATCATTCTCGACTATTAAGCTGTCAATTCCCCGCTATTTGAAACCAAGCAGAGCACTGTACATTCTTGCAAACTTTCAGGAGATCCAGTTTCAGTCAATTCTCTGGGTTGTTCTACGTATTCGGATCACGAACACGATAAAGATCTCGATTCAAAGCTGGGTATCGCGACATCTGCATCATTGACAATCATTCTCGACTATTGTGCTGTCAATTCCCTGTCACTTGGAACCAAGCAGAGCACTATACATTCTTGCAAACGTTCAGGAGATCCGGTTTCAGTCAATTCTATACGTTTTCTCACGTATTCGGATCACGAATACGGTGGAAATCTTGATTCAAAGCTAGGTATCGCGACATCTGCATTATTGAAAATCATTCGCGACTATTGTGCTGTCAATTCCCTGTCATTTGAAACCAAGCAAAGCACTGTATATTCTTGCAAACGTTCAGGAGATTCGGTTCCAGTCAATTCTTGACGTTTTTTCACGTATCCGGATCACGAAGACGATGAAAATCTTGATTTAAAGCTACGTATCGCGACAACTGCCTCATTGGAAATCATTCTCACCCATTGTGCTGTCAATTACCTGTCATTCGAGCCTAGGCAGAGCACTGTACATTCTCGCACACGTTCAGGTGATCCAATTTCAGTCAATTCTCTACGTTTTTTCACGTATTCGAATCACGAATACCATGAAAATCTTGATTTAAAGCTAGGTATCGCGACTTCTGCAGTATTGACAATCATTCTGACCTATTATGCTGTCGATTGCCTGTCATTTGAGACCGGGCAGAGCACTGTACATTATAGCCAACTTTCAGCAGATCCAGTCCCAGTCAATTCTTGACGTTTTTTTACGTATTTGGATCACGAATACGAAGAAAATCTTGATTCAAAGCTAGGTATCGCGACATCTGCATTATTGACAATCATTCTCGACTATTGTGCTGTCAAATCCCTGTCATTTGAAACCAAGCCAAGCACTGTACATTCTTGCAAACTCTCAGGAGATCCAGTTCCAGTCAATTCTCTACGTTGTTTTACGTCTTCGGATCACGAAGACGATGAAAATCTTGATTTAAAGCTACGTATCGCGACAACTGCCTCATTGGAAATCATTCTCACCCATTGTGCTGTCAATTACCTGTCATTCGAGCCTAGGCAGAGCACTGTACATTCTCGCACACGTTCAGGTGATCCAATTTCAGTCAATTCTCTACGTTTTTTCACGTATTCGAATCACGAATACCATGAAAATCTTGATTTAAAGCTAGGTATCGCGACTTCTGCAGTATTGACAATCATTCTGACCTATTATGCTGTCGATTGCCTGTCATTTGAGACCGGGCAGAGCACTGTACATTATAGCCAACTTTCAGCAGATCCAGTCCCAGTCAATTCTTGACGTTTTTTTACGTATTTGGATCACGAATACGAAGAAAATCTTGATTTAAAGCTAGGTATCGCAACTTCTGCAATATTGACAATCATCCTCGAGTATTGTGCTGTCAATTGCCTAACATTTGAGACCGAGCAGAGCACTGTACATTCTTGCAAACTTTCAGGAGATTGCAACGTCTGCAATTTTCAGATAATTTTAAAAGTTTTAGAAATAAGAATTTCCAGTCAGCCACTTGTGCAGATGACCATCAGACCAGTCGTGTAAGTAGAGTCATGCATGTACGGTATGGTAATACTAATACTAACAATTGTATAGTGAATTATTGTGAATTAATCAATGTACTAATACTTAGAAACTGCTTTTACACGACGATTGGGGAACTCGATATATATATATGTGTCAGGTCAGCTATATTTTACACCCTTTCCACGACGAACGATCACCGATATATCAATACTAATAGCTGACCAATCAATTCAAATTTGCGGTGAAATTTCTATTAGTATGCATGAATACGCGTGTCTATGAAATCGTCCAGTCGAGCCGCCGAAATTGGTCTTGAAGTGGGGATCTGGCGAGCTCAGGCATATAGTTAGCCGACGGACGAGTGCGCGGTCACTTGCGCTGGAACCACAGCCAAAACTACAAAACGCCTGTATCGAGAGCAACACCAGGTCTCCCCAAGACCAATGTAAGTTGAATACATAGAATATCCAAGTGGTACGCTTCGGCGAGCACGCGGATTAAAATATCGCGACCCTCTTTGGATCGGGATAAATAGTCAACTTGGCGACTATTTATGATCCAGGGCGGGACAAAATTTAATATTTTCACGTAAACGTGGGCAAAAGTAAATGCATCAGACCCAATTGGGCAAGCCGGACCGATCGTCTCTGTACCCAGGATGGGGTTAAGACTCACGAGAGGCCGACATTACGCAGTGGTCTGATGCCGGTTCGGGTTTTGAAGTAAAATCGCCCGGTATACGCGTCGAAATCCAACAATCGAATAAATAAAATCTTTTCGTTCGGCCCACAATAAATATGCGCGATATTAAAATCTTGTGTGTCGCAAAAATATAAGACACCCGCGAATAGGGTTCAATATTCATTTTACATGCGTACTAATGCGTACTGATTCGAAAATGTTACAGATAGACGTATTATTTATCAACTCCGAATGAGTCAAACTGAGGACGAAAACTACATCGTTGGCCATGGGAAAATTAAGATCATAATTGTCAATTCTATGTACACGATCGAGATCGTGGTTTTGAATTGTTCAGAATCGAATTTCAGAGTAAATAATCAAATCATTATATAAGTTATAAAAATAAAATCATGGTCAAACGAACCAAAACTCTTTTCATGAGAAAATACCTGATACGTTAATTCCCAGAATATATTACTCAATATTTTCAGGCCCTCCTTTGGCAATCGAATTTTAACATATAGAGCCACTCATATACGTATAATATGCACCATTCTAAGTAGTTTCCGCATTAGAATGAATTTTATTGCACTAGCTACAGTAAAAACATGCATGATAGATTTTAGCTGTCGATTTCATAAAAATCGACCTTCAATCGATCAAATACTTGTCTCAGACGACGGCGTTATTCTGTTTCACGATTAAATCGAGTAATAGACTCAATTACCTACAATTTAAGCCAAGGTACGTGTAATTATCACGTACCAAACCTGAGAACAAGCGATCTGACCGATTGAATCGTTGGTTTCAGCAAAGTAACCGAAATATAGCTTTATTCGTAGATAATTCAATCTATGTGCATTTTTAGTTGCTTATAGTTTTTAATATAAGTAACTTGTGGCCGTAGCATGCTCTTTTAGCATTGAACAGCTAGAGTGCAGTTTTCCCAAAGATCCAGTCCCCGATTGATCGATTAAAAGTACGAGGATTTCAATCGATCGAAGATGTAAAAACGTGAGTATATTTGAATATTCGAGAGGAAGCAGCCAAGCTGAGATCCAGTGCCGAATAATACTTTACGACACTCAATTGCTCGGATAATTATAGATATATACATATATATATTCCCAACCTCGCAAATGGTACCCCTGGCCAGGACCAAACCTACATAAAATTCACTTTTATTTCGGTTGAAAAATCATTCGAAAAAGGGGATTTCTCATGAAAAGTTTCTTCTTATGGTGTATAAATGTATTCATTAAATAAGTGTGATGTCAAAATCATAAACCGTCTATCTGTAACATAGTAGATTCAAAATTAGACTTTTGAAGCTCGAACCGCCGAAGTACATCGACTCTGCATTTCGAAAGTTCGAGCAATAGAATCAATTTTGTCAACGTACAGAGACAGTGCCGAGATACATCGTGTTTGTTTACTTCTCGGAAAGCTATGCATAAGCTCTTTCATGGAAACAATATACCTAATGGATATATATAAATAAGGAAAGTCACGCATGTATCTCGACAACGGGCTCATCTGTATAAGCTGCAAACAAAAATATTGCGACTAATTCATGCATCAAAATCGATTACATTGATTTTGAAGGCATATATGTAGCACATATAGACTATAGTGAGTTATTGGTCAGTCTGTTGGTTTCTCTTATTATTCGTTGCTGCACATATAGTTCACACAATACACACACAATGCCTATACCTTATTACTCACATTACAGATAATATACTTCTGTCTTTCTTATACTTATTCGAATGAATGTTACGCATTCGGACTCAAGCAAGTGATTGAACTTGCAATATCAGAAGTATCGATAGGCATTTGTTAGAGTCAAGATAATGGAAGGTTATTTCTTATATATAACAATTTTTCGCAAATTGTTACACTCCATGCTCAGGCCGGGGGAACTATTGATTCTTTTCTATCGTTTTGTGCGATTAGCACGCATTTCAGTACTCTCGGAGTATAGTCCGGGGGAACTCAAATGCATAATTATTTGTAACGATTTCGGTGCAATTCGATAGAAATTCGTTCAGTTTTGCGAATAATACTAGTATTTGTGTAAAAATATCGTTACGTTTATAAAATTTGACGTAATTTGAGTATTTTTTAAATGAATATGCCATTATTTTCGCGAATTTTCCATCCAAAAATTCAAGGAACTATAGTTTACCTGGATCTTCAAACATTCATTTAATAGAACGTTAGCACGAGTCACGGAGACTATAAATTCAACCCCGTAACCGATATCTTGCGAAGTTTTGTTAGATAAGAGTTACAACAAATTTGAAAGGAATTGAAAATCTAGTGTCACCGAGAGTTGACTTGAAACCGCTTTAGATGAATTCGAGCCATCATGTGTTTGTCTCGAGGGGCAGATCGATAGGCCCACCTTTGTAAATAAAACCCGGGTACTCGGAGTGGCTAGTAATCAGTTGCAGATTGTTACTCATGACATTCTCGCATGTGAGGCTGTTTCGGATTCAGTTCATTCGGGCTGCGTTGAAAACGAATTGTCGGTGAATTGTAATCCAGTTCATTCGGGCTGCGTTGAAAACGAATTGTCGGTGAATTGCAATCCAGTTCATTCGGGCTGCGTTGAAAACGAATTGTCGGTGAATTGCAATCCAATTCATTCGGGCTGCGTTGAAAACGAATTGTCGGTGAATTGCAATCCAGTTCATTCGGGCTGCGTTGAAAACGAATTGTCGGTGAATTGCAATCCAGTTCATTCGGGCTGCGTTGAAAACGAATTGTCGGTGGATGGTGAAATAAGTCCTATACGCAAGAGAGACACAGGTCACCAATCAGTAGCTGAGAACGTCAAACCCAGTGAGCCTAGAGGGAGTAGTTCTAGGTGGTTAACCGCATCCCTGCGATCAGATATTCATAATGAGAACTCGTCTAATCATTGGCAAGTAGAATCGATTTATTCTCGGTAAGACCACAACACATTTTTTTTTAGAGAACTCTTACGATGCTGATTCCGGAGAGGATCTCGAAACCAGAAAATTTCGCCAAAAGGGCACAACCCCAGAAGCTTGTCAGCTGACCTACTCGCTATGGATAAGTATCCCACAGCAGGGTTAGTTAGCCGATGAGTGAGTGCTTATACGTGAAATTGTAGAATTTGTTTGAAAAGTTTTAACACCAAACTTGGTATATCTTTTCAATAAATATCCATTGGGAGTTATAGTACATTATCTTATCAGCCACACTACGGGCTGGGGGAACTAAAGTTCCAAATGTTATTATTTCAGTTTTATTAATTCATACCCGCCCATCAATAAAAAGTAATGGCAAGTACTTGGATTCGACCAGAATCAAATTTTCTTAGAATAGAGACACTTGGAATTACATTTTTGAACATCGGAAAGATTCTATATGATTAAATCATGCCTACTTATTTTTTTATTGATAATGAGTTTTAGATATTATTGTTGTGATTATCGGTAAAAATCTTGATTTGGAATCATAAATACCCTAAATACTGGGAATTATGGAATCCTTCCAAGAAACTTGCTCAAGATGATAGCAAATCAGTTTCGTTCTAGTCCTTTGAACCAAAGCCAACTCACAACCTTGCATGACAATAGATTTTTTTATCTTGTGTACGAACATAACGTCATTTCATGTACCATATACGTATGAGAGGTAGGTCGATTGATGACCCAAGATTGTTTATAGTTATTTTCAGTAATGATTTATTCATCATTCTCAGACATTCGAAGCACTTTGCTTCACATTACCGATCCAGAGTTAGGGTAGCTGAATCGTTCATCCAGAAATCACCAAACGGATGTACTTTTATTTCTTGAATTATTGTGCATCATATCATTTTAAGACCCAAAGTAGAGTGAAATGTTAACATTTTATAAAAAAATCACGGGAATTTTTGTTACACGATCCGATGGTCTGATCTGAAAATTGTTTCGTTTTCTTTTTTAATTTATCTCCATCAATCTTCATGAACGAGATTCGACTCCAATAAATTGGGGGAACTATGCAACGTCTGCAATTTTCAGATAATTTTAAAAGTTTTAGAAATAAGAATTTCCAGTCAGCCACTTGTGCAGATGACCATCAGACCAGTCGTGTAAGTAGAGTCATGCATGTACGGTATGGTAATACTAATACTAACAATTGTATAGTGAATTATTGTGAATTAATCAATGTACTAATACTTAGAAACTGCTTTTACACGATGATTGGGGAACTCGATATATATATGTGTCAGGTCAGCTATATTTTACACCCTTTCCACGACGAACGATCACCGATATATCAATACTAATAGCTGACCAATCAATTCAAATTTGCGGTGAAATTTCTATTAGTATGCATGAATACGCGTGTCTATGAAATCGTCCAGTCGAGCCGCCGAAATTGGTCTTGAAGTGGGGATCTGGCGAGCTCAGGCATATAGTTAGCCGACGGACGAGTGCGCGGTCACTTGCGCTGGAACCACAGCCAAAACTACAAAACGCCTGTATCGAGAGCAACACCAGGTCTCCCCAAGACCAATGTAAGTTGAATACATAGAATATCCAAGTGGTACGCTCCGGCGAGCACGCGGATTAAAATATCGCGACCCTCTTTGGATCGGGATAAATAGTCAACTTGGCGACTATTTATGATCCAGGGCGGGACAAAATTTAATATTTTCACGTAAACGTGGGCAAAAGTAAATGCATCAGACCCAATTGGGCAAGCCGGACCGATCGTCTCTGTACCCAGGATGGGGTTAAGACTCACGAGAGGCCGACATTACGCAGTGGTCTGATGCCGGTTCGGGTTTTGAAGTAAAATCACCCGGTATACGCGTCGAAATCCAACAATCGAATAAATAAAATCTTTTCGTTCGGCCCACAATAAATATGCGCGATATTAAAATCTTGTGTGTCGCAAAAATATAAGACACCCGCGAATAGGGTTCAATATTCATTTTACATGCGTACTAATGCGTACTGATTCGAAAATGTTACAGATAGACGTATTACTTATCAACTCCGAATGAGTCAAACTGAGGACGAAAACTACATCGTTGGCCATGGGAAAATTAAGATCATAATTGTCAATTCTATGTACACGATCAAGATCGGGGTTTTGAATTGTTTAGAATCGAATTTCAGAGTAAATAATCAAATCATTATATAAGTTATAAAAATAAAATCATGGTCAAACGAACCAAAACTCTTTTCATGAGAAAATACCTGATACGTTAATTCCCAGAATATATTACTCAATATTTTCAGGCCCTCCTTTGGCAATCGAATTTTAACATATAGAGCCACTTATATACGTATAATATGCACCATTCTAAGTAGTTTCCGCATTAGAATAAATTTTATTGCACTAGCTACAGTAAAAACATGCATGATAGATTTTAGCTGTCGATTTCATAAAAATCGACCTTCAATCGATCAAATACTTGTCTCAGACGACGGCGTTATTCTGTTTCACGATTAAATCGAGTAATAGACTCAATTACCTACAATTTAAGCCAAGGTACGTGTAATTATCACGTACCAAACCTGAGAACAAGCGATCTGACCGATTGAATCGTTGGTTTCAGCAAAGTAACCGAAATATAGCTTTATTCGTAGATAATTCAATCTATGTGCATTTTTAGTTGCTTATAGTTTTTAATATAAGTAACTTGTGGCCGTAGCATGCTCTTTTAGCATTGAACAGCTAGAGTGCAGTTTTCCCAAAGATCCAGTCCCCGATTGATCGATTAAAAGTACGAGGATTTCAATCGATCGAAGATGTAAAAACGTGAGTATATTTGAATATTCGAGAGGAAGCAGCCAAGCTGAGATCCAGTGCCGAATAATACTTTACGACACTCAATTGCTCGGATAATTATAGATATATACATATATATGTTCCCAACCTCGCAAGATCCAATTCCAGTCAATTCTCTACGTTGTTTTACGTATCCGGATCACGAACACGATGAACATCTTGATTCAAAGCTAGATTCTTGCAAATTCAGGAAATTCAGTTTCAGTCAATTCTCTCCATTTTCCCACGGATTCGGATCAGGAATACAATGAAGATCGCGATTGAAAGCTAGATACGGGACAACTGCATTATTGAAAATCATTCTTGACTATTGTTCTTTTTATCACCTGCCATTTGCGTCCAGGCAGAGCACTGTACATTCTTGCAAACGTTCAGGATATCCGGTTTCAGTCAACTCTATACGTTTATTCACGTATTCGGATCACGAATACGATGGAAATCTCGATTTGAAGCTAGGTATCGCAGCTTCTGCAGTATTTACAATCATCTTCCACTATTGTTTTACGTATTCGGATCACGAACACGATGAAGATCTTGATTCAAAGCTAGGTAACGCGACATCTGCATTATTGACAATCATTTTCGACTATTGTGCTGTCAATTCCCTAAAACTTGAAACCAAGCAGAGCACTATACATTCTTGCAATCGTTCAGGAGATCCGGTTTCAGTAAATTCTATACGTTTCTTCACGTATTCGGATCACGAATACGATGAAAATCTTGATTCAAAGCTAGGTATCGCGACATCTGCATCATTGACAATCATTCTCGACTATTGTGCTGTCCACGACCTGTCATTCGAAACCAAGCAGAGCACTGTAAATTCTTGTAAACGTTCAGGAGATCCGGTTTCAGTCAATTGTCTATGTTTTTCCACGTATTCGGATCACGAAAACGATGAAAATCTTGATTTGAAGCTAGGTATCGCAACTTCTGCACTATTGTCAATCATTCTCACCTATTGTTCTGTCAATTGCCTGTCATTTGAGCCGGAGCAGAGCACTGTACATTCTCGCAAACGTTCAGGAGATCCGATTCGAGTCAAAACTCTACGTTTTTTCACGTATTCGGATCACGAATAAGATGAAAATCTTGATTCGGAGCTAGGTTTCGCGACATCTGCATTATTGACAATCATTCTCGACTATCGTGCTGTCAATTCCCTGTCCCTTAGAACCAAGCAGAGCACTATACATTCTTGCAAACGTTCAGGAGATCCGATTCGAGTCAAAACTCTACGTTTTCTCACGTATTCGGATCACGAACACGGTGGAAATCTTGATTCAGAGCTAGGTATCGCGACATCTGCATTATTGAAAATCAAATGCGACTATTGTGCTGTCAATTACCTGTCATTCGAGCCCAGGCAGAGCACTGTACATTCTTGCACACGTTCAGGTGATCCAATTTCAGTCGATTCTCTACGTTTTTTCACGTATTCGAATCACGAATACCATGAAAATCTTGATTTAAAGCTAGGTATCGCGACTTCTGCAGTATTGACAATCATTCTGACCTATTATGCTGTCAATTGCCTGTCATTTGAGACCGGGCAGAGCACTGTACATTATAGCAAACTTTCAGCAGATCCAGTCCCAGTCAATTCTTGACGTTTCTTTACGTATTCGGATCACGAATACGAAAAAAATCTTGATTGAGAGCTAGGTATCGCAACTTCTGCAATATTGACAATCATCCTTGACTATCGTGCTGTCAATTGCCTAACATTTGAGACTGAGCAGAGCACTGTATATTCTTGCAAACATTCTAGAGATCCAATACCAGTCAATTCTCTACGTTGTTTTACGTATCCGGATCACGAACACGATGAAGATCTTGATTCAAAGCTAGATTCTTGCAAACTTTCAGGAGATTCAGTTTCAGTCAATTCTCTCCATTTTCCCACGGATTCGGATCAGGAATAAAATGAAGATCTCGATTTAAAGCTAGACACGCGACAACTGCATTATTGAAAATCATTCTTGACTATTGTGCTGTTTATTACCTGCCATTTGCGTCCGGGCAGAGCACTGTACATTCTTGCACACGTTCAGAAGATCCGATTTCAGTCAATTCTCTACGTTTTTTCACGTATTCGGATCACGAATACGATGAAAATCATGATTGAAAGCTAGGTATCGCGACTTCTGCAGTATCGACAATCATTCTGACCTATTGTGCTGTCAATTGCCTGTCATTTGAGACCGGCCAGAGCACTGTACATTATTGCAAACTTCCAGCAGATCCAGTCCCAGTCAATTCTTGACGTTTTTTTACGCATTCGGATCACGAACACGATGAAAATCTTGATTTAAAGCTACGTATTGCGACAACTGCCTCATCGGAAATCATTCTCACCCATTGTGCTGTCAATTACCTGTCATTCGAGCCCAGGCAGAGCACTGTACATTCTTGCACACGTTCAGGTGATCCGATTTCAGTCAATTCTCTACGTTTTTTCACGTATTCGGATCACGAATACGATGAAAATCTTGACTTAAAGCTAGGTATCGCGACTCCTGCAGTACTGCCAATCATTTTCACCCATTGTGCTGTCAATGACGTTATTTGCGTCAAGGCGGAGCACTATACATTCTTGCACACGTTCAGGTGATCCGATTTCAGTCAATTCTCTACGTTTTTTCACGTATCCGGATAACGAATACGATGAAAATCTTGATTTGACGCTAGGTATCGCGACACCTGCAGTATTGACAATTGTTCTCACCTATTGTGCTGTCAATTGCCTGTCATTTGAGACCTGGCAGAGCACTGTACATTATTGCAAACTTTCAGTAGATCCAGTCCCAGTCAATTCTTGACGTTTTTCCACGTATTCGGATCACGAATACGATGTAAATCTTGATTCAAAGCAAGGTATCGCGACATCTGCGAGATTGACAATCATTCTCGACTATTGTGCTGTCAATTCCCTGTCATTTGAAACCAGGCAGAGCACTGTACATTCTTGCAAACGTTCAGGAGATCCGGTTTCAGTCAACTCTATACGTTTTTTCACGTATTCGGATCACGAATACGATGAAAATCTCTATTTAAAGCTAGGTATCGAAACTTCAGCAGTATTGATAATCATCCTAACCTATTGTGCTGTCAATTGCCTAACATTTGAGACCGAGCAGAGCACTGTACATTCTTGCAAACTCTCAGGAGATCCAGTGCCAGTCAATTCTCTACGTTGTTTTACGTATTCGGATCACGAACACGATGAATTTCTTGATTCGAAACTAGGTTTCGCGATATCTGCATTATTGACAATCATTCTCGACTATTGTGCTGTCAAATCCCTGTCATTTGGAACCAAGCAGAGCACTGGACATTCTTGCAAACTCTCAGGAGATCCAGTTCGAGTCAATTCTCTACGTTGTTTTACGTCTTCGGATCACGAACACGATGAAAATCTTGATTCGGAGCTAGGTATTGCGACATCTCCATTATTGACATACATTTTCGAATATTGTGCTGTCAATTGCCTGTCATTTGAGCCCAAGCAGAGCACTGTACATTCTTGCAAACGTTCAGGAGATGAGTTTCAGCCAATTTTCTACATTTTTTCACGTATTCGGATCAGGAATACGATGAAAATCTTGATTCAAAGCAAGGTATCGCGAAATCTGCATTATTGACAATCATTCTCGACTATTGTGCTGTCAATTCCCTGTCGTTTTAAACCAAGCAGAGCACTGTACATTCTTGCAAACTTTCAGGAGATCCAGGTCCAGTCAATTCTCTGGGTTGTTTTACGTATTCGGATCACGAACACGATAAAGATCTCGATTCAAAGCTGGGTATCGCGACATCTGCATTATTGACAATCATTTTCGACTATTGTGCTGTCAATTCCCTGTAACTTGAAACCAAGCAGAGCACTATACATTCTTGCAATCGTTCAGGAGATCCGGTTTCAGTCAATTCTATACGTTTTTTCACGTATCCGGATCACGAATACGATGAAAATCTTGATTTGACGCTAGGTATCGCGACACCTGCAGTATTGACAATTGTTCTCACCTATTGTGCTGTCAATTGCCTGTCATTTGAGACCTGGCAGAGCACTGTACATTATTGCAAACTTTCAGTAGATCCAGTCCCAGTCAATTCTTGACGTTTTTCCACGTATTCGGATCACGAATACGATGTAAATCTTGATTCAAAGCAAGGTATCGCGACATCTGCGAGATTGACAATCATTCTCGACTATTGTGCTGTCAATTCCCTGTCATTTGAAACCAGGCAGAGCACTGTACATTCTTGCAAACGTTCAGGAGATCCGGTTTCAGTCAACTCTATACGTTTTTTCACGTATTCGGATCACGAATACGATGAAAATCTCTATTTAAAGCTAGGTATCGAAACTTCAGCAGTATTGATAATCATCCTAACCTATTGTGCTGTCAATTGCCTAACATTTGAGACCGAGCAGAGCACTGTACATTCTTGCAAACTCTCAGGAGATCCAGTTCGAGTCAATTCTCTACGTTGTTTTACGTATTCGGATCACGAACACGATGAAAATCTTGATTCGAAGCTAGGTATCGCGACATCTGCATTATTGACATACATTTTCGACTATTGTGCTGTCAATGACCTGTCATTTGAGCCCAAGCAGAGCACTGTTCATTCTTGCAAACGTTCAGGAGATCCGGTTTCAGTCAACTCTATACGTTTTTTGACGTATTCGGATCACGAATTCGATGAAAATCTTGATTTTAAGCTAGGTATCGCAACTTCAGCAGTATTGATAATCATCCTCACCTATTGTGCTGTCAATACCCTAACATTTGAGCCCGAGCAGAGCACTGTTCATTCTTGCGAACGTTCAGGAGATCCAGTTTCAGTCAATGCTCTACGTTTTTTCACGTATTCGGATCACGAAAACGATGGAAATCTTGATTTGAAGCCTGGTATCGCGACTCCTGCAGTATTGACAATCATTCTCACCTATTGTGCTGTCAATTACTTGCCAATTTTCTACATTTTTTCACGTATTCGGATCATGAATACGATGAAAATCTTGATTCAAATCAAGGTATCGCGACATCTGCATTATTGACAATCATTCTCGACTATTGTGCTGTCAATTCCCTGTCATTTGGAACCAAGCAGAGCATTGTACTTTCTTGCAAACTTTCAGGAGATCAAGTTCCAGTCAGTCCTCTACGTTGTTTTACGTATTCGGATCACGAACACATTGAAAATCTTGATTCGAAGCTAGGTATCGCGACATCTGCATTATTGACATACATCTTCGACTATTGGGCTGTCAATGACCTGTCATTTGAGCCCAAGCAGAGCACCGTTCATTCTTGCAAACGTTCAGGAGATCCGGTTTCAGTCAACTCTATACGTTTTTTCACGTATTCGGATCACGAATACGATGAAAATCTTGATTTGAAGCTAGGTATCGCAACTTCAGCAGTATTGATAATCATCCTCACCTATTGTGCTGTCAATACCCTAACATTTGAGCCCGAGCAGAGCACTGTTCATTCCTGCGAACGTTCAGGAGATCCAGTTTCAGTCAATGCTCTACGTTTTTTCACGTATTCGGATCACGAAAACGATGGAAATCTTGATTTGAAGCCTGGTATCGCGACTCCTGCAGTATTGACAATCATTCTCACCTATTGTGCTGTCAATTACTTGCCAATTTTCTACATTTTTTCACGTATTCGGATCATGAATACGATGAAAATCTTGATTCAAATCAAGGTATCGCGACATCTGCATTATTGACAATCATTCTCGACTATTGTTCTGTCAAATCCCTGTCATTTGAAACCAAGCAAAGCACTGTACATTCTTGCAAACTCTCAGGAGATCCAGTTCCAGTCAATTCTCTACGTTGTTTTACGTCTTCGGATCACGAACACGATGAAAATCTTGATTCGGAGCTAGGTATTGCGACATCTCCATTATTGACATACATTTTCGAATATTGTGCTGTCAATTGCCTGTCATTTGAGCCCAAGCAGAGCACTGTACATTCTTGCAAACGTTCAGGAGATGAGTTTCAGCCAATTTTCTACATTTTTTCACGTATTCGGATCAGGAATACGATGAAAATCTTGATTCAAAGCAAGGTATCGCGAAATCTGCATTATTGACAATCATTCTCGACTATTGTGCTGTCAATTCCCTGTCGTTTTAAACCAAGCAGAGCACTGTACATTCTTGCAAACTTTCAGGAGATCCAGGTCCAGTCAATTCTCTGGGTTGTTTTACGTATTCGGATCACGAACACGATAAAGATCTCGATTCAAAGCTGGGTATCGCGACATCTGCATTATTGACAATCATTTTCGACTATTGTGCTGTCAATTCCCTGTAACTTGAAACCAAGCAGAGCACTATACATTCTTGCAATCGTTCAGGAGATCCGGTTTCAGTCAATTCTATACGTTTCTTCACGTATTCGGATCACGAATACGAGGAAAATCTTGATTCAAAGCTAGGTATCGCGACATCTGCATCATTGACAATCAATCTCGACTATTGTGCTGTCCACTCCCTGTCATTTGAAACCAAGTAGAGCACTGTAAATTCTTGCAAACGTTCAGGAGATCCGGTTTGAGTCAATTGTCTATGTTTTTCCACGTATTCGGATCACGAAAACGATGAAAATCTTGATTTGAAGCTAGGTATCGCAACTTCTGCACTATTGTCAATCATTCTCACCTATTGTTCTGTCAATTGCCTGTCATTTGAGCCGGAGCAGAGCACTGTACATTCTCGCAAACGTTCAGGAGATCCGATTCGAGTCAAAACTTTACGTTTTTTCACGTATTCGGATCACGAATAAGATGAAAATCTTGATTCGGAGCTAGGTTTCGCGACATCTGCATTATTGACAATAATTCTCGACTATTGTGCTGTCAATTCCCTGTCACTTGGAACCAAGCAGAGCACTATACATTCTTGCAAACGTTCAGGAGATCCGGTTTCAGTCAATTCTATACGTTTTCTCACGTATTCGGATCACGAATACGGTGGAAATCTTGATTCAGAGCTAGGTATCGCGACATCTGCATTATTGAAAATCATTCGCGACTATTGTGCTGTCAATTCCCTGTCATTTGAAACCAAGCAGAGCACTGTACATTCTTGCAAACGTTCAGGAGATTCGGTTCCAGTCAATTCTTGACGTTTTTTCACGTATCCAGATCACGAAGACGATGAAAATCTTGATTTAGAGCTACGTATCGCGACAACTGCCTCATTGGGAATCATTCTCACCCATTGTGCTGTCAATTACCTGTCATTCGAGCCCAGGCAGAGCACTGTACATTCTTGCACACGTTCAGGTGATCCAATTTCAGTCAATTCTCTACGTTTTTTCACGTATTCGAATCACGAATACCATGAAAATCTTGATTTGAAGCTAGGTATCGCAACTTCTGCACTATTGTCAATCATTCTCACCTATTGTTCTGTCAATTGCCTGTCATTTAAGTCGGAGCAGAGCACTGTACATTCTCGCAAACGTTCAGGAGATCCGATTCGAGTCAAAACTCTACGGTTTTTCACGTATTCGGATCACGAATACGATGAAAATCTTGATTCGGAGCTAGGTTTCGCGACATCTGCATTATTGACATACATTTTCGACTATTGGGCTGTCAATTGCCTGTCATTTGAGCCCGAGCAGAGCACTGTACATCCTTGCAAACGTTCAGAAGATCAGTTTCAGCCAATTTTCTACATTTTTCCACGTATTCGGATCAGGAATACGATGAAAATCTTGATTCAAAGCAAGGTATTGCGACATCTGCATTATTGACAATCATTCTCGACTATTGTGCTGGCGATCGCCTGTCATTTGAGCCCAGGCAGAGCACTGTACATTCTTGCACACGTTCAGGTGATCCAATTTCAGTCAATCCTCTACGTTTTTTCACGTATTCGAATCACGAATACCATGAAAATCTTAATTTAAAGCTAGGTATCGCGACTTCTGCAGTATTGACAATCATTCTGACCTATTATGCTGTCGATTGCCTGTCATTTGAGACCGGGCAGAGCACTGTCCATTATAGCAAACTTTCAGCAGATCCAGTTCCAGTCAATTCTCTACGTTGTTCTACGTCTTCGGATCACGAACACGATGAAGATCTTGATTCAAAGCTAGGTATCGCGACATCTGCATTATTGACAATCATCCTCGACTATTGTGCTGTCACTTGCCTGTCCTTCGAGCCCAAGCAGAGCACTGTACATTCTTGCAAACTTCCAGGAGATGAGTTTCAGCCAATTTGCTACATTTTTTCACGTATTCGGATCAGGAATACCATGAAAATCTTGATTCAAAGCAAGGTATCGCGAAATCTGCATTATTGACAATCATTCTCGACTATTGTGCTGTCAATTCCCTGTCATTTGAAACCAAGCAGAGCACTGTACATTCTTGCAAACTTTCAGGAGATCCAGGTCCAGTCAATTCTCTGGGTTGTTTTACGTATTCGGATCACGAACACGATAAAGATCTCGATCAAAGCTGGGTATCGCGACATCTGCATTATTGACAATCATTCTCGACTATTGAGCTGTCAATCCCCTGTCACTTGGAACCAAGCAGAGCACTAAACATTCTTGCAAACGTTCAGGAGATCCGGTTACAGTCAATTCTATACGTTTTCTCACGTATTCGGATCACGAATACGGTGGAAATCTTGATTCAAAGCTAGGTATCGCGACATCTGCATTATTGAAAATCATTCGCGACTATTGGGCTGTCAATTCCATGTCATTTGAAACCAAGCAGAGCACTGTACATTCTTGCAAACGTTCCGGAGATTCGGTTCCAGTCAATTCTTGACGTTTTTTCACGTATCCGGATCACGAAGACGATAAAGATCTTGATTTAAAGCTACGTATCGCGACATCTGCCTCATTGGAAATCATTCTCACCCATTGTGCTGTCATTTACCTGTCATTCGAGCCCAGGCAGAGCACTGTACATTCTTGCACACGTTCAGGTGATCCAATTTCAGTCAATTCTCTACGTTTTTTCACGTATTCGAATCACGAATACCATGAAAATCTTAATTTAAAGCTAGGTATCGCGACTTCTGCAGTATTGACAATCATCCTCGACTATTGTGCTGTCTCTTGCCTGTCATTTGAGCCCAAGCAGAGCACTGTACATTCTTGCCAACTTTCAGGAGATGAGTTTCAGCCAATTTTCTACATTTTTTCACGTATTCGGATCAGGAATACCATGAAAATCTTGATTCAAAGCAAGGTATCGCGAAATCTGCATTATTGACAATCATTCTCGACTATTGTGCTGTCAATTCCCTGTCATTTGAAACCAAGCAGAGCACTGTACAGTCTTGCAAACTTTCAGGAGATCCAGTTCCAGTCAATTCTCTGGGTTGTTTTACTTATTCGGATCACGAACACGATAAAGATCTCGATTCAAAGCTGGGTATCGCGACATCTGCATTGTTGACAATCATTCTCGACTATTGTGCTGTCAATTCCCTGTCACTTGGAACCAAGCAGAGCACTATACATCCTTGCAAACGTTGAGGAGATCCGGTTTCAGTCAAATCTATACGTTTTCTCACGTATTCGGACCACGAATACGGTGGAAATCTTGATTCAGAGCTAGGTATCGCGACATCTGCATTATTGAAAATCATTCGCGACTATTGTGCTGTCAATTCCCTGTCATTTGAAACCAAGCAGAGCACTGTACATTCTTGCAAACGTTCAGGAGATTCGGTTCCAGTCAATTCTTGACGTTTTTTCACGTATCCAGATCACGAAGACGATGAAAATCTTGATTTAGAGCTACGTATCGCGACAACTGCCTCATTGGGAATCATTCTCACCCATTGTGCTGTCAATTACCTGTCATTCGAGCCCAGGCAGAGCACTGTACATTCTTGCACACGTTCAGGTGATCCAATTTCAGTCAATTCTCTACGTTTTTTCACGTATTCGAATCACGAATACCATGAAAATCTTGATTTGAAGCTAGGTATCGCAACTTCTGGACTATTGTCAATCATTCTCACCTATTGTTCTGTCAATTGCCTGTCATTTAAGCCGGAGCAGAGCACTGTACATTCTCGCAAACGTTCAGGAGATCCGATTCGAGTCAAAACTTTACGGTTTTTCACGTATTCGGATCACGAATACGATGAAAATCTTGATTTGGAGCTAGGTTTCGCGACATCTGCATTATTGACATACATTTTCGACTATTGGGCTGTCAATTGCCTGTCATTTGAGCCCAAGCAGAGCACTGTACATTCTTGCAAACGTTCAGAAGATCAGTTTAAGCCAATTTTCTACATTTTTCCACGTATTCGGATCAGGAATACGATGGAAATCTTGATTCAAAGCAAGGTATTGCGACATCTGCATTATTGACAATCATTCTCGACTATTGTGCTGGCGATTGCGTGTCATTTGAGCCCAGGCAGAGCACTGTACATTCTTGCACACGTTCAGGTGATCCAATTTCAGTCAATTCTCTACGTTTTTCCACGTATTCGAATCACGAATACCATGAAAATCTTGATTTAAAGCTAGGTATCGCGACTTCTGCAGTATTGACAATCATTCTGACCTATTATGCTGTCGATTGCGTGTCATTTGAGACCGGGCAGAGCACTGTACATTATAGCAAACTTTCAGCAGATCCAGTTCCAGTCAATTCTCTATGTTGTTCTACGTCTTCGGATCACGAACACGATGAAGATCTTGATTCAAAGCTAGGTATCGCGAGATCTGCATTATTGACAATCATTCTCGACTATTGTGCTGTCAATTGCCTGTCATTTGAGCCCAAGCAGAGCACTGTACATTCTTGCAAACTTTCAGGAGATGAGTTTCAGCCAATTTTCTACATTTTTTCACGTATTCGGATCACGAATACGAGGAAAATCTTGATTCAAAGCTAGGTATCGCGACATCTGCATCATTGACAATCATTCTCGACTATTGTGCTGTCCACTCCCTGTCAGTTGAGACCAAGCAGAGCACTGTAAATTCTTGCAAACGTTCAGGAGATCCGGTTTCAGTCAATTCTATACGTTTCTTCACGTATTCGGATCACGAATACGAGGAAAATCTTGATTCAAAGCTAGGTATCGCGACATCTGCATCATTGACAATCATTCTCGACTATTGTGCTGTCCACTCCCTGTCATTTGAAACCGAGCAGAGCACTGTAAATTCTTGCAAACGTTCAGGAGATCCGGTTTCAGTCAATTGTCTATGTTTTTCCACGTATTCGAATCACGAATACCATGAAAATCTTGATTTAAAGCTAGGTATCGCGACTTCTGCAGTATTGACAATCATTCTGACCTATTATGCTGTCGATTGCCTGTCATTTGAGACCGGGCAGAGCACTGTACTTTATAGCAAACTTTCAGCAGATCCAGTTCCAGTCAATTCTCTACGTTGTTCTACGTCTTCGGATCACGAATACGATGAAGATCTTGATTCAAAGCTAGGTATCGCGACATCTGCATTATTGACAATCATTCTCGACTATTGTGCTGTCAATTGCTTGTCATTTGAGCCCAAGCAGAGCACTGTACATTCTTGCAAACTTTCAGGAGATGAGTTTCAGCTAATTTTCTACATTTTTTCACGTATTCGGATCAGGAATACGATGAAAATCTTGATTCAAAGCAAGGTATGGCGAAATCTGCATTATTGACAATCGTTCTCGACTATTGTGCTGTCAATTCCCTGTCATTTGAAACCAAGCAGAGCACTGTACATTCTTGCAAACTTTCAGGAGATCCAGTTCCAGTCAATTCTCTGGGTTGTTTTACGTATTCGGATCACGAACACGATAAAGATCTCGATTCAAAGCTGGGTATTGCGACAACTGCCTCATTGGAAATCATTCTCACCATTGTGCTGTCAATGACCTGTCATTCGAGCCCAGGCAGAGCACTGTACATTCTTGCACACGTTCAGGTGATCCAATTTCAGTCAATTCTCTACGTTTTTTCACGTATTCGAATCACGAATACCATGAAAATCTTGATTTAAAGCTAGGTATCGCGACTTCTGCAGTATTGACAATCATTCTGACCTATTATGCTGTCGATTGCCTGTCATTTGAGACCGGGCAGAGCACTGTACATTATGGCAAACTTTCAGCAGATCCAGTCCCAGTCAATTCTTGACGTTTTTTTACGTATTCGGATCACGAATACGAAGAAAATCTTGATTCAAAGCTAGGTAGCGCAACTTCTGCAATATTGACAATCATCCTCGACTATTGTGCTGTCAATTGCCTAACATTTGAGACCGAGCAGAGCACTGTACATTCTTGCAAACTTTCGGGAGAACCAATTCCAGTCAATTCTCTCCGTTGTTTTACGTATTCGGATCACGAATACAATGAAAATCTTGATTTATAGCTAGGTATCGCAACTTCAGCAGTGCTGATAATCATCCTCACCTATTGTGCTGTCAATTGCCTAAAATTTGAGACCAAGCAGAGCACTGTACATTCTTGCAAACTTTCAGGAGATTCAGTTTCAGTCAATTCTCTCCATTTTCCCACGGATTCGGATCAGGAATACAATGAAGATCTCGATTGAAAGCTAGATACGCGACAACTGCATTATTGAAAATCATTCTTGACTTTTGTTCTTTTTATCACCTGCCATTTGCGTCCAGGCAGAGCACTGTACATTCTTGCAAACGTTCAGGATATCCGGTTTCAGTCAACTCTATACGTTTATTCACGTATTCGGATCACGAATACGATGGAAATCTCGATTTGAAGCTAGGTATCGCAACTTTTGCAGTATTTACAATCATCTTCCACTATTGTTTTACGTATTCGGATCACGAACACGATGAAGATCTCGATTCAAAGCTAGGTATCGCGACATCTGCATTATTGACAATCATTCTCGGCTATTGTGCTGTCAATTCCCTATCATTTGAAACCAAGCAGAGCACTGTACATTCTAGCAAACGTTCAGGAGATCCGGTTTCAGTCAATTCTCTACGTTGTTCTACGTATTCGGATCACGAACAAGATGAAAATCTTGATTCAAAGCAAGGTATCGCGACATCTGCATTATTGACAATCATCCTCACCTATTGTGCTGTCAATTGCCTAACATTTGAGACCAAGCAGAGCACTGTACATCCTTGAAAACTTCCAGGAGATCCAGTTCCAGTCAATTCTCTACGTTGTTTCACGTATTCGGATCACGAACACGATGAAGATCTTGATTCAAAGCTAGGTATTGCGACATCTGCATTATTGACGATCATTCTCGGCTATTGTGCTGTCAATTCCCTGTCATTTAAAACCAAGCAGAGCACTGTACATTCTTGCAAACGTTCAGGAGATCCGGTTTCAGTCAAATCCATACGTTTTTTCACGTATTCGGATCACGAATACGATGAAAATCTTGATTTATAGCTAGGTATCGCAACTTCAGCAGTGCTGATAATCATCCTCACCTATTGTGCTGTCAATTGCCTAAGATTTGAGACCAAGCAGAGCACTGTACATTCTTGCAAACTTTCAGGAGATCCAGTTCCAGTCAATCCTCCACGTTGTTTCGCGTATTCGGATCACGAACACGATGAAAATCTTGATTCGAAGCTAGGTATCGCGACATTTGCATGATTAACATACATTTTCGACTATTGTGCTGTCAATGACCTGTCATTTGATCCCAAGCAGAGCACTGTACATTCTTGCGAACGTTCAGGAGATCAGTTTCAGCCAATTTTCTACATTTTTTCACGTATTCGGATCAGGAATACGATGGAAATCTTGATTCAAAGCAAGGTATCGCGACATCTGCATTATTGATAATCATTCTTCATCATCGTGCTGTCAATTCCCTGTCATTTGGAACCAAGCAGAGCATTGTACATTCTTGCAAACTTTCAGGAGATCCAGTTCCAATCAATTCTCTACGTTTTCTTACGTATTCGAATCACAAACACGATGAAAATCTTGATTGGGAGCTAGGTATCGCGACATCTGCATCATTGACAATCATTCTCGACTATTGTACTGTCAATGACCTGTCATTTGAGCCCAAGCAGAGCAGTGTACATTCTCGCGAACGCTCAGGAGATCCAGATCCAGTCAATCCTTTCCTTTTTTTCACGTATTCGGATCAGGGATACGATGAAAATCCCGATTTAAAGCTAGATTCTTGCAAACTTTCAGGAGATTCAGTTTCAGTCAATTCTCTACATTTTCCCACAGATTCGGATCAGGGATACGATGAAGATCCCGATTTAAAGCTAGATACGCGACATCCGCATTATTGAAAGTCATTCTTGACTATCTTGCTGTTTATACCCTGCCATTTGCGTCCAGGCAGAGCACTGTACATTCTTGCAAACATTCAGGAGATCCGGTTTCAGTCAATTGTCTATGTTTTTCCACGTATTCGGATCACGAAAACGATGAAGATATTGATTCAAAGCTAGGTATCGCGACATCTGCATTATTCACAATCATTCTCACCTATTGTTCTGTCGATTCCCTAATATTTGAGACCAAGCAGAGCACTGTACATTCTTGCAAACTTTCAGGATATCCAGTTCCAGTCAATTCTCTACGTTGTTTTACGTATTCGGATCACGAACACGATGAAGATCTTGATTCAAAGCTAGGTATCGCGACATCTGCATTATTCACAATCATTCTCGACTATTGTGCTGTCGATTCCCTGTCACTTGAAACCAAGCAGAGCACTATACATTCTTGCAAACGTTCAGGAGAATCGGTTTCAGTCAATTCTATACGTTTTTTCACGTATTCGGAACACGAAAACGACGAAAATCTTGATTCGGAGCTAGGTATCGCGACATCTGCATCATTGACATACATTTCCGACTATTGGGCTGTCAATTGCCTGTCATTTGAGCCCAAGCAGAGCACTGTACATTCTTGCAAACGTTCAGAAGATCAGTTTCAGCCAATTTTCTACATTTTTTCACGTATTCGGATCAGGAATACGATGAAAATCTTGATTCAGAGCAAGGTATCGCGACATCTGCATTATTGACAATCATCCTCGACTATCGTGCTGGCGATTGCCTGTCATTTGAGCCCAAGGAGAGCACTGTACATTCTTGCAAACGTTCAGGAGATCAGTTTCAGCCAATTTTCTACATTTTTTCACGTATTAAGATAAGGAATACGATGAAAATCTTGATTCAAAGCAAGGTTTCGCGACATCTGCATGATTGACAATCATTCTCGACTATTGTGCTGTCAATTCCCTGTCATTTGAAACCAGGCAGAGCCCTATACATTCTTGCAAACGTTCGGGAGAATCGGTTTCAGTCAATTCTATACGTTTTTTCACGTATTCGGATAACGAATACGATGAAAATCTTGATTGGAAGCTAGGTATCGCAACTTCAGCAGTATCGATAATCATCCTCACCTATTGTGCTGTCAATTGCCTAACATTCGAGACCAAGCAGAGCACCGTACATCCTTGCAAACTTCAGGGAGATCCAGTTCCAGTCAATTCTCTACGTTGTTTCACGTATTCGGATCACGAACACGATGAAGATCTTGATTCAAAGCTAGGTATTGCGACATCTGCAGTATTGACGATCATTCTCGGCTATTGTGCTGTCAATTCCCTGTCATTTGAAACCAAGCAGAGCACTGTACATTCTTGCAAACGTTCAGGAGATCCGGTTTCAGTCAATTCTATACGTTTTTTCACGTATTCGGATCACGAATACGATGAAAATCTTGATTTATAGCTAGGTATCGCAACTTCAGCAGTGCTGATAATCATCCTCACCTATTGTGCTGTCAATTGCCTAAAATTTGAGACCAAGCAGAGCACTGTACATTCTTGCAAACTTTCAGGAGATCCAGTTCCAGTCAATTCTCCACGTTGTTTCACGTATTCGGATCACGAACACGATGAAAATCTTGATTCGAAGCTAGGTATCGCGACATTTGCATGAGTGACATACATTTTCGACTATTGTGCTGTCAATGACCTGTCATTTGATCCCAAGCAGAGCACTGTACATTCTTGCAAACGTTCAGGAGATCAGTTTCAGCCAATTTTCTACATTTTTTCACGTATTCGGATCAGGAATACGATGAAAATCTTGATTCAAAGCAAGGTATCGCGACATCTGCATTATTGATAATCATTCTTCATTATCGTGCTGTCAATTCCCTGTCATTTGGAACCAAGCAGAGCATTGTACATTCTTGCAAACTTTCAGGAGATCCAGTTCCAATCAATTCTTCACGTTTTCTTACGTATTCGAATCACAAACACGATGAAAATCTTGATTGGGCGCTAGGTATCGCGACATCTGCATCACTGACAATCATTCTCGACTATTGTACTGTCAATGACCTGTCATTTGAGCCCAAGCAGAGCACTGTACATTCTCGCGAACGCTCAGGAGATCCAGATCCAGTCAATCCTTTCCTTTTTTTCACGTATTCGGATCAGGGATACGATGAAAATCCCGATTTGAAGCTAGATTCTTGCAAACTTTCAGGAGATTCAGTTTCAGTCAATTCTCTACATTTTCCCACAGATTCGGATCAGGGATACGATGAAGATCCCGATTTAAAGCTAGATACGCGACATCCGCATTATCGAAAGTCATTCTTGACTATCTTGCTGTTTATACCCTGCCATTTGCGTCCAGGCAGAGCACTGTACATTCTTGCAAACATTCAGGAGATCCGGTTTCAGTCAATTGTCTATGTTTTTCCACGTATTCGGATCACGAAAACGATGGAGATCTTGATTCAAAGCTGGGTATCGCGACATCTGCATTATTCACAATCATTCTCACCTATTGTGCTGTCAATTGCCTAAAATTTGAGACCAAGCAGAGCACTGTACATTCTTGCGAACTTTCAGGAGATCCAGTTCCAGTCAATTCTCCACGTTGTTTCACGTATTCGGATCACGAACACGATGAAGATCTTCATCCAAAGCTAGGTATCGCGACATCTGCATTATTGACAATCATTCTCGACTATTGTGCTGTCGATTCCCTGTCACTCGATACCAAGCAGAGCACTATACATTCTTGCAAACGTTCAGGAGATCCGGTTTCAGTCAATTCTATACGTTTTTTCACGTATTCGGATCACGAATACGATAAAAATCTTGATTTATAGCTAGGTATCGCAACTTCAGCAGTGCTGATAATCATCCTCACCTATTGTGCTGTCAATTGCCTAAAATTTGAGACCAAGCAGAGCACTGTACATTCTTGCAAACTTTCAGGAGATCCAGTTCCAGTCAATTCTCCACGTTGTTTCACGTATTCGGATCACGAACACGATGAAAATCTTGATTCGAAGCTAGGTATCGCGACATTTGCATGAGTGACATACATTTTCGACTATTGTGCTGTCAATGACCTGTCATTTCAGCCCAAGCAGAGCACTGCACATTCTTGCAAACGTTCAGGAGATCAGTTTCAGCCAATTTTCTACATTTTTCCACGTATTCGGATCAGGAATACGATGAAAATCTTGATTCGAAGCAAGGTATCGCGACATCTGCATTATTGATAATCATTCTCCACTATCGTGCTTTCAATTCCCTGTCATTCGAAACCAAGCAGAGCATTGTACATTCTTGCAAACTTTCAGGAGATTCAGTTCCAATCAATTCTCTACGTTTTCTTACGTATTCGAATCACGAACACGATGAAAATCTTGATTGGAAGCTAGGTATCGCGACATCTGCATCATTGACAATCATCCTCGACTATTGTGCTGTCAAGGACCTGTCATTTGAGCCCAAGCAGAGCACTGTACATTCTTGCAAACGTTCAGGAGATCCAGATTCAGTCAATCCTTTACGTTTTTTCACGTATCCGGATCAGGAATACGATGAGAATCCCGATTTAAAGTTAGATCCTTGCAAACTTTCAGGAGATTCAGTTTCAGTCAATTCTCTACATTCTCCCACAGATTCGGATCAGGAATACGATGAAGATCTCGATTCAAAGCTAGATACGCGACATCTGCATTGTTGACAATCATTCTCGACTATTGTGCTGTCACCTGTCATTTGAAACCAAGCAGAGCACTGTACATTCTTGCAAACTCTCAGGGGATCCAGTTCCACTCAATTCTCTACGTTGTTTTACGTATTCGGATCACGAACACGATGAAGATCTTGATTCAAAGCTAGGTATCGCGACATCTGCATTATTGACAATCATTCTCGACTATTGTGCTGTCAAATCCCTGTGATTTGAAACCAAGCAGAGCACTGTACATTCTTGCGAACTCTCATGAGATCCAGTTCCAGTCAATTCTCTACGTTGTTTTACGTATTCGGATCGCGAACACGATGAAAATCTTGATTCGAAGCTAGGTATCGCGACAACTGCATTATTGACATACATTTCCGACTATCGTGCTGTCAATGGCCTGTCATTTGAGCCCAAGCAGAGCACTGTACATTCTTGCAAACGTTCAGGAGATCCAGATTCAGTCAATCCTTTACGTTTTTTCACGTATTCGGATCAGGAATACGATGAGAATCCCGATTTAAAGCCAGATTCTTGCAAACTTTCAGGAGATTGAGTTTCAGTCAATTCTCTACATTTTCCCACAGATTCGTATCAGGAATACGATGAAGATCTCGATTCAAAGCCAGATACGCGACATCTGCATTATTGACAATCATTCTCGACTATTGTGCTGTCAAATCCCTGTGATTTGAAACCAAGCAGAGCACTGTACATTCTTGCGAACTCTCATGAGATCCAGTTCCAGTCAATTCTCTACGTTGTTTTACGTATTCGGATCACGAACACGATGAAAATCTTGATTCGAAGCTAGGTATCGCGACAACTGCATTATTGACATACATTTTCGACTATTGTGCTGTCAATGGCCTGTCATTTGAGCCCAAGCAGAGCACTGTACATTCTTGCAAACGTTCAGGAGATCCAGATTCAGTCAATCCTTTACGTTTTTTCACGTATTCGGATCAGGAATACGATGAGAATCCCGATTTAAAGCCAGATTCTTGCAAACTTTCAGGAGATTGAGTTTCAGTCAATTCTCTACATTTTCCCACAGATTCGTATCAGGAATACGATGAAGATCTCGATTCAAAGCCAGATACGCGACATCTGCATTATTGACAATCATTCTCCACAATCGTGCTGTCAATTCCCTGTCATTTGAAACCAAGCAGAGCACTGTACATTCTTGCAAACAATCAGGAGATCCAGTTCCAATCAATTCTCTACGTTTTCTTACGTATTCGAATCACAAACACGATGAAAATCTTGATTGGAAGCTAGGTATCGCGACATCTGCATCATCGACAATCATTCTCGACTATTGTGCTGTCAATGACCTGTCATTTGAGCCCAAGCAGAGCACTGTCCATTCTTGCAAACGTTCGTGAGATCCAGTTTCAGGCGATTCTCTACGTTTTCTTACTTATTCGGATCATGAAAACGATGGAAATCTTGACTTCAAGCTAGGTATCGCGACAACTGCATCATTGACAATCATTCTCGACTATTGTGCTGTGAATTACCTGTCAATTGAGCCCAAGCAGAGCACTGTACATTCTCGCATACGTTCAGGAGATCAGTTTCAGCCAATTTAATACATTTTTTTACGTATTCGGATCAGGAATACGATGAAAATCTTGATTCAAAGCAAGGTATCGCGACATCTGCATTATTGACAATCATTCTCGACTATTGTGCTGTCAATTCCCTGTCATTTCAAACCAAGCAGAGCACTGTACATTCTTGCAAACGTTCAGGAGATCCGGTTTCAGTCAACTCGTTACGTTTTTTCACGTATTCGGATCACGAATATGATGACAATCTTGATCTAAAGCTAGGTATCGCAACTTCTGCAGTATTGACAAACATTCTCACCTATTCTTCTCTCAATTGCCTGTCATTTGAGCCTGAGCAGAGCATTGTACATTCTTGCAAACTTTCAGGAGATCCAGTTCCAGTCAATTCTCTACGTTTTTTTACGTATTCGAATCACGAACACGATGAAAATCTTGATTGAAAGCTAGGTATCGCGACATCTGCATCATTGACATACATTCTCGACTAATGTGCTGTCAATTACTTGTCATCTGAGCCCAAGCAGAGCACTGTGCATTCTCGCGAACATTCAGGAGATCAATTTCAGCCAATTTAATACATTTTTTCACGTATTCGGATCAGGAATACGATGAAAATCTTGTGTCAAAGCTAGGTACCGCGACAACTGCATTATTGACATACCTTTCCGACTATCGTGCTGTCAATTACCTGTCATTCGAGCCCAAGCAGAGCACTGTACATTCTTGCAAGGTCCAGGAGATTGATTTCAGCCAATTTTCTACATTTTTTCACGTATTCAGATCACAGTAACGATAAAAATATTGACTTAAAGCTCGGTTTCGCGTCTTCTGCAGTATCGACAATCAATCTCACCTATTGTGCTGTCAGTTGCCTGTCATTTGGGACCGAGCAGAGCACTGCACGATCTTGCAAACTTTCAGGAGATCCAGTTCGAGTCAATTCTCTACGTTTTTTCACGTATTCGGATCACGAATACGATGAAAATCTTGATTCAAAGCTGGGTATTGCGACATCTGCATTATTGACATACATTTTCGACTATCGTGCTGTCAATTACCTGTCATTCGAGCCCAAGCAGAGCACTGTACATTCTTGCAAGGTCCAGGAGATTAGTTTCAGCCAATTTTCTACATTTCTTCACGTATTCAGATCACAGTAACGATGAAAATATTGACTTAAAGCTAGGTATCGCGACTTCTGCAGTATTGACTATCATTTTCACCCATTAAGCTGTCAATTACGTCATTTGCGCCCAGGCAGAGCACTGTACATTCTCGCGAACGTTCAGGAGATCCGATTTCAGTCAATTCTCTACGTTTTTTCACGTATTCGGATCAGGAATACGATGAAAATCTTGATTCAAAGCTAGGTATCGCGTTTTCTGCAGTATTGACAATCTTCCTCATCTATTGTGCTGTCAACTGCCTGTCATTCGAGACCGAGCAGAGCACTGTACATTCTTGCAAACGTTCAGGAGATCCAGTCCCAGTAAATTCTCTACGTCTCTTCACTCATTCAGATCATGAATACGATGAAAATCTCGATTCAAAGATAGGTATCGCTCCCTCCAGTATCGGCAATCATTCTCGCTTAATGTGCTGTCAAATACCTGTCATTTGAGCCCAAGCAGAGCACTGTATATTCTTGCAAACATGGAGGAGATTGAGGTTCAGGCAATTTGCTCTTTCTTACGTATCCGCACGTTAATCCATTCTCATTAGAAAATTTGCACCATCGCGTCAAACTAAATGAGATTTTGACCCGTGCAAAACATGTCATCAATCCTGTATTTCGATTCGTAATTGCATCAAGGTGACATCGCCTACTGACGCACGTTTTCCCCCTCAAGATTCATGGTTCGTATTCTGAATGCAAAGATTGAATTTTGATGGTTGCCTTAATTTTCGAATAACTTTACAAAGCTACGCTATACCATAGCTATGTTTAGCGAAAACTGGCCCTGCATCAAACATTATTGTAAGAATCCATAGATCGTGGTAACCCTCGGTAATTTTCTTTACCGTCTCGGAATTTTTTCTCTTCATCTCGTTCCAGGTCGTACCTATATCAGTGATTCTGCCGAAAGTGGGAATTCTCTAAGTTCTAGGTCCCTCCAAGTTAGGGTCGAGATGTGCACTGTAGCAATTTCCTGGGGTATATTGTATTCGTGCACAACTATGTTAATAGTTTTGGAGACGATCCTAACGTTCCTGTAATTCGTAGTGCCTGATAAAGGGTTCAAATGTCCTTTCCGACCCATGTAGTAAGTCCAACTTGAATTTTTGAATTCATCACGGAGCCTATGCGGTGTCGAAAACCCCTATATGTAGCTAATGTGGCTATGCACTTCAACTTGTAATGCTTCAAATAACACAATCCACCACCTTGCGAATCCGAAGTAAGCCCTCAGCTCACGCACGGCTATCTGACAGTTTGAAAACGGGTTTGCACCAAAACTGCCTGCACAACACTCATTAGGTCGTCAAAGTCCCCGATTAACTATTGAGCCTTTCTAATCAATGAAGTTGTTCTTGAGATACCGAATTACACCTAATCTATTCGTGATAGTAGCCGAAAACTCATATCCGCATCCAAGCGCAACATTCAAACGTATTTTCTAATTAGCGTACAGAATTCTTGTCCTTGCCATCTGTGCTCTTGCTAGAGCTTGTCAAACAAATTTCCTTCGAGTATTTGGTTACATTAGTCCAAATCTATGCGTAAAAGAGTCGACGATCAGTTCTCGAGCCGTGGGAATAATTTCAGTGGCGAAATGACCTTCCCGTCCCTATCGTTTCCGTCCCCCTCTGCGGACTCTTAAACTCGACATAACTTTGTCCAGCTTCAATTTCGAGCTACGTAGATCGAGCTCCTTTTTTATTGTGCCCAAACAAGTGGAAACCAACTGCAACGCTGCACTCGAACTCTTCTGGGGCTGGAATGATTTTTTGACCCAAATCACTCCCCGTGACGATTTTGGCCCCAAAAAATCACACTTTCGGCAGAATCACTCATATACATATAGCTCGTGTCGATGAATGATCATTCGGGTTTCTCTCTGCTTCGGCTCAAATGACAGGTAATTGACAGTACAATAAAGGAGAATGATTGTCGATACTGGAGAAGTCCCGATACCTAGCGTTAAATCAAGATTTTCATCTTCGTGATCCGAATACGTGGAAAAACGTAAAGAATTGACTGAAACTGGATCTCCTGAACGTTTGCGAGATTGTACAGTGCTCTGCTTGGGCTCGAATGACAGGTAATTGACAACACAATAGGTGAGGATGATTGTCAATACTGCAGAAGTCGCGATACCTAGCTCTAAATCAAGATTTTCATCGTATACGTGATCCGAATACGTGAAAAAACGTAGAGAATTGACTGAAACTGGATCTAAAGCACGTTTGCAAGAATGTACAATGCTCTGCTTGGGCGCAATCGACAGGTAATTGACAGCACGATAGGTGAGAATGATTGTCAATACTGCAGAAGTCGCGATACCTAGCTCCAAATCAAGATTTTCATCGTATTCGTGATCCAAATACGTGAAAAAACGTAGAGAATCGACTGAAACTGGATCTCCTGCACGTTTGCAAGAATGTACAGTGCTCTGCTTGGGCGCAAATGACAAGTAATTGACAGCACAATAGGTGAGAATGATTGTCAATACTGCAGGAGTCGCGATACCTAGCTCCAAATCAAGATTTCCATCGTTTTCGTGATCCGAATACGTGAGAAAACGTAGAGCATTGACTGAAACTGGATCTCCTGAACGTTCGCAAGAATGTACAGTGCTCTGCTTGGGCGCGAATGACAGGAAATTGAGAGCACAATAGGTGAGAATGATTGTCAATACTGCAAAAGTCGCGATACCTAGCTTTTTATCAAGATTTCCATCGTATTCGTGATCCGAATACGTGAAAAAACGTAGAGAATGACCTGTAACTTGATCTCCTGCACGTTTGCAAGAATGTACAGTGCTCTCCTCGGGCTCTTATGGTGTCAACCTCATATCCGCTCATGGAAAAAGTACTCTAGTGATTGCAGAAGAGCGTAGAAATGATATTCATGACCCAGAATCGAGTTATATCTTCTTCACTCACCTTATTTCCGTGTATTCCTTAGACCACCGATCAAGAAAGGTTTACGCCAACGGGGCTTCCGAAAATGATCCGAAAAAGTTCCCTAATCTTTCGAATATGCTTTTTAGTCATTATTAATATGATTCGGCATGAATTCGGTCAGGTATGGCACACCAGTGGATCAATTCGAATATTCGTCATTTTGCATAATTTCACATCTGCGCTCACCGGGATCCTGAGGCACCGGAAAAGACCGAATCAAAATTTGCGCAGACACAGCTGTTACTGCATCAAAAAACGAAGAGAATTTTTCTCGCCTCATGTCAATCGGTTGAAAATTCGAGTAAAGGCGATTATTTTGGTAATTTCCGTTCTTGGCCCCACTGTGCGTCGTCTCCAAGGACAACACTCAACGTTCTGTAAGTGCTAGCCCGAATTCTCTCTCTCTCTCTCTCTCTCTCTCTCTCCCCCATTTGCCTTACGGTCTATCAAGACCTAGGCGAAATAAATACTTTATCAATCAATCAATCTCTCTCTGTGGCCAGTAGAATGTATTCCTCTCCGTGCCCTCCCGACCTCGTGCTCGAGCTTGCGCAGGTACTCTCACGGTCTAATGACCTCTCGTAAATACTTTGTAAATATGTTTTGACTTTTTCCTCTTTATATTCATTAAAGCTTCGGTGCTTAACTTTACCACCTTGCTCTTATCATTTCATGCTCCCTCTAAACATGCAAAATATAGAGTGAGTAACCCACGAAAATAAACCAGGCTCTGCCTGGATGTGCTCGAATAAATCCAGTTTTAGATATAGCTCGAAGCCCAAGCTTGCGAATATTTGAGAGTGATTAGAAAATTCTTGCAATAAGCTAAATTTGCAAAATATAGTTTCTCCCTTTTTTGAAGATTTTCGGATTAATTCCAATATTTTCCTTGAATTTCGATGCAACCGTCAGCAAATATTGATGAACTTTTGAACTTCTGCCACTTTTCTAGAAATCATGGCAAATCAAAATGAAACTTTCAGCTGCGGAGCAGTTTGACCAGCTGGTAAGTTACTTTTTCACCAAATGAATACTTGGAAACTCTTCGCAAACTTAAGCTGCGTGAAGATGGTGACGAATTTGTCAAAATGCAAAGGCTTATGGGGCGATTCACGTCAACTGTCCTAGCCTCCTCCTTGAGCCTCGGAATTCGTGTTTTCGTGCGTCTTGAACCGGCCTACCTGTTTTTTTTTCAATTCCAATCGAAAGATCAGACAATTTTACGTCGATATAGCTTTTCAGAAGATAGGGGTCCTTCCATTTTTGAGGGGAAATAGAGCGGTCAAGAGAGAACGCTCGGTCAGCCACGCGCGGTCTATGCCACTCGACCGGTTCGATCGCGACCGGCACTTTCTCGGTGTCACGAGTGCGTTCCGGAGTGCAATGTGCAGAATGATCATTCTTATTTCAAGGAGCACGAACGCTTGATTCATTCCTTCTTCATACCTGGCCACGGAACTTTCTCAAAAGTGTAGAGTTGATGATGCAGAGCTCGATGTGTTAGAATATAGGGTGAAACATCCGTAATTATTCAACTCATGTGGCCGCTAAGATTACGAGCAGGTCAAACAATAATTGCAATCAAGATTTGAAGATGCTGAAAATGTTCCTGGAACTTTGCAGTATCGTGCTCTTATTCCGAATCCTGATCGCAAACTGCAGTGCAAGAAGTTTTCTTCGTCTGTTAAATCAGATCTGTTTCCGAAGGAGAAGAGATCGCGAATTGCGCAACCAAAAGTTCCGAAGGGAAAACCGTTGAGAAAATCGAGTGCTAAACCTATCACCGAGACTCGAAGAAAAACTGCAAAGAGCTCGGTCGCTAAGTCTGCTCCTAAAAATCGAAAAAAGCCCCAAAACAAACTGAAAACTTTAAAACGTTTGCAGGGTCAGAATATCAAAAAGAAGAAATGAATCAATTATCTGTGCTCGTTAAATTGAAGATAATTATGTTGAAAATTCAGCCTGTGAACTCACTCGTGATACCGAGATAGTGCCGGCCGAGATCGAGCCGGTCGGGTGGCATAGACCGCGCGCGGCTGACCGAGCGTTCTCTCTTGACCGCTCTGTTTCCCCTCAAAAATGGAAAAACCCCTATTTTCTGAAAAGCTTTATCGACGTAAAATTGTCTGATCTCTCGATTGGAATGATCGAAAAAACAAAAAGAAGGGGTAATTTTGAGTTATGACACTTCCAAAATTTGATTGTCAATTTTTGAGGGTATGTCGGCATCATTTGAGAGAGCAAACTCCACCATTGAAAAGCTGAGGAAAAAATACGTCGATTATGACCCTTTTGATATTTTTTTGCGTTGAATATTAGGCCGGTTCAAGGCGCACAAAAACACGAATTTCGACGCTCAAAAAGGGGGCTAGGACAGTTGACGTGAATTGCCCCTTCTTATGCGTTGCCTTATGGACGATTATACCGAATCAGACTATGTACAAAATGATGATTTTGAAAATGATGAAACTTTTCGCGAACATAGGATTAGACTGCGTAATTAAGTCATTAAGTACAAGCGGCATATAGATCGATTCGCAAAGACCACATCAACAACGACGATGTCGACGACAACGCATTAGCAGGTGAAGGCTTGGCCCCATCATCAAGATTTGGAGAGCACAATACTCCTCAGATACCGTTACTACTAGTAAGCGGGTCTACAACAACAACCACCACCGTAACAGAGCCTGCTTCAACAGACACAGGCGCAATAAGTGGGCCAACCGTAGCAACTAGAGAAGCAACGAGTAATGTGCCAATTTTCAGCACCACTGATGGTCCAACAGACCTTGATATACACGGTGTTCCGGAAGCAAAAGAAAGTTCGTCCCAAATGACGACACAAACTGACAACGAGGATTGATTTTTGATCGAAAATGGTGATCAAATTCTTTTAAATCAAAATCGAAGCTGCTCCTTCTCACGAGTTATGCACAAGACTATTCATGAAATAAGCTGCAAGCTGCAGACCGTGACATTCATGAGCAGAGTTGTTCAAATCCACTGCACGTGCATTACACGTGCGTATAAGGGTGCGTCCCCAAATGATGCATATGCATGCATATGCAGTGCACACTGCACATATGAACTGCACACGTGCACATGTGCAGCTTATCAAATTTCAGCCAAAACCAGATAGAACTCGTCTAGATCTGCTTTGGATCAGCCAGTAACGCAGCAAAGATAAAACCCGATTCATATCAGAAGTTCTCTGATGCAAGCCCTTCAATTTTTGCTCGATTTCGATAAGCCGCACATGTGCACATCTGCAGTCCGTATGCGCAGTGTGCACTGCACATCCATGTATATGCATCATTTGGGGACGCAGCCTAATACACGGGAATTCGTGCATTTGTGCATCAAGCTGTCTGCTCCGGGGGGTTGAGTCGTCGACATATTTACTTTTTGAAGATTGAGTTTTTTTGATTGAAGATCAAATCATCCCAAGATTATGTCGAGAGGGGAAAGCTAGATATGTGTGACTAGCAACCCAAAATCGGAATTGAAGACCCCCCCCCCCCCCCAACAACACTTGCTTCACACCCCGGTTGATTGACAGAATTTTGGAAATATTTCGGCGCCTGAGGAATCAGCCGCCTTATATAGGTTCATCCTGGAATCGTTGGCTTTCACCTGTGAGAAGCCAATTTTCAGTCAGTGATTAATCTGACCATGTCGTCCGGAGCGAACTAGTGTTTGCGCAGTGTTTGTTGTTTGCAAATCAGGCTTTCATGATGAAAATCGATCGACTGTGAGTAGCAAATGATGAATGGGTTGACGATTGGACTTCTACATACCAAAACGTTATGAAACTTCGGCCAAAATCTATAGTTTACGGACATCAACCGGAGAAAGAAGTATGTATCTCGATTTCTCGCGTATTGCCTCATTTCAATAACTTCATCATTTTTCTGGTCTCCAATTTTGATCATTTTGGGTTGTCAGAACAGATATCCAACTTTTCCGTGAGTCATAATCTTAGAATGACTTGTTCTTCACTTGGAACAACTCAATTCTCGAAAAGTAAACATGCAGACGACCTCACCTCCTGGAGCAGAAAACTCGATGCACAAATGGACATGTATTACACGTACGTGTAATGCACGTGCAGTGGATTTTAACCTCTATTCATGAGCCTCGCGGTCGTTTAGGAGTGACACTCTGTGACTAATGTCAACTAGATTCGATTTTATTCTAGTTTTCCCATTACTAGCAGCACAGTGCCTCATTTTCAAGTCAATGGCGACGGCTAGAGTGAGTTGAACTGGAACCGAAGCAAGAGCAGAATGGATGGAATCAAATGAAGAGATCAAGATAGATCGACTAGAATGAACTCAAATTCATTGAATCATCCACAGTCTCAACACAATTGGAAACGGAATCAAACATCAGCCACTTACAGATTCTGTGATCAATAGGGAAAATGGAATGGAATCGATTCTTGGTGACATTAGTCAACAAAAAAATCGTGTACACATGTGTCTATATATCTTATGTGCTCGCTTACCATCTGTCTGCTTGTTATTTCATTGTTATAAAGTGGATCTAAAAGTTATTGAATATAAACCAGTTTCTGAGATATAATAATCTACAGCCAAACCTTTCGGTCTTATACTGGTGTCAAGCACAGAAAGAATCTGCATAAAATTACCGGATTATATGTCCTAACCTATACACTACAAGGCTCTATTATCAGCTGTGGGTCTCTAGTGCACACTATTCAGGTGTCACAATGTCTGTATGTGGATTCTGCAATAAGAAATTGACCCTTGGATCTGGGCATATAATTGCTTGTATAGTATGCCGAAATTTTTTTCATGCAACCCAAGAATGTACTGCTCTCACAGCATCTGAGGTGAGAGTAGCTGAAATGAAATCCAAGTCTCTGCTATATAAGTGTGTGGATTGCACTAATGAAAAAAAGACCTGTTGCTCTGAGACACTGCTTGGTATCAAAGATGACATAAGTATTATCAAAGAATCTTGCTCAGCAATTGATGCCATGGCTGAAGATATCAAGGATTTGCAAGTCAGTGTCAGCTCCATAATTGATATGAAGAAAGATATAGATGACTTAAAAAAGGATCTATCTAATGTGAAAACTAATAATGTAAACAATGAAGAGATTATAAATGAGCTGCAAGATAGAGTCCAAAGGTCTAGAAATATCATACTCTTCAATGTTCTAGAGGTTGAAGCGCATGTTGACTCTGAGCTGGCTAAACGCATACTGAAAGATATACCTGTGTCAACATCAAATATTACCACTAAAAGGATTGGCCAATCCAAGGAAGGTGCAGTAAGACCACTCATCATCACTATGAACAGTACATCTGATGCTCACCTAGTGATCAAGAATAAAAATAAGCTGGACAAGAAAATTAAGGTGTCTTTAGATAAGACTAAATCACAGAGAGAACAATATACTGAAGCAGTTAATGAACTAAAGAAGAAGCTGGATGAAGGAGAAAGTGATCTTGTAGTACGCTACATAAACAATAAGCCAACAGTAACAAAAAGATCTGCTTCTGCACACTCTACTGAAGTAATTGTTAATTCCCAGGTCTCAAAAAACGGCAACTAGTGATATATTATCAAAATACAAGAGGTATACGTAGGAAATTGGACCTGTTTTACTGCAATCTTTCTCAACTTCTAGTGAAACCCAATATAATAATATTCACTGAAACCTGGCTGCATCCTAAGATACACAACACTGAATTACGTCTAAATGGGTATAATGTTTACAGACAAGACAGATGTGGTGATATTGATTCAGATGTACTGGGTGGTGGTGTTCTCATTGCCATTGACAGTAATATCACATCAACACTGTGCCATTCAAGCAATAATCAAGGCTGTGAACAAGTATACGTTAAGATAAATCTAAATGGAAAACAGCTTCTGATTGGCAGTGCTTATCATCCACCAACAGCACTCCCCTCAAGCTATGAGACACATATGAGATCATTACATATGATCACTGAAACACTTCCTGGATGCGATTTGTTATTGTTTGGAGACTTCAACCTAAGGAATATTATTTGGCTGCATGATCCTGATCTCCGGTATGAAATCACCAAATATGCTGAACCAAGAATCTTAACCAGTGCTGATATATTACTCAATGCTATGTCTTTCCTCAATCTGAGGCAAAGTTTTCCAAACAACACATGTAAAGGCTATACTCTTAACTTGCTATTCTCCAATATATCTCCAATATCATGTCTTGATGTGGATGATCCATTATTACCAATAGATATGCATCACCCTCCGCAGTATTTTTCTGTCTTAATAGATACTAAAGTTAATCCTTCTAGTACTTCCAAGGCTTCATTTCATGATTATAAACATGCTGATTTTGATAACATTATGACTGACTTGAGCCAAATAGATTGGTTGGAACTACTTGCCTCAGATGACCTTGATGTCAACCTAGATGTATTTTATGAATCAGTTCCAAGTGTTATTAGTAGTAATGTTCCTTATTGCACACCAAAAATAACTCCAGATAATTTTCCTTCATGGTACAAATCTGATTCAAAAGCTCTTATACTTGAAAAGAAAATAGCACATACAAATTGGAAATCCTCTGGTACTGATAAATCATCTGACCTTTACATCAATTTCAAAAAACTCAGGGCAACCTGCATCCGACTTTCTAGGGTCCAGTATAAAAACCATATCTCTAATGTGGAGAATAATCTCTGTGTAAATATCAAATCTTCCTGGTCATATGTTAACAATACTCGTAACTCCTATAAACTCCCTGATTATATGAAACTAAATGATAAGGTAGCTCATAACGAGCAAGATATTTCATTAAGAGCAAGTGTGGAAAAGCTCCTTCATCACTCCAATCCATAAGGATGGGAGTGTGAATGATGTTAAGAACTTCAGACCTATTTCTAAAATCAGTGCCATTCCTAAAATATTAGATTCTATAGTAGCAGATAAACTTGTAAATGCATTGATAGGCAGGCTCATCAAACAACAGCATGGTTTCACCAAAGGTAAATCAACAATGACCAATCTACTAAGCTTCTGTGATAGTATCTTTAAAAATCTAGAGAAGTCATATCAGACAGATGCAGTATATCTGGATTTTTCTAAGGCTTTTGATAAGGTGGCACACACAAAACTTTTGGACAAACTTCACAACCTTGGTATCCAAGGCCTACTACTAAAATGGATAAAATCTTATCTATTTGACAGGACTCAAATAGTCAGTTTCAAAGGATTTCTGTCTGAACCTATCAAAGTTCCCTCAGGAGTACCACAAGGGTCACAATTCGGCCCAATTCTATTCAATGTTTATATAAATGATATAGTGAATGTGCTGAAATATACTGAATGCCTATTATATGCAGATGATGTTAAACTATTCACTGCGATTAGAACCTTTGATGACTGTAAAAAGCTCCAAGATGATCTTTGCGCTGTCCAGTCATGGGCGACATCGAATGGACTGATGTTGAATATAAAGAAATGCAAAGTTATGACATATTAGAAGATTTGATACAATTATCTTATCTAAGTATATCTTAGACACTACTGAACTTGAATTACTTGATAATCTCAAAGACCTGGGCGTGGTCTTCAACACAACAATGTCACTCAGTAGCCATATCGATTATATTGTCCCTAAAGCTATGAGGATGCTGGGATTCATTTGTAGACAAACAAATGACTTTAAACGTCCACAATCCTTGGCATATCTTTTCAAAACCTTAGTTACCCCATTGTTGACCTATGGATCAATAATATGGTCATCTCATGAGCAATTACATATTGACAGATTAGAATCGGCGAATCGCAGATTTTTGCGCAGATTATCTTGGAAAACCCCACAACCAATGTCTTTTGATAACCACGATTACTCACGAATGTCAACTAATTTCAACATTGTCACAGTCAAGTCTCTACATGTATATAATGATCTGTCCTTTATCTGGAAGTTGATGATGGCAATATAGATTGTCCAACTGTATCACAAGAACTGAGATTCAGAGATGATGTTTATAACATAAGATCGTTAAGAATTTTGTCAGAGGAGTTTCATAGAATTAATACATTCCACTTTGCTCCACTTGCTAGATTGAAACGTCTATGGAACCGTCTTCCTGACAATATACAAACAATAACTTCTATCAGTGAATTTAAGTCTGAATGCAGATTGGAATACTTTGAATACTACTGATTCTAGTATCGTTTGTAAAATTTTATTTTATAATATGCATCTTCTATCACTCTACGAATATTCTCTCGAATTTAATAATATTGTTCTCACTAGTGAATTGATAATATATCGTGATTGCTGTAAAAGGGCTCTTTAGCCCGTATATGTTTGGAATAAATAAATAAATAAATAAATGAATTAGTCACAGAGTGTCACTCCTAATCGACCGCAAGACCCATGAATTACACGGCTTGCAGCTTGCAGCTAATTTTATGAATTGTCTCGTGAATAATTCGTAAGGAGGAGCAGCTTCGATTTCGATTCAAAAGAATTTGATAACTACCTTCGATCACAAATCAATCCTCGTTGTCAGTTTGTGTCGTCCTTTGGGTCGAACTTTTTTTTGCTTCCGGAAGACCGTGTATAGTACCGTACCTATATTAAGATGGCACGGTGCAACGTATCCCGCGAATGATCGCAAATCAAATGAAACGTCTTACCTATACACAAAAACAGGTCGACGCTTTACAAGCAAGTTGGACCGAGAGAAGTCGTGAGCTCAACACATCGCGCCGTGAGCTCGAAGAATCACACAAGTGTGCTCAAGTACTTGAAGTACAATGGATTCAAAAATCACGCGAAATGGATGCTCGTGAATTCGCGAACATTACGCACCAATCTGACCCAACGGTCATGCGAACAACTAATGTGACCAACAACGCAAGCTGTGCGCAGTAGTTTCAATGACGCCTACGGGAGAAATGCTTCAACTCGCAGCCAACTTGTTGACATCAGGAAGATAGTACGTCAATGTAAATTGACCTTTTCTGGAGATTTAAAAGATAGCAACATCGAAGAATTCTCGCAACGAGTTGATGAACGAAAGACCAATATATCCAATATTGCGGATGAAGACCTCATGAACGTACTGACCGAATTACTCGCCGGTCCAGCTTTGCTTTGGTCTAGACAGTCATGGTCCAAATGGACCAATGGGGCAGCATTTGAAATAGATGCTTGCGTGTGTTTCGGTCATGATAAACATTTCCAACAACGACTCATCCGCGGAGCAAAATCTCGTACGCAAGGAAAGGAAGAGCATGCGACAGATCACATCGTTGGTCTCTTGAAAATTCTTAATAATTTTGATACACCGTCGAGTGATGATACAGTTAGAACTGTTATATCGCAATTCACACCCAACGGTCCAACAATGGGTTCCACGTGATAAAGTTAAATCGGTGGACGACCTCTTCACGCTCACTACAGAAGCGGAGCATATTAGGGATAATAATAGATTCTGTCGACCTTCACCAAATCCAGAGCAATCGCTTTTGCCTGAATTGGCATACAAGCCAACTAAATCGAGATAAAAAGCAAATCGACATTTTTCACTGATAAAGCAGTCAAGAGATAATTAATTCTTTCAAGCATATGAAAGATCGCAAGAAAGCTTTCAAAAATCCGTGCGGGAATGAATGAAGTTTTACGAACTTCAAGTTACCATTCCATTTTCAAATTCAACTTCATTCCAATTTAATCGATTCTACTATATTCAATTCAGTAGCTGTACATATTGTCCTTCGCAAAATGCTGGAGCTTGACCATCATCTGAAGCATTCCCCTGAGTACTGAGGTATGGGAAATGTTATTACGCGGAGTGGGCAATTTTCCACAGGAGGGAACTAGTGATCGGTAATCACAAGCTCTTTTCATCGATTGGAAAGCATCGAGTGGTTGCGATAACCGCGCGGTGCAAGACATTTGGATTTTTCTTGCAGAAACGCGAATTCACAAATTTTGATCGGGGATTAATCTTGACGCTGAGGGGGCGAGTGCACTATGCAGGCAAGCTGGAGTTACGATCCGTGCAAAGAGATATGTTAGTACTCACCTTCTTCACTACCTTACTGCATAAACACGAGGAGATGGCTCACTATCTGCACTAGATGCAACAAATGAGCAGTTTAACCAATTACTTAGCACATCAAGGATACAAAAATGTTGAATCACTCGATAGTGGTCTAACACAGCTGTGATGGTCGGAACAAAGAGATTTTTGTGGCTCGACTTCCGATAGCAGAATGAGAGCTCTCGTATCCGTAAACCGACGGCAATGACGAGTGTGTGCCTCGATATCCACATTAGGCAGATTGGCACGTGCACGGTTTGTTTACGTCCCTGGAATCAGTCGGAACGAGCCACGAAACGCGAGCCACTCTTTATCGTATCCCCCTCTTTCGTGTGTTAACCGGCCTCAATGTTCTGCGAAACGTGAGGCGTGAATTCGATCAAGTATCACAGTTGAACGTTTCGATCACGATGGTGAGTAACAAGAATTATATTCTGGTCGACACCGATCAGAGCGTGATATAATATCTCTTGCCGCGCCGTAGAAATTCAAAAAATTCTGACACGAACTTGGGGTCACAAAAAATTCCAGTAAATTGTCATTGATTCTCTGATAATTCCAGGTCTTTTCCGGAAATCGACGATTCCCTGATAATTCCCGGTTTTTCCAGACCTGTACACTCTGTAGAGCAAACTCGGCCCATTGGACCAACCCAATGTGGAGAAGCAGTTCAACTGTCACCAAAAGAACAGCTCCAGGAAGATGGCAAGACTTTGCACGCTTTCGTTATGCAACACCGCGCCCAAATCTGGGATGTTAATGATACAACCGCGGATTTCACCGAGATGGCCGAGACTATTGAGATCAAGTATGCGCAAAATCTGGTCTCTTTCCAATACTTACTATAATACGCAAAAGAAGTCGAGCAGGAGAACGAAGACTACCTGGCGGTGCGTGAATCTCGCGAAGCACGTAAACGAGAAATCGCAAGGCGAGAAGCGGTGGCACGCGCAGCCCAAGAAGCCCCAAGAAAGGCCAAGCAAGCCGAAAAGGCTCAAGAAGAACTTGAACAAATGAAGGTTCAAGACTACTTCAAGAGAAATCAAGAGAAGAGCGCGCTCAGCGCCGCCTAGAAAGACTTCGAGGCGGGCACCACAACGACTTTGGCCACTGCTCAGTTTGTGGCGAACGTGGTGTCCACAATCCAAGGGAATGTCCGAACCTACAGTACCCGCCAGAATGAATGGAACACGGATTCCTCCAGTAGAACAGCGATTACTCGGACGTCCTTGGGTCTACAATGATTTTGGAAGAAGCATTTGAAAGATGAGGAAAAAATATATCAATTTATGTCCTTCAAGATATTTTTTGCCGCAAAATTCATAGTTTCAATTGGCTCTGCAAAGTGAGAAATTTTTCATTCGAGTCAGTCATCGATCATTTATCGGGAAATTATGATAGCGCACAAAACTTCGCGGGATCTGGTAGCACTTTCCAAGACCTTCAAAATCATTCTTTCATTCATTACTCTACGGTTTTTTTCACCCGAGTTACGAGTGATCTGGGAAAGAGAAGTTGGTGCGGGTCGAGGCTACTGGTGATCTAAAGGTATGAGCTTTTTCTTTTTCAAGCTGTCTGTGGTCGTTTCGAGTGCGTTCTAAAACATGACTGATTCATAGTTTATAAATTTTAGAAGATTTCACGTCGAAATCGTGGATTATGCATGTTTTTGTATCTTCGCTACCCTTAATGCGTATGAATTTGCTCTCCATTGATCGCTCGTAACTCGGGTGCAAAAATGGTGGAGTAATGTATGAAGAGACGATTTTGAACGTCTTGCGAAGAACTATGAGATCCCGCAAGGATTTTTACGCTATTGGATTTCCCGATGAATAATCGATGATTGATTGAAATGAAAAATTTTTCACTTTTCGGGGCCAGTCAAAAACATGATGAATAAATTTTTGGAAGACATGAATTGATAGCTTTTTTCTCATCTTTCGAATGCCTTTCGGAAAATTGCCGTAGACCCAAGGACATCCGAGTAATCGCTGTTTGAGTGAAGGAACCCGTGTTCCATTCATTATGGCGGGTACTGTAGATATGCAATACCTGATGGACAAAAACCGAAAGAAGAGGTAGGTCTTTGACCAAAAAAGGAGGTGGTCTAGAGATCAAAGATATGGGCTTGAATAGAAGGTCTTTTGACTGATCTATATCACTTTTCTTCGATTTTCGACTTGTATAACGGTCAGTTGACCAAATTTTCATTTATCAGTTTAACGGTGCTTTGACCAATTCCGTAAAATTAAGTTAAGGTCCATGACCAAATTTTTGAATTTTTGTAATGAATATCTTTTCGATCACTTTTTCATTCATCACTCGTTACGGTCATTTGACCAAGTTTTGAGCATGTTATAAGTTAGAGTGAGAAGGTCAAGAACCGATGCTCAGATGATTTTGCAAATACTCTTGGAAATACTAAGCTTATCATACTTTAGAAATGTTGAAAAATGCTTAATCGTCTTCGACAATTGTTTGAGCGCAAAGGCTCGCGAAACTGCGTGGACTCGAATTTTGTATGCAGTGGGAGACTTTATCGGGATCTCGGGAATTGCAAATAAATACACTCACGATTCAGTGTAAATTTGATCACTTTAATCGTGAAGAGAAAAGTAAAACACGGGTTTGAAAAGAATAAGACGCGGCACGAGGAGAGGAAAAATAACTGACAAAAAATGGGCAATCGGCGCGGAGCACGGGCGCCAAACGCGCGTAATAACAAATCGCTCAACTAGAGCATTGTTTCGCTTCAATGGTCAGCGGATAACTGAACGGTGCGAGACAACTCGTCTCGCTCGTGAGAACGTCAATTGACAGAAACATCGAGAATGCCGAATATTCTAGATGAATTCGAAATACAATGAATATGTAATATGAAATTACTGAAAACCGCGCGCCGCGCGAGTTCCCAATGTCTCTCTCGCATTTTAATAATCTGCGTTGAATGTCGAATAAAAATGATGGTTGCAATATCGAAGATACCGCCCACATTGAACACATCCAGTGGTCAAACAACCAAAACTTCACAATCCAGAAAATAAGTCGACGTTCAGCAATCAATCTGACCTCACAGATTTTATTCGAAGTTCGGGAATTCATGTGAGTCAATTAATATCTTCGAGGAACTATATACAACCATTAGAACTCAGTGAACAATCAAGTTTTGCGAATGGAGAAAATTCTTTCGAAGTGATGATATCATTTAACGGAATGTACATCCCAATGACAACAAAATATCGAATATTTCGTGCTGAAAGATTTCTACGGGATACAAAATTTGAGCTTGGCACTATTCGAAGGACATGACTCATTGAATCGTAATTCATAAATCTACCAAGCTGATGGAATGTTACAAACAGAACTCAGACCTGAAGAGTCTATGGAATGGAACCATCAACCAAAAAGTCACATATTGTCAGCCTGACCTTGGAAGTGACTGTAACTGAGTGAATTTGAGTACGTTGACTGATATTCATCATCATGAAGAAAAGAAAAGTCATACGTTGTCAATCTCACATTCCAACTTCATCTAAACCAAAATTCCAAATTTACCACTTTGAAAATGTTCAAAAATGATTCATGAGAAAATATATACATGCCTTCGAAACTATCGTTTGGACGGATCGGACTGCAATAATTATTTGCATGTGACAAAAAATATGTTAGAAAATGACTCGATCGGAAGATACGATTTCGATACAATTTGCCCAAGATTTCGCAAGTGAACGTAGCAGAATGCACGGGTTTCCCGAAACGAGGAAATTGTGTAGTGTAATGTGAGGCGGAATATCATGATCATAAATTTCAATATCAATGGTTCCATCTTGAAAATTCTTCACTGGCCCATGGTCTTCAAATTTGGAGGGTGTTAACGTTGGTCAATCGGCCACCATGGTCAAGTGAATCAGGTACATCAACTCCACTGTACAAGAAATGAAAATCCTCGTGAATAATCCATGCCTTCACACGACTGCTCCGATACCAGAACTGATCCATCTAGTTCATCGTTTTGTTGAGATACTGCTGCAAGTACAGTTAAGTGTTGTTCGAGGAACGTCTTCTTGAGACCTGCACATACATTGAACCCAATTGCATTAGACCTTGACACAGCTTCCAGCAAACAGTTGAGAGGGCACAAAATCCTCAGAACTTTCATTGAAAATTCTCCAGAATCATCAATCTTGAGAAAAAAACTGTTGATTTCATTGAAAATTTATGAACGGATATTAGAGGGGAAAAAAACCTCCGAAAAAACTTGAAATTTCCAAAACAAAACTCATTCTGAAACCAACTGATAGCTGAAACTTTTTCTGGATTTTTCTACAAAAATTCTTTAGCACACAATGCTCGAAATGAAATCAAACTTCAACAAACTTTCGAGGCGAAATAGAACAATATAATTCCTAAAGAGGCGAAAATTCGATCTGTATCGACGATCGCCGCCCACTCTGACCGATTCGGCCATGGAACATCATTGGAAAAATTAGACAGTCAGCCATTACCTCTATCTGGTCATCATTATACCAAATGTAGTCCCAATTCATGAAAGCGATGACCACACTGCCACATAGAATTTGGCTGAGAGTCCATGAATCTTGCCCAGTTATGACGGTACTTGTTGTGGCTTGTGTCATCTATGGCGTACTTTGACTGGTTCCATGGTTCGTTCTGGATCCTTACATCCTCGCGACCAGAGTGGTTGATGTCCATGTGCTCTGTAAAGAAGCACAAATTAATTTTCTGGCATCAAGCTAATTACCATCCTCCATGAGAGCTGAGGGACTGCTGAAGATTGCAGTTGCTCTCAACCTTCTAAGCCAAAATCAACCGATTTTGGAGGAGGTGCCGTACTATCAATGATGAAACCAGACAATCACAACCTTCAAAGGTCAAATACATTGAAGATGTTTCAATTCTTTCTTTTCTCTAACTGCAATTGCGAATCGCAATATGTTACAACCATCTAGCAGACCAAAAAACTGAAAGAAGTACGTTGCGTCTCACCTGCCGACGCAAGAATGCGGTCAGATGTCGTGACCAACTCAAATTTTTTTCGAAAAAGGAAACATAAGTCACGTTAAAACACGTGGCGTCTCACCTGTCGACGCTGATCAACCGACTCAAGCACTTGGAATGCTGATGCTACCTTGTCAACTACCCTCCGGAGAACAACTTCCCACTTCGACTTTGAATAGCCTTCTAGACCGATCAAAGTCCTAATCAAATACTCGGCTGACTCCCTGAAAATAAGCAAACACAATGCTCCAATACACGAGACACCGAAATGGATAAATCTCACTTTGACGCTTGATCGTCTAACACCACTGAGGCGTATTCAATTATCATCACACGAATATACATGCTCAATCAAACTGACTCAAAGAGATTCAGGTTCTAATTATCCGTTGCGGGTACCCACCACCGACAACGAATCAACCTCAAAAATTATCTCAATTTTGCATGATATTCCATAAATTCACAAGCTCTCCAAAAATTACGGATAGGTTTTGATAAAATCACTAACTCGCAAATCAAAACTACCGCAAGCGTAGTTCATACAAAAAGTCAATTTCAATTCGAAGTTGCTCTCGAAAATAGATGACCGAATCGACATTTGCCCAGAAACGGTTTAACGAACTGAATCGATATTTTCTGAGAAACTTGAACATTGTTTTTGCATCAGCAATGAAGTCGTGAATACACGAATCCACGACAACTAAAATTATTTTCAAGCAAACCAAATTGCTTGTCTTATTTCTCGACCTCTTGAATTTTCACTCAATAAAATATATAAGAGAACACTTCGGCTATCCAAGGGTTTTGATTTGGTGAGAGCGGTAAGAAATTCAAAAGCTGAATATTTCAACCATTTGATTGACCAGCTACCCCACAGAATACCAAACTCTAGCACTACCAGATTCCCAACATCATAACTATAGAAATGCCTCTTCGAATGATCGAGAAAATAAGATTTATCTCAAGGTAAACTTGTCATGAATTCGCAGAATCATGTTATGAAGCAACAAATTCCAATCTCTGGTGAAGTTCGGTATTAGATCCGGCGATCTCTTACGGAAACATGACGTTTTGTGCGAAGACATGCAAGCTGAGTTCATTATTTCGTCCTGAAAGGTTGAACCAGCTTTCACCAATAACAATTAATACTCACGCACACACCGAATCAATAACGTCCAAAATTACGTAAAGAAAGATGTAACACCGATCCAATCCTCGACATAGTTTGTCAGCTCACAATCGAGGATATGCAGAGAACGCATGCATCTAATAGTATATTACGTATCGAGTGCTGGAAAACTTTTCACGAAGTAAAAAGTTTTCCACACGAGATACGTAATGTGTTTTACATGCTAGTAGCGTAGAAACATTTGTTTCCAGGCTTTCTCGCCAAGCGAGGACGCCTGGAAACACGTGTTTCTACGCTACTCGCATGTAAATATTCGATTAAAACCCGAGCGCAGCGGAACCGTGCACCCTATGCTCTAAACATTACTCAAGAACCGTAAATTGAACACACAATAAGAATTAGCATTGCAGAAACTCTGCCAATCAAATTTGGTGTGATACTTGGTCACATCAAATGAAAGCGATTCATAATCCAAGTCCGCTCAGCGTCAGCTGAGCCCAAGTCAGCTGTGCGCTACATATACGCTGAAAAGTGTGAAACTTGCCCGCACCTAAACATATACAGTAACGATACATGCGCCTGAAAAGTTTGGAAAGACGAAGAGGGCCGACAATTGATATATGTATATATTGAGTATAGATACTCACCGGTACACTGCAACGCTACGACTGAGTTGCTCCTTACCCTCTCTCCGTCAGTCCATGACGTCATCGTCATCGGAAGTTCGGAATAACGAGATCCGGAACTGACTGAGACGGCTACTCTGCTGCGATGCGACGTTGCGATTCTCAAGACCGCCAATAACTGATGATTAATCGCAGCAATGCCAAAAATTTGCGCGTTTTTCCTCGCGCTCGATGCTCCAAGTCCACCGTCCTATGCTCTTCTGGTCCAGGAAACTTCTCGGCTCAGCAAGATTGCCTCGATTCCAGGCTCCAGTACTGCTGCTACCTGCAGCTGATGACCCGCTGACCCCGGCTTTTACTGCTCTCGCGACCGATGCCCGTTTCCTGATGCACAACACAAGCACTCGCGACCGAAGATCTTGTCGCCTCCTCGTGCCCGAAAACCCTCGACCCCGAGATCCGCGAAGCAGAGAAATCACACTCTGCTACCTAATGTTTGAGCACGAAGGCTCGGAAAATTGCGTGGACTTAAATTTTGTATGTAGTGGGAGACTTTATCGGGATCTCGGGAATTGCAAATAAATACAATCACGATTCACTGTAAATTTGATCACTTCAATCGTAAATAGAAGTGTAGAACACGGGTTTGAAGAGAATAAGACGCGGCACGAAGAGAGAAAAAATAACCGACAAGAAATGGGCAATCGACGTGGAGCGCGGGCGCCAAGTGCGCGTAATAACAAATCGCTCAACTAGAGCATTGTTTCGCTTCGATGGTCAGCGGATAACTGAACGGTGCGAGACAGCTCGTCTCGCTCGTGAGAATGACAATTGACAGAAACATCGAGAGGGCCGAATATTCTAGATGAATTCGAAATACAATGAATATATGCTATGAAATGACTGAAACCGTGCGCCACGCGAGTTCTCAATGTCTCTATCGCATTTCAATAATCTGCGCTGAATGTCGAATAAAAATGATGGTTGCAAAATCGAACAACAATTTTTTGCAATAAGCCTTTTGTTCAGTGAATCGCATTGAATGTGCCAGGTCTGCGACAAAATAATCATGTGACAGAATAGTCAATCAAACAAAATTTTAGCTGTTCATAGATTTGAATGCTATTCGTTTGTAAAAGTGTGGACTGAGTGACGTATGGCCGTATGATAGAGCATGGGCTATGGGACAATCGTCCATGAGTGTAATTCGTATGCAGTATGCACAGTATGAATCAACAGTGCATAATGATCAAATCAAGAAATGTGAAATAGTGATGGCCGAAAGTGATATTTCCGGTAGGCTCAAGTGCTACGAACAGTGCAGTGAAATAGACGCTCTCCAGTGATCAATGATCAAAAATATCAAACGAATAGTATGGACGAATGGCCATAAGACATGATATCAAGTTTCTCCACCGAATTTTTGAGTAATTGCATATACTTTCCTTAAATCATATCTCTTCATTTCAGGAACCCAAGCATGAGTTAATCATTACAATTTTCATTTCCGTCTCATGACTACAATGGTCAATTTTATTCATTTGGCCCAGACTGAGAGAGGGTACAGCAGAACCTGTAAATTTGGATACTCCTTATGTTGGACACCTCATGAGGTTGTACGCTTTGCATCGGAACCGAAAATGATTGCATTGGTTCGAATGGGAATTTTTCTCCATATGTTGGACACTAGGGTTCCACGAATTTCTCAAGTTTTTTTTAGACTCACGGGCACCCCCTAGATCGTTTCTAAATGCCAAAAGAACGAGTTTCCCACCATTCTGGGTCCCGAAAATGAGAAAAAGTAAACCATGCCGCGACAGCCGGCAGTTTTGGACTACTCTGTTCAGCTTCCGGGGGGCTGGAAAATACATCTCGATATCATTTCCCACGTAAATTTCCATGCTGGATTCGAATTCGCCCCGATATCGAAGGTGAGAGTGAGCTGTAATGATCAAAATTGCAGTTTTACGCAGAATAACTCGTTTTTTCATACATTCTCTCCTCATTCTGGCCAGAAGAACAAACGGATTAGAACTCCGCAAAAATTTTTGCACAATGCTATTTTCCACGTGAAATTTTGTGCTGAATTCAAACCTGCCCCCATATCGGAGGTTAGAGTGAGCTGAGATGGTCAAAATTGCAGTTTTACGCGGAGAAACTCTCTTTTCATACAGTTCCTTCTCACTTTGGCCAATGCAAACGCACCAAAACTCCGCAAAAATTTTTGTATAATACAGTTTTACTCTAGAATTTTGTTCTTGTTTTGAATCCGCACTCAGAACGCAGTTTAGAGTGGCCTGAGATGGTCAAAATTGCAGTTTCACGCAGAGAAACTTCTTCCCATGTAAAATTTCGTTCTTAATTTGAATCCGCACTAATAACGGAGGTTAGAGTGGGCTGAGATGGTCAGAATTTCAGTCTTACGCAGAATTACTCGTTCTTTCATACCTTCTCTCCTCATTTTGGCCCATACAAACGGACCAAAACTCGCCAAAAATTTTGCACAATGTTGTTTCCGATGTAAAATTGCATGCTCAATTCAGATCCGCGCATATAACGGAGCTTAGAGTGAGCTGAGGTGGTCGAAATTACAGTTGTACACAGAAATATTAGTTCTCCATTTCGTTTTTGCTTATTTTGGCCCATGGAAACGGATCAAAACTCCGCAACAAATTTTGCACAATGTTGTTCTCGATATGAAATTTCATGTTTAATCCGATCCCGGTACTATCCCGGAGCTTAAAATCAGTCCCGATGGCAAATATTGCAATTTATCGCAAAGGATCCCTCTCTCTTGACCGCTTTCCCTCATTCCCTCTCGTACAAACGTACCAAAACTCCTCAAAAATCCTGCTCCATGTTGTTTCCGTGTGGCTTTCCCACCGATTCCAAATTCAGCCCCAAATCTGCCAGTTGAGTAGCTTGAATTAGTCAAAACTTTGATTTTATACAGAAGAGCTCTCCTTTTTTCACTGGCTCCATTGGCTCTTCTTCGTACTAACGGACCGTCGTTGTTCACGAATTACGGATGATGATTCCCCCTCCCTACTGACCATGAACTTTGCAACCTCGATGAATTACACAGAGTCATTTGATTCCAAAAGAGTTGATCGGGGTAACATAATAGGGTTGGGGTTGTGACAAGAGAACAGCGGGGGAGCGGGGGCAGAAGACGCACGACGAATAGCTCGCGCACGCGCACGCGCAAAGCGATTTTGCATTTCCACCCGCAAGATCTCTAAGTTATGAGATGCGTAAATTTCGTAACTGAACAACTCTTTCATGTTGTTTATGAAAAGCGCATATCAGGAATGGCGCTAAGAGTAACCTGGATTGTCTGATTTTGAATATTCCAACACCAAGTCAAAGACCGCAAAAACCAGCTGACGACTGTGTTTATGGTTCTTGTCAGTGCGCTGTGGAAGTGTCGTTACCAACCACCAGTATTTAACTAGAACCAAAACAAACACACTCGTCAACTGGTTTTTGCAGTCTCTAACTTGGTGTTGGAATATTCAAAATCACACAATCCAGGTTACTGTTAGCGCCATTCCTGATTTGCCCTTTTCGTAAACAACAAGAAACAGTTGTTCAGTAACAAAAACTACGCATCTCATAACTTAGAGATCTTGCGGGTGGAAAAACAAAATTGCTTTGCATTTCTACCCGCAAGATCTGCGGGTGGAAATGTGCGTGCGCGAGCTATCCGTCGTGCGTCTTCTGCTCCCGCTCCCGCGCTGTTCTATTGTCACAACCCAAACCCTATAATGTTACCCCGATCAACTCTTTTGGAATCGAATGGCTCTGTGTAATTCATCGAGGTTGCAAAAATCATGGTCAGTAAGGAGGAGAAATCATCATCCGTAATTCGTGAACAACGACGGTCCGTTAGTACGAAGAAAAGCCAATAGAGACAGTGAAAAAAGGAGAGCTCTTCTGCATAAAATCAAAATTTTGACTAATTCAAGCTACTCAACTGGCAGATTTGGGGCTGAATTTGGAATCGGTGGGGAAGCCACGCGGAAACAACATGAAGCAGGATTTTTGAGGAGTTTTGGTCCGTTTGTGCGAGGGGGAATGAGGGAAAGCGGTGAGGAGAAAGGGATTCTTCGCGTTAAATTGCAATATCAGCCATCGGGACTGATTTTAAGCTCCGGGATAGTACCGGATTCGGATTAAACATGAGATTTTATATCGAGAACAACCCTGTGCAAAATTTGTTGCGGAGTTTTGATCCGTTTTCATGGGCCAAAATGAGGAAAAACGAAATGAGGAACTGATATTTCTGTGTACAACTATAATTTCGAACACCTCAGCTAACTCTAAGCTCCGTTATATGCGCGGATCTGAATTGAGCATACAATTTTACATCGAAAACAGCATTGTGCAAAATTTTCGGCGAGTTTCGGTCCGTTTGTATGGGCGTAAATGAGGAGAGAAGGTATGAAAGAACGAGTAATTCTACGTAAAACTGCATTTCTGACCATGTCAGCCCACTCTAACCCCCGTTATGACAGTGGATTCGAATCAAGAACGAAATTTTACATGGCAAACTGTATTGTGCGGAAATTTTTGCGGAGTTTTGGTCCGTTTGTATTGGCCAAAGTGAGGAGAAACGGTATGGAGAAAGAGTTTCTTTGCGTAAAACTGCAATTTTGACCATCTCATCTCATTCTCACCTCCAATCTGAGGGCGGATTCGAATTCAACACAAAATTTTACATGGAGAACAGCATTGTGTAAAAATTTTGCGGAGTTTCAGTGCGTTTTAATTGGCCAAAATGAGGAGAGAAGGTATGAAAAAACGGATAATTCTGCGTAAAACTGCAATTCTGACCATCTCAGTCCTTTCTAACCTCCGTTATGGGTGTGGATTCAAATTAAGAACGAAATTTCACATGGAAATCTGTATTGTAAGAAAATTTTTGCAGAGTTTTGGTCCGTTTGTATTGGCCAAAATGAGAAGAAACGGTATGGAAAGAGAGTTTCTCTGCGTGAAACTGCAATTCCGACCACCTCAGCTTACCTCAACCTCCGATATGAGGGCGGATTCAAATCCAGCACAAACTTCAACATGGAAAACGGCATCGTGCAAAAATTTTTGCGGAGTTCTAGTCCGTTTGTATTAGCCAAAACGAGGAGAGAAGGTATGAAAAAAGGAGTAGTTCTGCGTAAAACTGCAATTTTGACCATTACAGCTCACTCAAACCTCCGATATCGGGGCGAATTCGAATTCAGCATGAGAATTTACGTGGGAAATGGTATCGAGAGGTATTTCCCAGCCCCCCGGAAGCTGAACAGAGTAGTCCAATCTCGCCCAGTCGGAGAATCAAAAACGTAAGTTTTTGATCCAATTCCACCAACTGTCGGCTCGTCGCGGCACGGTTCAATTTTTATTCGGAACCCAGGATGGTGGGAAACTCATTTTTTTGGCACTTAGAAACGATCTAGGGGGTGTCCGTAAGTCTAAAAGAAAACTTGAGAAATAAGTGACACCCTATTAGACACTCTATATGTTGGATTAAGTTAAGTTTCACCCCTCTCTAGGAATCCAGGAATAGTATCTCAATGTATGGAAACCTTCAAAGATGGGCATTTCAAATTATATGACACATACTTGGACGTTCACCAGCTTACGTTATCAGAATGAGTCTGTATTGCCTACTGACCATCTCAAAATGTGATGTACACACATACAAGGTGTTGAAACCGTGAACAACCACGCTTTTAGTTGCTTGTCTCAAAAACGACAATTTTGAAATGCCTCCAGGAAGCAGGCCTCCAGAACTTGCAGAATGACATCTCTTAAGAAAATTCTATGAAAATGGCAAAACAGGACGACATGCTTGATGATTGAATTGTTCAATTTTCTTTACAGATGTTCGAATATGATATCTGGAATTCTTAAGTGTGACTCAGCTATCTATCGATTCCTCATGAATCAGTGTGCATATTACGGATATTTTGATTGATTTATTGAATATTTGAAATGACGAACGGTTGAGTGACGACATGATTGGGAATCGCATTATTTAATTTTTTCATACAGATATACGAAGAATATAACTTTAATTCTCAAGCACGAATCATATATCAATCTGTCAGTGAATGGGTGTTTATATTATGGATGTTTAGATTTATTTATTGAGTGACTTGACATTACGATGAGTCGGTTTTTTGGCATGTCCGTGTATGTTGGACACCTCGCTATATCGGACACTTTTCTTCGGAACCGAACCGTCCAACATAGACAGGTTCTACTGTAGTTCCAAGCTGGTACGTCGATGGCTACCCAGCGTCTGACGAAGGGTGTGACGGTATAATATATCTACCGTCTCCCTCTCTCTTAGGCCAAATAATCATATGAATATGGATAGAATATATCATAACTATCATTATTACAGCGACGGCGAGTGAGAAGAAGAGGACAGTTGAAGGTAAGAGAGCGAGGGTTGGCATATATAGCGCCCGTGGGCCGTCGCTAGCAGCAGCAACAGCAGGGGCTCGATCCTCTGCGCCCCCCGTCTTTTCCCTCCGCGCGCATCAAAGTTGCCCTCATCGCCAGCGTGCGGCATCCCTAGCGAGACCGGAGTGAAGTGAGCACGTGTCGCTCTGCCGAATATTTGATCCGCGCCGAATATTCTCTCGTTGCCTCGTGGCCGCCCTTTTTGGAGCAACTTTTTCGGTCTTCGCGTGTGCGCTAGATCCTTTGGAAGCAGCCCCTCGACCGACCTGGTGGTCCATAGTTTTCGGACCATCCTGGCATCACTTGGCCCTACGCTTCGGCATATCTTTGGCCCGCGCTTGGGGTCTCGTTGGCCCACTCTCGTCATCCTCGTCGGCCCATCATCGGGATAAATCCACCTGCACCCGGACATCGTCGCCATCTTGTCCCTTGGACCAGCGACCTTGACAACACCTGTAAGTGCCAGCCCGATCTCTCTTTCTCTCTCTAGTGCCTATCAGTAGGATGTCTTCCTCATCGTGCCTTCCCCCCCCCCCGACCTCGTGCTTGAGCTTTCGCGTGCACTTTATCGCTCTATTGACCATTCGTAGATATCTCTTGTAAATATATTCCAATCTTTCTTCATCTAGATTTTCGGTAAAGCTCCGGTACTTGAACGTACACTTGTTCGTTGTCACTTGACATTCCCCCTCTTTCGATAATATGCAGCATAACCGAATCCAAATTAATGAGCCAGATATAATCTGGATGTGACTGGACCTGAAATCAGGCTTGGCCAGTCATAGTGGAGAGTTCATATTTTATACTGTAGAATCGGATGAGAATGTTAACGAAGGGATCTGAGCCATGACCCTTTTTCATAGGTCGCTTTCGCGTGGAACTACTCATATGGAATTTTGGAATGAATTATCCAAATCTGATATTCGAAGAAAGACTGACAATTACATCATGCTCAAGTTCCAAACTGGAATGTACTGTTTTTGAAGACTATCAGCTACATCTTTCTTCATCGAAAAAATCCAGACCAGTTTCATTGGTTATGTTGAAGTATGGGTGATTCACACTACTTTCCAACATTCGGGATACATGGGTCTGGTCGCATTTTTGGAACAATACCTCAACCCGAAATATCCTGAAGTAAATCTTAGTAGGTTCAATCTAGAACGAGTGGTATTTGGCCCTAGATCCAATTGTATCAGGCCGTAAAGAGTCCATAAGACCCGAATTTTATTATTCGTCGGAGGTAACAGTGCATGATTTCGGCTATCCCAACTCAACCCCCATAAGACCCCACCTCAAAACATGTTCTCAAGCACGCAGATATATCTATCTGCATGTATATCATCATGTTCTTGTCGCCAGGGACGGGTGCTCATCGATAGATAGAAGTACGAACAACTACAAAAGTGGCCACGCGGACGCGACGAGATATTTTGTTCGCCTATGAATGTCGTAATACTATGTTTGCCTATGAATTCGAGGCTGGATCTCGTGAACAGAATGCTGTGACCCGAAAGAGCGTACCTAGCTCGAGAATAAAATGATAAATCGCTGACCAGATGAACTTTGTCGCGCGAGTCAGTTGGAGGAGGCACTAATATCTGAAGCACGGGAGCATATCAAATAGTTTTGCTCCTGCACTGAGAAACCCATACAGTCCTTAGTAGTGTGCGATACTAACTATGAATATACATATATTAGAATTTGCTGGGAGTGTATCCATAGTGCTCTCGAGTCTTGATATACTAATAGTTAGTATACGCGGTACTACTGAGTATTGTCGCGCCATACATACAATACTCAGGTAAAGAGTAATACGTATCAAGCTCAATGACGGATGAAATGAGATGATTTACCATGAAATTGCATGCACATATGTTTTGAAAGTCAAGAATAGTGATCTTGATGGAACAAAAAGTTTCTGAGAAGGATCTTGCAAAATATCACAACATTGTGTAGGTTATGTTGGACGAGATTGGTGCATTAAGCTTCTGTAGCGCGTCTCGACTCCACAACTTTGTCCAACACTATAACAATAGTCAGGAATTGACTTTGATCCAAATCTGATTATTCTAGATCTGAGCTATAAGAGCGTTGTCGATGAATATGTCGTAAGTCTGGACCCTGTAGCAGTCGACGTTTACTTCGCGACCCCCGCGCAGCATTCAGAGCGCCACCCTTACTCTTTGTATATTATTCCCAACTATCATATATTAACTATTAGTATATCAAGACTCCGGAGTACTTCATTGCGTAGTCCCATCCAGTATTCCGAATATTGATGCAGTGTCCGAGAAGGTAACAGATACTGTATCACGTATACTTGGTACAAGTTTCAAAATATACCCGAAGCTACCATATCGGTCTCTCAGTGTGTAAGATTATTGCAGACGGAATTTGATATCCCGCAGGTTTCGAGCGCTAAATCAAGATTGAAGAGAAGAAGAGTAATGAACGCGCGACAAACACACTGAGAATCCATTGCAATGAATGACTGAGAGAGGCCAACCACAGCCGTTGCGTGACGCTGGATCCACGTCACTCCTAGGATTTCTTCGGGAGAAATCATCCTGTCTTCACGCCCAGCTCTGGGTGATCATTGACTCGGGGAGCGGGATAGATTTCTAGAAAAATCTTCGATGATTTGAGAGATGCACGTGGGAATGAGGGGATTTGGACAGATAACAAGTACTTACCCACTGTTCTCTACAGCTTTTTGAGCATATTCCACTTGAAAAACTCGACCATCGGGAGAAAACTGAGAAGCGGATAGGTCATACTGGAAACAATCGAATCTGATTTCAGATGATATAATTAGAAGTGACTGAGATCTTCATTTCTCTTTGGGATCAGTTGAGTCGTCGTTTATCACAGAATAATTCCACTCGACAATCACACATGGGAATTGGTGATGTCTCGGATCAATCAATCATCATTTTCGACGGATGATGCCAATCTCGCCCAGGTTGGCTCTATATATGCGTATGCGCGTTCGCGCGTGTGTGTTATGCGCGCGAGCGTGTGCATATGTGAGGGATTTGCTACAACTTCTCACATTTAGGTCCCAAAGAGATCAGATTTTTCCCGCATTCCACGCGCTTGGAATCAAGCTTGCTGGATTCTAGTAACTGAGAATTCAGAAAAGTTGACGCGCCAATTGAGCTCTGGAGATGTCATTCCTGTGATGCATAAGAATCGCCTTTCGCAGTCCTCGGACCGTAGTATGTTATCTAGTAAATCCACATAATATTTCCATCATATGGGTCAGATCAGTATATTTCGGCAAATCCGTGCGCACGACCCCCGCGGATTTTTCCGCCAATTTTTCACATGAAAATAGGCACCAAAAATAGTACTTTCCTAGAGTTTCAGCCCCCTGGAAAATATGTTACGCCCACTAGAATTACTTTAAGTTTCAAGAAAGGCCTTTCTTAGTGTTTTTCGAAAAAATCGCCAAATTGACCAGAAACATCGTAGCGAGGCCTGAGGGGATGCATTTGTTTCGTTTTGATGTCAACTCTTAGAAAAAAAATTTGCAAGACTCTCAAAACCGAATGCGTTTAGTCTACACGACGATACGTAAAGTCACTTTTTTCGATTTTCAGACGATTTTGAAATGGATGCCATTCCGACGCATCTGAATCTTTCCTCATCTAACTCAAATAGTTCTTTTTGTCTTGGAAATCCTACAATCTGCGCTTTTGCACGTCCGAATCGGTTGATTTTGGTCCGAGATATGTCTATTGGAAGATGATGCGTTATTTAAAAAGGCTCAATTTGTCCAGCTCGACAAATCCATCGCCCTCCACCAATCGACTTGAAACTTGACCCAGGTGTTTTTTCAAGCGTCCCAAACATGTGGAGAGAATTGCGCGCTGTATTTCGGCCTTCCGTTGGACATAAGAATTTCACAACCCTCATTCTTGCGGATTTTCGCATCATTTTTGGAGCTGTTGCCGCTTTCTTCCTGTGCATGCGCACTTCTGTACTGCTTCAATCGATAGCCCTTGCAACTTCCTTCAAAATGACCCCCTGAAAAAGTCACTTTGATGCGACTGAACCAGAGATCTAGCTATTCTAAGGCAGGAAAAAGCTGGAAGTGCCGAAAGTACCTAAACTCACAGGTTCCCGGGGTGACAAGAAGCGGCCGAAGTTTGTCATTTGAGTAATGGTGATATCTTTCTGCCTTGAAATAGCGAGATCTCTGGTTCAGTTGCATCAAAGTGACTTTGTCGAGGGGTCATTTTGAAGGAAATTGCAAGGACTATCGATTCGAGATACTCCCGAAACAGTACAGATGTACGCATGGGCAGTAAGAGAGCGGCAACAGCTTCAAAAATTACGCGAAAATCCGAAAAAATGAGGGTGTTTGTAAAATTCATCGGTCCAACGGAAGGCCGAAACACAGCGCGAAATTCTTTCTACATGTTTGGGATACTTGAAAAAACACCCATGTCAAATTTCAAGTCAATTTGTGGAGGGCGATAGATTTGATCAGCTGGACAAATTGAGCGTTTTTCAATATTTCACCATCTCCCAATGGACATAACTCGGACCAAAATCATTCCCATTTGGACGTACAAGTGCGCAAATCGTAGGATTTCCAAAGACGAAGAAAATTAGTGAAGTTAGATGGGAAAAGATTCAGATGCTTCGGAATGGCATCCGTTTCAAAATGGTCTGAAAATCGAGAAACGTTTCTTTACGTATCGTCGTGTAGACCAAACGAATTTGGTTTTGAGAGTCTCGCATATACTTTTCCTAGAGGTTGACATCGAAACGGAGAAAATGCGACCTCGCAGGCCTCGTTACGATATTTTTGGTCGATTTGACGATTTTTCTAAAAAACGCTAAGAAAGGCCACTTTCGAAACTTTAAAAAGTTCTAGTGGGCGTGAAAAATCTTCTAGGGGGCTGAAACTCTGCAAAAGTACTATTTTTTGTGCCTACTTTCATGTAAAAACTTGGCGGAAAGATCCGCGGGGGTCGTGCGCACGGATTTGCCGAAATATACTGATCTGACCTATATAATTTTTGATTTTTGCGAATCTTTCTCGGCTATTCCGATGCACTTTCTTGATACGAACGGAGAAGTGCCCATACAATTCCCCGCGAAACTCGACACTCCCTAATTTCTCAGGACATCCACCATGGGAACACGTGATTGTTAAAGAAGAATATATCCACACCCTTATGTATCTGGGATGAAATTCTGCAAAAGGCTACGAATTTTGGGGGAAACTGTTCTCATACGAAGACGGTAGATTGTCAAAAACTTTCTTGAGCGTGCCCCTCTTACGCTACACATAGGGGTTTTTGACCATCCTTGAAGTTAGCGCACCCATTTTTTGAACTCTGATGAGGTGTAATTCTAAGTTACAAGGAGGACCCACAACGTGCGGGTCACCGAGTCTCACCAAACTGTCTTCACAGTCTCTTACCACCTGGAATATGAAGAATCCATCGTAACTATGTCAAATTGGCTACTGGTCAAAGCTACATCGTATCACATCAGCATCGCCCGCATAGACCCATGTCCAAAAGTGATATATATATATATATATATATAGTTTATGCTTGTAGCTCTGGACAGGGAGCCCGTTTGATGGAGTTACCCTGGATTCTTCATATTCTAGGTGATACCAGACTGTAAGATGATGAAGAGTATGATGAAATTTTGTGATCCGCACATCATGAACCCCCCTCGTGAGTAATTTGCACGCAGCCAAACCGAACCGGAAACCGTTTGGCTGATTTTCAACTTTCATTATGCATTCTGATGTCAGTTTCATCGGAAATGCTAATTTTTTGACAGGCCTTAGCTTGGGAGACAATGGATTTTTGGTGAGTTCCTGTACGCGACTTTGATTCTATCCACTTGTGCTACGTGAGAAGCACACCTCAGAATCCAATGCTCTCTCAAAATATAAGGTTCCTAGATGAGAATTCGCGGGCGAATGAAAAATTACCCATCTTTGCATAATCTTAGAAGTTTTCATCTGGATATAGAGGGTGTCCGAAAAGTAAGTACCCCCCCCCCCCCATTTTTTTCAGAAATGGTGGGAATCGGAAAAAGTCCCGGAACACGTGTTGCCTTAATTTGAGGGGGACATCCGATGGTGGCCTTGTTTTTAATCTCGAAGGTCATTTTCGAGGTCATTTGGAGGTCAACTGGATTTATTCAAACGGAAACACCTACTTTTGACCTCGAATTCTGGAAGAACATGAAAAAAGATGAAACTTTCGTTTGAAACTTCTTTTCACCCAACTTGACCTTGGCAAGATAAATGGAGGTCAGCACGGGTTGACGGTAACCGCTGTCGCTCCAAGAGTGAGCATTTTATCGAAAAATGTTTGGGATAGAAGTTGTTCATGATCACAGTAGAAGAGAGCTAATGACCTTGTTTCCGACCTTGGAGGTCATTTTCAAGGTGATTTGGAGGTCAACTCGATTTTTCCCACTTTCGACCTCGAATTCTGGGAGAACATGAAAAATGATGAAACATTTGTTCGAAATTTCTTTTGACACGACTCGACCTTGGCGAGATAAATGAAGATCAGCACGGGTTGGCCGTAAGCGCTGTAGCTCTGAGAAGAAAAATTGAGTTGACCTCCAAATCACCTTAGAATGACCTCCAAGGTCGGGTACAAGGTCATTAGGTCTTTTCTACTGAGATTATGAATAACTTTTATCCCAAACATTTTTCGATTAAGGTAGTACTAGCGGTACTCGAATTAGCTATCAGAAAATTACGAAAGTCGGCACAGTGGTACATTAGTGCCTCAAACAGACACAGCTGAAATTTCGAAATTTTTAGGAGCCGCGGAGAAAAGTTCTGGGCAATTTCGTGGAAGCCGATTAACACGGCGTCTTATGGGAAATTATCGATACACTAATCTCTTACTATCAGATTTTCACAGGAAAGAGCACACAGATGTGAGAGTACACAAAAAGTGCATAGAAACAAACAGATCAACGATTAGGAGCCTACAAAGGAAGATCTGAGTCAATACGTCACTACTCTTGACAGTTTCGGGGTAAGGTTGTCGTATGCTGTGTGCGTTACTATACCTATATAGGCGGGCGGAATCGAGTCAAGCGAAGATCTAATCCGCGCTTGGACTCATCAGTACCGCTAGTACTACCTTAAATGCTCACTCTTGGAGTTACAGCGGTCATCGTCGACCCGGGCTGACCTCCATTCATCCCGCCAAGGTCAAGTCGGGTCGAAAAAAGTTTCGAACAAAAGGTTTCATCACTTTTCATTTATTTTCAGAATTTGAGGTCAAAAGTGGGTGTTTCTGTTCGAAAAAATCGAGTTGACCTTAGAATGTCCTTGAAAATGACCTCCAAGGTTGGAAACAAGGTCATTAGCTCTTTTTTTCCTGTGATCATGAATAAATTTTATCCCAAACATTTTTCGATAAAATGCTCGCTCTTGGAGCGACAGCGGTTACCGTCAACCCGTGCTGACCTGAATTCATCTCGCCGAAGTCAAGTCGGGTCAAAAAATGGTTCAAACAAAAGTTTCATAATTTTTCATGTCCTTCCAGAATTCGGATTCGAAAGTAGGGGTTTCCATTTAAAAATTCCAGTTGACCTCCGAATGACCTTGAAAATGACCTTCAAAGTTTTTACTTTGTTTTTTAACAAGGCCACCATCGGATGCCCCCCTTAAAAGAAGCGGACACGTAATCGGGGGGTTTTCCCGATTCCCAGCCATTTCTGAAAAAATGGGGAGGGGGAGGTACTTACTTTTCGGACACCCTGTATTTACATATGATTTGATATACAACACCACTGTTATCTCCCACTGGCAGGCGAGCTTTACCCAATCGAACAATATTATTGCATTTTTGGATAATTTGTAGGTGGATATAACGTTGTAATCATGCAAGACTTTTCGACGACGTAGATGTAAGTAATGACAACTCGAGGGAGTGAGATTTGGGCTTTTTTGCGTTTCAATTCGTGTTGTAGATGAATACAAGAAGGTTTACTTGGGCCAGGCGGGCCGATGCCTTGAATTTGGTATCAAAAAGCACGCCCGTGACGTGAGAAACAGGGACAAACGCACTGCTCTCGCCTAACATCGCTCTACTGGGGAGCATGCCTTTGATTTTTACAACACAAATATTCTACACACAGAAATTCCGAAAAGAGTTTGCAGAGATGCTGTACATATACTGGTACAGCAACAACGTGAATGGACGATTCGACCTAAAGGGTCTAAAATCTACGTACAGAAGATCTATTGATACTACACACACGTACACATATATATACACGGTACACGCAGCAGACACGAAAATAACGTAATAACAACTCGAAAAAGACCCCAAACCCAGCGCGAGGTACCAGAAGAACATGTGCGCGCAGCAGTATCACACCTGCCACTCAGCAATCCTCCAAGTTTTGCGCCACCACAACAGATAGTTGAGTAGCGCGATACCTCTTTTCCTGTCATGCAATCCCGTTACAATCTCCGACCTCGTACCCGCACCATATCAGAAGTAGGGAGGTGAACACCGCACAAGTATATAAGGCCGCGGCAAATTTGATCGGATACACTCAGCTGATCAACTTCCACCTATGATCAGTGTGTCTGTATTCTACTGCACCCTGGATTTGGGTGGCTAACAGTACATATCTCGTCTCTACCTTGCAACCAACTCGGAATATTATCATACGAACCCATAAAATAATTTTTGGATCTTGCCATGCAGTCAAGGAAAGAATTACTATGTATAACATTTCAAGTGCTGACCAGTGACATTACGTCGCATCGAAATGATGGTGAGTTTTGAGAAATTGTGCGAATTTGTTAATTATTGTCGTGGTTGTAAAATCTAGTTTTTGTATTCAGCCCTGGAGAGGCCGATAGTGAAATCGGCGGAACGTTGGCTTAAGAAGCCTAAATGAAGGATGGTCCAGGATACCCACGTATATTCGAATTATTTGCCAAATTACTCGGCTACCTTCAATGTTGAAAATGGCGGCGTCTCAAAATTTCTGATACAAATCACTGAAATACGCCATAAAATGACTAACAGCATACACTTAATCTGAAACATTTAAACGAAACACACAAAAATCGACTGCTCCGACTTCTGAAAACGGATTGAGTTGGTGGGCGGGGGGGGGGGGGTCTCGAAAGGATGCGGTGAGACCAATCAGCGATCATCTCCAAGGCGAAAAGACGAAGCAAGTCGAATCCATGAACTATCGATTAAGAATGAGCATATAAGAATGAAAAATAATGATCACCAATACGAAAACCTCCAAGAAATCACGTACGATGCATTATCCAGATCAGAAACCACTCAAAACGGAAATTTAGTCAGGATTCACAGCCATTCAAACGCCAAAACTATCCATTTTGTAACATCCCATGTAATAGTTGTGTGCATTCAAACGCATAGAGGAAATCCCAGAAACGTTCGACTTTTGGCCCCTAAAAATGGAAATACTGAAAAATTCTGTGTCCATCTCTGAAATTCTTTATACAACTTCTTTGAGGGCTCCAAAAATTGAACTTCTCATGTGGATCATCTGAAAGAATTTTCTAAACGACTTATAGAACAAAGTCTTGTCCCACATTTTGGGAATTTTTTAAAAGTTCGGTCCAAAATTTTCATTGATTGGGTGAACGTCAGGGGTTGGCCGGCCGAGGATCTCTTATGAAGTACTTGACTGGATGTCAAAGATCCTCAACTTTTAAAGTTCATGATTCAGATCGCACAATTGTAATGATGCAGGCTTGTGACCTATCGAAAGGAGGCAAAAACACACCAAATATTGAAGAGTCTCGGTCCTACCAGATCCCATCATCCACTGGCATACAGGATGAAAATATTAAATACGATCTTAGTCATTCTCATACGAATCTGGGGTGTTTATGGACTTTTTGAAAGATTTTATGGAACGTTTCATGACCACTCCATCCATATAAAATGTTCAATTGTCCCCATTCAAACAGATAGTACTCTCAAACGCGCAAGAGTCTTAGCGTAGCGAAGTGGATTTGGTTCCCCGGTACTATTATCTACTATTTCTCGGTATTTCAGAGTGCATCCGTTGGTTACAGCAACTGTACACCGCCTAGAACGGCGTGAATATACCACGAGTAACACTTATTTCATTCCGGTTGAACGCAGTTCCTTGATTTCCCCGTTGATGTACATGGACCTGCGATAGGTCGATTTCTTCGTTTTTGCGCGAGTAACACAATGAATTCATCGGGGTGTCCCTCTAGAATACGCTAAAAAGTGTATGAGCTTAAGAATAGGAGTAATGGTTTTTCATCGAAATGGAGTGACAGACCGTCCAATGCGTGTCACGGCTGAGTACATCGATGTACATCTTCCTGGATAAGGAGAAAACATAACTTTGAATCATAAGAAACATGCCTGCAAAGTTACAAAACCTGCTGTGGTACGCTAGAACCATGAGAGCTCAACTAATTTTGAGAGTTGGGCCGAGTGACACGTGATATTGTCGATTTTCGGCTATTTTCTCGCACTTGAGCGGCTCTAGTATCCATCCACATCCACCAATCCACTTCAAATTTGATGTCCATTCTTAGGACATCCAAACAAAGATAATTTGAATGGTTAGGCTTCATTACACGTCACACAACCCAAAAGATGGTTGAGTGACAGCAAAAGTCAAAAGTTTCTGGGATTCCCTCATATGTGATCTCAGAATCCCTGTAGAGCGATGCATATTACAGATATGGGAAAACATTCGTTCGATGAGAACAAGATACCCCAAGAGGTGAATCCACCACGGGTCTATACCTTTCGAACGAATCATATATTATTCTTGAATTCACTCACGTATCGATCGTATCACACTGTCATATTTGAACATCAATGAATTCCTCCAATCGCGGATTGGGGTATTAGAGCTTTTCATGTGTCACCTCTTTTTCTTGTAATCGCGCTCTCAACCTTCCAGAATGATCCCCCCCCCCCTCTCTTCTTTGTGGGAATTCCGAAAAGAGTGAGTTTGACTCTTTCGAAGTTAAAACCCACTCATGTCCGAATTCATTTCACTTGTTCCGAGTCGCCATAAGGGGGAGGGGGTTCACTGGTGGAAGTTGGGAGAGCGAATGTTGCTAGGATTGCTCTTGACTTGGGATAAAATCTCACACAAAGACAACATCTCCTGAACTTTGGAAGGAGGAAGATCAGGGAAACAACAAGTAATGAATAACACTGCGCAACAAAATTTTGGGTCTGAAAAAATGCATGGACCGAACACCGGTTTTCTTGTGTATTTTGCGACGCTGAAACCGAATCTGAGCTCGGATTTGCGCCTACACGTTAGGATTTTTTTCCAATTGAAACGACTTATCCTCTAAAAAAACAGCGTTTTCTCACGTTTTTCGCTAATTTTGTAAACTGGAGGTCTCTTAGCCAGGGAGTACAGATGGGTCAAAAAGCATATCAAAATGTGTTACCCTACGTATTTTGACCCGCTGAACACGATTCTGGTGTTTTTAGAGCACGATGTCGCAACCTCGAAGCCGTATGAACTTATAAGTCCACCTGGTATTTGGGAAGAAGTTCAGTTTTGCAATAAATCTTCGAAAAATCATTCAACAGTCTAGAATGGACCGGATCAGACGTTTAACCTCGCATTTTCTTCGTTCTGTAACATACTTTGAGGAAAAAATTATCCAACAGCCGCAGAAATATTGAATTTTACGTCAGGGATTCCTTTCTCGAACAACTATTTAGGTCATAACTTTCGCTCCGCTGAAATCACGAGGAGAAAAATTTCTCCTTGCACAGGGTACCTGAATATAGTCCCCCTATGCAAAATGGCCGTCTGAACGCGAACTCGTGATTTATTTTGGAATATCATGTCAGGAAATTGGTCTAGAACAAGAAAACTCTTCAAAAAATAGGTTTCTCGCGACTAGAAGGAAATTCTGACGTGTTAGCTCTGAATCAACCACGGGATTGTGTCAAGACGGGCATTTTGCGTCAGATAATCATGGTTGAGTACCACGTGCTGGAGGAAACTTTTCTCCTCGTGATTTCAGCACAGCAAAAGTTATGACAAATATCTGTGTTTGAAAAACAAATTCCTTACGTGAAACCAGTGCCTCTACGATTGTCGGACAATTTTTTCCCCAAAGTATGTTACAAAACGTAGAAAATGCGAGATTGAACGTTTAATTCGGTCCATTCTCGAAAACTAAGACTGTTTTATGATTTTTCGAAGATTATTGCAAAATCAGCCTCCTTTCCAAATACCAGGTGGACTAGTAAGCTCATACGGCTTCGAAGGTTCAATATATCGCTCTGAAAACACCGGGATCGTGTTCAGCGGGTCTAAATACTTAGGGAAACACATTTTGATATGCATTTTGACTCATCTGTACTCCCTGCCTAAGAGGCCTTCAGTTCACGAAATTAGCAAAAAAAGTGGAAAAACGCTGTTTTTTAGAGAATAAGTAGTTTCAATTAGAAAAAAATCCTAACGTGTAGGCGCAAATCTGAGCTCGGATTCGGTTTAAGTGTCGAAAAATACGCAGGAAAATCATTGTCCGGTCCATGCATCATTTCAAACCCAGAATTTTGTTGCGCAGCATAATCAATTCCAAAAGTAATCCATCGAACGAACTCACATACAACTCATCGTATGCGATTTGGGTATTCGAAATGATCGTAATGAACGTTGTGCTTCGTCGTCATTTGAAAAAACACTATGATGTATGGATTCAAAAGCCTGCTCACATGACGAATTTCGGCGCTCATTTGGAATTGAAATCCAAGCTTCCACAAGTATTTGGCACTGGTAATAAACTTTCGAAATCGCTCTTGAACGGAGGAATGCGAGCACATTTCTGATAATTCGTGGATATGGTGAGACCCAGTCATTCAAGAAAGATGAAATAGAGAGGTTCAGTATTCTCTATCTCTAGCATGAATCTTCATGAGTATTTCAGGTATTTGGCATACCAGTGACTCTGCCTGCATATGGTCTAACATGCATTGACATCGCAAACGCGTGTACTATTGAATGTGATGTAACTGATGTGGATCATATTGGTGTTTGAATGACACTGAATCGCTGACCAAATATTCGTTCTGAACGACTTTTGATCGAATCACTGTATAACTCCTCACTGAATCTCGATATCTATCACCACAGCTCCATCTCTGGCGGGCTTGGGCCAGACCAACGAATGATATGGACGAATATACGTGGAAATATTGAAGTTTGTCTAGTTCTCAGAGTCGTCTCGAGTACGAAGATGATATTACAAATGGTTGGAAAAGGATCGTTGTAACTATCCAATCGCGTGAATTAGATTTTTCGTGCTTTTCAATCTCTTAACGCTCTTATTTGCTAACATTATTTGATTCGAATTCGAATCACAGTTTCATGATTCAAGTAGCAATAACAGAGATTGCAAGGGTGGGATTGAAATTAAGGCGATGCGGTCACCGTGCACCGTGCACAATGAAAATTATTCCCACTTTTCTCCGATATTCTTGCGGTTTAGGCTAAACGACGAGAAGACAAATACTCATTGTCATCTAACTTGAGTTCGTCTTCTCGTCGTTTAGCTCAAATCGCAAAAGAATTGGATAGAAGTGCGAATAACGCGAGTGCGGACACTTCCTAACCTATAATATAGGCACTTCGTAATTCGCACTTTTATCCGATTCTTTTGTAATTTGAGCTAAACGACGGAAGACGAACCCAAGTTAGATGATAATAAGTATTCGTCTTCTCGTCGTTCAGTCCAAATCGCAAGAATATCGGAGAAAAGTGGGAATAACTTCCAGCGTGCACGGTGACGGCATCGCCTTACCTACTAATTATGTATTCCAAATCGTGCATAAAGACCATCATGATGCCATTTCGACTGAGCAAATGTTAGAACACATTTGATGATGCAAAACACATTCATGAGATGTTCAAATGCCGAGGCACCAACAAATATATTCCCCATCGAGAACCGCGAAACGAACTTTATCTGTTCGGACAACCACTTCTTCATGCCTTCTCCCATTGCTTCCTCAGTCAGTGATGGAAAATCAGAAAATTCTCGTTTTAAAGAAGTTAATGGAGAATGTGGGAATTCGTTATCGCCAAGTGAGTCATCCGCTCACGTGTTTCCCGTGTAAAAGGACGAAGAACTTAACGATTTAAAATATCCTTGCCCGCAGATATGGCATGTTGCGATAATGAAAATTCCATCTCGCACGACTGCACCGAAGTAGGAATAGAAGTCGAATGTACAGATACATCAATTGACTCGGGGATAGATATTGATAGTTTGTTAGGCAATAATAGTTGCTCGTCCCTGGAAGTCAGTTTTGAAACTCTCACGCATAAGTTGAAGGAGCTGCGCGAGTAAAAATTTTCGTATATCAAACTACTTCATGTATTTTACAAGCGTATCCTCGCTTTCATCTTGCACTTCAATTTCGCAGCATCACATTTCTCGAGCTCGATATGACAGTTGAGAACCCAACCACTTTAAATTAATCACGAAACTATTTATAAGATTCACGACAAATCAGTTCTTGAGCAATCGGAACCAGGGGCGCTAATAATCAATAAGTGTACTCCACACGTATTTTTCTACATGATTTTGTTCGTTCTGAGGAGAAGGGGTCGTTTTTGTGACAGCGAATTTTTCATCAGTTTTTTCAATTCGATCGCATGTTCTCTTCAACAAAAGTCCTCTCATCTGAGAACGCTTGATTCACTCCATCCCTCTCGCCAAAATCGTAACGCTTTTGCTTTTGTTGCTTTCTCAAAGAGGAAGGGTTGTATTCGTGACAAGGGATTTTCCAACGATTCCCTCACCCTAACCCATTTTTCATCCTAAAAATCTGCTCTCGCGGATTTGGTTTTAGCCATACTGTTCCTCTTGCCGTAACTTTTCTATTGTAGGTCGCACCTTTCCTTCTACGATCGTTCCTGCTACGCGGAAAATCTATCTGAGTCGATCATTGACCGTATGTGTGTGTGTATGTCCGTGTGCTTTATATGAGTGCCACATGATCACCCAGAGATGTGCTGAAAGGATCCAAAAAATCTATTATTTTGTACATAATTATCATTTTCCAGAATGTTCATACCAAACGTTTGTTCACCTGAACAAGCATTTTTTCTCTGTCTTCCGTCACTTGGTTCATATTGATCTTCTATTTCCGTATATTATCATAGTTCGAATCATACATTTTGCATCAGTCACAAAACAATCAACGCATATTTCTTTCTCATTGATTGTATTGGAATTCCATATCAACCAATCGATCCATCATGGCAGATGGAACATTTGACTAGGTCCCTCCAAATTCTTTTGGAAGCCTCGCTAAAAGATATTTTCAGGAAACGAGAATAAATTTCCGAGAAGTTGAAAAAAATTTCCTCTCACCACGCATGAATTAGAAACTGTGCCATGGATTGATCTGCAAATCCCCCCAACATATCTTCGGGTGGTCGTGTAACACTCACATAAATTTCAGGAAGATCAATGGAAGGGTCCAGGAGAATGCGTGCGTCAAAAAAACAACGCACACACACGAAAACATCAACTAGCTGTCCAAATGATCATTGACCTCCACCACTGATCAACTTCGACGGAAAAAGTTCCGTACAATCGAAAGATGTCGGCGAGACGAACACAATCGGGCATCCGGATCCTCTTCTTTCAAGATATTTCATCCTGAAAATCCGCAGTCCAATGGATTCGGCTTTAAACATTCGTTCCTCTCGCCGTGACCGTTCTTTCCTAGGTCACACATTTTCTCCCACGATCCTACTTCCCACGCAAAGAATTCATCTTAGTCGCTTATTGTCCTTGTGTGTGTCTGAGCGTTGTTTACTTTCAAGCACCTCATCTTGTGAACCCTCCCATCGATCGTTCCGAAGTTTATATGAGTACTACATGACCACCGTAAGATGTGCTGAGAGGATTTACAGATCCATCCATGGAACAGTTTCCGATTCATTATTATCATACTTTTCCGTCCTCTGTCACTTGATTGATGTCGATTTTCCATTTCCGTATATTATCATAGTTTAAATCATAAATTCTGCATTACACTGAGAAACTGCTGGTCAGAGTCCTGACCGCGTGATCGCGTTTTACTTCGACCGCATCGCGATCGGTCCTCCGACCGACGCGTGGTCGAGAAACTGACCACGAGAGTTCGACAAGGGGTATTTTGCTCTGGCGCGGCCGTACGTCTGCTAAACAGTGGGACGAATGCGTTCGGGATTCTCACGACTAAACAAATCGAATGCAATGTTGAGTGAGCCTACGTCGTCACGAGAAGATTATCATTACTTACGCTGATTGTATAATTGTTGGGTGTTTTGGGTATCGAAAGTGCTCAGCTCAGATAGATCTTCAAACATAACCTCGCAGCCGGTTCCGTTTAAAAATTCTCACGTGCTCTTTAATAAATATATCTTGTTTTGGTGTGTTGAATGATAAACCATAAAATCAAAACCTGAAACCCAAGCCCCATCGGGGGAGCCGATGAACGTGTACGACATTTGAGTGATTATCATAAGAGAAGTGTGTTGTCCGAGTGGTAAATCTTTTGCCTGGTAAGCAAGAGATGGTGGGTTCAAATCACACTTCGGCCAAATTTTTTCTTTCTCGTGGACACTTTTTTTGTCTCAAAATACCGTTTGATCTAGTTTATAGCCATTTTTAGACATTTTGAATCATTATCTCGAGTTCATTCCAGCGGTCATTGAACAGATTCATAATAAATATTGTAATCGTATAGCAATATCTATCTTGTCTCAAATTCCTCGCTGATGCGCACCCAAGTCTCCAGAATATTCATTCAATTGCAGTTTAAAATTTTTAATCGAAATGACTATGTTCTTGTAAAGCTACCGAAAATACAGAAATATTTTATAACTATTCAATAAAAATTTCTCAAGAATAGCTGAAATGAATTGGGTTCACGATTCAAAATGTTAAAAAGTTGTTATAAAGTAATCCAAAAGGTATTTTAAGACATGAAAAAGTGTCCACGAAGAAAAAAAAATTTGACCAAAGTGTGATTTGAACCCACCATCTCTTGCTTACCAGGCAAAAGATTTACCACTCGGACAACACACATCTCTCATGATAATCACTCAAATGTCGTACACGTTCATCGGCTCCCCCGATGGGGCTTGGGTTTCAGGTTTTGATTTTATGGTTTATCATTCAACACACCAAAACAAGATATATTTATTAAAGATTCCGAGGTGTCCCATACTCCGTGAAAGTATTTAACGGCACGTGAGAATTTTTAAACGAAACCGGCTGCGAGGTTATGTTTGAAGATCCATCTGAACTGAGCACTTTCGATACCCAAAACACCCAACAATTATAGAATCAGCGTAAGTAATCATAATCGTCTCGCGACGACGTAGGCTCACACAACATTGCATTCGATTGGTTTAGTCGTTAGAATTCCGAACGCATTCGTCCCACTGTTCAGCAGACGTACCGCCGCGCCAGAACAGAATACCCCTTGTCGAACTCTCGTGGTCAGTTTCTCGACCACGCGTCGCTCGAAGGGGCGATCTCGCGCGGCACGGAAAGTCGACCACCAGTTTCTCAGAGTAGTCACAGAAGAATCACCAGAATTAAGCGGCGGGCAAAATCCCGTCTGTCCAGATCCTCCCGATCAGGGCTGCCAAAGTAAAATCGTAAGCAGGGCTGCCAACTTGACAGAAAAAAATATGAGTTTGGATTAAGAGAGCGAGAACAGACCTTATGTGTCGCGAGTATTAAAGCACTGATTATCAAGTCCATCTTATCATCTAAGATCATCTAAGATCATCTAGGATTATCTCAGAGTTGTCTTCGATTACCTTTTTATCTGAATGTCATCTTTTGGTTATATATTTATCCTTCAGTTATCTAATCGTTGTTTCTAAGTCATTTCGTCCTGTTTGCGTTATACGCTGAGGTCGTGGGATGGTGGAGACGTCCAAGGTCTTGAAATGATGAGGCCACAAGATTCATCGAATCTATATATTGTGCCATAACTAAATTGAAGAACTATGTACATATGGAGCGGTGGTCATATGTGCTGCTCGAGTGAGCTGCTGCTACTGGTGAGCTGGACGAGAGCTCGCAAGCGAGTCAGCTGAAATGTGGCCGTGTCGCGCACGCCACGCGTGCGCACAGGATTCATTGTAGAGACATCATATTTTAACTGTTCGAGTATTTCTGAATACTCCACCCACTTTGGCCAGTATGTCCAATAAAATATGAGGAACTGAAACATAATCAAAACCAAAAATTGGAAAAATGAACGACCGACGATCACTCGTCGGTTATGAGTAGAGGGATTAATTGTACGATTGATCTCTGGAGCTCAATTGTTGCCGTCCTGATTGTGACCTCACGAACATGACCATCGTGTCCAGGATGACATGCAATTATGCATCCTAGGGGCCACTTTCTAGGAGCCGTGTTCTCGTTGCGGATGAGTACTAAATCCCCCACAGCGAGAGAATGAGTTGGTGCCTTCCATCTGTTGCGCCATTGCAATGATGTGAGATACTCAGTGGACCACCTTGACCAAAAATGCTGCAACATTTGAGTCAGTATTCGCAACCGTTGATTTCCTGGCACATTTTTCTCAGTGATATCAAGTTCTGGTACTAGAAAAGACGAACGTTAAATTGAGAAATGAGCAGGTGTCAATGGATTCAAGTCTGAGGAATCGTCTGAAATAGGCATAAGAGGTCTTGTGTTAAGACAGGCTCCAATCCTGCTTAAGAGAGTTGAGAGTTCAATAAAGGTCAAAACTCGATCACCAATGACTCAATTGATGTGACGTTTCATTGTCTTCACTGCTGCTTCCCAGATGCCCCTAAAAGTGAGGAGTGGCTAGAGGGTTGAATTTCTACACAGTACCATCCTGCGATAGATCGAGAGCGATTTGTTGGATGTGGGCGGATGCCTCCTGAAACATGTCTCTCAATTCCGCATCAGAACCCACGAAATTCAACGCCTTATCGCTTACAAGCTCCTGACACTGTCCACGTCGTGCTGTGAACCTATGGGAAGCTGAGAGAAAAGCCTGGGTTGTATGATCTTCCACAGCTTCTAGCTGCATGACACGAATGCTGAGGCATATAAAAACTGCAATATATCCCTTGAGTGTTCCCCGTTCTCTCGATTTTTATAAACGTACAGCATAAGGCCTAGCGTAGTCAACTCCTGAGTGTAGGAAAGGTTTACTTGGAGTCACCCGAGCTGATGGTGAGTCCCCCATGAGTTGTTGGTTTCTCGATGCAGCCTACCTCATACAAACGGTACAAAATCGAAAAAATAATATAACCGCACTGTTTTGAATTGCAATTGTAGAACGGTATTTCTGTGAGAAGCTGAGGAAAAATATTTGAATCCGGATGGTAAGCTAAATAAGCCTCTAAATGTGATGGTATCGCGATTTTCTTGATTTTTACATGGTATACGGCTGAAATATGAACAAAATGACAACACAGTGTATTTTAAAAATTGAAATGAGACTCATAGCTCGTCACTTGATTTTGAAGATTTACATCGAATTTCGGAGAAATCAATGATGAAATTTATCTTAGAGTCAAGTCAGGCAAAATATAATCCCTATCAGTCGTCTAGACAATGTTTTAATTTCAATCTATTTGATTGAAGTTGATTCACGAATGTTCCATGTGTGAAATTCCGTAATTGCTTTTCTGAACCAAATACCTCGGCTTGGAAGCGAGTGGCACCACTCTTTTTACATGTTTTCAAGGTCTGAGAATTACATGAAACGCATTTCAAACGTGTGCGATGAGAAGTTTTTATTTTATTTCGGAGGGTCAATAGTTGAAAGTTCCATGGAAACCCTCATACACTTGAGAGGTTGATAGAGGTCACTTTCCGCAATACAAGAGCCTCGGCGTTCAAACTGAATTCAGAATCGAATCGCGGTTCAACGATGAAGTTTGCTAATGTGCGAGAGACAGTAACGAGCTCATCTCCGACACCAGAAATTGGTGCATGAATCAATTTAAATTTGAGGTGTAATTTTTGACATAGAAAGAATGAAACAAACGAAACCTGAGAAGCTGGATCAATGAGAGCTCGAACTTTGAGGCGTACTCCGTTCTCTGCCACAACGTAGACCTGAAGTCCCAAATCAACTGTTGGTCCAGCAACGTTGGTGGCATGAGCGTTGATCAACGACGAATCCTCGCCGTTGCTTGATGACTTAGGTGGATCGTTGGATTTTGTAGACGAAACAGCACTGTTTGTCGATGACGTCTCGCTCTTTGGATCAGCAGTTCTGAGAAGATGGAGAAGTGAGTGATCTTTGCCTTTGCACGTAAAACATCGTATCTTCAGATTTGCATACTTCAATCCCATGCTTCTCCAAACAATTGTAACACAGCTCATTATGAGTCACAGAATGTTTACGTTCCGAAAGTGATTTAGCCCTGAAAACGTCGCACGTTAGAATGTGATGATCCTTATCACAACAAGAACATTTGGTAATTGTCTTAGAACCCTCCCTTCCGTTAGTTTGATGAGCGTGCAAGTTTTGCGAATTATTCTTCTCTGATTTCTTAGGATGAGATGACGTCTGATTATTCGCCAAAAGGCTCGATTTACTACCAGCTTCAATGGATTCCAGAGTGGCGATGGTAGTTTTCATGAAAGTAATGAGTTGCTCTTGAGTAGGAGGTTCAATCGCATCTGACGAAATTCTTTCCCAGTTACGACGTATATTTGCATTCATGCGACAAACAGTAATAGCCACGATAAGGTCATCCCACGTATCGACTGGCCTTGCAAGGTTTTTGAGACACTCGAGGATTGGAAGTTTCCATTTTCAAACGTTTCAGCTCACTGCTAGTTTCTGAATTCATTGCCTTGACAGCTGAGAATTCAGCGGTTCGCGAAGAAAGCCATCTACGCGAGTTAACAAAATACTGCACGAGTTCATTCCATGCCCCATCGTAATTGTCATCTGTCATTGGAATGGATTCAATTTCATCCAAAGCTTCACCAGAAATGTGAGTGTGTAGAAATGGAATTTGAGAAAAGGCGCGATGTGATCTTGGCGATGCACGAGAGCTCGAAAAAAATCCCGAAAATTGTCCCAATCCTGATGAGCCCCCAAAATGAGGAAGATCAATTTTTGGGATTGAGTGTTGCAATGGATTGAGTTGAGCAGGTCCATGATTGTTTGGTGCCCCATCTTGGCCGTCACGACGTGCCTCAGCCGCCAATTGCAGCTCAATTTCCTCAATAAAGTCGCGAAATTTACCCTTGTTGTCATAATAACTATCCTCGACTGTCCTCTAAGAACGTCGTGAAATAAAGATGAGATTCATCAAGTTTCTCCAAATCCATGATTCTATCATGATTATTTCTAAACTCCTCGAAATTATCCTCTAACCCATTTAGACGTGAAGTTTCAGTACCTTGAGTCATTTTTTCCTGATCCCTGGCTTTGAAGTTAGCGTAGGCGCCAGGAATGCTCTTCTGCAACGATTGTTGCGCTTCGTACAATTTTTCCATGATGAAGAAAAGAGGAAGCCCACGAAGTATGAATTGAAGATTGCAATTACGTGCCCAACGTACGTGACTTGAGTTCGTTAAGAGCAAATCAAATCGAGATTCCAAATACCTTGAAGTGACAAGAAGACGTCACGAGATGATTTGATTGCGTAACAACAACAGAATTGATTATCTAACGTGCGGTTACCCTCTTGCGATAGTTCTTGCAGAAAGGGCATACTATATAAATTCAAGCTATGATATACCAGGTATACACATAACTCAGAGAATGACATCAATAAGACATCAGATATTTATCCACTGTAGGACTATAATATCGTCATCAGCAGAGACGTATTATTTTGATACGCACAGATACATGAGCTATATTCGATGTATGAGTTGATTATTTGGTCTCATCGATCTTGAAGGACGGTGGGGAACTAAATAGATTCCCAAAATTTCATGGAAGGAATTTTATTGCTACGTTCCGTCCACTAGGTTTCGTGAACCTCATCAGGCTTCAGGTTTCTGTTATGACATATAAAGATAGAAAATATGAAATTTTTCACCAATGATGGATGTGTAAATATTGAAGATGCGCAACTTACGTTATTCTTTAGATCGTCATGAAATTTTTGAACGATCTTATAATAGAGAACAGACGTTATGTCTGGCTCCTGTCAATACAGGTAAATAGAATGAGTCATCGGTCTCATTTTACACTCATATTTATATGAGCGCAATCGCAGCATACAGTAGGTGACATATATATGAAAAATGGTGCATGTGGGAGAGAGAAAGAGAGCGGGGGTCAACGAGCTTCGTCAGCCGTTGCCCACAACGGGTTATATATTCGACTGAGATTTTGAATATCGTCTTTTTTATTGATGCAGTTTTCATCGAATTTGATATGGATCATCTCAGAAATCAACCATTTTTCCAATTTTTCTCTGTGTCAAGAATTTTGGTTTGATCCCAATAGAAATCATCTTTGTTTGTAACATGATCATCAATACGTGTACCTAGTTGTCTTTTTGTCTCTCCCACATACGTTTCTAGGCAGTCTTTGCACTGAAATTTGTAAACAACACCAGTTCTGCTCAATTTGTCTAGTTGGTCCTTGCCTAATTTTACTATTGAACTTAATGACTTGGAAACTCTTGGAAGAGTGTGAATATCGTTGTGTTTGAACAGAGCATTACATTTTTCGAATAAACGTTCGTGGTATGGGATACGGATTTTGTCCTGGCCGGCATATAAGATTTGATTGCGAAGTATTCATTCTGCTCTGTTCATAAGATCTTTTGAATGATGTAATCTGGTTTTTATACATTCATCAGTGAAATCTTCAGGATAATCGTTATCTAAAAGGAGTTGTTTTATAAGCGACAAATTAGAGGAATGAAATTTTTTTTGTGAAAGTGATGTGGCTCTGTCGACTAGATTGAACACTATGTTCCTCTTTTGGTTCATAGTATGATTGGATTTCGAATTCAAAGTCCTGCCTGATGACGTTGGCTTTTGATACCAGTTGGTGATGATTTTTTCATCCTCTCGGATCAGAGATATGTCAAGAGAATTGATGGTGTTGTTGTTTTCGATCTAATGTGTGAACTGTAGATGCTCACTGTAACTGTTGAAAACATTGGGACTACATCTACATGTTCTTTCTCCACACACATTAGAGTGTCGTCGACATATCTATAAACAAATAGAGGTGTGCAATCGTGTTCATTTTTCAATTTACGCAAGCATGAAGTTTCCAAATCATCCATAACAATGCCTGCGAAAAGTGGAGAGATGGGTGATCCTATCGGACTACCAAAGATTTGTTGATAAATTTGATTATTGAATTGAAAAAATGTGTTGTCAAAAAGGAACTCACAAGGAGTACCCAGGGGTTGTGGAACACGGATTTTGCCGAAACTCTGAGGATAGTCTCCTTCTAGCACCAAAAGATGGAACCCAGAGCTGCACTTGCAAAAGCCCAACCGTTTTCAAGCTGTAGCCTATGACATTAGCATTGCCCATATGGGCCCGTGTTCAGGGAAGATATATATAGATATACTCGTAATGCTAATGTTATGAGCTACAGCTCGAAAACGGTTGGGCATTTGCAAGTGCGGCTCCGGGTTCCATCGTTTGGTGCTAAAAGGAGACTATCCCCAGAGTTTGAGCTTAATCCGTGTTCCACAACCCCTGGGTGTTCCTCGTCAGTACATTTACAAATCCCATCAAACGGTATGTTAGACTTATTATGTATATCTGGAAATCTGCGGTCAAGCGCCTCTAGCACTAACCAACATAGGATGTTTGTAAACAGAGAGCTAACGTCGAGAGAAAGGAGTATATGATCTTTTGGGATCGTTAAAGTCTCCGACCGTTTCTTCAATTCGAAGCTATTGTCGATTCGTGATGCAGGTGGTTTGATACATTTTTTAGCTCTTTATATAAAACGGAAGCAAGAAAATGAGTAGGGCTATTGACTGTCGGAATAATTGGTCTGAGTGGAACATTTTCTTTATGAATTTTTGGTAAACCATAACAACGAGATAAGTTGGTGTCCGTCTGTGAGAGCATTATTGTGATATTTTCTAGACAAAGAGTTCAAATCGTTCTAACTTCCTAGTATTTTATGTACTTTTGCTTGTGAATTCTTGAGTGGATTATTTCTGATCGGAACGTATACTTTTTTATCGCTCAACAAAGTGTTCATTTCATTGGTGTAATCCGACTCATTCAAACAGACGTTGACATTGCCCTTATCTGCACGTGTGGAAAAAAAATCTAAATTTTGTTTCAAGAAGTGCTTAGTGAAGCTCAATTTTTTCGTGAATATCTTATCTTCAGGAGAAATGTGCCTTTGCTTATTATTTCCAGTGTAAAGGATATTCGTAATCTTGTGACCGATGTTATCTTTCTCCTTGTTATTCAGGATTTTGAATTTCAAATCCAATCATACTATGAACCAAAAGAGGAACATAGTGTTCAATCTAGTCGACAGAGCCACATCACTTTCACAAAAAAAATTTCATTCCTCTAATTTGTCGCTTATAAAACAACTCCTTTCAGATAACGATTATCCTGAAGATTTCACTGATAAAAGTATAAAAACCAGATTACATCGTTCAAAAGATCTTATGAACAGAGCAGAAAAAATACGTTGCAAAAAATCTTATATGCCGGCCAGAACAAAATCTGTATCCCAAACCACGAACGTTTATTCGAAAAATGTAATGCTCTGTTCACACATAACGATATTCACACTCTTCCAAAAGTTTCCAAGTCATTAAGTTCAATAGTAAAATCAGGCAAGGACCAACTAGACAAATTTAGCGAAACTGGTGTTGTTTATAAATTTCAGTGCAGAGACTGCCCAGCAACGTATGTGGGAGAGACAAAAAGACAACTAGGTACACGTATTAATGATCACGTTACAAACAAAGATAGAAAGTCCGTAGATTCAGTTCATAGACTGAAAGATAAAGATGATTTCTATTGGGATCAAACCAAAATTCTTGACACAGAAAAAAATTGGAAAAAACGGTTGATTTCTGAAATGATCCATATTAAATTCGATGAAAACTGCATCAATAAAAAAGGCGATATTCTAAATCTCAGTCGAATATATCACCCGTTGTGGGCAACGGCTGACGAAGCTCGTTGACCCCGGCTCTCTTTCTCTCTCCCACATGCACTACTTTTCATACATATGTCACCTACTGTATGCTGCGATCGCGCTAATATAAATATGAGTGTAAAATGAGACCGATCACTCATTCTATTTACCTGTATCGACAGGAGCTAGACGTTATGTCTGTGCTCTATCATAAGATCGTTCAAAAATATCATGACGATCTAAAGAATCACGTAAGTTGCGCATCTTCAATATTTACACATCCATCATTGGTAAAAAATTCCATATCTCATATCTTTATATGTCATAACAGAAACCTGGAGCCTGATGAGGTCCACGAAACCTAGTGGACGAAACGTAGCAATAGAATTTCTTTCGTGAAATTTTGGGAATTCATTTAGTTCCCCGCCGTCTTTCAAGATCGATGAGACAAAATAATCAACTCACATATTAAACTTCAAGAACGAAAAATTTACAAAATTACTCATGCTATACACGATGTGTTCGCAGGTACAACATCATGCCAAAATCGAGGTAACAGAGCGACCTCACCAATGTTTACACTCTGCAGAGACGAGCCGTCGATGCTTGCAGATGTGTGCGTGTGTGCCGATGACATGGCGTGACGTGACGCAAGCTGTGACGTAAACATCACCTGATGATGCCAATGTCTCTCTCGCTCGCACGGCGATGGGCGTCGCCATGGAGATGAACCGACGAGCCGTGCACCGATGTGCAGCTGCAAACCGGGGCGCGAAGCCGCCCTCGATGAAGCCACGCTGCAGCCGATGCCTGTACGACAACGTGGCTGCGAGGGAACTTCATCCACGGCACCATGATTGCGGTGGGACCATGAGCTCGTCCACCTAAAAACACACGTGGATTCGCAGCTCGTCGCCCAGGACCTCGGTCACCTCATACGAATGGTTCATTTAAACCGCCCAATCGACACAGAGCAAATAGATCATCCGATTCCGAGGAGGACGAAGGGGTAAGAAGTGAATGACCGAGGCTCAGGCGCCGAGCTGCTCGGAAGTTCTCGGATGCTCTCATTATGCTCTCATTCCGCCCCCTTTGCTTGACTTAGTCAAGCAAGACTGGACAGTATCTCACATGAGTTTCGAAATTCGAAATTTGGGGGTACGACTGAGAAATATGAGCGATCGAGTAACTCATCAAATGTCAAAAATCGAACATATGAGAAAAATCAACTGATTTCAAGTTCATTAAGAAACAGAAAAAATGTACAATAAAAATACAACCGAGTTAACAATTTGAAAATAAATCTGATTCACAATCAAAAACATATTGAAAGATCACTTTGGAATTTATGATTAGACTCAAATCAAAAAACTCAAAAATGAACAAAATTGCTCGGCTCGCGTTGAGCTCAAGATTCAGAATTGGTGCTACGCCTAATCGTTGAAATCGTGACGTAGTCACAAGTGATTATGCGCATGGCGCAGTTTAACGGAGGGACAAAAATTCAAGAATGAAGGATCGCACTCCTATATGACTCTCAGTTTTTCAAAAGGTATCACGATGAAGGATGGCGCAGGTCTCCCTTCTCATCCTCCATCTTTCGAGATTCCAGGCCACCACTGAAGATTCGAATAATCGTGACTCTACCAGGAATGCGATCTGATGATAAAAAAATGTCAAACGTGCCATCAACGCAGTGTAATCGGAGTGAGAAAAGGTGTCTGTAGATGTCGGGTGTCGCGAGATTCAGTTGTCATCATCCCGTTGTTCTTGATGCATCATGGCTGGACGATCTCCATCATCTTGTTGAATCGGTGGCAATTTGACGAGCTTGCAAAGCGCTCGTCGGTAGGTGGGTGTTGCGGTCTTGAGGTTGACCACTCTGACTAGGCCGTCTTCACCAGGGTGAAGAGCGGTGACTCGAGCAAGCGGCCATTCCGTTGGTGGAGTTAGCTCATCCTTCATGAGCACAAGGTCACCCACTCTCAGGTGGTCTTGAGCGTCGTGCCATTTTTCTCGTTGTTGGTATAGGTTCATGACTTCCTTCCTCCATCGTGCCGAAAAATGGTTCCTCATATCTTGTATCAAGTGCCATCTGGAAATATGAGACTTTATAAAGTCCTGATCATCAAACGGCTCAGGAATAGCCGACATGACTCTACCAATGATAAAATGACCAGGTGTTAAGGCAACGAGATCGTCACCGTTCGGGCTGATTGGGCAAATGGGGCGTGAATTGAGGCAAGCTTCGATTTGAGATGTTAACGTGGCAAACTCTTCAAATATCAAGATCGAATTACCCGCAACCCGTTTGAGATGATATTTGAAACTCTTGCCCGCAGCTTCCCACAGTCCACCGAAATATAGAGCTCTAGGTGGTGTGAAGTGCCATTTGATTTCGTCTTCGGCAAGTAAGGATGCTACTCCTTTCGAGAACGATGATGCTTCGCTGAACACTTGTTTAAGCTCGCGGCTTGCTCCGGTGAATTTTTTGGCATTGTCACGATATATCTGAAACACGACCTCTTTTAGACACAAAACGCCGAGCAGCAGCAAAAGAAGCAAGTGTAGTGAGATCCGATACAACCTCAATGTGACTCGCGTTCGTGAAGATGCAAACGGAAATTGCTAAATAACCTTTCACCGATTTTGCCCCTCGAGCACGCGAGAACAAGACGTGAATCGGTCCTGCCAAGTCTACCCCAACTGCTTCGAAGGCCATACGAGGCGTGATCCGAACAGCTGGCAAAGGAGCCATCTGCTGGAGCGAAGGCCGAGCGCCGAAACGCGCACAACGAAGACACAACCTGTAGACACCTTGAACAAATCTGACAATACGCGGAATCCACGCCCAACGAAATAGTTCACTGATCATGAGCTGTACACCACCATGCAAGGTATCTCGATGCAGTTCCTCCACCAATCGACGAATGAAATTACTACGCGCTGACAAGATGATTGGATGTCTTTCTGCATACGATAGATCAGCATTCTGATACCGACCACCTACTCTGGAGATTCCTTGAGGACACAAAAACGGCGCAAGACGACGTAGTTTGCTTTCTATCGGTAAAGGACGTTTGTTCTCGAGAGCGTCAATTCCACCTGCATAGTAGCGTCTCTGTACAGTTTTGAAGATTGCGAATTTTGCGGCACGACGTTCATCACGGGTGAGAAATGAAGTATTTCGATCACGTTTCTTTCGAGCAGCATTGAATTTCCAAAGATAGATGAATACAACAATTCGAATGTGCTTGGGAAATGACGACAATTTTTCCAGTGGCTCTAATACGTGAGGATTCATGTTGTTGTCTTTACAAACAGCTAAATTCACGCAGACCTCCAAATCATCTTGCGACCCGGGGCTAAATCGCGACGGCCATTGAGAAGAATCTTTAGTAAACCAATGCGGCCCGTACCACCACAACTCAGAATTTTTCAATTCCTGAACAGTTTTCCCCGGGTTGCGAGGTCTGCGCAGTTGGAACGTGATTCCATTTTGCTGAAGGCAACGATTGTTGAATTTTGCTGACTCTAATTGCGACAAATGTTTCCCAGCGAAATGGTAGTCCGGCTATCCAATCAAGTGCTACTTTTGAATCCGACTAACAAAAAATTGCTGATGCACGATCCTGAAGTCAAGGCTCTACGTTTTTCATCAATTGTACAAGTAATAGTGCTGCACACAGCTCAAGACGTGGTAAGAACTGTGTTTTTATCGGAGCCACCCTATTCTTCGACATCAGCAAGGATGATGACTCCCAGGAACTACCAAATAGATCGCAACTGAATTTGCAGACATCGATACATCGGCGAATCCATGCAATCCCCAAACCGTAGAACTCGAAATACCCTGCCACCTGGGGACACGAATTGACGACAACTCTAGCATCAGCTTTCGCAGCTTGATCCACTCACAAGGGGAAGTCCAACCTTGTGGAACACGAATGTTGATGAAACTCTGGGAATCATCTTGTTTTGGTGAGAAATGGAGGTATCTCTAAGGGTTTGATCCCATGGGCCTCCTATCCCGAGATACAGCTATGGAGGTTAGCCTTGTTAGTATATCTATATAAACGACTTTTCAACATGAGCCTATATTGGCAATGCTAATCTCCATAGCTGTATCTCGGGATAGGAGGCCCATGGGATCAAATCCTTGGAGATACCTTCATTTCTCACCAAAACAAGATGATTCCCAGAGTTTTATAAGGATCCGTTTTCCACAAGGTTGGACCTCCCCTTGTCAGTTAACAAGTCTCCTCTAATGGGTGAGTCCCAATCCAATTTTCGCAGCCACAGTTCCAGTCATAAAATTTTTCGTCGGACAAGAAACGGAACGAGCCAACCTAACGGATCGAACAACTTGGAAATTCCAAACAAGATGGTCCTCTTTGTTACAGCATCAACTTTCGCCGGCCGTGGAAAAAAATTCGTCCGAATTTGTCGATCGCTTAATTCCGAGAGTTGAAACGACTTCATCTTTTCCAACGTCGAGCTCGATCTCTGGCTTGGACTCCACCCCTTGTAGTAGCTTGGATTCATTTGCCGCCCACTTATCGAGAGGAATTTTCGCTCTTTGCAAAATAGCAATCAATTGATTGCGAGCGTCTAGAGCTTGTTCATGGATATCCCCACCACCATACGTGTCATCAACATAGCGGAACAACAACAAGATGCTAGCCGCGAGTGGGAATTCTTCTCCGAATTGTTCCGCTAGAAAAATCAGTGCTTGATTTGCCAAGTATGGCGCACAAGCTGTTCCGTAAGAGCCTCGACAAGAAGTTTCCGCGCCTGTCCGCAGTCCGCGCGGCCGCAAAAAAAATACATGGGAAGTAATGGGAAGAGTGGGGGTAGGTCTGCCCGTGGCTTGCTCCAATGTTCACGCATGCGCGCTCCACTCCCATTGCTTTCCATGTATTTCTTTCGCGGCCACGCGGACTGCGGATAGGCGCGGAAACTTCTAGTCAAGGCCCTAAGTCACCGTTGTCATGATGTATTCGACAACTTTTTGAGAGTTCGAGCCTCCCCTCAAAATACGTTATAGATGTCAGTCGTATGAGAGTACTCGAATTCGTCGAAACATTCTCACTATATCCGTTGAAAATGCATATTTGGAAGATCTCCATCGAGTGATTATGAGGACAATATCAATTTGTAATTTCGGGCCGGGTAGTAAATAATCATTGATACTTTTTCCGTTACTTGTCCGTTGAGAAGCGTTGAAAACTACCCGAATTTCGTCGCTCCCACGTCGAAAAACTGCGTGATGTGGTAGGTAGACGACAGGCCCCGACGTTTGTGTATCAGCTGCTCGCTCCATGTGGCCAAGCTCCTCATATTCGTTCATGAAGTTAGTGTATGCTGTCTCCAAATGCTGACTGCGTCGACGGGTCCTCTCAGATCGCAGTAAGAACGCAACAGCAATGTCCCTCGAATCATGAAAGAGAGGTATTCCAGTTTGTGATAGTGGCAGCCTGACTACAATTCTGCCATCAAAATCAAATGCTACTGTTGATTTAAAACATCCTTCACAATATCCGTCATCTGGGGATGGGCGACGCGATGAGTTTAGAATTTCCTCAATTTCCCAGAATTTTTTAAGCTCTTTTGACAACGGGTCGTTCACTGGAACGTGAAAACAAGAAACGCTACTATTCGAGTTTGAAGTGGGTGTGTTACCCGTAAGAATCCACCCAAACACCATTTTTGAGCAACAATCGAATCATTTTGAGATTGTTGGATACCTGGCAGAAGTATTTGCGAATACACATCGGCTACAAGAACACAATCAACTTTTTGAGGTGAAGCGAATGCGAGATCTGCAAGTGTCGAGTTTCTGATGTATAAGCAATGACTTACGTCAACATACTCAGCTGACAAAACCCTAGAGAGTTCAAACAGTACGAGAGCTGAAAATCGCATTTCGAAACTTGCACGTAACTTTGCTTTCAAAACAAGTGAAGCTCCTGCTCGCACAGTGAGCCCTGATTTGCCTCCGAGAAAACTAACATCTTGTGTAATTTTGTAAAGCGGTAAACCTAAAGCTTTGACAACGCGATCGGCAGCAAACGATCGTTCTGCACCTGGATCTATAAGCGCGCGGACCTCTATTAATTCTCGTGATAATGATTGCAAGGTGACTCTGGCTGTCGCCAGAAGACACGATTTTCCCAGAAGTACCGTGCTTTCTAGGACGTGTGTAGACTTATCAGGCGGTTTGGATTGACCGCCTGTTTTCGCAGGTTTTTCTGGATTTCTTGTATATAAATGTTTCCTTCTGGCTGTGCGGGAAGTTCCAAAGTGTGCGTGAATATTAACTTTTCGTACTCGTTTGGCAACTTGTGCGGAAATTGACCTTCTCGCACTTGTTGCGTAATATACTATTCCTAGGCATGAGAGTCCCGATACCATCAAAATACTGTATGGTACACTGTAAGTTGATGGTTTTGTAGCTTTCCTCATATGGACTGATTGATAATCCTCAACTCTGCTGCAGTATCTTGGCAATATTGAGGTCGAAAAATGGTCTATGAATGCTATCGTCCCAGTCATCACGTAGAGGACACAGTAGTCCAGGGGAATTAGACTGACGGAGGGCTGTTTCGGGTAAAAATTAAAGAATAAAGTTTAAAAATACGACCGTATCGAGCGAGACATCAAGATATTGCATCTAAGCTTGGTGACGACGCGGTGTGGGAGGAGTTGTTTCAAAAGATTCATGAAGTTGGGAAGAGTGCTTTTCTGACCTCTGGGGAAGCGGCTATTGAGATTACAGTAGAATGTTGTTATTCAAACTTGTAGCAAAAACTCAGATGCAAATTTTGCTTTTCGCAAGGTATCTCTATCTTTTTTTGTTAATGCATGAATCGAGGAAAAGTGTCAAGAACGTAATTTTCTCACCATTCATTTTCTCGGAAAATTCAAATAGAAGACTCTTTTCCTTCCCGTGAGGAGTTAATCTTGATGCCATATATTCAATCTCGAGGTTAATTGTTTATTAAAAAACGGCCAATTTCTAGCAACAATTTCCTCGGCTTCTGCCATAGTTGAAGCGCTGCACTTTGGTAGAAAAACACTAGCAGGTCTATAGAATAAAATGCAGCTTCAACCTGATGGGTTTTGGCATTTTGACTAATTTAATTCCATTGTTTTCCGCAAAGTATAATTTTTATCGTATAAACAAATTGAATGACTTGCCCATGAATGGTTATCTCCGGATATCGACCACAGATTCTGGTAGCTGCTATTCTTAGACGAATCAAAAAAAATCCAATCTCCCAGCATTAGGGGCTGAGTTACGTTTTTTTCTTCAAATCGTAGCTGCTCGACCAATGACATTTGAAAAATGACCTTGGAATATAGCATTAAGATTGAATTGATCAATCTGTCAAAAAATTGACAGGTCATTAAATAATCAACTCTATTCAGGAAGCATGTGTAAATGTATGGAGTGTATAGAGCAGTGCCCGCACGCTCACCGGAGGGAGAGTGGGCGAAGCCGGAGAGATGCTGTAAGCAGCGCGAGAGTGAACTGAATCGCGCGCTTCAAATCGGGATATGCCTTGATAATCATCGATATCTCCAAAACTTATTGAGCAAATTCGGCCAATTTTTTTTTATTCTCGGGTAGCTCTCCAGAAAAATAGCACTGGCGTTACCGTCATCCTTCTAAATAGATATTGTTTGTCGGAAACAAATACTCTTCGACTTGGGATGGACATTATAGCAATTCCTTGGGTGTGTTTTTCATCAGTGCCAACTATGTCAATAGTATTAGAGCCGCAGGTAACATTCTTATACTTTCCAGGCTTCAGGGGTGAAAATGTCAATTTCGTCGCCTGTAGTCAACCGAACTCCGACTCCCGGATCCGTCGGGACGCATGTACAGAGTTCTTTGCTTCAAATTCTTCTTCAATCTCTTCTCTTCAAATTCTGCTCAATTGGATCGAATCTATGCAGAAAAATCCGCTGCAGTTGTACGAAAGGATGCACGGCTAAGACGTGTACGTGTAGAAAATATGGATTGCGCTGTTCGAGTTCATGTTCTGGTTGTTGTGGTGAATCTTGTACTAATATTGAAATCGAGAATATCCCTGAAAATTATATTGATATTCTAGGTACAGGACAACTTGAACCCCGTTTGATCGATAGTCCACCAGATGATTTGATAGATGTTATACAAAGTATGGAATATGACAATGAGCAGGTTGCTTGTGAATTGAATGTTCCGTGTTAATCTGATGAGGAAGATGAAGTGAAGACGAGAATCAGAGATTGCGAGATTTTGTATGGAACCTGAATTTTGGGGGCAACCAAAGCCCATACATTAAGATAATGTCATGTAGCACGTATTATGTAATTATAATCGTAACGGAATCATTGTTACTCTTATCAATAAATAAATTACGGAATTTTCAACGAGAAATTGTTATAAGAATCTTAAAAAAACCATGCCACTATTGATAGATGGAACTTCTCAAGATTCCAGAAACAGTGCTAGTCTCGAGCAGATGATGTCCATTTAAAAGAATGATAGTAATGCGAATGCTATTTTTTTGGAGAGCTACCCGGGGATGAATAAAAATGGTTGAATTTGCTCAATAAGTTTTAGAGTTATCGATGATTTTTAAGGCATGTCCCCATTTGAAGCGCGCGATTCAGTTGACTCTCGCGCTGCTTACAGCCTCTCTCCGGCTTTCCTCACTCTCCGTCCGGTAAGCGCGAGGGCACTGCTCTATACACCCCATAATTTTACACATGCTTTCTGAATAGAGTTGGTTATTTAATGACCTGTCAATTTTTTGACAGATAGATCAACTCAATCTCAATGCTATATTTCAAGGTCATTTTTCAAGTGTCATTGGTCGAGCAGCTACGATTTGGAGAAAAAAAACGTAACTCACCCCCTAATGCTCGGGGGTTGAAGTTTTTTTTAAATTCGTCAAAAAATAACAGCTACCAGAATCCGTGGTCGATATTTGAAGATAATCATTCATGGGCAAGTTATTCAATTTGTTTATACGCTAAAAATGACACTTTGCGGAAAACAATGGAATTAAATTACTCTAAATGCCAAAATCCATGAGGTTGAAGCTGCATTTTATTCTATAGACCTGCTAGTGACATTCTGCCAAAGTGCAGCGCTTTAACTATGGCAGAAGCCGAGGAAATCGTTGCTAAAAATTGGCCGTTTTTCAATAAACAATTAGGCTCAAAATGAAACTCGCCAAGGTACATATCCAGGAAAAAATACATGTGCATATGGCATCGAGATGAACTCCTCACGGGAAGGAGAAGAGTCTTCTATTTGAATTTTCCGTGAAGATGAATGGTGAAAAAATGACGTTTTTGACGCTTTTCCTCGATTCATGCATTAAAAAAAAAGATAGAGATACCTAGTAAAAAGCAAAATTTGCATCCGAGTTCTGGCTACAAGTTTGAATCACAACATTCTACTGTAATCTGAATAGCCGCTTCCCCAGAGGCCAGAAAAAAACTTTTCCCAACTTCATGAATTTTTTTAAACTTCTCCCACACCGCATCGTCACCAAGCTTAACTGCAATATCTGGATGTCCCGCTCTATACGATCGTATTTTCTAACATCATTCTTTAGTTTTTCCCCGAAAGAAGTCTTATTCTCCTGGACTACAACGCCAACCCTTGATTGGGTCCCTCTAGATATTTATAGAACAAGGTTGTTTCGATGATTCCACAATAATTCTTGTCCAGTCAGACGAAAGAATCTGAGGAAATCCTGAAGATAATCTCATCACTAGATCATTTAATTAATCACATGGATGACTTGAGATTATTTCCTCGTTCTTGTTGGGGCTCGGAAATGTACAGTTTTCTGTGCTTTCGTCCTGAATATTCTTCCAGAACAACATATCTCGAGGGGGGGGGGGGTGTAGGACTTCGTCATCTACCAGAAGGAACGGTCTCGAAGGAGTTGAGAATGTGCCCATTGCTCTGGAATTCGACGATGTGATATCGGTACTTTTTTATCAGCAGTTGGGCCCGCATTGTTGATCCATGAGACTGCATTAGGAGCAAACTACCCAATTTCACGTGAACTTATGAAGCAGGGTCTGAATAATAGACAACGAACCCACAACTCTTCATTAGCGCACAAAGTAGTTACTCTAGGGGTAGACGGAATGTAAACGTTCTCATATATTCTAAATAAAAATTCATCTCCAAGTTCTCGGCAGAGATTCACGGGCACGAATTCACGCTTGTAGTTGAAATGGGCATTTCTCAGAAACATCCAGGGTATTTACAGATTGTCAGCAGGAAACATTTTCACCAAGGATTCATTACTTGCCTGTCATCCATTGCTGAATTCACAGTGCTCAATGTGAAATTTGGAATCAAATGGGTTTCAGCTCTCTTAGCAACGGTGACTTAGGATTAGGCTTGGAATCCTGTGTAATAGTCCCTGATCGTATTTCGGATATTTCCGGAGTGAGAAAAACTAGGTTGCCCTGACATTCATGGTTCTCCGATAGATTCGCACAACTCAATATCTTCCCGGAGCCCAGTGCCGATCACAAAATTCTCAGCGGCTACTCTCAGTGTCGCGGCTGTTCTTAAGATACTGAAGAATGATAGTAGTAGGCTGTGCTGCGATCAGTTTTCAAGGTGGAGATAGTAAGGTTTCCGACCATGGATCTAATATTCTCGACTCTTTCCCAGCACTCATCACCTTCTCTCGGCTCAGGATCAGTCTCAGAGCTCATTACTGCTATTCTTGGCTCAGAGATTAGGCGTTGAATATTGCTATACTCTCTCTCATGTGCCCAAGTGATTTCAGATCGGCAGCATAGTTCTTTTTCACCTAGAATACACCATCCCTTGCTCAATTTGCACTGATCTCCAGCTTTTTCTGTGCGATAGTTGATCTCGAATCTCTCTAAGGCAATGCTCAGACTTGGGATTTGGCTCGGGATCCTGTTCAATGCTTCTGAAAGGCACTCAACATTTCTGTGACCTCGTCGCATATTGAATTCCGTGACGAGACCGATGAATCTGGGAATATTGATTTTCGCTCGTTTCTGATGCTGACGAGACGTTTTTTAGTCAAACAGATCAGAATTGGTCTCAACTCCTTCTACTGCAATTTCAAAAGTCTCGTTCAGGCTCAAAACCTCGAAGTTTGATGGGAGAATGTATTGCGAAGTTTTTGAGGTAGCAGTAGGATCCTCTCCGACATGGAATCCATTACTCTCGACTAGTCCACAGCGCTCAACACTCTTCCCCGGCTCAGAATGAATCTTGGAGCTGATCGCGGTGGTTTTCAGACCTGAGGTTAGGCTTTGAATATCGCTATTGACAATCAGAATGTACTCCGAATAATTTTAGATCGTCGGTATACTTCCCAAGGGGGAAATAACTAATATTCCATACTGTAGATACTTGGCTTATAACTGTACGTACTTGCTCGTACCTGTAGATACTCGCAATAGTAATTCCTGCTACCTACACAGTACGGAATGGGTATGTGATGGATTTTGGAGAGGCGCTCCAAATGCACGCAACAGTAGTTGCCAGTATGTGACGGGTACTGAACAAGTACGTGACGGATTCTGGAGCCCTCGCTCAGGTAGCCGCATGGCAGTAAATTCGTGTATGTGCCAAGTACGGATCGAGTACGTGACGGACTCTAAGAGCGGGTGACGGGGTACCATGAGGCAGTAGTTGCCAGCACGTAATAGGAACGGGACAAGTATGTGACGGACTCCGTGAGCGCAGCTGGTCTGATTCAACCTACCTTGAATGCCGGTGTCTCCTGCTACCATTGACTTAGTACAGAAACCAACCAAATTTTGTAAATTTGCTTGTTGTAACCGAGTTCTCGTTATAACCGAGCTCGTTATAATCGAGTTCTACTGTATAACCAAAATCGGTGACCAAAAATGGTGATAGTTGAGAGGAATCTTGGAAAAAGTATTATCTAGTTTAATGCTGACAAAAAAAGATGATTTTCGTATGAAGATATCATTCCTATAGGTAAGGTATGGAATAAGTTAGCTTATAAGTGGAATATCCCAACTTCAACGGAGTGTAGTATTTTACCTTCTCGTTTAGGATAATTCACACCGCCATGAATTTTCGAACAGTCTCTCGCGATCCAAACATTGGTGTGCATATTTTTTTAATCCGCAAATTAATTGGTAGTCTTATGAATTGGAGGATTGATGTATGGATGTCAGAACGATTCCTAGCTATTGTTACGGATTAAAGTATTTCCTTTTGACCCCATCAGTCCCACACTTTTTCAATCATCCAAATTTTCGTTCAATAATTCTCATATTCTGATGATAATATCTCCGTCTTTGATGTGCTACAGATCTGGTGTCGATCCCTGTTAATTTCGAAGGGTCTGAGGAGACGAGGGATGGATCAAAATTTCTTTGCTTGGATCAAAATTAGTTCTGCGGATGTATTGTCTACTTACCGTCAAATTGGGTAATTTTGGTACACGTGGGGTAACTTTGGTACACTCTCAGAAGTCTTGTACAACGCTCAGGAGCAACTCAGTTAATTTCACAGCACTCCAATCAAATTCTTTTATCAATTCTAATACTATGGAATCCTATTTATTGCTCCTGGAACGTACGACAAGCCTTTGGAGGGTGTACCAAAGTTACCCCACTATTCCAAAATTACCCAATTTGACGGTATTTAGTAAAGCTTTGCAAAAGGATTTCCTCACGATAAATATCACCAATATTTCATCATATCTTCATAATAGACAAATCGCAATCATTAAAAACACTTCTTTCTACCTGCCAATCTTTACTCAGCATGAGTTATCGATTCGAAACCGAACGTACTCATTACGAATCTAGTTATCCTGATTGTGCTTACCTGAATCGGTGGGCTCAAATGTCTGAAAAGTTTGATAAAATAAGGGAAAATAGACTTGAAACTTACAGTGCCACTCCGCTGTATGTATGAGGTATGATTAGTAACAAGTATGTTCAAGGCTGATCAAGATACTGTACCAAATTCACTAATTTTCATCCGTCATCTTCGAGTTGAAATATGTTCTTCTGTAACACTTGTTCAATGAAGCATCCGGGGAAGGACAGCATACTCACGAGAACTCTGATTTATATCAATCCACCCACTACTAGTGAAAATATAAATTTCTGAGCATAAAACTTATGACGATGGCTCTGGGAACATTTGAAACGTCAAACAAGATTTGATGTTAATCCTTGTGTTAATACCAATATCATTCAGAGGTTCATAATTTGAGACAGCAAGAATGTATGTATGGGTACCCTCAATGATTCATTATCTCATAAGTTTCGCCAAAACACTCATGTGCATGAAATCAGATGCAGACGATTTTAATTCGAGACTCTCTTTGTGGGTCAATTCCTTTCAGATGCATGTATAATAACGGTACGTGGATTCGCGAACTTTGTGACCTTCCCCAAGGATCAACCAAAATAGACTTTGTGGAGTACGATTGAAGAGTTATGATATCAAATCCGCGGGACAGCATTGCATACCCACCTTTTCTTTCTGCTTTAGCTTTAATTTATTCATTCATTTATTCATTGAAATTTGATGCCATTTCCATTAGGAAATTATCGATCACGATTTGACCATCCAATTACTTGTCAATGCAAAAACGTATGTAGCTCACATCACGAAGGAGAATGACCTACCCATAGAGTTCAAAAAACCAACTCCTTTGGCCATCTATGACATCCTCAATGCTTCCATCCTGAAGTGTAATTTCTCATTACTTTGACCTCACAATCTAGGTACGTTATGAAACTATGAACAGTCCTAAAGTGCCATTTTTCAAATTACGTAATCATCACTACGTGATAATTACGTAGCAGGAGACACCGTCATTCAAGGTAGGTTGAATCAGACCAGCTGCGCTCACGGAGCCCGTCACATACTTGTCCCGTTCCTATTACGTGCTGGCAACTACTGCCTCATGGTACCCCGTCACCCGCTCTTAGAGTCCGTCACGTACTCGATCCGTACTTGGCACATACACGAATTTACTGTCATGCGGCTCGCCGAGCGAGGGCTCCAGAATCCGTCACGTACTTGTTCAGTACCCGTCACATACTGGCAACTACTGTTGCGTGCATTTGGAGCGCCTCTCCAAAATCCATCACATACCCATTCCGTACTGTGTAGGTAGCAGGAATTACTATTGCGAGTATCTACAGGTACGAGCAAGTACGTACAGTTATAAGCCAAGTATCTACAGTATGGAATATTAGTTATTTCCCCCTTGATACTTCCTCTCCATCTAGAACTCACTATTGAATATGAATCTTCTATATGAATCCTCTATCGGTAAGTGACACCATCACACGTACTTCTATTCATCCCTCCACACTTGATACTGTGTACTGCCATAAAAGGCCCACGGGCATCCTGTTACAGATCATTGCACGCTCAATTCTGCAAGCTACCGTCTAATCCATGAATATCAGTGGATTTCGACTGCTTGCAATCAGTTTAAGTATATCTGTCGCAGGCTCTTGGTGAAATCAGCCTTTTCATGAAAATCCTAGGCTCTTCATGAAGAGCCGGCCAATCGTGTCAGCGCTCATCCCTTTCACTTCCTTACACCATCGGCCTAGCCTTTTCGTGAAAAGGCTGACTCGTCCAGCCTTTTCGTGAAAAGGCCAAGTCGGGTTAGGCTCTTGGTGTACAGCTGGGCGGAACCGCTATTGCCGTCGAGCAAAGTCAACGTCGCTCGCGGTCCAAGCTGTCATATCAACTTATCTTTTGGAATTATATGCAGTTGATGATAAGTCGGTATTGGTGATATGTTTACAATTATATTCAATTATTGAGAAATCGATGATATATTTGATTGAACATTGATTTTCATATTGATATCCCCTATCTATGATGAATACTTTGATATGAATTAATTAACTGAGGGATAAATAATATTCTTCGACTGTACATGAATAAATTTTTGTCTCACATGCCCTTACGAGAAAATAATTACCGGTTATACCACCCGGTCCCGTACCCGCGGGGACATCCCTGTGGGTTCCCTCGCGGGATTTAGACCCAGAAAAATCCCCGTGGAACACTCATGGGGACTCACCGCCTTAATTTGCACATTGAACGGTGACGATTGAACTTGGGCAATTTTTGTTTAGGAAACAAAATTATTCATGAAAATTGAAAAAATCAGGAACAAATAGAAGAGCAGGCGCGGCGTTGTTGAGATCATACAGATTGAGGTTGCATTATATACTTTATGGTTGATTCAGTCGTGACCACAACAACGCCGCGCCTGCTCTTCTATTTGTTCCTGATTTTTTCAATTTTCATGAATAATTTTGTTTCCTAAACAAAAATTGCCCAAGTTCAATCGTCACCGTTCAATGTGCAAATTAAGGCGGTGAGTGCCCATGAGAGTTCCACGGGGATTTTTCTGGGTCCAAATCCCGCGAGGAAACCCTCAGGGATGTCCCCGCGGGTATGGGACCGCGTGGTATAACCGGTAATTATTTTCTCGTAAGGGCATGTGAGACAAAAATTTATTCATGTCGTACAGTCGAAGAATATTATTTATTCGACAGTTAATTAATTCATATCAAAGTATTCATCATAGATAGGGGATATCAATATGAAAATCAATGTTCAATCGAATATATCATCGATTCTCAATAATTGAATATAATTGTAAACATATCACCAATACCGACTTATCATCAACTGCATATAATTCCAAAAGATAAGTTGATACGACAGCTTGGACCGCGAGCGACGTTGACTTTGCTCGACGGCAATAGCGGTTCCGCCCAGCTGTACACCAAGAGCCTAACCCGACTTGGCCTTTTCACGAAAAGGCTGGACGAGTCAGCCTTTCCACGAAAAGGCTAGGCCGATGGTGTAAGGAAGTGAACGGGATGAGCGCTGACACGATTGGCCGGCTCTTCATGAAGAGCCTAGGATTTTCATGAAAAGGCTGATTTCACCAAGAGCCTGCGACATATCTACGTGGAAGCTTTCTCGGAGGTTATGTTATAACCTATGATTCAACAACCACATTGCCTGCCACACGTGTTTGAGAATTGCAGACTCCATTCGGCTACCTACGTCAGTCGTCAGGTGGCGACAAGAGCCTCCCACAGCGCAGAGTTCTACTGTACCATCTCAGTGATTTGTTTTGGTTCTGCAAGTTTAAAAGCCCACTCACAAATTCAGAATCGTGTTTCTGCTACAATTTTGTGTATCTTGGAGTGGAAGTGTCAGTGTTCTTCATAGGTACTCATATCTTTTAGGATGCAAGCGCAGGGAATCGAGTTTCAGGACGATCCTGAGGCTCCTCCCTGGTTCAACCGTTTTATGCGTAGGTTTGATGAGCAGAACAGAGAAAATTATAAGAAAGTCGAAATACTTGTGACGCGATTGAATGACCTAGGGCAATGAATTCGTATTTCTCAAAATCAACTCCATGCAGAACTTACAAGGGGGACCCCCGGAGTGCGGGTCACCAAAGCTCACCAGACTTTTTTCACAGCCTTGTACCACCTAGAATATGAAGAACCCAGAGTAGCTCCGTCAAATGGGCCCTCTGTCCGGAGTTACCGCCCATGACATTAGCATTGCCCATATAGGCCCATGTTAGAAAGTGATATATATAGATATACTGGCAATGCTAACATTTTCACTTGTAGCTCTGAACAGGGGGCCTATTTGACAGGACTACTCTGGATTCTTCATATTCTAGGTGGTGCGAGACTGTGAAAAAAGTTTGATGAGATTTGGTGACCCGCACTTCGTGGGTCCCCCTTATTAGTGATGTTCAGTCTCAAGTTAACAGTCTTGCTCAAAATTTGCTTATTGTTGATACGCCTGAAATTCGTATCGCTGGCATTTCTGATGAACTCAAATCTGAACCTGAACAAACAGTCTCTAGAGTTTTAGAATCGATCGGAGTGAAAGAATGCGTTGCTCAAGTGAGTGAAATTTCTGGAGGGTCTCCACATAAAAATGTGGCTGATTCCGTAGCAACACGCAACTCGATTTCACATACAAAAACTTGCTCTACTCATACTTTGGAAATCAAATTATCCTCGACTCTTACGCGAGACAAGATTTTTTCTCGTGTTCCTAAACTCCGAAACATGACTGCGAATTCAATATTTGGAGCTGGTGGAAATGAAAGAGTATATGTTTCGTCGCTCTGGCCAAAACCTGTGTAGGAATCGCTCCGTGCTTCGTGTCAAAAGGGTAAAGATCTAAAGTACTTGCATCCAACTGTCCGCAACAATATCGTATGTATGCGCTCCCAGAAAAATTCGTCTCTCATTCCTGTATTCGCTCCGTCCACCTCTATCTGTCGGCAAAAAGTCTGACTGTAGCGCTCGCGGTGACCGAACACGATACGAAAACACGGGGGCCAGCGGCAGGGTAGCAGCGCGTCAGCTGCATATATATAGGCGTGCGTTATTCCCCAACTTTCGATTCTCCACGATACCATCGTGAATTTTTCATTTTTGATATGAAAAACGAGAGAAAAACTCCTGCTGCGCCCTGTGCGACGTATCCGGCTTTGCCGCTTGAACATCATTCTTACATTGAAAACCCTATTCTGAAAATTCCGCCCTCCCAAACCTCCGTGCCTCTGGGATTACTGTGATCTTTCATGACCCCTCTTGGACCATAAAAAATATCGAAATACACTATTCCGACGTAAAATTTCACGAAGAGCACAATGAAAGTACCAGTTTCGATAGTGATTCTTCCAAAGAATTACGAATATCACCCGGGGTCACGTAGAAATTCAAAACGGACAGTTTTATCGTGTTCCTCGTGGAATTTTACGTCGAAATATTGTATTTTGATATTTTTCATGGTCCAAGAGGAGCCATGAGAAATCACAGTGCTCCCAGAGGCACAGAGGGTGGGGAGGGCGAAATTTTGAGTATAGGGTTTTCAATCTCAAAATGTTGTTCGAGCGGCGAAGCAGGATACGTCGCACAGCGCGCGGCAGAAGTTTTTTCCCGTTCTTCTACATCAAAGATCGAAAATTCACGATGGTATTGTCCTATGGACTCATACTACACCTTATAGCTCTCTGCATTAGCTTACTTGTATATCTATAACCTACTTGTATATCTAGAGGTATACTCCCCAAAACTGCGCGTAACCGCGCCAGTAGAGTTTTCCGTATTTGAGTGCGGAGCTAAAGAAGCGAAAAGAGAGGAAATAGGAAAGAGGGGCGCCGAAAAGAGTCTAAGAGAAAAGGGTCCCTTGGCTTTTCAGGAGGACGCTCGGGACTATGCATGCATAATACAGTGCCTGTTGTGCCCTCAAGCTGGCCGGAGGCTCTGTCGGCCAGCATGTAGTTGTAATAAAGTATATTCACCGTTGATTTGGCTTACTCTTCCTGTCAATTTCTTAGCTCCAGAGTCCAACCCCACCGAATAGGTGACAAATTGGCGACCGTGACAGGACCTGGAGTCGCAGAAGTGTATATCGCGAGTGTATGTAAAACACCTAAGTTATACAGTGAAGGGAAGCCAAAGAGTGACGCGACTGCCATACAGTGGGATGCCTCGCTGAGCCAAGACCCACAGATTGCCGATCTCTTCATTGCAACTACAAAATATGCCGAAAGTGACACGTGAGAAGAGGCTTCTAATAAGCAACTCATGGATATCTTTTGGTGGAGGTCGCAACAAAGCAGATCAGAATCGAGTAAAAATCGCAAAAAGGGCGAGACGCTCAAGGCAGGAATGCAGTGAGTCGTCGCGTGGAGGTGTGAGAGAGATAGAGCGCTAGAAAAAGTCAGCGCTAGGAGGAAGGGCATGACTGCCGCTGCAGGGACCGCTCAGCTTACGGAGCCCTCTGCACGCCACCTCTTACGCGTACCAATGCGGCATTGTATGTTCACTATGAGTAACAGAAATTGGCATATTGATTACATTTTTCATCAACGCAATGCACGAGATGAGTGATAATCACAACATACCTTATAATAGTCAAAGCCATACTATGAATTCGAAGATGATCTTTCCAGTATGAAACCGCAAATGAAAATTAATATTGATGATCAAATGATTGACTACGACTCTGCTTTCAAGATTTGGGAAATATTATCAGAAATAGAATATCGCTGTGAAACTCTGCGAATGAATTCGCCTAGATTGCCGATTGAATATCGAAACTTGCAACAAATGTTGAATGAAGTCATCAATATCAGGAGAAGAATGTGGCATTCAGGAGAAGATATTCAATCTATGATACTCAATTTCGAACTACTCCAACGCAAATCAATGAAAAATCAGGATTTCCATGCTTTAAGTGAATTTGGAACTTTATCAATCATACGAGAAAAGGCTTCGTCCTTAACGAATCAGATGAAATCTGTAGGAATAACCTTCAAAAACCAATATAGAATGGATGATGACTTGATGCCATGGCGATTTGATATGGGAGATGCGTCTAATACGCAACCATTAATCACACACCGTCAAGAACTTGTCCATTGGAAGAAATTGCTAGAGTCTGGCCTATCATCAGCAGCTATTAGATTGAGAGATTTGGAAAATCTACTACAGATGATTGAACCACTGATGACTGAAAGTGAAATAGAACATTCTGCTATAGATGGCCTCTTCTGTAGAGTATATGCGAATGATTCAGCTTCAACAGATCTCAAAGAAATATTGAGACATTTACGGAACCAGTGCAGAAGAGGAACAGGAGCATTATATGAAGTCATCAATATACTCGGAGATTCACAGTCAATTGTAGCATCACATATTCGACTTTTGAACAAGACTTTATCAAGAACTAACCAACTGCCAATAGAGATCGATGAAAGTAAAGACACTCTAAGGAATGAAATCATACGCTCAGACCTCAATCGAGGAATATCCGGGAATTCTCTCGTTGAAACCTACGTCCATATAGAAGATGCGTCTAAAACGCAGCCGACGGAGCAGGTCTCAAGTGATAACGACAGCAAAACAAGTATTGGATATATTAGTGAACCCTGTATGAGAAATGATACTTTCATGAATGAACAACTTTCTGAGCCGAAGGAGCGTCAAGTATGCATCGATTCAGATAGCGAGATAATCAAAACTTCGAACAAAATTCATATCAAGTTGGAAGAAGCGTCTAATACGCAGCCAGTACTGAAAAGCTCTACGAAGAAACATTCGAGTGAAGAATCCATTGTTGAAAGAGAGTATGTTGCAAACAGAGTTATTGACTCTACAAGGAGAAAGAGTTTTGCTGAGTCGGAGGAGTGCCTAGAACGCATCGAGTCAGAAAAACCTAGGATGCGCCTGAAAGGCGTTGATTATTTCGAATTCATCACTGAAAAAGCTCGTACTCCAATCCAATTTGAAGGTACATCCAGAAATCTTGTTCTCATGGAACGCAAGAGCAACCTGCTTACGCAGTTTCGTTTAGAACAATATCAAAAGTGTTGCACGTTGTCACGAGGAAGAAGCATCTAATACGCAGCCAGTGGCAAATGAGGAAACACGAGAGAAACAAGCTCGCAGATGGAGACTTGAATTGGCACAGAAAAGCAGGGAGCGTAGAAATCCCCCAATCATTCCAAACTGTCATGTGGAAGAAGCGTCTAACACGGAGTCACTGAGAAGAGATGAATCGAAACGCCAGTCAGATGTTGATTTGGTAAAAACAAAAAATGAAACTAAGCAACCGCTCAATGGCGTGGAATCAAAAAGGAGGATAAGGAATATTGGCTTTTGTATACCGGGTCCCTGCCTTTCGGCTCAACCCCGGTTGCCCCCATGGGCGCGGGGCAGGGATACGCCCTGCCAGCGCGTCGGGTTGGAGGATGACCAACACCGAGCCAGGCTCGGTGATGGCTCAGTTCTCCGCTCCGACTACCGACTTTCGGGCACGGCCCCCAGCACAAGGCCGATGCCCACCCCTCGATGGGGGGTTTTGGGACTCTTTTAGGCTTCCTGAGAGCCCAAAGAGTCCCTCGGGATGATGGATGAGTCTTACGGGCTCGCATTGTTATCGCCCGAGGGCGATCCCAATTTGAGTCTCTAGACTCACCCACTCCCGTGGTGCCGGATGGAGATGTGCGGTCTCCTCGCTCCGGCGGGCGGTAACTGGGGTCGGAGGGTCGTTACACCCCAGGGATGAGGCGCCATGTCCCAACCCCCCTTGCGGTTTTCGGGAGAAGTCAAAGCGCCGAACACCAGTCTCGGAGCCAGTCTTCTCCCTACCGGCTTCGGGCAAAAAAGAGAATAAATAAGAAATCGAAGAATGAGTTGATACAAAAAGGGGTTGAAATTGATGATCAGCCCATGATGCGACCTGATGAATGGGAGGAGCGCCAAGAACGTACCTGCTCATCAGAAGACAAACTTGTGGAACAAAAAGTTCACTCAGTTGCAAAAAATGAATCGGTTGAACAAACCAATAGAGAGGGAAAAATTATCCTTCACCAAATGAATAAACAGAGAATGAAGAGAAGCAAAATCCCATCAATCTCCAAGCAGCTTAAGTTGATATTAGAATGGATCAAGTCAAAAGTGAAGTCTCGGAAAGAATACAAGGAAGGAAGAAAATCAGAGGATAACCGAGAATCCACAGAATATCATTCAAAATTGATCATAGATTCGGTTGAGAGTGAATATTCAGAATGGAGTGTTCCACCGAAACATTTGGTGAAGAAGAAAATGAAGAAGGAGATCAGACATATGAATGGAGATGAAACCAGAGATTCAAGAGGATTCATTGCACATTTGGAGCACGGCGTGGATTTCCCAAATGAAGAAGTTCCAAGATCGAAATGGATCACCCCAAGGAATCTCAAAAGGGAAAATCAAGATTGCTGTGAAAGATGTCCTCAACACAATAATCGGAAGAACTTGCAGTATCTTTTCTCACAGATATAGCACCTGCACTCTGACAGTGCTCTCAGGTTGTAAGCGTGCATATAGCCCGAATAATGCATGCTTGCATGATTAGATTCTCATCACCTGATTTCGGGGATATTTGATCAAAATTATAATCTATCATATGTATATATCTATATATGGATTTATGAATAATCGAATATATGAAAGGGTATTCTCATAATAATCAACTCTGGATCTCTATTTAACTGTGGGATACTATTCGCATCCTTCGAATAGTTTATTGATAAGAATAATAAACCAAAATAATTATATCGCGCAAGCGATGGCCCGCGTTCATTCTTCCTCGCAAATCTCGGTCATAATTATCGCGCGGGAAAGAGAGAGAGAATCCGGCGGGAGCCGATCTAGAGAGAGTACCACTTACAAATGTGTCCTGAAGGAGCTGGTCGCTTTTAGGCTAGTCTCGCACCCGGTCCGCCTGTGCTCGTCGCCCAGAGTACGCCGCAAGATATCCAGGCCCGCTCGGGTCGACGCCATCTCCTCGCACTTACATATATATATATATCGTACGGCTTTATTGGTCTTCGCGCGCGTGACCTTCCGCAATCGCGATCCGTCGCAAGCTAAAAGTGTGGTTCCTCTCTCTAGCAGCTCTTTGCCGTTTTCTCCCTCTTTTTCCCCAAAACTCTCGCCTAAAGTGTCATCGAATGTGTGTCGTGTTCGCACGACGTGATGGTCAATTTGCACCGTCACAGGGCCCCCTCCCCCCCGGAAGGGTCGAAACCCCGTTGAAGATCCGAAGAAAATCAGACATACCTGCACTCAACAAAATGTACATTAAATTTCGCGTATTTTACGCTTAAATTCATGGCCATCGCAGTGCTAAAAATTCAAAATACTCTCATGTTCCACAACAAAATATTGATTTCTCCCGTTTCCTTCTTTCCTGTAGAATAATAATTCAAAAATATTCATCTTCAATATGTATATACATGGGTATCCTTTTCACCACTCAAAATATAGGTTAGTTTGCAATTTTCTTCCTCTTCACTGCACTGCACTGGTGTTAGTACACTCTAACTTTCTGTGATTCTACTCTAGTCATTACCAAACTCTTTTATCAAAAACAATAATTCAAATATCAAAATCATATCCATTTTTTTACATTCATCTAGTCAATGATGTGATTCTCTCTCTTTAATTTCTGATTCAAAATGAAAAAAAAAACTCAAAGTGTTCTCTCTCTCTTTCGCACGCTACCTATCGTCTAACAGACGAAAATAAGGTTCACGCACGCAACTAATTTTGTAAGCCGGTAACCTGAACGAAAAAGAGAATACCAAAAAAAACTAAACGCCCGAAAGGCTTGAAAATGTCTGTCAAAAGCTTACGCTCGCTCAGCCGCCGTGCCGTTGCTGCCATGCTGCTTTCGCCACTCGCTGCATCTCTGCGCTCTCATCAAAATAACTGTTGCTTTGTCTTACTGCGCTGCGGTATTGCTGCGGCGGCAAACGCCACTGCTGCCTTGCTGAGCGTTGTCTGCTGCTGTTTGTTGATGAGACCGGAGGGAGAAAGAGCGACTGTTCTGGCACTCGCCAGTCAGCTGACTGTAGCCGTCTATCTTCTCTCTCTTTCTCCGTCTCTCTCACTCCTTCATCCTCCTGGATGGTATGCAGCTGCCGCTGCTGGCTTTCTGCTTGCGGCGTCCGCTGCACCGCACAGGGAACTTGTTCCGCCTGGCTCTCATTGCGTTGCGTATGCAACACAAGTCTGTGTTGCACAGGCAGAAGCTCTTGTGCACTGGGTGCGGCAGCCGCTGCCGCTGGTCGCCGTATTGGTGAATGTAAAAGGGAACCTGCCGGGAGTTCATAACGTTGCTGCTGCAACGGTCTTGACGAACGTTGCCCCGGCAGGACCGCCTCGTTGCTGTCCTTTCCTCCGTCGTCTGCTGGCTGCTGGGCATTAGGCTGCGGCGTTGATTGTTGTGCTCCGCGGATGATTGGTGATGCTGCTGCTCCTTTACTAGCGCACTTTATTGATGCACGATTGCATTAACTCTGCAATTCTTGTCGCACCGAGTGCATTGATATTGTGTGCGAAGTATTCACTTTTGTTTTTGCTGCTTGAGTTGACAGCTCCCACACAACCGCATCTTGTCGCAACAATCTCGCGCGCTCTTCTGCTCGCTGCTGCGCTGGCGTCGGTAATGTTGGGTCTGTTGCACCTGATGTTGGTGTGCATTGGTGCGTGCGCGTGTGTGTGAGGATAAGCCTTCTCCTCTCATCTTTCTCGCGCGCGATGATTGATTGCAGCTTGCGCACTTCAGCAAGATGTCGCAGCCGTTTCTCACGAATTTTGTCTTCGCTTTCTTGAAGAGCTGCTCTGCGCTCCTGCAGATCTGTCGCCAGCAGCTCCAATTCGCTGCGCCTTCTCTCCTCGTTATAATAGTCTTCCTCAACTTTTTCAAGAGCTCTTGGTAGCTCTTGTTTAAAAGTTCTGAGGAAGATTATACGCTCTTCTTCATCTCGGCGCCTCATGTCTCGCCGGTGTAGCTCTCGCCGATGCCGGCACTCCGCTTCGTGGAGTAGCTGGCTTCGTTGCGAGTCAAGTTTTGCGCGCGAGCGCAAGCCATGCTCCTTTATCTGAGTATCTAGAAATGCAAGGTGGGCTTGCTTGCGGCTCTGGCGGGCTCGATTGCGTTCTTCTAAGAACCCCGGGCTCGGTGTTGTTGTTGTTACTTGCTGCGAAGCTCTCTCTCTCGCCTCTCGCCTCTCGCTCTCTCTCTCTCTCTTTTTTTTTTTCTTTTTAGGTGGTTGTAGGGTGAATACGCTGCGACGTAGCCACAGAGAGGTTCCGGACGGACAATTACGCCTGGCCGATACTTCTCAAGGCTTCCGGGCTGGATTCCGCATCGATGCGGCCATCCGTACCAGATAAACCCTCTCTCCCTTCCCCTTTGGCGCTGGCCATCGGACAAGGGAGAGATCCACCAACTTACCAATCCGGACCCGGCACCGCGTGAGCATTACTTCAGGACCGGTGGCGTCTCGCGCTCAGGATCGAGCGTCCCTCTTCTCACGACTCGCAGGTGTTGTTTCTCCTCCTTCGATCTTCTTCCATCTCTTCATTCTTCTTTCTTCTTTCTTCGATCTTCTCTCTTCTTCCTTCCCTCTTCAGTCCATCATATCCCTCCTGGAACCATTTGGACCTCTTCTGTTTCAATCGGCAGAGTCACTGTAATTCGCCTGCTTCGAGGCGCCTTACTTCCCTCTCTTTCCCCTCTTTGCGGGTCTCTCTCTCTCTCTTTTTTTTTTTTTTTTTTTTTCTTAGGTGGTTGTAGGGTGAATACGCTGCGACGTAGCCACAGAGAGGTTCCGGACGGACAATTACGCCTGGCCGATACTTCTCAAGGCTTCCGGGCTGGATTCCGCATCGATGCGGCCATCCGTACCAGATAAACCCTCTCTCCCTTCCCCTTTGGCGCTGACCATCGGACAAGGGAGAGATCCACCAACTTACCAATCCGGACCCGGCACCGCGTGAGCATTACTTCAGGACCGGTGGCGTCTCGCGCTCAGGATCGAGCGTCCCTCTTCTCACGACTCGCAGGTGTTGTTTCCCTTTCTTCGATCTTCTTCCATCTCTTCATTCTTCTTTCTTCTTTCTTCGATCTTCTCTCTTCTTCCTTCCCTCTTCAGTCCATCATATTCCTCCTGGAACCATTTGGACCTCTTCTGTTTCAATCGGCAGAGTCACTGTAATTCGCCTGCTTCGAGGCGCCTTACTTCCCTCTCTTTCCCCTCTTTGCGGGTCATCACCAGCTTGATGTATCCGGTGAGTCTATCCCATGTCTCCTGGTTGCGGAGCAAGTACGGGACGAGATTCTCAGGTGTTAGTTGAGCACCCAGCCATTCATCCAGCTCGGCGCGCTCTCTCCGGGTGTCGCTGCACTTGGAGAGGGCATGTTCGGCGTCATCCCATTCGTCCCCGCATGACTGACATGCTGGGGTCGTCCTCTTCTTGAACCTGGTTAGATAGGAACCGAAGCAACCATGATCGCTCAATGCCTGCGTCGTCCAGTAGTCCATCTCTCCGTGGGTGCGTTCCGCCCACTTGGCTACGTCACGGATCAGCCGGTGCGTCCATCTGCCGTTTGCAAATGGCGAATCCCACTCAGTTTGCCAATGCTCAAGGGTGGTTTCCTTCTCGTTGTCGCGGATGATCTCCTTCATCGTCGGGGTGAGTACTCGTTCGGCTCCGATCACTTTCTGGCGGTCCCAGATCCTCACTCGCTCCGCGACGAGCAAGTGGATGGGCGGAGTACTCGCCAATACGTGAGCCGCATCTCCTGACACAGTGCGGTAGGCACGGATACTCCTCAGAGCCGCTCTTCGGTGGACAGGCCCCATTCTCTTCTCGATGATAGTCTTCTCTACTCCCTTCCCCCACACGGGTGCACCGTACAGCATGATGGAGGTAGTGACGGTGTTGAGAAGTGCGCGCCTCTTTTCCTTGGGTCCTCCGATATTCGGCATAAGCCGCTGGAGCGCCGCACCGACCCTGCTCGCCTTTTGGGCGGCTTCCTGGATGTGCTTCTTGAACGACCACTTGTCGTCGAGCCATACACCGAGGTATTTCAGCTCTGTCTTCCGTGGAATCTCTTGCCCGTTGATATAAAACCGGGGTAAGTCAAACTTCCTACGCCTTGTGACCACGATTGCTTCGCACTTCTTGACAGCGAGCTCCAGAAGACTGCTAATCATCCACTCGTAGACTCGGGCTAGCGCTTCGTTCGCGCGTCTACCCAAGAGTTCCTCGTTGTCAGCCTTTACTATGAGTCCCGCGTCGTCCGCGAAAGCCGCTATTATCACTCCTTCTGGCAGTTCGATAGACAGTAAGCTGTCATACTGGGTGTTCCAGTTGAACGGCCCGGAGACCGATCCCTGTCCAATTCCGGCGGACAGTTCCCGGATCTCTTGTCCCTCGTCGGTGTCGTACACGAGTGTCCTGTTCCGCAGATAGTCACTCGTGATGGCTAGTAGATAGGGCGGCACTTTACCTGCTTGGGATTGATAGACTCGCTCCCAGCTCGCGCAGTTGAACGCGTTCTTTATGTCCAACGCAATAATGGCACAGAATCCTCCTCTTCCTTGGTATGGGTTCCCTACCGACGCTTGAACCCGCTCTTGGACCTCCTCGATCGCGTGCACAGTGCTCCGTCCCTTCCGGAACCCAAACTGCATTGGAGATAGCCCGCCGCTCTCTTCGTAGGCTTTTTCCACCCTGTTGAGCACCATCCTCTCGTACATTTTCCCGATATTGTCGAGCATGCTGAGAGGGCGTTGACCTCCTTGACCTTTAGGTATCAGGACCAGCTTCTGGCGTTTCCACTTATCCGGGAAATTTCCCGCGCTCAGACAGATGTTGAAGAGGTCGAGGAGTAGATCTGGCTTGTATTTGAAGACCAGTTTCAGAGCCTCGTTTGGGATGCCATCCAGGCCAGGGGCCTTGCCGTTCGGCATTCTCTTCGCCGCTATGAGTAGCTCTTGCATAGTGAAGAGCGGGATGGGGTCTTCGCTCCCCGTAGGGAATGTAACTCTGGGTTCTCCTGCTGGGAAGAGGTCTTCCACGATGGTGCGCAATGTTGCTGCATCGGTCGGTGCTGGGTTGCCCTTCCGGGGTCGGACCTTTGACATGACCACGCGATATGGCGTGCCCCAGGGGTCTTCGTTAACCATGTCGCACAGTTCACCCCAGCACTTCTCTTTGCTCCTCCGGATGGCTAGAACGAGAGCCTTCTTTGCTTCTTTGTACGCTCTGTCATCTTCCGCCAGCGATGGTCGTTGCAGCTTCTTTGATCGCCATGCGGTCCTCTTTTTCTTGTTGCTCGTTCTTCGTAGAGCCTTGATCTCATCGGTGATCCAGTACTCTGGTTTCCTCCAGAAACATGGTGTTGTCCTGCGAGGCATCGACGCGTCGCAAGCTCTCGTGATGGCGGATGTTACCATCAACACAGCCTCGTCCGAGGCGGAGTTCATCGGGAGATCTTCGACTGTTTCTATCGATTCCCGGAATTTTCCCTCGTCCAGCTTCCGTACCTGCCACCCCGTTGGTCGCGGTCTGCGTGTCGTCTGTCTCTGTCCGTCAGTCCTAAGTCGAAACCGAATATGTCGATGGTCACTCAGTGTTTCCGTGTCCAGAACTTCCCACGATGTCATACGTCCCATGAGCGACGGGCTCATGAACGTCAGGTCGAGGACCGATGATGAACCTCCCTCCCGGGACCGAGTGTCGTGCCGGTAATAGGTGATAACCCCCGTCTCGTTCGCGAGCACTAATCCCAATGCCTCCATGGCATCAGCGAGTATTACCCCCCGTCTATCGCGCGGCCCCCCGCTCCAAGTCGGTTCCTTGGAGTTGAAATCTCCAGCGATTATAGCTGGGCCCCCCCATTGCCTCACATCCTCTTCTAGGTCGTGGAGCTCGTCTTCAAATTCGTGCGTCTTGAGCGACGGCGAGTAGTAGCAGCTGTATACAGCTGTGCCCCCTATGGTCTTTCGAGCATAATCACGGCCACTAACAGCTGGTTCAGTCTCGCGGATCGCGGGATTCGTGATCTGAATTACAGCGGTCCCCCAGTGATCGAATGTGGAACGGGAAAGTTCGCGCTTCCGAGGCGGTTCGGAGATGATCAGAACATCGATACCCCCTTCTTTGGCGGCAGTGTGTAGGAGGTCACAAGCGTCCCCGCTTCTCCTGAGGTTGGCTTGGATGAAGTTAGCCATTTCTTCCCCCCCTGCGTCTATATGTCGCCCTCGCGTTTTGGTAGGCTGTGCAGTTGCTGGAGCCTGACCTGTAGTCAGATCTGGTTCCGATAGCCACGCAGCTGAGGCATTTTGGTTTCTCTTTACAGGTAGCGGCGAGGTGTCCTGGTTCACCGCACTGGAAGCAGAGTTTCGGTTGACGTTCCTCTGCCTTCTCTTTTTTGCAGCCTGAGGCCTTGTGGCCATACTCTAGGCAGTTATAGCAGCGTGGGATGCCTCCCTTCTCGCGGATTCTCACTCTGCTCCATCCCACCTTGGGTTCTTTCCAGTCCAGGAGGCGGTGAGCGAGCCTCGCTGGGATTGACACAACCGCTGTTTGGGTGCCTCGGGATCCGTTTCGCAGGCTCTTGACTATTATGGCTCCATCCTCGTTTTCTGGTAGGGCCTTCGCGAGGTCCTTCTGCACTTTAGTTTTGTCGACATCGTAGTCGACTCCGAGAACCTCGGGGGTCATGCTATTTGCGAGGCAGTAGACGGCCCCTTCTTGCCCGACGACTGGTGTCAGAGCCGCTTTGATGGCTGCAGCGTCGGTGCCCTCCCTCAGTTCAATGAGGATTTGTCCTTCCTGTGTCTTGCGGATGCCCGTGACTCTAGAGCCCACTTCTTCATTAAGGTCATCCGTCTTTATCTTGCGCAGCATATCTGCGTAGCTTAACTCACCTTGGTTTGCCGTGACGAGAACGGCGTCGGATTTCGGTCTTCTTGGCTTCATCTTTGCCTTCTTTCCAGCGGTGTCACTTGATCGACCGCTTTTCTTTGCCCTCTTTGTATTTCTCTTAGAGACCACTTCCTGCCAGGGCCCGTCCTGCTTGGGCCTATTAGGAGTCGATGTCGAGCGCGGTGTTTCGAGGACTCCCGATGGATGTCCGCGTCGCGTCCTCTTCGTATCTCTCTCTCTCTCTCTTTTTTTTTTCTATTTTATAGGTGGTTGTAGGGTGAATACGCTGCGACGTAGCCACAGAGAGGTTCCGGACGGACAATTACGCCTGGCCGATACTTCTCAAGGTTTCCGGGCTGGATTCCGCATCGATGCGGCCATCCGTACCAGATAAACCCTCTCTCCCATCCCCTTTGGCGCTGGCCATCGGACAAGGGAGAGATCCACCAACTTACCAATCCGGCCCCGGCACCGCGTGAGCATTACTTCAGGGCCGGCGGCGTCTGGCGCTCAGGATCGAGCGTCTCTCTTCTCACGACTCGCAGGTGTTGTTTCCTTTTCTTCGATCTTCTTCCATCTCTTCATTCTTCATCTTCTTTCTTCTCTCTTCTTTCTTCCCTCTTCAGTGCATCAGATTCCTCCTGGAATCATTTGGGCCTCTTCTGTTTCAATCGGCAGAGTCACTGTGATTTGCCTGGTTCGAGGCGCCTTACTTCCCTCTCTTCCTCCTCTTTGCGGGTCATCACCAGCTTGATGTATCCGGTGAGTCTATCCCATGTCTCCTGGTTGCGGAGCAAGTACGGGACGAGATTCTCAGGTGTTAGTTGAGCACCCAGCCATTCATCCAGCTCGGCGCGCTCTCTCCGGGTGTTGCTGCACTTGAACAAGGCATGTTCGGCGTCATCCCATTCGTCCCCGCATGACTGACATGCTGGGGTCGTCCTCTTCTTGAACCTGGTTAGATAGGAACCGAAGCAACCATGATCGCTTAGTGCCTGCGTCGTCCAGTAGTCCATCTCTCCGTGGGTGCGTCCCGCCCACTTGGCTACGTCACGGATCAGCCGGTGCGTCCATCTGCCGTTTGCAAATGGCGAATCCCACTCAGTTTGCCAATGCTCAAGGGTGGTTTCCTTCTCGTTGTCGCGGATGATCTCCTTCATCGTCGGAGTGAGTACTCGTTCGGCTCCGATCACTTTCTGGCGGTCCCAGATCCTCACTCGCTCCGCGACGAGCAAGTGGATGGGCGGAGTACTCGCCAATACGTAAGCCGCATCTCCTGACACAGTGCGGTAGGCACGGATACTCCTCAGGGCCGCTCTTCGGTGGACAGGCCCCATTCTCTTCTCGATGATGGTCTTCTCTACTCTCTTCCCCCACACGAGTGCACCGTACAGCATGATGGAGGTAGTGACGGTGTTGAGAAGTGCGCGCCTCTTTTCCTTGGGTCCTCCGATATTCGGCATAAGCCGCTGGAGCGCCGCACCGACCCTGCTCGCCTTCTGGGCGGCTTCCTGGATGTGCTTCTTGAACGACCACTTGTCGTCGAGCCATACACCGAGGTATTTCAGCTCTGGCTTCCGTGGAATCTCTTGCCCGTTGATATGAAACCGGGGTAGGTCAAACTTCCTACGCCTTGTGACCACGATTGCTTCGCACTTCTTGACAGCAAGCTCCACAAGCCTGCTAATCATCCACTCGTAGACTCGGGCCAGCGCTTCGTTCGCGCGTCCACCCAAGAGTTCCTCGTTGTCAGCCCATACTATGAGTCCCGCGTCGTCCGCGAAAGCCACTATTATCACTCCTTCTGGCAGTTCGATAGACAGTAAGCTGTCATACTGGGTGTTCCAGTTGAACGGCCCGGAGATCTCTTTTTTTTTTTTTTTTTTTTAAGGTGGTTAGAGGGCAAAATCTGCCTCAGGATCCCTCGGATCCGTCCCCAGACACCGGACTGGTTCAGCTTACGCGGACTACGCATAGCCCACGCAGGCCATACCAGGCGGGACACGGGTTTGGGTGGGGCCCACCGAGAGGTGGGCCCGGCCGTGTAATATCCCTCTCCCCTCGATGTCCGATACCTAGGGCATCGGGCAATCAAGAAGGAGATCCACCTGCATCTACCATCAAATCCCGGAACCGCGTGAGCATTACTTCAGGATGAGCGGCATGTCTCGCGCTCGATTGCGAGCGTTCCTCTTCTCCATCTTCTCTCTTCGGCCACTTGTCGGCATCTTCTATCTTCACTCTTCATTGTTCCCTCTCTTTCTTCTTTCTTCTCTCTTCTTTCTTCTTTCTTCCCTCTTCAGTGCATCAGATTCCTCCTGGAATCATTTGGGCCTCTTCTGTTTGCCCGGAGATCTCTCTCTCTCTCCCTCTCTCTCTCTCTCTCTCTCTCTCTCTCTCTCTCTCTCTCTCTTTTCTTTTTTTTTTCTATTTTATAGGTGGTTGTAGGGTGAATACGCTGCGACGTAGCCACAGAGAGGTTCCGGACGGACAATTACGCCTGGCCGATACTTCTCAAGGCTTCCGGGCTGGATTCCGCATCGATGCGGCCATCCGTACCAGATAAACCCTCTCTCCTTTCCCCTTTGGCGCTGGCCATCGGACAAGGGAGAGATCCACCAACTTACCAATCCGGACCCGGCACCGCGTGAGCATTACTTCAGGACCGGTGGCGTCTCGCGCTCAGGATCGAGCGTCCCTCTTCTCACGACTCGCAGGGGTTGTTTCTCCTCCTTCGATCTTCTTCCATCTCTTCATTCTTCTTTCTTCTTTCTTCGATCTTCTCTCTTCTTCCTTCCCTCTTCAGTCCATCATATTCCTCCTGGAACCATTTGGACCTTTTTTTTTTTTTTTTTTTTTTTTTAAGGTGGTTAGAGGGCAGAATCTGCCTCAGGATCCCTCGGATCCGTCCCCAGACACCGGACTGGTTCAGCTTACGCGGACTACGCATAGCCCACGCAGGCCATACCAGGCGGGACACGGGTTTGGGTGGGGCCCACCGAGAGGTGGGCCCGGCCGTGTAATATCCCTCTCCCCTCGATGTCCGATACCTAGGGCATCGGGCAATCAAGAAGGAGATCCACCTGCACCTACCATCTCATCCCGGAACCGCGTGAGCATTACTTCAGGATGAGCGGCATGTCTCGCGCTCGATTGCGAGCGTTCCTCTTCTCCATCTTCTCTCTTCGGCCACTTGTCGGCATCTTCTGTCTTCATTCTCCATTGTTCCCTCTCTTTCTTCTTTCTTCTCTCTTCTTTCTTCTTTCTTCCCTCTCCAGTGCATCAGATTCCTCCTGGAATCATTTGGGCCTCTTCTGTTTCAATCGGCAGAGTCACTGTGATTCGCCTACTTCGAGGCGCCTTACTTCCCTCTCTTTCTCCTCTTTGCGGGTCATCACCATCTTGATGTATCCGGTGAGTCTATCCCATGTCTCCTGGTTGCGGAGCAAGTACGGGACGAGAATCCCGGGTGTTAGTTGAGCACCCAGCCATTCATCCAGCTCGGCGCGCTCTCTCCGGGTGTCGCTGCACTTGAACAGGGCATGTTCGGCGTCATCCCATTCATCCCCGCATGACTGACATGCTGGGGTCGTCCTCTTCTTGAACCTGGTTAGATAGGAACCGAAGCGACCATGATCGCTCAGTGCCTGCGTCGTCCATTAGTCCATCTCTCCGTGGGTGCGTTCCGCCCACTTGGCTACGTCACGGATCAGCCGGTGCGTCCATCTGCCGTTCGCAAATGGCGAATCCCACTCAGTTTGCCAATGCTCAAGGGTGGTTTCCTTCTCGTTGTCGCGGATAATCTCCTTCATCGTCGGGGTGAGTACTCGTTCGGCTCCGATCACTTTCTGGCGGTCCCAGATCCTCACTCGCTCCGCGATGAGCAAGTGGATGGGCGGTGTACTCGCCAATACGTAAGCCGCATCTCCTGACATGGTGCGGTAGGCACGGATACTTCTCAGGGCCGCTCTCCGGTGGACAGGCCCCATCTTCTTCTCGATGATGGTCTTCTCTACTCTCTTTCCCCACACGGGTGCACCGTAGAGCATGATAGAGGTGCTGACGGTGTTGAGAAGTGCGCGCCTCTTTTCCTTGGGTCCTCCGATATTCGGCATCAGCCGTTGAAGCGCCGCACCAACCCTGCTCGCTTTTTGAGCGGCCTCCTGGATGTGCTTCTCGAACGACCACTTGTCGTCAAGCCATACGCCGAGGTATTTCAGCTCTGTCTTGCGTGGGATCTCTTGCCCGTTGATGTAAAAGTGGGGCAAGTCAAACTTCCTGCGTCTTGTGACCACGATTGCTTCGCACTTCTTGACAGCAAGCTCTAGGAGCCTGCTGATCATCCACTCGTAGACTCGGGCCAGCGCCTCGTTTGCGCGTCTACCCAAGAGTTCCTCGTTGTCGGACCAGACTATGAGCCCCGCGTCGTCCGCGAAAGCCACTATTATGACTCCTTCGGGCAGTTCAATAGACAGTAAACTGTCGTACTGGGTGTTCCAGTTGAACGGCCCGGAAACCGATCCCTGTCCAATTCCGGCGGACAGTTCCCGGATCTCTTGTCCCTCGTCGGTGTCGTACACGAGTGTCCTGTTCCGCAGATAGTCACTCGTGATGGCTAGTAGATAGGGCGGCACTTTACCTGCTTGGGATTGATAGACTCGCTCCCAGCTCGCGCAGTTGAACGCGTTCTTTATGTCCAACGCAATAATGGCACAGAATCCTCCTCTTCCTTGGTATGGGTTCCCTACCGACGCTTGAACCCGCTCTTGGACCTCCTCGATCGCGTGCACAGTGCTCCGTCCCTTCCGGAACCCAAACTGCATTGGAGATAGCCCGCCGCTCTCTTCGTAGGCTTTTTCCACCCTGTTGAGCACCATCCTCTCGTACATTTTCCCGATATTGTCGAGCATGCTGAGAGGGCGTTGACCTCCTTGACCTTTAGGTATCAGGACCAGCTTCTGGCGTTTCCACTTATCCGGGAAATTTCCCGCGCTCAGACAGATGTTGAAGAGGTCGAGGAGTAAATCTGGGTTGTATTTGAAGACCAGTTTCAGAGCCTCGTTTGGAATGCCGTCCAGGCCAGGGGCCTTGCCGTTTGGCAGCCTCTTCGCCGCTATGAGTAGCTCTTGCATAGTAAAGAGCGGGATGGGATCTTCGCTCTCGGGAGGGAATGTCACTCTGGGTTCTCCTGCTGGAAAGAGGTCTTCCACGATGCTGCGCAAGGTAGCTGCATCAGTCGGTGCTGGGTTGCCCCTCCGGGGTCGGACCTTGGACATGACCACGCGGTATGGCGTACCCCACGGGTCTCCATTAACCATGTCGCACAATTCACCCCAGCACTTCTCTTTGCTTCTCCGGATGGCTAGAACGAGAGCCTTCTTTGCTTCTCTGTACGCCCTATCATCTTCCCCCAGTGATGGTCGTTTTAGTTTCCTTGATCGCCACGCGGTTCTCCTCTTCTTATTGCTCGTTCTTCGTAGGGCTTTTATCTCGTCGGTGATCCAGTACTCTGGTTTCCTCCAAAAGCATGATGTTGTCTTGCGAGGCATCGATGCGTCACAAGCTCTTGTGATGGTGGTCGTCACCATATCCACAGCCTCGTCCGCGGTGATGTTCATCGGGAGATCTTCGGCTGTTCCTATCGATTCCCGGAATTTCCCCTCATCCAGCTTGCGTACCTGCCACCCCGTCGGTCGCGGTCTGTGTGTCGTCTGTCTCTGTCTGTCAGTCCTAAGCCGAAACCGAATATGTCGATGGTCACTCAATGTTTCCGTGTCCAGAACCTCCCACGATGTCATACGTCCCATGAGCGACGGGCTCATGAACGTCAGGTCGAGGACCGAAGACGAACCTCCCTCCCTGGACCGAGTGTCGTGTCGGTAGTAGGTGATAACCCCCGTCTCGTTCGCGAGCACTAATCCCAATGCCTCCATGGCATCAGCGAGTATTACCCCCCGTCTATCACGCGGCCCCCCGCTCCAAGTCGGTTCCTTGGAGTTGGAATCCCCCGCGAGAACCATTTGGACCTCTTCTGTTTCTCTCTCTCTCTCTCTCTCTCTCTCTCTCTCTCTCTCTCTCTCTCTCTCTCTCTCTCTCTCTCATCGCCTCATGCCCTGAAATCCTATCACCACTCACAAACATCTACAATTCATCCATCTCATCTGCGTCCTATCCAGCTCTTTGGAAACGCACACTCGTTACGCCCATTCCCAAATCAGCACTGTTGTCTGACTTATCAGATCTCAGACCCATTGCTCGCATATCAGAATGTTCAAAAATCCTTGAGAAGATCGTTGCGAAACAGTTAACACGTCATCTTGAAGAGAATCACCTTCTCGATCCTCGTCAAGCAGGCTTTCGTGCGGGTCACAGCACTCAGACAGCGTTACTAGGTGTTTTGGATGACGTGAGACACGCAATAGACAAATCACAATACACCATTCTTGTGCTATTTGACTTTTCCAAAGCGTTCGATAAAATACCTCACCACATACTCATCCAAAAGCTGCGCTCATATCATGTCGATAATCACACCATCAAATGGTTCCTCTCATATTTGGCTGACAGGTGTCAAGCCGTCATAGACGGCGGCGGTACAGTGTCTGACTGGCTCAAAACCACTGCAGGTGTTCCCCAAGGATCGGTACTAGGACCCCTTCTATTTTCAATCTTCATTAATGATCTACCCCAAGTTCTCAAGTATAGTCGCTATATGATCTACGCTGATGACACACAGATCTACAGGAGTTGGCAGCATTATGAAATTTTTGACACGCTTAAAAAAGTCGAAGCGGATGCCAATGCTATAAATCAATGGGCTCTTGCTAACGGACTCGAACTAAACTTGAAAAAGACAAAAGTCATGATCATGGGCAGCAGTGAAAATCTTCGTCTTCTTAACATCGGTAACTTGCCTCGACTCCAAATCGATGGCACTCCTGTAGACTATGTGTCAGAGGTAAAGAATCTGGGCATATGGATAGCTAGCGACTTGAACTGGAAGAAACAAGTGTCTCATATTTGCCAACAAGTTTTCAGAACCCTGCGCCAACTCAGATCCCACCGTCATGCACTTTCCTTCACAATCAGGAAAACTCTTGTTCAATCCCTTATCATGCCTTTCTTTGATTACGCATGCCTTGTATTCCACAATCTCGATAAGGGACTGAACCTTAAACTTCAAAGAGCCCAAAATGCATGCACACGCTTCATCTTTGGCAACATTCCGTGGCGTGACCATGTCACTCCTTTTCGGAAACAGCTGGGATGGCTATCCGTCGAGTCTCGTCGAGAATACTTTTTGGCTAGTCAAACTTTCCAAATCTTGAAATGCGGTTCCCCTAGTTACTTGGCAATTAACTTCACTGAGATTTGCAACACTACCCTTCACCGGTCCAAAAGACTGCAGTCAGGGAATTTGCTTATTCAACCGGCCAGGACGAAGGCATATGAAAACTCATTTCGAATCTCAGCTGCAAGATTTTGGAATAAGCTACCTCACGAACTCACATCGCTTCCTCGAGACACAACATCGATCGAAACATTCAAGAATCATCTCTTAAACTATTTGCATAGCAAAGAAGATGACTCTGAACCATGACTCATACTTGACAATTCGCATTTCAAAATCTGGTCGTGACATTCATATCGGTATTTTCATATTTTCATACCTTCATATTCTTATATTCTTATATTTTTGTTTTCATATTTTTATATTCTTATATTTTAGTTTTTATGTCTTGTTTTTGATGTTGCCTCACTAGCATCTGTGATAAATGTACATATATACGTATAGATATTTTCATACCAATTGTTTTTGGGATAAAGTACCCACCACTAGCATTAAATTAGTTAAGTTCTGTTCACACGAACAATTCGAACACTATATCTGTTTATCTCAAATTTGTAAAATTATGTATTCATCAAGTTTCGTTTTGCCCCATGGGACTCATTGTCCCCGGGCTAATAAATTGAAATCAATCAATCAATCAATCAATCAATCTCTCTCTCTCTCTCTCTCTCTCTGGGGTCCTCGTGGTGCCGCGATGCATTGTGCCCTGAGCTCTGACATTAATCTTGTCTTTGCTCGGGCCCGGCGCCTTGCCTCGTAGTCGCTGATGTCTTGAGCTGTCACCTCCTGGTGACGACGGTGAGGGGGTGTCGGGGGGGGGGCGCCTGGGCATCGCAGGTGCTCTGGGCGTCACGGCGGTTTCTGCAAGGCGGCGGTTGATATTTGAGCTTGCGCTCGAATTATTCTGTGGCTCGCGCCACGTGGGGTTCGGATAATGTCGTGTTGCACTCGCGCACATTCTCTCGCGCGCGGGGCACTTGCACTGCTCACTCCACTGGCGCGGGCACTAATTGTTTGTGGTCTTTCGAGCCGGATTTGATCATTGTTTGTAGCACTCACGGAAACGGGATTTGGCTCACTCGCGCACTGATAAGCGTCCTGTGGGTTACTTCCGGTTCCCGGGTGCTGCTTCATGGAGTTGCTGGCGCGCTAACCCATCTTTCGCCACTGGTGCAGGCTTGCTCCGATTTGAAGCGCGCATTCTCGCCCTTGTACGTGGGCCCTTGAGGGTGCGTCCACAAATGGAGCGCGTGCGCTGCCCCCATGCTCCCGCGCGGCTCCCGGCGCGCGCGCTGCTCTCACAAGAGAGGAATTATAAGTTTCCCACGTTACCGACTCAATAAGTCGGTAACGTTGGGAACTCATAATTCCTCTATTGTGAGAGCAGCGCGCGCGCTGGGAGCTGCGCGGGAGCATGGGGGCCGCGCGCGCGCTCCATTTGTGGACGCACCCTGACAGGTTGGCTGCGTTCGCCCTCGCTGTCGCTCGCGCACTGCCGGGATTTTGAAAATTCCGGAGCACGTTCCGCGGGGGGAGGGGCCGCGCTGCTGCTGTCGCCCGTACTTATGGGCTCAGGTGGCGTCTTCTTCTTCGGCGGTCTGCCTCTCTTTCTTTTCGGCTTCTCTTCAATCTTCATTTCTTCGTTCGATGATTCTTGCTGCTGTTGACTTGTGGCTGAGCGAGTACCTATATTTACTACTCTAAAATCTTTTGCATGATGTAAACCATCGACCCTGATTCCATCTTTTTCTACCCTATACACATTTTCGCCTAGTTTTTCGCAAATGATCGGGCCATCGAATTTTTCGGATAGTTTACCAGAAATTTGCTTCGAAGCTGACGAAAGTACCCTGTTACGCATGTAAACTCTGTCGCCAATTTTAAATTCTTCCACGCGTTTACTTTGATTGAAATATGACATTTGTTTCTCTTTCGCGGATTCAATATTTTTCAGAGCGCTGTCGTGAACCTCGGGTAATAAACGCATACGTTTTGACCATTCTTCTAGCGCTTCTTCGTTTGATATACTGCGGTTTTTGTCAACTTTCGCCTCGGAATTTTTTATATCAGATAAATCGTTCGTACCGCTACTACTACTTTTTTCAGACTCTGAAAGTTTCTTATTTAATTCAACGATATTTTCTGACTCATCTAATTTTTCTAAATTTTGAACACATTCTTCTTGTGAAGTGTTCTCACTTAATTTTCTGAATGTGTTTGAAATTATCTCTACAATACGTTTCCATCGTTTTGGTTGTTCCAATTCTCACCCTTACATCAAGAATGCAGGTGATTTCTTCGTTACTGAATAAACGCTTGAGTTATGGGCAAATTGAGACTGTGGGATATACTTATCCCATTCTTTGTGCTTTTCAGCAAACATTGCTATCATTGTTTTGATATCCTTATTTACACGTTCCGTTGGATTGCTGACCGGATGATATACAGGTCATGTTCTATACCGTTGCTTGCTAAAAATTCATCGAGCAATTCGTTTTTGAACTCGCGACCGTTGTCGGATATAAATATTTCTGGGGTGCCATGATTTATACATAACACGTTTTCTACTGCGTTTTTCACTGCTTTCGCTGTTTTCTTTCGCAACGGTACACACATGATATAACGCGTGAATACATCCTCCATAATGAGAAGATATTCAAAGTCATTCTTGCATTTTATGAATTCTCCCATTAGATCTGCGCAAACCATTTGCGATGGTCTATCGATCTTTCTAGTACCCATAAGACCTATTTGACCTCTTTGCTCTACTTTATACAGTTGACATTTTTCGCAGCTTTTCACATAGTTGGCTACGTCGGCATAAATACCGGACCAGTAATATGATCTAGCTATGCGTCTGTATGTCTTATCTTTGCCTTGATGGCCTGCCGTCGGCTCATCGTGACTTTCTTTAAAAATTTGCTCTCGCCTTTCAGCTGGTATAATCAACTTCCAGGCGTCTAAATCTGTCATAATTTCATTCAATTCAGGATCTGGTCTGTACTTATCAATTCTACCATCCACTACTTTCCAATCTCTATATCTACGTGGATGCTTTAGAATTTGATGCAATCTTTTCGTGTACCATTTATCTGACGTTTTCTCTAGAACTTTGACTGACGCAACCTCTATTGCTTGATCCTCAAACATTCTAGAGAGCGAGTCTGGCACGATGTTCAATTTACCCTTCTTGTGGACGACCTTGAACTGGTAGCTTGCAAGTTGATGGGCCCATCTAGCTACGCGTCCTACGGGATTTTTCATACTAAATAGCCATTGAAGCGCACTGTGGTCACAATATACGGTGAAGTTTTCGCCTTCAATGTATGGACGACAGCGTTCAATTGCATATTTTATCGCGAGAGCCTCTTTTTCTGTAACTGAAAACCGTCTTTCGTTATCTCTTAATGCTCTGCTAACATGACAAATCACTCTTTCCTCGTCGCCAACTATTTGCGTAAGCATTGCGCCAATCCCCGTGTCACACGCATCTGTATGCAAACAGTAACTGGCACGTGGGATAGGCATGGACAACACGGGTGCATTCGTGAGGCAATCTTTGAGGGTAGTGAATGCTTTTTCTTGCTTCTCTTTCCATTCAAATTTTACAATTTTTCTCAATAATCTATTGATTGGCTCTACTACACTTGCATAATTTTCAATGAATTTACTGTGCCATGAGACCATACCAGTGAATTGTACTATCTGTTTAACATTCTTAGGCCTTGGATGATTTCTAATGGCTTCCGTCTTTGCCGGGTCTACTCGCATGCCATTCTGATAAATAATAAAACCTAAATATTTGACTTCGTCTACACAAAATTTACTTTTCTCTCGATTAATTGTAAGGCCCGCAGCTGTGATTCTTTTTAATAATATCTCTAATAATTCTGAATTTTTTTCAAATGTCTCTGTTACAAGTACAATATCATCAAGATAAGCATACGCATAAGGCTCTAAGTCGCCTATTATGGGATCTAAAAGTCTCTGGAAGCATGCTCCAGAGTTAGCACTGCCCATAGGCATTCTTTTATAACACCAGTGCCCTCTACCGGGTACTGTAAAAGCTGTAATGTTTCTTGAGACTTTTTCAACTTTTATTTGGGAAAACACCATTGATAAGTCTATCGTGGTGATATATCTTGCGTTTCTCAATATCTTTAAAATTGTCTCCATGTAAGGAGTAGGATAAGCGTCTTTTTCTGACAACGAGTTTGGAACGCGCATATCTACCACCATTCGGTAGCCTCCGTTAGCTCTCTTGACTAAAAATGCTGGGTTATTCCACGGGCTGTTACATCTCTCTACTACGTCCGCATCTATCATTTTCTGCAGCTCGTCATGCATCGCTTTTTCCATCTTATCTGAGAGGGGGGAAATAACGTTGCTTGACTGGGCGTGCGCTACTTCTCAACTTGATTCCATATTCGACTAAATCCGTAGCCTTCAAATATTTGTCATCGACCATTTTCGCTGGTAGGTTCTCATCTAGCACTCTTTTCAATCTATACCTTTCGTAATCTGATGATTTATTCAAACCCCTGTGACTCTGACCAGATCCTTTTTCTTGCGCACTTGCATTTTTGCTTTGATTTGAGTTTGCTTCTATGTTTGACTCTACTCCCGGACAACCTTTTTTAATTGATTCTACTGAAAATAATTCAAAAGAAAATTTCTCTTTCTCCTCAAGGTCTGCGAATGTATATTCGTCACTGTCGCCTAAAATATGCATTCCGAAAAACCTAACGAATTCTAATCCCAAAATGAGATCTACAGGCAGCGTTGGCACTGCAAGAATTGACATATTTTTGCAAATTCCTGCGATCTCCAAGGGAGTGGCCATCTCACCTTTTACCTGTTCCAAACCTCCGTTCGTCATTTGAACGTATAGAAAGTTGGAAGGCTCGATCTTTATGCGCGCTTGCTCTGCAATTTCTCGATACTTTGCGCCAATCATGGAACGTGCGGCACCAGTGTCGAGTAACCTTCGTAATTCTACTGAACCTACCCTAATCGTGATCCAATAGCGAGAATACTCCACCGGCTTGGACGTATCAGGGATTTTTATAATTCTTGACGCATCGATTTGTATCATCTCTACGGTTTTCTGTGCTAGTGACATATTTGCTTCGCTAGAATTTGAGACCTGTGAGGAACGAACTGTCATAATGGTCTAATTTATGCAGCTTGATTCGCGTTTCCCGAAGGCGCTTGATCTTTCGCCCCATCCTTTGGCGGAGCTGGGATACTATTCGCCCCCGCAACTGGTACATTTTGAGGCACGTGAGGGGGTGGCGCTGCTTGCGTACCGGAATTGTAGTAGCCATTATGCTGATTATAGTTCCAGTACGTGCCACACCCTCTACCACGCAGATTTCCACGGTAGCCAGCGTCAAAACTACCTCTGTAATTGCCTCTAAAATCACCGCGTTGATTATAAAAATTATTGTCATGATTGTTATATCCATAGTTCCAATTGTTCGGATTTGTGTAATTTTGATTGAAATTTTGGCTATTTGGCTGAACGCTATTCTGAAAATTGTTTTGAAAATTGCCACTCGGTTGCACTTGTTGGATCTCAATATTTGGGTTATTTCCCGAGGCAATTGAGGTATTTTGAGGGTGGCTAACGTTTTGTCCGTCGGCTTGCGCCTGGGAACCACCCCTGTTGCCTCGTCCTCAGCCCCCCCCCCCGGCGACGCCCTTGACCCTGATTATTGATCTGGTTTTGACCGTTCGCCGCAGGAACTTGCGTGTTTCCAAACCATTTCGCCATTTCTGCAGCAATTTATTTTTGTACATCGTCTTGTGTCGTGACTTGTACGTTGCTGTCTCAGACGTCTTTTTGTCGGACTCGGTTTTCGTCTTTTTGTCTGTGTGTTTTTGTTTTGTGTGTCCGATGGCTTGTCTTTGTTCTTCTCCAAGCGCTCATTCGCCTGATGCGTACTCGCGTCAAAAGCTTTACCGAGCTCTGATGCTTGCTTCGCGAATGTCTCTATATCTTAATGTAAATATTGTCTCATGAGCGGGTGAAAATCGGTCTTCATATTGTAATAGATCCTTTCGACTTGTTTGTTTATCGGTGGTGGCTCTGGCATTTTATTAAAAATTGATCTGATCGCCATTATAAATTCGTGTACAGGCTCATCTTCGCCTTGAAACCTCATACGCGCTTCGTCAGCTAGACGCTCAGAATATTTCTTATCCTGATATTGGCTACGTAAGCATACTACTACGTCTTGCCACGTGCGCCAACTAGACCCGTATAGTCTAAATTCGTTTAATGCCGGACCTTTCAATCAAACCGCTACTGACCGCAGAACGTCCTTTTCTATAATTCCTGCCACCATCCGATGCTCCGTGACCTTCGTCAGAAATTCTTCTAAACTTTGCCCTCTCTCACCGCTAAATTTCAAATTCCACGATTTCACTGTACGCGTTGAATCTTTGAGTGCGCGTCCCGTATTATGTTCGTCTTCATCCGAGTCAATATCGATGACGTCATCAAGCGGTTGTGAAGATCTCGCGCCTCGATTTCCTGTCACCGAATTTGACTGTCGTAAATTGTTTTGTCCGCGCGTGTGTCCAAAATTTGACCTTCTCAAATGTGGCAGCTCTGGTTGGTCTAACAGAAAAGTATTATTCATGTTCACACTTGATCTTCTCGCGAACTGCACCGTTTGATCCATAACGTTTTCGTGGATGAATAAATCCTCCTGTTGCTCGCGAGAATTGTCCACCCAATGTTGTAAAACTGAATTCGGAATTTCAAAAATCACACCCATCGCAGAGGTAACTTCTACAAATTCGTTTGGGTCTTGTAATATGTCTCGTTGTATTTGTGAATTTGCCTGTTGTTCGTTCTGTGTGCCTTGAGGCCCTTGTGGTGCTGTGTACGCCCCTGACCCCGCGCCTGTATGTGTCCGTGGCGTCGCCTTATTTTTCGCGCCTGTGGGATTTTGGGATGGGTATTTTCGGAGAGTCACGTTTCTTTGGCCCCCGCTCGCCCCAGTAATCGGCTCATCGCCTAGCATTGAAAGCTCGGCGATGAACTCATCTAACGCCTTATCGCGTTCTGCTTTCGCTACCGAATCATCCATTGCGCGTGATTCTACAAAATCCGCTTCATGATATTCGCCCATTATTCGCCTCTCTAGAACATCTATTTTAATTGAGCGTGATCCTGTGCTCACTAGAAATAGTCGGGCTAACGTGGTATCTAACGCCTCATCCGTTATCCCGTCTGAAAATTTCTCCAAGCACTCTTTCACCTCCATTGTGTCTGAATTTTAACCGCGGATTGAATCAGAAAATAGCAGTGAATGATTCTATTTGCACATATATACGCTTGAAATCATTTGAACTCTGCAGTCATATCATCATGCATTTCCTTCTACAAATCTCTAAGATGAATTCTATTCGCGAATTTGATATATAATAAAGCGCTAGAAAAATGCTCCAACGCGAAAGCAAACTTTCGACGAACAACTCATCTCAATGTATGAATTCAACGAATTTGACTTTGACTATTTGACGAGCGTGTCGATGTTTACGTTCGCGGAGCTTGGGATGTCACGCGATCGTTAAGCCTCGACGTTCGCCGTCCGATGACCCGTTCACGCGCAATACTGTAACTGCTGAAAACTTTGAAATACCCGACGCTCGCATTTTTGTCGCCTGGGCACTCGCGCCAAAAAAATTCTTATCGCCGGGTATAAAATATTGCGCTAAATTGAATATAGCTCCCGGTCCGAGCTTATTCGCAGGTGGGGCATGGCAAATCGACTTGCCCGGGTCACTTCGCGCACATTTCACTCGCGCACGCGATTACCCGAGAGGTTCACCAAATAATATGAAATGAACTGATTACACCTGATTCGCCATTTTATACGTTGGGCGCCAATGTAAGCGTGCATATAGCCCGAATAATGCATGCTTGCATGATTAGATTCTCATCACCTGATTTCGGGGATATTTGATCAAAATTATAATCTATCATATGTATATATCTATATATGGATTTATGAATAATCGAATATATAAAAGGGTATTCTCATGATAATCAACTCTGGGTTTCTATTTAACTTTGGTATACTATTCGCATCCTTCGATTAGTTTATTGATAAGAATAATGAACCAAAATAATCATATCGCGCAAGCGATACACTATCTTTTCAAAATCTCAACTTTGATAGAAAATCCGCTTCCATCGAATTCATCAGCTATCGGGATGATTCAAACGGGCTTCTCTTCGAAATTTCCTCAGCTACACGATGCGCGATGCCTTTTTTGTCCTAAACTCAATAGGGAGGGGTGGGGGGGGGCGTACAACGAAATTTTACCGAAACAAAACATACACGTGACGAGTCCCTCGTTCTACTGCCAACTTGAATATACTTGGAGTACATTCTAGGACCCTATACTTGAATTTTGGGCCTGTCCCCGAACCTGGAAATCACTGCTATGAATTTTAAGAGCGATTTTTAGCTAGGAACATGTTATAGACACTGTATATTCGACCAAAATCGTTGATTCTAAGTCGGTGAACGTTCTGCTGCCTCCTGAAAAACAATAGCGATGAATTCTGGGATTATTTCACGAGATTTTCAGCTAAGCCTCGAATTCAGAAATTCCTGTTGACATTGATGCGATGCGGTTTGAGCTAAAAACGGTTGAAAATGCCTTACCGCCTGCTCAAAGTCATGGATTTTAGCTCGGATTTTCTACTACTGCCAGCTCAAAAACACTTGGAGTGCACTCTAAAATGACTGAACATGATTTTGACGTCAATCCCAAGTCTCAAACTTACTGCAGGATGATTTATGACCGATAACAGGACAGGAAAGCTACAAAAAAATTGACGTTTGGGAAAAATCGATGAATTTTAGATGGAGTAAAACTCTACTGCCAACAAGTTAGGGCTTGACGTACATTCCAGTCCTCCCTCACAAAATTTCAAGCTCAAGCCCGAATCTGGGAATTGCTGCTGAGAGCTCTGAGATCGATTCTGAGCCGAAAGGGTGAGATGAATCGGGCAAATTTTTGCGTAATTATGAATCATAGGTTGGAAACCGCTCTACTGCCACATGAAAAATGGTCACATCACAATCCAGGGTTGAACAGCAAAATTTTAAGCCTAATCCGAGATCGGGGATAACTTCTGAGAGTACTGGGATCGATTCCAATACGGCATGTGCCAAGAGTGTGTCACTAGCGTTGCAAATCATCCCGATTGACCGATTTTAGCTCGGAATTCCTATTGCTGCCAGCTTAGAAATACTTGGAGTATACTCTGTGATCACTCGGCAAGATTTTGACACTGATACCGAGTCCGAGAACTGCTGCAGTGAGATTGAGTGCCGGTATTGGGACGAAAAAGGCTCACCGATACGGCATTTTTGGCGCAAAATGATGATATTCGGGTGAATAAAAGAAGGACTGCCAACTGATCAACAATTGGAACCAATTCTAGATCTCACTCACAAAATTTCGCGCCCAATCTCACCCCCGAGAATCGCTGCTAAGAGCACTGAGATCAATCCTTATCCAGCAGCATTTCAGAAGGGTAGAGAGTTCTCGCATGATCGTGGATTATACGGCAGAAATCGTCCTACTGCCACCTGAACAGCAATCGAGAATCATTTTGGGATCATTTGACGTGATTTTGAACAGAACCTCGATTCTTTATATATCTGCTGAGAGCTTTGAGATCGATTCTGAGGCAGAAATTGCGAAGTGGCACTAGGAATGAGCCAGATCTGATGATTCTAACTCCCAATAAGTACTACTGCCAACCCAAGAATACATACAGTGAAATCTAGAATCATAGACGGGAATTTCTAGGCGAATCCTGCATCTGATAATTGCTGCAGACAAATTTCAGATGCATATTGAGCTCAGTATTGTCGTGAATTACAGTCGATCTGACGAGGGATAGTTGAATTTTTTTCTTCAATTCTACTACTGCCAAGGTAAGTACCATTCCATCTCGTTACCAGTCTTTTGGACTTGTAACGAGATGGAATGGTATGAGTGAATATTTTGAGCCCGGTGTCATGCCCCCGAATCACTGCAGTGTGAACTGCAATCAAGATTGAGCCGAAATCATCGGAAATCCGTGCGGATCCCACGGAGAATGACGAGTTTTAGGAGGAAAACCATATTGCCAGTGAATACCATTTGCCAGTGAATTTTTTGGGCACATTCCCGTGTCTCAAAACTACTGCAGTGCGATCTGAGAACAGTATTTGGGCCAGAGTACTCGCAAATCAGCGCGGGTCATATAAAAGAAGATGGACTCTAGGGCGTAAATCCTACTCCTGCCAACTTGAGAATGAATTCAGGACATTTTTAGTATAGCTGCGGGTATTTTTGGCCCCATCCTGTGTCTGGCGATAACTGCAGTGCGATCTGCGATCGGTATTGGGCCCAGAATTGTGGGAAACTTCTGCGGATCCTACAGAAAATGGCGATTTCTAGGAGGTAAATCGTACTACTGCCAATTTCATCAGAAATCCAATACATTTTTGAATCGACTAGAAACATTTTAAGCCGAGCCTCGTCGCTCAGAATCAATGCAGTGCGATCTAAAACCCGAATTGGGCACTGAAACGTTGGAAATTCATAAGGATTCTACGGGAAATGATGGGGTTCAGGATGGAAATCGTAATACTGCCAAACCGCGAGCGATCCCACCGTATTCCATGTTTGTCAGTCACTACCTAGGGCCCGTTCCCATGGCTCAGAGTTACTGCAGTGCGATCTGAGATCGGTATTGGGCCCAGAATCATCGGAAATGATCACAAATCGTATTCAGAATCATGAATCCTAGGGGGTAAATCCTATCCCTGCCAACTCAATGAGGAATCCAGTTGATTTTGGGATTGAATAGGAATATTTTGAGCTCAGTCCGTCACTCAGATCCACTGCATTGCGATGTAAAACCAGTATTGGGCCCCGGATCGTCGGAAATCGGTGCGAATCCCACGGATAATGAACAATCTTAGGACGGTAACCGTACTCTTGCGACCCTTAAAAGCGACTCAGCACATTTTGAATTAGAATAGGGATATTTTGGGCCCAGTCCCGTCACTCAGATCCACTGTAGTGCGATCTGCGATCGGTATTGGGCCCAGAATTGTCGGAAACTCCTGCGAATCCTACAGAAAATGACGATTCCTAGGGGACGAATCGTACAACTGCCAACTGGATGATGAATCCAGTACAATCCGGGATTGACAAGGAATACTCTGGGCCCGGTCCCATGTCTCAGAGTTACTGCAGTGCGATCTGAGATCGGTATTGGTCCCAGATTCATCGAAAATGATCACAAATCGTATTCAGAATCATGAATTCTAGGGGGTAAATCCTATTCCTGCCAACTCAATGAGGAATTCAGTTGATCTTGGGATCGAATAGGAACATTTTGAATCCAGTCCCGTCACTCGGATCCACTGCAGTGCGATCTCCGATCAGTATTGGGCCCAGAATCGTCGGAAACTTCTGCGGATCCTACAGAAAATGACGATTTCTAGGGGGTGAATCGAACCACTGCCAACTGGATATTGAACTCAGTACATTTTGGGATTGACTGAAAATATTCTGGGCCCAAGCCCGTCACTCAGATCCACTGCAGTGCGATCTGAGATCGGTATTGGGCCCAGAATAATCGAAAATGATCACAAATCGTATTCAGAATCATGGATTCTAGGGGGTAAATCCTATTCCTGCCAACTCAATGAGGAATCCAGTTGATCTGGGGATCAAATAGGAATATTTTGAATCCAGTCCCGTCACTCAGATCCAATGCAGTGCGAGCTCCGATCGGTATTGGGCCGAGAACCGTCGAAAACTTCTGCGGATCTTACAGAAAATGACGATTCCTAGGGGGTGAATCGATTCACTGCCAACTGGATAATGAACTCAGTACATTTTGGGATTGACTGAAAATATTTTGGGCCCAAGCCGGTCTCTCAGATCCACAGCAGTGCGATCTGAGATCGATATTGGGCCCAGAATCGTCGAAAACTTCCGCGGATCCTACAGAGAATGACGATTTCGAGGGGGTGAATCGAACCACTGCCAACTGGATAATGAACTCAGTACATTTTGAGATTGACTGAAGATATTTTGGGCCCAAGCCCGTCACTCAGATCCACTGCAGAGCGATCTGAGGTCGGTATTGGGCCCAGAATCATCAAAAATGATCACAAATCGTATTCAGAATCATGAATTCTAGGGGGTAAATCCTATTCCTGCCAACTCAATGGGGAATCCAATTGATTTTGGGATCGAATAGGAATATTTTGAGCTCAGTCCCGTCACTCAGTTCCACTGCAGTGCGATGTAAAACCAGTGTTGGGTCCCGGATCGTCGGAAATCGGTGCGGATCCCAAGGATAATGAACAATCTTAGGACGGTAACCGGACTCCTGCGACCCTTGAGAGCGACCCAGCACATTTTGAATTAGAAGAGAAAATTTTTGGGCCCAGTCCCGTCACTCCGATCCACTGTAGTGCAATCTGCGATCGGTATTGGGCCCAGAATCGTCGGAAACTCCTGCGAATCCTACAGAAAATGACGATTCCTAGAGGACGAATCGTACTACTGCCAAATGGATGATGAATCCAGTACATTCCGGGATTGACAAGGAATGTTTTGGGCCCGGTCCCATGTCTCAGAGTTACTGCAGTGCGATCTGAGATCGGTATTGGGACCAAAATCATCGGAAATGATCACAAATCGTATTCAGAATCATGAATTCTAGGAGGTAAATCCTATTCCTGACAACTCAATGAGGAATCCAGTTGATCTTGGGATCGGATAGGAATATTTTGAGTCCAGTCTCGTCACTCAGATCCACTGCAGTGCGATGTAAAACCAGTATTGGGCCCCGGATCATTGGAAATCCGTGCGGATCCCACGGAAAATGATCAATCTTAGCACGGAAATCGTATTACTGCGACCCTCAAAAGGGACCCGGCACATTTTGAATTAGAACAAAAATATTTTGGGCCCAGTCTCGTCATTCAGATCCACTGCAGTGCGATCTCCGATCGGTATTGGGCCCAGAATCGTCAAAAACTCCCGCGGATCCTACAGAAAATGACGATTTCGAGGGGGTGAATCGTACTTCTGCTAACTGAATGATGAATTCAGTACATTCGGGGATCGACAAGGAATATTTTGGACCCACTCTCGTGGCTCAGAGTCACTGCAGCGCGATCTGAGATCGGTATTGGGCTCAGAGTCGTCGAAAGTTCCTGCGGATTCCACTGAAGCATGATGACAATTTCGAGGAGGGATCGTAACCTTGTGAACATGGTAATAATTCCATTTGTTCGAGGCACACGAGGAAATATGTTTCGTTGAATACCTATTCAAAATATTGGCGGAGAGTCAATCGTCATTTGTGCCGAACTCGACAAATTCGATAGCCCCCGCAAGTCCATTTCAGATTGAAGTAAATTTGAATGGATGACTTCCTACTTTCAACTCTGAATGAGTCGTGAGTCATGTTTTATCCCAGCCCTAAGTCGGGACTTCAATCTGAGAATCATTGCCAAGAGATCGCAAAACTCCCATGTATAGGAATGACAACTAAAGTTCATTTATCCATCATCATCACATTTCAAACTCTAGATTTTTTTAAGTTTCTATCGTATCATGAAATTGAATGACAAGCGGTCCTATCCCTGTCATACAAAGAAATCCGAAAGACTTCCTTTCTCAATATTGAGTAAGATTAACTCACATACGAATCACTTAACTGATAACTGTACATTCCAAAATGTTCTCATAACTCGGGACATCATAGAATTAATAGATCACCGATTATGTATTCGTAACAGAAAAATTCCGCAACGCAACGATTCGGTAAGCAATACACATCCTCATTGATTGAATAATCACTGTCAATGGAAAAATTTCTCAAGCGTACATGAAATTGTTGACTAGGAAGGTAACCAATTAACTGTGTGATACTTCATGAGTATGTACTCATTCAGTATCATCAACTGTATCATTGAACAAAAAAGAACCTTAATGAGAAGATCAGATAAGTTTGATCCACATACTAATAACTCAATGATCGTGCATTTTCTGTGGGAAAGTAATGTGATATACAAAATACTCCACGAATATCAACAGATTCGATGATTTGACGCCCTCGTAGGCCTCATAATGGAATTTCTCTGTCTCGTCTGGGGGAACAGAAAAGCAAGAGGAATGAGCAATTTTGTCAGGTGTTGCCGGGATCGAGATTCAGTAGGTCCAAACTTTTGTTAATCAACGACATCTTCAGAGGAAACAGACGACCTGAGACTTCAGCAATACCCACTCTACTGTTTCTGCATTCTCATTGACATACAAATCTTGGACTCGTGATCATCACCTGATATTCATACGTATTTTCATAGTTCCATTCCACTTTTGAATCTCATGCAAGAGTGAATTTCAAATCGATTCACCCCCTAGAAATCGTCATTCCCTGTAGGATCCGCAGAAGTTTTCGACGATTCTGGGCCCAATACCGATCTCAGATCGCACTGCAGTGAGTCTCAGCCACGGGACTAGGCCCAAAATACTTTTAGTCAATCCCAGAATGTACTGGATTCATCATCCAGTTAGGAGTAGTACGATTCGCCCCCTAGAAATCGTCATTTTCTGTAGGATCCGCAGGAGTTTTCGATGATTCTGGGCCCGATACCGATCACAGATCGCACTGCAGTTGATCTGAGTGACGTGACTGGGCCCAAAATATTTTCATTCGATCCCAAAAAGTACTGAATTTATTACCGAGTTGGCAGTAGTACGATTCACCCCCTAGAAATCGTCATTTTCTTTAGGATCCGCAGGAGTTTTCGACGATTCTGGGCCCAATACCGATCTCAGATCGCACTGCAGTGGATCTGAATGACGGGACTGAGCTCAAAATAATCCTAATCCATCTCAAAATCAACTGGAACCCTTATCTATTTGGCAGGAGTACGATCCACCCTTCAGAAATCGTCATTTTCTGTAGGATTCGCAGAAGTTTCCGACGATTCTGGGCCGAATACCGATCCCAGATCACACTGCAGTGGATCTGAGTGACGTGACTGGGCCCAAAATATTCCACTTCTAATTCAAAAAGTGCTGGGTCGCTTTTGAGGGTCGCAGTAGTACGATTTCCGTCCTAAGATTGATCATTTTCCGTGGGATCCGCACGGATTTCCGACGATCCGGGGCATAATACAGGTTTTACATCGCACTGCAAATGATCTGAGTGACGGGATTGGGCTCAGAATATTCCTATTTGATCCCGACATCAACTGAATTCCTCATTGAGTTGGCAGGGATAGGATTTACCCCCTAGGATTCATGATTCTGAATACGATTTGTGATCATTTCCGATGATTCTGGGCCCAATACCGATCTCAGATCGCACTGCAGTAACTCTGAGCCATGGGAACGGGCCCTAGGTAGTGACTGACAAACATGGAATACGGTGGGATCGCTCGCGGTTTGGCAGGATTACGATTTCCATTCTGAACCCCATCATGTCCCGTGGAAACCACACGAATTTCCAACGTTTCAGGTCCCAATTCGGGCTTTAAATCGCACTGCAGTGATACTGAGCGACGGGGCTCGGCTTAAATTGTTTCTAGTCGATTCAAGAATGTATTGGATTTCTGATGAAATTGGCAGTAGTACGATTTACCTCCTAGAAATCGCCATTTTCTGTAGGATCCGCAGAAGTTTCCCACAATTCTGGGCCCAATACCGATCGCAGATCGCACTGCAGTTATCGCCAGACACAGCATGGGGCCAAAAATACCCGCAGCTATACTAAAAATGTCCTGAATCGATTCTCAAGTTGGCAGGAGTAGGATTTACGCCCTAGAGTCCATCTCCTTTTATATGACCCGCGCTGATTTGCGAGTACTCTGGCCCAAATATTGTTCTCAGATCGCACTGCAGTAGTTTTGAGACACGGGAATGTGCCCAAAAAATTCACTGGCAAATTCGGAACTCGATAAGATCGTTCTCGAGTTGGCAGTAGTATGGTTTTCCTCCTAAAACTCGTCATTCTCCGTGGGATCCGCACGGATTTCCGATGATTTCGGCTCAATCTTGATTGCAGATCACACTGCAGTGATTCGGGGGCATGACACCGGGCTCAAAATATTCACTTATACCATTCCATCTCGTTACAAGGCCAAAAGACTTGTAACGAGATGGAATGGTACTTATCTTGACAGTAGTAGAATTGGAGAAAAAAATTCAACTATCCCTCGTCAGATCGACTGTAATTCACGACAATACTGAGCTCAATATGCATCTGAAATTTGTCTGCAGCAATTTTCAGATGCAGGATTTGCCTAGAAATTCCCGTCTATGATTCTAGATTTCACTGTATGTATTCTTGGGTTGGCAGTAGTACTTATTGGGAGTTAGAATCATCAGATCTGGCTCATTCCTAGTGCCACTTCGCAATTTCTGCCTCAGAATCGATCTCAAAGCTCTCAGCAGATATATAAAGAATCGAGGTTCTGTTCAAAATCACGTCAAATGATCCCAAAATGATTCTCGATTGCTGTTCAGGTGGCAAAAGGACGATTTCTGCCCTACATCCACGATCAAGCGAGAATTCTCTACCCTTCTGAAATGCTGCTGGATAAGGATTGATCTCAGTGCTCTTAGCAGCGATTCTCGGGGGTGAGATTGGGCGGGAAATTTTGTGAGTGAGATCTAGAATTGGTTCCAATTGTTGATTAGTTGGCAGTCCTTCTTTTGTTCACCTGAATATCATCATTTTGCGCCAGAAATGCCGTATCTGTGAGCCTTTTTCGACCCAATACGGGCACTCAATCTCACTGCAGCAGTTCTCGGACTCGGTATCAGTGTCAAAATCTTGCCGAGTGATCACAGAGTATACTCCAAGTATTCCTAAGCTGGCAGCAATAGGAATTCCGAGCTAAAATCGGTCAATCGGGATGATTTGCAACGCTAGTGACACACTCTTGGCACATGCCGTATTGGAATCGATCCCAGTACTCTCAGAAGTTATCCCCAGATCTCGGATTAGGCTTAAAATTTTGCTGTTCAACCCTGGATTGTGATGTGACCATTTTTCATGTGGCAGTAGAGCGGTTTCCAACCTATGATTCATAATTACGCAAAAATTTGCCCGATTCATCTCACGCTTTTGGCTCAGAATCGATCTCAGAGCTCTCAGCAGCAATTCCCAGATTCGGGCTTGAGCTTGGAATTTTGTGAGGGAGGACTGGAATGTACGTCAAGCCTTAACTTGTTGGCAGTAGAGTTTCACTCCATCGAAAATTCATCGTTTTTTCCCAAACGTCAATTTTTTTGTAGCTTTTCTGTCCTGTTATCGGTCATAAATCATCCTGCAGTAAGTTTGAGACTCGGGATTGACGTCAAAATCATGTTCAGTCACTTTAGAGTGCACTCCAAGTGTTTTTAAGCTGGCAGTAGTAGAAAATCCGAGCTAAAATCCATGACTTTGATCAGGCGGTAAGGCATTTTCAACCGTTTTTAGCTCAAACCGCATCGCATCAATGTCAACAGGAATTTCTGAATTCGAGGTTTAGCTGAAAATCACGTGAAATACTCCCAGAATTCATCGCTATTGTTTTTCAGGAGGCAGCAGAACGTTCACCGACTTAGAATCAACGATTTTGGTCGAATATACAGTGTCTATAACATGTTCCTAGCTAAAAATCGCTCTTAAAATCTATAGCAGTGATTTCCAGATTCGAGGACAGGCCCAAAATTCAACTATAGGGTCCTGAAATGTACCCCAAGTATATTCAAGTTGGCAGTAGAACGAGGGACTCGTCACGTGTATGTTTTGTTTCGGTGAAATTTCGTTGCTTTTGGGGGGGCGGGGGAGTTCATCGCCCCCCACCCCTCCCCATTGAGTTTAGGACAAAAAAGGCATCGCGCATCGTGTAGCTGAGGAAATTTCGAAGAGAAGCCCGTTTGAATCATCCCGATAGCTGATGAAGCCGATTGAAGCAGATTTACTAGCAAAGTTGAGATTTTGAAAAGATAGTGCGATGGCCCGCGTTCATTCTTCCTCGCAAATCGCATCGCATCTCCTCGCGCTTACATATATATATTTCATTGGTCTCCGCGCGCGTGACCTTCCGCAATCGCGATCCGTCGTAAGCTAAAAGTGTGGTTCCTCTCTCTGGCAGCTCTCCGCCGTTTTCTCCCTCTTTTCCTCAAAACTCTCGCCTAAAGTGTCATCGTTTGTGTGTCGTGTTCGCACGACGTGATGGTCAATTTGCACCGTCACAAGAAAATCATAATTCTAAGAAACTTAGATCATTTGAGACATTTGTCATAAAAGTGGGAGATCGAAAGTATAATTTACAATCTCAAATTAAATTTTCCGAAACATAGTGAAACGTATATCCAGAAAAATCCTAATCATGATTATTGAAAGCTCTTGTGGCATCGAAAGGATATCAGTGTCTATATATATTTATCTATTCATTTGATTTTTTGGAGAAGTCAAGCACGAAGCTCAGTTACATATACATATATATATATATATATATATATATTTTGAGAAATGTTTCATTCACTTTGATATTTGAGAAATACACTAACTGATCATTGGAAAAAGGTGGATTGTCAAGCAATAACTTGACGTTATACGAACTAATTGAGTAGGAGAATATTCCTTCACCGCTAGACACGCGAATAAGGATCGCATTCTCTTTCTGAATGAATCAGAACAAAAGGAAGAAGAGGAAAATAATAGAAATTCTAGGTCTATTTCATAAGAATTGATCGGGACGAGAGGAACTGAGTACAAAACAAGCATTTAGAATAATCGAGAATGATACCATGATAAATGAACAGAGAATGAGCTAGTTCAGAACAGGATATAATTTTGACAAATTGATGAATGACCGAATGACCATATTCGTATTTCATTTAGAAACATATCAATAGAAATGACTGATGAATGAAAACATATTTTCGGTTAAAACTAGCAAACGAACATTAACATTCTCCATAATGAAACGAACCAGCCCAAAGTACTTGATATTGAGGAAGGGTATCTGAACGAAATCACCAAGTACTCATTTTATACCATAGAATCAGATATTTGGAAAGAAAAACTTGCAATAAGAAGGTTGTGTAGTTCATCCACTCGATAGCAAATTTCAGGTCAATTTTTGAATCTTGATTTACGCAAAACCTGAATTCATGACATAAAACGATTGGTCCACGAAAAGGGATCACAATTTATTACATAGATTAATTTATTAGTAGAGAAGTATCCAATTGAGGCTATTAAGCGAATTAAACCGTGAGAGAATGGAAAGGGTAATTAGAATTTGTTGATCACAACTTTTTGCAGCCAATCAAAAGTTGGTTAAGTACACATAATATCTCAGTTTGAGGTACAATAACTGAATACATCCCTTACGAAGAGAATTATTGATCAAAGTTTAGAATTTAGGGAAAATATCAAAGTCTATCCTCGTATCATTAGAGTCAACCATCCAAACTCATTATCTTTGAAAATAAGATAACCAAAGAGCAACGGTGCACAATGGCGCAAATTTACATTCGCAATCAAAGCAAAGATTTTAGTCGAGAATCAAAAAGGCTTCAGATTCTTATTAGTGATTTTCTCCTCATTTGTTCACTTTTTGAAGAAAGTATTCATCCAGTTGATTTGAGAACTCAGAAAGATCTCAAGGAACTCATAATCAATCATTGATATCAAAACACTTGTTTAGTTTTTGATATTCTGGCGAGAAAGCTCCCATTTTGGAAGAAGAGAGAACTCAAACAATCCACGAAGTTTCATATGCCCACCACTTTTCTTAGTTTCTAGGCGGAAAGATCGCAACGAAAATTGATGAAAGATTCATCTCCCAATTCGGAGTGAGTCTGTAACGAATATCTAGCAAAATCTAAATTTCCAATGATGAGACACTTATTAAACATAGTTGGGTGAGATTTATACTGCTCGCCAATGACCTATTCATAGAAACATTCGGCCTCGAAATACGATATGCACCCCCTATCTATTGATTCTCCATGGTCGATAAATGACCTTGGTAGAGAATATTTATATTGATACAATTTGAATTCAACTGAAACTCCCCGGAAAATCTGAATTCAAGTTCCTCAAAACGTGAACGAAACTAAATGAATGAGAGGATATGGAAAATCAATGAGTATCATATCAGAGAAAAATCTCAAGGATGATCGAGGATGACTAGCATTATACTAGGGGTGAAATACAAGAGAGCTCAAAGACGAATCATTGAGAATTGATTCAGTGAGACACCTTTTGAGGAGAGCATCAAGGAATTTCTAATGGAAGCTTCAATTCGAGTAAACATTTTCCATAGACCGCATGAATTTGCTGCCTGTAACGTTATTCAGTATAAATGAAGCGAAAGAAGATGACGATTATCACGTGGAACAAGTGAGTAATATAATCAATAGAGGGGAAGATAAGGTATAATGAATCTTAGTAAGAATTTACTACCTAGAGACAAGATTAGATCATCAATATTGACTTTTTGGGAATAACTTCAGTCTATACTCTTGAGAGAAATCACACAATCATGAATATAATGATATAATTTCAGATAGGTTGGGACGACGACTACATCTTAATGTTAGGAGTTATGGTAGGACGAGAATGAAAAATGAGCTACAAAATAGATTGTCCACATTACGAATACATTTATATCAATCGTGTAGGAAAACAACGTAATAGATATTATAGCTCCGTAGAATTGATCAGCAGAGTATTCCAAGCTCACAACAGCTTTTGTTTCCCTACGACCAAATGAAAATTCTCAAATTCATAGGGCACCGATGCTTTGAATGACCACTGAGATGTGAGATCAATTAAGAAATAGGTCACGAGCCTTCCCCCGAAATTATTCCATCGTATACTTTATTTCACTCACAGAACTTTGAAAAACTCAATACAAATCTAAGATTCTCTTGAATGAATTGAAGGCCTTCAATCATTCTGAGTAGAAAATGACACTATTCTAAATTACCGAGATATCCATATGACTTTCATTGGAATAGTGAAAGAGTAAGTACAGCCTATATTTTAGTCTACAAGAACGGATCCCAGCAGTATCAGATGTTTTTCAATACCGATAGAAATAATCTCTCTGAAATAAAACTAACTGACAAAGTGAGAGTTTTCATATACATAACAAACTATGGATGGATTCCACTTCACTTTCGAAGGGACTTTGATTTCTCCAAAATTCCGTCGGATGGAAAACCAAATCAGAATTACGAGAATTGCATTAATATTCCATTCGAAGGCATCAGAATCTAGAGTAAGGATTTTATTGATGAGCTTGCAAGATAATATAACAATAATTACTACTTGATATCATAACCAAGTATGTAAACTTCGAATATAGATAGATGATAATGACGAAACAATGACCCTTATGTGTTATGCTTATTGAGAATTGAGAATATTTCTTACCGGAAATTCAAACAAACATATATGTTACTCACATTCAATCGCTTGCAGAATCAAACGATCAATACTGTAATCCCTCAAGATTTGCCAGCACACCATTGAACATTTACTCAAAATACATCTTCCGATGAAAATATCCAAGGATTCTTGCAATCAACTTGAATTTGAAAAATGCGTTAACTTTTGTGCTTTCGTTGATTGTTGAAAAACCAATAACGATTCAAAATTTGATGGAGTGGATATTCAGCACAATCAATTCAAGTTATACTGAAAACTTTGACGAAGTGATGATATATCTAAAATAAAAATATTAGGATAAATATGTGAAGCAGGTTTCGATAGACATAACATCTAATCAACATACAGAGTCTAATTCAAGTGCAGCTCTGGTACACTCATAACTTATTCTGGTTCAAACTTCTATTATCAACTGATTGAAACAAATTGATCGATAGTCCCAAAATAGTTATTTGAAGAAATCACTCATACATTCGATAATTTAGTCATATCAGTAATTTTTCGGGTTGCTACTATGATGAAATTTCATGACATTAAGTAAACCCACCTCAGCTTGAAGCTTCATTGTGACTTTACTGCACGAGGCTCAAAATACCATGTCGAATGGAAATTTAGAAAAAACAAGTAGAATTGAATTCGAATACGAATTTAATGGAAAGAACGATACGCAAATTATCAACTATGGAGTCGCACCACTTTCAAAATCAAATTCCATCCATCACATGAAGACGAAAAATTCACGTATCCGAAAATTTTTCTGAGCTTAAGGGGGGAGATGTCCTATGGACTCATACTACATCTTATAGCTCTATGCATTAGCTTACTTGTATATCTATAACCTACTTGTATATCTAGAGGTATAATCCCCAAAACTGCGCGTACCCGCGCCAGTAGAGTTTTCCGTATTTGAAAGCGGAGCTAAAGAAGCGAGGAGAGAGGAAATAGAAAAGAGGGGCGCCAAAAAGCGTCTAAGAGAAAAGGGTCCCTTGGCTTTTCAGGAGGACGCTCGGGACTAAGCATGTGTAATACATTGCCTGTTGTGCCCTCAAGCTGGCCGGAGGCTCTGTCGGCCAGCACGTAGTTGCAATAAAGTATATTCACCGTTAATTTGGCTTACTCTTCCTGTCAATATCTTAGCTCCAGAGTCCAACCCCACCGAATAGGTGACAGTATTGTGGGAATTCGAAAGCTGGGGAATAACGCACTCCCTAATAGGTATAGATCTACGGTATCGATGGCGTCTACTGCTGTCTACTTTCCACATCAACTCCGTCAATCGGCTAATCATTCTAAAATAGGTCAATGCGAGATCGACGTGAGTCCATACAGATTATTGTGAGTCTCAACCACAGTGTCGATGGTCAAAGTTTACTTGAGAGTGAGTAATAGCGAAGTTTATGATGAGAGTGTAAAATAGCAAAGCCTGTCGCGAGTAGAGCGGTGTTAGTTGTACTTTTTGCTGTGTTCGTGGGCTCAGTGTTCTTGTGTTAGTGCATGTATGTGCAGCCGTGCGTACGTGCCCCCGTTTTTCAATGCGCGATTCAGCTGTAAGGGGCGCCCTTAAGCAACTTGGACATAGCGAATACTCCCAAGGTGATCTCGATCGCCTCTCACCAATTATTTCGTAAATCAAGATAGCTTTTGCTGTAGACGTCCAATATACATTGTTTTGTTCTCTTTTTCCAACAACTTCTCGATAATTTCCTCTTTTTCACTCGTAATAGAGTACTTCTCTTCCTCTTATCTGTGTAACTATACTAAGTCATAGGGCTGTATATTCCACAAGAATTTCCACTTTCTCTCGCTGAGCTATACTTCATATGCAATTCTTGTACTTGACAAATCTTTAGATAATCCATCAATACTATTGTGAGTTCAAGTCTCGTTTATCCGTATCTCATTACGCATATACGTCCAGCACCTCTGTAATGACGTAATCTTTTGGAATTTTTGATAAAATACCTCATTATTTACCTGAATATGTAAGCTATTACTGACAAAATCTATAACAGGGCTAAATATGGTCCCACCCCAAAGCCCCAATGAACAAAAAATCAATCAATCAAAATCAATTCTTTACTGAATTTTCATCGGTCTTCAGGCTTTTTCCGGGCGTGTATTGATCTTGAATTCCTCTATGGCAATTCCCGAACTTAGAATGGGGCGAATTGTATTCGATGCCTTTGAAATACGTTGAAACTGTTATTGACCCGACAGCATATCAAGTTTGGAGCTGAAGCCCATCATCTCAAGTGGTATTTAGATCTGGAGGGACACTCCTCTCTCAAGAGAGAGCATGATCGACCACGAACTCCCTCGGGGCGAATTTCCGAGCCGATTTGAGGCTTGGGAATTGATGGCGGAATGTATTGAAAGGACTCGGGGGGGGGGGGGGGGGGTCAGTATAATCTCTCGGCTCATAATCCGCTACTCTCGAATAATATGCAGCTCTCATCAACTTTTGTGAGCTTAGAATCGATCGGGAAGCTGATTGCGTCGATTATCAGGCGTGAGGTTACTCTCGAGATATCATTTTGCACTCCTAGAATGTACTCCAAGTGATCGCATATCGTCTGTGAAAGGACTGACTCGCCATTCCGCAAAATATTGATCTTCACCTTTTTTGAGTATAATGCCCCCTTCTACCCTTGTATCTGCAACAAAATCGGATGAGCACATCTACTCGTCCAGTCAATACCGGGCAAAATTCTTTTTGATTCATCCCGGTGGCTCAAAAATTCGATTCGGACGACTCCTTGACAGGACTAGGACTCGAAAACAATAGTGCGCTGGGGAGAATATTTTCGTGGCGTGTTTCGGAAGATAAAAGAGATCATGTGCATTTTTGGGCATGCAGTTTTGAACATTCGACTTTCCGAGACAGCTTTCGGGATAATTACGAGAATTAACCTGCAAGAGGAGTCGAATTTAGATGCGACCTATTGAACTCACCCCAGTTCCGATTGAACTCATGCTGATTAGTTCCAATCTCGTCCAGTTCACTCACAGACTGCAAAATCGAGATAGCATCAGGTTCATATATCTTTCCAGCATAATGAGGGGAATTAATGATCTCAAGAGCTATCATATGGCTTAAGTTGGAGTTGGAGACGCAGGAATATGCATGAGACTGCTGGACTCGTTAATTACTTCACCTATCGGGGACGGGTCTGCACAGAGAATTCTAGCGACCTCAGGACCGTATGGGTATTCGAATGACCTCGGAATACGCTTCATGGGGCTAGTCCAACAGGATTTCCCACTCTGAGAGAAGAGTAACAATGCGATTTCCGGAGTCAAGGAGGATGTCAAATGATGTGGATTGTTGTAAGTTGGCCTTTGCGAGCTGGTTAGTCAGCAGATCTGCTGATCTCACAAACTTCGATAGTGGATCACCCCATTCGCACTATGGATCCTCCGAGCCCCTCTAATGTGGGTCGCAGCCTGAAGGGTTTTGATGGGAGAAAATAATTTGAGATGAGAACATACGAGTAAAATTTTGATCTTGCGCTTGGTGGCAGTGCGTTTCGTCTATCAGGTTCTCGGGGTGGGGGGGGGGGGGGCTGAAGTATTCTGGGAGGTTGGTCCCCGACGAAACCTAGCCGCCGTGACTGGGTCATCGAGATTATGCTCTTCCTCACATAGGAAAATTGCTCATGCGCAACCACTTGCGAGAAAGGTTATTTAACCCGCAATTCTGATATGATTTAGATGATTCCATCTCGGACGTTGAAGGGCTGACAACGAAGGGCTGACAAACGGTAGAAATTGGAAGTTTACCACTCGATCGGTATGGACAATCATGACTTTCTTGCCGGCGGGAGATTCAAATGAGGCTTCCTACCACGAGCAAGAAATTGGAAATTTCTCGTTTATTCTAATTTCAAATTATTCCTTTCCATTCAAACCTTCCAGTTGCAACCTTGCATTGAAGTAGTCTCGAAGGTACATAGTTCGGAATGTAGATATCCACTGTCGAATCGTGTAGAATCAACAGATCTGTTGATCAACTAGCTCGCACAGGCCAATAAAAAAATTCACAAGACTTGGAGTTCCCGCTAGGGAGAAGGTTCGGTCGTTCATACAGATCAAGTGATGAATCAAACCAAATTTCTACTGGTTATCAGCCTATCAGCGGACGCGATGGAATCATCGGAATCGTATGGGAACTACGGGTTGAAACACCTTCCTCGCAAGGGGTTGCGCATGAGCTATCTTCATGTATAAGGAAGATCAAAATCTCGATCACCAAGTCACTTGGGCTAGGTGTCGTTAGGGAATAACGTGACAGAACCCTCCAGAACCCCTGAAGAACTGGGTCTGTCGTAGAGAGGTGGAATGTTCCAACCTTAAGTGTAAGATCAAGAATATCCCAATACGTTCCAATCAATTCATTTGTTTCCATCAAAAACCTTCAATTGCGACCTCGCTTTAGGAGTACCTCAAAGGTATGTCCATAGTTTGGAGTGGAGTGATCCACTATCGAACTATGTGGAATCAGTAGATCTGCTGATTGATCAGCTCGCGAAAGCCAACATACAAAAATTCACATCATTCGAGATTCCCGCGAGCAAAAAAGTCACAATAATTCATACCGATCGAGTGATGGATTAATACAAATTGCGAGAAGAATGTGAATATCCAAGTCATTCAATCCCTTGTTATGCCCATTCAGTATATGAACGAGAATTGCTGAACGAATCCATTTGCGATCGTCCGTTGGGGATGAACGGAATGGCAAATCATCCAAGCATGAATACAATGTTTCTGGAGACAGAACGGAAAGAGCACGTTATTCAATACTCCCCGGAAGCATCTTGCCATGGGTCTCGGGGTATTCTCAATTGAACGTCAGAAAGTGAATTATCGAAAGATACACCATTCGAGATTGTCAAGAAGGGTACGAATTATTAACTACTCCGCAGGTTACGAGATCATGGGTGGCATGATGTGCTTCGCACAGCGTTTTGTAGATATGTAGGAGTCCATGTACAATGAGGATCAAAACTAGGAAGGAGGACATTCGTGTTATCTTCACAAGCATTGGAAGCGATCACGTCTGTCTGGTTTTTTACCTCAAAGTATGAGAGGAGCAAGGGGTTTTTCGGTTCCAAGGTTGCCCCTGTTTTTGCAGTGTAACAGTAAGGGAGACTCGTTATGTAGAAGCGAGAGCCTGTTTTAATTCGAAAGGCTCAAGGGGTCAGCTGTAGGCATCCTGCATCTTTTCTAGCCCCCGCTCTCACAAGAAGGTTTGTGAGGTCCCGGAAATCGAGGTAAGTATTGTGCGATTGAGGAAAGGATTCCCAGTATGATGTTGCGCCTCGAAGAAATTGTTTGAGAGTCGGACGACTGTATCCCATGTCGTATAATTACATCTGATCACCTGAATCCGAAATTGACTTATATTGATACATCTGTTCGGGGTGAATTCGTTGAGAATGATCATACGGGATGATTCCTTCCAAACTGTGGGATACTCTGTGTAATGATTCGAATAATTTATTTAGAAGAAAGAAGGTTGATTCTGCTGCACTATCGATGGCCCGCACTCATATATCGCACCTTGATGATTAGAACTCATTGATATCGCATCTTGAAGGGTCAATCTCGCGCCTTGGGAGAGAGAGAAATTCCGTCGGGAACCGTACCCCACTGAAAATGCTCACGTACGGCGGAACGTACGTCCCGCCGTACGTCCCCACGCCCGTTGAACGATTCGAAAACGAGTGACGAAATTGACCCTCTCGGGAAGGATCGGAGGAGAGTCAACGAGTGATACTGAATGATACTGGATAAGCGGATTGGATAATTGCATGAGAAATGAATGTCACTTGGAGATCATATTTCAGTTCCTCATTTTATTCATTGATATATTACAGGTGTAACGTTCATGAGTGCATCGTTATTGAAATCAATCACAAAAAAACAAATGGATCAGTAGGCAAAATCACATGAAACAATTTGTAACGATCGTATGTACCAGTAGATAGTATAAGTAAGAAATCAACAAGAGCTCTCTTCACAGATTCTCCATGAATATTGATCGATAATGAATAATAAATCGCTAGTATCCTCAACAAAATAGGAACATTATTGCCAACGCTTCACATTCCTGACAAATATATGAATATATCTGAAATGAATAATATTTACAATATCGACTGATGGAGGAAGCCACAGTCATGAATAGATCTCCCACGTATTGGATGAATTATGAATAATGATAAGATTCCACAAAATTTTATTGCACTTTCCCAAGATGAGGTCTGGTATTCACAAATTTTTGAGCTCACTCATGACATTCATTGGAATATACATTTCCCGAGAGAACATTCCTCTCAGGATCTGCGTTTGGAGTTCAAATTAGATAGTAGTTCATGAGAAAGCTATCTCAGCAGATATCAATAGATGAGGTTATTTGGAGTTACCACTATGAAATCTTTCTCTCCATTCGCAATAAATACGCATACTCTGTGTATTGTTTCCGTTGGAACAGCAGTTTCATTGTGAGGAATTTCCATTACCCCAAAAATAGATCGACAAATTCTATGACGAGAAACTTTCAAGATGTTACAAACAGCGAGCTCTCTGCGGTCCTTGAAATTGATGATGAAATCTACTATCCTGACAAACTTACCATTTCTCAGGCGAGCGAAATAGTTGCAAGTTCTCAAATTTCATTTAGCAGTTGTCATAAACAACGTCCCATCGATAACAACTTTACCGTAGCCAACTGCTTGCTGAGACAGTCCAAGGTTCTGTATATCGTATTCTTGGATACGATGTTGATGACCAAAATATGTAGCTGCTTTTAATTTCAATGATTTTTTCACTTTTGCATCTGATATTGTTTCATAAATAGCTCTCTCAACGTCAGAGCAGTTAGGGTATAACAGTTGCTCAAGTTTTTGCACGTAACGGCGGAGATTTGCAAGAGCTTCATAAGTTCTGCTGTTGATGAAAACGGTAGAGAAGCTTTCAGAGAAAGTTTCAAAGCCAACAACAGAACCATTCTTGGATCCTTCTCAGCAGAGATTGTGATAAGGTTAGGCAGATTCACTCCAGGTGTAGTCTTTCCATTATCAACTCTGAGCTTGTCAAGCAACCTCTCGGTTCCTTCAAATTCTTCATCACTGTCGTATCCTTCCCTTGTCACATCATCTGGATCTTTTTGGATCAACGGCTGGTGTTCGAAATCTCCGCTCTATACATAGGATTTCATGGCTCTTGAATCTATTTCGACCAAATTAAGATATTATCTTACATACATCAGAACAACTTACAATGCTCATTGTGCTGTGACGTGGAAAATGGTTTACCAGCACAACTAATTTATATTCGACGGACTCTTAACCTAAATCGCAGGTCTCGCGCGCAAAGTTCGGCGAACGCAATTCTAAATTTTAACAGCAACTCGGCTTCACTGCACCACTTACCGTGATCCTACCTGAAAATCGAAAAAGGGGGTGGGGAACGCTCGCACACGCACTCCAAATAATAATTCAGAATTCTCAATAATGTAATTCGGCCTATATTCTGTACACGTTCCTTTTTCGCGGCGATACATGAATCTACATATGAGGATTCCGACAATAACGGCCAGAAATATTCAAAAAGATTCAATAATTATCAGCAAAATGTCTCTCAAAATTCCCTGTAAAACACGAAAATTCACTTCACAATCCTGAAAATACAACGTAAAGTACACTTCACTAACGGCCTGGGCAATTCACTATCGGCCTAGTCAATTAGTCAGCGGCCTAGTCGACTTCACTCACGATGGACTCCAAATTCAAGGAGCACGCTGCTCCGAAATTTACTCAAAATGGCCGCTCCACGCTACGAATAATTACCGCGTTGGGACAATGGCCAACTGCTCCAATTTGTGGAGCACGAGCTCCGCGATTACCGGACTCTACTGGCCAAGTACTCCGCGATTACTCAGGGTGGCGATCCACCGGGGGTACGGCCTTGCTCGTCGTCGTCCGGACGACAGCAACCCTGAATTTCCACGCGATTTTTCCCCCAAAGCACTGTCTGGTACGCGCACTACGTCTTCACGAGGGTTCACCTCGACTTATCGGCCTCTGGTCACAATATTCTCGGCCCCCGGGGCGTGCTATTATTTTCCCGCACTGTTCGGCCTTAGCACGTGGTCCCCCAGGAGTCGGCAGGGGTACGAGCGCACGAGGCTCAAGTTTCAGCCAGGACGAGGGAATTCACATTAATAAAATGAGCAATAAAAGGACTCACCGTTATTTTCCATCACTTTCGATAATTGCAATTCTCTGATTATGATTTATAAAGACTCTTGAAGTCTCGTGTGCTGTCCTCCGGGACTCCTGGGGAACACACGGCAATTTCACCCGGCGGTGAAGACGAGCGGAGCACAAGCACGTGCACGTAAGACAACGTCCGAACCACAAGTGGCCTAATGGCCGGCTTCTTCTTCAAGTTGAAGTTCCATCTTCTTCAACAAAGAAGACGCTCTCTGATTGGCCCATAGATTTTGTCCGGAAAACTGGCAGCACCCTCTATCGGGGCTGCGCGGCCAAGTTTGAAGTACATAAGGGTACATTGCGGCCAGCATGCGCACGAAATTCACGGAATTACACGGCCGAATAGCACGGAAACATATGTACGGTACTGCCTTTGGCCTCCACTCGTACCGTCTTTTATCTCACTTGCACCTATAGTAAGCATCGGCCGGCGTGGAGGCGCTGCGCAGCTCGCATTGCCTCCAGTTTCGGCCTTTCACTGCACCCGATATTCGTTACGTGGCCTTGTATACCTATATCTATTCTCGGCCTGTAGTACTATAGCTATATAGTATTTCCCATCCATCAGTATATCTATATGGGCCTCTGCATATTCACTACACGCTCATATGTACATAACATACTACTACAATCAGTATCTCGGCCTCACACACACATATGCATATGTGTGTGTGGTCTGCAACGCGGATTCCCATCCAGAAGTCGATGTCCGGGTCTCTGTATTTTCCCATATCGGCCTGCTCAGGTATACCCGCCCTGAGCCATGCTACACCGTCAGGTAGCGCCATCACACCGGCAGCAACAAGTTGCCAGTGTGTCGTCTGCAAGACCGTGTGTCAACATCAGCTCCGTCGTCTCGTCCTCTGGTGAGCTACCCGGGCTCACCCGCGTTGGCCTGCGCGTCACCGGTGTCGTGGGTGACCGCATACGTGGTGGTGTGATCGTGCGCGGGTGCATTTTCGGCCAGGTTATGCGTGGGTGCAGGCAGCAAGTGCTGCATGTACGCATAACTTCACATAACCAAGGTGCAGCTGATACTGGGCTGCTGCGTATGGGACCTAGGTCCGGATGGCAGCAAGCCCAGGATGTGCTGCACGGATCATGCAGCATCACCAGCTGGCCATAATCATTCGTGCTCGTTGTCATCTTCCTCTTCGTCGTCCTGAGAAGGACGCCCTGGCCTTGTCGTATACACCACGACAATCTCGCATACACGGTGGGACGCAGATCATGTGACATCCGGAGGGTGTGCGGGGGATGCAGCACGGGGTCTGCGGGCCCCGGTTGTTACCACCAGCATCCTCTGTTCGGCCCGTATCCAGGTGTATCATAATAGGTACACCACGGATACATCATAGTGGTGGTCACGGCAAGGGGCATGTGCGCGGCCTTGTGTACCCGGGTAGCCCACCCGGGGCATAACTCTCCTACATTGTTGTCGTCGTCGTCGACCGCCGGCCTCCTACGGTGTGATGCCCGCGGCGATTAGCGGTGCGGGTGGGGTTGCCGGCCCGCAGGCATACTCGCGGTCGCGGCAACTCGATGTTTCGGCCGTCGTCATCGTCGCCTCGAGCAGCAGCACCTCAACAAAAAAAAAGAAGTATTCCCCGTGAATACTCGGTTTTGAGGCTGCTGCTCGAGGCATGACGAGAGAGTCACATTTATTCAAACCCCAAAAGGCTGTGACGATTATATCGTCACATTACCCCCTGTTTAGGGGGGGGGGGTGTTGAGTCCGGGTCCTCCACAAGGGAGCGGCCTTGCTCAAAACATAGGTGGCGCACTCTCGCCTTATAGTGAATTCTCTCGTCGCAACCTCGAACAGCAAAATTAAATAGATTCCATAATCCATGTATATATATCATCATCATAAAAATAGATTCTTATAATTGGGGCAATCTCATCCACTCCCTCCCTCACACGACCAACCTGAAAGGGTAAAACTGTAATTCGGGACCTACATCGCTAGGGTAAGAAAAGATTCTACGGGATGGGGAGATGAGCCTCCTGGGCCCTACCAACATGGAAACTTCTCAAACAATCTCTGGAAATAAACAACAAAAAATCATAGCATCTTACTTGTTCAACTAAATGTTCAAACTCCGCGGGTCCTTCGGCCGTTTCATACGTGCGGGGAGGGATCAATCATTTCAACTGGGGTATGTGGGCCTCTGGCAGTTCTTCTCCTAATTCCCCGTCTAACTCATAGACTAATGGCAAGTTTACCGCGATCATTCTGAGCAGCCCTCCGATTTCAGTGTGACCTTCATCAAGAATTCATTCGCGGCCTGAGCTAAGATGCGAGTCCTTCGTCAGACCAAATACCCGACCAAAACTCATCGTGATTCCAGCCTTAATTGCAATGCGTGGCCTATCTTTCGCTAACTCTATCGACGTCTAACCGCACTGAATCCCTCAACGCGTCCAACCCATTCATCCCGTCGGCTCACGCGGCCTCGTCGATTTCCTCTATTGGGTCACCGGCCGTTAATTCTTGTATATCTTCTAAGTATCATGTCTCACGGGTCTAGTTCCTCCCACTACACCCAACGCTTCACCGGAGACCTTTTGCGGATCCTCAACAGGTCTCTCGTCCTTGCAACCCCCGGCCTAACGAAGTGTGAGTTCGTCACACCTTCCCCAAGGCGCTCAGGTTCGTGTACCCACAATGTTAGCGACTGCTTTTCCCCACCATACCTTCACAAAGGCGCTCAGGTTCTCTGACCCATGGTATCCTCATCCGCTTTTCCACCATACCTTCACAAAGGCGCTCAGATCCTCGACCCATGGTGTGCTCGATCGTTTTTTCCACCATACCTTCACAAAGGCGCTCAGGTCCTCGACCCATGGTGTGATCAACTGCTTCTTTTGCCATACCTCCACAAAGGCGCTCAGGTTCTCTGACCCATGGCATTCACAACCGCCTTTCCACCATACCTTCACAAAGGCGCTCAGGTTCCTCGACCCATGGTGTACTTGCTGGTTTCTCCACCATACCTTCACAAAGGCGCTCAGGTCCTCGACCCATGGTGTGCTCGATTGTTTTTTTTTTATTTTTTTTTTCTTATTTTTACCACCATACCTTCACAAAGGCGCTCAGGTCCTCGACCCATGCTGCGTATGGGACCTAGGTCCGGATGGCAGCAAGCCCAGGATGTGCTGCACGGATCATGCAGCATCACCAGCTGGCCATAATCACTCGTGCTCGTTGTCATCTTCCTCTTCGTCGTCCTGAGAAGGACGCCCTGGCCTTGTCGTATACACCACGACAATCTCGCATACACGGTGGGACGCAGATCATGTGACATCCGGAGGGTGTGCGGGGGATGCAGCACGGGGTCTGCGGGCCCCGGTTGTTACCACCAGCATCCTCTGTTCGGCCCGTATCCAGGTGTACCATAATAGGTACACCACGGATACATCATAGTGGTGGTCACGGCAAGGGGCATGTGCGCGGCCTTGTGTACCCGGGTAGCCCACCCGGGGCATAATTCTCCTACATTGTTGTCGTCGTCGTCGACCGCCGGCCTCCTACGGTGTGATGCCCGCGGCGATTAGCGGTGCGGGTGGGGTTGCCGGCCCGCAGGCATACTCGCGGTCGCGGCAACTCGATGTCTCGGCCGTCGTCATCGTCGCCTCGAGCAGCAGCACCTCAACAAAAAAAAAAGAAGTATTCCCCGTGAATACTCGGTTTTGAGGCTGCTGCTCGAGGCATGACGAGAGAGTCACATTTATTCAAACCCCAAAAGGCTGTGACGATTATATCGTCACAGTGCTGAGAAATAGTTTGAGCGGAATCTTGATGGAATTCCCGGAAAAATCGTTGCCACTATCGTTGTTTCCATGGACCCCAACTGTCGAAATCTGAGGGAAAGAACGAGAACGCTCTATTAAGAGTAGAAAGCAAGAAATGAAGAATCATGCTATGCATTTTCCTTTCTGAATATTGATACTGAATAATCAAGATATGGTTTAAGGGAGCCGGATACTTTATCCTACAAAAGTGCAAGCGTTTCTCTAAGCCTACTCAATAGCTCGATCTCGCATGAATTCAACGATTTTACAAATCTTGAAGCTCGTGACGGCATCATAAGCTGTTGTAAGATGAACGAATTGAGATTATCCTCTAGAACAACCTTTGGATGATAAAAGTGGAGAAAGCAAAGCGACGGTCTTGATGAGGTGAATGGAGAATGTTACTGGGTCTATATTAGATCCATAGCTTTATGTTGTTGAGAAACATGTGACAAATGTGAAGAAGAGGGAATTTCGGTTACGGATGTAATCAGTATGGAGTTTATATGAATATTAAGGATCACTGATCGAAAATGTTCCCAGGATCTCAAAAAAAGGCTTCTGAGAGGTCATAAACATTTTGGAAATTGGCTTGGACTATAAAATAGATTGATCATCGACGGAGTTTTTGATTGTGGGAATACTCACGGTGTAATCCATATTCATTTGAGACATCGCAACATCTGATCGTGAGTCCGACATGTGACACTGGGGATTGAAAAGAAGATCTACTCAACTCCATTATGGTATTACAAGGATAAATATCATATCATAATCGGTTTTAGCTATTCTTCATGATGAAACTTAAAGGCTAGTGAAGATGTCAACATTTCTTTAGTATTTTTTGTAGCTCCCAAACGGACTTGCCCAACATTAACCGTAAAAGAAACTAACATTCACAGACCTGCTCTGCTGGGCAACTCAGGAATGAAATTTTTTGCATTGGGTCATCCCCAGATCCCAACCACTGTGATGGGTGATGATGATCAGAACTCGATTGGATTGCTTCTCTAACCAAAAGAGACCTTTGAGGGCCGCCAAGATTTGACGTTGGATCACCCTATATGAATGACATATATCATTAGGAGTGCATGGGCCATGACTAACTGATTTCATTCATTTGGATCACAAGGAAACCAACAATTCATATGCTGACCATTTACTCACGAAGGAATTATCATCGACTCACCTGATCCGCTGGGCAGCTTGGAGATGCAATACATTGCATTGATTCATTCCCAGATCCCAAGCCCTATGATGGGTGATGGTAATCAGCACTTGATTCAATTGCTTCTTTAACCAGAGGAGGCCTTTGAAGACCTCCAAGATTCGACGTTGGATTACCCTACATGAATTACAAATATCATTAGGAGTGCATCGGTTGTAACTGATTGATTTAATTAATTGTGATCACAAGGGACACAATATATTTTCTCTATACTAAAGTAACAAAGTGACAAAACCAGTCTGCATCCATCTTATAAGATGGAAGGGGCTTTTCATAATTTTGCTAATATCTACTCCCATAATCATGGAAATATCAATACCCACATTTCTCAATATCTGACGTAAAAATGTTTTGACCCTTCGAGGTAGAGGCCTGCCAGCCTTACGAAGGTGCTCCTTCTTCTTTCTGGCCATTCTCTTGCCCACTGAAATATTAAATAGCAGATGAGCAAATAAGTGGATGGCATATGGTCGCTTACTACTCCTCTCGCAACTATTCACAAATGTTAAATCTCAATAAAAGTGTTACACATCTTTTGTTGATCTAGTGGCATCCATTCTCCAGTTTGATGATGATTATTGTGAGAGACGATGCTTTTACTAAGAACAATGTCATTGTGAAGAAATTATGGTGACACTTCAACAATTAGGATTGAATAAGCACAACGTTAGAGAATCTGAGAAATCATTTCCAACTATTCCCCTCAAAGTAGCAAGATATTGTATTCATTGTAGTGAGTTTCATTCATGCAATCCCGTTGATAATCACAATAAAGACTGGGTACAACATTTACTGAGTGATGATCTGCATACTGCTTATGGCTGAGTCAACTTACATGTGATAGGAGAATGAGTTGTTTCAGCTTCATGAGTGGCCTAGCTATCAGAATATCAGGACTGACTACATGGAAATGTAGACGCAAGGATGATGGGAATTCTTGCAATTAAAGGTTCTGCTTTGAGAATTTTACATTGAGCAAATCTCATCCACAGACATCTTGCACAGAATGAAATCAGCAGAACCACATAAATTCCCAACGAACTAATAGTCATATAGAGAAAAGTTTGATTCCCACATTCAATATTCTGATACTTTACAGCCCTTCATGGAATACAGTCCTTAACGAAGTGTCATTCCACATCTTTAGAGTGGGTGACCAAGTTTTACTGGAATGGTAGTATCGAATATCCGTTGTGGACCCATGTAGACCACAGGTCTGCTAACTGTGAGCGGCACACCTGTACCACGGGTGAAGGGGCTACGGGAGATAAAGTCCAATATGGCCGGCTCAATGAAGTCACTTGTAGCTCGAGCGATTTCATTCGGATATTGGAGATTTGATCCCACGAAAGAGGATCCCAAAGAGAAAATGGAGATACATTTTTATTGGTTTTTATTATTGTTGAAGTTCGTCATTTTGGATATCATTGAAGCGGCTTAGCATTGAAGAGTTGTGTCACTGGTTTGATGACGCATGCGCCGAAATGCAGGAGTGCGGGCTCAGAACGCGCAAGATATTCTGAATTTGTTCCTTCATCATCTGTCTCTTGATGTAGAATCACCCAAAGTAATTCTTTCTCATCATAACCCAGTGTTCTACATATGTCCCTTCATCATGCCGCCATAGGACCTAATAGAATAACTCTCAATAAGTTCTTATCATGATAATAAAATATGAAATGTATCAAGTGTCGGAGTTTTATGGAGCAGGTTGATTGAATAATAAGAGTTCAATTAATGAAAAAAACACTACTATTTATTAAGCACTCGATGTGCACCTCGCCGCGATGGGTACAAGACTGGGGAGACGCCGTTTTGCCAATATGGCGGCGCTCCATGGGAAGGGACTGAGAGGGGAGCGAGGAAAGACGAGCGCAGCCGCTACTCCAACACTCCCTCCCGGCTAAGCTTAGTCTCTACGAGGTTCTTTATTTACAAAGTAATATTCATTCATATCAATTCATAGTCATATTATAAGAGCAAACGATACATGTAGGTTTCTGCATTCCGATGACATTGATAATACTTAGGACAAACTTGGCTTTATTTCCGTCCTGAAACAAAAACACACAGAATTTTGGAACTCTTGTCAAACCTCACGTTTGATTCATTAGGGCTCTCGCCAGAGCTACATGTCTTTCACGTGGTGAAGGCTTTGTAAATATATCAGCCAGCTGTTGTTTAGATTTGAGATATTCCACAACAACCAATTTCTCTTTTACGCATTGTCTTATGTAATGATTGTTTATGTCAATCATATGTCTGAGTCTATTTCCTCCGCTTGTTTTAGCACAAGCCTGAGCTGGTTTACTATCACACCACAGCACCATCGGGCTGAATGATCTTTTAAAAATCAATTGCAAGGTTTTATTCATCACGATTAACTCTTCGCATGTCTTACTTATTGTGACATACTCAGTCTCGCAGGTAGATCTACTAACGTACCGTTGCTTATGAGTGCGCCACGCGATTGGATCCCCATACAGTTGTATTATATATCCACACGAGGAAACAGCGTTTTTACAGTCACCGTGACTAGCATCACAATATGCTTGCAAGTCATCTGTCTCACCACGGAATTTCAAGCCTAAGTCTTTCGTACCTTTCAGGTACCTGAATACTCTTTCAAGCATTTTCCACTCGTTCTCGGTGGGATTGGTTTGATGTCGACTCAATACGTTAACTGCATATGATATATCTAAACGAGTTGAACCGGCAAGGTACAGGAGACAATCTATCCTTTCACGATATTCCGAGACCTCTTCGGAAGTAGCATGTGCTGATTTATCTGCATAGGGCAATTCCTCTCGATCTCGCCGGTTTTGATTTAGGTCTTGATTCGAAAAACGCGTTGTCTCCATAGGAGTGCTAACGGGATACGCGCTCTCAAAACCGAATTTTTCCAGGATTTTATCGACGTATTTCTCTTGAACAAGTTCTAAGATTTGATTTTTCCTGTCCCTCAGAAGTGCTATTCCCAGAAATTCCTGAGGTTCTCCTAAGTCAGTCATCTCGAAAGCTTGTTTTAGCTTTATTTTGGTCTCTTTCAACAAGTTCAAACTATTGCTCGCCAATAGTTCATCGTCAACATATAATATTAAGATTACAAAATCACGATCCTTTTCCAGAATGTAAAGACACGGCTCATGATCATCGTTTTTAAACTCGATCTTTTCCGCGGCTTCATTGAATTTATCATTCCATTTCTTTGGACTTATCCGAAGGCCGTATAACGATTTCAAAAGTCTCCAGACCTTATCTCTACGCGTCTGCTCTGAACACCTGACAGCTTTGGGTATTTCCATATAAATCTCTCCGTCATCATCCAGCGTTCCGTTCAGAAAAGCTGTTTTAACATCCATTTGAGCCCATTCGAGATTGTATTTGTTTATGATCGCAAGGACGGCCCTGATCAAACCTATTGGTGGAACCGGCGCGTAAGTCTTGGATAAGTCATAATCAGTTCTGTCCTTGAATCCACGTTGACAAGACGAGCTTTGTATTTGGTTTTACCATCTGACTCTATTTTGCGTTTGAGAACTAATTTTGAATCAAATACTCTCGCGCGACTCCCCTTCTTTGTCATCGCGGGTCTGTCCACCTCTACATAAACTCCGTTTTTCTTTAGCGAATCCATTTCGCTTTGAATTGCCCCTTTCCACTTTTCCTTGTCATCGCGCTGCATCGCGTCTTGAAAGGAAGCGGGGTCTCCTCTAATGTCGGATAAAAAAGCATGATAGGTGTCGATCTCTAGATATTTTTCGTCTACTGATTTTAAATCACGTTCTGATTGCTTGATGGCTAAACTCAATTCATCTGTTAACGCGGCCAGATTCGCAAATTGAATCCCCCTTTCTGGTTGTGTTTTTCGTGGTCTACCTCTGCCACGTTTCGGTGCTCTATCCGATTTGGTTGAATCTGTTGTTGGTTCTTCATTACGAACCAGCCAGTGTTTTTCATCTATGCTCTCAGTTACAAGAGGCAGATCTTTTATCGCGCCTTTCCCATATATGTCACCATAAACCAATTTCTCGTTGAATCTAACATCACGGCTCTCATAGTATTTACCGTTCGCTGGTGTTAGCAGGGTGTAACCCATCGGAGTGTAGCCTACTAGCACGGCTCTCATTCCCTTTTTACCAAATTTCGAACCTGATTGCCTCTGAATTTTGACGTATGCTAGACATCCGAATCGTCTGATTTGATCAATATTAAACGGACGAGTTGGTGCAAATTTTTCCATGGGAGCGACCATGTTGTTCGATTTGTGGGGGGTCATATTGTATGCATACACTGCCGCACTCAAGGCCAAGTCCCACAGGTTCATCGGCAGTTTTGAGTCAAATATGTAAGCTCTAACTTTTGTTTGTATAGTTTGATTGTAGCGCTCAGCAACACCATTAAGTTGTGGGGTATCAGGAGGAGCAGGTTCAAATTCCGCTCCTTCCGATTTTAGTACTTCCTGGGTATCACCCCCGGTATACTCCCCGCCCTGGTCTGCTCGGAGATGACAAAATTTGGCATCGTAGCCTAAAGCATTTCTCCCGGTACGGAGAAAGATTCGGAGATAGTAACCCGTTTCATTTTTACTCTTCATTGGATACGACAAGGCTAACCTGGAATAATCATCAACAAAAGAAGCAATATATTTGTAACGTTTAGGATGTGAAGCTGGGGTAATCGGCCCCATCAAATCTGCATGCACAAGCTGGAGCGGTTGAGTCGCACGCCTCCGCGTTTCATTGAAAGGCAACCGATTAAACTTGGCTATTTTACACACTTCACAATCCAGAATTGACTCATCAAAAATTGCATTTTTAAGCTCTTTGTTCTCTGGGAATTTCTTCTGTAATGATTTCAAATAAGCTACTGAAGCATGACCCATTCTCACATGCCACAAGAGGGCTTCATTATTCCTTTGGAATTTTTCATTGATTTCAGAGAAAGGAGAATCGTTTTCTGACACAATAACCTCTGAAAATTCATCCAAATTATGGATCCTCCGATCCCACACAGTAGTGTCAAGATTAGAGTTCTCGTGAATCACTTTATCCTTTTTCCCAGCACATTGTTCAGTGTTATTATCATTTCGTTGACGATTCTGAATTTGTGCTGTCTCATTTCAAGTTTGACACTTATGCGCATCTGCGCTCAAAGCTGTAGCAAGATTTACCAAGACACAGTTTTCAGACTCATTTCTCATTAAATCGTCATTGGCATTTTTGTATAGATTAATTATCCAATACGGGCTTTCATAGATACCAGAAATGAAGGTTTCTCTAGAGTTCTTATCGAAAATGTTGATTTTCTCGTTGTCTAAATAAATTTCAAGACCTAGTTCAGCAAATTTTCGAAGGGACATCAGATTCTCTGACAAGGATTCTGCGTAAATGACTCTGTTGAACTTGAAAAAACCATTCTCCCCGAGGAACTCTACCACACCAGTTCCATCAGTTTGAATGTCAGCATTCGAATCTTTATTGGCGCAGCGAATTTTGCTAACGTCGTTCTCGTCTAGTGATTGGAATATAAGTCTGGATTTTGACATGTGCTCGGTTGCTCCTGAATCAGCGATGAATCTCTCTATGATTAAGTTTCCATCGATAGTATTTTGACTCTCACCTCGGTTGTTGCTCGATGCGTTATTGGCGTGTTGATTGCTCTTGTTATTGTTGTCATTATTGTTGCGTCCATTATTGTTGTTATTGTTATTGTTGTTGCGTCCATTGTTAGTGTTGCTGTTATTATTGTTCCGCTTCCAATCTCCTCTCCTCGAAGTATGCGCACGTTTTTGGCCTCTTGGATTTGGATTTCGCCTGATTCTCTCCATCAGCTTTTCATATCTGTCATCCATTATCTTTCGCCCCGGGCTTTTCCTAACCATATGCTTAACTATGTAGTTGCAGTTTAGACATTTCTTGATGCCTCTGTCTCTGTGAGGGCAGTCATTGGTTTCGTGAGCGGTGAAAAAGTCATCGCAGCACTTACACTTTAGCCTGCCAAGTCTGATCTTGAAAATAGGCTCCTCGTTGCCTCCCGCAAGAAAGGCCGCTCGGGCATTATTCTGAGGATTACTGTTCCTGTTTTTCAACTCCGCCTCCTTCAACAAAAACACCCTTCTCATGTGTTCCAAAGAAAGAATTTCGGGGTCGATTGTTTTCCCGTTCTCATCTTTCTCTTTCGCTGAATTTCGCTGCTCGGTCAGGGACTTGAGTATTTGTATCTCGTTGCATGACCGGAACACGGATCTAAAGAAGGCGTTACTCTTCGATTCTTCATCGAGCTTCTTTACACCTTCAATTTCATCGTGTTCTCTCACTAGCCTATCGAATTTCGCAATAAAGCTCATAGCGGACTCTCTTCTTCTGTCATACCTGATGTGGTACAAATCTTCTTCTGCCTCGGCCGGATCTTTTAGGTTCTCTGAAATCTTCAGTAGTTTCGACTTCCTCAACATTTCTACTGGATCTCTCAATTCTTGGATCTGTTCAAAATATTTCCTCTCGATCCGATGCATCAGCAAATCTCTGATAGAATCTTTGATTGCTGTGGTTACAAAACCCGTAAAATTGAAGTTACGGTCCAATGCAATTTCTCCTTTGGACCTTGATTTGACCTCTAGCCGGAATTTCTCCAGGAAGAAGGACCATGATTCCTTCTCTGTCAGAGTGTAATGTCTTTCGACATTAGTTAAGTCAATCCAAACTGGCCTGGGTGTCTCTGGGGCTGCATTTCCGAGTTCCTCATGAACCTGGGCATCTACTCCGATTCTGTCAGTGTTTGGGGTAGGAAATTGCGGGACCTCTGATGATCTTGACGAGGATGCACGAGGGGGGACAGAAGATCGAGACGAACCAGAGCCCAATCTGACAGTACTGGCCAGTGAGTCGTGCTCCCGCTCCAAAGTTTGATAGCGCAAGCCTTGCGCTTCAGTGACCCTGGTTAGGTCATCCAGTCTGGTCGACAACAGACGATCTTTTGTCTGTTGCTCCTTCCACTTCTTCATGCTCATCCTCATAGAGTTTTTGGTTAAATTGTACAGCGTTGACAAAGTATCAGCCAAGTTGTCGATACGTCTACTCAGATCTTCGGTTCGATTTAGACTGCTGCTTCTGGATTGATCTTCCTCAGTCCCTCTATTCCTAGGCGCAACTGATCGGCCTCTAGCAGATCTCTCATATTCAACCCCAATGTTTTCATCCGGAAGAGCAATGAGAGTTTACCACTGACACGCGGCTCAAGTGGCCGAATCCCACCACTTTGAAAAGCCCGAGCAATGAGAGAAGGGCGAAACACGCACAATATCAGCGTAGAATCAAAATTTTTCATCAAGTTTCTCATTTTCTCATCTTTACTTTTCATTCCTTGCCATCAAAATCCTTTAGATGCATCCTCGGAACCATACGAGGCTCTAAAGGTGCATTGATCGAGAGTGGAGAAAAAATCCATTCTCGATTGATGCTAAAAATTCAGCAAAATTTGCCGACTTTAACTCGCAAAGACCGATAAAATTACATCTTCATAATTTGAAATTCCCGCGAGTGATAAATACGATATCCGATCATATCGATCGAGTGTCAAAATTAATTACATATATCTCCGGCAGAAGGCCGAAGAGCTGCCGAAGTAAAAATGTTGAGAAATCGAATGGAAATAGCGGGTTAAATTGACCTTTCTCGCAAGCGCATAACGAAGATGAACTTTCGTATATAAGGGCGTTCAAACCATCGAACATTCGGCCACTTGAGCCGCGTGTCAGTGGTAAACTCTCATTGCTCTTCCACCACTTTGAAAAGCCCGAGCAATGAGAGAAGGGCGAAACACGCACAATATTAGCGTAGAATCAAAATTTTTCATCAAGTTTCTCATTTTCTCATCCTCACTTTTCATTCCTTTCCATCAAAATCCTTTAGATGCATCCTCGGAACCATACGAGGCTCAGAAGGTGCATTGATCGAGAGTGGAGAAAAAATCCATTCTCGATTGATGCTAAAAATTCAGCAAAATTTGCCGACTTTAACTCGCAAAGACCGATAAAATTACATCTTCATAATTTGAAATTCCCGCGAGTGATAAACACGATATCCGATCATATCGATCGAGTGTCAAAATTAATTACATATATCTCCGGCAGAAGGCCGAAGAGCTGCCAAAGTAAAAATGTTGAGAAATCAAATGGAAATAGCGGGTTAAATTGACCTTTCTCGCAAGCGCATAACGAAGATGAACTTTCGTATATAAGGGCGTTCAAACCATCGAACAGTCGGCCACTTGAGCCGCGTGTCAGTGGTAAACTCTCATTGCTCTTCCACCACTTTGAAAAGCCCGAGCAATGAGAGAAGGGCGAAACACGCACAATATCAGCGTAGAATCAAAATTTTTCATCAAGTTTCTCATTTTCTCATCTTCACTTTTCATTCCTTACCATCAAAATCCTTTAGATGCATCCTCGGAACCATACGAGGCTCTAAAGGTGCATTGATCGGGAGTGGAGAAAAAATCCATTCTCGATTGATGCTAAAAATTCAGCGAAATTTGCCGACTTTAACTCGCAAAGACCGATAAAATTACATCTTCATAATTTGAAATTCCCGCGAGTGATAAATACGATATCCGATCATATCGATCGAGTGTCAAAATTAATTACATAAATCATCGGAATCATCTGAAACAAAATCAAAAATATTTTCCAAATGTTCCTCTCAAGCCATGCTCCAAATATGCTCCTAGCTCAGTCTCTCTGACTCAGAGTGAACCGAGCTGGAACGAGTGAAAATACAGTTGGCCCGAACACAAGATCAACCATATAATCACCCTAGTCATCACAACAAAACTTGGGAACACACCAGGTTTCTTAATGCAATGACCCATCCAGAAAGTCGGCGGATATCTCGAGATTTAATATGAAACTCAAACTCTGCTCGTAAATATGGCAAACTCAATGATTTATCTCCGGAGAAACTCAAATGAATATACACTCATGGAATTCCAAAATAAAACTCGATGTACTCTTCTGAAAATAAAATTAGGGAGGGTATTAATTTGTTTCATGTACACACCTATGACAAACAATGCACCGTTGTCGATTGACAGAATGATTTCTCCATCGATTACTATCAAGTGCATTCTCTGACCCACATGGTCTATATTCAGATGATAGTCGCTCGTGACTTTGTACCAAAAGTCGGTGAAAAGGGTGGTATCTAAACAGAAAAGATTTGTTTTCCCCATTATAGCTACACACCTCGGCTCTATTTTCATTATTTGTGTGAATACACATATTCACATATTTTGAATGCTCAACTCTTATGGATCTCACTTTCCAGAGGAGCGTCATAGGGTGTCGATTCAATGTCATTCAATATTAATACAATTATTATGCCAAGTCATGTGTAATTATGGTGGGTTAAAATATCGCCTACATAAAGAGTCATAATCACGTAAAGTTTCAAGGCTGAAGTCAGTAAGATATTAATTAATTATTCATTTCTAAATGTCATCTGCTTGGCTGCCATATTCTCCATATACAGCTAACAATCTCGAGCTATGCCTAATTTAAGCCTAGAAAAGGTTTAGTATTTATTGCACGGCCGCAGCACACGGGAGTATTCACAACGAATAGCTAAACTGGACTATGCGACTACTAACTCGGCACTCTCGCGCGCCACGTTTGAATTTTCGTGCCGCGCGACAACTTACAGCGGTGCCAACATGAATGCACCTGGTTAGGGACCCTAGAATCTAGGGACCCTACAAATGGTGCGCGCGCATCCTCCAATGCCGCCCTAGGGACCCTACAAATGGTGCGCGCGCATCCTCCAATGCCGTCACCTACTTTCACCACCACCGCTGCTCGCGCGCCGCCGCGGCTCGCATCAAATATGGCGTCACTACAGCCAGCACTCGAACAATGAAACGGCGTCTTCAATGACGCGCAATTCACATATACACACTCACACAAGCAGTATCTCGATCCAATACTCACTCGCGGAAGACGGCTTACAATCGAATAATCTGACGCGAATCAGCTGACGAGTTCACCCGATCTCACATGTGCTGCGCGCGCGCAATTCAAAAACATAAACAAACTTTGCTCACCCGTACCTCTGTTACTGCGGGCCAGGTCGACCTCGTTCCCGCTGCTCTCAGCATCACTGTTGCTGCGTGCCGACATCTTGAAATACTATATGCACAGCTAGTGCAGCGATACTTATATATATATATATATACTGCCCGTCAATGACTTTTTGAAACGTCGCCGGCGCTTGCTTTAGCGTGGGTGACGCGACGCACAACTTTCATTCAACAAAACTTTCACAGATCGAAAAACACTTTTCCCTGAACCGAACCACGCTCTGCAACCATGTCGGAGTTTTATGGAGCAGGTTGATTGAATAATAAGAGTTCAATTAATGAAAAAAACACTAGTATTAATTAAGGCCTCGATGTGCACCTCGCCGCGATGGGTACAAGACTGGGGAGACGCCGTTTTGCCAATATGGCGGCGCTCCATGGGAAGGGACTGAGAGGGGAGCGAGGAGAGACGAGCGCAGCCGCTACTCCAACATCAAGTTGTGTGCTTCATTCATGCGGTTCGCGCATTGATGTGTTCCCAGACCGGCATGACCGTCATTTGAATGATGTGACAAATCTGATAATTTCGTATCAGTCTGTGTTTCTCGTCATAACAACATATAGGTAGAATTGATCATCTGCAAAACCTCTTCTCGACAATCGATGCATATAGGGAATAATGCAGTGTATCATACTCTTCAAGTGTAATATTTTCTGCAGAGTGTAAGAAGAAATGATGCGTATCCACAGTGGGTTCTTATAATGATTATTTGATGAACTGTGCTTAGCTTGCACTAGTCTCAATAGAAGTTGGATGTACAAGTCCATTGGTACCAAGCACTCACTCCAAAGCTTGATGATAGTAAACTACATCTGCTGGTTCGAGAAATTCGTTGAGGGATTCGGTGAGCAATCTATGTACAAACAAATGAATATCCTTAATGGTGCCATCAGGTTGGATCAATTAATTGCTGCTGTTGATTAGTGAGATAATGTCTCATGTGACTGGCAACTCTAATCTCTCAGTTAGAATTTCATTCCATCAAATCACTTATTAAGATTAATAGATCATCTCAACAAAGCCAACCAGTTGACGCATTAGAGTTTTGACGAGGATGATTCTCCCATTAATTGTACCAAAAATGTTCCAAGTCAAACAACCTGACCAATGGCACCATCATTCACAATGTAAATGGCTGTTTCTGTCCATTGACTTAGGGACGCTCATCCTGAAGCTTCCTCACACGAGTTTCTTTAATATATACTATATAGAACTATGAATCTGTAGAGGCACATTCCATGCAACATACAATGAAGATGACTGAATTTTAAAAAGATGAGGAAACTCTACTCGGTGTTGAGCAAAGGGAACAGCAAGTGCCATAGCTAATATCGGGAGGGGTATGATGCACTCCTCACACTTACCACATATACACGTTTGGTACCTGAATCTTCATTCTGTGATCTACGGAGTTGTGGAGAATACAACCACATCTATGAGGGATATCTTTATTGATGCTAATAAAGTAATGAGATGTGGGCAACTCAGACTCAGTTTTTAACATGCATATCTCTTGTGTAACCTCAAAACATTGATGACTAGTGGAGATTAGTACAAAAGTTGCTAGACCCAAAGGCCTTGAGCAGTTGCAAAATGCTCCGTCACAATGATACATAAAAGGTCTTGAACATATAACACAACTGCTTAAAAATAGTTTCTACAGGAACTATTTAGTTCATTCTCTGTTGCTATCAATTTTCTGAGTTTGGGCGAGATTGATTGATGTTGGAAACTGAATCTGCCTTGCTCACATCTTAATATTTTTTGGGCATCAAAAGAGATGGACTTTGAGTAATGGTGTTCTTCATAATTCCACATACAGATGATGAATCACCAGTCCAAGTTTGAGGTGCACTACTCTGTTAACTAGTAGTTGAAACTATCAAAAGCCACATTCAATACTTCACTTGAATGCAGGTTCTAATAGTTTTGACTATTTCTCCCAATAATAGATCAAACTTTGACCAGTAATTCAGTATATGAGTTGACTTATGAAGAAGATCTGAGGGCCATCTCTTCTGATGTTGACAAAGTATTGAGATGTGAGCTAGGCAGATTCATTTTCCAACATGAATCTGTCTTGTTCCGCCTCAAAACATTCATGGTAATTGAAGCTGAGTCATTTCGGAGCATTTCGACAAATGCCGTCACGGGGGGGGGGGTCTGGAGAAAATCCCTAAAAATCTTCCTCCATTATTCCTATCTTTGAATACAAATCTATAGAAATTTTATTTTGGACTTTTCCGAAGCTCCCTAGGTGTCCTAGGGCCCAATATACGCTCATTTTGTGACCCTTTACAAGCCTATTTTCGAAAAATCATAGCTCCGACTAGATTCGATACTTTTCGACGTACTGGGGCGCATTTTCTTTGTTGAGACTGGTACTTTTGAGGAAAAAATTACTCGACACCAATAATTTAGCCTATTAACGTCTAAAAGCTTTCTACTGGGAGCGTATTTTAGCGATTTTCGGGCCTTCCTCCAAGTGACTTAGCTCCTACTAGAAAATCGATAATTGACTCTTACCGGTATTAATTTTGGGGGTCTTGGAAAAACCTACAATTTGACCACTGGTAAAAGTCGATTATCGTAATTTTCATAGGAGTTATAGTCAATACAAGTTGAGCAGTTTTGTAAGAATGACAAACTTTGAGCTCAATTTGAAAGACCCGTTTTTTCGTCATCTAACCTACGAGAATATGTTCTAAAAGACAAGTTTCATTGGTTAGAACTACGATCTGGGTGGTTTTTTTGATTCCTGATTTCTGGGAGACTGTTCGAAGTACCCTAATCAGACTTTTTGCTAAAAATTACCTCATAAATATGGCTCGCATATGCTTCCATCTGAACTGATGGTCATCAATATGTGTAGAATGACTCTCCAAAGCAGACCTAAATAGTGTGGGAACTTTCGGAAGCGAGCCTCGAGCTAGCTGCGAGCAGGAGGTTTCATTTTACGAGTTGAAAATGGGAATTATTTTGTCTATTTGGACGCGGGTGAGTGCGAGTGGTATTCCACTCATTCTAGCCCACAAATGAGATGAGCGGCTAAAATAGGAATTCGAACATTGTTTCCCGACTCATGACAATCTAAACACGATTCTTATGTTAGATTGGCTCTTAGATGTCATCTAATGCTTCAACGTCGGTGAACCCGGTTGTCCAGGTTTTGGTGGCTCTAGAGCAAAATGGCCATGATTCAGAGCCAAACGGACCACGAGATCGTGTTTAGATGGTCATTTTGAGTCAGAAAAACAGGTTTGTGTCCCTATTTTAGCTACTCGTCTCATTTGATAGCTAGAATGAGTGACATCCCTCCCACGCTCGCCTGCTCTTGAATATACTGAATATTGCCAATTTGGAAACGTTGGTTTGAATATCCAGCTCGTTTCTGGCTTGGGGCTTGCCTCTGAAAGTTTCCGCACATATTTGAGGCTACTTTGCGGAGTAATTCCACACATATTGATGCCCATTAGTTCAGATAGAAGCATATGCAAGCCATATTTATGAGGTAATTTTTAGCAAAAAGTCAAAAAAGGGTACATTGAACAGTCTACCAAATATCAGGAACCAAGAAAGCCACCCAGATCATTGTTCTGACCAATAGTACTTGTCTTCGAGATCATATTCTCACAGGTGAGACGATGAAGAAACAAAAACGGTTTTTTCAAATCGAGCTCAAGGTTTGTCATTCTTACGAAACTGCTCAATCCGTATCTACTGTAACTCCTATGAAGAGTACGACAATCGACATGTACTAGTAGTGAAGTTGTAGGTTTTCCCGAGCTCTTCAAAATGATTACCGGTAGAAGTCAATTATCACTTTTCTAGAAGGAACTAGGTCACTTGGAAGCAAGCCCAAAAATCGCTCAAATATGCTCTCAGTAGAAATCTTTTCGAAGTTGCTAGGCTGAATTATCGATATCGGGCAATTCTTTTCTCAAAAGTACTAGTTTCGACAAAGAAAATGCACCGAAGTACGTCGAACAATATTGAGTCTAGTCGGGGCTATGATTTTGCGAAAACAGGCTCGAAAAGGGTAAATTTGGGCCTTTTTGGCCCTAGGGCCTACGGGGAGCTTCGAAAAAGTCCAAAAGACATTTTTCTGTACCATTCAAAGTTAGAACTGATGGAAAAAAATTTTTAGGGGTTTCTTCCAGACCCTCCTCATACACACTGCAATTGCAAGACAAAGGAGCGTCAAGCAGTTGTGAGATCTCCCTCACAACTCATTTGCAATCATACGCCCATAGCTTAATTGAGTCTCATTCTTCTAGAGCTTTGTGAGTAGATTATGAACTTGAAAAAATATGAAACCATTCCCACTTTTGTATTCAACAGAGGAATTTTGAGAGACAGAAATGAAGATGTCAAGGATTATGGGTAACGTAAGAAACGTACATAAGTGTGTACGGGGGTAGTGTAAGATGTGTGTGGTACCCCTCCTGAACAGCAGAGTACTCTATATTTGGCGTCATGCCTCAATGCTCGCTTTCCAAGGATGTGGAGACAATAGAATGATTTTGATAGCTATTACGGGAATTATGCTGTTATAAATGTGTATTCAGTATTCAATTGAAATTTCATCCCAGTGTTGTTCTACATCTTGCCATGAAAACATAACTTGGACAACTGAATGTTCAAGAGAAAATGATTGCATTCTGTAGAACCATGTATGAGTGATCTGATTACTTCTCTTGATGAAGAATTATATTCTCGTGACTATAGATATTGCTTGCAGATGCTGGAAATCACACTGTGACCTGAGTGAATTGAGGAATCGGATCTTTTTGGGATTAATGTGTAGCAGTCATGTCGATGAAGTACGTTGATGTAACTTTCAGTCAAGATGGTCAGGGTAAAATAGCTCCAGTTTATGAAGTGATTGATCCTGATTACCCTGCCAGTCACATTCGTCCAAGAGACGAGAATGATTTCATCAAAGAACATGAGTATGATGTAAAATGGTTCAAATGTGGCCCTGATGGATACAAATGTCTCAAGAAACATAGGCATTTACATGACTTCTATCCAGCAAAAATCAATGGTATTGCAGGTAAATACCGGAGATTTGAGAGGCTCATTATGTCTGCAAATGTATGCCTGCTCGCTCTCACTTACCTTTTCAGAAAAATATATTGTTCACATTTACTGTGGAAGTCGGTTTTATTGATCTACTATCTACTATATATTACCTACTATCTAATCTTACTATCTACTATCTAATCTACTAACTACTTTTTAATCTACTATCTACTACCTAATCTACTACCTACTATTTGATCTACTATCTGTTCCCGTCCAGCTGAAGTAACATCCTTATTTTTTTACATTCACCTTATTCTACAACTACGAGTAATTTTATTCTTGCATGTGAGACTTACTGCATGAAACTGATTGTCCGCTGTTTATTCACAGAAACATCAGAAGAATTACGAAAGCTTGCGGCACTGAGGAAACGTATCCCTAAACGGAAATATGACGATGGCAGCGAAAAGAGTGATAGCAATTCACTGAAAGAGATAAATCAGGTACAATATAATGCTGTCTTATCCATCATAGGACATGAATTCTAACAGAATGAATTTTATGCTCCTTTTGCTGAAGGAGTTGCAGCGTCAAAAAAAAAGTAAGAGAACTGTCACTGAGAACAGATCTGCATCAGTTTTGAGAGACGTACAGAGGAAGACGCCTTTGTCATCATTGGCTCCTCAATTCGAGGATAGCGATTACGATATAGCTCAGAAGGACGACTTTCATGACGGAGATAACTTCGATGGAGGCCTTGCCAACATTGAAACGGTGGTGTACCGCAGTAAAACTCCAGATAAAACCAATACCTTTTTGAAACCAACCGGAACGAGTACTCCCCTACCATTTCCAACCTCTCAAATATATGCATCTTTCTCGCCTGTAACTCCTCCAACTCGGCAACCGAGCTCAGATGGACGTTCACCAAATTTGTACTCCCATGATCTTGGCAGATCAACTACGCCTGATCCAAATAGTGCAAACCTTCCTGAGAACTCTGAACAAGGATTCAGATCAGTATTGAGTTCAAGAAGGCATGGGCTATCGTTGAATGCGGAGTGTGGGTCAAGGGGTAGAGTGGCAAATGCTCATTCGGAACGTCTTCATCAATCAGCTACAACAGCTCATACAACGAGTGTCGATCCTAGTAAACGAAGACCATCACCTGCAAGTGTTGAACGATTGTCGCAGATGAGTACAAGTGCAAGAGCACAAACCAACAACAGCAGGAGACCATCACCAAGGGAGCCCGTAACATTGCCTAGGGCGAGAGCAATGGCAGGCTACAGAGATGGTTACGGGGAAAGGCATACGCGACGGAATGCACGTGGTAATTGTTTGAATGTTTTTTTCTAGGAAAACACATGCGTGTTCTATTCGTTCACTACGTGTTCCTGTCTTTACAGCTCGAACAGATCGTTCGCGTAGGAGTAGGCGGTTTCTCGTCACGAATAGCCTACAACACTACCACATGAGATCGGGAGCTGGTTACGAAGAGAGAAAAGCTATCAGGTACAAGCATGTACCTGATACTAATAAGGAACAAGTGAGTTGAGAGCTGATCCGCTCATATTCCCTTTGTCACGCACTCCATTTGAGGCCAGCTTCCAACATGTAAATGAGATATCTTTGTGGAAGTGATCCGAATGAATGAATTTCAATGCATATCCATTGTAATGTTATTTAGAAGCGTAAGCGTCAGGGTAAGCATCATGCTTGGCTTCTTGAGTTGAGACTAAGGAAGCCTGACCAGATATCAAAGTAGTGCTTCATGAATGATACTCACCTCCTCAAACCTTCCCCTTCACCAGCCCACTATCAATTGATATTTTTCTATTTTCTCCAGATTTACTTGGCAGAGAATATTGCCGTGGACCAATTGAGATGGAATTTGATTATGAAAGAAAATGACAAAACTTACATTGAGATAACAGCAGAAGTTTTGTGGAGTGCAGAGGAAATCGCAGACACTGCTCTTGATATCACTCAAGTCAGGAATGCAATCCCTGGGAGGCCCATTAGGCCCATCGATCGAGAAAGATTGCTCCTCTTGATAAGTGAGTATATCTCATATTGCATCATCTTCGTTACCTACTTCATATTCATTGATGATGAACTCGTATTTTTAGGTCTATACTACGACTACTTGCTCGAAAAGAAGAAAAACTTGAGCGAAGATGAACGGATCAATCTCTTGTTTGAGTCTCTCTCGATTCTATCAAGGTTCAAATCCAAAGAACGAGAAGAAGCTCTGTTGGAATATCAGAACGGAGCCAATGATACCAGAGATGATTGAATTCGTATTATTTCTCCGACATATGTACAAATGACATGGTTAATGATCCATCAACTGATGATTTGTAATTTAATTATTATTTGTAGCGCTCATCTGCGTGGGGGCTTCCATTCCGTGACTCATCATTTCATTTTTTGACTCATTGTGTTTGACAGAAAGTGTGAAAAGTAGTTTGATGTTGATTCTAGAACCAATGATCTCGCTTGTTCCCCCAAAATTGTGGTATGTTAACACTATTTTGAACAAATAAAATAATACTTCGTTGATTGATTCTTCCGAGTATGTCTTCAATTATCACAGCCCCACAAAAGAATGTTCTGACCTAACTCCCAAATCATGCCACCTTTATGTTTTTGGGGTCGCTGAACCCGAATCCGAGGTCGATTTGGTCCCAGCATAGCAAAGTTCTGACATAACCTCAAAAATTCGTGATTCTTCGAGAATGCTTGGAGCTGGTGATCAAACCATACTTTGTTTTGCACTTACTCCATGTTTTTGGGGTCGCTGAATCCAAATCCGAGGTCGATTTGGTCCCAGCATAACAAAGTTCTGACATAACCCCCAAAATCCGTGGTTTCAACAAGTGTAAGACAAAGTATGGTTTTCGTCACCAGCTCCAAGCATTCTCAACAAATCACGGATTTTTGAGGTTATGTCAGAACTTTGCAATGTTGGGGCCAAATGAACCTAGGATTCGAATTCAGCAACCCCAAAGACATGGAGTAAACGTAACACAAAGAATGGTTAGACCTCCAGCTCCAAGCACTCTCGAAAAATCCCTGACTTTTAAGGTTATGTCAGGACTTTGCAATGCTGGGACCAAATCAACCTTGGATTCGGATTCAGCGACCCCAAAAACATGGAGTAAGTGCAAAACCAAGTATGGTTTGATCACCAGCTCCAAGCGTTCTCGAAGAATCACGAATTTTTGAGGTTATGTCAGAACTTCGCTGTGCTGTGACTAAATGGACTTCGGATTTGGATTCAGCGACCCCAGAAACCTGTAGTCACTCCATAAAACTGTATTTAGTATGGTTTGGTTATGATCTCCGATCGATTTTGTGAAATTGTGATTTTTTGAGGTTATGTCAAAATCTCGACGTGCTTGGACCAAACTGACCTCGGATTCTGGTTCAGCGACCCCGAAAACATAATGGTAGCATGGTTTGGATGTTAGGTCAGAACTTTTTTTTGTGGGGCTGTATTATGGTTGTAACGACGGCTGTCTTACGAGTCATTGTACCGTTTTTATTGACTATGTTTCGATGTCAACCTTGTCACCCTTTTCGAGTCTACTGATTCCCCTGGTAGGAATTGTGGTCAGTGTGATGCTAGAGCCTGGTCATTGTACTGATTTGACTGATCAGGGACTGACCAGTATCCTGGTGCTTCTGAACATCGGGGACTGACTAGAAACCCTGAGTTGGTTATCATTCTAAGAATACTCATATAATCTTACCGCACAAGATGAATTTGAGTACGCCCACCAGAATTGTCTCCTAAATCTCTCATCGTACATTCTCCAATTCTCGCGGCTCGGAATTACAAGATCTTTATGAAAACTGCCATCAGGTAACAAAGATGTTGGAAAACTTCGAGTCCCTTGCCCATTTGTACACAGTTTTATAGAGTCATGAAATCTTACGGGCCTTGGTTTCAAGTAAGGTTACACTGATTTGATTTATAATGGGAACAGTATGATTTCCATCTATTCAGGTTGGAAATCATTCATCTATCCTAGTATCCCAAACTATCCTGTACCAGAATGTAAACTCACCTCAACAGTCTTGGCAAAAAATTGTTGGAGCTGATTAAATATTTGTTCAATCCGAGATCATTCCTAACCTTCGAAATTATATTCCTTGAAAAACTTGATTTGATTATTCTGAACAAATACGTCACTGAAAATAAGTGATACTTATCTGTTTTCAATAAATATTTGTTGAAATTGACGACGATCGTGTCTTCACAATTGAAATATCTGTTTAATGAGAACGTTAACTTATTCGTTCAAATTGAACAGACCATTCGTGACTTGAAATAAATATTCATTCAAACCCGTGGGTGCAATTGTGTTTTATGAGGTCCTGGCTAATTGAACACATATAAATTCGAGTTTATAAAATAAATTATCATTTGGTCGCACATTATTACTCAATTGTATATATTTGTTTTGAATAAACTCGATTATTTGGTTCTATTATCAGCTTTTACTGAATGTACAACTTATGAATAAATATGTATTTGAATCGAATACAATTTATTCATTGTGGCCTAATTCATGAGTGAATAGATCACAAAATCACCAGTGAATACATATTTATCTGAAAAAAGAATCTTGTATTCACTGAGAACAAATATTTTTTCAATCTACACAAGGCATTTACGATTAAATATATTTATTCAATTCTGGCAAATAATTTTCTCAGTGTATCCTTGGGCATGTCCATTTTCTTGTCCTGACACGAAAATCTGAAGTCACACACATCGAAAACTAGCAAAAGTACTGAATTAGACGAGCCAAATGAAAATAGAAGCAACGGGAATGATAAATTCTGGAAAAGGCAAGAGGTAAACTGAGCCACAGGCAGGAAAAGGTAACAAGCGACTTTGAGGTTATGTTAGCGAGAGCACGCACATGGTGCTTCACTCCATAACGAGATACAGGAATGCACGATAGAACAAGAAAGTACTCATTGCCATGAGAGAATATAACAAACTATCTGACAAAAGAAACACCAGAAAGTAGAATGAGAACAAAAGCTGATATAACACCTGATAGCACAGGGGAACAAGTCAAGAAGAAAATAACTGCAGAGGAAAATAGCACATCAAAAACAGAAGGAAGGGGGAATTTTAAGTAATCTGAATCTAGCTAAGAAAATGGATGAAGATGAAACAAATTCACAGGATGAGAGAATGCTGGAAGCCATAAAAAACATGATAATGGATCAACTTTTGGCTTTCTACAAGTTGTACAGAATCCAATCTCTGAGAGCTCAGTGATTTGGCAGCTTTCGGTTCCTAGTCATATCTGATTCGTGGGCTTTTTCAAGCAAAAATGCTCAAATTTCGACTTCTAATACATGAATATCTCTTCCTAAAATGGTCTCACCACGCATTGAGTCACCTGAACTATGATTTTCTCTGCGTGATTTCTTAATTGGTTGATAACGAAATTTCCTTCAATCGTTACAGATCTCAAATTTTCGAAGAAATCAAAATTTTAACCAAAATTTTCATTTTGACCTTTTTTGAACCCATTGCATTCAAATTCCGTCTCAACCAAACGATAGATATCATCCAAAAAACCTCAGACTAGATGCCCCAAATCGCTCTAAATGACTTCCTATAAAGAATAACTCCAAAAATAATGAAAATTTTTTCTTAATATCCATTATTCCCTCGTACCTTCTTTTATGACTCATATATCTCAATTTTGATGACCTGAACTATGATTTTCCCTGCATGATCTGTCGATTGGTTAATACCGAAATTTTATTCAATCGTTACAGATCCCAATTTTTCGTAAAAATCAAAATTTTCACCAAAAATTTCATTTTGACCCTTTTTAAACCCATTGCATTCAAATTCCATCTCAACCAAACGATAGGTACCATCCGAAAAACCTCAAACTCGATGCCCCGAATCGCTCTGAAAAACTTTCTCCGAAGAATAACTAAAAATAATGGAAAATTTCCCTTAATATTCATTACTTCCTCGTACCTTCTTCCATGACTCATTCATCTCAATTTTGATGACTTAAACTAAGATTTTTTCCGCATGATCTATCGATTCGTTAATACCGAAATTTTATTCAATCTTTACAGATCTCAAATTTTCGAAAAAATCAAAATCTTCACCTAAAATTTCATCTTTACTCTTCTTAAACCCACTGCATCGAAATTCTGTCTCAACCAAATAGTAGATATCATCCAAAAAACCTCAGACTAGATTGCCTAAATCGCTCTAAAAAGTCGCCTGAAGAATAATTCAAGAAATGATGAGATTTTTTCTCGTATCCTCCTTTATGACTCTGTTATCTCAATTTCAATAACGTAGAGACTTACTTATACGCCATTCTGAGTCGATTGTTTGATACCGAATTTTATGAAAATTTGTGAAACATTTTTCAGATGAAGTTTTTCTTTGAAAATAAGATATTCATCAAAAACTTCAATTTGATCATCTCTTTACCCACTTCATCCAAATTTCGTCTCAATCAAACCTCTCAATACGGAATGGCGTGTATGTAAGTAAGGTTATACAATTCTGAGGATAATAACGGTTTGGTAATTCAACTTATTGTCATACGACGCTTGGAGGAAGCATTATGCTAATCACTTTTAGCAGCGTATTTTCTGAAAAAATCACACGATAACCGAGGAATGGTGAGAAATAGCTTACTTTGGGGCATCTGGCCTTCGTTTCTGCAAAAGTTTGACTCAAAATCGGGATCACCATCGAAAATGAAGGCTACCCACCTTTAACTGGGCTGTTTCTCATCATTTTTGGATTATCGAGGGATTTTTCGAGAGAAAACGACCCTTACTGAATCAGTCAGATCTCGAAACCAGAACTTCTAGGAGGGACATTCAAAAACGGATCTTGAAGGCCTTTTCATGGGCTTGAAGATGTCATTGTCCTCATAGCGATCCAACAATCTCTCCAAAATTTGTAGGCGTTTGTACCTCGTCTAGAAAATTGCGAAAGGAGTATTTTTCTGACTCGTGTGTCTTTGGTATATTACGCGGGACGGGAACTAAAGGAAGGAGATTTGAAAGCGCTTGATGCGAACTACAGAATCCGACCACGCAGAGCTCTCTACGACCAATAGGTTATGAGATATCCAGCTCTGAAGATCATCAGTTTGATTTCCAGGTGTGTCGAGACTGCTGACCGGTAGTGTACATCCTAGCTAGGAAGAGATATGGGTAAAAGAGTTGCTAACAGGGGAGAAATATAGACTACAGAGGGAGCTGGAGAATGTTAAGAGAGGCAACAGAAGGAAAAATATACAATCAGTGGGCTTAAGATATCTGGCAATGACGGGAAAGAACAATGTAGAGCATGGATCCTGCAGAAGCTCCAGGTAACTCTCAAGTTCAAGAATACTTGGTATATGAAAGGTGCTACTGATCTCACAGGTGCAGAGCTAGAGACTGAAGAGATGAAAATAGAGGTTATGGAGAACAAAAGCAAACTCGAAAGACAAAATTTATATGTGAAAAATGAACTCACATATACAGAAAGAAATCATAAAAGAGAATAGGAGAAGATAGCCGAAGAAATTTGAGAAAAAGAGAAAAAGGAAGTACCAGTAAGGAACGAAGTCTTGCTCATAGAAGGAGAGGAGTATGGATGAGATGGAAAAAAACTTTTTCGACGAGAAGACAGGAGAGAAGACAGACCCCGGAATGAGAACAGCAATACAATACACACCGATTCTAATATGGAACATAGCGGGACTGAGAGATATCAACACAGATACCTCACGGTGGTCCTGAACCAAGTCTATCCTCCGCTGACGACAGCAAGTGGGATTCTTGTTAGATATGGTTTGGGACATCTGTGGGATCACAACCTACTAAGAGTCAAAATCGCCACTTGGGCCGTTTGTTGAAACCTTTTTCACCCTCAAAAACTCGAAAGGAACGCATTTTATCGAAAAATATGTAGAGCAACTTTTTGTAGAACTTGAAACGATGAACAAAAAAGGTCTCCACACATTTTTCCATATAAGACCTCCTGTTCCTGTAATAAACGTATTTCGTCTGAGACTCGTATTTTATCTGTCATTTTTCACGGTTTCGACCCCATAACTCGAAACGAACACATTTCATCAAAAAATATGTACATTAAATATTTGTAGATCTTCAAAGGATAAACAAGAAATATATGTACATATTCTTTTATGTAAGGCCTTCTGTTTCTAATACGAGTCTCAGGCGGAAATACGTTTATTACGGAAACGGACGACCTTGTATCGAAAAATGTGTTGAGACCTTTTTGATTTATTTTTCAAAGATCTACAAGAAATTACTGTACACTTTTTTCGATAAAATGCGTTCCCTTTGAGTTATGGGGTCGAAACCGTGAAAAATGACACATAAAATACGAGTCTCAGACGAAATACGTTTATTACAGGAACAGGAGGTCTTATATGGAAAAATGTGTGGAGACCTTTTTTGTTCATCGTTTCAAGTTCTACAAAAAGTTGCTCTACATATTTTTCGATAAAATGTGTCCCTTTCGAGTTTTTGAGGGTGAAAAAGGGAAAAACATCGAAAAAACACGTTTTTTCGACTTTTTCAAAAAAACGGCCCAAGTGGCGATTTTGATTCTTACTAGGTTGTGATCCCACAGATGTACCGAACCATATCCAACAAGAATCCTACTTGCTGTCGTCAGCGGAGGATAGACTTGGTTCAGGACCACCGTGACCTGATAATACATAGAAGAACATGATATCATCTGTTTAGAAGAGACCTGGCACGAAAAAAAGGACAGGGCATGGATTCAGAAAAAATTAAACGGTTATAGATGTATCTTCAGTGATGGAAGTGAAAAACACAAGAAAGCAAGATGCGCTGGCGGTATGGTGTAAGCATATAAGGGCACGTCTTCAACTCGAGCGCATGCCATGCCATCGGCGCACGACACAGCGAACGCCGCGGCACAGGCTCATGCGATGACACCCATTTTTATTTGGTAATTGATAGCTCCATATTCTATCGCAAGTTTTGGATATAAAAAGGCTTCCCAATAGCCGAAGAGTTGAGAAATATCAACAGAAGCGCTTTGTCGACAAAAAAAATCGGCGTGTGAGCCTGTGTCATGGCGTGCACCATGTCGTGCGCCAATTCCATGGCATGCGCTTGAACTGGAGACATGCCCTAAACTGAGATATCATAACCCACAGACAACACTAGTTGATAAAGAAACCATGGCCAAATCACTGAGAATCGGCCAGAAGATATTAATCTCCATATGAGTAATTCCACGCCAAACAGACCTGCGAGAAAAGGCCATGTCCCAGCTTGTTTTTTCGGCTTTTCCATTTGATTCTATGGTATAAAACATGAACTTTTCACCACCCATGGGGCCCCATAAAAATTCTTTAGGGATGTGAGGCACATATTAAATCAGACACATATTCCTCAGATCCTTTTGAGATACAGGGATGCGGTTTGCGGCATTCGAAAGGTCTTGAAAAAAACGATTGATATCAGCCATGTAGAATTGATTTTGAGGTTATGAGCGGCTTCAGTAGGCAAGAGAATGAGAATAACAAAGATATCAATTTCTCATAAAGCCATTCTCTTGATTCCTTGGGAATTTGATATTTGATATGAAATGTTGCGTTCTTTCGGAAAAAATAGTCCCGAACATTTTTTGCGTCCTAATGCCTGTTTTTGCTACTTCCTGCAAATCTATTGTCTCGGAGATTGGAAATCGTCTGTTCCCTGCGCATGCGCAGGAATTTGGATTCTGGAAATCAATTCCATTGGAAAGCCAAGGAAATTTCCTTCAAAACGACCACTTGGCGAAGTCAATTCCATGCATTTGGACGAGAGTTACAACGTCGAGAGGACCACTGGATTTCAGGAGGTATGTCGGAGGTACCGGAGGGAGTGATAGAAGGAATCCGCGCAGAACGCCGTACGCCTACGCATCTCTATATCTCCAAACGGATTCGAGAAATACGAATCTTACTGAAGAAAGACCCAAATTTTGTTCATGGAGACGATTGCAAAAGATAAATTGAAATAAGCCCCACATACCTGGGAAATTTTCATGGGCTCCCGTGGGTGGTGGAAGATTCATGTTTTGTACCATAGAATCGAATGGAAAAGCCAAGAAAACAATCCGAGACATGACTCTTTTCCGTAGGTCTGTTACACGTGGAATTACTCATATATATGAACAAGAATAAGGAAGGAAACTCGAGAATATGAGAGCAATCAATAAAGGAATGCAAAGATCAAAACATAGTTATAGCAGGAGACGAGAATGCAAGGACAGAGAAAAAAAGTGGCAGCATAGAGCGAGAGAGACACTCTAAAGACGACGCAGTAAACAGGGAAGAAAAAATAGTGCTCGAGAAAATGGAGGAATTAGATGTGTATATCATAAATGGGAATGAGGAAGGAGATAACCTCGGTAACTATACATATATAGGACCGAGAGATGCACTACAATCGACTATGTCATCACCAATGATGAAGGACAGAACGAGATGGAAAGTATGGAGATAGTGGAAAAAATAGCATCAGACAACATGCCAATTGTAGTGAGTCTTAGAAACTCCGAAGAAAAAGATATAGAGAAAAGAATCGTCAACAGCTGGAAGAAAAAGGATATCGGGAAATTCAGGAGAAACATGAACAGACACACAATCATCAATAACTGTACGAAGATGAAAAGAAACATACAAGAAGCAACAATAAAAGCCAAAAGATCAGCTAACGTCTCCTTACGTCAGACAACGCACTGTTCTGAGGACAGGCTGTTGTAAAGTCAGGACAAATATTTTGCATTATTTGCCAAATATGAGAACATGCTAGACAAATCGAGTGATGAGGATGCGAGCCGTGATGCAATGACTGATGATAAATGTGAGCGAAAGTATGAATCAGTAGTGGGCAGATTTGGACAAGATTGCTGTAGCGATATGCGTGGCGCATCGGACGGTCAGAATGATTGCCGTGGTGGACGAGTTTAGTCAAATGACGATTTGAGACGAAATCGAGCGGATATGCGAGGGCAGGGCTGCCGTGATCGGTCGATGGATATCCGTAATTCTCGACATTTTCAAAACGATCGTTCTTTGCCACAGCACTCACGTTATGGACAAACGACGATCGTACCCAAGCGAGATGAGGGACGAGATGAGAGTCAGAAGTTGAGAAATTCATGCCAATCGTAGCGCAAGAGAGATCAAAGTTACCGTAGCAGCAGTAATTCAGTGAGTCGGACAGTGGAAGGGAGAAATGGACGGCTAGGCCATCTGGAATAGACTCTTCTCCTGGAAATACAACGTGCCGGACTCGACCCAAACGGACTTCCAGATCTTCCATAACCCGCTCACTTGGTCCCGAATCAGGTCGAAGAGGGTATAGCTCGGATGATGATCAGTGGACGTGGCTCCGTGTGACGAGAGCGCTGCTAAATATGACGAGTAGTGATGTGGAATCAGGTTAGTCGAGTGAGGGCCAAGAACGAGAGTACAACACATATGAGAAGAGAAGCGATCCAATGGTGGAAAAGTGCGTGGAGGACGAGAAGCCCGAGATTCTCGTGGAAGAAACTACGGGTGATAAGTGTCAAAAGGGGAACTGGATCGAGGGTAGTAAGAACCTTCCCAAAAATCTTCCAGACCTTGGAAGTAACAGGGTCGGAGGTCAGAAGGATCTCCCCAAAAGTGAGTAGGGCATGGACAGGTTGAAGGTTGTGGAAATCTCCCCGTGGAACACAAAGCAATGAATAGTAGGCGAAGCCACGGGTTCGTGGGAGCCCGGAGTCTCAGAGAGCGGAACTTGGACCCTCGGTGCGGCGCACAAGAAGTGAGATTTCCTTGTCAACAAGGTTATCCTCACGTGCAACCAGCCACGATGGTAGTGACTCACGCTTGAGAACGGACGATGCTGCTCTGCGGTTTCATAGAGAACGTGGAACAATTACGTGGGAAGGAGTTTCCTCACAAAGTGTGTTCGAGGCAGCACAGCAAGAAGGGGTTGCCTCGCCGGGAATATCAAGGAAAGAGTGGGAGAAGACTAGGTGAGGAGGAGTATCTTTTTAGTTAGTGCGTCTGAGAGCCGAGCGAGAAGGCTCCTCGCAGATTTGGCCGAGCGGCCCGAGATCGAGTTCACGGAGTTCAGAGGACAACGTGGACTGTATGACGTAAGAAGGCGTCCTAGAAAGAGGGCGAGTCGGATGATGCGTCGTGAAAGAATCAGCAAAGTGGCAATGGTAGCCGATGAGGACGTGACTCTGAGGTTCCGAAAACCTGTTGGAGACTTGTCGGGGCAAGATTCTGTGCACTGCACTGACGAGATCAGCTATGCGGACGAGGATTTCTCGGAAAACTTTTGGGAGAATTCGATGGACGGGTCATGGACTCATTGTAAGTAGCGTGGGAAGGCCAGGACGGTACTGACAGGCAGTGATGAGCTTGCATCGAGCGAGAGTGTGGATATGGACAATTCTGTCCAAGTCAACATCGAACCATGACGGTCGAGGATCTTAAAGCAGAACCACAGGTGAACCCCGTGCCGAGAAACTTCATAGAGGTCATTCTGGTCGGAAGCTCACACAGGGCGCTCTACAACCCCGGGGCCCAAGTGTCATTGGTGAGTTTAGAGACAGTTAAGGATTATACGAATGGAATTCTCTACGAGACTCACTACTTAGTCGGTGCTACGAATGGAAGTCCCATGCCAGCCAAGGAGCTACTAAAATTAACCTTGGGAATTGGCGGAGAATCGAAGACTATCGTCATGTAAGGTAGATGTCTGGGTGTATGGCACACTGAACGTATCTATGGGACAAGTGATGGAAATCGATCTTCCCAGGAAAACTATTACATCTCGACACTGAGTAATGATTTTGGGATCAACCTTTGATATTTGCGAACTAATTCGAAAAAAATTCACAATTCCATAACGAGTATTCAATTAAAAAATTGTCTGTGAAGATGATCCGCGCCCCCGTCTGCAATCTACTGCTCGGCCCAACCGTTCACCGGGCATGAAAGTACCCGATGAACTATCTTTAGTAAATGAACGAATCAACTGTTAGCTGCGCAAAAATGTTTCAAAATAGTTGATAAGACATTATTTTAACTATATCTGATTGATTTGAGCTTTGCTTCAGTGAGATTTTTTAAATATAACAGTGTTCCATTTCACGTACCGCGGTGGCTCAGATGTCCGTAGCTATGGAACAGTCAGAGTGGTGTCTCATTCCCCAGGTGCATTGTACCCAGCAAATGGTACACTCTGTACGAGGGTTTTTGCGACGTTTGGGTGATATTTATAAAAAAAGGAGTGTTTAAACAAACTTTAAACTAATCATCAGGCCATCGTAAACTCAAATAGCTCAGTATAATAAGTTAACCTGAATATTATCTATGTCTGCATTCGTAACCTCAAAGTCACGTAGTTCTGCAGGGAAGAGTTGTGTTGTATACACCTCTTTCCTGAATTATGGATGCAGCTACGTCACTCCCAATTGGTGTCAGTAAATGCATTTCCTGATAAGCAAGAAATATAAGGATCAAAGTTTGTGAGAGTGCGAACATCAAATTGGCTCTTTTGCCCTTCGACAAAGGATGTGTATCTGATACACCGTTGACACACATGCTTCACCCTTTCGTTTAAGATATTTCCATGCAAATAAAGTGAATAAGTTACATACCAAGGATCATATCGACGGCTCCTACGAAGAGTAACACATAGCCGCTTATCAACGACGAAGACTAACACATTTTCTCATCAACGACGAAGACTAACACATTTTCTTATCAACGACGAAGACCAACACATTCTCTTATGAACGACGAAGAGTAACACTTTTGTATGAATGACGAAGCGGGTTGCCTGTCCTGCAGGGGTCGAATACAAGTATTGAAGCTGAATGAATTGATGAATAGACGGATGCGTGGATGAGATGGATGGATGGATGGATGGATGAGTCGGATGTATGGTATGGATGGATGGATGGATGGATGGATGAGTCGGATGTATGGTATGGATGGATGGATGGATGGATGGATGGGTCGGATGTATGGTATGGATGGATGGATGGATGGATGGATGGATGGATGGTATGGATGGTATGGATGGATGGATGGATGGATGGATGGATGGATGGATGGATGGATGGATGGATGGATGGATGGGTTGGATGGATGGTATGAATGGATGGATGGTTTGGATGGATGGTATGGATGGAAGGATGGTTTGGATGGATGGTTCGGATCGATGGTATGGATGGATGGATGGATGGATGGATGGATGGATGGATGGATGGGTCGGATGTATGCTATGGATGGATGGATGGATAGATGGATGGATGGATGGATGGATGGATGGATGGATGGATGGATGGATGGATGGATGGATGGATGGATGGTATGGATGGTATGGATGGATGGATGGATGGATGGATGGGTTGAATGGATGGTATGGATGGATGGTATGGATGGATGGTATGGATGGAAGGATGGTTTGGATGGATGGGTCGGATGGATGGTATGGATGGATGGATGGATGGATGGGTGGGTCGGATGGATGGTATGGATGGTATGGATGGATGGACGGATGGATGGATGGGTCGAATGGATGGTATGCATGGATGGATGGTTTGCATGAATGGATAGATGGATGGATGGATGGATGGGTCGGATGGATGGCATGGATGGATGGATGGGTGGATGGGTCGGATGGATGGATGGATGGTATGGATGGATGGACGGAAGGATGGTATGGATGGATGGACGGATGGATGGATGGATGGATGGATGGATTGATGGAATGGGACGGAACGGAACGGACTGGGATGGAACAGAATGGAATGGAGCGAAATTGAAAGGAATGGAAGGAAATGGAACGGAATGGACCATGAACGAATGGAACGGAACGAACGGAATGGAACGGAGTGGAAAACAAAGTTCCGGTCCATTCCGTTTCATTCTGTTCAATTTCACTTAGTTCCATTCCGGACCGGTTCGTTCCGTTCCGTTCCACACCTCTTCATCCCCTCCTATTCCATTCCGTTCCATCCTATTTCATTCGTTTCCATTCAGTTCCGTTCCATTCCGGTCCGTTCCGTTCCGTTCCACAACTCTTCATCCCCTTCCATTCCATTCCGTTCCATCCTATTCCATTCGGTTCCATTCAGTTCTATTCCGGTCCGTTCCGTTCCATCAATCCATCCATCCATCCGACTCATCCATCCATCCGACCCATCCATCCAAACGATCCATCCATCCATCATCCATACCATCCATCCGACCCATCCATCCATCCATACCATCCATCCAAACCATCCTTCCATCCATCCATCCATCCATCCATCCATCCATCCATCCATCCATCCATCCCATCCCATCATCCCATCTACGCATCCGTCCATTCATCAGTTCATTCAACTCCAATACTTGTAGTCGAGCCCTGCAGGACAGGCAACCCGCTTCGTCATTCATACAAAAGTGTTACTCTTCGTCGTTCATAAGAAAATGTGTTAGCCTTTGTCGTTGATAAGAAAATGTGTTACTCTTCGTCGTTGACAAGAAAATGTGTTACTCTTCGTCGTTGACAAGGAAATGTGTTAGTCTTCGTCGTTGATAAGAAATGTGTTACTCTTCGTAGGAGCCGTCGATATTATCTCTCTCATTGTGAGGCTCTATCACCCTCTGATATTTCCAAGTCAAGCAACTAAAGCGCTTGGATTTAGATCACAGCATGAAAAAATATCACCAGTCTCTACCTCCAAATCATCACTTGTTCCTATAAAATCTTTGAATGCAATAATATTTCCAATCCATGTGTATTTTGTCTTCATAATGGAGGTAGTTGTCGCAAGAGACTCATTCTAAACATGAAGTTTTATGTATATTCTACGCCATAGAGCAAAGCCTTCGGGAAGACAAGTACTGCTCATGCATTCTGAGATTTGCTGAGTTTTTCAATCAATTAGTCCTTTGAAATTTACTCGTATGCAAAGAGAGGAATAATTTTTTCCCACATTGACCTTCTAGTAGTTTTTGAGTTTGATAATCTCAGGTTGTCAAGACAGTTGAGTCAAAACATTCAACCTTCTTCCTACGCAAAACACCCAATTTGGCTTTACGCTCTTGCTACTTTCACTGAGCCTTTCATGATGCATCAATGGAAGAGACCTTGGTCATTTGAACAGGGTCAGCAGAACAAATTACATCTGAAGAGTGTTCTTCCCAAATCACATTTTTCAAAATCTCCATTTGAAGTTTGTCAGAGTGATTCATCATTGGAATTCAAAGCATTGATTCCTGGAACATATCAATATAATGATAATACAACATACCAATAATCAAATTTGGGTTGAAACACCAGGGTGAAATGGAATCATGTTTTCAAGGAAGAGACTATTGTGGATGAAAAATATCATTCCCAGAGATAGATTGCTTAATTTTTCTATGAGGAAAATGTATACTGTATAAGTGTATATGCTTCACTCAATAACTTGCGAGGTTGGGATATTAGTATATTTATATTACTAATAATTTTCCGAGCAAACGAGTTGCATAGCTTACCATTTGCAACTATATATATATATATATATCTATGTGATACCGCTCTGCTACTCTGCTTCCGCTGGAACAGCTACTTACGTGTTATTCGGATCGATCGAACACCTCGTATTTTCGATCGATCAATCGGGGATGCTACTGTTGGGATAATCTGCATTCGAATTATACTAGCCGAAATGGCATGCTACGGCCACACGTTATTCGAAGAAAATGATTCCAAGCGTGAATATATCGTTTTGTATAAGTAACATAAGCTTATAAGTGAATCATATTGAAATTTCGTATTTCTACATTTCAATCGATGCGCACGCTGGTACACAGGCAATTTTTGCTATGGCTATATGTATGTGGGCTCAAATGAAAGATATTGGATTATATTACATGCCCAAACGATAATATAGCCTAGAAAAATCGGCTAACCCATACGTGTACCCGATCAAACGTTAATTTTACGGAAATTCTACCTTTAAAACCAGCATGCAGGATTTCGTGATTTCTTGAACATATAATTGAAATCTATTGATCTGATGCTACTTTCTGATTGATATTATACATAACAAAGTGGCACTTTATGCAAAAGCTTTGATTTTAAACGGGAGGACCTGAAAATATTTAAAATAATATCGGGGAAGAAAATTATCAGGGTGATCTCTCATGAAAAGATTGGTGTTCGATTAAATTACTCATTTATTGATTGGAACTATATTTCAAACCACAGTCGCAACCGTGTACATAGAAATATTAAAATTTGTCCATATATTGGTATTTTCATGATTTTATACGATTTTATATATGATATTGGTATATAACTGCCTCGTCTATCTGTAACATATAATAAGCGTGATCTGTTCCCTGCCTAATTTCTTACTAGCGATATTGCCTTGCTCGCTAACGCTCGCTCGGCATCACTTTATTTAGGAAACTCGATAGTTTTGCGATTTCTGAAGGTATTTAAAAATTTTAGAAAGTTGTTAAGGTAGGTTTTTTAATAGGATTCTTCACTACTAAGACTATTGATTAATAAAAAACTTCTGAAGCTTTTAAAAATTAACTTTCCCATACAGGTTCACGCACGCAAGCACAAAAAAACTTTCCAATGTTCGATATGACTGTTGTTTCTACATTTTCCAGAAGACTACTTTTGGAAAATGTAGAAACATACTTTTGAATTGATACTTACTTTTGAATTCATCGAAGAAGTTTCTATATATTATAAGAAACCTTTCAACTATACGTGACTGATGGGGATCTGTAATAAAAAAACTTGAAAGAAAAATTTTTTCCGCTCTAGACTCAATTTCAAGACGCACACAGCTGATGAGGACTTCCATCTCAATACAAATACTTGTCTACATATGTGACATTCTCAATGGTCCGCTCTGAATTGTCGTAAAATTATCTCAAAAAAAGACCATAAAATGAAATTCTAACGGAATGAGGATAAAAGATAATGAAGAAAATGATGAGATAACTCAAAGATAACTAAAAGATGAAAAGATAACCGAAAGATGACGTTGAGATAAAAAGATAATCAAAAGATAACCCAGGATTTCACGATTCCTAAATCGTGAAATTCTGGGCTACGAACGCACATACTCTGACTGCATTATCCATCATGCAATAATTGAACATAATAGAGAAAAGATTCTCCTGATAATAACTTTGAGAAGATTTTGCAATCAATTAAAATCGTCATCAGAGATCAAAGTTTTCCTTTTTTTTCAATACTCTCACCAAAATAGAATAAGAGATAATGATAAACTTTTTAATAACTATTGTTGCAAAATGGATTTTACACTGAAGAACACTAACAGTCTCTCATACAACACCATTGATGATTCAGAACAAACCAAAAATCACATCAATCATAATTAAAACACTTCAATTCACACTGATGAGAACGTTGCGGTGACTCGCCTAGGCCATGGCTCAAGAGTGATTAACTCCGCTGAGAGCGACCGAAGCGAAAAATCCAATACAAACTCATCAACACTACACTCATCACATATATAGGCTTTAATGCAATCAACTAATCACACATAGCACTGTTGAAACACCCACTTTACACTGATGATAACGTTGCGGTATCTCGCCTAGGCCATGGCTTAAGAGTTATTAACTCCGCTGAGAGCGACCGAAGCAAAACATCCAAAACTAATCCATCAACACTTCACACACAACATGATAAGACACTCAAATCAATATAACAAAAAATCTAACAATCTCCATAATGCAACTGAAGAAATTTATTCATTCAAATTCATTAATAAAATCTTTCTAAATGATTATCAAATCTTCTAAGGAGTACCCAATGCATAGTTGAAAAGATATCCAATAACCAACTTTTTTCATGGTAAATCACTCAAGTGTTTCAGAAAAAATCATGTAAATTAAACAACGATTGTGTAATACCATCTCTAAAAAATTACATATTACATAAAAAATCAATCACTCCAATATTAAATTGGAGTGTTTGATTTTTGTATTAAACGATTGTATTAAACACCAAAGAAATGAAAATGTATCAAAAAATCACTCGAAAAAGGAAAAACAACCGAAAAAGCAAAGTAGAAATAATCAAAAAACGACTAAATAACTTGAAAATAATCATAAGATAATCAAAAGATAAAAAGATAATCAAAAGATAACAATAAGATAAAAAGATAATCAAAAGATAACTTTAAGATGATCATAGATGATCTTAGATGATCTCAGATGATCTTAGATGATCTTAGATAGTAAGTACTTAGACACTCGCGACACATAAGGGCTATTGTCGCTCTCAAAATACCAACTCATATTTTTTTCCGTCAAGTTGGCAACCCTGCTTACGATTTTACATTGGCAGCCCTGCTCGGGGGGATCCGGACGGACGGGATTTTGCCCGCGGCTTAATTATTGTAATTCTGACGCTTTTAAAAATTAACTTTCCCATACAGGTTCACGCACGCAAGCACAAAAAAACTCTCCAATGTTCGATATGACTGTTATTTCTACATTTTCCAGAAGACTACTTTTGGAAAATGTAGAAACATACTTTTGAATTGATACTTACTTTTGAATTCATCGAAGAAGTTTCTATATATTATAAGAAACCTTTCAACTATACGTGACTGATGAGGATCTGTAATAAAAAAACTTAAAAGAAAAATTTTTTCCGCTCTAGACTCAATTTCTAGACGCACACAGCTGATGAGGACTTCCATCTCAATACAAATACTTGTCTACATATGTGACATTCTCAATGGTCCGCTCTGAAATGTCATAAAATTATCTCAAAACAAGACCATGAAATGAAATTCTAACGGAATGAGGATAAAAGATAATAAAGAGAATGATGTAATAACTCAAAGATAACGGAAAGATAACTAAAAGATGAAAAGATAACCAAAAGATAACTAAAAGATAAAAAGATAACCGAAAGATTACTAAAAGATGAAAAGATAACCGAAAGATGACGTTGAGATAAAAAGATAATCAAAAGATAACTACCAGATAATCTTAGATGATAATATAGACGAGATACGATAGATATTTACATACACGCGACATCGATCTTGAAAGTCGTTAGAGGGAGCTGATAAAAGTATATATAAAACTGAAGCGGCAAATAGGGCCAGTCTGTCTTAACCCATCGTGGGGTGAAGTCAATGCCGCTCCTGATGATCGAGGAGTGACTTCGGAAGCCAACCTCCAGGAGATACGGGATCAATTGAAGTCTATCACAGGGGACTTCACAGGTATGTAATTTCATCTAAACAATTGAATACACCAACATTTAAACATATAACTTCAATAATTATATTAATTTCATTACTTTTATATTAATCTAATAATTATATTAATTTTATTTAATAATATTTCATTCAAGTTGTAGCATCCAACAGTAAGGAGCAATCTCAACTCCAGTTTCAACTCATCATCATTCGGAAATTCCCAGAGCATCATAGGAGGCTGCAATGGTGAGTCTTTATTCATCTCTTAATCAATAATTAATTGATCATTGATCAATTATTATTAATCAATAATCAATATGCATAAAATGTTCGATATACTCACTCATATGAATCCACAGTTACACACACACACACACACACACACACCCACACACAAACACGAACTCACTCACATACATTCACGCTCATTCACTCACATATAAATATACCTACCACACCATTCACTAACACATAAACAAATTCAGTTGGTCTATGAACAATAATATAACTTTCATTTTATTTATTTTCAGTCTATAGAACAGTCCAACATCCGATTGTAGCTGATCATTCAGATGTTGAAGAAAAATGACTTTGCTACTGGTACAGTCAAGGGTCATATTCAAAGGCTACACTGGTAAGTAATAGAATGATATTTTGAATGATTAATGGTTATTATTATAATTTATAATATTATCAATTAATAGGCCTATAATAAATCTTTCAACACACACACACACTCACTCACCCACCCACCCATATACGCACATACATAATTAATTTCAACATTCAATACATATACACAACACCTCCCTCTTAATTCTATTGACACACACACACACACACACACACACACATCGACTCGCGCACACACACACACACCCTTATATACACATATAAATAATACGCTTTAATGATTTTTCACTCTACAGCACCACCGAAGCCGAGAGAAAATGTATCCCGCTAACCCATTGGACAGTTCCAGTCAACACGAGATTCTCAACAGGAAATACGTAGTCCAGGTGATTTCAAATCATTGAAAATTATTTAACGTTCTGAATGATAATGTAAGTTTCTTATACTATATTTGTGGAAAATTATAAAAACTTCATGAAAATTGTGAAGAAATATATGTATATTGAATAATCTAATAAAATTTGACAGAGACGGGACTTTTGCCCGTCTCTCCTCTCTCGTCTCCATTCATTTCATAGGTTTAGTTAGAATAAACTTTCGAATAATTTTAAGTCACTTGAAAAAGACTATAAAATAATTTTTGCTAAGGTTTGACAAAATTCAATTAATTTATATTCAAATTTCGACCATTTTAATTGATTGCAAAATTACACTTAATTTAAAATCAAGACCATGACAATAGGACAGAATTTTCAATAATGATAATCTTGCGTCATAGTAGAACTTTTCCTAATAATTAATCGACTTGACATCCACTTACGAAGAATCCAGTACTTGACTATCGCCTGCGGTAGGGTGCCTCACAAAAGTGCTGAGGTAATGTCAAGGACTCGGTGTTCTTATTAGCTGACTGACGGATCCCATCAAAGAATTTCCGCCCAATTGAATCCCTACATATCTGAGTCATTCTACACAGAACCCTTGAAGGTCCCCTGTTAGTAAATGACTCATCCATAGATTTGTACATTCTCTTGGAATCGTGAGATTCTGGGCTACGAACGCACATACTCTGACTGCATTATCCATCATGCAATAATTGAACAAAATAGAGAAAAGATTCTCCTGATAATAACTTTTAGAAGATTTTGCAATCAATTAAAATCGTCATCAGAGATCAAAGTTTTCATTTTTTATTCAATACTCTCACCAAGATAGAATAAGAGATAATGATAAACTTTTTAATAACTATTGTTGCAAAATGGATTTTACACTGAAGAACACTAACAGTCTCTCATACAACACCATTGATGATTCAAAACAAACCAAAAATCACATCAATCATAATTGAAACACTTCAATTCACACTGATGAGAACGTTGCGGTGACTCGCCTAGGCCATGGCTCAAGAGTGATTAACTCCGCTGAGAGCGACCGAAGCGAAAAATCCAATACAAACTCATCAACACCACACTCATCACATATATAGGCTTTAATGCAATCAACTAATCACACATAGCACTATTGAAACACCCACTTCACACTGATGATAACGTTGCGGTAAATCGCCTAGGCCATGGCTCAAGAGTTATATTAACTCCGCTGAGAGCGACCGAAGCGAAAAATCCAGAACTAATTCATCAACACTCCAAACACAACATGATAAGACACTGTAATCAATATAACAAACAATCTAACAATTTCCATATTGCAACAATAGAAATTTATTCATTCAAATTCATTAATAGAATCTTTCTAAATAATTATCAAATCTTCTAAGGAGTACACAATGCATAGTTGGAAAAATATTCAATAATCAATTTTTTTCAAGGTAAATCACTCAAGTGTTTCTAAAAATTCATATAAATCAAACAACGAATAATAACTTTTAGAAGATTTTGCAATCAATTAAAATCGTCATCAGAGATCAAAGTTTTCCTTTTTTATTCAATACTCTCACCAAAATAGAATAAGAGATAATGATAAACTTTTTAATAACTATTGTTGCAAAATGGATTTTACACTGAAGAACACTAACAGTCTCTCATACAACACCATTGATGATTCAAAACAAACCAAAAATCACATCAATCATAATTGAAACACTTCAATTCACACTGATGAGAACGTTGCGGTGACTCGCCTAGGCCATGGCTCAAGAGTGATTAACTCCGCTGAGAGCGACCGAAGCGAAGAATCCAATACAAACTCATCAACACCACACTCATCACATATATAGGCTTTAATGCAATCAACTAATCACACATAGCACTATTGAAACACCCACTTCACACTGATGATAACGTTGCGGTAACTCGCCTAGGCCATGGCTCAAGAGTTATATTAACTCCGCTGAGAGCGACCGAAGCGAAAAATCCAAAACTAATTCATCAACACTCCACACACAACATGATAAGACACTGAAATCAATATAACAAACAATCTAACAATTTCCATATTGCAACAATAGAAATTTATTCATTCAAATTCATTAATAAAATCTTTCTAAAGAATTATCAAATCTTCTAAGGAGTACACAATGCATAGTTGAAAAAATATTCAATAATCAATTTTTTTCAAGGTAAATCACTCAAGTGTTTCTGAAAATTCATATAAATCAAACAACGAATAATAACTTTTAGAAGATTTTGCAATCAATTAGAATCGTCATCAGAGATCAAAGTTTTCCTTTTTTATTCAATACTCTCACCAAAATAGAATAAAAGATAATGATAAACTTTTTAATAACTATTGTTGCAAAATGGATTTTACACTGAAGAACACTAACAGTCTCTCATACAACACCATTGATGATTCAAAACAAACCAAAAATCACATCAATCATAATTAAAACACTTCAATTCACACTGATGAGAACGTTGCGGTGACTCGCCTAGGCCATGGCTCAAGAGTGATTAACTCCGCTGAGAGCGACCGAAGCGAAGAATCCAATACAAACTCATCAACACCACACTCATCACATATATAGGCTTTAATGCAATCAACTAATCACACATAGCACTATTGAAACACCCACTTCACACTGATGATAACGTTGCGGTAACTCGCCTAGGCCATGGCTCAAGAGTTATATTAACTCCGCTGAGAGCGACCGAAGCGAAAAATCCAAAACTAATTCATCAACACTCCACACACAACATGATAAGACACTGAAATCAATATAACAAACAATCTAACAATTTCCATATTGCAACAATAGAAATTTATTCATTCAAATTCATTAATAAAATCTTTCTAAAGAATTATCAAATCTTCTAAGGAGTACACAATGCATAGTTGAAAAAATATTCAATAATCAATTTTTTTCAAGGTAAATCACTCAAGTGTTTCTGAAAATTCATATAAATCAAACAACGAATAATAACTTTTAGAAGATTTTGCAATCAATTAGAATCGTCATCAGAGATCAAAGTTTTCCTTTTTTATTCAATACTCTCACCAAAATAGAATAAAAGATAATGATAAACTTTTTAATAACTATTGTTGCAAAATGGATTTTACACTGAAGAACACTAACAGTCTCTCATACAACACCATTGATGATTCAAAACAAACCAAAAATCACATCAATCATAATTAAAACACTTCAATTCACACTGATGAGAACGTTGCGGTGACTCGCCTAGGCCATGGCTCAAGAGTGATTAACTCCGCTGAGAGCGACCGAAGCGAAGAATCCAATACAAACTCATCAACACCACACTCATCACATATATAGGCTTTAATGCAATCAACTAATCACACATAGCACTATTGAAACACCCACTTCACACTGATGATAACGTTGCGGTAACTCGCCTAGGCCATGGCTCAAGAGTTATATTAACTCCGCTGAGATTGACCGAAGCGAAAAATCCAAAACTAATTCATCAACACTCCACACACAACATGATAAGACACTGAAATCAATATAACAAACAATCTAACAATTCCCATATTGCAACAATAGAAATTTATTCATTCAAATTCATTAATAAAATCTATCTAAATAATCATCAAATCTTCTGAGGAGTACCCAATGCATAGTTGAAAAAATATTCAATAATCAATTTTTTTCAAGGTAAATCACTCAAGTGTTTCTGAAAATTCATATGAATTAAACAACGATTGAGTAATACCATCTCTAAAAAATTACATAGTACATAAAAAATCAATCACTTCAATTTAATACACCAATGCATCAAAATTGTATCAAGAAATCACTCGAAAAAGTAAAAACAACCGAAAAAGCAAAGTAAAAATAATCAAAAAACGACTGAATAACTTAAAAATAGTCATAAGATAACCAAAAGATGAAAAGATGATCAAAAGATAACAATAAGATAAAAAGATAATCAAAAGATAACTTTAAGATGATCATAGATGATCTCAGATGATCTTAGATGTTCTTAGATAATCTTAGATGATCTCAGATGATCTTAGATGATCTTAGATAATAAGTACTTAGACACTCGCGACACATAAGGTCTATTGTCGCTCTCACAATACCAACTCATATTTTTTCCCGTCAAGTTGGCAACCCTGCTTACGATTTCACGTTGGCAGCCCTGCTCGGGGGGATCCGGACGGACGGGATTTTGCCCGCGGCTTAATTATTGTAATTGAAGTTGTGTGTGATAAATTATTATATGACGGTGTTCGGGCCACCGCAAAGACTCGACTACGCGTGATTTTCGGCTCATCGCACAGATTTGAATTATAAAAATATGGTTTTTTGGCGCGGACGCGATACAATTTCCTATCTGTAAAATCCTACACGATCCATATGCACTGGGTAATGCGGGTCGGTCGTGAGCCAATTCCCCATCCTGGGTAAAGAGACGGCCGACGCACGCTTGGCAGTGTGCCTGGATTTCATATTTTATGAGCCACCGCGAGCTAATATAATGCCCAAGTATTTCGTCCCTGTCTATGCAGGTTTATTCATACCGGGGCCGCGATTATTTCCTAATCCCATTCCAAATACATCTCGAGGATGCCTTATGGTGGGATTCTTTATAATCTAATATAATATCGCACCCGGGCGATGACTTACTTGGATCTCGGGGAGACCTGCTCGTTCGTGGGTATAGATTTTTGGAAGAAGTTCCACTTCGGCTTTTCGGGAGCAAGAGAGCGAGCTTTGCTCGCGCAGCGATTCATATACCCTCGGACGGCCAGAGCCCCACTTCGAGACACTTTTCGGCGGCTTGAACCCTGCGTCGACATAGACACGCGTAATTACCATTACATGCAAATATCGATTCCGAATATCGGGATCGATTGGTTGAATTCTAGTATAAGTGAATCGATGAGGACTCGATTGGAAAGGGTATGGATCTATATCGGCTTTATATATATGTTACGACGAGCGACGCGATGGAACTGATCTAATGTGCATATCTAGATGCGTGGTGGTTAGTACACAAAATTGCAAGCATATATGGGTTAGTATTAGTACTACCGACACCAACGTATATGATTCTACTTACACGACTGGTCTGATGGTCATCTGCACAAGTGGCTGACTGAAAATTCTTATTTCTAAAATTTTTAAAATTATCTGAAAATTGCAGACGTTGCAAACTTGAAATATCCATAAATTTGTTCTAAAAATGGTTTGTATCAACAGTTGGTTGGGGCTCAAATTAGTCCACAACTTTCATTTGGTTCAGATGAGCTCTCCGGGAAACCCAACCGGAAATCAGAAAATCAGCAAAAACTGTTTCCATGCGCTCACAATGGACTTCTACGCTAGGTTGATCAATTTGCCTCCTTTCTGGTTTCCGCTTGAATTTTCCGGGAAACTAGTGAGGACCTTTATAATAGAAAATGATGCGTCCTACAACTTGGATCTCTTTAGTGTTCTCACGAAAATGCTCATTTTTCAAAGGAAGTGGCTATACGCAGTGCTCCCGTACGGGAACCCGTGTAAAATTTACGGGAATGGGGTAATAAACGTCCATGCCGTGAGATTCCCGTATCACTTTTTGTAGCTCTGCAAGCTCAACGGGAGGGCACGGGAGACACGCTCAATGGTCCCGTTTCGATGCGAGCTCGCCTCCCGGGGCTTCCCGTAAATGTAGTTCCGGCGTAGCTTTTCCCGTTTCTACCCGTGCGACGTTCATATAAGGGATCGCCATAGGGCTGGTGAGCCACGATTACCATTCTCCCGTTCATAACCCGTGTGACTCGATTTCGACGAGCTTACCGTGAGAGTGATCACCCGTGACCACCCGTCTACCCGTTCACCACCCGTTCGACTCTACTTTGGTCTGATGTGCATTAGACACCCTCAATGTTCCCGTTTCGGAGTACGTCCATGTCAAATTCAAACGGTTTCTGCAGCTATTTTTTTAAAATTCCCATACCATTTTTTTCGACGTGGGGTACCAAAATAAGATGTTTCCTATAGTTTGTAGGTCAAAAAAATTTTTTTGTCTCAGATAGGCATACAAGAGTGATTTTACCGAAAAATCAAAAATTGGAACTATCATATTTTGGTCGTAACTTTTGATTGCTTTGACCAATTTGGATTTTCCAAAAAGCATTTGAAAGGTGACTTCGAAAGCTATCGATTAATCACTAGTAAAACCTCTCCCAATTGTTTCTTGAACATTCGAAAGCTGAAGTACTCAAAAATCACTGTTTGGCTCATAACTTTTTTGACGTATATTTTGTTTGTTTTTATTTCATTTTTTCTCGATTTGTATAGTGATAAACTACCTGCAAAAGAATTTTCAGCCATTATTTCTACTTTTGGGGCCTCCTAGAGCTGTTTAAGTGCGCAAAACCATCTCAAAAACTCGAAAAATGCGTTTTTACCTCGTTCAACTTCTTCGGGCGACCTCGCAACTAATTTCATTGTGTTTGCAAGACTGTTTTACCTCAGAAATGTCTGTTCTGAGTATATTTTAGTGTAACAGATGCTCAGATTCGTAGAAATTCATTTCAAAAGCAAATTTTTATTCAATAATTAGCATCTCCTGCGCATGCGTTGTTCTCTACATCTCTGAAAATGTTCCCAATCGATAGCTGATTCAATTTCCTTCAAAAAAACCTCTTGCTGAAGTGAATTCCATGCAGTAGAACCGGAGCTATAGCTGTCAAACTAAACAGAAATGTCTCAGGTATCAAATCCGTGAGCCTGGAGAAAGATTGTCGGTCTCGTCTGCCGGTTGAAGCGTGTATTTCCGCTTCTACTCCATCAAATTAGTTAATTTGAAGTTCAACAAGGGGTCATTTTGAAGGAAATTGAGTCAGCTACCGATTCAAATTAGTTTTGAAGCTCTAAAGTCGTTTGCATGCACGAGAAATTCGAATCTAACGAATCATTGCCAGCAATTTTTTCCGACTCTGATCAGACGATTGTGGAGTTTCTGCGCAGGCAAATGATTTTGGTGCTTCAAAAACGATTCAGATCGGTAGCTGACTCAATTTCCTTCAAAATGACCCCTTGTTGAAGTTAGATTGATGGAGTAGAAGCGGAAATACACGCTTCAACCGGCAGACGAGACCGACAATCTTTCTCCAGGCTCACGGATTTGATACCTGAGACATCTCTTTTTAGTTTGACAGCTATAGCTCCGGTTCTGCTGCATGAAATTGACTTCAGCACGAGGTTTTTTTGAAGAAAATTGAACCAGCTATCGATTGGAAACATTTTCAGAGACGTAGAGAACAACGCATGCGCAGGAGATGCTAATTATTGGATGGAAATTTGCTTTTGAAATAAATTTCCACGGATCTGAGCATCTGTTACACTAAAAAAATACTCAGAACAGTCATTTCTGAGGTAAAACAGTCTTGCAAACATAATGAAATTAGTTGCGAGGTCGCCCGAGAAAGTTGGACGAGGTAAAAAACGCATTTTTCGAGTTTTTGAGATGGTTTTGCGCACTTAAACAGCTCTAGGAGGCCCCAAAAGTGAAAATAATGGCTGAAAATTTTTTTGCAGGTAGTTTCTTACTATACAAATCGGAAAAAAATGAAATAAAAAAAATCAAAATATACGTCAAAAAAGTTATGAGCCGAACAGTGATTTTTGAGTATTTCAGCTTTCGGATGTTCAAAAAACAACTGGGAGAGGTTTTACTAGTGGTCAATCGATAGCTTTCGGAGTCACCTTTCAAATGCTTTTTGGAAAATCCAAATTGGTCAAAGCAATCAAAAGTTACGAGCAAAATACGGTAGGATAGTTTCAATTTTTGATTCTTCGGTAAAATCACTCTTGTAGGCCTATCTGAGACAAAAAAATTTTTTTGGACCTACAAACTATAGGAAACATCTTATTTTGTTACCCCACGTCGAAAAAAAAATGGTATGGGAATTTTAAACAAATACCTGCAGAAACTGTTTGAATTTGACATGGACGTACTCTTCAATGCAAGCTCGCCTCCAATGGCTTCCCGCAAATGTAATTTCGGCGTATCTTTCCCCGTTCCTACCCCTGCGACGTTAATATAAGGGATCGCCATAGGGCTGGTGAGCCGTGCCTACCATTCTCCCGTTCACAGCCCGTGTGTGACTCGATTTCGGCGAGCTTACCGTGAGAGCGATCACCCGTGACCACCTGTCTACCCGTTAACCACCCGTTCGACTCTACTTTGGTCTGATGCGCATTAGCGTGATCACCCGTGTCCACCCGTCTACCCGTTCACCACCCGTGTGACTCGAATTAGGTGAGCTCACCACGAGAGTGATCACCCGTGACCACCCGTCTACCCGTTCACCACCCGTTCGACTCTACTTTGGTATGATGTGCATTAGCGCGAACACCCGTGTACACCCGTCTACCCGTTCACCACCCGTGTGCCTGTATTTCGGCCTCTCGAGCATGAAGGTGATCACCCGCATCTCCCCGTAATCCCGTTCACCACCCGTAAGACTCAATTTCGGCCTCATGAGCATGGGACTGATCATCCGTGTCCACTCGTCTACGCGTTTACCACCCGTTCGACTCGATTTCGGAGAGCTTACCGTGAGAGTGATCGCCCGTGACCACTCGTCTACCCGTTCACCACCCGTTCATCTCTACTTCGGTCTGATGTGCATTAGCGAGATCACCGGTGTCCGACGATCTACCCGTTTACCACCCTTGTGGCTCCATTTCGGCGTCTGGAGCATGAAGGTGATCACCCGTATCTCCCCGTATCCCCTCACACTGACCGTAAGACTCGACTTAGGCAGCTTACCACGAGAGGAATCACCTGTATCTACCCGTTTTTCCGTGCACAACCCGTAACACTCGGTTTCAGCCTCATGAGCATGGGACTGATCACCCGTGTCTACCCATCTTCCCGTTCACCACCCGTGAGACTCGATTTCGGCCAGTTCACCATGAGAAAGATCACGTGTATCTGCCCGTCTTCCCGTTCACCAACCGTAAGACTCGATTACGGCTTCATGAACATGGGACCGATCACCCGTGTCCACCCGTCTTCCCGTTCACCACCCGTTCGACTCGATTTCGGCGAGCTTACCGTGAGAGTGATCACCCGTGACCACCTGTCTACCCGTTCACCACCTGTGTGCCTCGATTCCGGCCCCTCAAGCATGAAGGTGATTACCCGTATCTCCCCGTATTCCCTCACATAACCCGTGTGACTCGATTTCGGTCAGTTCACCATGAGGGGGTTCACCCGTATCTGCCCGTCTTCCCGTTCACCACCCGTAAGACTCGATTTTTGCCTCATGAGCATGGGACTGATCACCCCTGTCTTTTCGTTTTCCTGTTGACCACCCGTGAGACTCTATTCTGGCCGCACGTGCACAAGCATGATCGACCTTTCGACTTGATTCCGGCCAGGTTGGTCAGGCATCGGTTACTCGAGCCCACATGTCTTCCATCACCTGTGTGTCTCGATTTTGTTCAGATCTCCGTGGGAGTTAGCATCCGTCGCTACCAGTCATCCTGGTCTCAACTGTGAGAAAACCGACTCAGCGGCGGGTTCTTGTGAGCATCCTAGAGAATCATTTAGCCCTCGTCATTCAAATGTAGGCCAGCCGATTCTCAATTCTGACGGTATGATTCTCATGATCCGATGTTGCTATCCTCGTTCTTGATGAAGATATATATCGATGTACCTAGCCTAACATGCATATCACGGTAGATCACGCCATTCATATGTGATCGATCACCACTCCAAGGAACATCACGTCGAATCCTTGAGAATGTTCAAAATACTCCTCCGCCTTGACCTAATGGAGAAGTACATTGGCCTGGTCACTCACTTGGCTCTGTTCTGAATCCTCAAACGAGGCAGATACTTCATTCCATCATCTCCAATTGAAATCAATCATATACGCAACGAAATCCCTAGATTCCTTTTGGAAAAAGAAGCAAATTTCCTTCTCCACTTCACAATACTTTTGTTCTCTCACAAATGAAAGTATTGCATTCACCGTATACATATATCCTCCTCCTCCTCTTCCTCGCTTTCGGAACGGAGTTCCTTTCCACTCGTCTGAATGGAGAGTGGAATCGTGAAACCGACACCACCCGTGTAACGAGATTTGATGCGACCCGTCATACAGATGCAACGAAAAATTGTCACGCTATAGGTATACTCACTAACTCACTAAGTTGGAGAACCGCGTTCATTCACAGCATATAGTATCATTATATCGCAGATGCACAGATATTCGTCTGCTATATGGCTCTCTGATGCTCTCCGCATGCATGAATGTGGTGGCTCACAGCAACACGTGATTTCAAATCCCATCCTGCTCATTTATTGTCATCATATCATCAGTTTTGCTGCTTATGGTGCTGGGTAATGCCTCCTTGCTTATGACGGAAAGTGAGGTTGTGTGGTGATCATCAAAATGTAGGCGGTCGTGGTGGGACTCTAAATACACGGTGCATTGGGTTCTCTGAATTTCAATGGATTCTTGCTTACAAAAGCCCTATTCTATAAGAGATGAGAGCCTTGAGCTCTCCAAGCGCCCTCATGATCTGCTACATCTGAATATAATTCAAAGGATTAAATGTGATACTGTTCATATTTACCAAGCCCTCATTATGAGAAGTGTTTCGTTGAAGCAACCAAAATATTACTATTATGGTTGTTCGTGCCACCATTTTCACATCATGCATGTCAGTATTGTCACTGCAGCTACATCTAAATACACTCAAACCCCTAAAGGGAAGTAATACACAGTAATGTTATGATTTGTTTGATTGAGTTTGGATTCACTTAGGAGTTACAACAAAAGTAAGATTATATCTCGTTGATCCGTCGATGGCAATTATAGTTTAGCCTCAATTGCTGGATCAGAAAACATTTTGCTAAACTCACTAAAGCATGAACCAAGTAGTATAAGCTGCGGGAGGTTTCTGAGAATCATTCCAATTTTGGATTGTGATATAAGAATACTTATCATCAGAACCCATTTGTTTAGTAAGGGAAAGTATGTACTCTGTATCTGAACTGTGATTCCACTAGTGGCATTCCAAGACAAGTTACCTGCCAAATATTATAGTGCTTATGGGTAAGTACACGATTCCGTCAAATCATGATGAGCGACTTTCAATCATTGGTGATCTTGTCCAAAAACCGGAATATGGGTTACGCGGATCATCACTTCGACTTCGAGCTGGGCTTTCTCCAGATTAACAGACACTGAAATTCTATTGAATATGGACAGGGAATACGAACAATGATATTCCATCTCTGCACCTAGAATAGAGCAAAAACTAACCGAGAGAATAGATCACTCACGGCGGGTCGGAACGGCGAAAAAGTGTTAGGTGCATGATCATGGAAAATATCAATTGAATATGTTTCGGGCTAGTCTTTAGATCATTTTCCCGAAAGAATTAAAATCATCGGTCGGGGATTTTTAAAATGATCGTCATTTTTGTATTATTTAAATTCACGTGTTTTGATACTTCAACGGTCCTTTCCCAAACACTCGAGCTATGATCGTTCAACTCAGAATAACTCTCAGAGCTGAACAGACAACAACATTCCCACGTATATTCATCCATATCATCCGTTGGTCTGGCCTAAACCCGCCAGAGATGAAGCTGTGGTAATACACATTGAGATTTAGTGGAGTAGAATACCTACGTTGTCTTGATGAAAAGCCGTTCAATACGAACATTTAGTCAGGATTCGGAGCCATTCCAAGATTGTAACACTACATGTAATGGTCGTGTACATTTTGACGCGTGTGTGATGTCAGAATCCCCGTAGAGCAATGCATATTACAGATATAGGCGAACATTCGTTTGATCGGAAAGAGACCCCAAGAGGTGAATCCACAACTGATCTATACTTTTTGAACAAATCATACATCATTTTTGAATTCACTAAGGTATTAATCGTATCCCACAGTCATGTTTGAACATCAATGACATCCTCCGATCGCTAATTGGGATATTAGAACTTTTCATACGTCACCTTCTTTTGTTGTGAGCGCTCTCTCAACCCTCCCCAGTTACTCCTTCCCCCCTTCTTCGTGGCAACTCTGAATCTCTTTTGGGATGAAAATTCCACTCATGCTCGAGTGAATCTCACTCTTTCCAATTTGCCACAACAGTAGGGAGGGGGGGGGGGGCTCACTCGGAAAGGTTAAGAGCGCGGATAGGACTGGGATTACGACCTTATTGGAACAAAATTATATTACTCTTTCTGTTCAATTAATAGATAGTCAATTCCGAATGAGATCCATTGAACTCACATACAACTCGTAGTCTGCAATTTGGACATTCCGGATGATTGTGATAAAACTTATCCTCCGTCGACATTTGAAAAACACTGTGATGTATGGACTCAAAAATCTGCTCGCTATGACAAATTTGTGCTCTTTTCGAAATTGAAATCCGAACTCAACAAGTATTGGGCGTTGATAATGAACTCTCGAGATCACTCTCAGTCTTGAGGATTCGAGATCAACTCTCATAATTTTTTCATAAGAAAAAAAAAAAAAAACTCTCATAATTTGTGGATATGATAAAACCTAGTCATTCACGAAAGATAGAATAGAAAGGTCTAGTCTTTTTCATATCTACCGTGAATCTCCATGAGTATTTTACATATTTTGCAGACCAGTGAGTCTCTAACATGCATGGACATCACCTACACGTATAATATTGAATGTGATGTAACTGATATGGATCATATTGGTGTATGAATGACACCGAATCCTGACTGAATGCTCATTTTGAACGACTTTCGGTCAAAATAACGTGGTCATTCCTCTTCGCTAACACTGATCTCAAGGTATATCACCACAGCTTCATCTCTGGTGGCCTTAGGCCAGACCAACGAATGATATGGATGAATATACGTGGGAATGTTGTTATCTGTTAAGCTCTGAGAGTTATCCAGAGTTGAAAGATCATAGCTCGAGTGATTGAAAAAGGATCGTTGAAGTATCAAAACGCGTGAATTTGAATAGCACGAAAACGACGATTATTTTAAAGATCCCCGACCGATGATTTTAATTCTTTCTGGAAAATGATCTAAAGACTAGCCCGAAATATATCCAATTGGTATTTTTCATGATCACGCACCTAACACTTTTTCACTGTTCCGACCCGCCGTGCACTACACGTAAGGTAGCGAGTAGTCAAGGGAGAGCATTCATTCAGTCAAGAACTTGGAACGAAAATAAAAACTTCTCTATTGATGTAGATTAATTATGGTCCGATTTTGATCCTTAGACTCGATTCATCCATTCGAATAGAGTCTCATCAACTTTTTGGCGTTTTCATTGGAATGGAATGAGGAATGAAATCCCCATTTGTTCAAGATACACATTCATCGTCGAAAGCCCCAATCTGTTCAAATGAGATTATCGGTGCTCTCTCCAAGCAAGATGGAGTGTCCAAATGGATAAGAGAATGCTTCGAACTCATTTAGTGGGTACACAAAATCATTGGATGATTATATATCTCAATGATTCAATGGACAATACTCATGCTCATGAGGCCAAGATCAAATCTTACGGGTGGTGAACGGGAAGAAGGGCAGATACGGGTAATCTCCCTCATGGTAAGCTGGCCGAAGTCGAGCAACATGGGTCGAGCGGGAGGATACGGGGAGATACGGGTGATCACCTTCTTCTCAAGAAGAGGAAATCGAGTCTCACGAGTGGTGAACGGGTAGAAGGGTGGACACGGGTCATCACGCTGATGCATATGAGACCAAAGTAGAGTCGAACGGGTGGTGAACGGATAGACGGGTGGACACGGGTAATCACGCTCGTGGTAAGCCGGCCGAAATCAAGTTTTACGGGTGTTGAACGCAGAGACGGGTAGATATGGGTGAACCCTCTGATGAGAAGCTGGCTGAGTCGAGTCTTACGGGTACTGCAGGGGATACGGGGAGATACGGGTGATAATCTTCATGCTCGAGAGGCCGAAATCGAGTCTTGCGGGTGGTGAACAGAATGATGGGTGATATGGGTGATCTCTCGGGGTAAGCTGACCGAAATCGAGTCTCACGGGTGGTGAACGGGTAGACGGGTGGTCACCGTTGATCACTCTCGTGATAAGGTCGCCGGAATCGAGTCTAACGGGTGGTGAACAGGAAGACGGGTGGACACGGGTGATCAATCCCATGCTCATGAGGCCGAGATCGGGGCTTACGTGTGGTAAACGGGAAGACGAGCAGATACAGGTGATCTTTCCCATGGTAAACTGGCCGAAGTGGAGTCATACGGGTAGTGCACGGGAATACGGGAAGATACGGGTGATCGCCTTCATGCTTGAGAGGCCGAAATCGAGTCTCACGGGTGGTGAACGGGAAGACAGGTAGACACGAGTGATCAGTCCCATGCTCATGAAGCCGAAAGCGAGTTTGACGGGTGGTGAACGCAAAGACGGGTAGATACGGGCGATCCCTCTCACGGTAAGCTGGCTGAGTCAAGTCTTGAGTGTAGTGCAGGGAATACGGGGAAATACGGGTGATAATCTTCATGCTCGAGAGGCCGAAACTGAGTCTTAGGGGTTGTGAACGGGATTACGGGGAGATGCGGGTGATCACTTTCATGCTCGAGAGGCCGAAATTCAGGCACATGGGTGGTGAACGGGTAGACGGGTGAACACGGGTGATCGCGCTGATGCACATCATACCAAAGTAGAGTCGACCGGGTGTTGAACGGGTAGACGGTCGGTCACGGGTGATTACTCTCATGGCGAGCTGGCCAAAGTCGAGTCACATGGGTGGTCAACAGGAATACAGGTGGACACGGGTGATCAGTCCCGTGCTCGAGAGGCCGGAACCGAGTCACACGGCTGGTGAACGGGGAGACGGGCAGATACGGGTGATCTCCCTCATGGTAAGCTGGCCGAAGTCGAGTCACACGGGTCATGCGAGGGGATAAGGGGAGATACGGGTGATCACCTTCTTCTCAAGAGGCGAAAATCGAGTCTCACGAGAGTCGAACGGGTAGACGGGTGGACACGAGTCATCACGCTAATGCATATGAGACCAAAGTAGAGTTGAACGGGTGGTGAACGGATACACGGGGGGACACGGGTAATCACGCTCATGGTAAGCTGTCCGAAATCGAGTTTTGCGGGTGGTGAACGCAAAGACGGGTAGATACGGGCGATCCCTCTCATGATAAGCTGGCTGAGTCGAGTCTCACGGGTAGTGCAGGGAATACGGGGAGATACAGGTGAAAATTTTCATGCTCGAGAGCCCGAAATCGAGTGTTACGGTTGGTGAACGGAAAGATGGGTAGATATGGGTGATCTCACTCATGGTAAGCTGGCCGAAGTCAAGTCACACGGGAGGTGAACAGGAAGACGGGTGGACACGGGTGATCAATCCCATGCTCATGAGGCCGAAATCGAGTCTTACGGGTGGTGAACGGGAAGACCAGCAGATACAGGTGATCTTCCCCATGGTAAACTGTCCGAAGTCGAGTCTTACGGGTAGTGTACGGGAATATGGGGAGATAAGGGTGATCACCTTCATGCTCGGAGGCCGAAATCGAGTCTTACGGGTGGTAGACGGGAAGACGGGTAGACACGAGTGATCAGTCCCATGCTCATGAAGCCGAAATCGAGTTTCACGCGTGGTGCACGGAAAGACGGGTAGATACAGGTGATCTTTCTCATGGTAAACTGACCGAAGACGAGTCTTACGGGTAGTGCACGGAAATACGGAGAGATACGAGTGATCACCTCCATGATCGAGAGGCCGGAATCGAGTCACACGGGTGGTGAACAGGTAGACGGGTGGACACTGTCGTTCACGCTAATGCACATCAGACCAAAGTAGTGTCGAACGTGTGATGAACGGGTGGACGGATGGTCACAGGTGATCACTCTCATGGTAAGCTCTCCGAAATCGAGACGAACGGGTGGTGCGCGGGAAGACGGGTGGACACGGGTGATCAGTCCCATGCTCGAGCGGCCGAAACCGAGTCACACGGCCATTGAACGGGTAGACGGGTGGACACGAGTCATCACGCTAATGCATATGAGACCAAAGTAGAGTTGAACGGGTGGTGAAGGGATACACGGGTGGACACGGGTAATCACGCTCATGGTAAGCTGTCCGAAATCGAGTTTTGCGGGTGGTGAACGCAAAGACGGGTAGATACGGGCGATCCCTCTCATGATAAGCTGGCTGAGTCGAGTCTCACGGGTAGTGCAGGGAATACGGGGAGATACAGGTGATAATTTTCATGCTCGAGAGCCCGAAATCGAGTGTTACGGTTGGTGAACGGAAAGATGGGTAGATATGGGTGATCTCACTCATGGTAAGCTGGCCGAAGTCGAGTCACACGGGTGGTGAACAGGGAGACGGGTGGACACGGGTGATCAGTCCCATGCTCATGAGACCGAAATCGAGTCTCACGGGTGGTGAACGGGAAGACCAGCAGATACAGGTGATCTTCCCCATGGTAAACTGTCCGGAGTCGAGTCTTACGGGTAGTGCACGGGGATACGGGGAGACACGGGTGATCACCTTCGTGCTCGAGAGGCCGAAATCGAGTCACACGGTTGGTGGACGGGTGGATACGGGTGATCCTTCTCATATTAAGCTGGCAAAGTCGAGTCTTACCGTCAGTGTACGGGAATACGGGGAGATAAGGGTGATCACCTTCATGCTCTTAGGCCGAAATCGAGCCTTACGCGTAGTGCACGGGAATACGGAGAGATACGAGTGATCACCTCCATGATCGAGAGGCCGGAATCGAGTCACACGGGTGGTGAACAGGTAGACGGGTGGACACTGTCGTTCACGCTAATGCACATCAGACCAAAGTAGTGTCGAACGTGTGATGAACGGGTGGACGGATGGTCACAGGTGATCACTCTCATGGTAAGCTCTCCGAAATCGAGACGAACGGGTGGTGCGCGGGAAGACGGGTGGACACGGGTGATCAGTCCCATGCTCGAGCGGCCGAAACCGAGTCACACGGCCATTGAACGGGTAGACGGGTGGACACGAGTCATCACGCTAATGCATATGAGACCAAAGTAGAGTTGAACGGGTGGTGAAGGGATACACGGGTGGACACGGGTAATCACGCTCATGGTAAGCTGTCCGAAATCGAGTTTTGCGGGTGGTGAACGCAAAGACGGGTAGATACGGGCGATCCCTCTCATGATAAGCTGGCTGAGTCGAGTCTCACGGGTAGTGCAGGGAATACGGGGAGATACAGGTGATAATTTTCATGCTCGAGAGCCCGAAATCGAGTGTTACGGTTGGTGAACGGAAAGATGGGTAGATATGGGTGATCTCACTCATGGTAAGCTGGCCGAAGTCGAGTCACACGGGTGGTGAACAGGGAGACGGGTGGACACGGGTGATCAGTCCCATGCTCATGAGACCGAAATCGAGTCTCACGGGTGGTGAACGGGAAGACCAGCAGATACAGGTGATCTTCCCCATGGTAAACTGTCCGGAGTCGAGTCTTACGGGTAGTGCACGGGGATACGGGGAGACACGGGTGATCACCTTCGTGCTCGAGAGGCCGAAATCGAGTCACACGGTTGGTGGACGGGTGGATACGGGTGATCCTTCTCATATTAAGCTGGCAAAGTCGAGTCTTACCGTCAGTGTACGGGAATACGGGGAGATAAGGGTGATCACCTTCATGCTCTTAGGCCGAAATCGAGCCTTACGCGTAGTGCACGGGAATACGGAGAGATACGAGTGATCACCTCCATGATCGAGAGGCCGGAATCGAGTCACACGGGTGGTGAACAGGTAGACGGGTGGACACTGTCGTTCACGCTAATGCACATCAGACCAAAGTAGTGTCGAACGTGTGATGAACGGGTGGACGGATGGTCACAGGTGATCACTCTCATGGTAAGCTCTCCGAAATCGAGACGAACGGGTGGTGCGCGGGAAGACGGGTGGACACGGGTGATCAGTCCCATGCTCGAGCGGCCGAAACCGAGTCACACGGCCATTGAACGGGTAGACGGGTGGACACGAGTCATCACGCTAATGCATATGAGACCAAAGTAGAGTTGAACGGGTGGTGAAGGGATACACGGGTGGACACGGGTAATCACGCTCATGGTAAGCTGTCCGAAATCGAGTTTTGCGGGTGGTGAACGCAAAGACGGGTAGATACGGGCGATCCCTCTCATGATAAGCTGGCTGAGTCGAGTCTCACGGGTAGTGCAGGGAATACGGGGAGATACAGGTGATAATTTTCATGCTCGAGAGCCCGAAATCGAGTGTTACGGTTGGTGAACGGAAAGATGGGTAGATATGGGTGATCTCACTCATGGTAAGCTGGCCGAAGTCGAGTCACACGGGTGGTGAACAGGGAGACGGGTGGACACGGGTGATCAGTCCCATGCTCATGAGACCGAAATCGAGTCTCACGGGTGGTGAACGGGAAGACCAGCAGATACAGGTGATCTTCCCCATGGTAAACTGTCCGGAGTCGAGTCTTACGGGTAGTGCACGGGGATACGGGGAGACACGGGTGATCACCTTCGTGCTCGAGAGGCCGAAATCGAGTCACACGGTTGGTGGACGGGTGGATACGGGTGATCCTTCTCATATTAAGCTGGCAAAGTCGAGTCTTACCGTCAGTGTACGGGAATACGGGGAGATAAGGGTGATCACCTTCATGCTCTTAGGCCGAAATCGAGCCTTACGCGTAGTGCACGGGAATACGGAGAGATACGAGTGATCACCTCCATGATCGAGAGGCCGGAATCGAGTCACACGGGTGGTGAACAGGTAGACGGGTGGACACTGTCGTTCACGCTAATGCACATCAGACCAAAGTAGTGTCGAACGTGTGATGAACGGGTGGACGGATGGTCACAGGTGATCACTCTCATGGTAAGCTCTCCGAAATCGAGACGAACGGGTGGTGCGCGGGAAGACGGGTGGACACGGGTGATCAGTCCCATGCTCGAGCGGCCGAAACCGAGTCACACGGCCATTGAACGGGTAGACGGGTGGACACGAGTCATCACGCTAATGCATATGAGACCAAAGTAGAGTTGAACGGGTGGTGAAGGGATACACGGGTGGACACGGGTAATCACGCTCATGGTAAGCTGTCCGAAATCGAGTTTTGCGGGTGGTGAACGCAAAGACGGGTAGATACGGGCGATCCCTCTTATGATAAGCTGGCTGAGTCGAGTCTCACGGGTAGTGCAGGGAATACGGGGAGATACAGGTGATAATTTTCATGCTCGAGAGCCCGAAATCGAGTGTTACGGTTGGTGAACGGAAAGATGGGTAGATATGGGTGATCTCACTCATGGTAAGCTGGCCGAAGTCGAGTCACACGGGTGGTGAACAGGGAGACGGGTGGACACGGGTGACCAGTCCCATGCTCATGAGACCGAAATCGAGTCTCACGGGTGGTGAACGGGAAGACCAGCAGATACAGGTGATCTTCCCCATGGTAAACTGTCCGAAGTCGAGTCTTACGGGTAGTGCACGGGGATACGGGGAGACACGGGTGATCACCTTCGTGCTCGAGAGGCCGAAATCGAGTCACACGGTTGGTGGACGGGTGGATACGGGTGATCCTTCTCATATTAAGCTGGCAAAGTCGAGTCTTACCGTCAGTGTACGGGAATACGGGGAGATAAGGGTGATCACCTTCATGCTCTTAGGCCGAAATCGAGCCTTACGCGTAGTGCACGGGAATACGGAGAGATACGAGTGATCACCTCCATGCTCGAGAGGCCGGAATTGAGTCACACGAGTGGTGAACAGGTAGACGGGTGGACACTGTCGTTCACGCTAATGCACATCAGACCAAAGTAGTGTCGAACGTGTGATGAACGGGTGGACGGATGGTCACAGGTGATCACTCTCATGGCAAGCTCTCCGAAATCGAGACGAACGGGTGGTGCGTGGGAAGACGGGTGGACACGGGTGATCAGTCCCATGCTCGAGCGGCCGAAACCGAGTCACACGGCCATTGAACGGGTAGACGGGTGGACAAGGGTGATCCCTCTCATAATAAGCTGGCTTAGTCCAGTCTCACGGGTGGTGATCTGGTAGACGGGGGGAGACGAGTGATCAGTCCCCATGCTCATGAGGCCGAAATCGAGTCTTACGGATGGTGAACGGGAAGACGGGTAGATACGGGTGATTACTCTCATGGTAAGCTGGCCAAAATCGAGTTACACGGGTTGTGAACGGGAGAATGGTAGGCACGGCTCACCAGACCTATGGCGATCCCTCATATGAACGTCGCACGGGGAGAAACGGGAGAAGCTACGCTGGAACTACATTTACGGGAAGCCACGGGAGGCGGCCTTGCATCGAAATGGGAACACTGCAGGTGTCTCCCGTGCCCTTCCGTTGAGCTTCCAGAGCGACAAAAAGGAACACGGGAGGCTCACGGGCATGGACGTATATCACCCCATATCCGTAAATTTCACACGGGTTCCCGTACGAAAGCACTGCGTATAGCCACTTTCTTGTTCAAAATATTTGCAAAAATCCATTATTTCGCACTTGAAGTCGTTCATCACGATCTAGAGGCCGGGCTTTAGACACGAACGACCACGCTCAATCGATCCAGCGACTCAAATTACATTGGAAATGACTATAAAACCCCTGAAAATGCATCAAAAAGACTCAGAAGACTGGAATTCTTGGTGTCCCATAATACTGACATCGGACGTAGGACACCACGTACAGGGGTTGAAATTCTTGTGCCATAATTGGGACATGAGCTCAGACAACATCTTTAGTGAATATAAAAGAATTCAAAATTATCTCCGCGTGATTCTTCATCTACTTGAATCTCTGAAACGCATCTGACGGGGAAGAAGAAGGAAAAGTGGCCAATTTCATAGCCTGAGCACGGAATTTCAGCGGGAAAACTCATAACCTGAGCTTGGAGTGTGCCATACAGCAGACATCTACCTTACGTTGTAGAATACCTGAGGCAGAGTATTGTTCTCGAGATGGACTTCATGTACGCTTGGGATTCGGACTCTCGTAATGCCAAAGGACGGTGGCTTGTTTTGGGAGTCTAAGACGAGTACTTTCCAAGGAAAGACTCATGAAAGACGCTGACGAAACTCCGCCGGATGCTGATAGGACATCCGACGATCAGGGCGGATTACAGATAAGCGCCGATGAAACTACTGCAGTCTCATCAGCGTGCACGGACAGATCCAACGGATCTCGCACGACCGAAGATGTGATTTCTGAGGACCGGCTCTCGTGGACAGACGATTCGGATAACACATGATCGGACTCTTTCAGGACGCTAAATGAGTCACTGTGCGAGGCGGAGAAGTTACGAGTTGACAGTTGTTGGACATTGTGGACACGTAAATACTGAGTTGATCATATTAGAGACGAAATTGAGAGATGTAGGATGTCCCCAGTACGAATCTTCTCTTGCGGACAAGACGCTAGGTGGCGTGAAGGAATGGTCGAGAATTGAGATGCTTGGATGTTTTGCGCGAGTGAATGTGTGTGTATGAGTCCTTGTCAGTGGGTCCCAGAGGGGTGAGGTTGGCCCCCAGTTTAGAATCATTTCCCCTGTTGGATTTTTGGAGTCGTATCGCTATTCGCGCGCGTAATTCCTGCATCTTAGGTCAAGAGTCCCGTCGAATATGAATGAGTGGTGCTGGTTGAGATTCCACGTCACAAACTCTTTGTTTACATCTCGGTGGGTGATTTTGGGTCGCGGTGCGTCGGTTGAACATTCGCGCCACGGAGAAGAGATAGCCGCAGCTACGGGAGTTTGTCCACCACGCCGGCACCACCTCTCTCTCCGCGCACTTTTCTGCATGTAGTCACCGAAGAGAGAAAATGAAATCCAAGATATATATCACAAAGACAAGAGGCTGGGAGAAAAAAGATACCCAGTCATGGATAAAGGACAAACTGCAAACTACATGGAGAGGAAGAGCCGAGATGGAGACTAGCAGAGACAAAAGATAGACACATCAATATTGCTTAGTTCTTCACCACAAATGAAGGAGATATCTCAAGAGACATGAAGAAAGTAACACATGAAGGAAAATTCTACGCAGAAGGATATAGTGATAGAAAGAAAAATATGAGCGCCAAAGGAAGTGGGAATAGAAAAATCGGGATACAACAAAAATGGATACACAACGACGATATTTGGGAGAGAGAAAGATCGAGATCTGGAAGGGCGGAAGAGCAGAGTAGCTGATATGGGGCACACACATGGAGAACTACATAAAAGGGAGGAGAACAGAAGAATTGCAGATTCAAGGAAGAAAAGGAAAAAAATGGATAGACCAATGTACGAAATTAATGTATAAAAAAACTATATTTTATATTTCATAATATGTATTATAGCATAAGCTGAAAGAATAATCATTCTATTCTAAATTTGCAAGAATTTAATAAGGGCAGAAAGCAGCCGCCAAAAGATTGTGCTTATATTAGAACACACCTTAAGTTAAATCGATACATCCATAATTGAATCAGCACATCGATCGTAAACCATACCCATTAATATTGACATACGTCACCGAATTTTGAACTATACATATTGATTGTTTGATGCATTAGCCTGTGAGATAAGGTTGAAACTCTTTGCCTCGTAGAACATTGTGATTAGCACATTAATAACACCAAGATGAATGGCTGGAGGAGATCGTCTGCTGCTCTCGGTCTGCTGCTCGGCGGCTCGCGCACGTTTGCATGCGCTTGCACGAGTTTCATAAAACCGTGCTCTTGTCGAATTTCATGACGACCCCCGATTGCATTGATAGCAGTATTATCTGCTTATCAATGCAGGGTTTCATACGTCAATCTTTGAATACCTATAGCTAAACTCAAGCTTATCAAAAGCCCCAGCTGGGGCCAACAAGCTAAGAGGTAGGTTTTTGACAAGTTAGGAACGTCGTGTCCGTGGTCGAGCGGATAGCGTCACTGATCAAATTTTGCATTCGGTGGTTGCAGATTCAAATCTCGGACGGGGAAATTTTTTTTTTCTTTATTCAAGACAGCTCTTACTTTTGAAGACCCAAGTATTCATTATCGGTGTATTTCTTTCGTTTTTTTTTTTTTTTTTTCTTTAATTAAGGACTTATTATTAAAATGCCGATGTTTTTTGAGATTTTTTTAACGTCAATAATATACTAAGGGACAAAATTCACGGCCTGGAATAACCTATTCGGGGAAATGGGGAAACATTTTCCCTGCGAAACAATGGTCTTATCTTTACTGGCTTTTTTTGCTTATCTTGCGAACTGATGGCTTGACAAGATTAGTAAAACAACCGTAGAAATAGAGCCGTTGTTTCGCAAATCAGTGATTTGCAATTGGAGAACGTAGTAGCGAATCTGGCTACGCATTCGTTTTTAAAGTGGAAAAATAAAGACGAAAATTACACTACCGGTCAAAAGTCTGAGGACACCTGGGAATCAGACTGATGATTTTCGGAGTTGGATATCTCAGAACCTGTTGGTCGTAGAGAGCTCTGCGTGGTTGCATTTCGTAGCTCATATCGAGCACTTTCAAATCTATTTTCAGTATTTTTCGTCCCGCGTATTATACCGGAGACACACGAGTCAGAAGAATGCCTTTTTTCGCAATTTTTCAGGCTAGGTACGAACGCCCGCCGATTTTGGAGAGATTGTTGGATCGCTACGAAACCTATGACATCTTCAAGCCCATGAAAAAACCTTTAAAATCCGTTTTTGAACGTCTCCCAAAGTGGTTCTGGTTCCGAGATATGACTGATTTTGCTAAGGGTGTTTGTATCTCAAAAAATCACACGGTAATCCAAAAATGACGAGAAACAGCCCGTTTTGAGGCATCTGACCCTCATTTCTGCAAGAGTTTGACTCAACATCGAAATTGCCAAAGGAAATCAAAACTACCGACCTTGAACTGGGCTGTTTCTCATCATTTTTGGATTATCGTGTGATTTTTTGAGAGACAAACACCCTCAGCGAAATCAGTCAGATCTCGAGTCCAAAACCACTTTGGGAGAAGTTCAAAAACGGATTTTGAAGGTTTTTTCATGGGCTTGAAGATGTCATAGGTTTCATAGCGATCCAACAATCTCTCCAAAATTGGCGGGCGTTCGTACCTTGCCTGAAAAATTGCAAAAAAATCCATCTTTCTAACTCGTGTGTCTCTGGTATAATACGCGGGACGGAAAATACAGAAAATAGATTTAAAAGTACTCGATACGAGCTACAAAATGCGACCACGCAGACCTCTCTACGACCAATAGGTTCTGAGATATCCAACTCTGAAAATCATCAGTTTGATTCCCAGGTGTCCTCAGACTTTTGACCGGTAGTGTATGTTTCCCCAAATGGGTTATTCTAGACCGTGAATTCTGTTCACCAGTGTATTATGTATTGACGTGAAAAGAATCTCAAAAAACGGTGGCATTCTATGAATAAGTCCGTGATTCAGACAAAACGAAAGGAATACACCGATCATTCAATTAAAATACTTATGTGTGTTCGTTATAATGTGATTCTTCAAAAAGTAAATTTCTTAAAAATTTATAATTCAAAAATTCATTTCAGTTGAGATTCAGTTTTAATTGAAGAATTATGAGTTACATTATTTTTGAATCGATATCAATTAAATAAATCTAATTTAATTTCATGAAAAAGGATTTGAAAGTGAAAATAATAAGTTGATTAGTTTGGATATAATATCAAAATAGTACAAATAGCCCGTGGTCTTCAAAAGTAAGAGCTGTCTTGGATAAAAGAAAAAAAATTTCCCCGTCCGAGATTTGAACCTGCAACCATCGAATGCAAAAATTGACCAACGACGCTATCCGCTCGACCGCGGACACGTCGTTCCTAAATTGTCAAAAACCTACCTCTTAGCTTGTTGGCCCCAGCTGGGGCTTTTGATAAGCTTGAGTTTAGCTATAGGTATTCAAAGATTGACGTATGAAACCCTGCATTGATAAGCAGATGATACTGCTATCAATGCAATCGGGGGTCGTCATGAAATTCGACAAGAGCACGGTTTTATGAAACTCGTGCAAGCGCATGCAAACGTGCGCGAGCCGCCGAGCAGCAGACCGAGAGCAGCAGACGATCTCCTCTCCTCCTCTCCTGCGCGCACGCGCTCGGCTGCCTCTCGAAGGATAAGTAGAGACGCGTGGTGGTCAAAAGAAGAAGCTAACGCCGCCTCAATAGTGGACCTTCCACCACCATGGGAGTTGTAGGACCTGTGTATAAGACCGTGGTCCCAGTATATTGATAGTTTCATACTCTCATGACACCTCCTTCCACGTTCAATTGATTGCCTGAATTTCAACACAATTTTAAGCCACTGTTGGTCCGAACGTTATAGCATCTCCTATTCACAGTATAGACTGTTACTCATTGTTCCAAGTATAGCCAAGTATTCCTCGATCATTCTGAAGAGATTGGTTAATACAGGATTTCGATTAGTGTTTCCATTTATGAGAAATTTTTTTCCATTTTCCCTCCTATGTCACTCCAAATTTTGATGCCACTTCCACTAATCTATTTGAAATTTCGAGGTATTGTTCAACTTTCTCAAGCAATGGTCCGAGTCGTTTTTGGGCCTCATTCGCTTATTTATTCTGCCCCTACAAACCTTTCTATCTTGGATTTTAATATGAATATTTCATTTCCTTTGCATATTTCCATAACTATTCTACTAATTTTCTCAATATTTCTAAATTACAATAAATTCTACATACTCTGACATCATTCCCATCCTCCTGTCATCAAGACTCTCCTTTGATAAATGAACTCTATATACATAATTCAAGAAAATTTCTATATCTAATTCGTATAAGGTTTCCATCTCTATCTTATTCAGATATAATCCTATGAAGGACTACCCTCATGTTTATTCGACATCCTGAAAAAATTTGTGTACACTACATATTGATTCCATTTCTCCCCCAATAAATAACAAAGGCTTCCTCATCATAGTGACACACCTATAATACACTACAATATCATGCCAATTTCTATGATATCCTAGGCCTAAACAAACAAACCGTAACCTATTTTGCCATCAGAACAATTTTTTTTACTCGAAAATGAACTCTCAAGTCCAAGAATATGGAAGTGATAACATTCACTCAATCCACTATCGCATATGAATAATCATCACTTCCTTTCCTGGCTTGTGAAGATCTGATCCAATCCAATAATAATTTTGTGCAAAACGTTGCAATAAACAATGTTGGAGAAAATCGAAATACTGATGCTTGAGATTCGTCCAAAGATTTACAATACGATTATTTAAAAGGAAGAAAATTCATCACTATAGTTATTGTAACATGAATGGGAGAAGAAAAAACATTTCGCAAATATCTTTTTGCAGCGTATTTTCACCTCATTCATAGGCTCTTGAGTTTCTTGTTTCATTTGGCACTCCATTCAGTGAACTCCAGATGGCAATGAGACTAAAATGTGTTCGGATTTCACCAGGGTGATCAAGGCTTAATTATGTCTCAATGTTCCTGTCCATATTACATGCAATCCCATCACAGATGATACACTTCAGGCTGTCTAGCGGGAAGAGTAAAAAAAATTCAAGGCCAATTCGGAGACATTTCAAGGATTATTTTTTCGAATCAAAGACAATTTTTCGAATTTGAAGAACTGCCCTTGAATCAATCATTCGGGAAAATGATTCGTCCTATCCTAAATCATTGAATGATCAAATCAAAAAGAATATCAAATAGTTGGAACTCGTTTTAATTCGTCACAGTATATTAGACTCCATGAAATTGTTGCAAGATAGCATGATCAATGAAATGACATCAAAAATCAACTTGAACAGGAATATACAGGTTTTCAAAATATTATTCTAGAACTCTTTCGAGTCTTGCAATCTTTTGACCAATTAAAGCCTGTTCCTCCTTGAATCAATTGATCAATTCAAGGAATTGAATTAATCGATTGAATTAAAGAAAGCCTCTGTCTTTTTGCCCTGAGATCAATTATCTCATCTGCAGCGCGTTTTTGTTCCAATTCATTCTCTTTGTCTTCCAAAATTTGATGGTCTAGATGGTCCTCTCTCTTTCTATGAGAAGCAGAAAAAGCCTCCATCATATCTTCGGTTATGACAACGTTTTTGGCACTCTCTGCCATTCTAACGGCATCGTGCACACAACGTTGTGCGATGAGACTTTCAATTTTCAAATTTTCAGTCGAGAATTCTCTATTAAATGATAAACTTCTTTCAACAGCAGCATTCCCGTAGAACAAGATGAGAATCATTCGAAAACAATTTCTCAGCTCAACGGAGCATCTCCTTCGTTCCAAAATGTCAAAAAGAAAAGAATCCAACCTTTGCTCGACTCTGAAATTGCGTAGCTTTTTACTTACTGAATCGCAACTAACAAGAGCTGAGTATTTCTTGAGCGCCATTTCACCATCTAGGATGTTAATTCTATTTTGATCGATCAGATAATTTACAGCTGTCTTGGCCCTTAGACTTGCCGATTCTCGTGTCATGATGAATGACGATAAGCAAGTTGCACCTCGGAATAATTTTTGATCCTTTGAGGTTTTGTCTATTAACTTTTGCAAATAAAAACTATAAATTTCTGACATTGCTCTCTGAATTTGTCAATGTCTAGTTTTTCCACAGATTTCTGAGAAACTAACTCTTTTCCAGCAGCTAAACCTATGTTAACTGTGCCAATAGGTCGCAGATTATCAAAGAGACTGACAAAAGGGGACCCACGAAGTAGGGGTCACCAAAGCTCACCAGACCTTTTTCACAGTTTTGTACCACCTAGAATATGAAAAATCCAGAGTATCTCCATCGAATGGACCGTCTGTCCGAAGTTACAGCCTATGACATTAGCATTGCCCATATAGGCCCATGGCGGAAAGTTATATATATACATATACACACACTGGGAAGCCCCCCTGCTCGCTCCGCTCGCCAACCCCCGCTACCCCTGATTATTGATTTGAATAAGTGACGAATCAGTAATCCATCTATAGCAACTTAAGGAGTAATGAAAATCTAGTCAATTTCATTGATGGTCAGGAGATTGTGGGAAAATTTCCTTGTAAAGGTCTCTCATTTATTATTTTCTATCCCAAAAGAAGAAGGTTCTGTCGATGGCGTGGACAGGTATTGCGTCGATTCTTTTCACCACAAGGTATGACAAGTCATAGATACTCCAGACTACGCTTGGATCTAGAAAGTATTGAAAGTATTTTCTCGAAATCTGATGCTGATGAGAAGAAATTAGGGGAGAAGAAACTAGGGAAGCAGGTGTTATCATCTGGAGTGAAGCATCACTGATTCCCAAAAAAGCGTTGGAGGTGGTTGGTAGAACACTCCGTCACGCTTTTTTCAATGACTCACCCTCTGGTCGAAAATTGGTGATTTCAGGCGGGGATTTCAGACAAATCCTGCCAGTTTTGACCAATGGGAATAGACATTATATAATCCAGGAAACTATCACATCGTCAGTCTTATGGCGATTGTTTATTGTAATGAAGCTGGCTAAAAATTTGAGATCTAAGGACACTGATTTCTCCAACATCCTTCTGGTAGAGGTGAAAGTAGAATTGATGAAGTGAAGGTGAGACCTGAGCGGGAAATTAACGATGTACGTAGTACCATATTCGAAGACACCAATGAAGATATTTCTACGAATAGAGTTGTTCTGTCATCTCATGAAGGAAATATCATGAGATTGAATAAGAAAATCTTAAGAATGTTCGATGGTCCAGATCCTCTTACTAAGCGTTGATCATGCGACTCACAGAAGTGCAGATCAAACTGAGGAGCACACTCATCTGAAATATCCAAGCGAGTTTCTGAATAAAATTAGAGATGGTTTAACTTCACATGAACTTGATTTGAGAGAAAATGCTATTGTGATGTTGATTCGGAATCTGATGACTCGGAATCTGAGCGTGGCAGAAGGTTTGTGTAATGGAATTCGATTGAAGATTAGGTAATTGTACAAGCATGATATTGAAGCGGAAGTTATAACTCGGGAGAATATGGGGAGAATAGTTTTCATAACCAAGATAACACTAACCAAGGGTTAGCCTTTCCTGCCGTTTGTAGTTCACAGGAAACAGTTTCCTGTGGTATGGGTATTGGCAATGACGATTGATAAGTCTCAACGTCAAAGTTCAGATAAGGTTGGTATTGATATAAAACGGCCGCTTCTCTCCCATGGACAGCTTCACGTTGCTCTTCCTCGGCAAGGAGATCCGAAGAATTCGTCCATTGAAAATAGATTTGATGGTTCAGATAAGATCGGAAAAGTTGTTTGGGATGGAGTATCTGATGTTTGATATTTTGGTCATCTATAATAAGAAATTCAAGTATATTGTTCTCAAATTCCGTTAAGATGGAGTGAAATCTGGAGTTGGGAAAGACAGTACAAGTATATGAACTGAGGAAGCAGGTAATCTTGTGGTATTTGAACGAACAGTTGGAGAGAAGGAGTTGGAGAAGAATACGGAAAGTGCTTCAAATAATCAGATCGATCTACAGGGATTGAGAGTTTGGATGAAATAATAGCATTGCATGAAACAGAGAGTATTCCTTCGAGAGCTCACAGCGAATGTAAGCAATTCCCGGACTCGATTATTCGAAGAGTAGAGTCAAACTTGGAGATGAAACAACATTAGTAATTCAGTTCACTGATATATATCTCCACGATTAGAGATGTTGATGACATTGATATTACAGAACTATAGTTGCGTATGTTGACGAAGTACTTCGCAAATCTGAGTTCCAGTTGAAGGGCGATGACAGTGAATTAGTGAGGTACGTACACAATGGTGAACTTCAAACGAAATTGAGAATGATATTAGCAAATTAATTGTCATATCAAATTGAGTATACATGTATAAGTAATGATGTATGGAGAACCATATTCAAAGACATGAACGGAGATATTTCTACGAATAGAGTTGTTCTGTCATCTCATAACGAGAGTATCATCAAATGAAACAAGAAAATTGCGGATACGACGTTGGGATATACAAGAATTAAAATTTGATGATATACCTTCGAAAAGAGGAACAATAAGTGGGTTGAATTGGTGATGTTTCGACTATATGACATGATTTTTACATAAGTCTTATCGATTCTCCAGAGATAGATAGGGTAATCCCAAGGGTCAATGCGTTCGAAGAAATGAGAAGAATGAAAGTGGAATTCTGGGTGTTATTACGAATATACGTCACAAACTTGATGTTATTGTTGTGAAAGATGAAAACGGTCAAATTGAATCGTACGATCGTGGAGTGGAGTTAGAAGTTTGCGGTGACTTACAAGAGAATGGTTAATTTTCTGATCAATCAGATGAAAGTGAAAAGAATCGTTTCGAAATTGATTTCATTGAGTGGTCTTTACAGGTTCAACGTACATGTAAAAGTGGAGGCTGTAGATAAATTGAAATTGTTAGGTGGTGAAAATATGGAAATTGAGAACTCGATTTTGGAAAATGAAGTACATGTTGTGGAAGAGTGTTCCGTCACACAAAGATATTGGTTATTGATTTTTGATTCTCGAATATACTGTCAAATTTTCCTAATTTATATTTTTTTGGAAGAAATATACATCTTCTTCGTAACCCAAGCTCACTTTGAGTGTTGTACCAATTGAATAATCTGATGGAAAATAATGATGATGGGGAGGAGGTCATTTCTCGGAGGGTGCAGAGGGAAATTGAGAAGACTGAGGGACCTGGAGGGGCTCAGAAAAATTTAGGGGCCCTCGAAGGCCCTCAGGGAATCTCAGGGGAATCTCTCAGCCCCTAAGGTAAATACGGAACGTAATTTAGGTTAATTGGTCAGAGGCACTCGGGGCCCTCAAGGGACCTCGAAGGACCTCAGAGGCCCTCGGGGGCCCTCCTGGGCATTCAAGGCAGTCAAGGGAATTCAGGGGAGTTTAAGGGAATCCAGAGGAATTCAGGGGAATTCAGAGGAATCTCACTTTCACTACTATATATTAGGGGGAGATACTGACAATGCTAACATTTTTACTTGTAACTCTGAAGAGGGAGCCCATTTGACGGAGTTACTCTGGATTCTTCATATCCTAGGTAGTACGAGACTGTGAAAAAAGTTTGGTGAGATTTGGTGACCCGTACTTCATGGATCCCCCTTGTGAGATCTACTTTGAGAAGATTCGCAACAGTTGAAACTTTTGACATCTGTGATGACATCACCACGCATGTCATTAAGCTTCTCAACAAAGTGTACAAATCATTTTGTAGAAACAGTAACATAGGAATATCGGCTTCATATTTCCTTAGGGATGGTTCCATTCCAATGGCTATCGAAATCAGAAAATGTAGTTTAGCTTTCAATAGTCTGTCTTTTAGGCCATCTCTAACTGATTCAAAATATTTACTTTTTGGTGGACTTTTTTTCAATTTCTCTTACATAAACAGGAAGTGGTTCCACCACTTCCACCGCTCTGCTCAAAATGACTGAATTTTCAAGCCAAAGAACAGGACAGAATTTGTGAGGAAATAATGAACAGACAGTAATTGTTTTGAAATCGTCGTATCGGGTTGAAGTACCTTCGAACAAATATACAAGTTGATTGCAAAACTGTGGATGGCTATCCAGTATTCTGGTACGATGTTTTGTAACTACTACCACTCACGATGTGGAATATGCACGTAGTTTGTTCCAAAAGCTTAGGGCTGATCTCGGATTCGTTCGAATAAACGCCACGAGTCTTTGAGAAATTCTTTAATGACATTCAGACTATCAGGCTCGATTTGAAGAATTTTTCCCAGATTTATGCCGAGTTCTTTGAATACGTTTATGAAAGCTACTAATAAATCACGGGCAGTTGAATGCCCCAAGAATGTTGATGATAAATAGCGGGTTTCAACTGGATTTGAGAAGCAGTAACGAACAAGAAGGTCCATTTGACTTTGATGAAATATTCGATTGAAAGATTCATCAAAATCAACAGTTCCAAAATCGAGCAAACGGATGAAGTCTGTCAGCTCACTTTGGAAAAAAGGTCCAAATCCGTGTGTTATAACGTACCCAAGTTTATCTTCATCCATGCTAAATTTCTCTGCAATATCACTATCAGGAAACATATCTTCGAATATACGAGTTGAATATTTGGTCTCGTCGATCTTGAAGGACGGTGGGAAACTAAACTAGGACTCACTCTATTTACTTGTATTGACAGGAGCTAGACGTTATGTCTGTGCTCTATCACAAGATCGTTCAAAGAATATCATGACGATCTAAAGAATAACAAACCTGAAGCCTGATGAGGTCCGCAATACCTAGTGGACGAAACGTTGCAATAAAATTTCCATCATGAAATTTTGGGAATTTATTTAGTTCCCCACCGTCCTTCAAGATCGACGAGACCAAATATTCAACTCGTATATTAACCATCAAGGACGAAAAAATCTACCAAAATCACTTATGATATCTTCGAATAATTCACCAGCATCACTAGCACAACGCAAGGAACTTCGATGAAAAGTGTTATGGAGTGATCACTTCATTCTTGCTCTCGTGACAGATTTTTTCGAGACGAAATTATACATCATTTGTGAACGAGGTTTGGCTACTTGCGGTCGTGTAGGTGTTGTACAAATGGGTAGCTCAGTCACTTGCATGGGAGTCTGTTCGGATGTACACGGTACTTGCAAAATATTGATGGAAGCAGCTGCATAAATCTGAACGTCAGAGAGTGGTGGAGTTTGCTCGGACATTTGCATTATGCGACGAAGTGGTTGACTGGTGACTTTGGCCCCGACTCTATATTTATGTCTAGTCCCATTAGCATGACGTAAGGGCAGACTTTCCCCCATTTGAGACAGTGAATGAACCAGGACAGTGTAAACAGTATTGTAGCGAGTATCCCCGGCAAAAAACTGGCCGCGTCGGAGCGGCCGGAGATGCCCTGTCATGGCCGACGCTGCCGACACGCGTGTCTTGGAGAGCACTCCAACAGCTTTACTTTTTGCTTGCAAACTTGGTGACGATCACTATCGATACGTATTCTACGAGCAAAATAGTAATGCACAATGCTCTGGATTATCCGTACCAATAATTGACACCAATATATAATATATATGAGCAAATCCACGAGATATGGTGATTTGGGAGGAAAGAAATCTTGGAAAATTTTCCCATCGCACATTACTCGGGTTTCACATGCTCTTAGTTTTCGGTATCTAGAACTTAGATCCACTCGCGTGACGGGTTTTCACGGTACGGCATGGGGTGGGACAGAGAAACCCGGAAATGGCCATAAGAGCAATGCTATTGCCACATACACGGATACACTCTATCGTCACCCAATTGACCGCTGACGGGGTGGAAAGTATCGCACTCCCCACTAGAAAACTTGAGCAGATGATTGGAGTTATAATATACACGTTATTCAAGTGTTTTCCAGCAACGTAATTCCCAAAAATCCCCTATAAAAATGGGAAGAGTAGCTCGTACGATCAAAGAATGGAATATTGGATCACGCAGTCACTCACTTGGGATCAAATACGATAAAAGCAAGAGATCACAAGCAGAACTGGGTCGGTTTGACCCGTCTTGTTCGTAAGCGCCTCAAAAAACATGATTTGGGAAGCGATCACGTTTTTTTGTGAAAGCGTAATATACTTGCTAATCAATCATAATTCGATGCACATGGACCCGACCCATGTAAAATTCTTCGTTCTTTGATGAAGAATCAAATGTCATTCGCAGAAATATGATTGGTCAGACTGCTTCGTCGAAGAGTGAGAAATATCGTCGATTTTTCTTTCTTATCAAAAAGTAATCACACGTCATCAACAGGAGATAGTTTCACACCCGTTGGAAGTACACTCTTGGGCCTCTACTATCGGTTTAAAAATGATTGACACCTAGAGAATTTCTGCTATCCTGGCTCCAAAAAAAGTCGCTAATTTTTTTAACTGGGATAACGTCGAAGCACATCTAGTCGCGGCCATGATAAAAATTTTTTGAAGTCGATCGGATGACAACTGCGGCTGTAGCTGTTATCAGAATGTAAAAAAACGCGGGTATAAGGCCAATTTCAGAGGTAGCTCGACTTTGGGATGTTACAGCTCTGTCAAAAAAAATTCTGGGACGCTGCAAAAAATGTAGGTGATAGATATTTGGTTCCCCAATAGCGCCCAACAACAATCAGCCAAAAAAATTAATAACTTTTGGAGATAATCCAGTTAATGTTATCTCGGGATCTATTGAGGTTGAAGACTTGATTCAAAAACAGAAAAATCATAAAAAAATTCTGGATGTCAAATACAAAAATGCAATATGAGATTTTAAATAAACAAACGCGTGGCAAGGTCGCAAAGTTGAAAAAAATTAAAGTTTGCGCCTATTGTGAGGCTTTTATTGTCTTTTACAGCCGGGCCCCGTAAAATCGTCGATGGGCGAGACTACCTGACCGCGGACCATAAAATTCGTAAAGTTGCGGTCTCGGAGTCAATTTGGGTACCATCAGTCTGCTTCGGCTGCAATAATGAAGCTGAATTTTCACCAAAGAGAGCAATAAAATTATTTCGAACGCGATTGGGCCTTGCGTTACTATTACAAATATCGCCGACTCATCGATGAAGCATTGTCAATGATGAGTCGAACAGTATATATCAATGACGCGTGTGTGCAGGTGTCTTTCTCTCTCTCAGAGTTTCGCGATATCTGCATGTAAGTATTCTTTGGCGGACCCTTTAAATGATTGATAATATGCAATCAATACTTTATCCACATGATTCCGATGTGAAACAGTTGGATATCATCCGTATTGATAAGATGACAATCAACAGTTGAATGATTTTACCATCATCTTGTTCGACCGATCATTTATAGCATCATAGAAATGAATGTATGTCGTGTTATTGCGCGTTTCGCACAATCAATAATTATCAGTCAACGATCGAACAAGATAATAGTGAAATCATTCAACTGTTGATTATCATCTTATCAATACGGATGATATCCAACTCTTTCACCATCGGCATCATGTGGATGAAGTATTGATTGTATATTATCAATCATTGAAAGAATACTTACATGCAGATATCGCGAAACTCTGAGAGAGAGAGAGAGAGAGAGAGAGAGAGAGAGAGAGAGAGAGAGAGAGAGAGAGAGAGAGAATTGGCGAGTACTCCGCCCATCCACTTGCTCGTCGCGGAGCGAGTGAGGATCTGGGACCGCCAAAAAGTGATCGGAGCCGAACGAGTACTCACTCCGACGATGAAGGAGATCATCCGCGACAACGAGAAGGAAACCACCCTTGAGCATTGGCAAACTGAGTGGGATTCGCCACTTGCGAACGGCAGATGGACGCACCGGCTGATCCGTGACGTAACCAAGTGGGCGGAACGCACCCACGGAGAGATGGACTACTGGACGACGCAGGCACTGAGCGATCATGGTTGCTTCGGTTCCTATCTAACCAGGTTCAAGAAGAGGACGACCCCAGCATGTCAGTCATGCGGGGACGAATGGGATGACGCCGAACATGCCCTGTTCAAGTGCAGCGACACCCGGAGAGAGCGCGCCGAGCTGGATGAATGGCTGGGTGCTCAACTAACTCCTGAGAATCTCGTCCCGTACTTGCTCCGCAACCAGGAGACATGGGATAGACTCACCAGATACATCAAGCTGGTGATGACCCGCAAAGAAGAGAAAGAGAGGGAAGTAAGGCACCTCGAAGCAGGCGAATTACAGTGACTCTGCCGATTGAAACAGAAGAGGTCCAAATGGTTCCAGGAGGAATATGATGGACTGAAGAGGGAAGGAAGAAGAGAGAAGATCGAAGAAAGAAGAAAGAAGAATGAAGAGATGGAAGAAGATCGAAGGAGGAGAAACAACCCCTGCGAGTCGTGAGAAGAGGGACGCTCGATCCTGAGCGCGAGACGCCACCGGTCCTGAAGTAATGCTCACGCGGTGCCGGGTCCGGATTGGTAAGTTGGTGGATCTCTCCCTTGTCCGATGGCCAGCGCCAAAGGGGAAGGGAGAGAGGGTTTATCTGGTACGGATGGCCGCATCGATGCGGAATCCAGCCCGGAAGCCTTGAGAAGTATCGGACAGGCGTAATTGTCCGTCCGGAACCTCTCTGTGGCTACGTCGCAGCGTATTCACCCTACAACCACCTAAAAAAAAAAAAAAGAGAGAGAGAGAGAGAGAGAGAGAGAGAGAGACACCTGCACACACGCGTCATTGATATACTGTTCGACTCATCATTGACAATCCTTCATCGATGAGTCGACGATATTTGTAATAGTAACGCAAGGCCCAAATCGCGTTCGAAATAATTTTATTGCTCTCTTTGGTGAAAATTCAGCTTCATTATTGCAGCCGAAGCAGACTGATGCAGGGTTCATACTCATTTATGCAAAAATTTTAGGGAATATATGGGACATTTTTCTCACAAATATAGGACGAATATAGGACAAAAAAATCTAATCTAAAAGCCGTATGTCAGAATTTAAACATCTTGAAATTGAATTTTATTCAGTTTCAAGTATTTATTCGTCTTCGAACGAATCCAGTTTTCACAAACAAAACAATCATTTCAGTAAACGATACATGACGGAAATCAGAACAATATTTTAAACTAAATCTTTCAATACAGATAATTCTTATCCTTACTGAGCTTTGGAATTGATACTATATCATCTTGACAAATGACATGACAATAAGGCACATGTTAAAGTTAGGAAATTCATACGTTTAGAAGACATTCTACTGAACAGATTTGATCACTGGAAACATTGCTTTTTTGCTTTGTAATTGCTTTTTTTTGGTATTCAAAATCGCCAAATTCGCGTTTTCCAACTTTGAAATGCTCATAGCTTAAAAACAATAGATCCTAGAGGAAAATAATAAATGTAACTTTTTGCTTAAAATGTCCCAAATTACCTTAATCCAATGGTTTTAGATCGAAAAAAAATGATTTTCGCAATTTTCCGATGTTTGGGTGCCTACAAAATTGCGAAAAATAACTTTCGCGCCTCGCACATGAGGTTCCCCGCTTCCGAGCGATCATTTCAACCCTCGCCTCCGGCTCGGGCCGAAATCCGACCGCTCAGAAGCGAGCTACAACCTCATGAACTCGGTGCGAAATATACTATTTTACAATTTGTTCAAACAATTTCGGTTTAAATAATTTTGCACCAGACTTCGGCTTGGAAACATGCATTCGTAGGATCAGAATGGTCTTCCAAAGGGGATCCCGAGAAGAATTCTCATTTTTCTATTATTGCAAGCTATAGCGATAATTTCACCTGGTCTAGTTGGCGTGCGTCAGCCAGATCTTTTCCGACGGATCAAGAATCCGTGAGGTTCACGATATTGTCGAAAGATATTGTTTTTGTGGACAAATTTCTTCATGGTGCCAAAAAATATATATAGGAAATAAAGGACAAAATCAGAATATATAGGAATTTATGGGACAAGCTCAAAAATATAGGAAATATAGGAATATAGGACATCAGTATGAACCCTGCTGATGGTACCCAAATTGACTCCGAGACCGCAACTTTACGACTTTTATGGTCCGCGGTCAGGTAGTCTCGCCCATCGACGATTTTACGGGCCCCGGCTGTAAAAGACAATAAAAGCCTCACAATAGGCGCAAACTTTAATTTTTTTCAACTTTGCGACCTTGCCTCGCGTTTGTTTATTTAAAATCTCATATTGCATTTTTGTATTTGACATCCAGAATTTTTTTATGATTTTTCTGTTTTTGAATCAAGTCTTCAACCTCAATAGATCCCGAGATAACATTAACTGGATTATCTCCAAAGGTTATTAATTTTTTTGGCTGATTGTTGTTGGACGCTATTGGGGAACCAAATATCTATCACCTACATTTTATGCAGCGTCCCAGAATTTTTTTTGACAGAGCTGTAGCATCCCAAAGTCGAGCTACCTCTGAAATTGGCCTTATACCCGCGTTTTTTTACATTCTGATAACAGCTACAGCCGCAGTTGTCATCCGATCGACTTCAAAAAAATTTTATCATGGCCGCGACTAGATGTGCTTCGACGTTATCCCAGTGAAAAAAATTAGCGATTTTTTTGGAGACAGGATAGCAGAAATTCTCTAGGTGTCAATCATTTTTAAACCGATAGTAGGTGGTTATTGGCTATGGGACATGTGAGTTTCAGCGCCTCCGAGCGGCGGAAAACGGCATTCCACGGGAGGTAACATTCAAAGTTTTTGAACGTGTTCAATGCGGGCTTTGGTCTTCTCATGCAAGTAGCTCAAAAACCGTAGCTTGGATGTGGCAACAGTATGCGAGGCGATTGTAGGGTTTTCGAAAACGAAGAGTTTGAGCGCTTGGGGTCTGAATCCGAGCACAATTGCGTAAACTAGAGCGAGTTGAAAATTTTGCCTAATGCTTTTTGCATGGGCTATGCGGTCACCGCTCAAGCCACTGATTCTGCCCCGACTCGCTCCGATATTTTTCTCGCTTCGGGCTCTGTGAATCCCTCAATAATGGTCTGATTGACATGTGTGATAGCTCAAAATTTTCGCAATTAAAAATCTAACAACTTTCTCGCTTACTGTTACGAGGTTTGAGCGATAGGTTCTCTCAAAAATGAAGGAAAACCTCTACCACGCGCCTGATTTGCATGCTCTATTTCTGACCTTGATTTTTGGGAAAACCGTTGCTGAAACCTTTTAAGAGTAAGCGAGAAAGTTGTTAGATTTTTAATTGCGAAAATTTTGAGCTATCATACATGACAATCAGAACATTATTAAAGGATTCACAAAGCCCGGAGCGAGAAAAATACCGGAGCGAGTCGAGGCAGAAGCGGTGGTTGAGCAGTGGCCGCATAGCTCCATGCAAAAAGCATTAGGCAAAATTTTCAACTCGCTCTAGTTTACTCAATTATGCTCGGATTCAGACCCACAAGCGCTCAAACTCTTCGTTTTCGAAAACCCTACAATCGCCTCGCATACTGTTGCCACATCCGAGCTACGGTTTTTGAGCTACTTGCATGAGAAAACCGAAGCCCGCACTAAACACGTTCAAAAACTTCGAATGTTACCTCCCGTGGAATGCCGTTTTCCGCCGCTCGGAGGCGCTGAAACTCACATGTCCCATAGCCAATAGCCTCAATGTAGGGGGTTATTTCCCCGTAAGAATTATACCGATATCCCAGACTGCATCCAAATGCCGACCTTAACACTGAGGGAAAAAAGCCATGTCACTGGCGAAATTTCGTGAGTTTTCAAATTTGGTGGCCCGCCATTCCGGTCTATTTCAATTTTGAGTCTTGAGCTCGTTACATCTTGATTGTAGGATCTCAAAAAAGGTTTCTGCTCTGTCGCGGAGTTGATACATAGCCATTGGTGCGAAAAATCGGTACATAAAGGGCGTAACGCACGAATCACCGCGTTTCGTGCATTTGCTCAAACAGCTACCCGACGGTAATACGTATATCGCACCCAAGTACCTGTATCACATGATATTATCACATGAAATTGCGACATGATATTATCACGTAACGAAACGCTTCGGATAATGGAGAGCATTGTGTATCACTATTTTGCTCGTAGCAAACGCATGAATGGTGAGCGTGATCAATTTTGCAATCCCAAAGTATTTTAGAATTGTTTGGATGCTTTCAACGCTTTGTCGGCAGTGCCGGCCATGACCGGGCATCTACGCTACGGCCGCTCCGATGCAGCTAGTATTCCGCCGTGGATACTCGCAGCAACACTGTCTATGGCTCGGGGTATTCATAATATCGTCGAGAGATCATCCGAGTTCACGACCATTCATGATCCGGAGTCGAGTGCACATGTTTATTAGTACCTATATCACGTCATATTATCACGTGATGGGTCAATTGCGCACGTGATAATATTATGTGATATATTATGTGATATTGACACGTCATTTACCGGGAATTCGTGAGAATTCAATGGGATACGACGTGTACTTTGTCGGAAGACGAGGAAGCTCATAGCAGATTCACCGTTGTTCACCTCATAAAGAGGCAATACGCTATCTGGAGACGGATTACGCTGGCGGCCGGTGACGAAACTCCCGACATACTGTTTCAATATACCTCATTATATGTATATTGGTGTTATAAATTACAGTAGTATATATATCAATATACTGCCGGTAACATAGAGGTATTACACTAGAGTGAGCCAGTCTAGCGCATTGAAAGGCATGGGACTTGTTCACTCTGGTGTAGCCAAAAATAGTTACGTTTTTTTTGGACGTACAAATTCCACGTACTTTTTCCACCTATATTTTTCATCTATTTTTTCCACCTATTTTTTCCACCTACTTTTTGCACCTACATATTACACGTACCACGGGTAAGATACGTGTCTAAAACGAGGCAGCGGGGCCGTATGTTTGTGATGCCCAGCAGATGCTGTCTGCCGCGCTGCGCTATAGCTGGCTGCGGCGGATGCTCGCAGGTCGACGCAATTTCGGGTTGAGGATAATTGGGTACCCAAAATTGAAATTCATACTGGATCGTAGCATTATGGACCATGCAACAGATTCTTTTAATGCGTTTGGAGTGCCAACGGAAAACGAAAATGACTCTTCCGTATGTCTTCAAAGGATTGACACATAACCTCATCAAAACCTGTCCTCCACCTTCATTTCCTCAAAGGGATGGTGCACAAACCATATGGCCTCGTTTTGGGCCATTTTCCACCACACACCCACCCCCATATGGTTTCACATGGCATTCCATTCAACCACCCTCCCACCCCCTCAAAAGCCATATGATCCTCGGAAATTTTTCTCTCCGAAAATTGAGGAGTTTCCAGAGGATGAATGTAGACTTCCTATAGGATCGAATGTACCGTAATTTATTTCAACTGAATTTATGATACGGTGTCATCAAATCTATTTCTACCTTCACCTTTTGTTTGTTCCATTCGGACGGAAAACTGAGATTTCTCGGTGGGCTCTGACCATATGGCTTTGGGCTTGACCACCTACCCACTTCATCTGGTTTAATATGGTGTTTTGGACGACCCCCCACCCACCCCTTGCTGACCATATGGTTTTTGAATGGCCCCAAAGTGTATGAATAACAAGTCACAAGTAGCTCTACAGTTGAAGGTGGCTGCCAGGTTTTGATGAGGTTATGTGTCAATCCTTTGAAGACATACGTAAGAGTCATTTTCGTTTTCCGTTGGCACTCCAAACACATTAAAAGAAGCTGTTGCATGGTCCATAATGCTACCATCCAGTATGAATTTCAATTTTGGGTACCCAATTATCCTCAACCCGAAATTGCGTCGACCTGTGAGCATCCGCCGCAGCCAGCTATAGCGCAGCGCAGCAGACAGCATCTGCTGATGGGCATCACAAACATACGGCCCCGCCGCTTCGTTCTAGACACGTATCTTACCCGTGTTACGTGTAATATGTAGGTACAAAATGTAGGTGGAAAAAATAGGTGGAAAAAATAGGTGGAAAAAATAGGTGAAAAATATAGGTGGAAAAAGTATGTGGAATCTGTACATCCAGAAAATACATAACTATTTTTGGCCGAGATGCCTCCATGGCCTTGAATCAGCCGCAAAAATTTGGCAAGGTTTGCGTAACAAAACAACTACGTTTTGCAAGATTCCAGATTTCTCAAGGACAATTCAAAGACTTCAAGGACCGCTAGACACCCTGCACTTTGATGAAGTGGTCTTGTTTTTATATTTCGTGCATAATATGATTATTGTAAAAAAAGGCTGTACTTATAATGTTGAAAATGAAATTATTACAGTAACTGTAAAAAAGTGAGAAGCCAGCGCAGCCTTATGGATACAATTGTGAGGTTCAGTGGAAAAGGCCTGAGTTTCAGTCCTGGTCAGCACCTTCCACAATTCTCAAGTTGCCTCCATCGCGAGCTTGAGTGTTTCAGACCAACTCAAGACTACAGGTACAACGAAGTAACCCTTCAAAGATATATAGATGAAGAGGAACCATAAAAAGTAGATAGAGTAGAGTAAATTAAAATGGTATCTGGTTCAGCTAATTGATTACGCTTCAAAGCAATCCACACTGTGTTTTTCATGAGCAATGAATCAGGAGATCAGTAAATTTTGTAGATTGATTAGCACTATAGATCAATCAGCTTGAACTGGAACTTTCTTGAGTCTGACTCAGAAGTGTAATTTTAGATAAGTTTCTTCATGGTAGACCTATCGAGATATTCAACTAGAATCACACCTCTGAGTCAGGCTATGAATCACTCAAATTTAAGGCTTGAGATGGACTAACAATGAGAGTCTGTGGCAGCACTGGTCTCGGTACAATTGTTGTAGTTAGGCCAGTGTTATCACTCAAACCCCAACAACAACTGCTAAAGTGGAACCTCCAGAGGCTCTCCAGAGAACAATCTTGGTTATTCCAATGGTGATAATCCATGGGTTTGATGGTTGAAATGATCCATGAATGAGTATGAGTATTATTTCTTGTGTTGCGTATTCAAGGCAAGGTTTCTTTATCCTCTCTGATGTTGTGGTCAGGGAATCAAGGATTCAGTTTGGTTGCATCATCTCTGATTGTCAAGAACTAATCTCAATATTAGATAAGGGAATAGTGTATGCAACAATACCATGCACAGGGGGTACAAGATATTTAGACTAAACAGACTCAGAGTATTCAGTCAAGAATAACCTACTCTGAGGGTGCCTGTTTATCTGGGTCAGCGCTCAGTCCCTGTTGAGATAGTAGAATGCTGAGCAAATACTAATATTCAGAATTATACATACTTATTTAGGGATGTTCAACACTGTTGTGATATTTCCAATGTTCAAGGAGAAAAAAGCGTCCAGAACAGGCTCCGCGGACCCTCGGCGTCTAAACTTGCATGAAATTCTATGGCCTGGCCTTGTACAAGTTCAAAAGATGAGGTAGCATTTATGCGCCGCACTTGATCCGGTGTACTGAGCTAACCATACAAGATATTCGCGGTTGTCCAATGAGCGCACTGCTCATCTAATCAAATACCCTACGAATCTATATCGATTATACCAAAATGACTCCTTAGTTTGCATGGAAGAAGCGCAGGGATTCCGCAACGTTAGCGGTGCTTTTGCACGCCTTACCAACAATTTGATGGATGTGCAAACTGCTCAGAAACCCCGCATTCTTTTGACAATAGGATTCACTCCTTGCTCAGCACCCAGGCGTTTTTTATAATGATAATACGAAGTTGGTTGGTTGAATTTCTTGTGAACCCAGGTCACAGACTCTACACTCTGGTATCAACGGCGGTCTGTGGGGTAATTGAATACCCAACATGCGCACTACATGGGCAATATTACGCCCTGTTATGAACGAGCCCTGAAGTTACTGGGACGATGGTTCTGGCGAAGACGGAACGCTTGGTTCAGACGTACGTCAACCTGTACCGCCACCAAAATGTGACAATTGTTTTTGGTAGGACTCTAACTTCTCTAATTGTATAGAAAATTTCAGAATTTGCCTATTTTGCCTTTTCGAGAAAATCGACTTTGAAGTCGCTAAAATATGCCCGTCTTCCAGAGGCCACAGCTCTTCGAATATTGAGCCTAGACCAACGTACCTAGGCTCAAATTGAAGCTCTGAATTTGCCAAAATTGTTTTAGGTATTAAATTGCCAGAAAGATTATCGCGAAGGATGATACCGTCGATTATAAGTTACACGTGGTCACAGTATACCTATATATATGGTGAGATGGCGGACGGGTGGCGCCAGCGCGGGAAGACAAATCTCGCGATGATCTCGATGCATGCATAGGTTTCTAGCACCCGCTTTACGTCTGCAAGGGGTTAGATCTGCTCTGCTGGCCTCGTACAAGGTTCCAATGCAGGTATTCCACAAGCCATCCCGTCAAACGTCGATCCGGGCGATCCCAGCCCGCAAAAGCAGTGTTGTCGTCTGCTCGAGATCAGTTGCCCCCTCCGCGCGCCGTATTGCCGTATATATAGGTATACCCAGTACACGCGAAAACCTTTGACCATGTAATTTATCTCTTTCGCTCATTGTGTGGTCTGTTTGACGCCGAAAACAATTTTGGCAAATTCAGAGCTTCCATTTGAGCCTAGGTACGTTGGTCTAGGCTCAATATTCGAAGAGCTGTGGCCTCTGGAAGACGGGCATATTTTAGCGACTTCAAAGTCGATTTTCTCGAAAAGGCAAAATAGGCAAATTCTGAAATTTTCTATACAATTAGAGAAGTTAGAGTCCTACCAAAAACAATTGTCACATTTTGGTGGCGGTACAGGTTGACGTACGTTTGGTTCAGTTGTTGAATCTGGCGTGGCGCCGTTTATAACTCGAGGCCTACTCGATTCTGCGCCTGCGCGTGCTAATCTACGGGCCTGTTGTAAGGCGTAGAGCTCGTACACGGTTGCGGTTCGGCTGGCTCCTGGGAATCGGAAATGGCAGCGCGGGCAACGCTTGGGTCCGCTGGAGTCAGACATCGTTCATCGTCCGTCGGAGAAACGCCGTACACGGTCAGGTCGAGCACTCTTGTCGTGCGGCGAAGCGTAGGTACGAACTCGGGTATGTATTTTGAGACCTTCAGAGGAGGTTGATATTCCTCAGGGTAGACCACAGTCACGGAACTAGCCCCTCCTGGTATTTTCGTCGGCCGTTCCGGCGAGGGCTGGGTCTCCTTCATACGCTTACAAACCTGGTACTTATAAATATTCGGTATCTGCTGCTGTTGCTGGAACTACTGGATGGCTGGATCTCTGGACCGTCGCTATTGTTACTTCTGATGGGGCCGGATTCGTTGGGTTGTTAAGTGCTGAAGCACAATGGAAGCAGTGGTAACAATCAATGTGGCTTTATTAACTGACTCTACACAAAACTGGCGTTATGGAAGACTCTATACAGAACTGGCGTTATGAAATGCGTTATACAAAAATGAGAGTCCAGAATGGCAATGCAAGGCTCGTTATGTGGTTACTCGAGTGAGGCTGAGGTTAAAGGTCTGGGTCTCAAGCCCCAAGTCTGCTGGCGGGCGCTGTAGGCTCCTTATATAGACGAAATGACGTCATTAGCTGAGTGGCGTGTTTACGCCCAGGGAAGCCTCTGACTGGTTGCTGGTGGTGCGTGCGCATCCTCTCCTTGATGCGCCATCATGGATCTGGGCGGTGCCGACTACTGAAAGGGGGCGGGCTGTTGCCTAATTCGTGTGCGGCCATTATCGATCGAGCGCGTCGTGGATCTGCGCGCTGGAGGGGAGACTCTCTCTCGTCTGGGCAGCGTCTCTGATTGGTTGTCGGTTGCGTCATCTAATAAGGCCTCCCCTCGGTATGCAGCGGCGCCGGGCTTGTTGTTGCTAGGTGGTAGCGTCGGCGTTGCCAAGCGTATGCGACGTTACCGAGTCTCATGGCCGTATGCGGTAATGAGGTCATGGCTGTACGGCGAGTGTTGTTTGTCGGCCGCCCCCTTTGGCTGTTGCGATGCTGCATCTCATGTCCTCTTGGCGTTGCTTGGCTTATGCACGTAGCTGTAGCTGGTCTTTGCTTTGGCTTGAGGCGTGTCCGATGTCCGTTGTCGACGGCTTCCATGCCGTGTATCCGCAGGGAGTTCTGGAATCATGAGTCCCGGTTGGGACTCGTAAATCATGTCAACAACGTGTTCTCAGACCAACGTGACCGTTGGCTTATGGTTAATCCATCATTTAATTCCAATATCTTTATTTAGTCGAGAGCCACCCTTCAGCACAAGACACAACCCTGCGTGAATGCGGATCGTCACTTTATATCTTTTACTACGCGTGGGGACTCTCCGGCACGAAGCATAATCTCGTGTGAATGCGGAATGGTATTTCACGTCTTTGACTACACGTAGGAGTCGCTCTTTGGCACAAGGTACGGTCTTGGGTGAATGCGGAACGATAGTTTGTGCCTTGGACTACATGTAAATAGACCGTTTTCCTCTCATTTTGTAGTACGAGTCGAGATTCTCCGAATTGTAGGTTCACGGTTATCTGGGATCGAAGGTTTCATACCTTAACAGCCCAAATCAAGAGTGAATTTTACTGCGCAATCGCAGATCTTTATTGGTGGCTAATTTCCAAGTTGAACGATTCGATTCTGGGTGATTGAGTCAAAGGCGTAAAAGCCAAGGAGTGCAGGTAGACAAATCAGTCAAGACAAATAGATGTAAATTGAATTTCTGATATATTGATCTGTTCGGATACTATGAAACAGCAAGAGTTGCGGTTAGCTCGAATCTAAACAACCAAGTGCCATCGTCGAATTTTGTGCGTCCTTATATATGCTGGCACGGCTGGTGGTTGGGAGTAGGGTCCCTAGAAGGGGGTCTCGACAAGGTCCGCCATATTCAGACAAATCCGGTAGATATAGGTGTACAAGAAGGATTAGTTTGTCTGAATATGGCGGTGATATACCCAGGGGTGGGAGAACCGTGTGTGGGCATCGGCACACACACACTCATGCAAGCGCGTGCGTGTCTCTGCCTCAGAGAGCGGGGATGAGCAACGGGCGATTTACGAATTGTGAGCGCGGCATAAGCTTATACAGCAGTCAGTTAGTTAGTCAGTCTCGCATCGCCCATCGAGCGAGTAACGACACTTGTAAAACAATGTACATATTTTAAGTAATAAATTATTCTATAGTTTACAGTAACTTGTGCCTCTCAGTCACTTGGACACGAACCTCGACCCCGTGGGAGTCGTAAATCCCCACACTGGTGACCCCGATCCAGTGGAAGAGGCCCGGCACGGAATCCTGCGGATCCGGCCGAACGTCAACGCATCGGAGCAGCGCGGGTAACAACATCGCTCTCGTGGCCCTGTACAAGGCGTCGTCGACCATCTTCGTCGCCGGAGCATCGCTCGGAACTCCATCAACGAGCACCTCACCTGCTGAAGCCAACTTCCATCGGCGTGCAGCAAGGGGCCAGCAGCTCTGCAGCAACATCGCGGCGAGTTGCAACTACTCCGATGCAGCGGCAACAGCAAGAAAAATCTGCAGCAAGGTAAAATGACCCGCGAAATCTCATCGCGATTAAGGCAGCCAAAATCAAAAATTCTTGTGGGTGCTCGGGTAGGCTAGTCAACTTGGCGGCAGCCTGATAATTCCTGGAGCACACCACACATATATCGCGCACGTTTTTGGGGTAAACCAGCCAACTTGGTGACGGTAAAAAAACCCTCAGATTCGACGCTCAACATTGCGCGTATGAGTCAGGTAGGCTCGTCAACCTGGCGACGACCTGATAATTCCTGATTCATACCGACCAACAAAACTGCTCGCGTTTGGGTAGGCTCGTCATTTTGGCGGCGACCTGATAATTCCCGGCGAAAAGCAACAAGTAAATTGCCACGCGGCATCTCGTGTCGGACATTTTGTGGCGCGAGGCGAAACCGCATTGCCAGCCGTTGTAGCGACAAGGCCATCTGGCCCATCTTTACCGGAGCCTGATCACCGAGGCGATACTCGCGGCGGCGAGCTTGCACCGCGATCTGGCGACGTATACACCCTGCAGTTCGCCGCGAGTATATCACCACAGCATCATCGCAGCATCTACAAGCACCGAATCAACAAACTGCACCATAACCTTCAGGTATTTTGCGTGCGGATGTCGCTTCGCTAAAAATAGTGCCACGCGCTTACTGAATTCTTAAAATTTTCATAGCGTTTTCGCGCCATTTTGTTTCGAGCGCCGTGCGATATAGATCACCATCGAACGAAGCGTAAACAAGAATGACCTTCAGTCAATTGCGTGTTGCCAAGCAAGCGTTGTCATCCAGCTAACGCGGACATGAGTGCTTTTTACATTGAGCTCCTGCGAGTGCACTAAAAATAAATTGTGACACTCATTGTCCAACTTATCATATAACATATGTTTTCTTGAACTGTGAGCACCTAAGTGCGCACGTAAAATTTTATAGTGTAACAAACTCACACATACTCTTCACCGTTTCATGTCAAGTGACAAACCAGAGCGCAAACGAACGCGCAGCGGCGCCGTATATCACGATGAATCCGAAAAAATTCCGATTGTAGAACCGGTAGCAAATCCTACAGAGCAAAACCTCGGGTCAGAGCCGACTTTTGAAAACACTCCTCACGCTTCAGCAGAAACGGATTTGAACAGGAGCGTAGCTAGCGATCTTGACGACACTCTAACGCCATTGGAACAAACCGTGCGCGAGTTCTGTCAAATTAATCCAGATCTTGAAATCGCCGATAGTTCGATTACCGAAATGAGTCCAGGCGAAAATGGAAAAACGGGCAGCGGCCCAACCGATCCCAACGCGGAAAATGTTGAATTAGACCAGCGAATTCGAACGAGCGTCGACGCGTTAGGCTCCAAACTCACTGCGGATATCACGTCCATAGTAGATTCAAAATTTACAGCAATCATGAAAGCTCTTAAAATCAATGACATGTCTCTAGCATCAACTTCAAACGACGATCCGGGGAACGCGCAAGTTAACCCTCAAAATAACGTCCAACCGGGGACGAATGGTATCCAACAGCAGCCCATGCTCAATCCAGGAGCACCTGAATTTCCAAATCCAGGCAATCCATTTTTGATCAATCAAGTAAACACGCCTCAATTTTTTCAAAGGAATCCTAAAATTCCTGAATTCAAAGCTGACAACCCAGCAGTTTGGTTTTTCCAATGTGAAGCTTCGTTCGAATCATGTAAAATAACAGATCAAGCGACCAAAGTAACAACTCTGATACCGTACCTCTCGTCAGAATTAGTCAAAGCGGTCCAAGATTTGCTTTTAGGTGAACGCCCACCAAACGTTTACGATCTCGTCAAAGAACGCATTTTGAAAACCTTCGCAGAATCAGAAGAGAAGTCTCTACGTAAATTCTTACAAGGTGATGTATCCGCTGAAGGCAAACCTTCTCAAATCCTTTACCGGCTCAGAGGTTTAACAAAAACTTGTGACGAAAAAGTTTTGAAATCAATTTTTTTGAGTAAACTCAATAAACAGATGCGAGATGCACTGATTGCATCAGAGCACACTGACTTGACTAAATTAGCAAGCATTGCTGACGCGATTTACGACAATAGCCACGATTACTACGTCTCTTCAGCTTCAGCTTCGCGAGACGCTGAGCCGGGCGATCCATTCCAAAAACAACTCTTGGAAAAAATAAACGCGCTTACCGCGGAAATGGCCAAACTGAAGGAAAAAAACGACCGTTCGCGATCGCGCAGTAGAACTCCACACAGACGCAAACACATACCAGCCAATGAATATCGTGGCAAAAATTACCTGTGTGACCTTCATTTCCAACACCGTGAAGGTGCACGGAAATGTAGAGAACCCGATAAATGTACCTTCAAAAAAGAAAACGAAAAAGATGACCCGAAAAACTAACCCTGCCCTCCCTTTCGGAGACTAAGGCAGGGCGTTTATCTCGACGTCTCCACGTGCGTGATCTAAAATCTAATTTTTCATTCCTCGTCGATAGTGGAGCAGATATTTCGCTCTTACCCCGACCGTCTCTCTTAAGTAAACCAACAGACTACAAGCTGTACGCAGCAAATAGGTCAACTATTGCAACTTATGGCGAAACGGAACGCACAATCGATTTAGGGCTACGACGTGAATTCCAGTGGAAATTCTGCTATGCAGATGTGGCGCAACCAATACTGGGCGCAGACTTCTTCGAACATTTTGGTCTTTTGATAGATATAAGACACAGACAAATCCTTGATAGTATTACGGGTCTTAGACAAAACGGTACGGTTAAAAATGTTCCATACGAATCAATTTCCACCGTCCAACCTTCATGTAAATATGCTCATCTTCTGAAAGAATTCCCTGAAATCACTCAGGCAAGTCAAAAGATTCCTACACTAAATAGCGAGGTATACCATTACATTTCAACAAGAGGTCCACCGGTATACTCAAAACCGCGACGTTTGTCACCGGAAAAACTCAAAGAATGTAAACGACAGTTTGAAAAGTTCATGAAAAACGGAATCCTCAGACCTTCGTCAAGTAATTGGGCCTCACCCATACATATGGTATGCAAAAAAGATGGATCTTGGCGTGTTTGCGGCGATTATCGACCACTCAACAACGCCACAATTCCAGATCGGTATCCACCTACGCATTTATTAGATTTTACAAACATGCTTAGAGGCAAAAATATGTTTTCTACAATAGATTTAAGAAAAGCATTCCATCAGATACCCATGGCACCGGGAGACATTTATAAGACGGCTGTAATTACACCGTTTGGTCTATTCGAGTATCTATATATGCCTTATGGTCTGAAAAATGCTACTGCGACGCTGCAAAGGTACCTCAATACCATTTTCAGCGACTTAAAATACGTATTCGTCTTTGCTGATGACATTCTCGTTGCTTCTTCTTCTCCTGAAGAGCATGAGCGTCACCTCAAAGAAGTCTTCAAGCGTCCACGCGATCATAACCTTTTGATCAACGCGGACAAATGTGTATTTGGTCCTCCAGAACTAGTGTTCTTAGGCCATGTCATAAACTCAGAGGGCGCGAAACCTACCCCCGAAAAAGTAAAAGCAATTACCAACTTCTTAAAACCTCAAACCGTCGTAGAGTTACGCCGCTTCTTGGGCATGATTAACTTTTACAGACGGTGTCTTCCTCACGTCGCTGAGCATCTAGAGCCGTTAGAAAAATTACTACCGGAATCAAAACGCAATGACAAGCGTAAGATCATGTGGAATGAAAAACTTGACAACGCTTTTCATCAAATCAAACATAGTTTGGCTAATGCCGCACTGCTGGCACACCCTTCAAGCGAAGCGGAAACACGAATCGTCACCGACGCGTCCAATACGTCTATGGGTGGCGTACTCGAACAGTTTCTAGATAGCGACTGGCGACCGCTAGCGTTTTTCTCTAAAAAATTTAATAACGCGCAGCGCAAATACAGCACTTACGATCGCGAGCTCTTGGCTATATATCATACAATTAAGTACTTTCAATATTTCTTGGAAGGACACAAATTTAAGATAGTTACGGACCAAAAAGCTCTCATTTATGCTTTTATGCAAATCCGACCCAAGACGCGTACGTTACCTCTCGTATATAGGTCAGTTTTCAACCGACATTAAATACCTACCCGGAGGTGCAAACGTAGTCGCCGATACCTTATCGCGAGTTGAAGTAATTACCCGAATGGACGGTAATCCAGTAGATCTGCCAACGCACATAGATCTGGTAAAATTGGCCACCGAACAAGAAGCCGACGATGAGCTGAAAATCCTACTAGCATCATCCGCTACTAAAAATAAATTCAAACGCCTCACATGGGGTGACCAGTCAAAATCGGTATACTTCGAACTCACCGCCGACACTATTCGACCGTACATACCTCTGTCTTTGAGAAAGCAAATCTTTGACATCTTCCATAATCCGTGTCACGCAAGTGCAAAAGCAACAGACAGGCTTATTAGAAAAAAATACTTCTGGCCGTCCATGAGCAAAGACATCGGTACATTTGCAAAGAACTGCATGCGTTGCCAACTTTGTGAAGTCCATAGACATGTAAAAACGAACCCATCATCCTTTGTCACACCAGATCAGCGTTTTGAGCACGTCAACGTTGATTTAGTAGATCCGTGGAAAGACTCCGAAGGATACAAATATGCACCTACAGTAATAAATAGATTCTCACGTTGGATAGAAGTCATTCCGTTAAGAGATATCTCTGCACCAACGATAATCCGAGCATTTTACGACAACTGGGTCGCCCGCTACGGCGCACCAGCGCGTATCACTACGGATCAAGGATCGCAATTTGAGTCAGTTTTATTCAAAGCTTTCTGCCAAATGATAGGAGCCGAGCGCATACGTACCACGGCTTACCATCCCTCTGCGAACGAAATGATCGAGCGTTTTCATAGAGACTTAAAATCAGCCCTTATGTGCTATAGTGACGACCCTCTCTGGTCAAAGAAATTATCTACCGTGATCTTAGGTCTGCGAACACGAGTTAGACTCGACACTGACGCCTCTCCGGCAGAATTTCTATTCGGAAACCCTTTGAGATTGCCTGGTGAATTTGCCTGTGAAGGTGAACCCCAGGTAGATCCACAAATTTTCCTTGAAGAGTTCAGAGAACACATAAGAAACGTGCAACCCGTACCGGTAATCCGAAAACACAAACACCGTACATTCATGTTCCAAAATCTGCGCACATGCACACACGTTTTGCTACGAATCGATGTGGTCAGACGTCCACTAGAGCCACCGTACACGGGTTCTCATAAAGTTCTTAGGCGAATCTCAGATATCGTATATGAAATAGATCACAATGGCAAACCAACGACTGTATCCGTTGAACGACTAAAGCCAGCTTTCATTATACCTGAAAACTCGAATCCAATCGCCGCGGATAACGTCAGACGTGACCACTCATATGCACTAGAATTAGGCACTCAAAAAGCGACTCAAGAAAATCCGCCAAACGCAAAAATACCAATCAAGAAAGTTCGATTCAAGAACATTGAAGTGCATAACAACTGTGAAAAACACATACACATGTGCAAGTGCAGTGTTAGCAATAAGAAATCCTCAACTGAAAAGACTCATTCTCAAATGAAAACAATTATTCAAAGCTTGGAAAGTCTGTGCCTTGAAATGTGTAAATTCATAAATTAGTATAAGTAACTAGAATTAGGTTAATGCAAAAAAGCTCACCCCATAGAATAAGAACTTCCAATGCCTTGTGGATGCCAAAGTAGCCCAAATACCCAACTCTCCAAAACACTTAAAATCATTCAGTCACCTTTCGAACAGAATTGTAGACAACGATTGCCACAGAGAGCATATCTCTAGAGGTATGTTTTATCTATTTTTGGGCCAGTACCCGGGTGGTTGTAACATAAAATCATTCAAAAAAGGAAAGATGGAACATTTCCAAAAGCTTTTAGCTAGACCATGGTAGGGCCTACTAAAGCACCACAAAGACACGAAGCAGTAGTTGTAAGTAATCTGAATAATAATTTAAGGATCTAGTTGATAAGCCACGAATCTACAAAATCAAAAGATTTATTACACTTGAAAAGTAGAGCCTATGCTCGAACCACGCATCAATATGCAAAAAAAGATCTATTTTTGTTGATCAAATTTTTCTAAAGACATCTACTCTTGTTGATCAATCTTAAAAAAAAAAAAAAAAAAAAAAAAAAAAAAAAAAAAAAAAAAATTTCCCTTCAGTTCAATGAGTCTCAACTAAGACTAGTACAGAAAGTCTATTTTGCTAGATGAGTAAGATAAAACTTGCATCATTTTTTGATATATGGAGTCAGAACAGTCAAACAAACTTGAAAAACCAAGTTCGATGGATACGAAAGGTCCAAAATGAAAATCTTAGTATCGAAAGAAGATTGCAGTCAATCTCAGATATTTTGATACAATTCATACAAACTTTAGAGTATCATGTACAATCCTGCTACATGAATATGCAAAAAAAACTATTTTTCTTTACAAAATCATCATTTATTGAAAAAGAAACTTTTTCTATAAGACTAGTGGAATGAAATAAAAGTCTGTTTATAGAAAAGTCAGATAAACAAGTCGAAACATCAAGTTAACGTAACTCTTCCTAGTCAAAGAATATATCATGCTTCACCATCCTTTTCTTTGTAAACTTTTGCAACGAAGTACTGTACACCTTTTTTCAAAAATACATTAGAACTCCGTTCAAACCGGGGGGGGGGTGGTGTGGGCATCGACACACACACACTCATGCAAGCGCGTGCGTGTCTCTGCCTCAGAGAGCGGGGATGAGCAACGGGCGATTTACGAATTGTGAGCGCGGCATAAGCTTATACAGCAGTCAGTTAGTTAGTCAGTCTCGCATCGCCAATCGAGCGAGTAACGACACTTGTAAAACAATGTACATATTTTAAGTAATAAATTATTCTATAGTTTACAGTAACTTGTGCTTCTCAGTCACTTGGACACGAACCTCGACCAGTGGGAGTCGTAAATCCCCACACGTGTCGAGACCCCCTCCTAGTGACCCTAGTTGGGTCCTCCCCTCCAAGTTTTGTGTTGGGAAACAAGGCCGGGACGCGGAATTTAGAGTGCTCTTTTGTTGGTTCTGAGAAGGGTTTTTAGTTAGATAAATTGCGAGGCGCGGGATTTAAAGTGTTCTTTTGTTAATTCTGAGATAAGATCAGATGCGAAGCGCGGAATTTAAAGTGCTCTTTTATTAGTTCTGAGATAAGATCAGATGCAAAGTGCGGAATTTAAAGTGCTCTTTTATAGTCCTGAGAAAGGCTTTTAACTCGCATCTGATAAGCGATGCGTGGGAATCTTAAAGTGCTCTGTTGTCGTGTTCTGAGAAAAGCCGCGTTAAATCCTTTTGTATTATGTTATTTTTATTTTATACGAAAGAGCCGGCAGCTCTGTTTTTCGCGGAATTTTTTTTGGGGCGTATGATCATCAAGCAACATCGTAGTCAAAGGTTTATCCGAGTTTTACTTTATTCAATTCAAAGATCTCAAAATAGGATATCGTTTGCAGGACTTTGCATTTGCCGGGGAATTCCCGTGAACAGGAAAAACTCTGAAAGAGAAAACCATGTTCAAGCCCAGTTTTGTCACGCGCCGTGTTTCCCTTTAATTGAGGAATTCTTCATCCATGGGTGTGCCTGAAATAAAACGTCAATCAGCATACTTGGTCTTTTACACATTGGGTATTATGTGACGGTCCCCTGGCAAGGACAGCGGTATTCATTACTGTTCTACTCATATATAGGATATAACCATCCCCCCCCTACCAAGAAAAATGTAATTTGTAGAATTACAAATGTAATAATACATATAGAAATAGAAAAATAAAAATAGAAAAATGTAATTTGTAGAATTACATTTTTTAATTTTGCCCTCAAAACACTAAAATAAACCGATATGATCCATGCCACCCACGGGTTGCTGACCTTAAACGATAGCATGATCAATTTAATGCTTGCTACGTAATTTCCACCGAACATCGTCTCCATGGTTGATCGAGATTCAATAGTCCCGTGAAATCATTTGCTCTCTCCACCTTTACATGAATTTGAATTTCCCGCAACTCGAACGGTAAGTAACTTGAAGCCGGTAACCTGAGAGGTGGCGACCCCAGTAGATCCGTGAACTAGCTACTCGTTGCAACGCACGACTCAATTTGTGGCGTGGCGTCAGTAGCCTCCATCATCTCTTTTACTGCTCATCTGCTGTATGTTTGACCCTGCTGCAAAAGTTCGATTGGATTCGATTGAAATACATCCAATCGTTCTGAATCTAGAATCTTATGATGAATTTGAAACATGACTTTCAGGATTGGGGAAGATTGGACTTTAATAACGATCAATGATGTTGATCATGATTCGAACAGTATAGACCAATCTTCACCAATGCAGACTTTTCGCATTGAAAGTGAGATTGCCAATCAATCTCAATACTTACTGCCAGTATTCGGAAGTCGATTTCCTATCTGTATGAATGCTGATTCCCTTGATAGAATATCGCGATTCCAATATGTGTCAATGCCATAAGAAAGCATTGACAAGTTATGTGTCATATCTACTTCAATCGATTCCAACACTGTTTTTCAGTAATGGAAACATCGAGATCTCAATCCGCCTCAATCGACCTCAATACTGACTGGAAGCATTGGAGATCTTAAACCCTATTTATCTGAATCGATTTGAATACTGGATGTCATTATTGGAATTCCGAAATCCTATCTGCCTCAATCGATTTCAATACTGTTTCCCAATATTGGAAACATCGAGATCTCAATCCGCCTCAATCGACCTCAATACTGACTGGAAGCATTGGAGACCTTAAGCCCTATTTATCTGAATCGATTTGAATGCTGGATATCATTATTAGAATTCCAAAATCCTATCTGCCTCAATCGATTCGAATACTGTTTTTCAGTATTGAGAACATCGAGAACTCAATCCCCCTCAATCGACCTCAATACTGACTTTTAGTCATTATTACAAATCAACGTCTTACATATACATCACTCACATGACAGCTAAGGTTTCAATACAATCCAATACTTATTCCAATCATGATCGCATTAACATATCATCGCATTACATAACTAAACGCTATTAGGAGGTTCTGTCACTCATCAGTCTTATATAGGAACAGGAGAGATGGTTCGTCGCTTGCGAGAAAGCAATCCCATGATATTTGGATGCAAACTGAGATGGTCACCGAAAAGCCACCTAGCGTCAGCCTCTCGAATTCATCGGCCTCAATCGATTCCAATACTAACTTTCAGGAATGGGAATTTTGATATCTCACACGACGTCAATCGGTCCCAATACTGACTATGAGCATTGACGAGTTTATTCATCGTCCTTAATCGATTTGAATGCTGAATAACACTATTGAAGACTTGTAATCCTATCTGTCCCAGTCGATTCCAGTACTGTTATCTAGTATTGGGAACATCGAGATCTCAACCTACTTCAATCGATCTCAATACTGACTGTGAGTATTGGAATCATTATATCCTAATAACCTGAATCAATTTCAGCACTGTCTCTCAGTATTGGGTGGATCGCTATCTCAATCCAATTCAATCGATCTCAATACTGGAAGTAAACATTAGAAACCTTATATCCTATCTACTTGAATCGATTTGAATGCTGAAAATCAGTATTGGAGAATTGGAATCCTATTCGCTCCAATCGATCTCAATTTTGATTTTCAGCATCGGAAACCTTATATCCCATTGACCTGAATCGGATTGACTGCTGGATATCAGTATTGAGGACTTGAAATCCTATCTGCCCCAATCGATTCCAGTACTGTATTTCAGTATTGGGAATATCGGGATCTCAATACGCTTCAATCGATCTCAATACTGATGTTCAGCACTGCAGACCTCATATGATATTTACCTGAATCGAATTTAATGCTGAATATCAGTATTGAAGACTTGAAATCCTATCTGCCCCAATCGATTTCAGTGCTGTTTTCCAGTATTGGGAACATCGAGATCTCAACCCACTCTAATCGATCTCAATACTGACTGTAAGTATTGGAGCCCTTATATCCCAATAACCTGAATCGATTTGAGTACTGTTTCCCAGTATTGGGAACATCGAGATCTCAACCTACTTTGATCGATCTCAATACTGACTGTAAGTATTGGAGCCCTTATATCCCAATAACCTGAATCGATTTGAGTACTGTCTCTCAGTATTGGGTAAATCGCTATCTCAATCAACTTCAGTCGATCTCCAAACTAAATGAAAATATAAGTGACTTTATTATTTTCTATCTACTTGAATTGATTTGAATGTTGAAAATCAGTATTGAGGACTTGGAATCCTATCTGCCCCAATCGATTCCAGAACTGTTCCTCAGTATTGGGAACATCGAGACTCAGTCTGCTTCAATCGATCTCGATACATACTGATTTTCAGCATTGCAGATCTTATATTCTATTCACCTGAATCGAAATGGATGCTGGATATCAGTATTCAGAACTTGCAATCCAATCTGCCCCAATCGATTCCAGCACTGTTCTTCAGAATTGGAAACATCGAGATCTCAATCAGCTTCAACCGATTTCAATACTGATTTCCAGCATTGCAGACATTATATCCTATTTACCTGAATCGGATTGACTGCTGGATATCAGTATTGGGGACTTGAAATCCTATCTGCCCCAATCGATTCCAGAACTGTTTTTCAGTATTAGAAACATCGGGTCTTCAATCCGCTCCAATCGATCTCAATACTGATGTTCAGCATTGCAGACCTTACATGATATTTACGTGAATCGAATTGAATGCTGAATATCAGTATTGAGGACTTGGAATCCTATCTGCCCCAATCGATTTCAGTGCTGTTTTCCAGTATTGGGAACATCGAAACCTCGACCCACTTAAATCGATCTCAATACTGGCTGTAAGTATTGGAGCCTCTATATCTCAATAACCTGAATCGATTCAAGTACTGTCTTTCATCATCCGGTAGATCGCTATCTCAATCCACTCTCATCGATCTCAATACTAAATGTAAGCATAAGTAACCTTATAATATCCTGTCTACTCGAATCGACTTGAATGTTGAAAATCAGTATTGGAGTATTGAGATCCTTTCTGCCCCAACTCATTCCAATACCGTTTCCAAGTATTGGAATTACTGAGATCCCAATCCGCTTCAATCGATCTCAATACTGATTTTCAGCATCGGAAACCTTATATCCTATTCACCTGAATCGAATTGAATGCTGTATATCAGTATTGGGGACTTGAGATTTCATCTGCCCCAATCCAATCCAGTACTGTTTTTCAGTCATGGGAACATCGGGATCTCAATCCGCTTCAATCGATCTCAATCGTGATTTTCAGCATTGCAGACTTCATATCGTATTCATCTGAAGCGAATTGAATGCTGAATATCAGTATCAAGGACTTGTGATTCTATCTTCCCCAATCGATTCTAGAACTCTTTTCCAGTATCGATAAACATTGAGTTCTCAATAAGCTTCAATCGATCTCAATACTTACACTTAGCATTGCAGACCTCATATCATATTTACCCGTATCAGATTGAATGCTGGATATCAGTAGTGAGGACTTGAAATCCTATCTGCCCCAATCGATTCCAGTACTGTATTTCAGTATTGGGAATATCGGGATCTCAATACGCTTCAATCAATCTCAATACTGATGTTCAGCACTGCAGACCTTATATGATATTTACCTGAATCGAATTGAATGCTGAATATCAGTATTGAGGACTTGAAATCCTATCTGCCCCAATCGATTTCAGTGCTGTTTTCCAGTATCGGGAACATCGAGATCTCAACCCACTCTAATCGATCTCAATACTGACTGTAAGTATTGGAGCCCTTATATCCCAATAACCTGAATCGATTTGAGTACTGTTTTCCAGTATTGGGAACATCGAAACCTCGACCCACTCAAATCGATCTCAATACTGGCTGTAAGTATTGGAGCCTCTATATCTCAATAACCTGAATCGATTCAAGTACTGTCTTTCATCATCCGGTAGATCGCTATCTCAATCCACTCTCATCGATCTCAATACTAAATGTAAGCATAAGTAACCTTATAATATCCTGTCTACTCGAATCGACTTGAATGTTGAAAATCAGTATTGGAGTATTGAGATCCTTTCTGCCCCAACTCATTCCAATACCGTTTCCAAGTATTGGAATTACTGAGATCCCAATCCGCTCCAGTCGATCTCAATACTGATTTTCAGCATCGGAAACGTTATATCCTATTCACCTGAATCGAATTGAATGCTGTATATCAGTATTGGGGACTTGAGATTTTATCTGCCCCAATCCAATCCAGTACTGTTTTTCAGTCATGGGAACATCGGGATCTCAATCCGCTTCAATCGATCTCAATCGTGATTTTCAGCATTGCAGACTTCATATCGTATTCATCTGAAGCGAATTAAATGCTGAATATCAGTATCAAGGACATGAGATTCTATCTTCCCCAATCGATTCTAGAACTCTTTCCCAGTATCGATAAACATTGAGTTCTCAATAAGCTTCAATCGTTCTCAATACTTACTTTTAGCATTGCAGACCTCATATCATATTTACCTGAATCACATTGAATGCTGAATATCAGTATTGAGGACTTGAGATCTTATCTGCCCCAATCGACTCCGGTTCTATTCTTCAATTTCGGGTACTTCGAGATCTCAATCCGCTTCAATCGATCTCAATACTGTCTTTCAGCATTGCAGACCTTATAACCTATTCGCCCGAATCGATGAGAATGCTGTGTATCAGATTGGGGATGGGAAGTCCTATCTGCCTCAATAGATGGAGATACTGACCTCTAACATTGGAGACAGTATATTCTATCTACGTCAATATACCTGAATGACGATTGTTAGTATTGAGGACTTGGAATCCTATCTGCCCCGATCGATTCCAGTACCGTCTCCCAGTATCGGAAACATCGAGATCTCAAACCACCCGTATCGATTTCAATACTGATTTTTAGCATTGCAGACCTTATAACCCATTCACCTGACCAATAGCAAACCTCATCTACAGGCCGTTCCAATTCTGACCAGCGGTATTCAATTTGATTCAAATATATGAAATCAGGAAGAGTTCGATACTGATTGTGAGTATTGAGAGGGATAGAATAACCATGCGGCCACGATTTCAATTCGATTCTGTAGTATTCATCTCGATTAGTCAATGACGCGAAGAGTGATTGGTTCATCATTGAAATCGATTGACGGAGTTGGTTCAATGCTGCCTGGCAGGATTCAGACTCATAGCAAAACTCATCTTCAGGCTGTTCCAATCCTGCTCAGCAGTATCAAATTCGATTGAAATATCCGAAACCTAGAGGAGTTCAATACTGATCGTGAGTATTGAGGAGGATAGAATGACCATGCACCCACGATTCCAATCCGATTCTGTAGTCTTCATCTCGATTGGTCAATCACTCAATGACTGATTGAGTCATCATTGGAATCAATTGACGGAGTCGGCTCAATGCTGCCTGGCAGGATTCAGATCGATATCAAATTCATCTTCAGGCCGTTCCAATCCTGCTCAGCATCATTGAATTCGATTGGAATATCCGAAACCTAGAGGAGTTCACTACTGATCGTGAGTATTGAGAAGGATAGAATGATCATGCACCGACGATTCCAATCCGATCCTGTAGTATTCATTTCGATGGGTCAATCACGCAATGAGTGATTGGGTCATCATTGAAATCGATTGACGGAGTTGGTTCAATGCTGCCTGGCAGGATTCAGACTCATAGCAAAACTCATCTTCAGGCTGTTCCAATTCTGCTCAGCAGTATCAAATTCGATTGAAATATCCGAAACCTAGAGGAGTTCAATACTGATTGTGAGTATTGGGGAGGATAGAGACCATGCTTCCACGATTTGAATTCCATCCTGTAATATTCAGCTCGATTGGTCAATGATGCAACGAGTGATTGGGTTATCATGTAAATAGATTCACAGGCGTCAATTCAATACCACCCGGCAGGATCCAGATCGATAGCAAAACTTATCTCCAGGCCGTTCCAATCCTGCTCAGCAGTATTGAATTCGATCGAATATATGAAACCTAGAGGAGTTGAATACTATAATTGAGTATTGAGAAGGATGGAATGACCATGCACCCGCGATTCCAATCCGATTCTGTAGTATTCCTTTCGAACAGTCAATCACGCAATGAGTGATTGGGTCATCATTGAAATCGATTGACGCAGTCGCCTCAATGCTGCCCGGTAGGATTCAGACCGATAGCGAAACTCATCCTGAGAGCGTACCAATCCTGCTCAGCAGTATTGAATTCGATTGAAATACATGGAATTCAGAGGAGTTCAATACCGAATGTAAGTATTGAGGAGGATAGAGACCATGCTTCCACGATTTGAATTCTATCCTATAGTATTCAGTTCGATTGGTCAATGACGCAACGAGTGATTGGGTTATCATTGAAATAGATTCACACCGTCAATTCAATGCCGCCCGGCAGGATTCAGACCGATAGCAAAACTCATCTTCAGGCCGTTCCAATCCTGCTCAGCAGTATTGAATTCGATTGCAATATATGAAATCTAGAGGAGTTCAATACTGATTGTGAGTATTGAGAGGGATAGAGTAACCATGCACCCACGATTTCAATTCGATTCTCTAGTATTCATCTCGATTGGTCAATCACGCAATAGGTGATTGGGGGATGATTGGAATCGATCCAGGGCTGATGACTTGAATCTCTCCATTCATGATTGAGACAGATAGGAATGAGCAAGGTTATTATACATCATTACTGCAGAGAATTATTTGGTTCGATTGAAGAATGTTGCAACAATAGTATTCAAAAGGTGAAATTCAATCCTGTCATTCGGGATTGGTTAGGATGGATGATTAGTATCGTTTCGCGAATTGAATCAGTTTCTGAAGCATTGATCTCGATAGAGCAGTGGGAGACGGGATCCATCATTCAATTAGATTAATTCCAATACTGTATTGGTTCATTCAAACATATTGAACCAGCAAAGATCTTTTATCCATCCATCCGGATCCTATCCTATGCTGAATACTAGTATTGGATTATATTCGCTCACATCAATCCTCATCAACAGAATAGAATTCGATTGGCAGTTGTGATCTCAAATCTACAATTCAGGATTCAGCTAGATTGGGTCTATGTTCGATTGATCTGCATTGAATCCCAATACTGCTCTCGTCGGTTGAATGATAGAACCGATTGGAATGTATTGATCCCGATAGGATTCGATTGGTTTTTAATCTATCCCATTCGATCTTTTGCAGCAGGGGACTCAATTGAGGAACATTAATGAAGGGTAAGCTTGTATCGTATACCTCATAATTTCATTCAATTCGAGAAATTGCTTATCAAATCATCATCTACGTTACGTATTTTCAATATATAACATATCAATCAAGAAAATTCATCCGAACAAATAGAAAAATATTATTTACGAATTGAGTATAGAGTTTATTAATACCAAAATACCATGATACACTTTCTTTTACACCACAACTTCCAATACATTCCCATAATTTTGAATTGCCAATCACTTATCAAAACAAAATATAACCTTATATTAGAGTTATCCTTGATAGACCAAATCGGAAACAGTTATAGCTAATCGCAAAACGTTTTACCCAGGTTTATCCGACCCATTCCTGAATAGCCAACCTCATGATCATAGCTAATGACTCTTTTCACTCATTCGTTATAATAAAACTCTTAATTGATAATGACAACCTGAAATCTTTAAAAGGCAGAGAATCCGATCCACTCTTTTCCCATCAGTAATTACTGGTACTCATGATCAGTTATGATTAGTTTCTTATGTTATCACTCAACATTTACATACTGTAATCAACTATACTAGTGAATCTTAACCTCCCTGCAATTATCTCGATCATCATCTTCGCAACAGTTCACATGAAATCCTAAGTTGAGATTATAAAATTTAACAAATTTTGTGCAACCATTGCAATCATCTGTTACCCTGCTGCAGAAGATCGATTGGGATAGATTGAAAACCAATCGAATCCTATCGGGATCAATACATTTCAATCGGTTCTATCATTCAACCGGCGAGAGCAGTATTGGGATTCAATGCAGATCAATCGAGCATAAACCCAATCTAGCTGAATCCTGAATTGTAGATTTGAGATCACAACTGCCAATCGAATTCTATACTGTTGATGAGGATTGATATGAGCGAATATAATCCAATACTAGTATTCAGCACAGGATAGGATCCGGATGGATGGATGAAAGATCTTTGCTGGTTCAATATGTTTGAATGAACCAATACAGTATTGGAATCAATCTAATTGAATGATAGATCCCGTCTCCCACTGCTCTATCGAGATCAATGCTTCAGAAACTGATTCAATTCGCGAAACGATACTAATCATCTATCCTAACCAATCCCGAATGACAGGATTGTATTTCACCTTTTGGATACTATTGTTGCAACATTCCTCAATCGAACCAGATAATTCTCTGCAGTACTGGTGTATAATAGCCTTGCTCATTCCTATCTGTCTCAATCATGAATGGAGAGATTCAAGTCATTAGCCCTGGATCGATTTCAATCATCCCCCAATCACCTATTGCGTGATTGACCAATCGAGATGAATACTAGAGAATCGAATTGAAATCGTGGTCGCATGCTCACTCTATCCCTCTCAATACTCACAATCAGTATTGAACTCCTCTAGATATCATATATTGCAATCGAATTCAATACTGCTGAGCAGGATTGGAATGGCCTAGAGATGAGTTTTGCTATAGGTCTGAATCCTGCCAGGCGGCATTGAATTGACGATGTGAATCTATTTCAATGATAACCCAATCACTCGTTGCGTCATTGACCAATCGAGCTGAATACTATAGGATGGAATTAAAATCGTGGAAGCATGATCTCCATCCTCCTCAATACTTACAATCGGTATTGAACTCCTCTGAATTCCATGTATTCTAATCGGATTCAATACTGCTGAGCAGGATCGGTACGCTCTGAGAATAAGTTTCGCTATCGATCTGAATCCTGCCGGGCAGCATTCAGTCGGCTCCGTCAATCGATTCCAATGATGACCCAATCACTCATTGCGTGATTGACCGATCGAGATGGATACTACAGAATCGGATTGGAATCATGGGTGCATGGTCATTCTATCCTCCTCAATACTCACAATCAGTATTGAACTCCTCTAGGTTTCATATATTTGAATCGAATTCAATACTGCTGAGCGCGAGATTGGTAAGGCCTGAGGATAAGTTTCGCTATCGGTCTGAATCATGCCAGGCAGCATTGAATTAACTGCGTCACTCGATGCCAATGACGAACCAATCACTCTTTGCGTCATTGACTAATCGAGATGAATACTACAGAATTGAACTGAAATCGTGAGTGCATGGTTATTCTATCCCTCTCAATACTCACAATCAGTATTAGACTCTTCCTGATTTCATATATTTGAATCAAATTGAATACTGCTGGGCAGAATTGGAACGGCCTGTAGATGAGTTTTGCTATTGGTCAGGTGAATGGGTTATAAGGCCTGGTATGCTGAAAATCAGTATTGAAATCGATTGGGGTGGATTGAGATCTCAATGTTTCCGATACTGGGAGACGGTACTGGAATCGATCGGGGTAGATAGGATTTCAAGTCCTCAATACTAACAATCACCATTCAGGTATATTGACGTAGATAGAATATGCTGTCTCCAATGTTAGAGGTCAGTATCTCCATCTATTGAGGCAGATAGGACTTGCCATCCCCAATCTGATACACAGCATTGTAATCGATTCGGGCGAATGGGTTATAAGGTCTGCAATGCTGGAAGACAGTATTGAGATCGATTGAAGCGGATTGAGATCTCGGGGTTTCCAATACTGGTATACAGTATTTGAATCGACTGAGGCAGATAGGATTCCAAGTCTTCAGTACTGATATTCAGCATTCAAATCGATTCGGGTAAATATGATATAAGGTCTGCAATGCTGAAAGTCACCATTGAGATCGATTCGAGCGGATTGAGATCCCGATGTTCCCATGACTGAAAAACAGTACTGGATTGGATTGGGGCAGATAAGATCTCAAGTCCTCAATACTGATATTCAGCATTCAATTCGATTCAGGTGAATAGGATATAATGTTTCCGATGCTGAAAATCAGTATTGAGATCGATTGAAGCGGATTGGGATCTCAGTGTTTCCAATACTTGGAAACGGTACTGGAATGAGTTGGGGCAGAAAGGATCTCAATTCTCCAATACTGATTTTCGACATTCAAGTCGATTCAAGTAGACAGGATATTATAAGGTTACTTATTCTTACATTTAGTATTGGGATCGATCGGAGTGGATTGAGATAGCGATCTACCGGATAATGAGAGACAGTACTCGAATTGATTCAGGTTATTGAGATATAAAGGCTCCAATACTTACAGTCAGTATTGAGATCGATTAAATTGGGTCGAGATTTCGATGTTCCCAATACTGGAATACAGTACTGAAATCGATTGGGAAGGATAGGATTTCAAGTCCTCAATACTGATATTCAGCATTTGATTCGATTCAGGTAAATATCATGTAAGGTCTGCAATGCTGAACATCAGTATTGAGATCGATTGAAGCGGATTGAAAACGCGATGTTTCTAATACTGAAATACAGTTCTGGAATCGATTGGGGCAGATAGGACTTCAACTCCTCGATACTGATATCCAGCAGTAAATTCGATTCAGGTAAATAGGATATAAGGTCTGCAATGCTGGAAATCAGTATTGAAATCGATTGAAGCTGATTGAGATCTCGATGTTTCCAATTCTGAAAAACAGTACTGGAATCGATTGGGTCAGATAGGATTGCAAGTTCTGAATACTGATATCCAGCATCCATGTCAATTCAGGTGGATAGGATAAAAGATCTGCAATGCTGAAGATAAGTATGTATCGAGATCGATTGAAGCAGACTGAGTCTCGATGTTCCCAATACTGAGGAACAGTTTTGGAATCAATTGGGGCAGATAGGATTTCAAGTCCTCAATACTAACATCCATCATTACAGCGACTCACATGAATAAGATATAAGGTCTTCAATGCCGAAAACAAGTATTGAGATCGATTGAAGCGGATTGAGAACCCGATGTTTCCAACAGTGAAAAACAGTTCTGGAATCGATTGGGGCAGATAGGATTCCAAGTCCTCAATACTGATTTTCAACATTCAAATCGATTCAAGTAGATAGGATATAATAAGGTCACTTATGTTTTCATTTAGTTTCGAGATCGATTGAAGTTGATTGAGATAGCGATCTACCCAATACTGAGAGACAGTACTCGAATCGATTCAGGTTATTGGGATATAAGGGCTCCAATACTTACAGTCAGTATTGAGATCGATTAAAGTGCGTTGAGAGCTCGATGTTCCCAATTCTGGGAAACAGTACTGAAATCAATTGGGCCAAATAGCATTCCGAGTCCCCAATACTGATATTTAGCATTCAATTCGATTCAGGTAAATATCATATAAGGTCTGCAATGTTGAACATCAGTATTGAGATCGATTGAAGCGTATTAAGATCCCGATATTCCCAATACTGAAATACAGTACTGGAATCGATTGGGGAGATAGGATTCCAAGTCCTCAATACTGATATTCAGCATTCAATTCGATCCAGGTAAATATCATATAATGTCTGCAATGCTGAAAATCAATATTGAAATCGATTTAAGCTGATTGAGATCTCGATGTTTCCAATTCTGAAAAACAGTACTGGAATCGATTGGGTCAGATAGGATTGCAAGTCCTGAATACTGATATTCAGCATTCAATCCGACCCAGGTAAATATGATATAAGGTCGTCAATGTTGAAAAGCAATATTGAGATCGATTGAAGTGGATTGAGAACCCGATGTTTCCAATACTGAAAAACAGTTCTGGAATCGATTGGTGCAGATAGGATTTCAAGTCCTCAATACTGATATCCAGCAGTCAATCCGATTCAGGTCAATAGGATATAAGGTTTCCGATGCTGGAAATCAGTATTGAGATCGATAGAAGCTGATTAAGATCTCGATGTAACCAATACTGAAAAACAGTACTGGAACCGATTGGGGCAAATAGGATTCCAATCCTCTAATACTGATTCTCAGCATTCAAATCGATTCAAGTAGATAGGATATGAGGTTTCTAATGCTTACTTTCAGTATTGAGATCGATTGAAATGGATTGAGATAGCAATCTACCCAATACTGAGAGACAGTGCTGAAATCGATTAAGGTCATTAGGATATAATGACTCCAATACTCACAGTCAGTAGTGAGATCGATTAAAGTGTTTGAGATCTCGATGTTCCCAATACTAGACAACAGTATTGGAATCGACTGGGACAGATAGGATTTCAAAACCTCAATACTGTTATTCAGCATTCAAATCGATTAAGGACGATGAATAAACTCGTCAATGCTGATAGTTAGTATTGGGACCGATTGACGTCGTGTGAGATATCGAAATTCCCATTCCTGAAAGTTAGTATTGGAATCGATTGAGGCCGATGAATTCGAGTGGCTGACGCTAGGTGGCGTTTCGATGACCATCTCAGTTTGCATCCAAATATCATGGGATTCCCTCCTCGCAAGCGACGAACCATCTCTCCTGTTCCTATATAAGACTGGTGAGTGGCAGAACCTCCACATAGCGTTTAGTTATGTAATGCGATGATATGTTAATGCGATCATGATTAGAATAAGTATTATTAAGATTATTATTATTATTATTATTATTGATTTATTGAACCTTACGGTTATGATAGGATGTTTTGCTCATACAAGTAGTGACGTATAACTAGTAATGAAAAAAATGAAACAGTACATAATCTCTTTATAAAAATAAAATAAACATTTTCTTTTTTTTTCTTTGATTGTTCTTTGCACTTTCACTGTGCTTTGTACTGGTAAACTTGAATTTCCTTCTTTCTTGTCTGCTCCTTTATCTTCCATGTTTATCACCTTCTTTCCTCTTCCTTGCTCCTCTTTATCTCTGTGTCCTCGCCTTCTTTCCTGTCGTGTGGCCAACTTTGCTTACATCATCCTGGCTACCCCTATGGGAGTGCCAATGTAACTTCTTTCATCTTCGCTCCATACCATTCTGTAGAGTTGTTCATTCCTTTCTGCATAAACTACCTCTCCTACTACCTCAACTTCAAAGCCGTCCTTCACCATTCTATCTATTGCTTCCTGTTTCCTCCTTCCAATCCATCTTTCCTCTGCACTTTTGAAGTCCTCTACTATATACTCTTTTTCTCCTGGTGTTGTCATTGTCTCCTTCATTTCCATTATTATTTCTGCATTATATGTCTTTAGGACCCATAAGATGTTTCTTTGCACTCTACCTTTTTTTCCTAGGCTTTCAATCCACCATTCTTCTCTGCTTGTATCTCCACCCAGCTTTTCTGTTATCCAATGTTCCACCCTCTTACCTCTGTATGCTACACCTTTTCTAATTACTACAGCTCTTACTTCTTGCCTCTCTTGTGTTTCTGTTTCACTCTCTTCTGAGCTCGCCTCACTTTCATTTTCACTTGTTGCATTTTCTAACCTCCCACTTTCCAATTCTTCTAACCTGCGCTGCAACTCTCTATTTGCTTCTTGCAGTCTGTTGATGTTTTCTTCTGCCCTCTGTCTTTTTCTTCTTCCCTCTTCTAGTGTTTCTCTGTTATTCTCCATCTTTGATCTAAATATTTTTTGGTGCTTATGCGTGGATGCTGCAACTGTTTGCGCTTTGTTACGTGTGCCGGTGGCCGGCTGCTTCGTCTGCTCGCAACTCCCCTGTTCCTGTTCCTGCGTTCCCGTTTCTGTTCCTATTCCTCCCTCTTTCTGTTCTGTCTTCTGCTATGATGTTTACATCTTGTCAACGGCTCTTTTTCTTTTCCATTCTATATCTTTCAGCCAACCTATTTTCTTCCAGTTGCCTTTCAGGACTTCCATCCAGTTCCCTCCTTTCTTTGTTGCCTCGCATTCCTCAAAGATATGTCTCATGGTTTCTTTCTCTTTCTTGCATATTCTGCAGATTTTTTGCTCTTCCTCTTTCCAGTATTCATTCCCTCTTGCCTCATTTCCCAGTCTAAATCTCGCGATGGTGGTAAGATTTTTCTTTATTGAGTCCTCGGTGGAGTGGGCGTATCCTGTGGAGCTGCTGTCTATCAGCCATTCCTTTAATTCTTCACAGTATTTGGAATTTCTCACCTTGTAAATTGCATTCTGTTTATCTTGGTCCTTTTTACTTTGTTTCAGTTTGCTGTATCTCTCTTTTCTATCTTCTATTCTTATCTCCAGCTCGCTCTCTGACCATCCTTTACCGTTGAACCACATCCTTCTTGGCTCTTTTAGTTTTTTGTCAGCCTCTCCTTCTCTTAGCTCCCTCCACAATTCTTTCCTTATGCTTCCTTCTATATCCTCTTCTAATTTTTCTTCATATTTCAGACACCTGGTTCCTGTCTTCACTGCTATCTTGTTCCTGCCTACCTCATTCAGTATGAGGTAGTTTGGTGTGTGTCTCTGGAGCTTGAGTACCTACTTTATATAATTTGTCTGTACACTTTCAATCTCCTTCCATTCTTTCCAGCCCCAAATTTCCACACCATATGATAGAATGCTCACTATTAGAGTGTCAAGCAGCTTCATCCTCTTTCCCCATTCATTTCTGAAAAGTCTTTCACCCATACTCCATACTTTTCCTAGTGCTGTGTTTGCCTTCCTTGTTATGTATCTGATATGATTTTTATCTTCGTTGTTCCTTTTCAGCACGTATCCCAGGTATCTGGATTCTTTGACTTGTTCGATTTCATTGCCTTCTAGTGTGAATTTGTACTTCTTCTGCCTGCCTTTCCCTTTCCTGCAGATCATGATCTTCGTTTTCTCCACATTTATTTCCAGCCCTTTCTCTTTGACGAATCTACCCGCTTTCCTTAGTAGCTCTTTTAAGCCTTCTTTGTTATTTGCTATCAGACAGATATCATCCGCGTAGCTTATGCCCCAGATTTTAAAGCTCCTTCCTATTCTGCTGCCTCCCTCTTGTACTCTCTCCATTCTTTCGAATAGGTCTACCAGCCCTATGTTGAATAGGATTGGACTTAGTGGGCATCCCTGTCTAACTCCTTCTGTAGTGTAGAACTCTCCAATTACTTCCCCATCTATTTCTATTTCACATTTGGTTCCATCATAGATTTCTTCTATTCTTACCCTTAGTTGTTCACTCACCTCTAGTTTTTGCATATTTTTTCATATGCACTCTCTTTTTATCCTGTCGAATGCACCTTCTAGATCTATGAAAAGCAGGAATGCCTTTCCCTTCTCTTATTCAATTTCTTCCCCAACTATCCATTTGAGGGCATATATTGCGTTTATGGTTCCTCTCCCTTTCCTGAAGCCCATCTGTTCATCCCTCAGCTTGCCTCCTCCTTCCAGCTCTCTTTCCAGTCTGTTTCTAATTATTTCCGCATAGATTTTGTATGCTGTATCCATCATGGTTAGTCCTCTGTGATTCCCTGTCTCTCTTTTGTCCCCACCTTTGTGGATGGGAATGACTTTTCCTTTTTCCATTCCTCTGGGAATATTCATCCAGGCTTTGTTTAAGTATTTCTCTCAGTTCCTCTTTCGTTTCTTTCGTGGCAAATATCCATGCTTCATTTTTTATGCCGTCTGCGCCGCTTGCTTTTTTCTTCTTTAGTTTCTTTATTGCCGCTTCAATTTCTTCCTCGGTTATCTCTCCTTCTCCTTCCAATTTTCTCTAATCTTTCGTGTGGTTTTTCTCTGGTTTTTCTTCTCGTCCTCTGAATTGTTCCTTGAAATGTGCCAGCCACTCCTCTTTTGTTATGTTCTTGTCTAGCCCCTCTCTCCGTCTCTTCTTGCCATTTATCATTTTCCAAAATTTCTTTTCAGACTTGTCTTTCAGCATTTCTTCTATTTGTCTTTCTCCCTCTTCTCTTTTATTCTTCTCTATCAGCTTTCTATATTCAGTTCTTTTTGCATAGTATTCTCCCCCTCTTGCCTTGTCTTCTCTCACTTTCTGGAAAAGTTCTAGCACCTCTTCCTTTTTCCGCCAGCATTCTTCATCCCATCAGGTTTGTGAATCTGTATCTTTTTCTTCAATTTGTCTCGTGGTTGTCGCTTGTCTCATTCTGTTCTTTAGGTTGGTTCAGTTGCCCGTTTTGGTCCATCTCTTCTGTTCTTTCTTATATTTTTCTTTCGCTTCTTCATCCCAAATCTGAATGCTTCTGCTTCTTTTTGTATTTCCTTCTATTCTTTCTTTGAGGGTTATCTCAAGGGGCATGTGGTCTGATTTGGTCTTCTCTCCCACATTCAGTCCCTCTAGTTTCTCCATGCCTTCCAGATTTGTGATTGCATAATCTATTACCGTATTTCCTCTTGCTCCCATATATGTATACTGCCCTTCTTCATCTCTTTTGAGTCCTCCGTTGAGGATAATAAGTCCCAGCGATTCCACATGTCTCAGCATTTTTTGTCCCTCTGCGTTTATGACCTTATCTTTCAACTTCCTCCTACTTTCCTGTACGTCGTTACCTCCCTCTTCCCCCGTCCTTGCATTCATATCGCCTAGGATTAGTATGTTAATTCCTGCTTGTTCTGTGGCTTGCTCTTCCATATGCCTCCGGTTGTCCTCTTTCTCTTTGTTCATATATGTTAGGATTATATTCCATTGCTCTTCCTTGACGTTCAACTTACAGCTAAGTGTCTCCTCGTTCAGTTTTGTTATTTCTGCTTTCAGATCTTTCTTTGTTGCTAATAGCATCCCTTCACTTGCTCTGCCTCTTTTGTTCTTCTTCTTGCCTCAATTGTTGTTATGTCGTATTCACCTAGCTTCCTTCCTATACCTGTCCACCTATACCTGTCACCTCCTTGCCTTCCATCCATGTTCCTGCTAGGAAAATAATCTCAAATTCTTTCAAATATGCCCATGTTTTGTGGATGATGTTTTTGACGCCCGCTATGTTCCATGCTATTATCTTCATCTTCTTTGCTTCTCTCTTTTGGTTCTGTCCTCCTCCATTCCTTGCCAGTCTGAAAGGGTTTGTTTTCCCTCTCTTTCCATCTCCAGATTTGTCCCTCAATAATTGCTTGTGTGTCTCTTACCAGCGTCTCTTTCCCTTTTCCTGCCTGCTCTTTAGCAAATCCCATCAGCTTCCTTCTTGTCTCTCTCTCTTGCCAGGTCAGGTCCTTCTCTATGTATATTCCTGTGCCTTTCAGCTTGCTCTTGTTTGTTATTATTTCCCTCCATTTTTTACTATTTTCGCATTCTAGTCCTATCATTTCTTCTTTCGTGTTTCTTATTTTCCAAGCTCTGATGATTTTACAGCTGACTTGCAGTTCCCTTTCAATCCACTGTTCTACTTCTCCTCTCAGTCAGTATTGCTCCATCTTCTTTCCTATTATTATTAGGTTGTTTCTCCTTGCTGTTCTTTCATTCTCTTCCAGTCTTCTTTTCAGTTCATTCCATGCTGTGCCCTCCTGAGTTTGTTGTTGTTGTGTCCTTATTGGGCCTGTATTAATTTCCTCTGGCAGGATTCCTTCCAAATGCTCCATTCTCTCTTCTAGTTCTTTCTGGGCATCTTCTCTCTCTCTCTTTTATTTCTAGGTTTGTGATTCTTTTATCCAATTCTTCTGCTCTTCTTTCATTTTCTGTTTTCAATTCCTTCAGCAGGGGGTCCATTCTGCCCATCATTTCTCCTTCCATGTTCTTCATATCCTCATGCATGCTCCCTATCATCTTCCAGAGTTCCTCCATGTCTTTTTGATTTTCCTGCAGCTGCTCCTGTTCAGTATTTTTGAGTTTCTCTGATCCTGTGTTTCTCTCTCCCTTGGTGTGTTCTATGAATTTCCTCTTTACTACTGCTATTATCTTATTTTCAGGTGATCTTTCCTCCTCTTTTACTTTGCCGCTTGTTTTCACTCGCATATAGCTCACTATATGTCTTTGTTATTTGATCCTAGGGATGCAACCCTTCTTCTTGTAAATTTTGGGCTACTTGTGGGGCTTGTTTCTGCGCTGAACATCACCTAGTGCCTCGTCTGCAGCGGCTGCCACGTGATCGCCTAACCTCACTCTGTGGCGGGCAGTGGTTATCTGCTTTTCTTCACTGATTCTTTTTACTTCCCTTATTTTTTCACTCATCCATTTTGCTCTTTCCACTTGTTCTTACTTTTATTCAACTTCTTTGTGTTTTATTTTATTTTTATACCTTCGCTTTAGCTGACTTTAATTCACTACTATCAATATACGTCTGTATGCCTTGACGGCCATTTTAAAAACTCCGATTAGAATAAGTATTGGATTGTATTGAAACCTTAGCTGTAATGTGAGTGATGTATATGTAAGACGTTGATTTGTAATAATGACTGAAAGTCAGTATTGAGGTCGATTGAGGGGGATTGAGTTCTCGATGTTCCCAATACTGAAAAACAGTATTCGAATCGATTGAGGCATAGATAGATAGATAGATAGATAGTTCTTCATTCCACCTTGGGGTAGGACCCCGTCTGGTGTGATATAGTGATTACATAGGATATACAAGAAGGAAAAAATGCTTAAAATTAAGTGATAATGGTTACACTTTGAATTAAAGATAAACTTTGGTCCGCAGAAACCATCTCAAAAGAATTCATTTTAGACTAATCTAGTAACGTAGTAACAATAGAACAATTCAAATTTTTACTTAATCATAATACTAGTCGAAATACAATTGCAATGCGAATAGTTATGTAGTGTGTAGTGTAGGCATGTCGACTTTCACGAGCGTTATTTTCGAAGTTCAGACGTCTAGCAAGATCAATGTAGAATAGGGTAACAAAGAAATTGAGAAGCGACAAAAATATGAAAAAGGTGTTGATGATTTTTCGATGGTTAGTTCAGTTCAACTAATGAACACGAGAGATTTTCGTTCACGATTCGCGAATTCCAATCATTTATGTCACGTTTGAATAGTTCCTCTCTGAAGAACTCCTTCATTGGCTCAATGTGATCACGATCAAAAACAGAAACTCCCAAGGAGTTTAGAAGAATTGACGCGTTTATTTGGAACGACTTTGTCCAGGCATTTGAGTTTGCTTTAGCGTAAATAAGCACTTCTTTGGGGTTTCTTTCAGATCTCCTAAGAAAGGTATCAACTCCTAGCCGAACAAAATTATCAGCCAGATAGTTTGGTGTGCCTGTTGAAATTACTTTATAGGCTAAGTTACAAGTGAGATATTCTCTTCTCCTACTAACTGACATCCAATTCAGAGAAATTCTATGGGGGGTGACATGAGATTCACGCCCCAAGTTACCTAGAACAAAACGTACGCATGCATTTTGGGCAACTTGTACCATAGAATTCTTTGTTTCGCTCAAGCTGTGATATACAACTGAAGCATAGTCTATATGCGGGAAGATTAATGATTGCACCAGTTCACGTCGCAGTGACTGCGAGAGAGCATGCTTGTAGAACTTGAGTGAGTGCAAGCTACTATAAATCTTGGAAACGACTGCCTTGGTATGGTTTTCCCAGGTCAGGCTTTGATCGAGTCTTATCCCCAAATTGCGAGCTTCAAAAACATATTCAAGTATCACTCCATTCACAATTATTTTCGGTATTGCATTGAAGTCGATACGACTGATCATTTCTCTTGATCCAAGGATCATGACTTTCGATTTAGCTTCGTTTAATGCTAGTTCATTTTGACAAGCCCAATCTGCGATACTTTGTGCATCCTGATTCATTTTCGATAGACTATCCAGTAGCTCATTGAGTTGGCAGTGCAAGTATATTTGTGAGTCATCGGCAAATAGTATACACAATGTATATTTTAATACTCTAGGCATGTCATTGATATAGATCGCAAACAAAAGTGGACCCAGGATGCTGCCTTGTGGCACACCTGATGTAGCTCTCAGAAAGTCAGAGATCTTTCCTCCACCATCAATCACTGCTTGCAGTCTATCTGCTAGGTACGAATAAAACCAACGGAGCACGCCATTGGACACTTTAAGATTTCTCAGTTTTCTGAGTAAACGTATATGTGGAATGGAATCGAAAGCTTTTGAGAAATCGAATAGTACCAATATAGTAATTTTACGCTCTTCGATTGCTTTTCTTACGTCGTCTAAAACACGTAAAAGAGCTGTTTGCGTGCTATGTCCTGGTTTGTATGCTGCTTGCTTTTCATAAAGAAGTGAATTTGACTCAAGAAAGACGGACAGTTGATTGTGAACCAGGCGCTCAAGAACTTTGGAAAGTTCGGGTAGTTGAGCAATTGGTCTAGTATCGGACGGAGTGGATGGGGATTTACACTTAAGCAAAGGACGTAGTAATGTTTTCTTCCATAAAGTTGGGAAAGCTGCATTCTGTAGGCTAAAGTTACATAGGTCAGTTAAAGGGTCAACTATATGCAACATCGATATTTTGAGCATTTTGACCGAGATCCCATCAATACCACTGCTTTTAGATGACGCTTTCAGTAGAATTTTTCTGACTTCGTCAGGACTAACCAGGCGGAAATGAAATAGTTGGTCATCAGTATGATAGCAGGAGGCTTCATCAAAGATTTTTAGCAAGCAATCTTCCGACAGTGACCGGGCTTTGTTTACAATAGAAGCGTAATATTTATTTAATTCATCAGGAGTGAAAAAATTAAATGGAGAGGAAGCATCCGGTTTGTTTACTCTCAACTTTTGTATGACCTGCCATTTTGCTTTCGAGTTGCTAGCGTTGGATAGTGATTTTCTGAAGAATGCATTTTTAGCACGGTCTAGGCAATTCGATACTGTAGAACGCAAGGTTTTATAGTGGTCGCGATCCAATGGAGAATTTGATCTCTTGAATTTAGCAAATGCTTTATCTCGTTCTTTCATTTTTGCAAGTATAAGTGGAGAGACCCACGGTTTCTTTTTGGAAGAGATTGTAATCCATTTGAGCGGGGCAACAGTATCAAAGGATTTTATGACTGCGTTTCTGAGGTTTGTTTCACTCTCATCAAGTTTAATCTGGATTGTCTCAATTTCGCTGGCTGATGTGTTCGAAGTGCAAGAGAGATTTATCATAGGTTCATCATCCAACGAAGAGAGAGAGGAAAAATTAACAGATAATGCTTGAGAGATTGCTAAACTGTCAATTTTGTTTAACCCCCGAGTTTGAATTTTTCTTGTTTGTACTGGGCTTTTGGGAATCAATATTGACATTTCGATAAAATCGTGACCCGCTATGAAAGGTGACACTGATTTAGAAAAATTTGACATTATCTTGAGATCGTTGACTATGAATAAGTCAATGCATGTGTGAGATGAAAAACTTTCACCAAGCAAATGATGAGTTGGGTCAGTAGAAACTAGGTACAAGCCAAGAACCTCTAACTGCTTGCGTAGATGCACCGATTTGGGATTTAAAGTAGACATATCCATGTTAAAATCACCCATAATCACTACTTGGTCATAGAGAGGCATGAAAGTGGCGAAGGTATTGAAAAACTCAGTGGGATAAGCACCAGGGGGGCGTCTATAGACGACTGCACATAGTATTTTAGTAGACTCCCAAGAGAGACCAACTATAAGAAACTCGGGTTTGTTATCAAAAATACTGTTAGATTGGGCAAGCATTTTGACGTTAAAAAAGTCTTTGATGTACAGACCTACGCCTCCACCTTCTTTTCCATTTCTATCAACTCTTAGAAAATTGAAGCCTTGTAGGGTGAGGTGAGAATCTGGCTCATCCTTTGATAGAAAGGTTTCAGAAATACCTATGAGATCAAAGACTTTACTATCACAAAACTGCTCGAGTAAGGCAAAGTGTGGACCAGAACTCAAACGATTGATATTGATGTGACCTACATGGATTTCATTTCTTATTCCGCGTTGTTTCAACTGACCCGCTATTTTTCATTCATCCACCTGCGGTGAGTCAGACGGTGCTACTGCTTCACTCCTAGGTGGTACTATTCTAGGTTGCAATTGACGAATGTCGGTGCTATCTTTTATCAGTATGAGCTCTGAGTCTTGGGTTTCACGCATGAATACGATCATGTTCTTGACTAATGGGGTCGCGTAGTTAAGACTTTTACTCGCTTTGCGAGCTTCTCTCAGGAGATTAAAGACTGCTCTCGGGTAGACTTGGTTTATGTAGATACGCACGTTACCGCCTACTCCAAAAATAGATTGGGCTGTCATATCTTTCAGTTTATAGGCATTGCGCAAAACAGTCTCACGAACGCCGCCTACAAATTTGACAACTACGACTCTTTCAGAATTCTTGTCAGCAGGCATGGGCCATTCTCTATGTTGAAGTATAAAATTCAATGGTGAAGTCAAACCAATTAGTTGGAGTATCTTGACCGCCGAATCAATTATCGGGGCCTGGATGGTTGAAGGGATGCCTGAAATTTTTATTTCATTTTCATCCGTGTGCGTTAACGCCTGTAAAATGCAGTCGCTCTTTTTCTCAATATTGGCAACTCTTTTCTCATTAGCAATAGACGCAGCTCGATAATCAATTTGAAAAAGCTGGTGCCAGTCAGGTGCACTACGCTCAATTTCTTCACGCCGCGCGAGGAGATCAAGTTCTCGCTGTGAGTGATTTGAAGTCATCGTACCGATATTTGGCGGAGAATTTAATCGCTGAAATTTGCTAGCTTGAGTCAATGACGTTGGCGATGGTGTAGACCTTTGACGCTTTCCTGGTGTGTTTGTATTGGGAGGTGTACGTGAGTGGTGATGAGCGGTGCAGAGGCTAGGAGTTTGTGTACGTGAGTTTGAATTTACGAGCTGCTCATACGGTTGTGTAGGTTCGTGTGGTTTAGTGTTAGAAGGTATAGCGAGAGAGGAAACAGTACTTGCAATATGATTAGAAGGTGCAGGATCTACAGCTAGACAATTATCACATCGACGAACTAATATGCCTTGATTACTGAATTCTCTTATACAGTCAGAGTGGTATTTGCGCCCACAATCCACACACAGTATTTTAGAACTTGCCCGCGGTATGGCTGTCTTGCATTTATTACACAATATTTTAGGCATACCGAGCTTACCTCTACAACACCAATTTCAGAGTCACAGGTACACTGTTCTTGCTGCTCGCGGCTTTACCTCGGCGATGTAAACAAAGATTGGAACTGAATCGACGCTCTAAAGTGAGCTGTTTCTTGAAAACTTGTCACACTAAGAAAATCATCTTGATAGCTCAAATGAATTTAAAACACTCTTACGAAACAGAGAACACCAATCTGGTGCACACAAATGGATATCAACTTGCAAATTCGATGATTATTACACTCAGTAATTACACTTTTCACTAACATTCACTTCTTACGTTGCATGCCTTTCTTCATCGCTTGCATTTATGAAGTTTCAGAGTCACATTGGCAACGCACTTGCTGCAGGAAAATCGATGATATTTGATGTATCAGCAAAAACGGCAAAATACAGCCTCTGAAGTTTCAGGATTTAAGGTAGATGCTAATTGTCATCTTCGGTATGCATCGTTAAGACTCACAGCAGAAGTATCGGTAGCGTCGCAATATGGCTGCTTGATGTTGTTTCGTACTCAATCATTTAGCAGGTAATTTCCTCTACCCTGGCTCAAAAGTCGAGCCTTGCCTTGTGGATGCTCGAACGGGTGAGAGCCAGCAGGTAGAGCAATTCCTGCAAATATCAATCTCCCTCTCAGGAGTAAAAATTCAAAGATTAAATCAAGTACTCGTAGGAGCAATACAAGAGACGTCTGGTGCTGCCTACTTACCAGTCGAGAATGCATATAGGATTTCGGAATTCTAATAATTATATCCAGCGTTCAAATCGATTCAGATAAATAGGGCTTAAGGTCTCCAATGCTTCCAGTCAGTATTGAGGTCGATTGAGGCGGATTGAGATCTCGATGTTTTCATTACTGAAAAACAGTGTTGGAGTCGATTGAAGTAGATAGGACACATAGCATGTCGATGCTTTTTTATGGCATTGACACAGATTGGAATCGCGATATTTTATCAAGGCAATCAGCATTCATACAGATAGGAAATCGACTTCCGAATACTGGCAGTAAGTATTGAGATTGATTGGCAATCTCACTTTCAATGCGAAAGCGCATGCGAGCGAGCAGCCCGTTCAATCTGCTGACTCTTCGGCTCAAAAATTATCGATAAATTGTAATAAAAAATCTGTAGACCGCCACAACCGTCGAATATTCGATTATCTTTATAATGCCCGATCAAAACTAATTATCCGCCCACTCCTTGAGTATAACCCAAACCCCTACAGGGGGCAGCAACTTAAGTGTAAGTATTAGGCACTCATTTTTCGAATGGTTGGTAGCCGTGCAAGGTAAAGCGCGTGGCAGAGCTTTTTGTTGCACCGCGGAAAGCAGCAAGGGTTCAAATCCCGGCGATGTCAGGTTTTTTTTTGGCAACTTAGGTAGCGATTGTTCATTGTTTGAATTCTAATTAATTGAGACTCGTGGCGAATGAATGATTTGCAAGCAGAATACTCTACACAACTCTATATCTTCTTTGATTAAATCGTGAGTGTTAATAACGGATCTGCGTATTACATGGGGTGCTTTTCCTTATCGAATTTATTTCTCCTTTCGAAAACTAATCGTGTGATGAACGACGTTTACGTGGGCAGTTTTGGCGCATACTCCTGTAGACTTTGCATCTAAACAGAGTTTCAGCTGAAAAATACGAGATCTGCTAGCTTTGAGTTGGAGTAGTAATGAAGTCAAGTATATACTTCTGAATTTGTTCTACTTATGTGTCTTTCGAGAAATCCGGATCAAATTGACTACGCGGAGGCATACGGTCAAATTATGCTCGACAGAATATGTTCGAAATATCGGACAAAGGTGACAAATCGATTTTTGATGATTATTTTGCTGAATAATGCAGGTGTTATTGATCTTTCACGAGAAAGGCGACTAATTTCGAAACATTGACGAGGCGCAAAATATGGACGCAAAAGTCGCAGTTTTTTCTTCGAAACGCTCATTTGATACGAAGAATTGAAAAATAGGGCAAAGGACTAGTAGTAGTTCCACAACAGTAGCTCAAAAAATTGGATAATATAATGTGACTTTATACAAATATCATCATCTTGCTAGTAACTGTGCTCGTAACTAAAATAAATAAGAGCTATGCAAGTGAAAATGTGAGTCGTCTCTCTTATATTGTCGAATACAGTTGACATGTCCGATAGCTGATACTCGTGGTGATCATTGGTAGGAGCATGACTTAATATTTGAGAACTAGATAAGTTTCTCCCGATTCTGGGGACAAACATCATCATAAAAACGAAACCCCTTTTCGTCGTTTTCATCTCTTTTTTACATCTTGCTCATAAAATTTTTCCGGGACCGGAAAATAAGGACAAATGTGTTTTAACTAATAATGACATCGCACTTGCAAAATAGAACCGCTAGATCACACCAAATTTATGGACTCGTGCTTGTCTGCTTGAATGCAGAATGCAACTGGTGAACTTGACCTTCTTTGTGGATGCATCGGCGCCCCATCTCTGTTACCCTTATGATAACATTACCGTCCGTGACTTTTGCGAAACCATTGTAACTCGCAACTCAACATTAGTAACGAGAACTTTTCTATGATAGACATGGCAGATTATTGGTACTAATCACCTCATTTCACTGCAATAGTAACACAATGAGATGAGCTATATAAATATGGTTCCTGGGGATGGTGACGTGGTACTGAAGATTTATCGACCATGACGCCGAAATAAAAGTACCGTTACTAAAGCTTCTCCGGAAAGATACGCCATGGTCATGGGGTGAAGAACAACAGGAAGCGTTCGACAAACTGAAACAGGCCTTGACGAGCGCGCCGGTGCTCGCTGGACCTGATTTCTCAAAAATGTTCGCCATACAGACCGATGCATCCGCCTATAGCTTGGGAGCCGTGCTGACCCAAGAAGGGGAAGACGGTGAGCACCCTATTGTATATCTGAGCCGCAGTCTTCCGCCGGCAGAGCGAAATTATACGGTCAGCGAGAGGGAGCTACTAACGGTGGTCTGGGCCATCAAAAAGTTACGACCCTACATTGAAGGGTACCAGTTTCAAGTGATAACAGATCACAGTGCCTTGAAATGGCTCCAAAATCTGAAAGACCCGACTGGCCGTCTCGCTCGCTGGGCACTCGAACTCCAGAATTGGGACTTCGAGGTGATACACCGGAGTGGGAAGCTCCATAAAGTGCCAGAATGCCTTTCTCGAATGAACGAGCCAGAAGACGCCGAAATCGGAGCAGTAGAAGCAGCCGACGAAATGACAGACACCGTGGATCCGACGGTAACCGAAATCCAATGTTCCGCCGAGGACGCGAAGAAGGATTCCGAATACTTGAAACTGGCCGAAAAGATTCGTGCGAATCCGGACCAGTTCAAGGATCGGAGGGAGGTGAATGGCTTGATATATCATCATAGCCATAACACGCTGCTGGATCCAATCACATTTCCGGAAGAAAAATGGAGACTTGTCGTGCCAGTCCATAGGAGACGTGACGCTCTAGAGCGAGCTCATTGCCTCGCCTCGTCAGGTCACATGGGCATTGAGAAAACGTATGATCGACTAGCTCGATATTACTACTGGCAAGGCATGTTCACAGATGCGAGAAAATTCGTGAAAGAGTGTCAATTGTGCCAACAATACAAAATGCCACAAACAGGCCCGCTTGGCCACATGGGGAACAGAATAGTCGAACGACCGTGGTCCGTCATCTCCGCCGATCTAATGGAATGCCCGCCGAGCAAAAAGGGTTTCAAGTACTTGCTGGTCATTTAGGACTTGTTCACACGCTGGGTGGAAGTAAAACGATTAAGACGCGCCGAGGGGAAGGCAGTAGCCGCCGCGATTGAGGAATTGATCCTTTTCCGTTGGGAGACACCACTGTACTTCCTATCCGACAATGGTAAGGAGTTCGACAACAAAATTGTAGACGCCATATTGAAAGAACACGGAGTACGTCACGTCAAGACGCCACCATATTGGCCGTCAGTCAACCCAACGGAACGTTCCAATAAAACGCTCAAAACGATGATCTCTCAATTCGTGAAGAATGATCACCGCAATTGGGATGACCACATCCATGAGTTCCGCCATGCGATGAACTTCGCAGTGCAATCCAGCACGAAAGTCTCGCCAGCGTTTCTCAATTCCGGACGTCATCCCACTCCAGTGAAAAGCCTGCGTCGCGAACTGGAGGGTGGAAAATCGATCGAGAAGATGGGAGTCCAAGACTGGACGGATAGAATGAAACGTTTAGACGCGTTGCGGGAACTAGTCGTCCGCCATAACGCTGAGAGTCGAGCAAAGCAAGCTGAAACATATAACAAGGGTAGGAAGAATTTCACGTTCAATGTGGGAGACGTAGTGGGAAGGAAAACGCATTTCCTGTCTAACGCCGCGAATCGGTTCAACGCCAAGTTAGCTCCGAAATACGAGGGTCCGCTGACCATAGTAGGAGCAAAATCTCCTGTCGTTTACGTAATGGAGGGACCCACTGGCCAACAGACTGGCCCAAGCCACATCTCCCACCGCAAACGTTGGATCCCACCCCGAAAGACTGGCTAGACGCATGAGTAGAAATTCCGCCATCCGCCTCAACGAAGAGTAATGAGAAAGTTTTTTTTGTTCTGCTTCCTTGCAGGTATGGCAGAAGATCCGCCCCGAGACCGCAGCTGCTCACCCTGCCCGGAGGATTCCCGGACCATCGCGAGACCCGACGACCTTCTGGAGGCAACGACAGTCTGGAGGTCAAACTCCCAGGTACGTCGGGCTCGCCGGGCATCTCGCGAGCGGAGTGGAAGTCGTGGACCGCTAACGTCAGACAGTGGTCTGAGCGACGACCACTCCTCGCGAGACACCCCGGAACCCCGTCGAGCAGAACCACAGCAGCCACAGCCAGCGCAGGAAGAGGGATGAGACAGCGGAAACAGCAGTCCACTCACTCCACGAGAAGACAGAGCGTCTTCCAGCATCGGTGGACCGTCGCACCACCTAGGAGCGATTCCGCGCGCCCCGATGGTGGAGAGACGCTCACGAGACCGGAGACGCCACGCGAGGCCTGAGCCGATCGGGGCTGAAGCCACAGCCCCACGGTGCCCATCAGCGGCAGCCGCACTCACCGTGGTCGCCGAAGAACCTGAGCCAGCCCTGGATACCGGCTTGGATCCAGAGGCTGACTCCGTCAGAGCTCAAGAAGAACTACGGGATTGGCTGGAGCCGAGACGCACTCCGGTGGATCGGCGTGACGAAGCAGCCAAAGCACTGCGCCCCGACCAACCCATCCAATACCCTCAACCTTATCGGGGAAAGCGGTCGCGCGCAACCTTGGAGTGGACCCCCGAGATTGCCCTGCAAATTCGCAGGGAACGGGTGCGGGCCCGAGAACACCGTCGCGCCATGGAGCGCGAATACGAAACCTTGTCCGCCGGAGCCAGGGAGAGCGTTAGGGACAGGACACCGTAGCGTCGGCCTGTCGTGCAGCAGGAACCCATGCTGAGGCCCCATCTGGACTCCAAGCGGCGCCGACGCAACCCGGAACGACAAATGACGTTCGAGGACCATGCGGACGACCCACGGCACGTCAGACGGGACGACTCGCCAGTTCTCGGACCACACAACCTGGCTGAGAGGAGATCTTTCCCACCCGCCGATGAGGCCTTCCAGGAGGAGGTCCGTCATCTGGCCGAAGAAGCTGCCCGGGTGACGAGATTGGAGGACCAATCTCCCCCGGCCACCGCAACACCGCCGACATCGGAGCTACAGAACCCCGCGCCCAGGAGGAACTCTACCCCGACATCAAGGCCGGCACCCTTACGTAGAGGCACGAGATTCCAGTGGTTGGAGGCATTACCTCTGGATGAAGACGACCCTCCGCCTCACACCTGCTTCTGATGTTGGGAGAGTGGCCATAAGTCAGCACGCTGCCCGGCTCCGAAACCGTGATTCCACTGTTTTAATTGCGGCCGGCACCGGGTAGCTGCCTACAACTGTCCGCGCTGCGCCACGGCGTGTGCGCTATGGGAGAGTCATCCCGCCCACGAGGCCCGTTTTGGCCCGTCGGCAACGGTCACTCGCCCGCCACAGGGGCCAGAAATGCAGACCACACCCATGGAGATCGAGGGGGTTCGGGAACAGCCCCATCAATCCGCCGCTGTTTCCCCACCTCTCTCGACTCCACCACCATCCGCCACAACGGGGCGTCAGGGCGAGCGGGGACCCCCAAGGTCACCGACTCTACCACCACCTAGCAGCGCCACCAGGGACACAGGAGAGCCCATGCGGTTCCTGCGCAGGCCACATGAACTGCCACCCGTGCGGGACAGTGGAACCGAGGGGACCACTACGCTACCCCGACCGTTCCCTGTGCTACCTCAGGCGAGGCGTCTCGAATCACCAGCTGTGGAGCAATCCGGGGTGGAGGTGGTCGCCGCCTCAGCTCCAGATCCACCACCCGCAAGAGTCACGCCGGTACCAGCCCCAAGAATGGCCCCGAGGACCACACTGATCGCAGGCTCAGCCGCACAACAGCCCAACACCGCTGCTGCCACCGACAACAGCTCGGCTTCGTCTGGCATGACCATGCCGATTCCGGGTCTGGCACGGCTGATGGCAGCCATGACCCCCGCGGACCACGAAGAGTTCCGGGCGCTGGTCGCCATGGCGGTGACCATGCCGCAGAGCGTGCAGGAACAGATGTATGCGGCTTTCTTTGACAGGATCCGCCGGGCTCAGTAGAGCCGAAGAAATCCGTCAAGTAAGAGAAAATTTTGATTTCCTCAGTACCCCGAACCCGGTAGATAGCGTTCCTTGATGCCTTATCCTTGTTTCCTTTTGATTTTAGATGTTTGATTTGAATGCTAGCTGGGAATATTTTGGTTTTGGTTTTCTAGTAACTAGGAGCACCCCCTTTGAATTATATTGATAATGAATAGATTTGATGTTGATTTTCTTTCTCTGAGTAGCAATGTATGATGATTTCCGCCGAGGTCACGATGAGGGTGGACGCGGGGGAGACAGAGGCCACTCCCGATTGACCCCTCACCCAGGAGGGTGGGGGGGGGGAGTAGCCGGGGGTAATGCAACGTGAAACGTTGCAGCACGCAATGTCTCACCCCTCGAAAACCCTCGTCGTCACCTCGGGCTGGGGGAACCAACAATTAACCCTCGCAACTTTTGTTTTTCTTTGAGGTTTGCCCGAGGTGACAAGTGGACAACTTCGAGATATTTGAACGGGCTGATCGCTCCCGCCACCAAGGTGTTGGCAGCACCTACCGACCCATCGTGTCGGGCGGCGTGGCGCTTGCGCGGAATGGAGGAAGTCGCGCTGAGCGTCGCCGGCCGGGAATCCATGGATGGCTGCCGCCCGGTGCACACCTCCCCATGTTAGTTGTCGCCGCGTCGTCGCGCTCCAGGAGTTAACCTGGCTCATCGCTGAGTAGTGACCCGCGTGTGTTGTGCACCAAATACTGAACAGTGGAAAGTGTCACAAACTAGAGGTGACAGTGGTAGTGCCAGCCTCGCACAGCAGTACGTTTTGCCCAGCCCGGGCGCCCTGAACGACCACCCGGGGGCTCCGGCACTGTGCTGCCCCAGTGCCGAGGGCTGCTTCCGGAGCTGAGTTTGCCGTGTAGCTGAGTTGCGGCGTGTCGAGGGTAGATGGGAACAGCCCAGCTGTGGATTGCGGTGAGTGGGCCTAATAATGCTCCCCAAGTGTGCAACCACCCTCGTGCTTGTGCCCCACCGCGGAGAGTCGTGCGTCCGGTGCTAACTCTTGCGGACTGCCAGCCGACCCCCCCCCCCCCCGCATCGTCACCGCTTTATCCCCAAGCTCTCGTGGTGTGACGATCGCGTCATTTCCTTCATAGCCCGCGATTTTAGCCATCGTTGACCCCGCGCGGCGTTACAGCGGCCATTTTGAGCGAGTAATTTTACATCCGGTGAAGACGAAGTCCCCGCGAGAGTTGGGGAGGACGCGGGTCCACCATGACAAATAGGCAACTCCCCTCCGGGGTTAGCCACGCCCACAATGTATATGGGCACTTCTGCTATAAATTAGTGCAGTGATTTTTCGAACAAGTGTATATGGGCGTTTTCGCTCTAAAGTGAATTTTGGTATATTTTTCGCGGTGAGTTAATTGGACGATTTATGGACAGTAGATGCACAGATCCGCCCCAGAGGGTGCTGTAATTAGTTTTATTGGCCTGCGTGCCTCGAAATGAAAGTTCCTAATAGCAATAAATTCCGTTTGTAATTTCGTGAATCCGGAGAGTGATTATTTCGATACGATATATATATATATATATATATATATACAGTGTCCGCAGAATATTTTCGCGATTTTCAGGTGCTCCCAATTTGCCCCACTGTCCCGCCCCTCGTGGCGCGGGGGGCCTGGCCCTGACCTGATCCGGCCTAAAATAAATGAGGTAACGTTGGGTGGGTTTAGTATTTTAGGTGAATGTTCCAGATTATCCCTGACCCATCTTGCCCCCCAATACACATTGAACAAGAGCGTAACTCCTTCCTTCAAACCCATCTCACGGACGCTCTTGATCAGAAGAAGAACATCTGGGAGGAGATGCGCAATCTTGGCCTTTTGCCCAAGAGCAAAGAGTAAGAACTTCACGGTTCCACACCGGATGAGTTGAACGCTCACTTTGCGGGGGTTTCTGTCTCGCCTCACGAGAATATTAATGGAGTAATGGACGATTTTAGTTCGGCACCGGAGGAGGGACTTAAATTTAAGCCCACAAATTACAATGATGTAGTCCTTGCCATTAAACATTTCTCTTCCCAGGCCCGTGGGGCGGATGGAATACCCCAAAGCGTGATCGCGAAAGCTCTTCCGAGTATTGGTGATCTTATTGTACATATCTTCAATTCCTCTTTCGCTCATAACGTTTTTCTTGAGGCTTGGGAGCAAGCGCAGCTGATTGCATTAAAGAAGACTGCAGCTCCATCAGCAGTCTCGGACTTCCGTCCCATAGCGCTGCTGTGCTTCCTCTCCAAGGTTCTGGAAAAAATCGCACATGACCAAATCACGGAGTATTTAAAAATTGAGAGATTACTTGATCCGTTCCAGACTGGTTTCAAGCAACATCACAGTACCCAGACGGCACTACTGAAATTGACAGTCGACATCAGAGTAGAAATTGACAGGAAGAAGATCACTCTGCTCCTACTGTTTGACTTTAGTGAAGCATTCGACACAATTTCACCATCCAAGCTACTGAGGAAGCTACGACATCTCGGTTTCTCGAAATCGGCACTCCTGTGGATAAAATCGTATTTACAGGGTCACACCCAACAAATCATTTCGAAAGCAGGTAAATCTGATCGGCTAGGAACCAATCTGGGTGTTCCACAGGGGTCCGTTCTCGGGCCTCTCCTCTTTAGTCTGTATGTGAATGACTTGCCCGGGCTATTGAACGGAAAGTCGGTTAACCACTTATTTTACGCGGATGACCTCCAGATTTATCTACAAGTCGATAAAAAGAACATTGTCCAGGGAATTGCTCGACTAGGGGATATAGGGCGACTCGTTGCTGACTGGGCTAGGAATTCCGACCTGCGCCTCAACGCTGGGAAGACCAAGGCAATCTTTTTCAGTTTCGAGAGGAACAGTAAAGACTTGCGACGCATGAACTTGCCAGGGGTTGAGATACAGGACGGAGTGTTCGTCCCATTCAGTGACTCTGTCGTGAGTCTAGGTGTTACACTTGACAGCGAACTGACGTGGAAACCGCACATTGATAAATTAACTAAGAAAGTCAACAGAGCCCTCTACGGTTTGCGGTATTTTAGGGCTTGTATCACCAGACCACTCCGAGTTCGCCTGGTCGAGTCTTTGGTTCAACCGCATTTAGATTACTGCACGGTCGTGTACCTCAACGGCACGGACGAACAGCGGCAACGGATACAATGACTGAGCAATTAATGTGTGAGATACATTTTTGATCTTAGGAGAGACGAGCACATCACCCCGTTTAGGGAGCGTCTGGCTTGGTTACGTACTGATTCGCGGAGAATGTACTTCGCAGCACTTTTAATGCATAAGATCATGCATCTTGGAGAACCTGGCTACCTAGCTGCGATGTTTACCAGGTACCAATCTAAACGCCCCGCACGTGGTGATCTAGAAGAGCGAGTACTCAAAGTCCCCAACATGAGACTTGAGTATGGAAGAAGATCATTCCAAGTTCAATGTTCTCATCTGTGGAACTTTCTCCCTCCGGGCTTTCGGCAGCTGAGGGAAACATCGTTACTAAAAGAGGCCTTGAAAGATTTTTCATTGATCCAGTCTCCTCAGAGGATTGATGTGGAGAAGAAGTACTATTTTAATCTGTGAAGGGTTGGGCTCTACTTTTTATTAATATTTATTTTTTTCTATATGTGACCTTCTGTCACCCGACTGATGGAACACAGCTGTGATATGACTGTGAGCCCATATTAATCTCTTATTATAAAATTTTGTACTTAGAGTAATGAGTAATTTTGCTCTGACTAGTCACAAATTGTGATACTAAGTGTCCTTGACCAAAACAGTATTTAACTGAAACTATTATTATTATGAGCATATATATACATTATTTTCTATACACGATATTACATTTTTAACGGGCATATGTAATCATATGTAATTTGATCTTTTGTCTGCGGACGAATAAAAGGACATCTATCTATCTTTTTTTTTTTTTTTTTTTTTTTTTTTTTTTTTTTTAAGTGGAATATAAGGAAAAATCTGATGACAGGCTATCCCTAATGGATCTCCCACCGGCAGACCATAAGCGCTTTCATTTGGCTCACCCGGTAAACCGGATGAACATGAATCCAACGCCCGTGTGCCCTGGGGGTTAAAACCTTCTGCTCTCAGCCCTACAATGTTGGCAAGCCATCATTGCAGAACTGGGGTCAGCTAACCACTATCTAACCAACCCACCCCGGAACCGCGTTAGCATTACTTCAGGGTGGGAGGCGTATCGCGCGTCATGAGGCGTCCCTCTTCGGTGTGTCCGCTCTTTTGTCTTCTCTCTTCGTCGTCAATGATCACTCTTCAAGTCGTCGTTGTTCGCTATGCAGCGCCCCTTGCTTGACGCTGCAATGCCCGTTCTCGCTCTCCTTTTCGGGCGAACGCCGTCTTGATATAGGCGGCGATCTTATCCCATGTCTCTTTGTTGCGGAGCATGAACGGCAATAAATTCTCAGGGGTGATCTGATTTCCAAGCCAGTTCACGAGCTCCGCTCTCTCCGTAGCTGTGTTCATGCAATGGAAGAGTGCATGCTCCACATCGTCCCAGTCTGCCGCACACATCTGACAGACCGGGGTCTCCCTCTTCTGGAACCGCTCCAGGTACTCTCCGAAGCAGCCATGCCCACTAAACGCTTGCGTCAGCTAGTAATCCAGCTCTCCGTGAGCTCGATCGATCCACCTGGCTATGTTGGGGATCAGCCTTCGTGTCCACTTCCCTTTCGTTGAGCTCTCCCACTTTTTTTGCCACTCTTCGACGGTCTTCCCCCTCTCGACGTCTCGTATGAGGACCTTGCGAGTGGGGTTGAGCACGACTCCATCGCTCTTGAGGGTTTCTTGGCGTTTCCATACCCGCACTCTCTCGGCTACAAGCAGTGGAATGGGTGGTGTATCCGCAAGCACACAGGCTGCGTGGTCAGACACCGTGCAATAAGCACTGATCGTCCGTAGCGCGAAACGCCGCTGGACTGGACCCAGCTTTGCATCGATTACGGACCCTCTAGCTACCTGCCCCCGAATTGGTGCACCGTACAGCATAATGGAATAGCTCACGGTGCTGAGTAAGGCTCTTCTGCTTGGCTTGGGGCCACCAATGTTTGGCATGAGCCGCTGGAGGGCGCCACCGACCCTGTCTGCCTTCAGCGCTGCTTCTCTGGCTTGTGCCTTGTAGCTCCATCGATCATCAAACCAAACCCCAAGGTACTTAAGTTCCCTCTTGAGTGGAATCTCGTACCCGTTGATGGAGAACACGGGAGTTTCGAAACTCCTCCTCTTGGTGACTAGCATCGCTTCGCACTTGTGCTCGGCAAGCTCCAGCACGTTCTCAGGGAACCATTGACCAATGCGGTAGAGAGCTTCATTGGCCACACACTCCACTTGCCACGCGGTTTCGGCGACCACGGCTAATGCCGCATCGTCCGCAAAGCCAATGAGTTCCGCCCCATCTGGAAGACTCATGTTCAGGAACTCGTCGTATTGCGTGTTCCATTCGAACGATCCTGACACGGATCCTTGAGCTATCCCTGCAGATAATTCCAGCTCAACCCTTCCCTCATCGGTGTCACATACGAGGACTCTGTCACGCAGCCCATCGCTGATGACTGCGAGCAGGTAAGGGGAGACTTTTCCATCTGGGGACCTATAGATCCGTTCCCAGCTAGCTGTGTTGAAGGCGTTCTTCACATCCAAGCATATTATGGCACAAAACCCTCCTCCTGGTTGGGGAGCCATTGTACGCGCTCTGTGAACTCTGTCTTGTACGCTTTCTATTGCGTGCATTGTACTGCGCCCCTTGCGGAAGCCAAACTGCATCGGGGACATCCCTCCGCTACGCTCATACTCTTCCTCCGCCCGGTTTAGGATCATGCGGTCATACATCTTCCCGATGTTGTCCAGCATATTGAGTGGCCGATTCGATGATGGCTCCGCTGGTTCTCCACCTCCCCCTTGGGGATGAGGACTAGCTTCTGCCGTTTCCACACTTTCGAGAACACTCCCGCAAGGAGACACTTATTGAACAGCTACAATAGCAGGGTAGGCTGCTCTCGAGCCACTATTTTCAGGGCTTCATTAGGGATACCATCCAACCCCGGGGCCTTACTATTCGCCAGTCTTGTAGCGGCTCGTCTTAGCTCTTCTTTGGTGAAGAGGGGGATTGGGTCGGAGATGAACCCAGGGAATGTGAGTCTGGGCTCCCCTCTCGGGTAGAGTGCCCTGGCAATCCGTAGAACTGACTCTTTGTCAGTTGGCGCTGTTGGTCCGTCTCTCAATCGCAGTCTGCTCATGACCACCCGGTACGGTGTGCCCCACGGATCTTGATCGACCATGTTGCATAGCTCCGACTAGCATTTTTGTTTGCTGCGACGGATGGCATCCCGAAGAAGCTTCTCCGCCTCTTTGTAAGCCGTTTCGTCTGCTGCCGCTGATGGACGTCCACGTTTGCGCGCTCGCGTCGCTCGCCTCCTCTGAGCGTTTGCGCTGCGGCGAAGATCCCTGATCTCATCGTTCCACCAGTATACTTGCCTCTTCTGGAACCGGGGTTGCTTCCTCCTCGGCATGGAGGCGTCGCAGGCTCGGGTGATGGACCGGATGACGCTCGATACCGTCTCCTCCGGCGAGAGCTTTTCTCCGGGGTCCTCTGCTCTCAGGATTGCTTCTCTGAAGCTTTCCTCGTCCAGTTTGCGGACTTGCCATCCCTCGATCTGCCGTGCTATGCCTGCATCTCGGCCATGGTCTATCTTGAAGAAGATATGGCAGTGGTCGCTGAGCGTTTCCGAGTCAAGGACCTGCCACTTCGTGACTCGTCTCATGAGAGGCGCGCTAACAAACGTTAAGTCGAGCACTGAGGATGATGCCCCTCTGTGCCATGTCGCCTTTCCTACCTCGTTGAGGCAAACCAGGTCCAATTGGGCCATGGTTGTTTCAAGCGCGTTGCCTCTTTCATCCTCTGGCCCTCCACTCCAGGCTGGAGCTCTGGAGTTAAAATCCCCCGCTACTATGGCGAGGCCTCTCCACTGTCTCAGACTATCCTCGAGTTCCCGCAGTTCCCGAAGGAAGACATTCATCGGTGCGTTCGGTGAGTAATAGCAGCTATACACCGCAATATCGCCGATGAGTCTTCGGGCGAAGCCCGTCCCTTCGGTCGGTCTTTTTGTCTCTGTAAGGCTCACGTTCCAGACTTGGATGGCCGATCCCCTCCCAAGGTCTTCCGTGGTTCGTGGTCGCTCTTCTCGGAGATACTGCTCGGAGATGATGAGGACGTCTGCTCCCAGTCTTGAGGCCTCTGCTTCGAGTAGACTGTGAGCATCGTTGCTCCTGCAGAGATTCGCTTGCAGGATACTAGCCATCTTTGCGCTTCTTCCGGCCCTTCCATGCTGCTCGCGCCTGCTGGTAGGCCTTGCAGCACTGCATGCCCGACCTGTGTTTGTGGTCCTCTTTGAGGGCCTCGCAGCTCAGGCATTTCTGCTCTCCGGTAACACATACCGCTGCTATGTAGCCTTCTTCCCCACAGTTGAAGCAGCGTTTTGCCCGCCTCACTTGTGGCTTGTCGCACTTTGCGGACAAATGCCCGTATTGCAGGCAGTTGTAACATCTCGGGATTCCGCCCTCTTCCCGGACCCGCGCGTTGACGAAGTCTACCCGGACTTTCCCTTTTGCCAGCACTTCTTTAGCGAGCCACTCTGGCAGTGTGATCACCGCAATCTGAGTACCCCTGTATCCTGGGCGGATGGTCCGGGTCGTGATGCTGCCTGCATGCTCTGCTCCGAGTTCCTTCACGAAGGCTCCTTAACTTCCGGGAGTGTGCTCACGTCGTCGAGGTCAAGCACTTCCAGCGTGATCGTTGGGGAAAGCCGTCGTATCTCTCCGGCATCTTGGATCGCCCCCTTAAGGGCATCCTCAACGACCTCTGCCTTCGACCCCTTCTCGAGCTCGATGAGTAGATGACCCTCTTTCGTCTTCCGGAGTTTGGAGACTTTTGAAGCCACTTGCCTCGTTTCGTCTCCTTGCTTGACTCTCTTGATCATGTCCGCGTAAGACAAACCATCTTCCTTCACTTCTATGAGGAGTGCGTCGGGTCTAGCCCTTCTCCTATTTCCCTTGTTCTTCCTCTTCTTTTTCTTCTTTTCGGCTCTCCCCTGATCCTTGGGACGCCTCTCGTTTCCCCTACGTCCCCTGTTCTGTCCCGCAAGTTGCCAGCCGGAACCAGCGTCCGAGAGCTGACCGTTATCGGACCAGGTTGTCATTGGTGTCCCTGGCGTGGATGGGGGTGTCCTTTTTTTTTTTTTTTTTTTTTTTTTAAGTGAAATATAAGGAAAAATCTGATGACAGGCTATCCCTAATGGATCTCCCACCGGCAGACCATAAGCGCTTTCATTTTGCTCACCCGGTAAACGGGATGAGCATGAATCCAACGCCCGTGTGCCCTGGGGGCTAAAACCTTCTGCTCTCAGCCCTACGATGTTGGCAAGCCATCATTGCAGAACTGAGGGCAGCTGGCAGCTAACCACTATCTAACCAACCCACCCCGGAACCGCGTTAGCATTACTTCAGGGTGGGAGGCGTATCGCGCGCCATGAGGCGTCCCTCTTCGGTGTGTCCACTCTTCTGTCTTCTCTCTTCGTCGTCAATGATCACTCTTCAAGTCGTCGTTGTTCGCTATGCAGCGCCCCTCGCTTGACGCTGCAATGCCCGTTCTCGCTCTTCTTTTCGGGCGAACGCCGTCTTGATATAGGCGGCGATCTTATCCCATGTCTCTTCGTTGCGGAGCATGAACGGCAATAGATTCTCAGGGTTGATCTGATTTCCAAGCCAGTTCACGAGCTCCGCTCTCTCCGTAGCTGTATTCATGCAATGGAAGAGTGCATGCTCCACATCGTCCCAGTCTGCCGCACACATCTGACAGACCGGGGTCTCCCTCTTCTGGAACCGCTCCAGGTACTCTCCGAAGGAGCCATGCCCACTAAACGCTTGCGTCAGCCAGTAATCCAGCTCTCCATGAGCTCGATCGATCCACCTGGCTATGTTGAGGATCAGCCTTCGCGTCCACTTCCCTTTCGTTGAGCTCTCCCACTCTTTTTGCCACTTTTCGACGGTCTCCCCCCTCTCGACGTCTCGTATGAGGGCCTTGCGAGTGGGGTTGGGCACGACTCCATCGCTCTTGAGGGTTTCTTGGCGTTTCCATACCCGCACTCTCTCGGCTACAAGCAGTCGAATGGGTGGTGTACCCGCAAGCACACAGGCTGCGTGGTCAGACACCGTGCAATAAGCACTGATCGTCCGTAGCGCGAAACGCCGCTGGACTGGAACCAGCTTTTCATCGATTACGGACCCTCTAGCTACCTGCCCCCGAATTGGTGCACCGTACAGCGTGATGGAATAGCTCACGGTGCTGAGTAAGGCTCTTCTGCTTGGCTTGGGGCCACCAATGTTTGGCATGAGCCGCTGGAGGGCGCCACCGACCCTGTCTGCCTTCAGCGCTGCTTCTCTGGCTTGTGCCTTGTAGCTCCATCGGTCATCAAACCAAACCCCAAGGTACTTGAGTTCCCTCTTGAGTGGAATCTCGTACCCGTTGATGGAGAACACGGGAGTTTCGAAACTCCTCCTCTTGGTGACTAGCATCGCTTCGCACTTGTGCTCGGCAAGCTCCAGCCCGTTCTCAGGGAACCATTGACCAATGCGGTAGAGAGCTTCATTGGCCACACTCCACGTGCCACGCGGTTTCGGCGACCACGACTAATGCCGCATCGTCCGCGAAGCCAATGAGTTCTGCCCCATCTGGAAGACTCATGTTCAGGAACTCGTCGTATTACGTGTTCCATTCGAACGGTCCTGACACGGATCCTTGAGCTATCCCTGCAGATAATTCCAGCTCAACCCTTCCCTCATCGGTGTCACATACGAGGACTCTGTCACGCAGTCCATCGCTGATGACTGCGAGCAGGTAAGGGGGGACTCTCCCATCTAGGGACCTATAGATCCGTTCCCAGCTTGCTGTGTTGAAGGCGTTCTTCACATCCAAGCATATTATGGCACAAAACCCTCCTCCTGGTTGGGGAGTCATTGTATGCGCTCTGTGAACTCTGTCTTGTACGCTTTCTATTGCGTGCATTGTACTGCGCCCCTTGCGGAAGCCAAACTGCATCGGGGAAATCCCTCCGCTACGCTCATACTCTTCCTCCGCCCGGTTTAGGATCATGCGGTCATACATCTTCCCGATGTTGTCCAGCATATTGAGTGGCCGATTCGATGATGGCTCCGCTGGTTCTCCACCTCCCTCTTGGGGATGAGGACTAGCTTCTGCCGTTTCCACACTTTCGGGAACACTCCCGCAAGGAGACACTTATTGAACAGCTACAATAGCAGGGTAGGCTGCTCTCGAGCCACTATTTTCAGGGATTCATTAGGGATAACATCCAACCCCGGGGCCTTACCATTCGCCAGTCTTGTAGCGGCTCGTCTTAGCTCTTCTTCGGTGAAGAGGGGGATTGGGTCGGAGATGAACCCAGGGAATGTGAGTCTGGGCTCCCCTCTCGGGTAGAGTGCCCTGGCAATCCGTAGAACTGACTCTTTGTCAGTTGGCGCTGTTGGTCCGTCTCTCAATCGCAGTCTGCTCATGACCACCCGGTACGGTGTGCCCCACGGATCTTGATCGACCATGTTGCATAGCTCCGACCAGCATTTTTGTTTGCTGCGACGGATGGCATCCCAAAGAAGCTTCTTCGCCTCTTTGTAGGCCGCTTCGTCTGCTGCCGCTGATGGGCGTCCACGTTTGCGCGCTCGCTTCGCTCGCCTCCTCTGAGAGGATGGGGTGTCCTGGACATCTTTTTTTTTTTTTTTTTTTTTTTTTTCTAAGTGGAATATAAGGAAAAATCTGATGACAGGCTATCCCTAATGGATCTCCCACCGGCAGACCATAAGCGCTTTCATTTTGCTCACCCGGTAAACCGGATGAGCATGAATCCAACGCCCGTGTGCCCTGGGGGCTAAAACCTTCTGCTCTCAGCCCTACGATGTTGGCAAGCCATCATTGCAGAACTGGGGGCAGCTAACCACTATCTAACCAACCCACCCCGGAACCGCGTTAGCATTACTTCAGGGTGGGAGGCGTATCGCGCGCCATGAGGCGTCCCTCTTCGGTGTGTCCGCTCTTCTGTCTTCTCTCTTCGTCGTCAATGATCACTCTTCAAGTCGTCGTTGTTCGCTATGCAGCGCCCCTTGCTTGACGCTGCAATGCCCGTTCTCGCTCTTCTTTTCGGGTGATCTGGACATCTATCTATCTATCTATCTATCTATCTATCTATCCCACTCTCAGAAAGATTCCAGTCGAATCTGACTGAAAAACAGTTGTCGTTGTATCCTACTGTCTATCTTCGAAGCCCTGCTGCAAAAGATCGATTGGGATGGATTGAAAACCAATCGAATCCTATCGGGATGAATACATTTCAATCGGTTCTATCATTCAACCAGCGAGAGCAGTATTGGAATTCAATGCAGATCAATCGAACAAAGACCCAATCAAGCTGAATCCTGAATTGTAGAATTGGGATCACAACTGCCAATAGAATTCTATACAGTTGATGAGGATTGATGTAAGCGAATATAATCCAATACTAGTATTCAGCATAGGATCGGACACGGGAGGATGGATGGAAGATCTTTGCTGGTTCAATATGTTTTAATGAACCGATTCAGTATTGGAATCAATCTAATTGAATAATGGATCTCGTCTCCCACTGCTCTATCGAGATCAATGCTTCAGAAAGTGATTCGATTCGCGAAACGATACTGATTGTCTATCCTAACCAATCCCAAATGACAGGATTGGATTTCACCTTTTGAACACTATTATTTCAACATTCCTCAATCGACCTGAATAATTCTCTGCAGTACTGGGTGTATAATAACCTTGCTCTTTCCTATCCGTTTTAATCATGAATGGACAGATTCGAGTCGAATTATGCCTGGATCAATTCCAATCATCCCCCTATCACCTATTGCGTGATTGACAAATCGAGGTGAGTACTACAAAATCGGATTGAAATCGTCGATGCATGGTTATTCTATCCTTCCCAATACTCATAATCAGGATTGAACTCCGCTAGTTTTCATATATTTCAATCGAATTCAATACTGCGTAGCAGGATTAGAATGGCCTGAAGATGAGTTTTGCTATCGGTCTGAATCCTGCCAATTAGCATTGAATTGACTGAGTCAATCGATTCCAATGATGACCCAATTACTCACTGCGTGATTGACCAATCGAGCTAAATACTACAAAATCGGATTGAAATCGTGGATGCATGGTTATTCTATCCTTCCCAATACTCACAATCAGTATTGAACTTCGCTGGATTTCATATATTTCAATCGGATCCAATACTGCTCAGCAGGATTGGAATGGCCTGGAGATGAGTTTTGCTATCGGTCTGAATCCTGCCAAGCAGCATTGAACTGACTGAGTCAATCGATTCCAATAATAACCCAATTACTCACTGCGTGATTGACCAATCGAGCTGAATACTACAAAATGGGATTGGAATCGTGGATGCATGGTTATTCTATCCTTCCCAATACTCACAATCAGTATTGAACTCCGCTAGATTTCATATATCTCAATCGAATTCAATACTGCTCAGCAGGATTGGAACGATCTCGAGATGAGTTTTGCTATCGGTCTGAATCCTGCCAAGCAGCATTGAATTGACTGAGTCAATCGATTCCAATGATAATCCAATTACTCACTGCGTGATTGACCAATCGAGCTGAAAACTACAAAATCGGATTGAAATCGTGGATGCATGGTTATTCTATCCTTCCCAATACTCACAAACAGTATTCAACTCCGCTAGATTTCATATATTTCAATCGAATCGAATACTGCTCAGCAGGATTGGTACGGCCTGCAGATGAGTCTCGCTATCGGTCTGGATCCTGCCGGGCAGCATTGAGTGGACTGCGTCAATCGATTTCAATGATGACCCAATTACTCACTGCGTGATTGACCAATCGAGCTGAATACTACAAAATCGGATTGAAATCGTGGATGCATGGTTATTCTATCCTTCCCAATACTCACAATCAGTATTGAACTCCGCTAGATTTCGTATATTCCAATCGAATCCAATACTGCTCAGCAGGATTGGAATAGCCTGAAGATGAGTTTTGCTATCGGTCTGAATCCTGCCAAGCAGCATTGAATTGACTGAGTCAATCGATTCCAATGATAACCCAATTACTCACTGCGTGATTGACCAATCGAGCTGAATACTACAAAATCGAATTGTAATCGTGGATGCATGGTTATTCTATCCTTCCCAATACTCACAATCAGTATTGAACTCGGCTGGATTTCATATATTTCAATCGAACTCAATACCGCTCAGCAGGATTGGAACGCTCTCGAGATGAGTTTTGCTATCGGTCTGAATCATGCCAGGCAGCATTGAGTGGACTGCGTCAATCGATTTCAATGATGACCCAATCACTCACTGCGTGATTGACCAATCGAGCTGAATACTAAAAAATCGGATTGAAATCGTAGATGCATGGTTATTCTATCCTCCCCAATACTCACAATCAGTATTAAACTCCGCTGGATTTCATATATTTCAATCGAATTCAATACTGCTCAGCAGGATTGGAACGATTCCGAGATGAGTTTTGCTATCGGTCTGAATCCTGCCGAGCAGCATTGAATTGACTGAGTCAATCGATTCCAATGATAACACAATTACTCACTGCGTGATTGACAAATCGAGCTGAGTACTAGAGAATCGAATTGAAATCGTGGATGCATGGTTATTCTATACTTCCCAATACTCACAATCAGTATTGAACTCCGCCAGATTCCGTATATTCCAATCGAATCCAATACTGCTCAGCAGGATTGGAACGATCTCGAGATGAGTTTTGCGATCGGTCTGAATCCTGCCAGGCAGCATTGGATTGACTGAGTCAATCGATTCCAATGATAACCCAATTACTCACTGCGTGATTGACAAATCGAGCTGAGTACTACGAAATCGGATTGAAATCGTGGACGCATGGTTATTCTATCCTTCCCAATACTCACAATCAGTATTGAACTCCGCCAGATTCCGTATATTCCGATCGAATCCTATACTGCTCAGCAGGATTGGAACGATCTCGAGATAAGTTTTGCTATCGGTCTGAATCCTGCCAGGCAGCATTGGATTGACTGAGTCAATCGATTCCAATGATAACCCAATTACTCACTGCGTGATTGACCAATCGAGCTGAATACTACAAAATCGGATTATAATCGTGGATGCATGGTTATTCTATCCTTCTCAATACTCACAATCAGTATTGAACTCCGCCAGATTCCGTATATTCCAATCGAATCCAATACTGCTCAGCAGGATTGGAACGGTCTCGAGATGGGTTTTGCTATCGGTCTGGATCATGCCAGGCAGCATTGAGTGGACTGCGTCAATCGATTTCAATGATGACCCAATCACTCACTGCGTGATTGACCAATCGAGCTGAATACTAAAAAATCGGATTGAAATCGTGGATGCATGGTTATTCTATCCTCCCCAATACTCACAATCAGTATTGAACTCCGCCAGATTCCGTATATTCCAATCGAATCCAATACTGCTCAGCAGGATTGGAACGATCTCGAGATGAGTTTTGCTATCGGTCTGAATCCTGCCAGGGAGCATTGGATTGACTGAGTCAATCGATTCCAATGATAACCCAATTACTCACTGCGTGATTGACCAATCGAGCTGAATACTACAAAATCGGATCGAAATCGTAGATGCATGGTCATCCTATCCTTCCCAATACTCACAATCAGTATTGAACTCCGCCAGATTCCGTATATTCCAATCGAATCCAATACTGCTCAGCAGGATTGGAACGATCTCGAGATGAGTTTTGCTATCGGTCTGAATCCTGCCAGGCAGCATTGGATTGACTGAGTCAATCGATTCCAATGATAACCCAATTACTCACTGCGTGATTGACCAATCGAGCTGAATACTTCAAAATCGGATCGAAATCGTGGATGCATGGTTATTCTATCCTTCCCAATACTCGCAATCAGTATTGAACTTCGCTGAATTTCATCTTTTCAATCGAATCCAATACTGCTCAGCAGGATTGGAATGGCCTGAAGATGAGTTTTGCTATCGGTCTGAATCCTGCCAAGCAGCATTGAATTGACTGAGTCAATCGATTCCAACGATCACCCAATTACTTACTGCGTGATTGACCAATCGAGCTGAATACTACAAAATCGGATTGATATCGTGGATGCATGGTTATTCTATCCTTCCCAATACTCACAATCAGTATTGAACTCCGCTAGATTTCATATATTTCAATCGAATTCAATACTGCTCAGCAGGATTGGAACGGTCTCGAGATGAGTTTTGCTATCGGTCTGAATCCTGCCAGGCAGCATTGAGTCGACTGCGTCAATCGATTTCAATGATGACCCAATCACTCTTTGCGTCATTGATCAATCGAGATGAATACTACAGAATCCAGTTGAAATCGTGGGTGCATGGTTATTCTATTTCTCTCAATACTCACAATCAGTATTGAACTCCTCTAGATTTCATACATCTCAATCGAATTCAATACTGCTGAGCAGGATTGGAACGGCCTGAAGATGAGTTTTGCTTTCGTACTGAATCCTGCCAGGCAGCAACGAGTCGACTGCGTCAATCGATTCCAATGATGACCCAATCACTCATTGCGTGATTGGCCAATCGAGCTTAATACTATAGGATGGAATACCGATCGTGAAAAAGTGGTTTCTATCCTCCTGAATACTTACAATCGGTATCGAACTCCTCTGAATTCCATGTATTTTAATTGAATTCAATACTGCTGAGCAGGATTGGTACGCTCTGAGGATGAGTTTCGCTATCGGTCTGAATCCTGCCGGGCAGCATTGAGTCGACTGCATCAATCTATTCCAATGATGACCCAATCACTCTTTGCGTCATTGACTAATATCGAGATGAATACTACAGAATCGAATGGAAATCGTGGGTACATGGTTATTCTATCTTTCTCAATACTCACAATCAATATTGAACTCATCTAGGTTTCATATATATCAATCGAATTCAATACTGCTGGGCAGAATTGGAACAGCCTGAAGATGAGTTTTGCTATTGGTCAGGTGAACGGGTTATAAGGTCTGCAATGCTGAGAATCAGTATTGAAATCGATTGAGGCGGATTGAGATCTCGATGTTTGCAATACTGGAAGACGGTACTGGAATCGATCGGGGCAGATAGGATTTCAAGTCCTCAATACTAACAATCATCATTCAGGTATATTGACGTAGATAGAATATACGGTATCCAATGTTAGAGGTCAGTATTTGGATCTATTGAGGCAGATAGGACTTCCCATTCCCAATCTGATACACAGCATTCGAATTAATTCAAGTAGATATGATATTAGGTCTGCAATGCTGAACATCAGTATTGAGATCGATCGAAGCGTAATGCGCTCCCGATATTTCCAATACTGAAATACAGAACTGGAATCGATTAGGGCAGATAGGATTCCAAGTCCTCAATACTGATATTCCGCATTCAATTCGATTCAGGTAAATATGATATGAGGTCTGCAATGCTGAAAGTCGGGATTGAGATCGATTCAAGCGGATTGAGATCTCAGTGTTTCCAATACTTGAAAATGGTATTGGAATGAGTTGGAGCAGATAGGATCTCAATTCTGCAATACTGATTTTCAACATTAAAATCGATACAAGTAGATAGGATATAATGAGGTCACTTATGCTTGCATTTAGTATTGAGGTCGATCGAAGTGGACTGAGATAGCAATCTGCCCAATACTGAGAGACAGTACTCAAATCGATTCAGATTATTGGGATATAAGGGCTCCAATACTTACAGTCAGTATTGAGATCGATTAAATTGGGTTAAGATCTCGATATTCCCAATACTGGAAAACAGTACTCAAATCGATTGGGACAGCTAGGATTTCAAGTCCTTAATACTGATATTTAGCATTCAATTCGATTCAGGTAAAAATCATATAAGGTCTGCAATGCTGAACATCAGTATTGAGATCGATTGGAGCGTACTGAAAACCCGATGGTTCCAATACTGAAATACCGTACTGGAATCGACTGGGGCAGATAGGATGGCAAGTCCCGGATACTGATATCTAGCACTGATATCCAGCATTCATTCCGATTCAGGTGGATAGGATATGAGGTTTCTGATGCTTACTTTCAGTATTTAGATCGATTGAAGTGGATTGAGATCCCGATATTCCCAATACTGAAATACAGTACTGGAATCGATTGGGGCAGATAGGATCTCAAGTCCTCAATACTGATATCCAGCATTTAAATCGATTCAAGTAGATAGGATATAAGATCTGCAATGCTGAAAATCAGTATTGAGATCGATTCAAGCGGATTGAGAACCCGATGTTTCCACTACTGAAATACAGTACTGAAATCGATTCATGCAGGTAGGATTTTAAGTCCTCAATACTGATATCCAGCATTTGAATCGATTCAAGTAGATAGGATATAAGATCTGCAATGCTGAAAATCAGTATTGAGATCGATTCAAGCGGATTGAGAACCCGATGTTTCCACTACTGAAATACAGTACTGAAATCGATTCATGCAGGTAGGATTTTAAGTCCTCAATACTGATATCTAGCATTCAATCCGATTCAGGTAAATATCATATGAGGTCTGCAATGTTGAAAATCAGTATTGAAATCGATTGAAGCGGATTGAGAACCCGATGTTTCCAATACTGAAGAACAGTTCTGGAATCGATTGGGGCAGTTAGGATTTCAAGTCCTCAATACTGAAATCCAGCATCCAAATCGATTCAAGTAGATAGGATATAAGGTTTCTAATGCTTACTTCCAGTATTGAGATCGATTGAAGTGGATTAAGATAGTGATCCACCCAATACTGAGAGACAGTACTCAAATCGATTCAGGTTATTAAAATATAAGGGCTAGAATACTCACAGTCAGTATTGAGATCGATTGAAGTGGGTTGAGATCTCGAAGTTCCCAATACTCGAGAACAGTACTGGATTCGACTGGGCAGATAGGATTTCAAGTCCCCAATACTGATATTTAGCACTCAATTCGATTCAGGTAAGAATCATATAAGGTCTGCAATGCTGAACATCAGTATTGAGATCGATTGGAGCGGTACTGAGAACCCGATGTTTCCAATACTGAAATACAGTACTGGAATCGACTGGGGCAGATAGGATGGCAAGTCCTGAATACTGATATCTAGCACTGATATCCAGCATTCATTCCGATTCAGGTAGATAGGATATGAGGTTTCTGATGCTTACTTCCAGTATTCAGATCGATTGAAGTGGATTGAGATCCCGATATTCCCAATACTGAAATACAGTACTGGAATCGATTGGGGCAGATAGGATTTCAAGTCCTCAATACTGATATCCAGCATTTGAATCGATTCAAGTAGATAGGATATAAGATCTGCAATGCTGAAAATCAGTATTGAGATCGATTCAAGCGGATTGAGAACCCGACGTTTCTACTACTGAAATACAGTACTGAAATCGATTCGGGCAGGTAGGATTTTAAGTCCTCAATACTGATATCCAGCATTCAAATCGATTCAAGTAGATAGGATATAAGATCTGCAATGCTGAAAATCAGTATTGAGATCGATTCAAGCGGATTGAGAACCCGATGTTTCCAATACTTGCGACGGAGTCGCCGATATCACCGTCGCCACCGTCCGCTGCTGCGCCGGGCCATCGCACCTAGAGCATGTAATAATGCAGAGTAATATTTTTGCCGAGGTGGATGCCGCGAGCGGAGCAGCAGCGGGAGTCAGCAGGATATCAGAGTCAGGAAGAGGGAGGAGAGTCGGTATAGCAGGTTACGCCAAGAGTGGGCGCGGCGTGGCAGCACTTACTGGACGTTGGAATCGGGAGCAGAAGATCATGCGGCAACGAGGCGGGCTCGCGCGGGAAGTGGGGAGAGAGAGACAGAGGATGCGTAGCGTCGGGAGAGTGAGAGAGAGAGGGATAGGGTTTTGCGCACGGCACGCTCGTGTAGGCAGAGTTGCAGTGGAATGAGAGAGACGGAGCCGGTTATGTGAGGGAGATCATGCGAGTGAGAGAGACCGAGACAATTGGTAATATTAAATGCACGTGGCCTGACGTGATGGTGGAGTTGCTGTGAGATACGTGATTATTACGGGTAGTGCGCATGTCACACGGGTGGAGGCACGATTCAGTAACGTAGGTAAAATGCGGGGCTCTCGAGTGGAGTGTCGGCGCGGGATTTATATGAAATTCCAGCATCATGATTCAGTGTCTTTCGTATCTCGCGGGTTAATTTCCCGGAAATTAGTTTGATTAATGAGGGCTCTGTGATCGCGTCGGGTGATCGAGGAAGAAGAAGAAGACGAGGGAAGTCGGCCATTCTTGGAAGTGACTCGGTGCAGTGCGGATCAGTTAGTCTTCGCGATTTCCAGGAACCATCTTATATTCCATTTTTTCCCGACGAATCCCATTAATATTACAAGGAGATCCAGGAAATACAAGGAAAATAGCATGGACGGAATAAACGGGGGAAGTTGGTTAGTGATTGACGGTGAGTGCGACTGCCTTGTTCTTTGAAATACTCTCTCTCTCTCTCTGTCCCCGATCCACCATCTTTTTCCCGTCGACAAAGACATAGACTGAGACATCTCGCCCTTGATTGGGCTCGAGATCTGCTAGGGTGACTCTCCAGGAATCCGCGCGACCCGGTGAGCCATCAAAATTGGGAAATTGAGTGCGCGTGTGGAACTCTGATCATATTAGTGAAAAAGGTTTACGGAAGCCAATATGGCTCCAGTGGCCCACGAGGCATAGTGAATAATTGGACATTTTATAGATGCTTGATGCGAACTTTCTATACCTCTTCGGTTGTAATTCATTGGTCGCGGTTCTGAGGGCTGTAACAATATATGTCAGTATAGTTCGAAATGAACTTCCTGGTCGTTATTATTTCATGAGAGTCAATATTCGTTCCCTCCCTCTTTCCCAGCAGCCCGGTAGAAGCGCAGGTAAGATTCCAGGCATTCGTTCCCTCAATTTGGCAGGGGAATTTGGATCTTCGGCGAAAAATAAATTAGTTGGACGTCGAGTCAAATCTCACGTTACAAATGGCGATCCTGCCAGGATCCAATCAGTGCGGAATCTTGCTTGCGCGGGAGTGCTGAGCGGGAACGAGGTGGTGAGGGGGGATCAGAGACTCAGACGGAGCCGCAGACATAGACGAAGCCGGCGCTGGGGGTGATATGAGTATAGGGGCGAGATGGTACACTCGCATTTCAGGCTCCTGATACGGTACACGTTGCTCACCGGGTCCGGACCTTAATAGCGGACTCCAATAATCCTGATATGCCCCAAATGACCTCGTTGAATGGAGATTGATGAATTTGGATGAGTGGAATGAGTATTGAGTGTTGTGAAATAATTTTGATGCATTTCGATGGATTTTTTTTGTAGTGGAGCTATGATAGCACGAGGTAAATGTTGATTTTTCAGCGTGGGGTAGTGGAGCTTAGGCGACTCGAAGGAAATCTGTTTTTTTTAGTTTCATTTGTTTTTTTAATTCGGTCATGATAAGAGTGAATGAAGTAGTTGGTGTAGACGGGTGGTGGAAGTTAAGGCAAATTTTTTTTTCGCCCGGAATTTTTTTTTCTCGTTGTTTTATGGTCTTTTGTAACTTATGCATGCCTGAGTAGGAAAAGGGTGGTGTGAGTGACATTATAGGATTCAATCCTCATGGTTCACGTGTCGGCGCAGTGCTGGAGAAGCTGTGGCACCGAACTCAAGAGCTATCCTCCCGATTTGAGATCCTTCCGTCCCATCGACCTGACCCTGGTTTACTGAATAAATCCAAACATCCATCTAGTGATTTTGACACTGTACCTCTGGTGTTGTCGGGTGGGATAAGGATTAGTTCGTGGCTAACGGGGAGGTTAGAATCGAGGGATTTTGTTGGGTAGTGTGGATTTTGAGGTTAGGTGAGACGGTGACGTGGACTAAGACAGCGTCGAGGTCGGATCTCAGTGAACTGTATGAGCCGATGGTGGCTATACATACACCGAGAGTCCGAGAGATCCTCCGCTCATGGGGTTATGGGTCTCAAGTTTAGGCATAGAAGGGGGCGATTAACAGAAGAAGAGCAACATTTAGTAGACCTGGTTAATGGAGACCGGGCACGTAGGAAAATAGCTAGGCTAATAGTCGCATTGCCACCAGAGCAATTGGCAGATGAATTAGATAGGTTAGGGTGTAATCCAGCAGGGAGTAACGCAGAGTGCAGGAGTAGGCTGATTCGTTTTGAGATTCGACGAATAGAACCAGGAGTGCAGGTCAGGTGGGATCCTATGACGGATGAAAAACCTCTAGAAAGCGTACCGCGTGAAAGAAGAACGAACAGTGTGGCAGATCTGATATCATTTGAGAACGAACTGCCAGAAGAGTTAGATAAAACGATGGGGAAATCATCAGAGGAAGATTCCTCGAGTCAGGAGAATGACGGGACACGCACTGGGGGGACCACAGGTATAGCCGACGGAGACGGTCAGAAGGGTGCTGACCAGAGTGGGAACAACCAGAATAAAAACACGAGTACACCGGGACCCAGTGGGGGCCTACAGCCCTCCTCTCTCGTCATGGATTCAGGAGTGAGTGGAGTGCAGACTAGGACCCCCGCATCGGTGTCGAATTCACAGTCAAGGCCAGTGACATCTGGAGAAATGGGGTATTATTTACCCCAAGGTTACGTACCAGTGTCATGGGAGATGATGAGAGTGATGAAGCAGAACATGGCCATATGGGCAACCATGGTGGCTACTGTAGACGAAAACGCCGGGGGATTCGCAATGCCACAGTCACAAGCAAACGCGAGACCAGGATTAACCACGATCCACGAGGACGATGATGCTGATGATAGCGCGTCCGGGTCGAACAGTGATGCAGTGGTAGAGAAGTGGAGAATTGAGACTAGTAGAACCCAGGACAAAGCGGTGCAAACTAGTTCGGAGACGGAGACGAGTACTACGAGTTCGAGAACGAGTCATCGGTCCTCTAAAAAGATTCGACAGTCGAGTAAAACGAGAGTCGATGCGGGCTCGAGGAGAGCACGAGAAAAACCTATCGGGGAGACGGGTCACAGGAACAAGAAAACTGCGGAGCGGCAAAGGGTGAAAAAGCGGCTGTCAATGAACGATGAGGGTGCCACCCAGCTAAACATTGTTGGGAAATCCGGGGTGAATTCAGGGGGGCAGATGAAGCAACCGACAAATAGTATAGCTGGTGACGGGGACAAGGGACGAGGTGGAAGAAAGAAGCGCGACAGCTCGTCATCGGAGCAATCTGATGGCTCGAGCAGTGAGCGCAGGCGGAGACGGAGACGGAGACGGGGGCGGGAGATCGAGAAGAGTAGTAGCGAGAGCACCAGTAGTTCAACGAGTAGCAGCGAAAGCAGCTCGGCCGAAAGTAGTACAAGCGAGCAAGATCAAGATAGGAGATCAAAGAAGAAGAAATCATACAAAAAGCAGAGTTCTGGGAACACGTTGAAATGCATAAAACTCCTGCAGAGTTGGAAACTGAGTTTCTCAGGGGTGAAAGAGGAGTGCCCAGAAGAATTTCTTTCCAGCTTGGAGGATTGCAAGGATCAGTTGAACATGTCAAATCGAGAGATGATGGGAGCTATTCCAGCAGTACTATCTGGAAAAGCTCGAATATGGTTTAGAACAAGGAAAAGCGAAATGACAAGCTGGAGGAAGTTTGCGAGAGCCTTCAGGTACCAGTATGTCGGAGAATGGGATGAAGAAGATTTGATGGACGAGTTGAGACAAAGAACTCAGGCAAAGGGGGAGAAGATATCACAATACCTCACATGTGTGAAGCAGATAGTGGATCTTTTCAGAGAAGCCCCAAGCCGTAGATGGGTGATGAACAAAGTCAGAAGGAATCTATTGCCAGAGTTGCGACAATACATTTCTGGTAAGACAATTACCCGATTAAGTGATATAGAGCATTATGGGCGAAAATGGGAGAAAGAAAGAGAGTTGGACGAGCGGTACATAGCGCCTCCTCCGAGAGAGAAAGCTCGGGTGAAGAGTGCAGCGTACGGTGGAGATAAATCATCCCAAAAACTGTTGCAGGCGGCAGCAATGGAAAGAGATTCGGAGGAGAAAAGGAAACCAGACGGAGACGGACTCGAGAAGTGTTCTCAGGATAGGAATAAGACGAAGGTTAGTCACAACCAAGAGACAGAGGGAGAAGCCGAGGCTGCGGCGTTGCAGCGGACTGGTACTCAGTCAGCTCCGTCTATACCTCAAGGAACACAAACTCAGCGCGCTACTCAAGCGAACCCCTATCAGACGATGACGCAGACGAATCCCGTTGAGCCGGCAGCACAATGTCATTGGCCTGGAATATGTCCGTTGATGTGTTCGCAGATGCCTTGGATGTGGCCAATGGACTTTAACGGCCTGCGTCAGAGATTTTCGGGAGGTCAACCGCGGAGGAATGGGTTCCAAAACAGGCAGCAACCAGGGAATGGGGTGCCGGGGCAAAATGGAGTACAGAATCAGGCCGGAAACACGTGTTATAATTGTGGAGCTGCGGGTCATTATTCGAGGGAATGTCCAGAGCGACAGTGCTATGTTTGTAATCAGGCCGGGCACGTGGCGAATGAATGCAATCAACGGGGGATCGCTTGTCAAGGTTGTGGGGCTAAGGGAGTAACAGTGCGTAACTGTCGTGTATGCAATTTTGGAAATAATAATCAGGGAAATGGGATGGGGAGAGCTTAAGGGAGCTGAAGTTCGGAACCAGTCAAGACGAAGACGTGATCGGCATGCCTCGACATGGCGACCATGTAGTAAGGATCTATATTATTATTAGTAGTATTAGTAGTAATAGTAGTAGTAGTAGTAGTAATGGTGAAGGGGAATGCATGAAATCGTAGGACGTAAGAAATAATGGATGATATGTGTGGATGTACATAATTAATTGCTGAATTAAAGGGCATGGGGATTGTTGGCATTCAGGAGACTTGGATTAAGGGTCCGAGGCAGAAGCGGATCGGTGGTGACAGTGGAGAGTTGAGAAGGCGGTCCACTCCCGTCGGGAGTAGCCCGGCTTGGTGGGGGGATATGCGACGGAGTCGCCGATATCACCGTCGCCACCGTCCGCTGCTGCGCCGGGCCATCGCACCTAGAGCATGTAATAATGCAGAGTAATATTTTTGCCGAGGTGGATGCCGCGAGCGGAGCAGCAGCGGGAGTCAGCAGAATATCAGAGTCAGGAAGAGGGAGGAGAGTCGGTATAGCAGGTTACGCCAAGAGTGGGCGCGGCGTGGCAGCACTTACTGGACGTTGGAATCGGGAGCAGAAGATCATGCGGCAACGAGGCGGGCTCGCGCGGGAAGTGGGGAGAGAGAGACAGAGGATGCGTAGCGTCGGGAGAGTGAGAGAGAGAGGGATAGGGTTTTGCGCACGGCACGCTCGTGTAGGCAGAGTTGCAGTGGAATGAGAGAGACGGAGCCGGTTATGTGAGGGAGATCATGCGAGTGAGAGAGACCGAGACAATTGGTAATATTAAATGCACGTGGCCTGACGTGATGGTGGAGTTGCTGTGAGATACGTGATTATTACGGGTAGTGCGCATGTCACACGGGTGGAGGCACGATTCAGTAACGTAGGTAAAATGCGGGGCTCTCGAGTGGAGTGTCGGCGCGGGATTTATATGAAATTCCAGCATCATGATTCAGTGTCTTTCGTATCTCGCGGGTTAATTTCCCGGAAATTAGTTTGATTAATGAGGGCTCTGTGATCGCGTCGGGTGATCGAGGAAGAAGAAGAAGACGAGGGAAGTCGGCCATTCTTGGAAGTGACTCGGTGCAGTGCGGATCAGTTAGTCTTCGCGATTTCCAGGAACCATCTTATATTCCATTTTTTCCCGACGAATCCCATTAATATTACAAGGAGATCCAGGAAATACAAGGAAAATAGCATGGACGGAATAAACGGGGGAAGTTGGTTAGTGATTGACGGTGAGTGCGACTGCCTTGTTCTTTGAAATACTCTCTCTCTCTCTGTCCCCGATCCACCATCTTTTTCCCGTCGACAAAGACATAGACTGAGACATCTCGCCCTTGATTGGGCTCGAGATCTGCTAGGGTGACTCTCCAGGAATCCGCGCGACCCGGTGAGCCATCAAAATTGGGAAATTGAGTGCGCGTGTGGAACTCTGATCATATTAGTGAAAAAGGTTTACGGAAGCCAATATGGCTCCAGTGGCCCACGAGGCATAGTGAATAATTAGACATTTTATAGATGCTTGATGCGAACTTTCTATACCTCTTCGGTTGTAATTTATTGGTCGCGGTTCTGAGGGCTGTAACAATATATGTCAGTATAGTTCGAAATGAACTTCCTGGTCGTTATTATTTCATGAGAGTCAATATTCGTTCCCTCCCTCTTTCCCAGCAGCCCGGTAGAAGCGCAGGTAAGATTCCAGGCATTCGTTCCCTCAATTTGGCAGGGGAATTTGGATCTTCGGCGAAAAATAAATTAGTTGGACGTCGAGTCAAATCTCACGTTACATACTGAAATACAGTACTGAAATCGATTGGGGCAGTTAGGATTTCAAGTCCTCAATACTGGAATCCAGCATCCAAATCGATTCAAGTAGATAGGATATAAGGTTCCTAATGCTTACTTCCAGTATTGAGATCGATTGAAGTGGATTGAGATAGCGGATCTACCTAATACTGAGAGACAGTACTCAAATCGATTCAGGTTATTAGAATATAAGGGCTAGAATACTCACAGTCAGTATTGAGATCGATTGAAGTGGGTTGAGATCTCGAAGTTCCCAATACTCGAAAACAGTACTGGATTCGACTGGGCAGATAGGATTTCAAGTCCCCAATACTGATATTCAGCATTCAAATCGATTCAGGACGATAAATAAACTCGTTAATGCTCATAGTCAGTATTGGAACCGATAGACGTAGTGTGAGTTACTGAACTTCCCATTCCTGAAAGTTAGTATTGGAATAGATTGAGGCCGATAGAATTCGAGTGGCTGACGCTAGGCGGCGTTTCGATGACCATCTCAGTTTGCATCCAAATATCATGGGATTGCTTGCTCGCAAGCGACGAACCATCTCTCCTGTTCCTATATAAGACTGATGAGTGACAGAACCTCCAAATAGCGTTTAGTTATGTAATGCGATGATATGTTAATGCGATCATGATTAAAATAAGTATTGAATTGTATTGAAACCGTACCTGTAATGTGAGTGATGTATATGTGAGACGTTGATTTGTAATAATGACTGAAAGTCAGTATTGAGGTCGATTGAGACGGATTGAGTTCTCGATGTTCCCAATACTGAAAATCAGTATTGGAATCGATTGAGGCAGATAGGATCCCGAATCTCCAATATTAATATCCAGCATTCAAATCGATCCGGATGAATAGGATGTAAGGTCTCCAATGACTCTAGTCAGTATTGAGGTCGATTGGGGCGGATTCAGATCTCGATGGTTCCAATACTGAACAACAGTATTGGGATCGATTGATGCGCATAGCATTTCTGATATCCAATACTGATTTACAGCATTCAAATCGATTCAGATGAATAGGATATAAGGTGTCCAATGATTCTAGTCAGTATTGAGTTCGATTGAGGTTCCAATGCAGAATAACAGTATTGGAATCGATTGAGGCGGATAGGATTTCGGATATCCAATACTGATTTCCAGCATTCAAATCGATTCAGATGAATAGGATATGAGGTGTCCAATGATTCTATTCAGTATTGAGTTCGATTGAGGTTCCAATACAGAATAACAGTATTGAAATCGATTGAGGCGGATTGGATTTCGGATATCCAATACTGATTTCCAGCATTCAAATCGATTCAGATGAACAGGATATAAGGTTTCCAATGATTCTAGTCAGTATTGAGTTCGATTGAGGTTCCAATGCAGAATAACAGTATTGGAATCGATTGAGGCGGATAGGATTTCGGATATCCAATACTGATTTCCAGCATTCAAATCGATTCAGATGAATAGGATATGAGGTGTCCAATGATTCTATTCAGTATTGAGTTCGATTGAGGTTCCAATGCAGAATAACAGTATTGGAATCGATTGAGGCGGATAGGATTTCGGATATCCAATACTGATTTCCAGCATTCAAATCGATTCAGATGAATAGGATATGAGGTGTCCAATGATTCTATTCAGTATTGAGTTCGATTGAGGTTCCAATACAGAATAACAGTATTGAAATCGATTGAGGCGGATTGGATTTCGGATATCCAATACTGATTTCCAGCATTCAAATCGATTCAGATGAATAGGATATAAGGTTTCCAATGATTCTAGTCAGTATTGAGTTCGATTGAGGTTCCAATGCAGAATAACAGTATTGGAATCGATTGAGGCGGATAGGATTTCGGATATCCAATACTGATTTCCAGCATTCAAATCGATTCAGATGAATAGGATATGAGGTGTCCAATGATTCTATTCAGTATTGAGTTCGATTGAGGTTCCAATGCAGAATAACAGTATTGGAATCGATTGAGGCGGATAGGATTTCGGATATCCAATACTGATTTCCAGCATTCAAATCGATTCAGATGAATAGGATATGAGGTCTCCAATGATTCTAGTCAGTATTGAGGTCGATTGGCAATCTCTCTCTCAATGCGTATAGTCGGCATTGGTAAAGATTGGTCAACACTGTTTGAATCCCGATCAACATCATTGATCGCGATTGAACTCCAATCTTCTCCAATCCTGGAAATCATGTTTCAAATTCATCATAAGTTTCTAGATTCAGATCGATTGAGTGTTTTTCTATCGAATCCAATCGAACTTTTGCAGCAGGGACGGAACAACTCTCAGGTTCACCTCTGACTTACAGATAAAATATCTGGAATCAAACGGAACTCATTCAATTTCAATCTGGGAAATTCAAAGAAAATTGAGAAGGATGAGCTTTCGACGAGGACAGGGGTTAGAATCCTTGTACACAAATATTTGAATTCACGATTCACGAATAGCACACGATGAGAATACCTAGCAGTCGTCTTCTTGAACCTCCCAAACGATAATCTAACTTTTTTAAGCGGAGGCTCCCCGCACGGAATTTTGTAAACAGCCTCATGACGTCCATCGGACACATGTTGTAGATCTCGGCAACCCTGATTCACAATATCAAAGTCTGGTATATCTAATTGCATCTCAATATTCACAGAAACTTCTGGGAGATTTTGTATAGTCTCCGGACTACTTTGAGTTTCTATGATTTGCTTGAGTTGATGGTAACAACTATGACAATATATTGATCCCCCAAAAGTTTTCACACGTCTTTTGTCGATAAAATGACGACCACATACACTACACTCAAACTTCATGATTTTTGCCGTAGAATCGATTCATCTAGAACCAACTCAACTTCGTTGACTCTTCTAATGAAGCTATTTCACACTGTTTTTTTGAGCTAAATATAATAATCATCCACGGTACGAGATGTTGCATCCAACATCTCAACAAAAACCGTTTAGATTATGACCTATTGCGAGGATTGGAGACTGATTATCAAGACACACTCATGACAGAGGCGGAGGTATCAGAATTCATAAAATCTCTTAAAGATCTAGCCGTGAAAGATTCGAAGAAGAAGCAAGGTACCTATTTCTCCATTCTGTAGTTATCTCTGCATTCTTGATAAATATTTTCAATGATAGCCCTGCAATCATTTATTCCTAAGGTCTTTTGGACTTCAATGATCATGATTTTACTGATCAAGATTTCATCGATCTGACTGGGATATCGAAGCGAGACTACAATCATCTCATTGAAACTTGTCAGAAGAGTAGTCTTTGGGACAAATATAGCGAGAAATTGTGTTTGAGGAAGTGCATTGCCATCTTGCTGATTAAACTGAGAGCTAACCTATCCCAAAATTTTCTGAGTACTCTATCTAAAGTGGATCAATCGACTGTATCGAGAATGATGAGAAAAGCTCGCGAGATCCTTATGGACATTTTCGTCCCTACGCATTTGGGTGAGGGAAACAGCGATTTTCTGTGTGATACTGATAACCAGTACGAACTCTCGAATTCCATTGAACTGATTCATTCAAAGGTTTCGTATCAAGTATTTGCATCAGACATGAATAACTGACGAATCTCTGTTCTTCAATAGGAACATCGCACATATCTCATGAAGACTTTGTGCGGAATCACACCAGACAATTCGCTCAGACGCTACTTGGTACAGAAAACGAAGCTATTCTCATAGCAGACGCTACATACTGTTTCATCCAGAAGAGCGGGAACTATGAATTTCAAAGGAAAACTTTTTCACTTCATAAAAATCGACCTCTAGTGAAACCGATGATAATTGTTAGTACAACGGGTTATATTTTGGCTGTATTCGGACCTTATTACGTCAATGGGAAAAACAATGATTCCAACATACTCGCGGAATTACTGGTGAGTCTTGTCACAGAATCTTCACGAGTAAAGTATTCCGTCCGAGATTGGTCAAGTCTTTCTATCCAACTGAGCACTGAGTGTGAATGAGTGACCGTTGATGAATATGTTTTTATATCGATCAGATTGCTCAACGATGTACAAATTAGTTTTTTTCTGGTTTCTGGTCAATCATGATAAAAAACTCATGCTAATGATCTGCGACGGTGGATCAAGCCAGGAGATTTTTTGATCGTTGATCGAGGATTCAGGGACGGGTTGGAGTTCTTCAGACTACTAGGACTAAACACCAGGATGCCACATTTTCTTGCTAAAAATAAGTCTCAGCACACCACTTCGGAATCGAATGAATCTCGAATCACCACTTCGATGAGGCATGTAAATTTTTGTTCCTTGGGTTGTGGACTGTATTTCCTAACACTTTATCATGTCGACTCACTCAGTCATCTAATTGCTCATGTGCTTGACTCATCTAATTGCTCTACCCGCCACAATCTGTGAGAGTCGTCCCCGTCTCACTAGATCTCACTGTGGAATCAGCGGAATTTTACTGGTTTAGCCACATGTCATAGATTTTTAGTGATATGAATGAGTTCTCACATATATTTCAACGTGATGGGAGCATCTGCCACTGATTGCAGTGGAGAGAGCATCCCGTTGAAAATACTGAAATGAACTATCTTGGATTCATCACATCAATGGATACGCTATTCTTTGCAGATGGGTGATTGAGGCTGTGATGGACTAATTAAGAAGTGGAAAGCCCTTGGTAGTGTTTTCCCCAATCAGGAAATACCCCATATCGGCGACTATGTAAGGATTGTGTGTGCATTGTGCAATGCATTTCGCTCTCCCCGAGTATTCGAAACATCCAAGGATACACTCCAAGCTGAGAAAATGCTCGAACGTTTGACCAAAATGAATGAATTGCATGACTTAGCAAAACAAAAAAACTTGCCAACCAAGAGAGTGATCTGGGAAGAGATAGTGGATACATCCTTGAGAGACTTCCCACGGCTGTCGATGAAAGATCTCCAAGATATTACTCTTGGTATATACCAGGTAACGGAAAGAATCCGTGTTCATACAGCAATTGACTCATTTTTCTTCAATTTATGACCATCCTCTAATGTATCAGTTAAAACAAGCCAGTTCGTACACCGATGAACATCTGAGTGATGATGGATTGTATGAGTTGTTCTTCTACAAAGAGGATGCGAAGCTACTCCGGGTCAGAATCGCCACACATCATCAAGAGTATATAGTTTGTGGGTCCAACAATATGATCAAGGAGATGAACCTATAAGGGATGGTATTGTCAGTGTAGAACTGGCGCCAGAACTGTTGGCTGTTGAGCACATGTTGCAGCTGTGCTGTGGTTTCTTGGATATCATCGATATGGAGACGATGGTAGAATTAAACCGAGACAGAGTTATCGGAATGCCATCACCGACGCATTCGATAATGATGAGGAAGAAGAACTGCTGGACGATGACCAACTATTTCAATCTTTCTCCGCCAATTCGAATGACGAAGATATAGCAGTGCCGATTCCGAATAAAAAAGCCTTTTGATGAGACTTGAATCCTGCATCAATCGAAGTTCAAACTATTATTAATCTCAGTGAACATGTCATAGAGTCAAAAAAGATGGAGCCTAGGCACATGTATCTCGATTCTAGAAGAACTCCATGGAGCAAAGACAGTTCCTTCATAACCAAAGTGTGTAAGGCTTCGCGTAATCGCACTGTCGATAGAGTTTTTCAACGCTCACCTAGTCGTAAATGGTGCCTAGGTATGTATGCTCTAAGACCCGAATGAAACAGAATGCACAAACTTAATTTGAATGACTTCTGGAGGGTTATGTTATCCGATAGTTCCATGCGTCTACTGTCCTTGTGATTACAGGTAGCACGTTGAATATGGGGATGATCATTGCTAGGGGTATCACATAATCATTGCCACTGCCTATTGCAACCCGTGACTCAATATATTAGTCATTCATGACATTTCGCATCCCCAAACACAAAACGGAGTGATGAACGGGGCCAAAACATCGTAACTGAGCGGGAAAAGTATCATTATTGCATTAAAAACGCAATAACTTGATATAGGTTAGCTCTACGGCAAAAATTTTTTGTTTCATTCGAAAGTATAGGAAAAAAAGCCATCTTTCAAGGCTGAAATATTAGGGGGGTTGCATTTGAATTTTTCGAGCTTTTGCGAGTTTAAAGTGCTCAAATCGTATTTTTGGCCCTTTCTTGCGTTATTAATCGAAGGGAAAGGGTTTTTTTGGAAAAATGACAAGAATGAAAAATGTGTATTTCTTCAAGATCTTCTGAAACTCTTTACTCATTTTTCCCTATATTGACGTTTCAAGGCCTAAAAATGCAGAAAATACCATTTTTTCACACTTTCTGATTGACTGAGGCTTTGTCAGTAATGTTGGGCTTATAAAATTAATGATTCTGTAAAGAAAAATTGAAAATAAACAACTTTCATTCTCAGCAATTTGTCGCTAAACCTCTCTGTTTCCGATTAAACCGCTATCTTAGCTCAAGAGTCACGAAAATTCTAGAAATAACACGATTTTTAACCCACTAGCCCATCGTTTCCCTTCACCAAAGTGTACAGAAAAGTTGTATCTTTTGACGGACAACAACATCCCATTAGAATTAGCCAGGGCGATGTACATAGTTCGAGCTGTGAACCAAAAATGGCGTTCCCAATGTATTTTAAATGGGGAGGTTATGCGCTACTACGGCTTTTGAAGTCAGTTTCGATGAAAATGGAGTACCGACCCATTTTTAGACCCAAAAAGCCTATCTTTTCCAGGACTTTTGGGGCCAAAACTTTTGGAGCAGATTTCGGCCTATACGCATAAGGTCCTGTTTGGTCAAAAGGGTCCCCTCCCATTAGAAATACTTAGTTGGTGAAGGAATGTCGTCTCGGTCAGTGTATACGCTGAGTTGATCCCTTCGTAATACGGAGGCTCGCCAAATCAGGTACGGTTCGTCTGAGATTACAGGACGAAATCCTTCCCTTCTCATGGATTCGCGAGTTCGAGATGGTAATTGCCGGTAAACTCGGTAAAATCGCAGGATTCTAATGAGCACTAGCACTCTTCTTGGATACGTGAATTCCGTGACTGGCGACCGATCAAGCAGAGCTGAACTTGGTGCCGATAAAGTTTGGTGATCGAGATAGAAACAATCAGTGCCTTCCTGTTCTAGGCAGCAATAGGTGTAAATATTGTTTTTGATGGTGGAAGCAGCTCTTTCCAAGTTTTTCTCGGTAGTGTTATCGTATTTTCGCCCCAAAAAGGTATCTGGAGCAATCTTGCCGTCCCTAGATTTTAAGCAGTAGACGCGTTCTCCGCAAAGATCGAGGTGAAAATGATCTCCGGTGCTTATCAAGGGGTGATAGTAGTAAACGATGGGGTTGTTCCCATAAATCAAGGTCAATGCTTGTACTAATTTCATGGCCGATTGAAAATGATGTTCAATTATTCTTTCTTCGGGGACGTCGGGGACGACGGTAATCGTCGAGAGTCCGTTAAATTGAGCCATGAATCCGGTGAAATTAGAGCGAGAGAGGGGATACGAGGGTTCCCCTTGTATCATGAAAAAAAATTGAACGAACACCCGTCCGTTTCACACTCTGTCGACGCAGATTGATTCCTTTGAGTCACTAAACTCTTCTTCGGCCGGGTAACGACGACAGTCCTGTATTGCGTAGTAAGTTAATCCTATCTGTTCATAAGCTGTGGAGTCGTGTGGAAAAAATTTTTTGTCCAGGTATTTTCTTTTCGAGCCCTGAATGAAATCTTTATTATCTTTCTGTGTTCCCTATTACAATCCCGACAACAATGGGGGTCACAATTAAACGCGAGGGTGACTCGGAGTCGCCAACGAAGGACCAAATGATCAATACCTGGGTATTTCAATCTAGTTATGTGTCTGTTATCGGCATAAGGTACGCTTCGGGGCCCTCCTTTTGAAAATTGGAACCGCAAGGTGTAATACCCGCGCTTAGGCATGAATGGGCGGCAGATTATAGGTTTCTTCCACTCCTTGAGTCGGTGATTCTCCTAGCTGCATTGATTCGTATGGAGAAGGTATCAGGAAATGTTTCACCAATTGGAGTCTCCCAAAAGCGATATATCTTCCCCTTGTGGCTAATGGTTCTTCGTCGAGTCTTCTCTAAAGTATCAGCTTTTCGTTTGATAAATTCCTTTTGAGGGTACAATCTATGATTTTGGATTGACTTCGTCGCAAGGTGGTTATCCAGTCGTCTCGATTTCTGCGGTACGAAAGCAGACATATCCTACCAGAAAAATAACGCTTGTTCCTCATAACGCAGAACAATTCTCTGGCCTGTTGATAGTACAAGTCTATCAATCTAGCTAAAGCCTGATATTGAAGAAGTGGAGGATTTTCCAACCGAATTCCATCACTTATGGGTCGTTCTCCGTAATGCCATTCCATGGGTCTTTCTACTGATTAAAACAATTGATCCGAGGGTTTCCAACCTTCACTAGCTTACTTGGCAATTTGGTCTGGGGAGTTTCTAAACCTATTGAGATAAAGGGAACAGCGGTAGACAACGATGGCTACTATCCAAAAACGTGGGGAACTTGGGTGACCTGGAATTTGGGACTGGACTATTCCGGGAAGGTTCTATTGCACTCGGCGAGGCAAGACTCGCAATTGATTGCTGGTTCGATAAACAAACACGGGGTTCCACAACTATTGCAATATATCGGTATTTCACCCACTGCGAAGGAGTGGTGATTTGTTACAACCTCAATTTCTGACTCTGGCTCTATTGCGTCGCTCGATTAACAGTTGTCACACAAATCCGTGCCAATCTGTCCTGTTCGGATCGTGTAATGAATTGGGACGTTTCTGTTTTGACGGGCGCACGAGAATAGCGGTTGGTCTGCGGTGTTCCGCGAGTCTGCTCGGATACTTCAATACATTCTTCACACTCATCTGCGTGTCTTTTAATTGTACTAGCTACTTCGCACGCGTCACAATGCGTTTGCTCTCCCGCATAAACGAAGTCGTGATAATTGGTAACCTCTCTGGCTATTTGGTAGTCCACTGGGTTGCTTCTCAATCGATCGTCAAAGCACGAGCCGCAGAAGATCAGATCACTTCCCCTATACTGCTCGACTTGATATTGAATTAAAATTTCGGGGTTCTGTCGTATACAACGTTCGCACTCGTCGAATGTCGTTTCGACAGGAGTGGGCGACACTCTTGGCCCACGCATTTGTAGACCCAGTACGACCAGAGAAAGTTGCCCCACGATATCTAACCTCCTTAGATTGATTCTGCAGGTTCCTCTTATAATATTCTACGCGCCGTTTGGATTCAGAATTTCCTGACATCCGTGTCGGGGACCGAGGTGACTGAGGGTTAGCGCTCTGATGAAGAATCTCTTCGATTGAAAATTAGTCTCTCAGTCTAGACAAACTTTCCGTCTGTAATTTGTCAGCGGTGATAACCCTAGCGTACCAAATCTCAGCCCGAATGTTGTCCTCGTCAGTTTGAAGTACGAACTCGGTTCCACTCTCAAAGGTTTCGAACCGACGGATATAAGTGGCGGCCGCAAAGGGCTGGCAGACCGGGTATGGTTGTAAGAAAGGGCACCGTGGTATCACTAGTGCGTGGGTTCCGAAGAGGGTAAAGTCGTCGATGAAAAATCCGAAATTATCTTCTCTCAGGAAATGACGGAGAAGTCCTCTTTGAAGTTCGATAAATCGACTGAAATATTCGTGGTCAATGGTATGACATAACCTAGCGGTGTTACTACTGACTACCTTTCGTTCTACAAACTCGATGAATTCTAACCATTGATTTTCAGAATATATATGACTGAGTGGTCCGGTTAGATTCTGATGGACGTATAGGTACACACGGTACTTCAGTGATGACTGATTTTGCAGAGTTAAAAGTAGTCTGGTTGCATCTAAGTAATGTTTATCCAGAACGCTGTCAATCGGGTTATCGGCTAAAACGATCCGAGGTAGTGATGGGATCATTGGTGTTGTGGGGGGACCTTAATTCCAAGGAATAGCGGGCAATCCCCAGGCATCCAATGGTGGAATGTTGATGACTTCCCCGTACTCTAGCTTGATTTGACGCGGCTCGCTCGACAGTTTGATTTCTCTAAGGATGCTATTAGTGAGATGAAGTTTATTGACGTTCCCTAAATCCTCAAACCACAGCCAGGCGGTTCGACGTTGCTCAAAATGTGGAGAGTCCAGGGCATGTAATTTCTCCTCGTTCAAGTATATCCCAGACAAATTGCACACTCCGTGCAACTAGGAAAGGCTGCCGAAGAGGAACCGGGTCTAGGAAAGGGCAAGGCCACTGACACGATGCGGGGCCACAGAAGATGGTTTCGTCGTCCACGTAATATCCGAAGACGTCCTTACTAAACCAATGTTTCAATACGGTATTGTGGACTTCGGCTAGTATCTCTTCTAATTCCTTCCTGACTTCGGGAAGGAGACCCGTTGCTAAACGTACTAGCATACGTCGATTTTCAAACTCGGCATATTGGTGTACGATGTCGTTACTAGCTATTCCCTTGGCTATCCCTATAATAGGTTTGCACACGAAGAAATGAGCACGGTGGTGTTTTTGGGAAACCTCCCTCGCTGCTAGATGCAGGTCGACCGCACAATAATATAAGGTGTCTAACGGGACGTCGGTCCTCCTGACGGGATATCCGAATGAGGTCGCCGTTGCGCTCTCCATACGTTGCCGCGCTGCTGAGAAGCTTTTCTCCTAAGAATGATTCTGGCCTTATCGTTGGCTAATCTTGCGGTTCTGATCCAGGCTTGGGCAGCTTGGATGTCGAAAGTACTTTTAAGACTCTGCGCGGAGCTCTGCCCTTCGGAAATCTTCCTTGCAACCTGAAGAAGTACTCGATTCGCGGCGAAGAGACGGTCTCGTGGGAATGGTCTCAAAAACGGGCACGAGGCGGTATGCGGCCCATTCAACGCGGAGATGGTGTCTTCATCTATATAGTAACCAAAGGGATCCTTTTTTATACACCCTGGAAGTACAAAGCTCTTCACTTCCAGGAAGCGTAGTGCAAAAACGAATGAAAAATCGGAAGGTAATCTAACCAGTGTGATAGGGGCTACTCGTCCGTATCCAAAATGCAAATATTCCCAGCGTCCAGCGTGTGGGGCATCTATTACGCAACGTTCGTAGGATTAAATTTCGTCTGGCAGGACGTATACGCGGAATGGAGATAGGCGATGATAATCTAGTTCCCTGTGTAGTAACAGTGCCAAATTTTAATGAAGGTCTAAGATTTTTTCGGCTATGGCGTGTGCCTTGTTGGGAATATCTACAATCTGCTCGCTCATATGGCTATGTCACACGGGTAGTCTGTGGTCAAAGGTACAAGAGGGCGCTGGCAGGCATTACAAGTTACGACGTCCCGTACTGAATAAAAGCAGCAATAAAAATTGAATACTTCTTTGAGGGTCTCAAATATTAACGTGTCCCCGTTCAACACACACACTCTCGACAGTATAACTTCCAACTGATTTTTCCCTTATAATATCCCCAGACGTACAAGCAACTCTCGCCGCACGAACAGGGTCTTCCAAATGACAATCGAGATAAACGACGTGCCATTCAGAGGCAGAATGTTATTCGGGTATAATTACGACAATTTTAAGTAGTTCGACGGGTTGTCTCGAAATCGACTTAGCGATAATTGAACGTTTATTGCAATTACTGCATGTTAAGGGCTGAGTTATGCATAAAGGTTTTTGGACCGAGTGAGTGAGTTGCCAGACTGGGTGCGGGTGTTTTTGTTCGAAACATTGGCGACAGAGTGTAGTGTCGGTATTAGCCTGTATTACGGACTGAGTGGCCTCTGAATATCTATTAGAGCATGAGACTTTTCTTCGATGCCAGCTCAATGTTATGAAGTTGTTGCAGAAAGGCGTGGTTGACATATAATGAATGAATAAAAAAAAAACTAAAAATCTAAACGTTGGTGGGGAAGTCGCAATTGTTGTCGGATGCGGCGGGCTGCTAAGAGCATGCCGTCATGTTTGGTCCTATTGATATACCTGTAAGCACACCAAAACGCTGGCGTCAGGAATCGGCTTGGTTCGCGAACTATCCTTGAATTCTCGGAATCGCCAGATTTCGAAAATTCCAAAAAATTTCGTCAATCGGTTTGAATATCAAGAGATGGAGGAGGTGGGTTCGTTTAGGTTTTGAGGAACTCTCTAGGTTGTTCTATCTCGAGCGCTTCGAATTTTGTTGTTAATGCGGAAATCGTGACCTTTTGTTCGCTCATCGTTTCTCGTAATTTTAAATATTTTGGCAATATTTCTTATTGGACTGATTCTAAAGTAGCAAGACTCTGTTCTAAATGGCGAATCTTCCCTAGGGCTTTTTATGTCTAAATTCTAGTAGAGTACAGTATTCGGTAATCAAGTCATGATGTTCGTCTATGGCGGTTAATCTTTCTCCTATCTCTTCGCGGTAGTCCTCACAGAATGTGGGTAGAATGACTCGACGACGGAGTGACATTTCGATGCCGTCACTTTTATAGGTTCAGTTTGGAGAGTTTTTGACACAAATATTCCAAAATGTCGTCGTAATTGTCAATTAATTGTCTACAGTTTGATTCAATTTCTTCTAAAAATCTTATTTCTCGGTGAAAATTTCGGACCTTTTTCTGAAGATCGTTAACCTCGTTTTCAATGGTCCGGGGAGAAATCAACAACTCTACAATTTGGGGTCGATAAAATAGTCGGTTTCTTGATTTCAATACGGATCCAGCTCTCCAAACTGTTCGATTGATTCCGTCGATCGATTGTATGACTATTTTATTAGTGGGAGGGTACATTTCGAAAGAACGTCTATATGACCAAGATAATGTTCAATTGGATTTTATTTGATTCTGGTAAATGAGTGGCTCGTGACAAATGTTTTTATCAATTTTCGAGATGGAGGAAATTACAATCATTTTTATGATGGTACAAATGAACTTAATTAACTCTTGTCCAATCTTGAAGTATGAACTTCCGGAATATTTGTTCATCGCCGTTGATTTGAATTCCATTCATAAGTTCGTTTCAACGTCTTTTATCATGCATGTGTGGAATTTTTAGTGAAAGAAATATTTTGTGCATACATTCACGACACTTTTCTTCGACTTCGCACTCGGTACAATCGGGTTGTCTTTCAGGACTCTCGTCTCTGAGGGGTTTATTTGGTCGCTTTGGTCGCCAAATTCCCATATCGATCAGTTTTTCAACATGGTACAAAGCTTGCGCTTTCTTAATAAGCCGTTGCATCTTTCCGGGCCTCTTATTTTTGCGCCAAATTCTTGGGCTCTTTGGTTGGTGTTCGGGAAGTTCTACCCCGTATTGTACGGCTAGTCGACGGTCTGCTTGTCTCTGTTTTCGGTTAAACGCTTGCTTGCCCACTGTAACATTCCAAGGGAGTTTTCGTTTGTCAGCTTCAGAATGTTGTGAAAAATTGGTACTTAACGAAGCATAGATCTATTCCGATGACTACAGAAGCCGCCCGAGCAATGAAACAGTACGGAAGGAATGGAAATAAGAAGCGAGCAAAAGGTCAGATTTGCTGTCCAACCGCGACTCAACAAACTTTGTAGTAACCAGATTATTCATAGTCACGAGACAAGACCTCAAGAACGTATCATCCAGCGGGTAGTTAAAGTAGTCGATCGTTGCAATTAATTGCTCAAATGGCACAGCTTGCGGTGCCCTGGGAATCCTTTATTTCTCTCTACCATGTTTTGAAATAAAACCTAGGGGAAAGTTTTGAGGGTGGATGGCATCGGCTAGATATCTTGTTTTGTGACACAAAAAAATTGTTTCAGCGTTAATCGAGGCTCGGTTCTCACAAATAGCCCTTGTGCAAATTAGGAGTTGGCATTGATAATCCAGGTACAATTGAGACGTATCGTGGGAAAATCAAAAAGCGTCATTCGGATCACCGGTTTGGGTGCGGGTTCGAGTCCGTAAATCTCGATTGTGTAAATGTGAGTTTCGGTAAATACTTGCGGGGATAAATCTGGTGCAAATAGCGTCTAGTCATCCATCATTGAAGGACAATTGAGACATGAGGTTGAGAAACGAAAAACCGTTGAGTTGGATCTCAAAGGACCCCGCTCCGAGAGATAGGATTTTGGCTTTTGGTGAATTTTGTCGGGGAAGAAATATGTTGTCAAGTACAAAATTCTGAACAAAAAGTTCAATGGGCTCGAAGACGGAAAATGGCTGGTTTTTTCAGTATAAATCAAATAAATACCAATAAATGGGAGGTTATGAGGTTATCTAGAACAACAACAAAGGCTTGTCTGCAGCGTTTGAATTTGAATTGAAAATGTACAATTTGAGTGTGATGTAGCTAAAAGGTCATCACTTTGGTAATTGAAACATTTTATCTGAAACCTTCGATGCTAAAAGCAAATAAATGCATGCAAAAAAAAGTGATAATGCGCGATTGACAAAGAAATCACAACGGCTTGTATTCTCAACAATTATATTTCATTTTAATCAATGTAGCAGCTAACGCTGCGGAGCTGGATCATAAGGCTGTGCTGACTCGATGCAACAACTACTTGATCTTGAGAGCCTAGGTATGGGGCGGTAGCGGCTTTTTGACATCAACATCATCGCATAACAGGAGGCTCGCGCTTTGAATAGTTGATAAAAGGTGTCCGATAGTGCATTGCTGCAACCAAATTATATGGGATGAATCAAAATTAATCTTGGATCGCGTGAGGCTAGTGTCTGCCAAATATTTCGAGGATATGGAGATCGAATCTCATATTGCCGTATCTCGAGATCATATCGCGTAGGAGGCTGCGGGGTCGAGAGCAAGCGACTATCAAAATCGAGCTCGAAAAGTTGAGTGGAGGGTGTTTTTGAGGTATTCCAAGGTCGCTGAACACGAATATGACATTGCCTTGCCTCCTAATCGTGTTGCGTGGGCGGCTGCGGGGGCGGAGGCGCGAATTGACCGAGATCGAAGCTCGAGACTTGAGTAAGGGTGTTTTTGGGGTATTTTGGGGTCGCTAAGCGCGAATTTGAGATCGTCCAGCCTCCAAGTCATGTTGCGTGGGCGGTTGGGGGGGGGGGTCGAGTAGAGGCACAAATTGACCAAGATTGGAGTCTGACAGTTGAGTAGGGGTTGTTTTTGGAGTATTTTGGCATCGCTAAGCACGTATTTGAGATTACACAGCTCTCGAATCGTGTTGAATGGGTGGCTGCTAGAGCAAGGACGCGTGTTGAACTAGATAAAACTGGGAGAGCCGGCGGGGGGGGGGGGGGTCCTTGATATCTCGAGATCACTGGACACAAATCTCAGATCACCCAGCCTCAGAACCGTATTGGGTGGGCGGCTGTGATGGTGGATTCGATGTAGTTTCCTGACAATGATCATTTCCTGAGATAGAATCTGACCAGGATTGTAAGCCGAATTAAGGCATCGGGACCAGACTACGAGCATACGCCAAGTATCTTCATTGACCGAGGGGTCGAGCGATATCCTGTTGATCGGAATTCCGATTCACTAGGTATGTATTCACAATTTTCGATCACGGAATAGGCCCCGAATAGTTTCAGGCGTGAATCTGCGAGAGTGGTGACTGCAAGGAGATTCGAGAGCTGAATCTCTATTCTGGCCAATTTTCCAGGCGGAGTCTCATCTCATCACGCGCAAAGCATGACCACTTCACAACGACCATGACCAGAGCGTGATGTGATAGCAGCGGGATTGGGTAATGACTTAGGGAGTGTGATACTGAAATCTCAGCTCTGTAACCGGAAATCTTAAAAAGCAGTCGATTCTCATATATTGACGGGCGTAAATCACGCATACCACGAGACTAAGCCAACTGTGTTTGTGGGATGGAGCACCGTGCAATATCCTAGGGATTCGAACCCTGATCCTCTAGCTATGTGATCATAATCCTCAATGACGGAATGGACTACAAATCGTTGTGGGCGAGAATCTACGAGAGGGTGATGACTGCAAGAAGATTCAAGCGTTAGATCTCTATTTTGACTGTTTTCACAAGCGAAATCTGATCTCATGTACTAAGAAGCATGGTGACGATACAACCACCCAGAACTATTACATGATCCAATAGCGTAGGAATCAGGAGATATCCCAGGACGTGCGATTATGAAATCTTAACTCTGTGATCATAAATCTCGAGGAGGAGCCTATTCTCATAGATTTACGGGCGTGAATCTACTTCTCGATGGTAATGGTTAGGAGATTTGGATTTTTTCTTGCTGAATCTGGACATCCCCACGGGTTAAATCTGATCCCAAGTAGTGGGATGACTTACGTTATTTGGTCAACGTACCACGAACCTAAGCATAGTATGTTCAGTGGCCGAAAATTCGAGCAATATTCTGGGCACGGGAACTACGATCCTCTAGCTATGTGATCACAATTATTGATAACGGAATGGATCGGGAGATAACCTCGGACGTCCGATTCTGAAATCCTAGCTATGTGGTCGAAAATCTCGAGAAGGATTCGATTCGATTACATGAGCGGACGTGAATCTACTACTCGATACTGACGGGTAGGAGATTCGAGTGTTCCTTTGCTGAATCTGGACATCCCCTTGGATGAATTCTGATCCCAAGTCGTGTGAAGACTCATATTAAATTCACCTGATTATGCTAGTTCGGAGCGCTTGGAGCGCTCCTACCCCCGAACCTCTCTTTTCAAACGCAATGAGTAAGACAGAGAGACAGAGAGAGAGAGAGAGAGAGAGAGAGAGAGAGAGAGAGAGATTGATTGATTGATTGATGCCCGTTTATTCGTCCGAAGACAAAAAAGAAAATAATCAGTTACATATGGTAATATATATCACAGATCAATAGTGCACATTAATAAAAATGATGAAGTCATTTGGTCAAGGACAAATCTTAAGTATATCACAATTTGTGACTAGTCAGGTAGCACTTAGGAGATTCACAAACTTCATAGAATGATATAAGAATATAAAAATATAAAAAGAAATGGCAGGGCTCACAGTCATATTACAGAAAAGTTCAGTCGATTGACGAAGGGTCACACGTATACTTATAATTTTATTCTAGATGAACGAATCAAGCAACGAGTCAGCCCAAGCCTTTCAAAGTTTAGAGATTGAAGTAATGCTTCTTCTCCACATCAATCCTCTGGGGAGACTGTGTGAGCAAAAAATCCTCCATAGCCTCTTTAAATAATGACATTTTCCCCAGCTGCCGAAAGCCCGGAGGGAGAAAGTTCCACAAATGAGCACATTGAACCTGGAAAGATCTTCTTCCATATTCAAGTCTCATATTGGGAACTTTGAGTACCCGCTCTTCTGCATCACCGCGTGCGGGGCGTTCAGATTGGTACCTGGTGAACATCGCAGCTAGGTAGCCAGGCTCTCCTAAATGCATGATCTTGTGCATTAACAGAGCTGCGAAGTACATTCTCCGCGAATCAGTACGTAACCAACCCAAACGCTCCCTAAACGGGTTGATGTGCTCGTCTCTCCTAAGATCAAAAATGTACCTCACACATGAATTGCTCAGTCGCTGTATCCGTTGCCGCTGTTCGTCCGTGGCGTCGAGGTAGACGACTGTGCAATAATCTAAATGCGGTTGAACTAATGACTCGACTAGGCGAATTCGGAAAGGTCTGGTGATACACGCCCTAAAAAACCGCAATCCGTATAGGGCTCTATTCACTTTCTTAGTTACTTGGTCGATGTGCGGTTTCCACGTCAGTTCACTATCAAGTGTAACACCAAGACTCACGACCGTGTCGCTGAACGGAATGAACTTTCCTTCCTGTATCTCAACTCCTGGCAAGTCCATTCTCTTCAGGTCTTTGATATTCCTCTCAGAGCTGAAGAAGATTGCCTTGGTCTTGCCAGCGTTGAGACGCAGGCCGGAACTTTTGGCCCATTCAGCAATTAGTCGTCCTACTTCCCCCAGCCGAGTGATGCCTTCCTTGATCTTAGTTTTCTCGACTTGGAGATAAATTTGAAGATCATCCGCATAGAATAGATGATATACCGACTTTCCATCTAGCAAACCAGGTAAGTCATTAACATATAAGCTGAAGAGTAAAGGCCCGAGAACGGATCCCTGTGGAACACCCAGATTGGTTTCGAGCCAATCAGAACTACCGGATTTTGAAGTGACTATTTGGGTGTGGCCTTGTAAGTATGATTTTATCCACAGGAGTGCCGACCTTGAGAATCCAAGGTTTTGGAGCTTCCTCAACAGCTTTGACGGTGTTATTGTGTCAAAGGCTTTGCTAAAGTCGAATAGTAGGAGTAAGGTGACCTTCTTCCTATCAATGCCTACTCTGATGTCATCCGTCAACTTTAGTAAAGCTGTCTGGGTGCTATGGTATTGCCTGAAACCAGTCTGGAAGCGATCAAGAAGTTTCTCTACTTTTAAATACTCCGTGATTTGGTCATGTGCAATTTTTTCCAGAACCTTGGAAAGGAAGCACAGCAGCGCTATGGGACGAAAGTCCGAGACCGTTGATGGAGCTGCAGTCTTCTTCAATGCAATCAGCTGCGCTTGCTTCCAAGCCTCGGGAAAAACGCTATGAGCGAAAGAGGAATTGAATATATGTACAATAAGATCACCAATTGCCGGAAGAGCCTTCGCGATCACACTCTGAGGGATCCCATCCACCCCGCGGGCCTGCGAGGAGAAATGTTTAATAGCAAGGACTACATCATTGAAATTTGTGGGCTTAAATTTAAACCCCTCCTCCGGTGCAGAGTTAATATCGTCCATTGCTTCATTGATATTTTCGTGAGGCGAAACAGAGACTCCCGCAAAGTGAGCGTTCAACTCATCCGGTGTGAAACCGTGAAGTTCTTCCTCTTTGCTCTTGGGCAAGAGGCCGAGATTGCGCATCTCCTTCCAAATATTCTTGTTCTGATCAAGAGCGTCTGAAAGATGGTTTTGAAGGAAGGAATTACGCTCTTGCTCAATGCGCAGATCGACCTCTTCGCTAAGCCGAAAGTACTCATTTTGAAGCTCAGGACACTTGCACTGGTTGCGTTGCATACGCTCCCAACGCCTGCGGGTCGCGTCTCGCTTCTTCATGAGCACCCTCAGCTCAGGACCAATCCAAGGAGCATCATTTTTACGCGGGTTTATAGTTTTTTCCGGTGCTAATTCATCTAAAACGATCATTAAATTTACATTCAAGCATTGAATTGCGTCTTCCAAACTCGTTTCGGCATTTTCAAGAGCTGTCCAGTCACAGCGGAGCAGACGGTCATTCAATATCTCCGGGGTGATGTTACGAAAATCCCTATACTTGAAGGAATTTTTTGGCGGAGTAGGGGTGAAGACGTTGATGGTGACGTCAATGACCGAGTGCCCACCGAAACTGGGCAGGTGTCTGTTGTGAAAGTCAGTAATGGTGTCGTTGTCATCTACGTAGATGTGATCAATCCATGTATGAGATACATTGGGGTTGTGTTGATGAGTCGGGCCGTGCTGCACTATCTGCAAGGCTAGTTCTTCTGCCAGTGCAGTCAGTGTCTTGGTGTCGGGATGAGCAGTATCCAACAAGTCAGCGTTCAGATCACCCATAATGATTTTGTGACTGTAATCACCACACAGCCGGCGTAACGAGCCAAACAGCCCATCATCCTTCTGCATGGCAATTTTAGGGGGTCTATAGATTACCGCGACTAATATTGGGGGTGAGCTGCCTTGCTGCACGCTACAAAAGAGGAATTCGGGCACGCCAGGTTTCCCCGGCCCAAAAGTATTCGACGAAACCAACTTCTCAATTTTGAAGTCATTGCGCACATACAAGGCAACTCCTCCACCTTCTCTGTTGCGATCTTGTCGCAACAACGAAAAACCTGGAATTTGAACGAGACTGTCATCCACATACTCATCTAGCTTCGACTCGGCCACCCCAAATAGATGATAGGAGGGATCGTTAGCGACGAGCAAGCGTAGATGCTCAATCTTATCTGTCAGGGAGTTAAGGTTGATAAAACCCGCTTTTAAAGAATTTCCCCTCCCTCGTCGCTCTTCAGCAGCCGTATCCAGTCAGGGAGTCCTTGCTAATTCTGTTGCCGGAACTTTATTTTGCTCCGGAACGATAGTGCAGCTCTGGGTGTTATTAGAGGACGCACAGGTGCGTTCCGGACCACTTCGACAGGTCGTTTGAATGACCTGCAGATCAGCAAGGGATTCGCACGTATGCGCTCGCTCACCATTTTTCCGTCTAACCCAGAAACGCCCATCTCTGTGCCAGACGTATTTAAGACCCAAACCGCGTGCAACCGACCTTAAACGTATAAATTCTTTGTATTTTTCACGGTGGAGCATCTCATTTATAAAGATTTTACGGTCTGGCACATGAGCTTTTGTATCTGGGTCGAGTAAGTCAGGCTGGATATTGTTGGCCGTGAAATAATTATTGGTGATTGAACGTTTAGCCCGAATCACTTTCCCGACTAGTCGGCTACTGGAGAGTTGGACTACACATGATGGTAAATTGCGCGTGATGGCAGCTGAGGCTCGGGAAAATAGAACCGAGTCACGATTACCTGTTGGAGTCTTCTCCCCAGACGCACGCCCCGGTTGCAGGACACGGACATCAGCAATGTCTGCCCTCTCCAATGAGGGGAGAATGGACTTGAGCACTGCATAAGAAATATCAGATATCTGTGCTGGTGAGGCCTTAGAATCTTCTTTTAATACACCATTAATAATCAGTTTACAGCGCTCAAGTCCGTCATTGCCCAGTCCCTGCCCTTGCTTCCGAACGTGTGAGTGGGGGGACTTGTCCATCCTAGGGGCAGTGTTAGGAATCGAGGATTGATGTGTCGAGAGAGAGAGAGAGAGAGAGAGAGATTCCAGAGTTCGGAGCGCTCCGACCAGCATATTCGAATAAACCTGTTATGTGTCACCATACCTCGCGACTAAGCCGAGTGTGTTTGGTGGTCCAAAGATCGAGCAATTTTCTAGGGATTGAAACTACGATCCTCTAGCTATGCGATCACAATTCCTGATATTGGAATGGACTACGAATCATTTCGGGTGCAGGATGACGAGTATCGTGCGTTGTTTCAATCAATCTAATTTGAATGATAGTAAGTTAGCCTCTCAACACGAAAGTTTTCTCTTGATCTCATTACGTTGAATCAGTAAGACGACTCTTGTGCAAATAGTGATTTGGTGTTTGAGGTCTAGGTACAATTCGAAAATAGTGTTGATGTGTTGAACACGTTCAGTTCGGATCCCAGTTTGGGGTAAGGGTGGGGCTCTACAAGTTCAATATGCCAGGTCTAGACTTTTCATAAAAAGAACTGTTAAATTTTTCGAATACTCGATCATGAAATGTGACCAGAAGTAGAATGGCCTGGTTATCAGGGCACTGAATCCTATTGGTGTTTTCACAAGTGGAGTTCACAAATTTGTTGCGATAGTGTGATCTGGGCTCTCGAAATTGAGAGCTACAACAGTCAACTTTCACGGCAACTGAAAACAGACACTATCAGTAGGGCAAGTAGTACTCTTTGCATGCAGACGTAGATGATGGCGAAACAATATACGAGGAGCCAAACAAAGCAAATGATTTCAACGAAGCGATCCATCCTCGGAGTTTTGTTTTGACTCGGTTGATTGGCAACAATTGGAACTCACGGGCCACATCAAAACAATGTGCAATGTTATGCTAGTTTGACTCCAATAGGTTCATCATAGAACGACTGAGCTCGTTTCTCTTTTTTTTTGTTTGAGTGATGCTGTCTCAGTCTCGTGATCTGTTATAGACGTCCGCAACAAAAATTTGCTAGCTTGCGTAATGTTGAAAGCATGAAGTTGGTACATGCGTAACTAATGGATAAACAGATTATATAGGATATTAACAGCAATAACAGTCGCGTGTAATAATCCATTCTATACTCGTAATCTTGCAAAATCCCAGTTGGAGTTAAAGTGGCTCGGAATTGGGTCTCATAAATTTTATTTTGGCATTTTTCAAACGATCTGCGTTTAGATCTTTTGCGCAAATTGAGATTTTATATCAATAAAAAAAGTACAATTGAAACAAGTGATGCGAGGGTCAACAGCTTCCGAACCAGATTCAAGATCTAGCTTAGGGTCTGTCTCCAAAAGTTGGAAATTTTTGTGATCTGGGTTTCTTAGGGTCGAAAATAGAATTTTGTTTCTCCCAGCGGCCGAGAACGTACGTTATAGCGGAACCGGCGATATTCTCTGCACGCAATTGTGAAGAATGAATGAGCGATGGACAATAGTCTAAAAAAAACTTACAATTTCAATGTATCGATCTGTTCTCTGAAATTTATAGCGAACCTGAGCCGAAAGATGGATGAAATCAGGGATTGATATTCTATGATTCGTGATTCGGATGCTTACGCAAGTTTATGTGAAGGGTAAGATCTGATCAACACATAAGACACATATGTAGGCAAATTTGTGAGAGTTGGAAAGAGAAGAGAAAGAAAGAAAAAAAATCGATTTATTTGATTCGCGCGGTACCGAGGTTCTGCTTCCTTAAGCTCCTGAATATTTGTAGTACCAGGTTTGTAATCGTAGAATCTATGGCTGAACAATTCATGTAGAAATGTCGGTATAAGGTCAAATCTACCCGAGAAAATTTCTATTGTAAGTTCTCGAGTTTTGCGGTCGATATGAAAGACGGAATGTCAAGTCCATATATTTAAAAGCGTTCCATGAGATACTCAGTACTAAAAAGAAGACAAAGAAAAGGGGAATTATCTGCTTCAGAGCATGGGTTTCCGACCCTAACCAACCATTTAAACAGCTTACTCGAAGGTGGCTGGAAAAAATGTGAAAAGTCATGACTTCTAACATTCATTTTCACGGTCTAATTAAATACACCAATAATATGCATTGATAATTTTGAATACAGTTTCCAATTTTCCGAGAAAAATCATGGAAAAATAGCCACTTTTGGAGCGCTGTCACGTGCTCTAACGGAAACCAGCTGGTTGTATGTGAATGTAGGAATTGTATACACCGCAGACCAAACGAGATTTGCCCTTCGGTGAGACCCTGCGAGCCCTTTAGCAATAAAGAATGCCTAATTGTTTCATTGCCCGAAATCCCAGATCACCAAATGTGTACATCAGTCCCAAACAGCGGAATTCTCTCTGCGAGCGCGCAATTCTTTGAGGGCACCGGCAAAGCTCAAGAAAGTTCGTCTGCTACGTTGGACTGCTTGTTACATGCTTGTTATATTTACGCGGATGTCATCCTCAAGAGCCCGAGTTCTCGAGGATGGTTTGTGCTTTTGCAATGCTAGGACGTGAGCAATACGGCACGCGTACTCGACATTGAGTTTTGCCCCGTCGACGTGGGGGTCGTGGTGGCAACGAGAAAGTTGTGTTCCGCTGTTTGGGACTGATGTACACATTTGGTGATCTGGGATTTCGAGCAATGAAACAATTAGGCATTCTTTATTGCTAAAGGGCTCGCAGGGTCTCACCGAAGGGCAAATCTCGTTTGGTCTGCGGTGTATACAATTCCTACATTTACATACAACCAGCTGGTTTCCGTTAGAGCACGTAACAGCGCTCCAAAAGTGGCTATTTTTCCATGATTTTTCTCGGAAAATTGGAAACTGTATTCAAAATTATCAATGCATATTATTGATGTATTTAATTTGGCCGTGAAAATGAATGTTAGAAGTCATGACTTTTCACAGCTTTTCCAGCCAACTTCGAGCAAGTAGAAATGCCCATATACACGGTGGGCGGAGCTAACTTGAGGGGTGGGAGCTATTCCCCAGCCGGCGGACCCGTCTCTCTCCAACTCTCCGCGCCTTCGTCTCCGGAAGTCAGAGTGAAGACACAAAATGGCCGCTATAACGACCCGCGTGGCTCAGCATGGCCAAAACGTGCATGCGAAATTGGCACGGGGAGTTGGAGGAACACGGTTGCGACACGATGGGTCGGCGGATAAAAGGGACACACCGCGTCGCGAGCTGGGAAACAGGCCACCCGGTAGCCCTGGACACGACTCTCCGCCCGGGGGGGGGGGGGGGGGGTCACGATGAGGGCGGATGCACCCGGGGGAAAACGCAATACCACTCACCGCGGTCGACGTCGTCTGGACGCACCCTGATGATCGCGCTACTGCTGCGCTGTTGCTACTCTGCTGCTGGGCCACTTGACTGCGCTGCTGCAGCTCTCTCTCTCTCTCTCGAGCCCAGTCCGGGTCACCCTTCAAAGGCCGGGCACCCTGGGCGAGATGTGGTCGTGTGGGGTGGCCATGCGTCAGCACGCGCTGACAAGTCTGGGCACTGCACTAGGTTCACCCACACGCACACACACACACCAAAAGTCTGGTACACCCGCGGCGCGATCACACGACCCGTCCTGGGTCACTTGTCCTGGAGCACGGCGAAATTATAGGCGCGAAATACGGGGAGGTCTCACCAGGCTGGCAGCCATCCCAAGAATGCCGGCCGGCGATGCGCGGCGCGGCTTCCTCAAGCCCGCGCGAGCGCTGCGCCGCCCGGCTTGGTGGGCTGGACGGTGCTGCCACCACGCTGGTGGCGGGAGCCATCAGCCCATTTGAATCGTCGTCGTCGTCCTCTTCTCGTCACCTCGGGCACCTCAACAAAAAAGTGTGACACACGAAAAATCAGACCTTGATTACTTTGCCCGAGGTGACGACGAGAGCTTCTGTGGGACGAGCTGGAACGTGCTGCAACGTTCCACGTTGCATTACCCCCGGCTTCTCCCCCTCACCCTCCTGGGTGAGAAGAATTCGGAGTGGTCTCGTCTCGCCCACATCCACCCTCATCGTTACGTCGGCGGAATCATCATACATTGCTACATTGGTCAAAAATCAAAATCAAATCTATCAACTAACCTTAAGGGCTAAATTAACTCGAATTCTCAAATCAGAGGGGCAGGGTTCTCTAACTACTAGGATCTGGATTCGGGTACTTGGGAAAGAAGGATAACAAAGTTTCTCTTACCTGGCGGATTTTTTCGGCTCTATTGAGCCTGGCGGATTCTGTCGAAGAAGGCCGCATACATTTGTTCCTGAACTGACTGCGGCATGGTGACTGCTACGGCGACCAGCACCCGGAACTCTTCATGGTCCGCGGGGGTCATGGCCGCCATCAGCCGTGCCAGACCCGGAATCGGCATGGTTATGCTGGCCGGAGCCGAGCTGTTGACGGATGCCGCAGCGATGTTGGGTGGTGGCGTGGCTGAGACTGTGGCGAATCTGGTCCTTGGGGCTGGTACCGGTGCCACTGTGGCGGGTGCTTCGATGTGCCTCTCTTCCGGTAGCACCGGGAACGGTCGGGGTAGAGTTGTGGTTCTCTCGGCTCCGCTGTCCCGCACGGGTGGTAGCGTCTGTGGCCTGCGCAGGAACCGCCTGGGCTCTTCCGCGTCCATGGTGGTGTAGTCGGTGGCCTGGTGGGTTCCCGCTCGTCCTGACGCCTCGTCGTGGCGGATGGTGGTGGAGTTGAGGGGGGTTGGGAGACAGCGGCGGATTGGTTGGGCTGTTCCCTAACCCCCTCGATCTCCATGGGTGCGGGCTGCCTTTCGGGCTCTTGTGGCGGGCGGGTGACAGTCGCCGACGGGCCAAAACGAGCCTCGTGAGCCGGGCGACCCTCCCACAGCGTATATGCAGTGGCACAGCGCGGACAATTGTGGGCTTCTACCCGGCGCCGACCGCAATTAAAACAGTGAAACCACGGTTTTGGGGCCGGGCAGCGTGCTGAGGTATGGCCACTCTTCCAACATCGGAAGCAGGTGTGTGGCGGCGGGTCGTCCTCGTCCAGAGGCAATGCCTTCAGCCACTGGAACCGCGTGCCTCTTCTTGTTGGTCCGGGCCTTGTCGTCGGTGTGACAACCCTCCTGGGCTCGGTGCTCTGTTGCTCCGGTGTCGGTGGTCTCGCGGTGGCCGGGGGAGATTGGTCCTCCAATCGTGCATCCCGGGCCGCTTCCTCGGCGAGGCGATGGATCTCTGCCTGCAATGGGTCCGCGGGGCCTGGTAGAGCTTGGGCCAAGTTGGCGGGTCCCGGAGGTGGAGAGTAGTCCCGTTCCGCGGGTACCTGGTAGTCCACATGATCCTCCAGGGTCATGTGGCGATTGGGGTTGCGTCGACGGCGTTTGGAAGCGTCGTCGTGACGCAACATCGGCTCCTCTTGCCGTTGTTGTTGCTGTTGTTCCTGGTGGCGCGGGCGCTCTGGTTCTGTGTGCCGAGCGGACAAACGTTCGTATTCACGCTCCATTGCGCGTCGATTATCCCTGGCTTGGATCCGGTCCCTGCGGATCTGCAGCGCGATTTCTGGAGTCCACTCCGATCTGGTCCGTGCATGTATCCGTTTGCCTCTGTAAGGCTGGGGGTACTGTATGGGCTGGTCTGGGCGGAGAATTTGGGCTGCCTAGTCCCTCCGGTCCAGGTATCCCTGCCAGCCTCGCTCGGGATCCCAATTTTGGCGCAGCTGGAGTTCGACGGCTGTTTCCAGCTCACGTCGTTCTGAGGCCAGGAGGTTTGGTGGGGCGATGATGAGCGCGGGTTCGCGGAACTCATCGGGTGCCGCGGCTCCAGCTGCTTCTCCACGGGTGGTGGAAGGGATCGGTCGGGGTATTGATCTCGGCGGAGTCGTGGTGCGGCGGATAGATGGCGGAGATGGTGGCCACTCAAACTGTCCGGGGTCCACTTCCTGCCGGGTCGGAGCACCCCTGGGCTCCAACCAATCTTGTAGCTCTTGTTGAGCTCTAGCGGAGTCCGCCACAGGATCCAAGCCGGAATCCAGGGTCGGTTCCGCTTCCTCCGTGAGCACTGCGAGAGGTGCTGCCGCCGGTGGACAATGCTGAGCTGGGGCTTCCGCTCCCACTGGTTCGGGCCTCACCCGGCGTCGTCTCTCTCGCGAGCGTCTCTCCACCATCGGGGCGCGCGGAATCGCTCCTAGGTGGCGCGACGGTCCACCGATGCTGGGAGGCGCTCTGTCTTCACGTGGGGTAAGCGGACTGCTGTTTCCGCTGTCTTGTCCTTCTTCATGCGCTGGCTGTGGCTGCTGTTGTTCGGCTCGACGGGGTTCCGGAGTATCTCGCGAGGAGTGGTCGTCGCTCAGACCACTGTCTGACGTTAGCGGTCCACGACTTCCACTCCTCTCGCGAGATGCCCTGCGAGCCCGACGTACCTGGGAGTTTGACCTCCAGACTGTCGTTGCCTCCCGAAGGTCGTCGGGTCTCGCGATGCTCCGGAAATCCGCCGGGCAGGGTGAGCAGCTGCGGTCTCGAGGCGGATCTTCTGCCATACCTGCAAGGAAGCAGAACAAAAAAAAACTTCCTTATTACTCTTCGTTGAGGCGGATGGCGGAATTTCTACTCATGCGTCTAGCCAGTCTTTCGGGGTGGGATCCAACGTTTGAGGTGGGATATGTGGGTTGGAGCAGTCCGTTGGCCAGTGGGTCCCTCCATTACGTAAACGACCGGAGATTTGACTTCTACTATGGTCAGCGGACCCTCGTATTTCGGAGCTAACTTGGCGTTGAACCGATTCGCGGCGCTAGACAGGAAATGCGTTTTCCTTCCCACTACATCTCCCACATTGAAGTGAAATTCTTCCTACCCTTGTTATAAGTTTCAGCTTGCTTCGCCCGACTCTCAGCGTTATGGCGGACGACTAGTTCCCGCAACGCGTCTAGGCGTTTCATTCTATCCATCCAGTCTTGGACTCCCATCTTCTCGATCAATTTTTCACCCTCCAGTTCGCGACGCAGGCTTTTTACTGGAGTGGGATGACGTCCGAAATTGAGAAACGCTGGCGAGACCTTCGTGCTGGATTGCACTGCGGTGTTCATCGCATGGCGGAACTCATGGATGTGGTCATCCCAGTTGCGGTGATCATTCTTTACGAATTGAGAGATCATTGTACTGAGCGTCTTATTGGAACGCTCCGTTGGGTTGGCTGACGGCCAATATGGTGGCGTCTTGACGTGACGTACTCCGTGTTCTTCCAACATGGCGTCTACAATTTTGTTGTCGAACTCCTTACCATTGTCGGATAGAAAGTACAGTGGCGTCTCCCAACGAAACAGGATCAATTCTTCAATCGCGGCGGCTACCGCCTTCCCCTCAGCGCGTCTTAATGGTTTTACTTCCACCCAGCGTGTGAACAAGTCCTAAATAACCAGCAAGTACTTGAACCCCTTTTTGCTCGGCGGAAATTCCATCAGATCGGCGGAGATGACGGACCATGGTCGCTCTACTACTCTGTTTCCCATGTGGCCAAGCGGGCCTGTTTGGGGCATTTTGTATTGTTGGCACAATTGACACTCTTTCACGAATGTTCTCGCATCTGTGTACATGCCTTGCCAGTAGTAATCTCGAGCTAGTCGATCATATGTTTTTTCAATGCCCATGTGACCTGACGAGGCGAGGCAATGAGCTCGCTCTAGAGCGTCACGTCTCCTATGGACTGGCACGACAAGTCTCCATTTTTCTTCCGGAAATGTGATTGGATCCAGAAGCGTGTTATGGCTATGATGATAAATCAAGCCATTCACCTCCCTCCAATCCTTGAACTGGTCCGGATTCGCACGAATCTTCTCGGCCAGCTTCAAGTATTCGGAATCTTCCTTCGCGTCTTCGGCGGAACATTGTATTTCGGTTACCATCGGATCCACGGCATCTGTCGTCTCGTCTGCTACTTCTACT